>OZ024879.1:53905219-55182034 GCA_964017185.1 Rugalucina vietnamica | reverse complement strand
GATTATATCTATATGCTTGAACTTAAATAAGATCGAGCGTGGAAAAGGGTATTTTAAAATAAATAATAGTTTAATTCTTCAACCAGAATATCAGGAAATGATAAGAACGGTGATAGGCGAAGTAGCAGAAACTAACAAAGATGCTAACCCTAATACACTTTGGGAAGTTATTAAGGGCAATATTCGAAATGAATCCATTAAATATGCATCATATAAGAAAAAAGAAAGAAATAACAGAGAAAATCAATTGATAGAAGAAATCAACTTAATTAAGGGCAAATTAACTAAACTAAGTGAAATTGATCAAGCAAATGAATTATTAAGATTAAAAGAAAAAAATCAAGAATTACAAAATTTATACGAACAAGATATTAAAGGTTATATAATAAGAGCAAAAGCAGAATATATAGAGGGAGGAGAAAAGAATTCAAAGTACTTTGCAAATTTGGAGAAAAAACGATCTGAAGCAAAAACGTTGCATAGATTAGTCACAGAAAGGAATGAAATAACTAACCAAAAAGAAATTTTAGAAGAAGTGCGTCGTTTTTATGAAAAAATGTATAACAAACAAGATGTAGATAATAATAGAATGGATCAAATGATCAAAAATATTTCAGCAAAATTAAGTGAAGAAGATAAAAACAGTATAGAAGGCCATTTAAATGAATATGAATGCGCATGTGCTCTCAGAGATATGAACAATAATAAAAGCCCCGGTTCAGATGGAATCACAACTGAATTTTATAAAATATTTTGGAATGATGTCAAATCTTTTTATGTTAAATCATTGAATTACTCATTCGAAAATGGAAGCTTAACAACATTACAAAAGCAAGGTATTATATCATTACTACCTAAAAAAGATAAAAATTTGGAAAGTTTAAAAAACTGGCGTCCATTAACTTTATTAAATACGGATTATAAAATTGCCACAAAAGCTATCGCAAATCGAATTAAGAAATTTCTTCACAACATAATTGATTGTTCCCAAACAGGTTTCATTAAGGGTCGTTATATCGGTGAGAATATTCGTTTAATTCAAGAAACAATCGAGAAATTAAATAATGAAAATCAACCGGGACTTTTATTTTTTGCAGATTTTGAAAAAGCGTTTGATAGTGTAAGCCATGAATATATTTTAAAATGTTTAAAATCATTTAATTTTGGAACTGATATAATAAAATGGGTGGAATGTTTCTATAAAGGTGCAACTAGCTGTGTGCTAAATGCAGGATGTATGTCTGATTTCTTTGCAATAAATCGAGGTGTGAGACAGGGGTGCCCTCTCTCCCCTTATCTTTTTATTCTTTGTATTGAAATTTTATCAGCGACGCTAATAAATGATCAATATATCACAGGGATAAAAATAAATGGAAAAGAGTTTAAAACTACAATGTTTGCAGATGATGCCACTTTCGCGATGGACGGATCGTTAAAATCGTTTAAGAAGTTAATTAGTATACTCGCAGATTTCAAGTTAATATCAGGACTAAAGCTAAATATAAATAAAACTATTGTTTTAAAAATAGGTTCATTGAAGTATACTGATGTACATCATTTGAGTAATATGAAATTTGAATGGACTTCAGAGTCGGCTAAAACATTAGGAATAGTATTCTCTAATGAAAAACATAAACTGATTGAAAATAACTTATTGCCAAAGCTAAACGACTTTATAAATTGCTTAAAACGATGGAATCACAGGAAACTGACATTAATGGGTAAAATCACTGTAGTAAAAACTTTCGCTCTACCGAAGCTTATATACCCACTTACGGTCTTAGAAAATCCACCAGAAGAAATTATTAAAAAAATCAAAAACATAATCTTTACGTTTATATGGGATTCGAAACCTGACAAAATCAAACGAACTATACTGACGCAAGACTATAAAAAGGGAGGACTTAGGTTGACAAACATTGATTATTTCATCGAAACTTTAAAGGCAGGTTGGTTAAGGAGAATATTTGATGAAAAGAATAAAGGCCTTTGGAAAGAATATTACCTAGAAAAACTTAATAACTTTGGGGGAAAATTTATATTAGAATGTAATTTAAATAGTATAGATTGTAATCTGATTGCTAAGGATAATATTTTTCTGTGTGATATTTTGTCAGGGTGGAGTAAAATCAATACTTTAGAAACAACAAACATAATTGCAAAACAAATCATATGGAATAACTCTAACATAAAATGTGATAACAAAATACTGTTTTATAGGAAATGGTTTGAACAAGGTATCAAATTTATAGAACATCTATACGATTTTCGGATAAAGCAATTTTATACAATAGAACAACTCCAAAATTTATATAATATACCACAAAACGATTTCCTGAAGTATCATAACATAGTCTCTTATATAAAAAGTGAATGGAAAAGTAAATTAAAAAATGAAGAGTGTAATTTGTTGCCTCAGATACAAAATAAAGTGCTACAGATCATCACGGAACAAAAAAGCTCGATTAACAGAAGATTATATAATATCCGATTAAACGCATTAAAAGTACCTACTGTAAAAGCAGAGGATAAATGGGCTAATGAATTTCCACAACAACATCTGAATTGGCCTCAGTATTACCAAATGAGTTTTAACTGCACAGTCGATGTAAAATTACGTAACTTCAACTACAAATATCTTATGAGGATAGTACCAAATAATACATATCTTTTTAAATGTAGACTAGCCCCTTCTGTTCTTTGTGATTTTTGTTCAAGAAATGAAGAAACAAATGCACACTTATTTTGGCAATGTTGGTACGTACAAGATTTATGGTCAAAAATACAGGAAATATTGAATGCCAATAATATTGATATAAGCTTGAGTTACTTTAATGTCTGTTTTGGGGTTACTTTCGGAAACAATTTAAAACATTCAGTGTTTAATTTTATCATACTGCTAGCAAAAAATTATATTTTCTCCTCAAAATACAAACAGCAAATACCAAACATAAATGGTTTTCTGAGCACACTGCATCAGACGAAGGAATTTGAAGAATACATAGCATTTTCTAAGAACAAACTGGATGTACACCGTAAAAAATGGCAATTGCTTAACACCCATAATCTATTACAATAATAATATAGACATAAATAAGTAAATATAAATTAAAGAATTCAATTTGGCTGATAATTTAGATTTTTATGAACGTTTGATTTTTTTCTGACCGACTCTGAATGTTTTTTTTTAATTTTCATGATGTTTTTTCATTACAATGTTTTTTGACCAGCATCTGATGAAATGAAGGAATGTGATGATATATACTATCGCTGTAGAATGGAACGATTCCGGAGCAATGCGTCATAGATGCGTACCACTTTTTTTGTTTGTTTTGCTTTTTTCTGTTCATAGAAAAATGGTTATTGTTAAGTCTGCCAGTCTGATACTCACAATCATGCACGCAAATGATAATATCATGTTTATTATGGAAGACACTATCACGCATGGCATATCAATTCTTCACGTCTGTTTTTTTTTTAATTAAAATAAGGTGGTGTATCATCTTTACTTTGGTAAAAGTATAAGTCAAAAATAAAGGTTTATTGATGCACATTTACATCTATGTTCAAATGATTATTTTAAAAGTAAGAACAAAAATTCATTTGTATGCGTGATGGTGCCCAGATGCTTTTGTACGTATTTATAATGTTTATGCATGTAATTGTTCTATTCGATTGGAAGACCTAATAAAGATTAAATAACAAAAAAAAAACTTGCGTCAAGGTTTGAACCCGTCGAAAACTTTAGGAACTGATGGGCTTCATTTCACAACTTATTAGGTTTGCTAGAGTCTGCAACCATGTTGCGGACTTCAATGCACGAAATAAATGTTTAACAGCCAAACTTCTTCAGCAGGGCTATAGGGATCATAAACTAGTTAGAGATTCACCACGAGGACCGAAGAACTAACTAAATGTTATGAACCACTGCAGAAGCTGAGGGTGAGGTTATGGCCATGTAAAATCGATTTAAACCCGCCAGTAACTTTGTGTTACTGATCGTTCCAAGTCGATACTTCTGTGGTGGTTCTTTTTGTTTTATGTCTTGGTGTTTAAAATAGTTTTGTGCTGTTGGCGCCTTATGTATGCTTTCATATTTTTAGTTAAGTTAAGGTAACTGAGTGGCCACCTATTGGGAACACCTCGGTTTTTGGAGTGGGAATCTCTTTCTGATTGCGTCTTTTTTGAGCATTGCTTAGTTTTACATATTTTTCCTACAAACTTCAGGGCACAGTGTTTTTACTTAGTTTACAATTAAGTATCTGACTTTGTTGTTTGAAGCGATTGTAGACGCTAAGATATTCGTATATTTGACAAAATTATGAGAAATGTAGGTAAATACAACAGCTACATATGTGTTATTGTACGAATATTTTGGTTGACATTGGACATATGGAAGAAACAATCTGTATCTGCCATTCACAGAACCGAAGTACGCTAGTATTTGGTTTATTTCAAACATTTTCAAAGATTTAATCAACATACCCTCTTAACTGAGGTAATGAGGGCAACGCCAACGCCTACGACGGCAGCCGGAGCAAATGATAGAGAATAGATAAGAACAACTGCAACGCCCCATTTTGTTCTCAATATTTAATGTTGTTGTTTTGATGTTGTTGTTTTTTTATCAAGAAACCGTTATGGCCTGTAAAGCCTATTATCTCCTACAACCGCCAACATTGTGACGTGGGATCGCGCGCGCCCATGTTTATGTTAAACGGTTAATTGAGGACAAATTGGTACAGTTATTGTTTCAAATTCGTAGTTTATCATGAATATAAATATTTCTTCACACAAAGATACAATCGAGCTATAATGGAAACAAAATCATAGCTTGATAGATTCGCCAAAGACTTGTATTGGAAAGCAACATGCACTGAAAAGCATTTTTTATTTTCTAAATGAAATTTTCTAAATTCCTATATTTATTTCTTGACTTGAATGCCTAGGTGCACTATATAATGCAAAATTAGGCCCAGGATGACGTTAAAAGCCTCAAATTTACTACAACTACTATTACTTATCTCAGTATTTGTCTTGACACCAAAGGGTTAACATCTCCAGCAGCTCCAATAATCAGTTTGATTGGCTGTGGCTGCTACCTGTAGAATAACTGATATATGCTTGCTTGTAAAATAGATAACCATAAATACATACCGTATTCGTTCTAATTAGCGCACAGTGCGCTTACTTTTTCAAAATATCTTAAAGTTACGGTAACAAAATATCGTTCCAATTAGCGCACACTACGAATGAAAACAACATATAGATTGTTGTAATAACTAGGTCAAAATATCACTGGTAATGTCATATAAGTGTTCCTGTTGTCGCGAAATATTGTTTGATCAATTAAGAATACGTTATAATGTGGTATTAATGTGTAAAATTGGTATAAAATATCAGTATTTTAATCGAGTAGTGTGTGCTTATGCGCATTTTTTTCTAAAACGACCAGGGTGTGCGCTTATTGGAGCATGTGCGCTAATTAGAACGAATACAGTGCCCATACCTGTGAGCATTTTTATTGCACAGGTAGTGTCTTAGGGATTGCCAATAATACAATGGATATGACAGTTGCTGCATAGTAGCATGCCTCTACATGTATTACCTGACTCAATAATGTATTAATCTTTTGCCACCCGGCGGCTGACTGAAAATGAGTATAGCATCACTGTTTTGCTTGCTTGATTTTTGAAGGTTGATAGGTTCGCGCAATTACACTGACTATAAGACTGTAACTTCACATGCACAAATAAATATACCATTCTATGGTAAAATCTTTGCAACAGTAATTAAGATACGATTTTTCGTGGATAATAATGAAACATGCTTATTTTTAAAGATTAGTCTGGTTCCGCTACATTTTATATTAGCCAAATAGTGCAGTTGTCCAAGGAGACTAGATAAAGCAGATGGTTTTAGTACTTTCATCCTTAAAACTGTGACAAACAAGCCCAGCGAGACTTTCTATGTATGTCAGCTACTTTGCCTACTTGTACCTTTTTATGTACATCATCATGTCCTGATCATTGCCTACCTTTACCTTTTTACAACTGAAACATTTCAGTTACTGAAATTGTGAAGGCATATACAGGGTATAACATGATTTGAATATATGGCCTCAGCTGATCTTTGACCTCAATGACTGACATGCATTATCTTTCTAGATTTGTCGGTACGCACTCCAGATGCGGTTAGATACTTTTTCTGAGTTACTCCATGATTTTGTCAAAAATAACATTATTTAGGTATATTTAAAGTTTTTGAAATTTTCCACTCATATGATCTTTGACCTTATCCTGTGACCCAGATGCATTAGCAGTCTTAGAATCTACCTGAATAAATTTGGGCACATGTCAATGAATAAAATGAGAAGGTACAAATAGGCAGCTATCAGGAAAAGGCGTAATCAGAAAAAGATTCCCACTCCAAAAACCGAGGTGGAAAAAAAAACAAACTAACAATAAGGTACTAAGACCATAAATACATTTAGTAAGGCGAACGAGCAGCTGTTTCCCAATAGGTGATCACCCAGTTACCTAAACTTAACTAAAATATGATTACATACACAAGGCGCCAACAGCACAAAAAATAAACATCAAGCCATAAAACAATAAGAACCACAACAGAAGTATCGCCTTGGAACGATCAGTAATATAAAATTACTAGCGGGCTTAAATCGGTTTTACAGGATCCTAACCTCACCCTCAGCTTCTGCAGTGGTTCATAACATTCAGTTAGTTGTTCGGTCCTCGTAGTGACTCACAGAATGAGTAAGCTGTCCCTGGGCGCCCACCAACTTACTAACTCCGGAGCAAAAGAAAAACACCAGTTGAACCCCGGTTGGCCAAGCAACAGACAAGAAGCTCCGGCCCCAACCAACTAAAATGAATAGCTTTATGTCGGGGCCATCATAGAGTCTGACGCCCGACCTACCGGCATTCAATTAAAGAAGGCAGCATAGTTGTTAACTGTGATTAGGTTAAAACTAAGCATGCAGACTGTCGCATAACATTTAAGTTATATCCTATACGTTTGTAACGCGTAATGTATTTTCGGAATTGAAAAGAAAATTCTTTCCTTCCAATAAGTTTCTTAAATTTGTAAAAGGGTCTTTAGCCCAACATTAAATTTGGAAATCAGTTCATAGTGTCTGCGATAAAATTTAGAAAAAGGTTTTTCGAAGTTTATTATACCTTTAGCCCTTCTGAAGAAGTTTGGCTGTTAAACATTTATTTCGTGCATTGAAATCCGCAACATGATTGCAGACTCTAGCAAACCTAATAAATTGTGAAATGTATACGCCATAAGAAGCACTGCGAGGAACGTCACCATCCAAAAACGGAAAGTTTACTATATCAAAATCAAAGTCATCACGTTTATCATAAATTTTAGAAGAATCGAATCCATTTGCAATAGAAGGTGTAAGTCTAAAAATGGGGCTTCGGTATCTGTGTTGTTTCCTTTATTCAACTATAGTTCAGGGGGATAAATTTATCTGACCATGCCTTCAAAATAAGGATTGTCAATGTTCAAAAGGTCATCGAGGTACCTAGAAGTCGAATTAAAGGCCTCGATAACATCAGCTTGATTGGCATGGTTAAGAGAATCCATTAAGTCTCTTTCGTAGCAGTATAAAAATAGATCAGCTACGAGAACCACTGTAAAGAAATACGCTGCGAATTGCATTTCTATAAAACAGTGCATTTTGTATGGAACGCCGTTGATGTGTCTATAATGATTATCATGCACACACGCTCGCTATGTGAGAAGGCGTATAATATTGTTTCGATCACCCATCAGTCGTCCGTCCGTCGTTGTCCATTATTTTAGCTCACCTGAGCCGAAGGCTCATGGGGAGCTTATAGGATGGTACTCGAGCCAGCGTCCGTCTGTCCACATTTACAAAGTTCTCTCCGAAACCACTTGACAAATCAAAGCCAAATTTTATATGAAAACTAATAGTAAGCAATGATCAGGAAATTGTCAACCAGAAAGAGATTCCAACTCCAAAAGAACGAGATGGGGGAAAACGAAATTAGCTATCAGGTACTCATACCAAGAAAGCATATCGTAAGCCGAGTGAACAGTTTTTTTTTTTTTTTGAAACAGGCGGCCACTCAGTTACCCAAACTTAACTAGAATTATGAAAACGTACGTAAGGTGCTAAAAGCACAAGACATAAAACAATCAGAACCACCACAGAAGTGTCGCCTTGGAACGATCAACTGGCGGACTTAAACTAGTTTACAGGATCCTAACCTCACCCTAAGCTTCTGCAGTGATTCACAACATTTAGTTAATTGTACGGTCCTCGTGGTAAAACTCTAACTCGTCAATGAACTCGTCAAATTTTATATGAAGCATCTATAGGAAGGGTAACCATTATGTATATAAATAATCCAGGTCACATAACCAAGATAGCCGCCATGTCCATATATGGTTAAAAACCCTTCAAAACCTTCTCCGGAACCGGTGACTGAGCCGATTTCAATGAAATGTGGCATGAAAAGGTACAAGTAGGCAAAGATCAGGAAAAGGCGCAATCAGAAAAAGATTCCCACTCCAAAAACCGAGGTGGGAAAAAACCAAACTAACAATCAGGTACTCATACCATGAAACATATTGTAAGCCGAATGAGCAGCTATTTTCCCAATAGGTGGCCACTCAGTTACCTTAACTTAACTAAAAATATGAAAACACACATAAGGCGCCAACAGCACAAAAAATTTATACACCAAGACATAAAACAAAAAGAACCACCACAGAAGTATCGACTTGGAACGATCAGTAACACAAAGTTACTGGCGGGCTTAAACCGGTTTTACATGGCCATAACCTCACCCTTATCTTCAGCAGTGGCTCTGATATACACACATATAAACAAGCAATAAGGAAATCATGTTTAGAGATATAAAATATAGGTACCAACGTATAACATGTATAACGGAAAGCAGGGTGAGCAGCTATTGAAGGTAAGGTGGTCACAGTGCTAGCTTGGACTCAACAAATAAAATGCAGAGGGCTAAGTGAACAGCCAAAAGATATTCGAGTGGCCACAAAGTCATACAACAAAAACTCATTATTGGAATAACTTGGATAAATATGAACCACTGCAGCAGTCCCGCCTTGGAACGGTCAGTTATAAAAAACTGGGGGGCTTAAACCGGTTTTACATGGCCATAACCTCACCCTCAGCTTCTGCGGTGGTTCATAACATTTAGTTAGTTATTTGGTCCTCGTAGTGAATCTCTAACTAGTCAATGAATCATCAAGAACAAACAAATAAATCATGATAAACATCCTGATGAATCAAAAACCAGGACTCACAGACTGAGTAAGCTGCCCGACGATGGAGATCCCTGGGCGCCGAATAACCTACTAACTCCGGAGCAAAAGAAAAACACCAGTTGGACCCCGGTGGGCCAAGCAACAGACAAGAAGCTCCGGCCCCAACCAACTAAAATGAATAGCTTTATGTCGGGGCCATCATAGAGTCTGACGCCCGACCTACCGGCGTGCAATTAAAGAAGGCAGCATAGTTATCAACCATGATTGGGTTAAAAACTAAGCATGCAGACTGTCGCATAACATTTAAGTTATAACCTATACGTCTGTAACGTGTTATGATTTTTCTGAACTGAAAAGAAAAATCATTAATTCGTCTAAGTTTCTTAAATTTGTAAACCAAGTCACCATAAAATTCAGGTTCCGAAAGACCCTCACTTAAAAGCGTCTTTAACCCAACATTATATTTGGAAATCAATTCATAGTGTCTACGATAAAATTTAGAAAATGTTTTTCGAAGTTTATGATACCGATAGCCCTGTTGGAGAAGTTTTGCCGTTAAACATTTATTTCGAGCGTTGAAGTCTGTAACATGATTGCAGACTCTAGCAAACCTAATAAGTTGCGAAATGTATACACCATAAGAAGCACGACGAGGAACGTCACCATCCAAAAAAGGAAAATTTACTATATCAAAATCAAAGTCATCGCGCTTATCATAAATTTTAGAAGAAACAAATCCATTTGCAACAGAAAGATGTAGATCTAAAAAGGGGGCTTCAGTATCTGTGATATTGGCTTTGTTCAACTGAAGTTCAGGTGGATAAATTTGATTGACCATACCTTCAAAATAAGGGTTGTCAATGTTCAAAAGGTCATCGAGGTACCTAGATGTGGAATTAAAAGCCTCGATAACATCAGCTTGATTATCATGGTTAAGAGAATCCATGAAATCTCTTTCGTAGCAGTATAAAAATAAATCTGCTACGAGAGGTGCGCAATTTGTACCCATCGGAATTCCAACAATTTGTCTGTATAACTTGGTCCCAAATCTAATATAAATATTATCAAGGAGATAGGATAAGGCATCGCATACATTCTGACATGACCAAAGTGTATACCGACTTTGGTCAGAGGAAGTGAAAAAAGCCTTTCTGTCATTACATGCCAAATAAAGTGAACCATAGTTTTTTAATGCCCTTTTGAAGGTCCACTCTATCAAATCCAGAAGTTTTTCTTTTATTAGATTATGTGGTAATGTTGTATACAGAGTAGAAAAATCATATGTGGACAAGCTTGTCGCACGGAACCCTCTACACTTCAATTTACTGAGCACCTCACCAGAATTTTTAATTGACCAAAACCAATTTTTATTTGAAGTTTCATACACTGTCTCACAGTATCTTATAACATGAGATTTGATAGCAGTAAGACAGGAAGTTAATAATTTAGAAAGTTCAGTGGTAGTACAAGAGCTAGAATTTGCAATAAATCTAGCTTTGTATGGTCTTTTGTGAAGCTTAGGTAACCAATACATCGTAGGAAGTTTGTCTTGGCCTTCACTGACACAAACAGAAAACTTAACAGGTAAATCGTTTAAGTGGGCATTAACTACAGACACCTCATCAGTATCTGTCTCCAGATAAGCCCTGGTACCATCAAGCTCCTGTTTTAAGGTGTTAACGTAGTGAAGCCTACAAACGACAACAACATTGTTTGCGGCTTTATCTGCCGGAACCAAGACATACTTTCTATGAAATTCTTGGATACCCTGCTTCAAATGCCTAAATGACGATTTGGGTTTAGGAGGTAAAAGATTAGTATTTTGTGAATAAAACTTAATAC
The DNA here is from genome assembly GCA_964017185.1 of Rugalucina vietnamica. Taxonomy (NCBI): domain Eukaryota; kingdom Metazoa; phylum Mollusca; class Bivalvia; order Lucinida; family Lucinidae; genus Rugalucina; species Rugalucina vietnamica. The sequence continues at coordinate 55,170,901 of OZ024879.1, read as the reverse complement.
GTTTATCCACGATAGTGAAGATACTTCTTTTCCATTCTTTAAGAGCATTATCCTCAACACCCTCTCGTTTACACCATCGATTACCGAAATCATTTAATGCAGATGAAATCTCCTCTCTACATTTGTCGAAATTAATGTAGGAAGGGAATCTATATTTCGGACCTTTAGAAACAATTTTGCGAATTCTAGAATCCGAAATTATTTTTAAATTTCCAGTAACAATATGTCCAGCGGGTTGATAAACATATTTTGAATCTTTACAATCTCAAGACTTAGGAGTATTAGCATGGATATCAAGATCAGAAACAAGTTTATTGAAATTAAAAATAGTATTTCTGATTGGTTTGTTATATTTGTAACAAATAATAGGAGGTTCTGAATTTTGGAAGTAGGTAGGTATAGACTGTATCACTGATTTATCCTGGAATATGCTTGGTAAATCAATAAAGTCAATTCCTTTATTGATGAAAGGAATTTTAATAAAACTTCTAATGTGATTAGATTCGGAATCGATAAATGGACGAAGAGCATGCTGAGTATAACATCTTGTTAACAGTGCAGCGTCATACATTTGATGATTTCTATCGTAAAATCTATTAGCCTCTGTGTCCAAGGAACGTAATGCAGCAATAGGTAGAGAACTAAGATACGACAGCATTGGATGTCGACCGTGAATCCTTAGTTTAACAGCTAAATCATTAAGAGAAATGTTCAATTTCAATGCAGCGCACCGTTTACGTTTGTCATTACCCTTTTTCCGTATACCATGAGATCTACATTTACGTTTACGAGAGTCCGAAAGTGTAAGTACATCAAAATCGGGCATTTTGGAAATATTGCCTTCATGGTAAATGTTGTCGTTAAATCCCAGTGGAAAGGGTGTTTGCAGTAATTTTATCCATTTAAGTTCAGTTTCAAATCGTTTAATGTTTTTGAATCTAACTGAAGAATTTTCATCATATGTGATTTTCTCCACTGGTTGAACTTTAACATCATTGGGAGAATGACCAGTGCGCTTAAAATGCTGGTACAGAAAGGTATCATTATTTTTGGGCTTTCTGATTCTACGATAGTGCTCACCAAATCGTTTTTGCAAAGTTCGACAAGTTTGTCCAACATATTGCATCCTACAATTGTTTGTATTTCAAGTAAGAACATATACAAGATCCATTGATTTTCAGTCTAAATCAGAATCATTAACCACTGAAAATGTCCTACCATTCACAGATGAAGTGATAGTAGTCTTAGAGCATAAATGATTGCAACAGTTGCACTTCTTGGCATTGCACTTAGAAATACTAGGGTACATTCCAGGTCTCTTGAACGGATTAATATATTTACGTAAAATTGGTGATTTGAGTGGAGATAACCTAATCTGAAGATTATTGCGAAACATATTAGAATTAGAAGCTCCGTGTAGATTAACAGTAGATGCCGAAAATAAATTAAGAGGTGTCACCCTTACAGTAGGTAATAAATTTTGAAAATTGTTAGTTGAATGAGGAATCCGTACAGTAGACGCGGCATGCAACCTAAGGGGAGTTAATGTAATTCCTAATCTTTTTGTGATAGTCATAGTTGGGAGTATTGTGTTGATACTGCCAAAAGGAGCGCGACACTCATACCGGTTATAGAATCAATAATGCACTTAATCGTAATGCAAAATCTTTCGAATGAAAGAAAAAGGTATAACCGAAACCCACACCTCAGGTCCATGTCTAATACAAGTCCATGGATAGAAACGTAAGAATCGCTTATACAACGAGATACGAGTGACGGTCAACTAATGACCTTCAATACGGTATCGAAGAGTTGTGGTAGTTAGAGATAGGAAAATACAAACTGATTGCAAGCAATCCCTGAGGATTGGAAAAATAAGAGCATTAAATGGATGTACGGGGAGACTTTTTAGGGCCGCCACACGGCACAACCACAAGAACTCTGATATAAAAAGGTACAAGTAGGCAAAGATCAGGAAAAGGCGCAATCAGAAAAAGATTCCCACTCCAAAAACCGAGGTGGGAAAAAACCAAACTAACAATCAGGTACTCATACCATGAAACATATTGTAAGCCGAATGAGCAGCTATTTTCCCAATAGGTGGCCACTCAGTTACCTTAACTTAACTAAAAATATGAAAACACACATAAGGCGCCAACAGCACAAAAAATTTATACACCAAGACATAAAACAAAAAGAACCACCACAGAAGTATCGACTTGGAACGATCAGTAACACAAAGTTACTGGCGGGCTTAAACCGGTTTTACATGGCCATAACCTCACCCTTATCTTCAGCAGTGGCTCTGATATACACACATATAAACAAGCAATAAGGAAATCATGTTTAGAGATATAAAATATAGGTACCAACGTATAACATGTATAACGGAAAGCAGGGTGAGCAGCTATTGAAGGTAAGGTGGTCACAGTGCTAGCTTGGACTCAACAAATAAAATGCAGAGGGCTAAGTGAACAGCCAAAAGATATTCGAGTGGCCACAAAGTCATACAACAAAAACTCATTATTGGAATAACTTGGATAAATATGAACCACTGCAGCAGTCCCGCCTTGGAACGGTCAGTTATAAAAAACTGGGGGGCTTAAACCGGTTTTACATGGCCATAACCTCACCCTCAGCTTCTGCGGTGGTTCATAACATTTAGTTAGTTATTTGGTCCTCGTAGTGAATCTCTAACTAGTCAATGAATCATCAAGAACAAACAAATAAATCATGATAAACATCCTGATGAATCAAAAACCAGGACTCACAGACTGAGTAAGCTGCCCGACGATGGAGATCCCTGGGCGCCGAATAACCTACTAACTCCGGAGCAAAAGAAAAACACCAGTTGGACCCCGGTGAAGCATTGATGACTCAAGTACTACATATGTATATATAAATCACGACCCTGCGATGACCTTGACCTATTTTACGGCAAGGTCAACCTAGGTCGCATTTGTATAAAACTGTTAAAATGGCATTTGAAGGGAAAATCTTGCAGGAAATGGGCAGTAGGACTAAAATATCAATGATTCTGAACATAAAATTTGACTCAAGGGGCTCATTTGCCCCCACCCCGGTACAATATACATGTATATTACCATAATATTCAAACATCATTTCCTCTGAAAACGCTTGGCCAATCAAAGCCAAAGTTCATTAGGAGCATCAATAGGAAAGCGGAACCAATATGTGTGTAAAACCAGGTCACATACCAAGATGGCCTCCATGCCCATATAAACTTTTTTTGTCCAGTGAACGTACACTCAAACTCTCAGGTGAACGGTCGTTGTGACAGTGTCCTTGGGCTACTTGTGAAAGATCTTCTCCCCTGAAACTGCTTCGTCAAAGCCGAAATTCATGTAGAGTATCCTTGGACAGGGAGAACCAATTGTATACACGGTCCAGGTCACGTAACCGAGAAAGACTTCATGTCAAGATAAACCTTTAAAACATTCTTCAGAACCCTATTATAAATTACATCGACTGCAGTCTCGCCACTTGAGGTTGATTGGAATTATATATGTATATAGAGAGAAAAAACAAAGCAGTGTTGTATGTTTGTTTGAATTGATACTTGACGTCCAAGCCAACAGCTAAGGCCATGTTTGGACGTTGCCTCCAGTTTGGGGGCTTTTATCCAAAGTGAGGATGTCATTGCATCCAAGAAGTGTATCAAATATAACCATGCAACTAATCCACAAAAGACTTGTACGTATGGATGGTTTGACTTGAACCACGTTTCCTGGGCAGGCTAAAGCCAGAGCGGTAAACCAGTAATCAGATGATCAGTCATTAGTATACATAAGTTTTGCCTGGAGGCAAAAGCAGCCAATTATTTTTGAAGCCCCAATGCGCGGGGTCCCACTGACTTAACGTTTTCCTCTGAGTATATATAGAGACTAAAAACAAAGCAGGGTGTTTTAGTGATTGGTACAATTTTCTGAATTCTTTTTATCTCCTTTCTGACTTTTCATATAAAGTAACGGCACAAAATAAAAAAAATGTTATTCACAAACGACATTTTCTACAACTTGGCTCTCAATTAATGCCACAGGTTAGTTTAAAAAGGAACGTGATTATTTTATATAATACTAAAAAAAAAACAAAAACGCCAATCTGGCGATGCACGGTGTTCAAACTCATCAAATTTGGAAGACACAAAATTTATGTTAAAAAGTGTCTTTTTGAACATTTTTGTGGGAAAACATCAAAGGCGTATCAATGTGAATTCGTTATGCTGTTACTGACCTAAACATATTTAGAAATAAACATAAAATGCGCTTTTGAGCAATAAATGCATTTTAGATCGACTCAGAGGCAAATAATTGTAAAGGTAAAATTGCAAAATCGGGGCTCGCTCAATCAAATGTCTATAAAACGACAACCACCGCATGCAAAGAACAATCCTTGATATGAGTGTTGATACAGATGATAATCATTATATCTGCCGAATTTTAGCCAATTTATTTAATTCTGGTAGAAGTTATTCGAGAGTGTATCAATCTTATTTTTCACAAGTACTTAATGGGCTACCATACAAAAACGCCTGCTGTGCTGTTATGCAAGTCGATCGTGATTTCTATACAGTAGATTCAGATACCCCATACAATTACATTTTCAACCATATAAAATTAAGCCGTATTATTTTCGGGTGCAAGGGTTAGCCAAAATCTCTCCTTGGTTCCCCAACTAAGGATAAGGCATCGCATTCATTCTGACATGACCAAAGTGTATATCGACTTTGGTCAGAGGAAGTGAAAAATACTTTTCTATCATTGCAGGCCAAATAGTTTTTAATGATCTTTTGAATGTTCACTCCATCAAATCAAGTTTGTTTTTCTTTAATCAGATTATGTGGCAATGTGGTATACAGAGTAGAAAAATCGTATGTGGACAAGCTCGTCGCTCGGAACCCTCTACACTTCAATTTACTGAGCACATCGCTAAAATTGTTTATTGACCAAAAACAATTTTTATTTGAAGTTTCATGCACCGTCTCACAGTATCGTATGCCATGACATTTGATAGCACTATGACAGGAAGTTTATAATTTAGAAAGTTCAGTGGTAGTACAAGAACTAGAATTAGCAATAAATCTAGCTTTGTATGGTCTTTTTTGTATAAATCTAGCATGCAATGCCCAAGGTCAGTCATTGACTGATAAAAAATACATTTGTATTGTAACAGTTTCATTTTGATTGTAACGGGTGTTTGTTATTTTGCACTCATTTGAATTTTGACCTTATTCTGTCTCCCAGGGACATTTATTATCTTGGTATACCCGTATGTTTTGTACACATATCAAATTATAATATAAGCACAAGTTACCTAACGTAAGTCCATGATTTTGCAAAATAATAAAGTTTATTTTTATTTTACATGGTTTTGCTAGTTTTGCACTTGTTCGACCTTTGACCTTATTCTGTGAACCATGGTCATTTACAGACTTGACATCAACAATACGTGTTTGGGCACATATCAAGGAATAATGTAAGCAAAGGTAGAATATTGTACTCAAAAAAGCTAACGAAACCAAAACTAAGCATTTTTTATTTTTAGATTTGGGCTGCCTAGTAGATATTGCCGCCCCCTGTGTGGACAATTATGACCCTAGGGGCATGGTTGGCAGGATGTTTGAAGGGGTCTATCAAATATTGCTACATGCAAACAAAAAGGTACAAGTAGGCAAAGATCAGGAAAAGGCGCAATCAGAAAAAGATTCCCACTCCAAAAACCGAGGTGGGAAAAAACAGGTAAAATCAGGTACTTATACCATGAAACATATCGTATGTATATTTTGGTTTCTTGAATGTTTGGATGGACGACGCCGACGAACGCCTGTGAGCCTTCGGGTCAGGTGGCACGTGAGCTAATAAAATCTCTATATTTAAGGACAATCCTTATACGTGAATACAGGAACTGATTATAAAAGGACTTTTTTGTTATTTTTTCATATTATTTTTCGTCAGACATGCGTTTATGTGAAGCTATATCTTAGAGACGCGAAGCTAGTGCTTACCCTATAATGTTGAGCGCCAAGGCAGGTAGCCAATGGTACTACTTTTAATATCTTTGGCGGCTCTCCGTAAGCTCATTAAAACAACGTTTGCATTATGCCATGAAATTACAGGAATGCGTGTGTATGACACAAACACATATCCTTGAACGTTTAATTGAATTTTGCAAAATTATCTGACTTCTTTATTCTACAACCAGAAACCAGATACGAGATACAAATTATTAATTGCCAGTTAGGGCGCCCAACATGAGCAGAATAATCAAACAATGGCGTGTAACACAAATGATTAGAATTATTGGAGAATCAGACACTACAAATGCAAAAGAAGACAACACAGAAACAAAACCACAGCTCAACACCTTGAGTACCAAGGAGGGACATCCCACTTCTCAGTTATCCCTGAAAGAGCCGACTGAAGAGCAAGATGTCCAAGTTTAGCAATATGGTTATGGAACAGTATCATGTTGTAATAATACAGATTTCTCAGCAAATAATTAGCTCACCTGAGCCGTCAGGCTCACAAGGTGAGCTTATAGTATACCCATGCTCCGTCGTCCGTCCGTCCGTCGTCCGTCCGTCGTCCGTCCGTCCGTCGTCCACCATTTTCAAAGATCTTCTCTGAAAAAGCTTGGCCAATCAAAGCCAAATTTTACATGAAGCATTTTTGGGAAGGGGGAACCAATGTCTATATAAATAATCCAGGCCACATGACCAAGATGGCCGCCATGCCCATATATGGTAAAAACTCTTCAAAAATCTTCTTCTCTGGAACCACTGGACCGATTTCAACCAAATTTGGCATGAAGCATCGATGACTCAAGTACTACAATGTATATATAAATCATGACCTTGCGGTGACCTTGACCTATTTTACGGCAAGGTCAACATAGGTCGACTTTGCATTTGAATGGGAAAAATTGTTAAATTGTCATTTAAAAGAAAAATCTTGCAGAAAATGAGCAGTAGGACTGAATATTAATGATTCTGAAAAAAATTGGGCACCAGGGGCTCATCCGCCCCCACCCCGGGGCAATATACATGTATATTATCATAATATTCAAACATCTTCTTCTCTGAAACCACTTGGCCAATCAAAGCCAAATTTTACATGAAGCATCTTGGGAAGGGGGAACCAATGTGTATATAAATAATCAAGGTCACATGACCAAGATGGCCGCCATGCCCATATATGGTAAAAACCCTTCCAAAATCTTCTTCTCCGGAACCGATACACTGATTTCAAAGAAACTTGGCATGGAGCATTGATGGTTCAAGTACTACAATGTGTATATAAATCATGACCCTGTGATGACCTTGACGTTTTTTTATGGAAAGGTCAACATAGGTCGCCTATGCATTTGAATGGGGAAAACTTTTAAAAAGTAATTTGAGGTGAAAATCTTGCAGGAATGGGTAGTTTGACTGAATATTAATGATTCTGAAAAAAATGGACCCAAGGGGTTCATATGCCCCCACCCCGGGGCAATATACATGTATATTACCAAAATATTCACACATCTTTTTCTCTGAAACCGCTTGGCCAATCAAAGCCAAATTTTATGTGAAGCATTTATAGAATGAGGGAACCAATGTATATATAAATGATCCAGGTCACATGACCAAGATGGCCGCCATGCCCATATATGGTAAAAACCCTTCCAAAATCTTTTTCTCTGGAACCGGTGGACCGATTTCAACAAAACTTGGCATGAAACATCAATGGCTTAAGTACTACAATGTATATATAAATCATGGCCCTGTGATGACCTTGACCTATTTTACGACAAGGTCAACATAGGTTGCCTATGCCTTTGAATGGGGATAACTGTTATTTGTCGGTTGAAGGGAAAGACTTGCAGGAAATTGGCAAATGGACAGGATATTGATTATTATGAAGAAAAATAATGGACACCAGGGAATCATCTGCCCCTTTACTGGGGCTTTTTTCCATAATGTGCAAACATGTTTATTGGTATATACGTACAACAGATCTCAGGTGAGCGTTTACAGGACCATTGGTCCTCTGGTATTATTAATAGCTTACTTATATTTCTTAAAATAAAAGGATCTTCTGAGCTCATCGGCCAGATAAAAACTTCACGGGTATAAAGACTCGATTAAAACATGATTGTTAGTTTGTTTGTTTTTCCCACCTCGGTTTTTGGAGTGAGAATCTTTTTTCTGATTGCGCCCTTTCCTGATCTTTGCCTACTTTTATCTTTCTATACTTTGAATAAATTTTATTTAAAATATCAGTTCTATAGTCTCTCAGTTTAGGACATTTGAATAAGAAATGAATTACATCTTCAACTTCGATATTTCATACTTTACATATCCTTTTATCAACATCAACTTTATAAAAACGACTTTTTTCAAGTTCCAAATCATGTGCCGAAATTCTAAATTTGCACAAAATTTCCCTCTGTTTTTGGTTTAAAACGGCAAAATACTTTTCTTGACCAATGTTTGATTTAAATGTTCTATGAGTCCTTAATTATTTCCAGAAATTGCTGTTTCCCCTCGTCATGAAATAACTGTTTATGCCAAACCTTATTATCAATAGACTTTAGTTTCTTTAGGATTAGATATTAAAATTTGGACTTGCTTAAACAGGACACACCCAGATTTAAAAAACTCCGAAATTGTTTAAGTACAGACTATTCATGAAGTTTTGCCCTATTCATGAGCCACAGATGATTATATATATGCATTCGTTAATAAAACAATTTTAGAGGAGAGCAATCGCCTATAGTTAAGCATACTTAAGATAATCTCAAACATAAATGGATAACGACCAGTCTCTCCAATTACTGTCAGATTTGTTGATCTCCTTTAAGCAATCAAGAAGTTCTTACATGCTTTTAGGTGAATCTTCTCAAGGATGGGCTCATTGCATAACTTGTAAAAGAAATCCTCAACATTATCACAACATACGTAAGAGTGACGCTAGAGATTTACTGTCAGACATCTGAATGACATGACTATTCCAAATGGTTCTAACGTTCTTGTTTCATTATACTGTAACTGTAAATGCCTGAGGTCGCCTCTAAGCTGATTGTCGCGTACTGTAAAGTACCAGATTTATTTTTCCAGGGATATTGTTGTTTTATGGATCCATTCTAGTTTTTGGACATCTACTTGTCTAGGCGGAATCCTTAGATTTCACGTGGTGACCAGGACCCAGAATCATAATCCTTCCTCAAAGTTAAGAAATACCTTAGTAAAGGTGGCAAATATTTACTAGATAATTACCTGATAAAATCAATAACACCTTTTAGGAAAATATATAGATGTGTCAAATAAAATATCATTTTTCATAATGAAATGGTAGGTTTGATTTTAGTATGATTTAGATGCATGTTTTTGGATGCTAAAATCTGCCACGTTAGCTAAGGTATTCCTTAATTTTAAGAATGGATTGTAATTCATGTAATCGTTATAGGCTCTATCTATTATGATATGTATGTTCTATCACGATGCCTTGTTTCAATTTATTTGCAGGTAAACGAAGGACACACTGAATGAATTTGCGTACAAGCTAAAAATGATTGGGCAAATGAAACAGAAAGTATAAATGTCTACAAAAATGATGCAGCGCTTTCAAATTGTACTAATAACACAACGATCATCAATTTTAAACAACACGAAATATTCGTTTCTATAACTGGAGCGTTGTGGATGAACCTCGCACCGATTTACGAGTCATACAAAGTTTCGATTAATATATACTTCAGGAACTTTTTCATCTATATAGCGTAGTACGTCAAAGTAATACATTGAACTATAAGCCTCCAACTGTGGTATACAATGCACCACTTTGGGAATTATTTCCTTTAATCAGCAATGGATATCGTCGTACCTCAAATTGAAAAATAGACATTATCACGCACAATGGATGTTGCTCGTGCAAGGCAATAACACTAGGGCAATTGAAACAATTTCTGCAATACGAATGCAGTACGTTCAATTTTTTCGAATACCTATAATGGACATCTGTTCAGAACTGTAAAACAAATACATGCGTTGGAAAAGGTTTCTACCAGCCAGCTGAGGACGTCAAAGTTATACATTTAATTATAATCCTCTAACTGTAGTATACAATACACTTATTTGGAAAATATTTCCTTCAGTCCGCTGTGGACTTCAGCGGACCACAAATTGACAAATTGAAGGCACTAGTTCTCTGCAGTATTATAACTATATTGGATAAGGGGTGTCTTTACGACTGCAGTAGTGATGAAATTCAGTTCTTTGAATCATGGGATGTTCTCTTATTGTAAATTGATGAAGTAAGCTCATAGAAACCTGAAGTGTCCTGAAGCAGATGTGGCATAGTTCAAAATATATATAATTAACTGAGAAAAATAGTAGTAAATAAAGAAAAAACAATGAAAACTGTTACTTCCTAATATCGCGCCGATATAGTCCAGATTGCGTAAATCAGTACAGTTGGATAAACAGTTAATACTGACAATACTTTGAATCCTGCAAGTATTTGTAAGCTGCACAACGATGGTATCATCGACATTAATCTTATGAACAAAAAATCGGAATAAACTGTGTTAACAAAACAAACATTTCAAGGTCACGATAGCACAGAGGAAAACATTCAAACATGAGTACTCTCCAGACTCGCCTCCAGGATCAGGACTACATTAACTGGGTCAAAGCTGGACTCTGTCTGATTCACACAAAATCGGGCCTAGAGGAGTTTGCTGAAACAGCTAGCAACTCACTACACCAGAGTATACTCAAAAAAATAATCCCCACGTTTGCCAGTGCTGCCCAACCCGTTTGTGGAGTCAACATTGCAAGCAAACAATTGATAGCAATTTGCGCTCATCCATACTGCCAAAACTTCATCTCAGAGGTCATTTACATCGGTTTCGATCCAAACCACGCATTCACCGTCAATCATGGGAATCTTGGAAATTGTGATGCAGGACAATGGCACAGTCATCATTGGCAGGTGGCCAAATTGTTTATGAACAGGGGTCAGGAGCCCACTCATGTTCACCCCAGAGAAACAGACATGAGTGGAATCATTAACTTCTTGTCCCATTGCAAAATTCCAAGAAACGCAGTGACAAACATCGGTTTCTTTGATAAGGTAAGTACACGTTTGTGGCCGATCATGTTTAGATTGTTTGAATTCGTTTGAACACATATATCACGCATTTACCGTCAATAATGGGAATATAGGCAATTGTGATACAGGACAATGACACAGTCATCTCTGGAGTTAGCGAAGCTTTACATGAATCGTGGGCAACTGCCCACATAAGTCATGGCTTCCAAAACAGATATGAGCGGGATCCTCAATTTTATTTCCCACTGCAAGGTACCAAGGCTGAAAATGGTCAACATTCTATTTGTTGATGAGGTTGCTTTAGCTTTTTTTATGTTACCATGCATTGCATATGTTTCTGCTTTTAAGATTTTGAATTGGTTGAACTAGTGTTTTACGAATCATACAACAGATGAGGTCATATGGAGACAAGGAGTCTGTTTTTAAAAGTCTCGTCCTAATGACTACCGAAGTCCTTAAGGATTTTACTTTTACAATGCAAAAATGTGTGAGTGCCGACTCGGAACGTTAGGCACATAAACGGAACTGAGAAGTCATAGCGATGCGGCACTCAGCTTCGTGTTAAGGAATGACTTGGGGTCTTTAATGTTTCAACGAAATGTACTGGTGAAGTATGTAGATGACAGCTCGAGAAGAAGGTAAAAGTAAGCAATGATCAGGAAAATGACTCAATCTGACACGTCAGATATTTCCACGCAAAACAAACGAGGTGGAAAAACGTTTCAACAACATCTACGTGCATCCAGCATTTATATGTGTATAGCTGCATCTTTGATATCTGGTAGTGTGAAGTATTATACAGTCCCGGTAAAAATCAAAAACATATTCCTCTTTTCTCGGAGGACCCTAAGCTATTTTTCTCGGAGAAAGAACGCTAAATTTCTCTTTTCATTAAGATATTTCGCGTTTCGTTCAGTTCGATTTCTCGGAGAAACACCGAGAAATTTCACCGCGACCGCAGGTATTAACCGGTGAAAACAGGTAAGTCCAGATTAACCTGTTCGCGGTGTTTCTCGGAGAAATATTGTGCACGATTGTGAAAATCGATTTTACCCTATTTTTAATAATTAAAGAAGTTTTAGACCTTTAACTGATCAGTATTTATAAGTGTTTTTGTATATGACACCTCTAACAGTTTGACACGTTTTAATAAGGCACATTAATTACTGAGCAAACATTCCACAATCTTCTTCACTGGTTTCCGTTACGGTTGGTCAGGCATGACTCGACTCGCATTTGACATACAAATTAAGAAGTACTTTGTTTCATATCAATGATGTCTATATCCAAGTAGTTTCATTTGTTTGAGCTACGAAACATAAAAGCGATAGGCCATAAACATGTACGCGTATAATAGGTAACCATTTTGCGCATTCTTGAATTTGTAATGAAATAAATGTTTTCTGGTTCTGGTTGTATGTCAAGCTATGGAAACGTGCATGTAGAATGAAATGGCATAATTTCATCACATTGTCAGCTTATGGAGCAAGCTATTTTTGTAAAATTTTATTGACCCGATTACCCTCCAGCGATCTCCTAACTCCTATATGAATATGCATTACAACTTTCTCGATGATAAGGCTACACAGTATTTAACTAGCACAAAGTTTTGTCAATACCTCTAAATCACTCGTTTATCAGGGGCACTGTTCGCATAAACACTTTTTTCATACCAAATTTATGACCAAATCTTCACATAAGAATAAGGCGGATAACGAGAAAACAATTTATACACTTTTCTTTTTTTAAGCATCTGTTTTTCTTGCTAAATGCATAAACGCAAAACCTATTGCCATGCATAACGACAACTCCGCCATGAACATTTTGTGTTGGCGGCATGTTGTTTTTACAAGGTGCGGTCCGAAATGTCAAGTGCATAGGAAAGTGCATGATACATGGTGAAAAATGACAAGTAAAGACAATTTATCAATTACTGATAATTGATAAATTAATTGATAATTAATCGAGTAAATTAACAAACGCATTTACATGTTCATGTGCTTTAAACCCATAATTGTATGAGGTATTCCTCAACATATTTACACACATCATGATAACATGTCCATGTAATGTATACCCCACTTTTATATGAGCCGCGTCATGAGAACGCTGGACTTATACTCATGCGATAATAAAGGCGCAGATCAACTGTGCAGTATCTGCACAGCTGATCAGCGCCTTTGTTTTCACTACTCGGCTAGTACAATCCCCCTACTTCTTTATTCTGATATTTCTGTACGCTGTGGCTTGGCTCGGCTGTACGTTACATGTAACGTGGCTGTACGTTACATGCAACGTACAGCCGAGCCAAGCCACAGCAAACCCCGTCGATGGAAAAGCATGCTCATCCACCAAGGGTGGTTTACTGCGCTATATACCTAACACTTACTCGATTCACAAAGTCTCGAGTTTGAAATTTGCATATTTCCAAGGAAAGCTATCCCGTTACATTACTTCCCCCTCCGAGAAGACTCGCCCCGAGTCTTGGTCTGGGGACTACATGGGTAAGGCAACCCCAGTCTGGCGGTTGTCATCATCCCACCGCTGCCACCAAATGTAACGAGCGACCGAGCCGAGCCACAGCAAACCCCGTCGATGGAAAAGCATGCTCATCCACCAATGGTGGTTTACTGCGCTATTATACCTAACACTTACTCGATTCACAAAGTCTCGAGTTTGAAATTTGCATATTTCCAAGGAAAGCTATCCCATTACATGATCAAGATGTATAGATATGAATTTTTCACCGTATTCGATCTAATAAGTGCACTTGATCCAAAAATCGCACATCCTGATCGTTTCCGAAAAACATGTGCAGCTCGACTAGCACACAGCTCAACTGGCGTATGGATATCTTACATCAAATTTGCACGTTAAATCGCATTAAAACTTAACCTTTATTAATGTTTCCGTAGAAGGCAGGAACGGATACAGTCATTTTACACGAAAACAAATACATGACCTTATACTTTGGTGTCAGTTTTAAAAATTATCGGGACCGTCTAAGTATACAAACTTTAATATGCATGTGCATGAATAGAAAAATCACTGCGCAATATTGCTGTTACTAACGTCCTTGACCTCAGCCACGGTTATGTCGGTACGTTTTCGTCGCTTTATGGTACTGTACAAGTTTGGGATGTCCTGACGTTCGAAATGGGCTACACAACATTCGTATTTGTAAACCCTTCACTTACAAAAACTACCAAAACAGCATCCGACACGCTATGAACTGCAGATACTTGAGTATGTATGTTTTGTATGTTTGATGCAACCACATTTATATCTCGATGTCGTAACACAAATGACGACAAAATAATGGTGCATACGTAAATGAAAAATGAAATAAAAATACTATCATAACCGACATTGTCCCAAATTCTGTAAAGAAAAGTTTGTACATTTCAGCCACTTACTTTGATGCACTGTGTGACATATCCTATACAAAAGTATTTGTTGCACATAATGCATTTTTCATCTAATGATATCAATCAGATTTAAAGAGGGAACGAAATAAAAATTTAAGACCATTAAAATTTCTCGACTGTATATACATGTACATTTACAATGTTCCATACAAACCGCAATTCTGCACAAGGTATAACACACATGTAAATGTATTTATGAAGTTTTCCGATCTCTCCTTCCGAAAGCGTTGCTGCCTTTTGTGTCGATGATGTTTTAAAGAAATAATTTCATATACCGTAACTTTAAAATTACGAAAACATGCCCATGCAATATACAGAGATGTTTAAAGATGAAAAAAAAAAGAGAAAATTGTCAGTAGAAAATGTTTGCTTTTTCTTATTCATGCTCAAAACATAGATTGTGGGTACACGTTATAACCGCCTCACCGAGGCGGTTCAAACTAGTACCCACAATCTTATGCTTTGGAGCAAAAGATAAAAAAATAGATATACCCCTGCATACCCCAGTTTTGCTTTTGATGGGATACACATTTTCCATGAAATGTTTTCCTGATGTAAAATGTTTGAACAAGAATGATTTTAATGATGCAAATGCATGTGCGTGAATAGCAATGTATGGACATGTACATTCATATCTACGTGATGTATTTAGCCGTCAATTGGGAGTAAGTCATATGACAGTGTTGGCTGCACGGTCGGCATTTTTATTTGCTTGACTTTTTATTTCACTTTACGGCAGACAGCTTCCTTCTCATGTGAAGGAGCAGTGTCAGCTTCGTGTTCATTAGAGAATGTGACACAAGAACATGACTGTGTATGCCGAAACACACTTCCTGGTAATGCTGCAAATTCTACCACTTGGCCAAATCAGTCAACAGTGATTTCTGTAAATTTTGTTGACCATTTATGTATGTTAATACCATGCAATATTACGGGTGAAAGGGCATCAATTTAGGCGATCCCATAAGTTCATGATTTAAACGGCTTTGTGGTTGTTCATGGAGAATAACTTTTGATGCAAATTCTTTCCTACTACACGTAGTCTCGATCTAAAACATACAAGTATATATACATGTACATGTACATGTACGAATGCTCAAATTATTTGCGATTTATATGGAACCATAATCTGAATATTTGATAACGGTTACGTCAACAGCTTACCAAGAAATGCTGGCGGACAAGTAAGGTCCGACAGGCCGCGATGGTTTTACATGTATAGATAGTGCGTTCGCTTCGAAAAAAAAAAGTTGCGATTTCGATCTCCGGCCGGTATATTCATGTTATTTTGATGACTTGTGTTTATCCTGACATAATTAAAGTAAACCGTCTGTTAAATCATTGCTATTGTGCATAATTAAATACCTTTGATCAAATGTCATTAAACTTATTTATTCATTCAATGAAAATGATTCTGATTATCCACATAGTCACTAGAAGTGTGGTATTTTTATTCTTTGTTGGAAAGGACAATGCTCAAGGCGCGAATTTTTAATGACGCCCTTGATATTTAAATGACTTTTTCGCTTCCATTCTTGTGTTCAAAGATCGAATAATCATGGATGATGTGAAAAGCAACACAAGTTACAAAGGTCATCATAAATTTTAATGTAATATGTGGATTATACGCCATCTAAACAAATACGTAACATCTGCAAGTTTCATACTTGCAAATACTTAAAATATTATGTTTTTAATTTATTGTTTTATATTTATTCAAAAATTATAAACATGCATATGTCTTTTAGATTCCTCCGAGAAACTCCGAGAAAAAGAGTTTTATCGATAAATCCAGGTAATTACCTTTCTCGGAGAAACACCGAGAAATTCCACCGAGAAACACCGCGAAATTTCGCGCAGACGATTTCGTCTACCTGGCTTATTTCGCTGTGTTTCTCCGAGAAATAAAAATTTCGCGTTTGCCATGGTTGTGGAGAAACGAGGAATATGTTGTTATGCACTTACTTATGATTTTCAAATAGCTATAGAAAAAGATTTTGCTCAGGAGGAACATTCACTTGTTTGGTTGTTTTTACTCATAACGTAAACGTTGCAACGGTACAACAAACAGTATAAAAAAGTACAAGCAGGCAAAGACCAGGAAAAGGCGCAATCAGAAAAAGACCCCCACCCCAAAAACCAAGGTGGGAAAAACCAAACCAACAATCAGGCACTTATACCATGAAAACATTTCGTAAGCCGAATGAGCAGCTATTTTTCCAATAGGTGGCCTCTCAGTTACCTTAACTTAACTAAAATATGCAAACATACATAAGGCGCCAACAGCACAAAAATATTTTAAACACCAAGACATAAAACAAAAAGAACCACCACAGAAGTATCGACTTTGAACGACCAGTAACACAAAGTTACTGGCGGGTTTAAATCGATTTTGCACGGCCGTAACCTCATTCTCAGCTTCTGCAGTGGTTCATAACATTTAGTTAGTTCTTCGGTCCTCGTGGTGAATCTCTAACTAGTAAATGAATCATCAAGAACAAACAAATAAATCATGATAAACATCCTGATGAATCAAAAACCAGGACTCACAGATTCAGTAAGCTGCCCGACGATGGAGATCCCTGGGCGCCAAATAACTTACTAACTCCGAAGCTAAAGAAAAACATCAGTTGGGCCCCGACGGGCCAAGCAACAGACAAGAAGCTCCGGCCCCAACCAACTAAAATGAATAGCTTTAAGTCGGGGCCATCATAGAGTCTGATGCCCGACCCACCGGCGTGCAATTAAAGAAGGCAGCATAGTTATCAACCGTGATTGGGTTAAAAACTAAGCATGCAGACTGTCGCATAACATTCAACTTATAACCTATACGTCTGTAACGTGTTATGATTTTTCTAAACTGAAAAGAAAAATCATTACTTCCTATAAGTTTCTTAAATTTGTAAACCAAGTCACCATAAAATTCTGGTTCCGAAAGACCCTCACTTAAAAGCGTCTTTAACCCAACATTATATTTGGAAATCAATTCATAGTGTCTACGATAAAATTTAGAAAAGGTTTTTCGTAGTTTATGATACCGATAGCCCTGTTGGAGAAGTTTGGCCGTTAAAGATTTATTTCGAGCGTTGAAGTCTGTAACATGATTGCAGACTCTAGCAAACCTAATAAGTTGCGAAATGTATACACCATAAGAAGCACGACGAGGAACGTCACCATCCAAAAAAGGAAAATTTACTATATCAAAATCAAAGTCATCGCGCTTATCATAAATTTTAGAAGAAACAAATCCATTTGCAACAGAAAGATGTAGATCTAAAAAGGGGGTTTCGGTATCCGAGATATTGGCTTTGTTCAACTGTAGTTCAGATGGATAAATTTGATTGACCATACCTTCAAAATAAGGGTTGTCAATGTTCAAAAGGTCATCGAGGTACCTAGAAGTGGAATTAAAAGCCTCGATAACATCAGCTTGATTATCATGGTTAAGAGAATCCATGAAATCTCTTTCGTAGCAGTATAAAAATAAATCAGCTAAGAGAGGTGCGCAATTTGTACCCATGGGAATTCCCATGGGAAAAGATTCATATATGAACGCAAACATATAACCTATACGTCTGTAACGTGTTATGATTTTTCTAAACTGAAAAGAAAAATCATTACTTCCTATAAGTTTCTTAAATTTGTAAACCAAGTCACCCCATGGGAAAAGATTCATATATGAACGCAAACATAAAAATGAAATAAAATATCGAGCATTTTTGATTGGTTAATGCTGAATGCCCCAGTTCTTTTTTCAGCTATGTTAACTGTATGCCTGTGCATTGACGTGTCTATTAAAAAGTGTTACGTTGGTGCATAATTCATATTTGTAGGTACGTAAGGCACGTAATAGTACCATGCATTCAGCGGTTATGAAACTCTCAGGTGGCGACCTGCAGACATATGCCCAATCTATGATTGACCTTCTCAGTGACCCGGGTGTGGCACAATTCACGACAGCCCAAGATGCGGTGAAAGAAATTCAGTCAGTATGTATGACCACCAATTTAAGTTAGATTAACTACATGGTTTTAGCTGCTAACATTTAATCGACACGCATTAGTTTCATGTATCTCGATTGGACGAGGTAATAGAATGTACAGCTTTAACTAACCACATGTTAATTATGTGGGTTTCCTCCCCGGACATCACTCGAAATGCTAGCTCGGTCTGTCGGGACCACAAGGTGTACATTATTGTGCAAAGTGGACTGCTTCGAATACAGTTACGAGGGGGGTTCAGAAAGTTCTGTCATAGGTGTTATAACTTTGTTAATAGACATAATAGGTTGCTGTATTATGCCTTGATTGAAAGGCCTACATTTCTCCTATATAATGATGCCAAAACAATGCACGAAAAGAAATAAATACTTCGAAATAGACGCCTTGAAAGACACCAGGGGTAAACCACTGGCACGTTTTCTTAAATTTGTGAATATTATTTAAAGAAAATCGACTTCGAAAAAATATAATCCATGTAATATATTTTTGAAAGATAGATGAATATATCCTGCAAAAATCAAAATCATTCAGCAGAATTTAATTGAGTTATAGTAAAATGAAATATTGAAATTGGCTTGTTGTACATACATTAAAAATACAGTTTAAATTCAAATGGCATTTATTGACATCTACACGTAGTCCAGGGAGCTTAAAAATCATTTAACCATTTTATTGTTCCATCCTAGTGTGCTCTATAGTAAACTTATAAAAAAGCAAACACATATAATGGTGCAGCGATGCCAGAAACGCTATAGGGGTACGTATTTTAATGACGTCATATACATTGCTTTATTATAAAGTCAGCATAGCATCGATAACGGCATTTTTGTCACATTGCTTTTCTAAATATATTATTACTTATAACTGTTAAGTGGAGAAAATTTGATCGGAAGTTATAAAGATATAACGCAAGAAACGCACACAATAATATTCACAAATTCAAGAAAACGTGCCAGTGGTTTTACCCCAGGTGTCTTTCAAGGCATGTATTTCGAAGTATTTATTTTGTTCGTGCATTGTTTTGGCATCATTATAAAGGAGAAATGTAGCCCTTTCAATCAAGGTATAATACAGCAACCTATCATGTATATTAACAAAGTTATAACACCTATGACAGAACTTTCTGAACCACCCTCGTAAATGCATGTTCCTATAGGTCTTACAACATGGTTTCTGTTAACACATGTAACTTTCGGTTTTAAGTTGTTCAAGCCTTAAGAGTAGTAAATAGCTTTTA
Source organism: Rugalucina vietnamica (assembly GCA_964017185.1). Classification (NCBI taxonomy): domain Eukaryota; kingdom Metazoa; phylum Mollusca; class Bivalvia; order Lucinida; family Lucinidae; genus Rugalucina; species Rugalucina vietnamica. The sequence goes on along the minus strand of OZ024879.1, from coordinate 55,151,121 downwards.
TTGTCGTGTTTTATTTTACCTTTAAATGTTTCCTGGTCATTGCTTACTAGTTACTGTTTATTTTAATTACAAGATAATCAGTGCAGCGGATTTCAAAATAACACTAGAAGACGAGAGAAAGGTTATTGATGAACTAGCAGCGGAAATACGGACACTGGCAGAAGAGATAAGACAAGAAGTGGACGCCGTTGCACAGAAAGGGGACGCTGAGAGACAATCTATCAAAGAGAAAATCGATGAAGAAATTAAGAAAGTATGTAATATAAATTTGAGTATGAAAGTGATCAACACTTGCTACACTGTCTAGCAAACCAGACAACATGAAATGAATGTACACTCAACAATTCAATTTTCAGTTCTTTATTCTCTCCAGGAAACATTTTCATATAACAACAGGAGGTACATACATATATAACATGCAACACTATGTTTTACCTTTAATATAACCGTTTTAAATTGGACAGTGTGCAGTTTCACTTCTATCATAAATTTCACTGACATGGAAACAATCAAAATTGATGTAAAATAAGGAATCTACAATTGCCATGATCTAACACATGCGTAAAGAAACACGTCTCCCTGTCATCAAAATGGAGAATAACAATAACAGATAAGATGCAATCGGACTCGGCGAAATACGGTAAAAGAGGGAACCAATATTTTCTTTTTCCTGAGGCTGCCTCCGATTTCTCAAACCGAACAAACAAATGTTAATGCACAAAACCTCGTCACTGAAACTGACATTTAAATGAAAAGTACAAAGCACGAAAACAGGATTACCGCCTTGACAGGGTCAGTTATAAATCCCTAGGTTCTTCAACTATTTGAATGGTCACCAACCTCACCTTCAATTCTGTTATATGATAAAATAGCCTAATAGACATAGAGCTTTAACTTAGGCAATGGAAAACAATTATCGGAAATAAGACTACCAGTTGATTTATAATAGCTGTTACATTATCGAACTTTAAAAATTGCGTTCTGCAAACACATTCCTGTAAAGAATTGCAGTCAAGTATGGAAGCAAAAAATTGTAAATGATGTGAAAATTTGAGCATTTGTTATCCAAATACAAGTGGTTTATATGCTTAAAATTGCATACCAAACAGAACACTGTAGATTATTTTGATATAGATGTATGTGCTGCAAGAACAATATGAGCCTCGACGCGAGAAAACCGGTCTTCGGGATTTCCGACCAGGTCCGACACAAACCGGCCTGTACAAACTCAGAAAAGAGCTAGAAGCTTGAAATTTCGGATTTAAGTAGAAGAGGAATTGTACTATCCTAGTAGCGAAAACAAAGGCGCTGATCAGCTTCGCGGTTACCGCGAAGCTGATCTGCGCCTTTGTTTTCGCCTAGGCAAAAATCCGGTTTTCTCGGTCCCACCTCGGTTTTTGGAGTGGGAATCTTTTTCTGATTGCGCCTTTTCCTGATCTTTGCCTACTTGTACCTTCTCACGATGCGGCTCATATATAAACAACTTTAGTTGTTATCGATATTATGAACCACCCTGTATGTATCTCTTTAGCAGTTGCTTTTGAATAATAAATGTATATGTAAAACCCCACATGTATTCTGGTTAAGTGAGCAAGATTAGGCACATAAATTATAAATTTCCACAAAGCCACCGTTCTGATAGACAACGTAAAAAGGATTTCCGGCACTGAAAAGCAACTGAAAGACCAGCTAATAGATCTACGATATGTTTTTTTTTTATTTAAGTACCCAAGTGTCATTTTAACATTTTCCCACCCCTAGGTTTGTGGAGTGAGAATTTGTTTCTGATTGCTTGATTTCCTGATCACTGTCTACTTTTACCTTTTTTAACATTGTATACCAAGAAAAACACTCCACTATTGTAGATTATTTCGATATAAAATCAAGCGGTGCAAGAACTAAACTAGTCAATATTTTACAGCTATCGGCCTGTATGGGCCTTTTAAAATGTTGTCATATAAAGGAGAACACGTGACGTTATGGTACGGATTGTTAAACGGGTCGGAAAATGTTCTTCCTATTTCTTTGACAATTGAATGTTCATTCCGTTTAAGGTTAGCAATCTGAAAGATATGGTAGAACAGATTGCTGGCACACAAAGTCAAATGGAAGGCACAATTGCAATCTTGACAGACCAACTAAAAAATCTTCGAGCCTTTGAAACCGAACTCAACAACATTGAACAACAACAACAAGAACTTGCAAAACAACAAGAAGCGTGCCAGCGGACAGTCGAAGCCCATGATAAAGATCTTGCTAATTTGAAAACCAGATTTGATGACCTTACCACTACGAGTGATCCGATTCCAACGGACGAAGGTAAAACTAATCAAGTATTATTATTGTTTTTTTATGTACATCCCACGATGTGTCGGCTAAATCAATATTTAAATCATCGTGTCATGCAAAATACTCAAAACTTGAATGTTTAGCTTTTTGCCTCTTGATATTTTGCATTATCATTTCCTTCCCGTCTCGAGTCTAGTTAAGGATGTTGATTGATGCTAACCTGGGATGGCTACCTTGTTTGGAAAGAGCCTGATTTCTTTTGAAGTTCTGTATTATCATTTATTTCCCGTCTCGAGTTACATGTACATGATATTTATTCTGACATGTCTACTTTTCATAGACCGGTGTTTTGTGTGAATACGTGTATTCTTGCGAAGTTTAAAAAACTAGTCTCGTGTCCGGTTAGGCATGTTTATTGATGCTAACCTAGTGGCTACCTCCATGTGAAAAAGCTTTATCTCTTTTGATGTTTTGCATAATTATCTACTTCCCGTCTCGAATCTAGTTTGGGATTTTGATTGATGATGATAGGATGACTACCTCGTTAATGCCTCGTGATGTTTTGTATTATCATTTACTGGCCGTCTCGAGTCTGGTTAGGGATTTTACTTGATGCTAACCTGGTGGCTACCTCGATGTCTTATCAGTTCGTTCCCGCCTCGAGTCTAGTTTGGTTTATTTTGATAGTACCAGTTCCAGGACGCTTTATTCTCATTTGTCAAATAACATGATATTTAGCCTGACTAGTTTACTACACAAAGACCGTATTGTCCTATCCGTCTCGACTGTTGTCTGTGTTGAATTTTAAAATTCCATTGTTAAAATGTCTGGCAGTCCTTTTCATACTTTCCATGGTTTTTTGTTCACTGTCCAAACGCTTGTATTTCTTGGTACTCACGGTCACCAATTAAAAGGTCGCAATCACTGTAATGCAGAACCAATTCTTCTGAACTGTGATTCAAGATCTCAATTTTATGTAAAGCAACCAGAAAAATGACGAAATATTCTTTAATGATATTACAGTGGATACAAACGTTTGTTTAAAAAGTCCACATATCAAATTTAGTGAATTGTAAATACAGCTATAGAAGGTACATAAAATTGATACAATTGAATTTAAGATCCATACAAGACTCTAAGGAAATATACATCACAAAACACCACCGACAATATTAAACACGCATGAAGGGCAAGATGGCTTGCTGTTTCCCTCCAATTGTAAAGATACCGTCAGTAATATCAAACGCAAAAGTGGCGAGTTCAACAAAAATCACAGCAGAACAGCTATATTACTGTCCCAGTTAACAAAGTCGCAATTTCACTTGCCAAATCACCTCCAAATTTACATATCACCGTCCCAGTTGTCACGCCATCTCCAAGTTGCCACGTTACCGTCCCAGTTGGCCACATCACCGTCCCAGAGGTCATGTCACGGTCCCACTTCGCTACGTCACGGTCCCTGTTGGCCATGTCACCGCCCCAGTTGCCACGTTACCTCTCAATTGCCAAGTTACCGTCCTTGTTGCCACTACAACTCCCAGTAACCATGCCGACTTCCATTTAAATGTTACTGTCCCAGTTTCCGGGTCACGTCACAGTTGCTACGTCACCGTTCGAGTCAACCGTTAACCGTCCCTGTTCCAATGTCACCCACCCAGCTGATCAAAACATCGTTCAAGTATGCCTCGTCATCGACCTAGTGGTAACGTTATATTTGGCCACGTCACCTTCACAGTCGCCATGTCACCGTCTCAGTTTTCCAGAACACCGAAATAGTTGCCCACATCATCGTACCAGTTGGCCACGTAACCGACACCGTTGACCAGGCCACTGTCCAAGTTGGCCACGTCACCATCCCAGCGGGCAGGTAACAATCCCAGTTGGTTACGTCAACGCCCCATTTAGGCAGGTCATGGTACAATTTGACCAGGCCATCATCTCATTTGGACACGCCACCGCCCCTGTTGGCCATTACACCGTCCAAGGTGTCCACGTAAGCGTCACAGTCGACCAGGTCACCATCTCGTTTGGCCACGTCACATCCCGTTTGGCCACATCACCGTCCCTGTTGCTACGACATCTTCCATATGCCATGTCACCTCTTAGATTCCAAGTTACCGTCCCTGATACAGATATTATACCCGTTGACCATGACACCATTCCAGTGGCTATGTCACTGTCAGTAGCCAGATCACTGTCTCAGCTGGTCACTTCACCATCCAAGTTGAGTAGGACATCGTCCAACTTGGCCAAGTCATGTCCCATTTGGTCACGTTACCGTCCCTGTTTGCTAGGTCACAGTTTAAGCTGACGAAGTCATTCTCACAGTTTGCCAGCAACCGTCGCACTTGACAATGTCACCATCCCGCTTGGACTGGTTACCGTCCCTGTTGGCCAGGTCACTGTCCAAGTTGGCCACGTTACCGTCCCTGTTAGCCAGATCACTATCCAAGCTGACCACGTCACGCTCACAGTTTGCCAAGTCATTGTCACAGCTGACCAGGTCACCATTCCGTTTGGCCAGGTTACCATCGTTTTGGCCAAGTCACCGTCCAAGGTGGCCAGGTCACCATTCCGATTGGCGAGGTAACCGTCCTGTTGGCTAGGTCACCGTCCGTATTGGCCAGGTTACCCACCTGCTGGCCAGGTCATCGTCCATGTTGGCCAAGCACAATCCCTTTTGGGGCCCCGCCCATTGGAGCCTTAAGTAATAGATGGGCTGCTTGTGCCTCCATGGTCTAGGAGCCAAACCGAAAAAAAATCGTCCCGTTCCCCCCCCCCCCCCTCGGAAGAAAAGTTTCATTGGTACCATGCATCAGGCATACATCTAGGATGCTTAGAAAACCATGTTTTACTAAGTTATCTATGGTCATAAGTCTGTAAACGACTTGTAATCTAGGTAACCCGCAAACCTCATGTTCTTGTGCAGTGAAAACACACAATACTTGATTTGTTTGTTTAAGGTCAGAAAAAACACCACTCTTGTCATATTTTATTGTATACATAATAAATCAATGTTTCCAATCAGATTTGAAAGTTTTTTTGTTCAGAGTTGTTACGTATGTATCATCTTTCCATATGGCATCTGAAATAAGAATCTCCATTTACATATTATCTTTTTTGCATCTAAATTATAGATCTGATTGATATAAGGCTATCATGGTACTGTTCTGTCACTTTAGAATAATAGATTTATCCAACAAATTGATTGCAATTATTTTTTTTTATCTTGTGGCCAATGTAAGATCGCAAACATTATATTGGAATTAGACAAATATGACATAAATATACATGTAGGTCTACTTATACAAGAAGGTTTAATTATTTTAGGTTTAAGACTGGTATAAGTTTTCCTTATGAATGCAGTGAACATGTACATGGAATAGAGGGATAGTGTTCCATACATAACTGAATTCACAGGCTGTGAATTTCAATTCGGTAACATATGTAACATACATGATAAATGACTGCGTTTTAACTGTCAGCTGTATATATGTTGATTTAGGTTATTGAAACCCATTGCTTGCAATACAAAGTTAGAAGAACACATGCATTAGTTACATGTGCTAGATGTGTATAATCTTGTGACGGCGTAACACAAAAGTTATTTATATTTCTTTTTGTAATGGTACAATGTTAGTTATACCCTGGAGGCCAATTTGACCTATTGATTTAATATGAAGCTATAATTGTGATTCAACATATTTTAGCTTTAGAAAGATAATTTTCCATACAAAATTGAAAGTAACGGCTGCGAAATTCAGTTCAGGTACGTATGTTACATACGCGATAAACTACTGTTTGCCACAATAGAAGTTTTGATGTCAGCTTTATACATGTCGAAATCAAATTTTGTAATTGGAACTCGTTGCTTGCAGTGTAAATTTAGAAGGACACACATATCATTTTCATTTCTAGTATACGGGAACGTAATGTTACAATGTTACCTTTACCCTAGTGGCAAACCTGACCTACAAAATTGATTTAATATAAAGCTACACGTATGATTGTGATTCTACATATTCTAGCATAACACAGGCAGTGAGTAAACAACGCTTATTTAATTCATAATGTCTTAACAAAGAGGCACATGTATAATTATCATAAATGAAGGAGACTTTTTGTTTACACCTAATACTAAATAACTTACTTGTGAAAGTGTTTCGGAGTCATAATAGATATGTTAATAAAATTAAAACTAAGATCCTAAAAGTATGTCACCGCTTTGATTGCAACAAAAAGAAATGAAACTGAGATCCTTTAAGAGCAGTGAGCATAAATAAGAAAAGTTACTGAGCCAGTAATGAAGTATAAACGGGCATAATGTGAATAATATTTTACTATTTATCAATTTTACAGAATAATAAATTACTGTTTTGTGTTCATATGCTTTAAATATAATACAATTAAAACAATTTTGGACAGTCAGGCATGTTACTTACATTACTTTTTATACACATTGAAGTGAGTGTACCTAGTTTTAAGACAGCATCAGAAACAGTTGCGTTTTGGTGCATGTAAATAATATTTTTATATTGATTTATCTAGGTATGTACAACTCCTTTATAAGAAAACAAAGAGCTTTATAGTACACACTTCTGCAAGGGACATAAATAATAAACAAAAATCACATTTGCATTATAAAACACAAATTGAAACAACCACTGGTTAACAGGATAAAAACTATACATGCGTTCATTGTGTAAAATATTAGTTCATTGGCTAGACAATTGTGTGAATTTCAGGTTTGTTTTTAATCATCATGTATTGTGTTTGAGTGTGTAAATTATAACTTGTAGCTAGTAACGTATATAATATGTATGTGCATATATATCATGGCAAACGACATCTAGGCAGCAAGCCTGAGAGTCACAATCAAACGTCCCGCCCACCAAAGCACATATAACATGTATGTCCATACGGGGGATGATCCAAAATAACGTAGACTTTTGCTGTAGCTTCTAAACAGCTCAATCAAATGCTTAAAAAATAACATGAACATAAATCGGAATGTGTCTAGAATATTGTGGCAAAATATCAAGCAAAAATAACTACCCGTTAAAAACCAACAGTAAAAACAAAAAGGTCATTGTGGTCTACCTGGCGCACGTCAGCTTTGATTTCGTAACGTCGTTGGCGTTTGTATTAGCTCCCTCTCAGCGCTTGCGGCCATCTATTCAACATGTACCATAGAAAAAAGAATTTTAACTTATTGTGCTCTGTACTTCACATATTTTCCGTCAATGTTCAAAACTCGAAACAAATTCTAACTTTAAATTGCTTCCAAATCACCTCATCCGTAGCCGTCTGCATGCGGTCAGCGCATTACGCATTTACGTCACCAATGATGCGCGTTTTTTTTGTTTCCTTTTCCATATTTTTTATGCTATTTTAGCGTCAGAATCACAAGGGCAATATTTTTACACAGCTGATTTATTCATTGACTGTTGTTATTTTCTCTACATTTAGTTATTTTTGGTGTTTGTGTTGGCGTTTTTGAAAATCGCGGCAATCTTAGTCATCGCATACATTTAAACCGTGTCTGGTGACGACGTTTTTAAGGTTAAATGCAGGCTGAAAAGCGCACAATTGATATTAGTATTTCAAAAGCGCATGGCACAAATTTGTTGGAACTTATACACAGCAATATCTAAACGCCAAGTCTTTACTGTACGAAATTAGGTGCGATTTGCATGCCTATTATACATTTTATTGAGACATGTATGACACAGGACACGACCGAAAATTCGCGTGCGCCGCCTATGCGTCACCATGGTTTTAAAATGGCTCGGCGTGTTTGCGATACGTACGAAATGCGTAATTGTTTTATCTTATCTTGATATACGAATGTTTTGATTTATCGCAATATGCATTTTTAGCTCACCTGAGCCGTTAGGCTCACAAGGTGAGCTTATAGGATGGCCATGATCCGGCGTCCGTCCGTCCGTCGTCCGTCCGTCGTCCGTCGTCCGTCCACAATTTCAAAGATCTTCTCCTCTGAAACCACTTGGCCAATCAAAGCCAAATTTTATATGAAGCATCTATAGGAAGGGGGAACCAATGTGTATATAAGAAATCCAGGTCACATGACCAAGATGGCCGCCATGCCCATATATGGTAAAAACCCTTCAAAAATCTTTCTTCTCCAGAACCTGTGGACCGATTTCAACGAAACTTGGCATGAAGCATCGATGGCTCAAGCACTTTAATGTGTATATAAATCATGGCCTTGTGATGACCTTGACCTATTTTACAGCAAGGTCAACATAGGTCGTCAATGCATTTGAATGGGGAAAACTTTTAAAATGTCATTTTAAGTAAAAGTCTTGCAGGAAATGGGCAGTAGGACTGAATATTAATGATTCTGAAAAAATTTGCACCCCAGGGGCTCATATGCCCCCACCCCGGGGCAATATACATGTATATTATCCTAATATTCAAACATCATCTCCTCTGAAACCGCTTGGCCAATTAAAGCCAAATTGTATGTGAAGCATCAATAGGAAGGGGTAATCAATGTGTATATAAATAATCAAGGTCACATAACCAAGATGGCCGCCATGCCCATATATGGTAAAAACCCTTCCAAAATCTTCTTCTCCGGAACCGGTACACTGATTTCAAAGAAACTTGGCATGGAGCATTGATGGCTCAAGTACTACAATGTGTATATAAATCATGACCCTGTGATGACCTTGACCTTTTTTATGGCAAGGTCAACATAGGTCGCCTATGCATTTGAATGGGGAAAACTTTTAAAAAGTAATTTGAGGTGAAAATCTTGCAGGAATGGGTAGTTTGACTGAATATTAATAATTCTGAAAAAAAATGGACCCAAGGGGCTCATATGCCCCAACCCCGGGGCAATATACATGTATATTACCAAAATATTCAAACATCTTCTCTGAAACCACTTGGCCAATCAAAGCCAAATTTTATGTGAAGCGTTTATAGAATGAGGGAACCAATGTGTATATAAATGATCCAGGTCACATGACCAAGATGGCCGCCATGCCCATATATGGTAAAAACCCTTCCGAAATCTTCTTCTCTGGAACCGGTGGACCGATTTCAACAAAACTTGGCATGAAACATCATTGGCTTAAGTACTACAATGTATATATAAATCATGACCCTGTGATGACCTTGACCTATTTTACGACAAGGTCAACATAGGTTGCCTATGCCTTTGAATGGGGATAACTGTTATGCGACAGTCTGCATGCTTAGTTTTTAACCCAATCATGGTTGATAACTATGCTGCCTTCTTTAATTGCACGCCGGTGGGTCGGGCGTCAGACTCTATGATGGCCCCGACTTAAAGCTATTCATTTTAGTTGGTTGGGGCCGGAGCTTCTTGTCTGTTGCTTGGCCCACCGGGGTCCTACTGGTGTTTTTCTTTTGCTCCGGAGTTAGTAGGTTATTCGGCGCCCAGGGATCTCCATCGTCGGGCAGCTTACTCAATCTGTGAGTCCTGGTTTTTGATTCATCAGGATGTTTATCATGATTTATTTGTTTGTTCTTGATGATTCATTGACTAGTTAGAGATTCACCACGAGGACCGAAGAACTAACTAAATGTTGTGAACCACTGCAGAAGCTGAGGGTGAGGTTAGGTACCTGTAAAACCGGTTTAAGCCCGCCAGTAACTTTGTGTTGCTGATCGTTCCAAGTCGATACTTCTGTGGTGGTTCTTTTTGTTTTATGTCTTGGTGTTTAAAATTTTTGTGCTGTTGGCGCCTTATGTATGTTTTCATATTTTTAGTTAAGTTAAGGTAACTGAGTGGCCACCTATTGGGAAAATAGCTGCTCATTCGGCTTACGATATGTTTCATGGTATAAGTACCTGATTGTTAGTTTGGTTTTTTCCCACCTCGGTTTTTGGAGTGGGAATCTTTTTCTGATTGCGCCTTTTCCTGATCTTTGCCTACTTGTACTTATTTGTCGGTTGAAGGGAAAGACTTGCAGGAAATTGGCAAATGGACAGGATATTGATTATTATGAAGAAAAAAAATGGACACCAGGGAATCATCTGCCCCTTTACTGGGGCTTTTTTCCATAATATGCAAACATGTTTATTGGTAAATACGTACAACAGATCTCAGGTGAGCGTTTACAGGACCATTGGTCCTCTGGTTCTAAAATTAATCTACGTATGTTGAAGCTACAGCAAAAGTTTACGTTATTTTGGATTTTCCCTCGTATATATCAAGATAAATGACATCTAGGTAGCATGCCTGAGGGTCACAATCAAATGCCCCGCCCACGCCAACAGAAGGGACTTTTGCAGACATACCTATCTAAAGCTGTGTCAAATAAAAGGTGTTTGGCTTTCGCTTTGAAAATTGGGTGTTATCCTGAAACAACCTGTTACATATGTTACCTTATCGAGATTAAGTACGAGTAATTATGATATGATGTCTTGACTACAGAAAATTTTTTGTTTTTAATTATTTTACTCAAGTTCTTCATATAGTCTGCATGCCCCATGCCTGTTCTACCTATCAATTTTTTTTGAACAAATCTTTGGTCCCCACTGTCTGTAATGTTTGTTACGTAAATTATAATAGCTTTTGAAAATAGCAGTTTTGAGTGGTATTATTTACTTTTATTGTTTCTTCATTAATATTATCAAATCTATTGGCGGCCCCCGTGGCCGAGTGGTTAAGGTCGCTGACTTCAGTGCTCTTGATCATTCGATCATCTCACCGATGTGGGTTCGCGCCTCGCACGGGGCACGAATTCATATGTGAGACAAGCCATGTTCTGCTTGCGGGTGTGTCAGGTGGTTTTTCCCCGGGTACTCCGGTTTTCGCCCCACCTACCGATTGATTCGTCCCGATATGAGTGAAAAAGCTTGAAAGGGACGTAAAACTGAATAAAAAAAAAAAAAAAAAAAAAAAAAAAAAATCTATTAGATTTATTGTCGTAAGCCTAGAAACAAAAACAAGGTTTACTCCCTGTGTGTTATACATTATCTTAAATAAGTGATGCATTAAGCGACACAAACCCCAGTTCCATATGTCGCCCAAATATTGTATTGCTATGCATGTGAAGCATGCAAAATACTTACTACTGGTACTTATACTTAAATATCTTATACTCTCTTGCTCATATCTCATATGAACCAAATCTCTGAAAGTGTGTAACTAAATACATGTATCTAAGTTCACAGATGTTTCTCCGGAGTGTCACATATGTAACATACATGTTCATGTTATGAATAATGAAAGACAATATACATAGCCGAATGTCAAAAGGCCCTAATCTCTACACAGGGAATTTCTCAAATAAATCCTATCTTAAAAAACAACTGAAGCTATGTCTAATGAGTGATTTTTGCTCTCTTTGCGTTTAAGCAGTAGCCTGTAACAGTCTGTTACATACACCAACTTAACTTTTTCCAAGGCGGCACCGCTGCAGTGGTTCACATTTATCCAAGTTATTCCAATAACATGTCTTACTTGGATGACTTTGTGGCCACCCGAATATCATTTTGATGTTCATTCAACCCTCTGCATTTTATTAGTTCTGCCGAAGTTATCACTGTGACCATCTCACTTCAACAGCTGCTCACCTGACACTCAAAACTTTTATTGTGGCACCATACAGTTGTTCATCATGATTGTGTGTTACATATGTGCCCGAATTGAAATTAACAGTCTTTGAGTCCTGGTTTTTGATTCATCAGGATGTTTATCATGATTTATTTGTTTGTTCTTGATGATTCATTGACTAGTTAGAGATTCACCACGAGGACCGAAGAACTAACTAAATGTTGTGAACCACTGCAGAAGCTGAGGGTGAGGTTAGGTACCTGTAAAACCGGTTTAAGCCCGCCAGTAACTTTGTGTTACTGATCGTTCCAAGTCGATACTTCTGTAGTGGTTCTTTTTGTTTTATGTCTTGGTGTTTTAAAATTTTTTGTGCTGTTGGCGCCTTATGTATGTTTTCATATTTTTAGTTAAGTTAAGGTAACTGAGTGGCCACCTATTGGGAAAATAGCTGCTCATTCGGCTTACGATATGTTTCATGGTATAAGTACCTGATTGTTAGTTTGGTTTTTTCCCACCTCGGTTTTTGGAGTGGGAATCTTTTTCTGATTGCGCCTTTTCCTGATCTTTGCCTACTTGTACCTTTTTTTGAATTAGATTATGTATTGAAAATTATCATTCTAAAGCTAAAATTTATTGAATCACAATCATAGCTCATATTAAATCAATTGTGTAGGTCAAATTGGCCTCTTGGGTATATGCAACGTTGTAAAATTACAGAAGAAATATAAACACGTTGGTGTTACACTGTTACACTATACGAATCTAGCACAAGAAATTCATTAATGCTTCCTTCTAAGTTTGCAATACAAGCAATGAGTTTCAATAACCAAATTTGATTTCAAAATATATAAAAGTGACAGTCAAAACTTCTATTGCGGCACACAAACATTTATCACGTATGTTACATACGTGACCAAATTGAAGTCCACAGCCTGTGAATTCAATCATGTATGGAAAGCTATTTTCCAATTGAATGTACACTGCATTCGCTAGGAAAATTTATACCAATCTTGTACCTTAAATAATTAAATAATCTTGTATAACTGGACCTACATGTACTACATTTTTGGTCATTTTTGTCTGATTCCAATATAATGTTTGCAATCTTACACTGGCCACATGATAAAAAAAATCAATTGCAATCAGTTTGTTGGATAAATCTATCTAGTGACAGAACATGTATAGCCTTATATCAATCACAGATCCTTAATTTAGATTAAAAAATAATATGCAAATGGAGATGCTTATTTCAGCTGCCATTTGGAAAAAAATGTAACATACGTAACAACACTGTACAGCAAAACCTTTAAATCTGGTTGGAAACATTGATTTATCAAGTGTACAATAAAACATAACAAGAGTGGTGTTTTTCCTTGACTTTTACAAACAAAACAAGTATGGTGTGTTGTCACTGCATGAGAACACAAGGTTTGCGGGTTACGTAGGTTACAAGCCGTTTACAGACTTATGACCACAGATAACTTAGTAAAACATGCTTTTCTAAGAACCAGAGACATGTCCCTGAACACTGACAGTAACCAAGTTTTTCCGACCGAAGAACTAACTAAATGTTATGAACCACTGTGGAAGCTGAAGGTGAGGTTATGGCCATGTAAAATCGATTTAAACCCGCCAGTAACTTTGTGTTACTGATCGTTCCAAGTCGATACTTCTGTGGTGGTTCTTTTTGTTTTATGTCTTGGTGTTTAAAATATTTTTGTGCTGTTGGTGCCTTATGTGTGTTTTCATATTTTTAGTTAAGGTAACTGAGTGGCCACCTATTGCGAAAATAGCTGCTCATTCGGCTTACGAAATGTTTTCATGGTATAAGTACCTGATTGTTAGTTTGGTTTTTTCCCACCTCGGTTTTTGGAGTGGGAATCTTTTTCTGATTGCGCCTTTTCCTGATCTTTGCCTACTTGTACCTTTTTCTTCCTAGAAGGGGAAACCAACTTCAAAAATAACCTATGTATCTCAGATTGGCTCCTAGACCACCAGGCAAAGCTTATATGATGCTGATTGGCTATCTGGTTACTGGTTAACCGCTCTTGCCCAGGAAAAGTGGTTAAAAGTCGAACCATCTGCACATATAAGCCCGTTTGGCCTTGTTGGATGGTTAGATTTAAAGCACTTGTTGGATGTTATGACATCATTATTTTGGGTAAGAGTGTAATAAAGTGGAAGCAACGTCCCGACATGACCTAAGCTGTAAACTGGGACGTAAAGTATCAATTCAATGGGCCTGTCACAGTACCAGTAGCCCTTTAACCGTCCGACTGGTCAATTCAACGTTCCAGTGGCCCTGTCATCGTCCAGTTGGCCCTGTCACAGTCACAGTGGCCCTGTAATCTTCCCTGTGGCCCTGATATCGTCCCAGTGGCCCTGCCACAGTGCCAGATGCCCTGTCATCGCGTGAGTGGCCCTGTTCTAGTCCTAGTAACCGTATCACAGTTGCACTGTCATCATTCCAGTGGCACTTTCCCGCATCTGTCCAAGTAAACATATCATTGTCCCAGTGGCTATTTCAACGTCCCAGTGGCCCTGTCACAGTACCCCTAGCCAAGTCACAGTCCTAGTGGCCCTTTCCCTACTGGTCACCGTCCCAGTGGCCATGTCACCCAGAGACCCTGTGACCGTCGCCTTGGCCAGGTCACAGAAACAGTGCCCTGTCATCGTCCCAGTTGCCCCTGCCACCGTCCCCGTGGCCCTGTCTCTGTCCCAGTGGCAATGCCCCAATCCCAGTAGCCATGTCATCGTCCAAGGGGCCAGGTCACAGTCATATTTGCCTTGTCCTCGTCCCATTCGCCCTGTCATCGTCCAAGTGGCGCTGTTACAGCCCCAGTGGCCCTGTCATCGTCCCAGTGGCCAGGTCACAGTCACAATGGCCTTGTCATTGTCCCAGTGGTCCTGTTAGTCACAGAGGCCCTGACATCGTCCCAGTGGCCCTGTCACAGTTCAAGCCGCACTGTCACTGTCCAGGTAAGAGTCACAGTGGCCTTTCGGCGTCCCTTTGGCCCTGTCACTGTCACAGCTGGTTACGTCACCATCACATTTGGCCAGGCCACCATCCCATTTCGCCACTTCACTGTCCCAGTTTGTCAGGTCATCGTCTCAGTTATCCCATTTGGCTACGTCAACGATCCAGTTTGCCACGTCACCTTCCCATTTGGCCACGTCACCATCCCAGTTAGCCAGGCCACAGTCCCAGTGGACCACTTCAGCGTCCGTTTGGCCATGTCAGCGTCCCATTGGCCATGTCATCGTCCCAGAGCTCCACGTCACCATCCCAATTGGGCACGTCACCGTCCCATTTGGCCAGGTCATCTTCCCAGTGGCCATGTTACCGTCTCAGAGGCCCCGTCATCGTCCTAAAGGTAATGTTATCGTCCCAGTTGGTCACATCACCATCACAGTTGACCATATTTCCGTCCCATTTGTCATGTCACCGTCCCATTGACCACGTCGCTGTCCCAGAGGACATCTCACCGTCCGAGATTGCCACGTCACCGTCCCATTTGGCCGGGCCACAGTCCTAGTGGCCAGGTCACCGTCCAAGAGGCTACGTCTTCGTCCTAGAGGCAATGTTACTATCCCAAATGGCCATGTCACCAGTCCAGTTGGCCACGTCACCGTCCCATTTGGCCAGGTCACCGTTCCTGTGGCCAGGTCACCGTCCCAGTTGACTACTTCACCGTCCAAGTTGACCACGTCACCGTCCCAGATGTCATGTAACCACCCAAGCTGGTTATGTCACCATGCCAGTTTGTCACGTCACCGTCGCGTTTGACGAAGTCACCGTCCCAGTGGCCAGGTCACCGTCCCAGAGGACACGTTATCGTCCTAAAGGCAATGCCACCGCCCCATTTGGTCATATCACTATCGCAGTTGGCAAGGTCACCATCCCATTTCACCAATGCCGTCCCAGTCTGTCAAGTCATCGTCTCAGTTGGCCGAGTCACCATCCCAGTTGGCCACGTCATCATCCCAGTTGGACTTGCCACCGTCACAGTGGCCATGCCGCAGTTCCAGTCATCGTCCCAATAGCCAAGTCACCGTCCCAGTTGACCACGTCACCGTCCTTTTGGCCATTTCAGTCCAATTGGCCACGTCAGCGTCCCATTGGCTATTTCAGCGTCCTACTGGCCACGTTTCCGTCCCAGAGGTCATGTCACCGTCCCAGCTGGGCACGTCACAATCCAAGTTGGCCACGTCACCGTCCCATAGGCCATGTCACAGTTCCAGAGGCCACGTCATCGTCCTAAAGTCAAAGTTACCATCCCAGTTGGTCATAACACCATCACAGTTGACAACATCACCGTCCCAGAGGTCATCTCACCGTCCCATTTGGCCTCGTCACCGTTTCGTTTGGTAAGGTCACCGTCTCAGTGGCCATGTCACCGTCCCAGAAACCACGTTATCGTTCTGGTGACAATGTCACCGTCCCAGTTGGTCATATCACCATCATAGTTGGCAAGGTCACCATCCTATTTCGCCACTTTACCGTTCCAGTTTGTCACGTCAACATCCAAGTTGGATATGCCACCGTCACAGTTGCCATGTCACAATTCCAGTATGTCACGTCATCGACAAAGACAATTGGGGTTACTGTTCAGGCTTTTCAGAAAGCTTATACTTGTACTTAAAAAAACAAACGCACTTTTACTTGTATTTATTTTTCTTCATTTAGCTTTTCTCGTTAGTCCTGACCTTAAACAATTAGAAAACATGTCTAGAATACATAGAACGCATTAGAAAAACTGATAAGCAATCACTAATGTAAAGAAAAAACACAAGATAAACAACTTCGCTTTTTCCGAATTCTCACCCGTCACTTTGAAAAGACAAACTGATTCACTAATCCGTAACTTACAAGAATCTTACATAAATCAGCATGTTCGGGAATCATTACTCTTCAAATTACACAGAAAGTATTTAAATATTACCTTATTAATATTAAAACACTTTTTGTGTCTGCTTGAAGCGTAATCCTTTACGGCCACGCCGATACATGTACGATTCGTGGCTGTTACGGATTAGTCAAGCAGTTTCTCTGACAAACGGACGGTCGGAAGTTTTCGTTCGCAATAGTTGTTTATTTTGTGTTTTTTCTCTATATTCAGGATGGCACATCAGTATTTCGATTGCTTTCTATAGATTCTAGACATTTTTTTCTAATTTTGCAAGGTCACGACTATTGCAGAAAAGCTCAAAAAGATAACAAAAAATATAATTGTAAGTTTTGAAAAAAGTATGAGCTTTTGAAAAAAGCCTATACAGTTACCCCAAGTATCTGTGGTCATCGACCCAGTTGGCCAACGACCAAGAGTGGCTCTGTCGTGATTTATATAGATATTCTGTGTTTTAGTTGTGTCTATCTGTGTGTTCGTTGTTTTTGTGTTTGACTGAGGCAAGCCGGATGACTAACATTTTGAGAAATAGCTTATCATCTAGTTCTTCCTGCGTGTTGTCAGAAAAATATATTATTTTGGTCATGTTTTATGTATTCTATTTCCCGCCTGGTATCTATGTTTGAGTATAGATTTAACTGCATCGATTTCTTACGTTTATTTTATCCCGTTGTAAGTAAAAATTGTCATCCAGTGTTTAATTTTAATGTTACGCTTTACTTCTGAAAATGCATGTTTCGTTGATATAGTTATTCTCTTTCCTCATAGATAAAAATCGTCTTCGAGAATATCTACAACATATTTATAAAGACAGTGAATATAGTATAGTAACTCCGCTACCAGAATGGGTAGAAATACACGTGAGAGACATATTCACTCCCGTGATTCTAGTGGGAGACAGAACAGACGACAAGAAACAAAGGTTGGAGTCATACAAAGAACTTTTCCATGAGAAAGGGGTTGAACTGAAAAAGATTATGCTTTTAGGGGAGGCAGGTGCTGGCAAGACGACGTTCTGCCAGCATCTGGTAGACGTCTGGAGTAACCCGTCGTCACGACGTCAATTTGATGACGTTGATATTATAAAACAATTCCAGTTTCTGTTTTACATTTCATGTAGGTTTGCTACAAATAATGAGGATGTTGTCAGTATGATAGAAAAACAGCTGTTTGATGATGAAAATAGAGAATTGAGGGATATTGCATGTAGCGTTCTACGACACAATGCAGAAGGTTGTCTGATCCTGATGGATGGTTTTGATGAGTTGCAGCGTTCAGCTCAGGCTAAAACTGGTAAACACGGTGACATAACCGGTATGCCTAGTTTAAGTAATATCCAAAACTGTACATTAGTATCAACTAGTAGACCATGGAAATTTTTATCGATACCCAAATACGAACAAGAAAAATTTAGTTGCTTGCTACTAGACGGTATAAAGGATATGGGTGAACTCATCAAAACCATCTTCCAGGAGCTGCAAGTTGAAAACCCAGTAAAATCATGTACCGACTTTTTAAATGCGATAGAGGAGAGAAATTTGTCTGATTTGATGAAATTTCCCATAATGCTATTATTTGCTATAGATGTTTGGGGCGAAGAAGGGTCACTGCCGAAATCAGTTAGCCGTTGCTATATCAATATGATTAAATTAGTTATATCACGATCTGCACTTAAACGCGAGGAAGCAAACGTCGAAAGCAAGTCAAAAAAAGTAGATAAATTGCTGAAAAAATATTCGGAATCCGCGGAATATTTACCGAACCCTCTTTCAAATTTTGAATGTTTACAGCAAAATGCCGGCTTACTGCTACATTTGGCACAACTTGCTTATGATCTTCTCCTTCAGCCCGATGGACAGACACTCGTATTTCAAATGGATGATTGTAAACAGTATAGCATACACAAATTGGACGGAAGTCTTGAATATTGTTTGGATTTAGGTTTATTGATTAAAATCGAATCAACAGTCAAGGGCTTCAAACAGAAAGAAAATTTTCAGTTTTGTCATAAAACATACCAAGAATTTTTTGCCGCGCTGTGGCTTTCATATAGATACACAAACGAGGGTTCACAAGAAATGTCATATATTCAGTCTTGCATTAAAAGTCACACAGACTTAAAGAATCATAGTGTCCTTATACAATTTCTGTGTGGGCTATGTCCAGAGGCAGGTGCAGAAATCTGGAAGTATGTTGCTCAGAATGACAATATTAATTTTGTTTATTTGAACATTAGGTTAGATATTCAGAATCAGGTCCTGAGAGCAGTGAAGGAAGCCCAGGACTGCTGTGATCACCAGGGAGTTCAGGTGTATTATTGTACACGTATTGTAGATATAGATGAAGACACGACAGATGAGGATGTCTCTCTGCTGTGTAAAATGATTCAGAACAATAGTTGTTACTTGAAGCACCTAAGAGTGTCGAACACATGTCTGTCAAGTTCTCAGTATCACAGTCTGTTGAGGTCTGCTTCTTCTGCCATAGAATTAGAGCTACTTGAATTACAAAATATTTCATGTCAGTCTAATGACAGCAGTGAAGACCTTCCTGTGCTAGACTTGAGCAAGCATTGTAGACTACAGGAGCTGTGGCTTGATAGGATATCTATCAGTGGTCTGGTGTTACCCAGTCAGGAAGGGTCACGACTCAGGAGACTGGACCTGTTAAACCTGGTGCTGCCACACGACAACCTGGTAAACATATGTTCCTCACTGTCATCAAGGACAGGAATAGAATGGCTGCAACTTGCCAGTATGTCCTGTAGAGAACACCAGGATAGTTGTTGTCCTGCTGTACTGGACCTACACAATCACTGTGGACTATTCACGCTGAAACTTGATGAGATATCTATTAGTGGTCTGGTATTACCCAGTCAGGAAGGGTCACGACTCAGTCATCTGGACCTACACTACCTGGTGCTGCCACATGACAACCTGGTAGACCTATGTTCCTCACTGTCATCAAGGACAGAAATAACAGAGATGAGACTTACCAGACTGTCCTGTAGTCAGCACCAGGATAGTTGTTATGCTGCTGTACTGGACCTACACAATCACTGTGGACTATTGACGCTGTCACTTGATGAGATATCTATTAGTGGTCTGGTATTACCCAGTCAGGAAGGGTCACAACTCAGTGAACTGTACCTGAACAACCTGGTGCTGCCCCATGACAACCTGGTAAACATATGTTCCTCACTGTCATCAAGGTCAGAAATAGAAGTGATGGGACTTACCAGTATGTCCTGTAGTCAGCATCAGGATGGTTGTTCTCTTCCTGTGTTAGACTTGAGCAATCATTGTAGACTACAGCAGCTGTTTCTTAAAAAGATATCTATCAGTGGTCTAGTGTTACCCAGTCAGGAAGGGTCACGACTCAGTCATCTGGACCTACACAACCTGGTGCTGCCACATGACAACCTGGTAAACATATGTTCCTCACTGTCATCAGGGTCAGGAATATATGACCTGACACTTACCAGCCTGTCCTGTAGTCAGCACCAGGATGGTTGTTCTCTTCCTGTACTGGACCTACACAAGCACTGTAGGCTAGAGTATCTGACACTCGGTAAGATATCTATCAGTGGCCTAGTGTTACCCAGTCAGGAAGGGTCACAACTCAGTATACTGTACCTGCACAACCTGGTGCTGTCACATGACAACCTGGTAGGCCTGTGTTGTGCAATCTCATCTTTGTCTTCCATAGAGGAACTGCAACTTTCCCACGTACGTTGTATTAAACATGGCGGTAGTTGTGATGTTCCCACATTAAATCTTCCTACACAAGAAACAGACAATGCAGATAAGGAACAAATACCAGACATAGATATGTTGTCATTGTCTGGTTTAGACAAGTTGACGCTTCCTATCTTGCCCTGTAGCGAGCAAAGTGGTGCGTGTAGGTTCACTGTACTGAACTTACAAAAGCATCAAAAACTGAACGTGCTGAAACTTGATTCATCATCTATATCTGGTATACTTTTACCGAGTCACGACCGGATAAAAATCAATGCCCTTTCTCTAAGTGACCTGGTGTTGTCACATGACAGTCTAGAACAACTACCCAGATCACTATCATCCCTGTCCCTCTATGTTAGACGGCATCTAGTCAATTTGTCTTGTAGTGATCATGGTGGTAGTTGCGAGCTTCCTTCACTGTACTGGCCAGATACTGAACTGGAAAATATGGACATTTTTTAGATGACTCAGATGACATATAAGATGAAATATTCAGATTCCAAAGATACTCAACTGAAAAATATGGACATTGATGAGATTTTAGATTTCTCATATGACTACAGCGACTCAGATGATAGTGAATTAGATTAGGCAGCATCATGAGAAAACGTGTGTTAAATCACTTGGCTTGTTCTATTATAGTAGAATATTATATAACCAAAGTTCATGTATGTAATTCGTGTGAATTATTTGAATAGATATAAGATACAGATTTGCCTTGTGCGAGTGTTATTCCACTGAATTGAATGCTTATGGCTGACTAATATTTTCAGTCCTAACCACAGCCTCAGATTTCCCTCGAAAACTAGAAAACATGAAGTTAATAAAAGAAATAACTAATTGGCTACTTATCACAGAATGTTGTTCTGTTCTGGGAATATGTGAATTAGGACATATCTACTTAGTGACTGCATGTGGTCAAGACCGTATGACACAGATAAAGCTGTGCTTTCAGTTTATAATCTTTACCTGGTTCTGTTTGCATGAAGGTTAATCTAAAAACATGCATTTCAGAAGATAAATATATATTATGTTTTTATTATTTTGATAAACATAATAGCATGATGATACTATTAAACATGGGACTTATCACAAAAATACAAACACACAAAAAACACCGCTTTCTGCTTGTTAATTACTCTGAACTTTTGTCATCGCATATGAAAATACTAATGCTCCTGAGATTTGAAAGTGATCGAATGTCCCCATTTTCTCATGTGCACGAACATTACACAGTTTTTGAATATACTATCGCACATATTCCAGTAAGCGCTCACCAATGTATGAGTCGCGTCATGTGGAAACCAACAATGTGGTTTTCGAACAGGTCCAACACAAACTGTACAGTACAAGCACAGACGATGGCTAGAGGCTCGACATTTCGGATTTAGAATGTAGAGGAATTGTTATATTCGTGTAGCGAAAACAAAGGCGCTGAAAAACTTTTCTGCAAAGCTGATCTGCGCCTTTGGTTTCGCATATGCAGATTTTTGGTTTTCTCCTGAGGCGGCTCGTATTTTATTATAAAATCATTAATGGGGCTGATATTAGCATGCTGAACGATCATTGTAAGTGACACACATTGTTTAATTTTAAATGATGCTATCTATACAAAATATTGCTAATTATAGATTGCAGATTAAGAAAAAAAGAGCCAGGTATTGAAGCTGTGGTTATCAATGTCAGCACACAATGTAAAGTAAAACAATATTCATATACGTTCATATTCATTAACAAAAACGATTTTTTTCCAAAGCTCTATGTCAGGTGTTTTACGTGTATCTGCCCTTGATGAACTGGAAAAACTATGTCGAGATTTCTTATTTTCTCATTGTAATGTTATGACTGCAGACAGATTGAAGAGAAAACATCGAGGTCTAGTATGCAAATTTAACGAATTCGCATTTTGAAGAAAACACAGTGGCCAAGCGATAAAGCGTCCGACTCCAAACTGATTCCAAATCGAGAGGGGGTCTTAGTTCGAACTCCATTAGGGTGCCATGTTGTGTACTTGAGCAAGAACCATTATAAGTACGTGTTATATTTATGCCGGGGAAGCAATGACACCTTCCCTACCTGACTTAACAATTGTTTAACTTCAATGCAAACAAACAGACAATAATTCGCATAAGATCCGTTCTCCTGCCATATAAAATCTGATGCATAAGTCAATTGCTTGATTTGTCGGTTCAAAGGCTTGACCGACCTTATAATGATGATTGTTGGATTAATCGATTTGCTGAGGTCGTGAGCACATGCTTCTTTTGTAAAGATTATGTAGAATACGAGATAAAATTGAGCCATCGCGTGAGAAAACCATCAATCTGGGTTTCCAACCAGGTCTGACACAAACCGTCTGTACAGTCACTCTGTGTAGCGAAAACAAAGACGCTGCGTCTTTGTTTTCGCATATGCAGATTGTTGGTTTTCTGGTGCGGGTGCTAAGTCATGTAATTTCTGACTGCAACTTATATTAATATTGAACCGCCTCATGAGAAAACCAACAATCTGCATATGCGAAAACAGAGGCGCAGATCAGCTTCGCAGTAAGTGTGAGGCTGATCAACGCCTTTGTTTTCGCTACACGATTAGTACAATTCCTCTTCTTTCTATATACTAAATTTTCACTCTCTAGCCATCTTCTGTAGCTGCACAGGCCGGTTTATGTTCGGAAACCACATTGGTGATTTCCCACGACGTGGCTTATTTACAATTGAGTCACATCGTGAGAAAACCGGATTGTTGCCTATGCGAAAACAAAGGCACAGATTAACTTCGCAGTAACTGCGAAGCTGATCAGCGCCTTCGATTTCGCTACTCGGATAGTACCATTCCTTTTCATATTAAATCCGAAATTTCAAGCTTCTAGCCTGCTTCTGTGACTATACAGGTCGGTTTGTGTCAGACATGGTCAGAAATCCCGAAGACGGGTTTTCTCGCGTCGCGGCTCTACTGTCATTCCGAACTATTCCTGTATGCATACGTTTCAATTCATTAAAAAAAAACTTGATATTTTATTATAATCATTATTATTATCTAGCCCCAAAATAGTTCGGTCTTGTGCCAAAGCATATTTCAAAACCGATTAGCGTTTTTAACTAAATAAATGACTTTTTTATAATGCTACTTTTACGTAAACTTTTAATATTGTATTTATGGAGCGCGATTGTTGATGTTTGGATTCGTGTCCCAAGTAGGCCGGTAGGAAAAATGCCCAATCACTTTGGTCGCGGATCCTGGGGTCAAATGTCTAGCGTTTATTAGCTTACCTGAGCCGAAGGCTCAAAAGGAGAGTTTATGGGATGGCCATGCTCTGGCGTCCGTCCGTCATCGTTGTCGTCCGTCCGTCGTCCACAATTTCAAAGATCTTCTCCTCTGAAACTGCTTGACCAATCAAAGCCAAACATCATGTGGAGCATCCTTAGGAGGGGGGGGGGGGAACGAAACTTTATATAAATGGTCCAGGTCACATGACCAAGATGGCCGCCATGCCCATATATGTTTAAAAAAACGTAAACAAATATTTTTCTCTGGAACCGGTGGACTGATTTCAACGAAGCTTGGTGTGTAGCATTGGGGTCTCTGTCCCATCATTGTTAATATAATCACGACCTTGGGTTGACCTTGACCTAAGTTAAATTTTGGTAACATAGTTTTTTCAATGAAAAAAGTGAAACATTGAATTTTTCAGGAAGTTTTGTAGCTTGTGACCTGAAAGTTGGTAGATAGAGACAACATGTTAAGCTAATGAAGTGTTGTGAGTATTAAAGGTCAAGGTCATTTCTTGACCTTGGCCAAAAATCATTTACAAATTAAACGTGAAACTTAATTTTGTCAGTTACTGCTCCACCAAGCAAAGCCAAATTTTATATGTAGTTATCGTTTATACGGGGAAATGAAACTTCATGTAAAAAAATCAAGGTCACATGACCAAGATGGCCGCCATGGCTATAAATAGCGAAAACATTTAATAAAGCTTCTTCTCCAAAACCAGAAAGCCTACGATTTTGAATCGTGGCATGAAGCATCAGGGGGAGGGGTTCTACAAAGGGTTTATAAATCATGGCCCTGGGATGACCTTGACCTATCATATGGCAAGATCAACATAGGACGCCCATGCATTTGAATGGGGAAAATCGTCAAAATTTCATTTGAATGGAAAAACTTTATGTAAATTGGCAAAGGAACTGAATATTTATGATTCCGAAAATACATGTACCCCAGAGGCAGGTCTGCCTCCATGCCGGGGCAATATACATGTATATTACCATAATATTCAAAGATCTTCTTCTCTGATACCGCTTGGCCAATCAAAGCCAAACTTCTTGTGAAGCATTCTTAGGGAAGGAGAATGAGACGTTTATATGAATGGTCAAGGTCACATGACCAAGATGACCGCCGTGGCTATAAATAGTAAAAACATTTAAAACTCTTAAAACTTCCAGAACCGGAAGGCCTATGATTTTGAAACTTGGTATGAAGCATCAGAGGGAAGAGCTCTACAAAGTTTATATAAAGCATGACCTTCGAATGACCTTGACTTATTTATGGCAAGGCCAACATAGGTTGCCCATGCATTTGAATGGGGAAAATTAGAAAAATGTAATTGAATGGAGGGAAACTTGCTGGGAGTATACAGATGGGCAGAAGATTTATGTTTATGATAACAAAAAAAATGTCCTTAGGGGGTTGTCTGCCCCTTCCCCGGGGCTATATACATGTATTTGACCATAATATTCAAACATCTTCTCTGAAACCGCTTGGCCAGTCAAAGCCAAACTTTATGTGGAACTTCGTTAGGAAAGGGGAATGAAAGTTAATATAAACTGTTCAGATCACATGATCAAGATGGCCACCATGGCTATAAATAGCAAAAACCTTTATAAATCTTATTCTTCAGAACCAGAAGACCTAGGATTTTGAAACTTTGCATGAAGCATCAGTGAATGAAGTTCTACAAAGTTTGTAGAAATCATGACCCCGGGATGACCTTGACCTATTTTATGGCAAGATCAGCTTAGGTCGCTATCTCAGATCTCAGGTGAGCGTTAATCGGACCATTGGTTCTCTGGTTATTTCTTGTGACGCAGACATTCGCGGGCCCCTATTTTCACATATTCATAGCTGTTCGTCTTTGCTTGAAATACAGACGGGTGGTTTGTGTCTCGACGCATACCATCTACTCTGTTTTCTTAAGCTTCTCACACCAGAATATGTTTAAATTTGGTCCGCGTGTGTTATGGGACACAAGGTCATTTATGTACGGCTCGTTAACCATTTTTGTACAATGTATTAAATGTGTATATGTTTTGTAAATTATCATTTTTAATTGACATGTACTGCATATACTTTAAAATGTATATGAGACTTCGCAAGAGAAAACCAACAATTTGATTTTCCGACCAGGTCCGACACAAACAAGTCTGTATAAACATAAGAGGCAGGCTAGAAGCTTGAAACTTTGGATAAATGTAAGAGATGAATTGTACTATCCGTGTGGCAAAAACAAAGGCGCTGAGAAGCTGTGCAGTTACTGCACAGCTGATCTGCGTCTTTGTTATTGCATATGCAAATTGTTGGTTTTCCCATGCGGCGGCTCAGATTCATTATATGTCTAGGATGGTTTTAGAATCATAGTATGACTGAGCCTTTGCGTGAGAAATTCAAAATTTTGGTTTCCGACAAGGTCCAACACAAACCGATTTGTACAGTCACAAAAACAGGCTAGAAGCTTGAAATTTTGAAAAATAAGAAGTGAGATTTTGCTATCCGTGTAATGAAAAAATGTGCTAATGAGCTGTGCAGTTACTGCACAGCTGATCTGCGTCTTTGTTTTCACATGTTCAGATTGTTTGTTTTGTTGTGCGGCGGCTCATATTGTTACATGTATATTGTTTCATGTTTTAGATGCTTTTTGTGAATGTTCCTTTGAAGTATATACGAGTACGTGTTTCAGGTTCCATTTCAGCAATGTATAATACTGTATTTGGTTGATGGTTTTTGCTGTTTTGAATAAAATTTGTTCTTTATCAGACAAAATTATAACTTGTTGATGTACATGAAATGTTTTTTTTTTTTTTTTTTTTTTTTTTTTTTTTTTTTTTTTTTATTACCGAATTTACGTTTAACTAATTAGTCCGGCACGAATATGGCATATTTTTGATGAACCTGGACGTCGGATATAAAGGTTTTTTTCTTGATGGATTCTTGAAGAAAGAACATTGCAATTCAAGATTCTGGATGATGATGACATCCAGTCAGCAATGAGCATTTTGAGTGATTCAAGATGGCGTCCAAGATGTCTAAAATGATGAAAATGCATACGGTCTACTGCACAATTTGTCCATAAAATGAATAAAAATTCCCCATTGCCTCACAACTTTATCAGGCATAAACTCAATTATCTTTAATTTCTTTAATTAGTTCTTTCTGGTTTAAAGCCTAAGATGGCATCGAAGATGGCTTTCAAAATAAGATTTAAAAAAAATAAATGTTTTACCATATATTTATACGGTAGACATATTTGAGCTTCTTCTAGATTAGACACTGACATTGTAGAATCAAAACAATGAACTCGTGACACCATTTAGCAATGTCGGAAATTCAAGATGTCATCCAAAATGTTTACCAAATACATCTTTCCAACCATAGAGCTCATTAAACTGTTCTGAAAAGGAATGTTTGTTTGCATTTTTATCAAATTTTGAAGAGCAGTTAAAAGAGTAGTGAACCTTTTATATTTTGAAAGCTGTATAAGTAACATATTTAAGATGGCATCCAAAATGTCCACCAAAACACAATTTCTTCTCTTTTTGTACACTCCCGATTGCGTAAATGTACTCATTGATTACGCGTAACGTACGCGAGTATAACGCACGTAATACGCACCTTATTTATACGCGTATGTTTCAATAGCCAATCATAATTCAATTCCTCTTACGCGTATGATGCGCGTACCGTGCGTACATTACGCGTAATGATTTTAACCAATAAGCTGGCAATTCATAAAGCCAGTCATTACGCATATTTAAGTATATACGCGTATTTTTGTAACCAATAGGGACTGAAACAGTCTTACGCAAAGAATACGCGTAACATACGCGTAATGAATCAGCCATTGAACAATGAATATCTTATTCTTTGCTGATATCAACTGACAGTACTTCTTTTGCTTGGCTGTCCATTTCAACTGAAGCCTATGATTCTTGATGGTTTACAGGGAGAAACAGATGTCCATGACTTTCTGAAAGAGTTTTTGAATGTCTCTTGCTGCCAAGTCATTGTTCTGCGACATCCACAAATTCAACACCTTTCTGTGGCCATCGGTAAATTTCCGTCCTCTCGGTTTCCTAACTTTTTAACCAGAGTATGTTCTTCGAATAAATTTGTACACACCAAATTGGGTAACAGAATATCCGTATACTTCACTTAATGTCTGACTTATCTGTCCGCTTGTTTTCCGAGAGACGCTTCAAATCTAAACTAATATTCCTCACTTCGATGTTCATTTTTGTTCCTTTCGCCATCTTGGTTACTATGAAATTTCGATTTATTTTGAACGAAATCTAAACTCATTCGGAAACTAGTTATAATCTGATATTAGGGTCAGAAACACATAAAAAAATTCACAATATACTTGAATAAATTCACGCAATTAATTTACATCAATGAATTCCATTATACTTGCACATTCTTTATTTTCGATGTTATAATAAAATCAACCGTTAGGTACTTAAGCTTTTGTATCCCTTATGATACGCGTAAATACGCGTAAAAGTATTGACAATCTGATTGGCCGATCATTTGTACGCGTAATGTCTGAACCATGCGCGTATCGACGCTTTAATCACTGCTTATGAATATTAATTAGATACATTTCGCGTAAATGCGCGTATGTTACGCGTGAATGCGCGTAAATAGCATTACGTGCGCAATACGCGCGTTATACGGGAGTGTATATTGTTGGTGTAAAATAGACTTTTACTTTTGTACTGAAAGTATATTGATTCATGAAGCTTAAGAACAAATGAACAGGGTTCAGATCTAGACGATATATCCTGTCAAAAATCAACAGAATTAGTGACAAGAACGCCGCTGTCGATTTTGCAACTGCAATGGATGAAAAAATGAAAACAAACAGTGTACCAGGGGTAATGCTGCTTCCCTCGAAGGATGTGCAAAGGACCATTCATATCTAAGGATTCTATGTGTATTTTTGTTCAAGACAGATATGTTTCAAAGAATTGAAAATTAAATAAATTTTACTAAATTTAAAACATCGTGTTCAGAGGTCTCGTTCACAGGCCTGTAGCCTAAAAAATGAACACTACCCTATACTTATTTTGTTTTCAAATGTCTTGTTTTGTATTTTAGAATAAAAAGAGCTGTTAGAATAAAAGTTGAATAATTTATCATTGGAAGAGAACATCCTTAAGAAGGCGGTACGTGGTCACCAAGACGTACAATCTAAAGTGGAGGGGTAAAGTTTGATCTCATTTTTCAGCCACCAAAATGACTCTGGTACCATATTTGGCAGATCCAATTTTGGAACATGCTAGCAAATGGGCATGTTTGATATTTTCAATGATACAGGTCAAAGTATGGAAGCATGCGATAGTAGCCCATGCTTATTGGGCATGAGAAGTCAGGTGTTAGTTTAGCATTGTTTTAAACTAAGTCTGTCGTATTTATGTCTATGACAGTTATTGCTTTCAAACGACACCAGGAATTGTGAGGTGTTTTCGAGTTACAAAGTAACAAAACACACATTAGTGTCATACTTAACAATCAAAACTTCTTTTGGATTTTCCTGAAGTAAAAAAGTGATTATCTAGTACACAATGACATTATCGGTCTACCAAATTATTATAAGTGTGTTTATGTCTATCCTTTCAATTGAAACACATTCATGCATTTTTTGCACATCATAATTGCTTATTTGCCTGTATCAAGTAGATTTTGGTTACCAATGTTTTAATTATTACATTCAGCATCCTATGTAAGCTCACAACCTATCAACTTGATATCCTGCCTCTTGTTCACAGTAACAGCAAACCACAGAAAAATGAATATTGACAGGACAGACTATGTTGGCGCCATCTATACAGTGAAGCTCTTGTCAAAATTCCGACATTTTTCCTAGGAACCTAACGTTTTTAATTATGCAATAAAATCAGAAATAGACAAAAGATTAAAAAGTTTATGTATGAGAAAAATGTTTATAATATTCAAATTTTCTGACCGTTATCTTGCGTTTCATATTTAACTCAATTCTTGAAAAGGTCACACATGTTAGATATGTCAAAGCGTACTGAATAGTAGGATAAATGTCATTTTTTTATTCTGTTAGAGACAAACAGTGCATAAAATATTTTCAAATGTTATCTTGATTTTCTCATATTGTTCAATTGCTGACAGGGCGTCAGAAGTTGGATTCTCCATTGACAATGTCTTACATGT
Organism: Rugalucina vietnamica; assembly: GCA_964017185.1. NCBI lineage: Eukaryota > Metazoa > Mollusca > Bivalvia > Lucinida > Lucinidae > Rugalucina > Rugalucina vietnamica. The sequence continues at coordinate 55,121,170 of OZ024879.1, read as the reverse complement.
ATAAATTTATAAAGAAAAGAAACCTATAGGTCATTTTCAAGCCTTACTGATCAAAATAGCTATGCATTAGAAGCCCAAATATTTACACATTGTACAGACATTTAAATTCGTCAAAAACTCTTATTTTGGCGGCCATCTTGGATGTCATGTTTGATATTTAAACCAGGAAACAATAACATATGCCCGATCTAATAATACTTGCAAAAGTTGTTAGGAAATAAATAAAGATAAAACAGTTCCTTTAAGAGCAGTAAGCATATTAATGAGAAAGGGGATTGGACATACATTCCTTTTTTTTTCATTTTAAAGGGCACACTGTATAATAGCACATGTTTTCATTATTTTCTGACATCTTTAACGCCAGCTTAAAATTCTCAAACTGCTCAGTGGTGACAGCCTGTCATTATCCAAAATTTTAATGAAAATGTCTAACCTACAAGAATCTTTAAACAAACAAACCAAAAAGAACTGTATAGCTTAGTTCCAGGTCAATTTGATGTTGTGCCGAATTAAACATCTTACTCCAATGAATACAGTGACTTTTTGTAGCAATAAATTTTATATAATTTTACTATTTGCTTGACATTCAACAGGGTTTTGTCATATTTTGGCGTGTTGTATTCAGGAATTTAAGGGACCATAGTTTTATATTAATTCTTCATATTCCTGATCATTTTATTCATGAGAAAGCAAACTACATATATCGTTACAAAACCCCTTTCCGGCTTTTTCAATCTTATTCCAAAGCTACGCAGTCAAAATTCAAATTTATTTGAAAAGAAAACATGAATGCCAAAAAATGCATCACAAAATTTAACTTCATACAGTTTTTCTGTTAAACGTATAAGTATGATAGATCACAGTTGTTTCTATAGTTTTTCCATGGGTTAAAACAAATGTTGTTGATAGTCAGTCGTCACCAGTGTTTGCTTTCTGGAATCTTTTCAGCTTAAGAAAAGGCTTTTTGAAGTTTTATGCACTTTTGTACATGTAGAAACATGTAGAAGTCATTTAGATGCAATTTGGGGGGCTTTGGAATTCAAACAATGTTGTATTCAATAATGGCTGTTCTAAAATCACACATTCTTCTGTAACGGAATTTATCCGAACACCAGGGTGTGTGTATATATAGAATGTTTTTAGCTCATCTGAGCTGAAGCCAACACGGTGAGCTTATATGATGGCCATGATCCGGCGTCCGTCCGTCGTCCATCCGTCGTCCACATTTTCAAAGATCTTCTTCTCTGAAACCGCTCGGCTGATCAAGTTGACATTTTATGTGAAGAGAGGTACAAGTAGGCAACGATCAGGAAAAGGCGCAATCAGAAAAATATTCTCACTCCACAAACAGAGGTGGGAAGAAACTAAATTGACAATCAGGTACTTATACCATGAAAACATATTGTAAGCCGAATGAGCAGTGATTTTCCCAATAGGTGGCCACTCAGTTACCTAAACTGAAATAAAATATGATAACATACATAAGGCGCCAACAGCACAACAAAACATTTAAACACCAAGCCATAAAACAATAAGAACCACAACGCAAGTATCGCCTTGGAACGATCAGTAATATAAAATTACTGGCGGTTTTACAGGTACCTAACCTCACCCTCAGCTTCTGCAGTGTTTCACATTTAGTTAGTTGTTCGGGCCTCGTGGTGAATCTTTAATTAGTCAATTAATAATCACAGACAAACAAATAAATCATGATAAACTCTTTGATGAATCAAAAACGAGGGCTCATAGATTGAGTAAGCCGTCCGACGATGGAGATCCCTGGGTGCCCAATAACATACTAACTCGGAGCAAAAGAAAAACACGAGTTGAACCCCGATGGGCCAAGCAACAGACAAGAAGACCCAACCAACTGAAATGAATAGCCTTATGTCGGGACTATCATTGAGTCTGACGCCCGACCCACCGGCGTACAATTAAAGAAGGCAACATAGATATAAACCATGATTGGGCTAAAATCTAAGCATGCAGACTGTCGCATAACATTTAAGTTATATCCTTTACATCTGTAACGCGTAATGATCATTTTCTGAATTGAAAAGAAAAAAAAAAACATTCCTTCTTACCAGTTCCTTAAATTTGTTAACTAAGTCACCATAAAATTCTGGTTCCAAAAAGCCCTCACGTGGAGCTTCCTTGGGTAGTGGAATTGGAATTTTGTCCGCGATATTATGCTCACATGACCAAGATGGCCGCTACACCAATATATGGTAAAAGCCAAAAATCTTCTCCAGAACCATTGGTCCAATTTCCACGAAACTTGGTATGTAGCATCGAGGACTCCAGCCCATCATAGTATGGTCAAAAGATGACCATGTGATGACAAAAGGCGAAAATAATTGACATTTTGGAAATTGTTTCAGCCTGATACATGACAGTTGCTAGATGCAGACATCAAAAGGAGTCAATGAAAGTATGCAATATATTAAGGTCAATTTCATTTCTTGATCTTGGCCCAAGGTCATTGAACTATCAAAATTAGGATTATCAGAAATCATTGGGCCTATGAAAATGAACTTTTATGTGTAGCCTCAATGCTTATGGGGAACAAAATTTTATACCCGAAATCTGAGTTGAAGCTCGACATGGCTGCCATGATCAAAAATCATCTCCTGAACCGGTGGGCCAAATTTCACGAGACTTGGTATGCATATCTGGGACTTCAGCCCATCGTATTTTCTTTAAATGATGGCCATCGGATGACCTTGACAATTTTACGGCAAGGTCAGTTTTGGAAACAAACGCCTGTTGCAGTCCGAGATCTAAAAGTTGGCAGAAGCAGACACTTAATGGTAGTTTCTTTAAATGATGGTCATAAGATAACCTTGTCCAATTTTACGGCAAGGTCAGTTTTGGAAATAAAGGCATGTTGCAGTCCGAGAGCTAAAAGTTGGCAGAAGCAGACACTTAATGAAGATATGCAATTAATTAAGGTCAATGCCACTTTTTGATCTGGACCCAAGGTCATTGAAATATCGAAAATAAACACTTATATTTCTCCTTAACCTCTCAAATCATGAATGTGAAAATTTATTAGAAGCCTTCATGCATAGGAAGAATGCAATTTTGTTCATAAGTTCGGGGTTGCATGCTCATTATGGTTGCCATGCTTACAAATGGTCAAAGATCTTCTCCAGAACTGATGGACCGATATGCCTGAATCTTGGTATGTAGCATAAGAGACCTAAGCCTATCATAGTTTTTATAAATGATGACCAAAGGGTGACCTTGGCCTATTTTATGGCAATGTCAATTTTGGCAACTGGCTTCTACATCAAAAAAGTGAAAACAATGGATTTTTGGAAACTTATGCAGCCTGAGACCTGAAACTTGGCAGATGCAGACAACTTATGGTGTCAATAAGGTGTGGGAGTATTCAATGCCATTTCATTATGACTAATTAATCCTAAATCCGGTTTCAGGTGAGCGTTCTCAGGTTATTCGGTCCTCTGGTTATTATATGTTCAGAATCATTTATTTTAATTGTGCACAATAAAATCCTTGATTTGTACTATACAGAGATTTTTTTTCAGCTGTAAAAGTTGAAAACTGCATTAGAACGAAAGACATGAATATGAAAATTTCTTTTTAATATTTAGTATTTAATATTTTATTTAATAATTTTGTTCAAAAAATAGATTAAAGATACACATTAGAACCACTGAGGCGAGGCAATCCTAACGAGTACCCACAATCTATGTTTTGATCAAAACTAAGAAAATATGTATATCCCTGTATACCCATTTTACTTAAAAGCGGGATTCAAGAGGGCATACATTTCACGGATAGGTTATCCTGATGCTGTGTTTATAATTATGTGTCTAGTTGTGGCTTTGCATAACTGTGCATTAAGCTGAGGATTATTGCAACACAATTCAAAAGCTGTACTATATTATGCAATACTGCACTTTGTTTCATATTACGATTTTTGTACTTTTTCCACTCATCAAGTTTTCGAAATACTTTGTTTATTTTTGATAGACCATGTTATAAACAACTGACTTGACTTGAACGGTTTCATGCAAAGCTGCATGTAATTATTTTGTACATTTCCACTTATCAAGCAATTGAAATATATTGTTTCGTTTTAATAAGATCATGTAATAAACAGAGACACATTTTATTTGACTTGATCATTTATTCATTGCCATGTTGTTGTTGTTGTTCTAGTAGATCACCACCGAGATTCTCTCGATGCACCACCCCTGATGAGACATAGATTAGGTGGCTTAAAATATTACAATGATTATAAACTAGTAAAGTTCTAAAACTTCACTTTGTACATAAATAAACAGCTCAAACTTCGGGTGTCTTAAAATAAGGAAGCTTTTTATCTCTTTGTGTTTTCATTTTCATTTATATATTTTTCACAAACAAGTTCTTAGCCTACTGACCTCTTTCTTAAATATGAAGCATTAATGCCAGTGGTCATGTATTTATCTTTCGATTGGATCTATTTGATTTGAGCCGCCGCATCTGAAAACCAATCATCATATGCGAAATCACAGGCGGAGATCAACTGTGCAGTAATTGTTTTCGCTACACGGATAGTACAATGTCTCTCTTTTCTTAATCTGAAATTTAAAGCTTCTAGCCTGCTTCTTTTGCTCTGCAGCCTGGATTGTGTCAGACCTGGTCGGAACCCCAAATAGTTTGGTTTTCCCAAGCGAAGGCTCAAGAGGGTGGAATATAAACACAAAACAGTTTTCATTTATACAGATGACTTATATCTAACTGCAACAAGATTCTCACCAGATTGCCAAAAATTGAGAACACAAAGGCTATTAATAAAAATAAAATCCAAATCAAAAATGCCTGGAAACAGTAACTGACGAAACTTGATTCACTCTACTATTCACTTAAATCCAAGACAAACAAAATTTAAATGTTTTCATTTTATATGCTATTTAATGTTATACATGTATTCACAATTAGCCACATACATTTTTGTCGCAACTTTGATGATCAGTGTATAATTTGACTGACAGGAATGTTATTTCAGACTGTCCCCACAAGGTAAGATTTGCAATGAAAAATGCTGGTTTACAGGTTTCAGGCGGAAAACACGCAGCCAGCCATTCAATCGCATAACTTGGCTACTGTATTTATTCATTCTGTTTGAAACACTGTGAGTTTTCAAAAATTTCTGGAGGCTCAAAACTTGAATGGATATGCATCTATGTTTTGAGCAAAAACGTTTGAAACCTCGAAAATTTTTCAATGAAATTTTCACTTTTTGCAGCCAAAAAGATCCCTGTATATTGCATGGACCAGTTTTCGCAACGGGAAAAAAGTTGCTGTGTTTTTTAGTAATGACATATAGCCCCGTTTCACTTGTCACCAGTCTGATGTGAATTTGCACTGTACAACAATTATACAGCACAGGTCAAGATATCATTAACAAAACAACAATTTCCATCTCATCAATATTCAACACTATTATTTCATCCCATGAATATTTAAAAGCATGACATCACCTAATTAATATTCATATCCATGATATCAAGAGAATCTAAACCAAATGGAATACATAAAATATTCATACACCAGTCTTTTTAATATTAATGATTTAATAATTTTCTTAAAAAAAATCATATTGATGATAAAAAGGTACAAGTAGGCAAAGATCAGGAAAAGGCACAATCAGAAAAAGATTCCCACTCCAAAAACCGATGTGGAAAAAAAAAAACAAACTAACAATCAGGTACTTATACCATGAAACAAATCGTAAGCCGAATGAGCAGCTATTTTCCATATAGGTGGCCACTCAGTTACCTTAACTTAACTAAAATATGAAAACATACATAAGGCGCCAACAGCACAAAAAATGTTAAACACCAAGACATAAAACAAAAAGAACCTCCACAGAAGTATCGCCTTGGAACGATCAGTAACACAAAGTTACTGGCGGGCTTAAACCGGTTTTACATGGCCATAACAGGACCTCAACCTCAGCTTCTGCAGTGGTTCATAACTCACTTAAACCTCATCTATTTATAACTATAACAAAATGCATTATCATGAATATCCATAACTCCTATGATTTAAAACTGTGAATCTCATTAATATTCAAACATTCTCATGGTCTAAACTCTTGAATATGTACACCTAAAAGACTAAATGTCAACAAAGTTGACTTAACCCTGTCCTGTTGCACTGACAGAACACTGGCTGTCCTGAAACTAAGCAACTCTTCAACAGCTTTGGTATTGTCACATCACTTGTAGTAAATTACTTTATAAATCCAAAATTTAAAGCTTTTGCATATTTTCCACTACTGTAAATAACTTGTATTTCTTGTAGACAAAAGAAGATGCATCAGTATTACAATATCTTGACTGATTAATACTAACATAATCTATTTTTCCTCTTAACTTCCAAAAGATGTTTGTCTTTGAGTTGTATAAAACTGTCCAACAAAACTGAGTCATCTATGAATTGTCTGTAAATTTCCATCAAAACTGAGATGTTTATGATATGATATGAGTTGTCTCAATATGAGTTCAGCTATTGGGTGGGGTAAAAAATGTAAAGTCCACCACCATATGCCTTTATCTTAGACCTGTAGCTGTATATAGTGTTCAGAGGCAGTTCTGTAACTTTACACATTGCTTTGTCTTATACCTGTAGCTGTTTCAGAAACATTCACATAACTGTACACAATGTTCAGTCACAGACCTGTACCAAATTGTCATAGCAGTCCCATAACATTGCACAATGCCTAGTCATAGACTTGTACATAATGTACAGAAACAGTCCCTTAACTGTACACAATGTTCTGTGATAGACCTGTAAATAATGTACAGAAAATAATCCCATCCCTGTACATAATGTTCAGTGAAAAACCCATAGGTGTGTGATGCACAGAAACGGTCCCATCACTGTACACACTGTTCAGTGATGGACCTGTGTAACATAATGTACATACACAATCCCATACATGTACACAATGTTCAGTTATAGACCTGTACATATTGTAAAACAAAAGCAATCGTGTATTTGCACACAGTGTTCAGTGATAGACATGTACATGGTGTACAGAAACAGCCCCATAACTGTACACAATGTTCAGTGATAAATCTGTACATGATGCGCAGAAACAGATCCATAACTGTACACAATGTTCTGTGATAAATCTGGACATAATGTACATAAACAGTCCTATAACTTAATTTACGAAATGCACAGTGATAGATCTATACATAATGTACAGAAGCAATCCCATAACTGTACTTAATGCTCAGTGATAGTCGTGCACATGATTTAAAGACACAGTCCCATTAGTGTACACTAGAAATAATGAGGTAATACGGTAAAAAATCTTTAAATTTTCGTGTCACTTAATTTTTCCACATTATTGATATCGGTTTCACACACGTTATCAATACACACTCTGGATGTAAACATGGAGTGGATGATAAATGAAATGTTTTAGGGTTGAAATTCATGTCAAAAAGACGATTGAAATAACGCGGCATATACAGTAAAACAGTTTCGTTAAAACGTTTGGTCTCTTAAATTTTCAAGGCAAATCAAATTGGTGAAATTCTGATTAAAAATGGAAAACAATAAAGCACATGCGATTCGCGACACACTCAGGATTGCAAACAGTATGTTCGACCCATAGCAATATTTTTGTTGAGTACCTAATTGTTAATTTAGTTTTTCCCACCTAGGTTTTTCGAGTGGGATTTTCTTTCTGATTGCGACGTTTCCTGGTTATTGCCTATTTGCACTTTTTAAATCTAAATGGAAGTCCAGAGGAAGAAGTTTGCTTAGGTTGGCTTGGTATATCTGGGGTGAATTGTATTTTCAGATGATCAGAACCTGAGGGGTAGGGTTTTTCCTTTGCCCACCTGTGCAACTGCATAATTTTAAGTTGTGATAAAAATGAAAAGTTTTTACACATCTAGAGCCCAATGAATAGCTAATCAACCATAATTAAACAAAAAACAAACTAAAAACAAAAACGTTTTATGAGAAAGGCAAATGACAGACATGCTAGCACATATTTTACATTAAAGCATTGATTGTGTCCTACGGAAACTCCAAAGTCCACATGTTAGTCAACGGGTGAATCACGAGCCTTAGATAAGATACAAAATACACTTGTCATTATGATAACTGCAGTCTCGACACAAGGAAGGAGATAACAAAGTTTAACTAAGATAAAATACATTTTAACGTTATAGTTTCTACGTTGTATAATATATATGTTGAAACATAAGTCAGTATAGATAGTTCTACATATCGAAACTTACATCATTGTATGAATCAGAAAATGACACTGACTGGTGCCCTGTGGCAGGATTTTAGATACTAACTATTTCGATTCATGGAACTTTTATTCTTACTGTGTCTGAATATAACTGAACCTTAATTTAATAGTCATGATGGTGCAGCCAGAAAACTGATTTTCATCATTGCGATTTGATCTTTAATCAAAAATGCTCTAGATATGAGTTCCCTGAAGGTGCGCCTCCAGGATCAGGACTACATTAACTGGGTCAAAGCTGGACTCTGTCTGATTCACACAAAATCAGGCCTAGAGGAGTTTGCTGAAGCAGCTAGCCAATCATTACACCAGAGTATACTCAATAATATAGTCCCCACGTTTGCAAGTGCTGCCCAACCTGTATGTGGAGTCAACATTGCGAGACAGAAATTGATACCAATATGTTCAGATCAATACTGCCAAAACTTCATCAAAGAGGTCATTAACATCGGCTTCGATCCTAACCACGCATTTACTGTCAATCGATGGAATCTAGACAACTGCGATACAGGACAATGGCACAGTCATCATTGGCAGGTTGCCAAATTATTTATGAACAAGGGGCAGGAGCCCACTCATGTACACCCCAGAGAAACAGACATGAGTGGAATCATTAACTTCTTGTCCCATTGCAAAGTTCCAAGAAACGCAGTGACAAACAACGGTTTCTTTGATAAGGTAAGTACACGTTTGTTGTCGATCATGTTTAAATTGTTTGAATCACAGATATTACGCATTTACCGTCAAGCATGGAAATATAGGCAATTGTGATACAGGACAATGACACAGTCATCTCTGGAGTTAGCGAAGCTTTTCATGAATCGTGGGCAACTGTCCACATAAGTCATGGCTTCCAAAACAGATATGAGCGGGATCCTCAATTTTATTTCCCACTGCAAGGTACCAAGGCTGAAAATGGTCAACATTCTATTTGTTGATGAGGTTGCTTTAGCTTTTATTATGTTACCATGCACTGCATATTTTTCTGCTTTTAAGATTTTGAATTGGTTGAACTAGTGTTTTACGAATCATACAACAGATGAGGTCATATGGAGACAAGGAGTCTGTTTTTAAAAGTCTCGTCCTAATGACTACCGAAGTCCTTAAGGTTTTCTCTTTTACAATGCAAAAATGTGTGAGTGCCGACTCTGAACGTTAAGCACATAGACGGAACTGAGACGTGTTAGCGATGCGGCACTCATCTTCGTGTTCAGGGATGACTTTTGGTCTTTAATGTTTCAACCAAATGTACTGGTGAAGTATGTAAATGACAGCTCGAGAAGAAGGTAAAAGTAAGCGATGATCAGGAAAATGACGCAATCAGACACGTCAGATATTTCCACGCAAAACAAACGAGGTGGAAAAAACGTTTCAACAAAATCTACGTGCATCCAGCATTTATATGTGTATAGCTGCAATTTTGATATCTGGTAGTGTGAAGTATTATATAACACGACAAGTTATGCACTTACCTATGATTTTCAAATAGCTATAGAAAAAGATTTTGATCAGGAGGAACATTCACTTGTTTGGTAGTTTTTACTCATAACGTAAACGTTGCAACGGTACAACAAACAATATAAAAGATTCATATATGAACGCAAGCATGAAAATGAAATAAAATATCGAGCATTTTTGTTTGGTTAATGCTGAATGTCGCAGTTCTTTTATCAGCTATGTTAACTGTATGCCTTGACGTGTCTATTAAAAAGCGTTACGTTGGTGCATAATTCATATTTGTAGGTACGTAAGGCACGTAATGGTACAATGCATTCAGCGGTTATGAAACTCTCAGCTGGCGACCTGCAGACATATGCCCAATCTATGATTGACCTTCTCAGTGACCCGGGTGTGGCACAATTCACGAGAGCTCAAGATGCGGTGAAAGAAATTCAGTCAGTATGTATGACCGCCAATTTAAGTAAGATTAAGTACGTGGTTTTAGCTGCTAACTTTTAATCGACACGCATTATTTTGATGTATCTCGATTGGACGAGGTAATAGTATGTACAGCTTTAACTAACCAAATGTTTATTATGTGGGTTTCCTCCCCGGACATCACTCGAAATGCTAGCTCGGTCTGTCGGGACCACAAGGTGTACATTATTGTGCAAAGTGGACTGCTTCGAATACAGTTAAATGCATGTTCCTATAGGTCTTACAACATAGTTTCTGTTAACTCATGTAACTTTCGGTTTTAAGTTGTTCAAGCCTTAAGAGTAGTAAATAGCTTTTATTGCTGTGTTTAATTCTACATTTAAATGATTCCCGAGCATTGTTTACTAGTGACTGTTTATTTTAATTACAAGATAATCAATGCAGCGGATTTCAAAATAACACTAGAAGACGAGAGAAAGGTTATTGATGATCTAGCAGCGGAAATACGGACACTGACAGAAGGGATAAGACAGGAAGTGGACGATGTTGCGCAGAAAGGGGACGCTGAGAGACAATCTATCAAGGAGAAAATCATTGGAGAGATTCAAAAGGTATATAACTTTGTCAAATGGTTTGACTTTTGATAATGTAGACAGCCGGCAAACACTGCGTCCTATTTTTTTTTTTTTTTTTTTTTTTTTTTTGAAGTTTGAAAGTGATCCACATGGTGTCACTTCAGCAAGCAAGACAATGTACGCTAAACACAATGATTGACCGTTAGTATTACCATTCAACAATCGACAGTGTGCAATATCAGAAGCTGTGAATTATTTCGTAAATGTCACAGACACTAACCTGCGCCTTTTCCTGATCATTGCCTACTTGTACCTTTCTGTAAAATGAAAGTGGTTTATATGCTTAACATTGTATACCAAAACAAAACATTTTACTTTGTATGTACCCTTTTAAGCAGTTTATACAAACGACAAATTTGTGTGGTGGTAGTGCGGCTTTGAATAAAAAATGTGTTACCCTTCCGACTGGTCAGAAAATGTTCTTACAATTGTTTTCCTAATCTTGAATGTTGTTCTTTCTTAAAGGTCAGCAGTCTGAAAGACAGGCTAGAAAAGATTGCTGGTACACAAAGTCAAATGCAAGACGAAATTACAAATTTGACAGACCAACTAAAAGATCTCCGTGCCTTTGAAATAAAACTAAACGACATTGAGCAGCAACACCAAAAACTTGCAAAACAACAAGAAGCGTGTCAGCAGACAATCGAAGCCCATGACAAATCTCTTTCTTATTTAACAACCAGCCAGATAACCACCCAGAAGACGGTTGATGAGCTAAAAAACAAACAATCTGAAACCGACAATGCACTTCAAGATTTACGGACAAAACAAGAAACATCCCGTATTCCAACAGACGAAGGTACGTGGTTATGCATTAAATTTTCTGTGTACATCCCAGGATGAGTCGGCTATATCAATATTTAAATCATCGTGTCATGCAAATTTCTCGAAAAATTTGTATAATATTGAATAACACATTATGTACATTTTCTGAAATGAGCATTTATCTTTATGTTGCCTGTTTGATCTTTATGCCCCTGTTTGGCTCGTCATCTTTTAATTGATGCTAACCTGGTGGCTACCTCGTTGTGAAAGATCTTAATCTCTTTTGACGTTTTGTATAATCATTTACTTCCCAACTTCCTGATGCTAACCTGTTGGCTACCTCGATGTCTTATCATTTTCTTCCCGTCTCGAGTCTATTATGAGATGTTGATTGATGCTAACCTGGTGGCGACCTCGATGTGAAAGAGCTAATGTCTTTTCACGTTTTATATTACCATTTACTTCCCGTCTCGAGGCTGGTTTGGGATTTTGATTGAAGCTAACCGGATGGCTACACCATTGGGAAAGTGCTCGTCTTATCATTTACTTCCCGTCTCGAGTCTGGTTTGGGATTTTGATTTTGATAGTACCAGTTCAAGGACTTTGTCAAATAACATGATATTTAGACTGACATGTCTACCACCCTAATTACATGATATTTAGACTGACGTGTCTACTATCCTAATAACATGAAATTTAGACTGACATGTCTACTACCCTAATTACTTGATATTAAGACTGACATGTCTACTACCCTAATTACATTTTATTTAGACTGACATGTCTACTACCCTTATTTAATGATATTTTGACTGACATGTGTACTACCCAAATTACACGATATTTAGACTGACATGTCTACTACCCTAATTACTTGATATTAAGACTGACATGTCTACTACCCTAATTACATAATTAAGTCTGACATGTCTACTACCCTAATTACATTTTATTTAGACTGACATGTCTACTACCCTTATTTAATGATATTTTGACTGACATGTGTACTACCCAAATTACACGATATTTAGACTGACATGTCTACTACCCTAAATACATGATATTTAGACTGACATGTCTGTTACCCGAATTACATGATATTACTGACATGTCTTCTACACTAATTACATGATATTTTGACTGACAAGTCTACTACTCTTATTTCATGATATTTAGACTGGCATGTTTACTACCCTTATTACATGATATTAAGTCTCACATGTCTACTTCTCGAACTTGTCGAACTTTGCAAAAACGATTTGGTGAGCACTATTGTAGAATCAGAAAGCCCAAAAATAATGATACCTTTCTGTACCAGCATTTTAAGCGCACTGGTCATTCTCCCAATAATGTTGTAGTTCAACCAGTGGAAAAAATCTCATATGATGAAAATTCTTCTGTTAGATTCAAAAACATCAAACGATTTGAAACTGAACTTAAATGGATAAAATTATTGCAAACTCCCTTTCCACTGGGATTTAACGACAACATTTACCATGAGGGAAATATTTCCAAAATGCCCGATTTTGATGTACTTACACTTTCAGAGTCTCGTAAACGTAAATCTAGATCTCATGGTATACGGCAAAAGGGTAATGACAAACGTAAACGGTGTGCTACAATGAAATTGAACACTTCCCTTAATGATTTAGCTGTTAAACTAAGGATTCACGGTCGACATCCAATGCTGTCTTATCTTAGTTCTCTACCTATTGCTGTATTACGTTTCTTGGACACAGAGGCTAATAGATTTTACGACAGAAATCATCAAATGTATGACGCTGCACTGTTAACAAGATGCTATACTCAGCATGCTCTTCGTCCATTTATCGATTCCGAATCTAATCACATTAGAAGTTTTATTAAAATTCCCTTCATTAATAAAGGAATTGACTTTATTGATTTACCAAGCATATTCCAGGATAAATCAGTGATACAGTCTATACCTACGTACTTCCAAAATTCAGAACCTCCTATTATTTGTTACAAATATAATAAACCAATCAGAAATACTATTTTTAATTTCAATAAACTTGTTTCTGATCTTGATATCCATGCTAATACTCCTAAGTCTTGAGATTGTAAAGATTCAAAATTTGTTTATCAACCAGCCGGACATATAGTTACTGGAAATTTAAAAATAATTTCGGATTCTAGAATTCGTAAAATTGTTTCTAAAGGTCCGAAATATAGATTCCCCTCCTACATCAATTTCGATAAATGTAGAGAGGAGATTGCATCTGCATTGAATGATTTCGGTAATCGATGGTGTAAACGAGAGGGTGTTGAGGATAATGCTCTTAAAGAATGGAAAAGAAGTATCTTCACTATCGTGGATAAACGTATACAGTTTTATTCACAAAATACTAATCTTTTACCTCCTAAACCTAAATCGTCATTTAGGCATTTGAAGCAGGGTATCCAAGAATTTCACAGAAAGTATGTCTTGGTTCCGGCAGACAAAGCCGCAAACAATGTTGTTGTTGTTTGTAGGCTTCACTACGTTAACACCTTAAAACAGGAGCTGGATGGTACCAGGGCTTATCTGGAGACAGATACTGTAGTAGGTGTCTGTAGTAAATGCCCACTTAAACGATTTACCTGTTAAGTTTTCTGTTTGTGTCAATGAAGGCCAAGACAAACTTCCTACGATGTATTGGTTACCTAAGCTTCACAAAAGACCATACAAAGCAAGATTTATTGCAAATTCTAGCTCTTGTACAACTACTGAACTTTCTAAATTATTAACTTCCTGTCTTACTGCTATCAAATCTCATGTTATAAGATACTGTGAGACAGTGTATGAAACTTCAAATAAAAATTGGTTTTGGTCAATAAAAAATTCTGGTGAGGTGCTCAATAAATTGAAGTGTAGAGGGTTCCGTGCGACGAGCTTGTCCACATATGATTTTTCTACTCTGTATACAACTTTACCACATAATCTAATTAAAGAAAAACTTCTGGATTTGATAGAGTGGACATTCAAAAGGGCATTAAAAAACTATGGTTCACTTTATTTGGCATGTAACGACAGAAAAAGGTACAAGTAGGCAAAGATCAGGAAAAGGCGCAATCAGAAAAAGATTCCCACCCCAAAAACCGAGGCGGGAAAAAACCAAACCAACAATCAGGTACTTATACCATGAAACATATCGTAAGCCGAATGAGCAGCTATTTCCCCAACAGGTGGCCACTCAGTTACCCCAACTTAACCAAAAACACGAAAACACACACAAGGCGCCAACAGCACAAAAATTTTTAAACACCAAGACATAAAACAAAAAGAACCACCACAGAAGTATCGACTTGGAACGATCAGTAACACAAAGTTACTGGCGGGCCTAAACCGGCCCTACAGGTACCTAACCTCACCCTCAGCTTCCGCAGTGGTTCACAACATTTAGTTAGTTCTTCGGTCCTCGTGGTGAATCTCTAACTAGTCAATGAATCATCAAGAACAAACAAATAAATCATGATAAACATCCCGATGAATCAAAAACCAGGACTCACAGATTGAGTAAGCTGCCCGACGATGGAGATCCCTGGGCGCCGAATAACCTACTAACTCCGGAGCAAAAGAAAAACACCAGTTGGACCCCGGTGGGCCAAGTAACAGACAAGAAGCTCCGGCCCCAACCAACTAAAATGAATAGCTTTAAGTCGGGGCCATCATAGAGTCTGACGCCCGACCCATCGGCGTGCAATTAAAGAAGGCAGCATAGTTATCAACCATGATTGGGTTAAAAACTAAGCATGCAGACTGTCGCATAACATTCAAGTTATAACCTATACGTCTGTAACGTGATATGATTTTTCCGAACTGAAGAGAAAGGCTTTTTTCACATCCTCTGACCAAAGTCGGTATACACTTTGGTCATGTCAGAATGTGTGCGACGCCTTATCCTATCTCCTGGATAATATTTATATTAGATTTGGGACCAAGTTATACAGACAAATTGTTGGAATTCCGATGGGTACAAATTGCGCACCTCTCGTAGCTGATTTATTTTTATACTGCTACGAAAGAGATTTCATGGATTCTCTTAACCATGATAATCAAGCTGATGTTATCGAGGCTTTTAATTCCACTTCTAGGTACCTCGATGACCTTTTGAACATTGACAACCCTTATTTTGAAGGTATGGTCAATCAAATTTATCCATCTGAACTACAGTTGAACAAAGCCAATATCTCGGATACCGAAGCCCCCTTTTTAGATCTACATCTTTCTGTTGCAAATGGATTTGTTTCTTCTAAAATTTATGATAAGCGCGATGACTTTGATTTTGATATAGTAAATTTTCCTTTTTTGGATGGTGACGTTCCTCGTCGTGCTTCTTATGGTGTATACATTTCGCAACTTATTAGGTTTGCTTGAGTCTGCAATCATGTTACAGACTTCAACGCTCGAAATAAATCTTTAACGGCCAAACTTCTCCAACAGGGCTATCGGTATCATAAACTTCGAAAAACCTTTTCTAAATTTTATCGTAGACACTATGAATTGATTTCCAAATATAATGCTGGGTTAAAGACGCTTTTAAGTGAGGGTCTTTCGGAACCAGAATTTTATGGTGACTTGGTTTACAAATTTAAGAAACTTATAGGAAATAATGATTTTTCTTTTCAGTTTAGAAAAATCATAACACGTTACAGACGTATAGGTTATAACTTGAATGTTATGCGACAGTCTGCATGCTTAGTTTTTAACCCAATCACGGTTGATAAGTATGCTGCCTTCTTTAATTGCACGCCGGTGGGTCGGGCGTCAGACTCTATGATGGCCCCGACTTAAAGCTATTCATTTTAGTTGGTTGGGGCCGGAACTTCTTGTCTGTTGCTTGGCCCACCGGGGTCCAACTGATGTTTTTCTTTAGCTCCGGAGTTAGTAAGTTATTTGGCGCCCAGGGATCTCCATCGTCGGGCAGCTTACTGAATCTGTGAGTCCTGGTTTTTGATTCATCAGGATGTTTATCATGATTTATTTGTTTGTTCTTGATGATTCATTTACTAGTTAGAGATTCACCACGAGGACCGAAGAAATAACTAAATGTTATGAACCACTGCAGAAGCTGAGGGTGAGGTTACGGCCGTGTAAAATCGATTTAAACCCGCCAGTAACTTTGTGTTACTGATCGTTCCAAGTCGATACTTCTGTGGTGGTTCTTTTTGTTTTATGTCTTGGTGTTTAAAATATTTTTGTGCTGTTGGCGCCTTATGTATGTTTGCATATTTTTAGTTAAGTTAAGGTAACTGAGTGGCCACCTATTGGGAAAATAGCTGCTCATTCGGCTTACGAAATGTTTTCATGGTATAAGTACCTGATTGTTAGTTTGTTTTTTCCCACCTTGGTTTTTGGATTGGGAGTCTTTTTCTGATTGCGCCTTTTCCTGATCTTTGCCTACTTGTACTTTTTTTTTCTCTTATGACATGATATTTAGACTGACATGTCTACTACCCTAATTACATGATATTTAGTCTGACATGCCTACTACCCTAATAACATGATATCTAATCTGACAAGTCTACTACCCTAATTACATAATGTTAAGACTGGCATCTTAACTACCCTAATTACACGATATTTAGTGTGACTTATCTACTTCCTTAATTATATGATATTTAGACTGACATGTCTACTACCCTAATAACATGATATTTAGACTGACATGTCTACTACCCTAATTACATGGTTTTTAGACTGACATATCTACTACCCTAATTACATGGTATTTAGACTGACATGTCTATTACCCTAATTAAATGATATTTAGACTAACAAGTCTACTACCCTAATTACATGATATTTAAACTGACATGTCTACTACCCTAATAACATGACATTGAGACTAAAATGTCTATTACCAAAATTACATGATATTTAGTCTGACATGCAACTACCCTTAGTCTGACATGTCCAACCCGAATTACCTGGTATTTAGACTGACATGTCTACTACCTGAATTAAATGATATTTAGTCTGACATGTTTACTACCCAAATTACATGATATTTACACTTACATGTCTACTACCCTAATTACATGATATTTAGACTGACAAGTCTACTACTCTTATTACATGATATTTAGATTCACATGTTTACTACCCTTATTACATGATATTTAGTCTGACATGTCTACTACCCTTATAACATGATATTTAGACTGACATGTCTACTACCCTTTATTACATGATATTCAGACTGATATGTCTACTACACTTATCACATGATATTTAGTCTAAAATGTCTACTACCCTTATAACATGATATTTAGTCTGAAATGTCTACTACCCTAATTTCATGATATCTAGTCTGACAATTCTACTACCCTTATAACATAATGTTAAGACTGACATGTTTACTACCCTTATTACACGATATTAAGTCTGACATGTCTACTACCCTAATTACATGATATTTAGACTGACGTGTCTACTACCCTTATTATATGATATTTAGACTGACATGTCTACTACCCTAATAACGTGATATTTAGTCTGACATGTCTACTACCCTAATTACATGATATTTAGTCTGACATGTCTACTACCCGAATAACACAATATTTAGACTGACATGTCTACTACCCGAATTGCATGATATTTAGTCTGACATGTATACTACCCGAATAACATGATATTTAGACTGACATTTCTACTACCCAAAGACAGATATTTTGAGTTGTCCTATCCGTTTTGACTGTTGTCTCAGTTGAATTTTAAAATTCCATTGGTATAATGCCTGGCAGTTCTATTCTTACTTTCCTAAGTTGTTTTGTTCACAGTTCAAACCTTTGTATTTCTTGGTATTCAAGATTGCCGATTAAAAGGCTGCAAACAATACAATTCAAAACCAATTTTTCTTAGGTGCAATTCACAATCTCAATTCTGATTTACGTGAAGCAACCAGAAAGTGAGGAAATATTGTTGAATGAAATTAAAGTGGTACAGCCGGTTGTTAAAAGGAGAAATTCAGTTTAATACGGCCACGTATTACTTCTGCCTTTTTCGTATAAAGTAAAGTCTATTGACATATCGATACAAAGTTTCAGTGTTCCAAGTGTTAGACATTCTAGGTTTAGTAATCTAAGAGTACAGCTATAGAAGGCACCGAAAATTGATTACATTGAATTACAAACACAACCAAGACCCCTACCCCCCACACACAAAAAAGGTACAGTACACAATATTACAAACATTAGTAAAAACACATAGAGATCAAGACAGCTTGCTCTTTCCCTCCAATGTAGAGATCCGGTCAGGAATACCAAACACAAAGTTGGCGAGTTCTATAAAGTGGTAGACAGAGCAAACAAAACACCTGAGGATAAATCACAGCAGAACAGTCATAATGCTGTTCCAGCGTCCACGTTGCCATCCTAGTTGGCCACGCCACCTCTAAGTTGCCACGTCATCTTCCCAGTTGGCCACATCACCTCCCAGCGTCCACGTCACAATCTTAATTGGCCATGTCACCTTCTAGCGTCCACGTCACCATCCTAGTTGGCCGCAACATCACCTCCCAGTGATCTTGTCACTTTCCTAGTTGGCCACGTCACCTCCCAGTTGTCACATCCACATACTAGTTTGCCACGTCACCTCCAAGTTGCCACGTCACCTCCCAAATGCCACGTCACCATTCTAGTTGGCCATGTCACCTCCAAGCTGCCAAGTCACCTCCCGGTTACCATGTCAGTGTCCCAATTGGTCACATCGCTGTCCAAATTGACCAGGTCACCATCCCATTTGGCCACGTTACCGTCCCTGTTATCCAGCTTACCGTCCAAGTTGGTCACGTCACCGTGTTGCACGGCCCCAGCTGACTATGTTACATTCCAAGCTGCCATGCCACGGTCCCAGTGGCCACGTCACAGTCACAGTGTCCATATCACAGTCCCAGTAGCCCTGACACAGTCCCAGTGGCCATATCACAGTCCCAGTGGCCACATCACAGTCCCAGTGGCCCTGTCACAGTCCCAGTTGGCCATATCACAGTCCCAGTTGGCCATGTCACAGTCCCTGTGACCCTGTCACAGTCCCAGTGGCCCTGTCACAGTCCCAGTAGCCCTGTCTTAGTCCCAGTAGCCCTGTCACACTCCCAGTTGGCCATGTCACTGACCCAGTGGCCCTGTCCCAGTCCCAGTAGCCCTGTCATAGTCCCAGTGGCCCTGTCACAGTCCAAGTTGGCCATATCACAGTCCCAGTTGGCCATGTCACAGTCCCTGTGGCCCTGTCACAGTCCCAGTGGCCCTGTAACAGTCCAAGTAGCCCTGTCATAGTCCCAGTAGCCCTGTCACAGTCCCAGTAGCCCTGTCATAGTCCCAGTGGCCCTATCACAGTCCCAGTTGGCCATATCACAGTCCCAGTTGGCCATGTCAAAGTCCCTGTGGCCCTGTCACAGTCCATGTGGCCCTGTCACAGTCCCAGTAGCCCTGTCATAGTCCCAGTAGCCCTGTCACAGTACCAGTAGTCTTGTCGACGTCACAGTGGTCCTGTCACAGTCACAGTGGCCATGTCACAGTCCCAGTCGCCCTGTCACCGTCCCAGTGGCCACGTCACAGTCCCAGTGGCCATATCACAGTCCAAGTGGCCCTGTCATCGTCCAAGTTGCCCTGTCATCGTCGCACTGGCCTGTCACAGTCCCAGTAGCACTGTCACATTCCCAGTGGCCCTATCATCGTCGTAATTGGCCTTGTCACCGTCGCAGTGGACCTATAGCAGTCCCCGTGGGTATTTCAATGTCCCAGTGGCCCTGTCATTGGCTCAGTGGCCCTGCTACAGTAGCCCTGTCACCATCCCAGTGTCCATGTCACAGTCACAATTGCCCTGTCATAGTCCCAGTGGCCCTGTCATCGTCCCATTTGGCCATGTCACAGTCCAAGTGGCCACATCATAGTCCCAACGGCCATGTCAATGTCCCAGTGACCGGGTCACAGTCACAATCACAGGAACGTTGTCATCTTCCCACATCCCCAGAGGCCATGTCACAGTCCCAGTTGCCCTGTAACAGTCACTGTGGCCCATTCACAGTCCAGTCCCAGTGGTCCCGTCATCGTCCTAGATGTCCTGTCATCGTCACTGAGGCACTGTCACAGTCCCAGTGGCCACGTCACCTTCCAAGTGGCCCTGTCACAGTCACCATGGGCATTTCAATGTCGCAGTGGCCCTCCCATCGCCGCGTTAGCCCTGTAACACTCCAAGTAATCCTTTCGCCGACCCAGTGGCCATGTCACTGTCACAATTGCCCTGTCATAGTCCCAGCGGCCAACAGTCCAAGAGGCAATATCACCGTCGTAGTGACTATGTCACAGTCATATTTGCCCTATCATAGTCACAGTGTTCATGTCACAGTCCCATTGGCCCTGTCTCAGTCCCAGTGAACTTGTGATGTTGCCATGACCCTGTCACCTGCCCGGTGAACCTGTTACCGTCCCGGTGACCCTGTCATCGTCCAAACAGCCATGTTTCAAGATTTATCCAGTCACAGTGGCACTTTCATCGTCAAAGTTGCCCTGTCACCGTCCCAGTTGGCCATGTCATCCCTAAGTGGCCTTGTTGTCGTCCAAGTGGCCATGTCACAGTCCAGGTGTCCTTGTCACAGTCCCAGTCACCCTGTCACAGTCCTTGTGGCGATATCTCAGTCTCAGTGGCCCTGTCAAAGTACTAGTGGTCCTGTCATTGTCCTAGTGGCCCTGTCACAGTCCAAGTGGCTATGACACAGTCCAAGTGGCCATGTACAGTCCCAGTGACCCTGTCACAGTCCTTGAGGCGATATCTCAGTCTCAGTGGCCCTGTCAAAGTACTAGTGGTCCTGCCATTGTCCTAGTGGCCCTGTCACAGTCCAAGTGGCTATGACACAGTCCCAGTGGCCATGTACAGTCCCAGTGTTTATGTTACAGTCCCAGTGGTCATGTCACAGCCCCATTGTCCCTGTCATTATCCCAGTGGTACTGTCACAGTCTCAGTCGCACTGTTATCATCCAAGTGGTCCTGCCATAGTCCCAGTAGCCCTGTTACACGCCCACTGGCCCTGTGATCGTCTAGTGCCCCTGTCATCGTCCCAATGACCCTGCCACAGTCCAAGTGGCTATGACACAGTCCCAGGGGCCATGTAACAGTCCCAGTGGTCATGTTACAGTCCAAGTGGCTATGACACAGTCCCAGGGGCCATGTCACAGTCCCAGTTGCCATGTCACAGTCCCAGTGGCCCTGTCACAGTCCAAGTGGCTATGACACAGTTCCAGGGGCCATGTCACAGTCCCAGGGGCTATGTCAAAGTCCCAGTGGCCCTGCCACAGTCCAAGTGGCTATGACACAGTCCCAGGGGCCATGTCACAGTCCCAGTGGTCATGTCACAGTCCCAGTGGCCATGTCAAAGTCCCAGTGGCCCTGTCACAGTCCACGTGGCTATGACACAGTCCCAGGGGCCATGTCACAGTCCCAGTGGTCATGTCACAGTCCCAGGGGCCATGTCAAAGTCCCAGTGGCCCTGTCACAGTCCTAATGGCTATGACACAGTCCCAGGGGCCAAGTCACAGTCCCAGTGGTCATGTCACAGTCCTAGTGGCCCTGTCATCGTCCTAGTGGCCATGTCACAGTACAAGTGGCTATAACACAGTCCCGGTGGCCATGTTACAGTCCCAGTGTTGATGTTGCAGTCCCAGTGGTCATGTCACAGTCCAAGTGGCCACAGTCCCTGTTGCATTGACATCGTCCAAGTGGCCGTGCTATAGTCCCAGTAGCCTAGTCACAGGCCCAGTTGCCCTGTGATCCTCCCAATGGCCCTGTAATCGTCCCCAAGCGCCATATTATCGTACCAGTGGCCCTGTAACAGTCATAGCCATATCAGCGTCCAAGTGGCCATGTCACAGTCACCATTGCCCTATATCACAGCCCATGTTCCCTGTCAATGTCCGAATGGTGATGTTCCAGTCCCAGTAGCCCTGTCACAGTACCAGTAGCCTTGTCGACGTCCCAGTGGCCCTGTCACAGACCCAGTGGACCTGTCACTGTTTTAGTTGACCACGTCACCGTCCCAGAGGTCATGTAACCGTCCCAGTGGCAATGTAACCGTCCCAGTGGCCTTTCACAGTCCCAGTATCCCTGTCCCAGTGCAAGAGGCCATGTTACAGTCTTAGTGGACATGTCACAGTCCAAGAGGCAATGTCATCGTCCCAACGGCCACGTCACCGTCCCAGTGACCTCGTCACAGTCCCAGCGGTCATGTCACAGTCCCAGTGACCATGTCACAGTCCCACTGGCCATGTCACAGTCCGAGTGGCCATGTCACAAACCCAGTGACCCTGTCAAAGTCCCAGTGGCCCTGTCACAGTAACAGTGGATTTGTCATCGTCCTAGTGGCCGAGTCACCATTTAATTTGGTCACGTCGCCATCACAGTTAGCCAGGTCACCGTCCCATTGGCCTTGTAATCGTCCCAGGGGCCATGTCACCGTCTCATTTAACATTTCACAGTCCCAGAGGTCATGTCACCCTTCCAGTGGCCTTTCACAAACCCAATGACCCTGTCGCAGTCCTAGTGGCCATGTTACAGTCTAAGTGGCCATGTCACCGTCTCATTTAACATGTCACAGTCCCAGAGGTCATGTCACCGTCCGAGTTGGCCCTGTCACCCTCCCAGTGGCCTTTCACAAACCCAATGACACTGTCGCAGTCCCAGTGGCCATGTTACAGTCCAAGTGGCCATGTCACAATCCCAGTGGCCATGTGACAGTTCGAGTGGCAATGTCACAAGCCCAGTGTACATTTCACAGTACCAGTGGCCCTGTCAACGTCCCCATTGGCCAAGTCACCGTCTCAGTGGCCATGCCACAGTCCCTGTGGCCGTGTAGCAGTCCCAGTAGCCCTGTCCAATTCCCAGTGGCCCTGCGATTGTCCCAGTGGCCATGTCACAGTTCCAGTGGCCCTGTCACAGTCCCAGTGGCCCTGTCACAGTCCCAGTGGCAATGTCACAGTCCCAGTGGCCATGTCACAGTCCCAGTGGTCATGTCACAATCCCAGCGGCCTATCACAATCCAAGTGGTCATGTCACAGTCCCAGTGGCCATGTCAACGCCCCAGAGGCCACGTCAGCGTCCTTAAGGCAATGTTACCGTCCAAGATGGTCACATCGCCATCACAAATTGACCACGTCATCGTCCAATTGGACATTTCACCGTTCTATTGGCCACGTCACCGTCCCAGAGGTCATGTCACCGCCCCAGAGGCCACGTCATTGATCTAGAGGCAATGTCACCGTCCCAGTTGGTCACATTGCCATCACAGTTGGCCAGGTCACTGTCCCATTTTGCCACTACCGTCCCAGTTTGTCACGTCATCGTCTCAGTAGGCCGAGTCACCATCTCAGTTGGCTACGTTGCCATCCCAGTTGGACATGCCACTGTCACAGTGGCCATGTCACAGTTCCAGTTTGTCACGTCATTGACCCAGTTGGCCAATGAGACAATGTGACTCTGTCGTGATTTATATGGATCTTCTGTGTTTTCTGTGTGTCTATCTATGTGTTCGTTGTTTTGGTGTTTGGTTGAGGCAAGCCGGATGGCTAGCTTTTTGAGAAAGACTTAATCATCCAGCTCTTCCTGTGCGTTGTCAGAAAAAAATATTTTGGTCATTTTTTTGATGTATTCTATTTCCCGCCTGGTATCTATACTTAAAGAATTGAAATACGCAACACATTAAATTTCAATTTTTACGTATGTATCTGACGTTTTGATAAAATACTTTGATGAAATGACCTACTGACTGCTTTTTGCACGTGATGAAATGAAAAAAAAAAAAGTCATTTTATTTTAGAAAGTAAGGTAAAACGTCAAAAACTATGACAAACACATTGTGACGTAAACGTCCGAGCGGAGGTGAAAATGCCAAATTATTTTCATGTGGGTTACGTGACGTCGACCTGATAATGTGCAATAAAGACCAGCATCATTGCATACTTAGGTGCCGCCCCATGTTGCGTTAAATTTTGCTAACGGAATGCTGAAATTTCAATAACAAAGAATGAGTACAAAACGTCATTTAAATTATTCAGTTTTGGTCATTTGTACCTAAACGGTGTATATCGAACCAACTTACGACACGTCGTGCTTTTAATCAACAGTGACGTTACAGGTACCGTAGAAATGGGTCATCGGAGCGTTTATTTTGGCTTATGACGTTATGTAAAGGAGCGAAACGGATTATATGCTTTGAGTAAACACTTGATATAGGCACTGTAATCAAATGTATGGCAAGTGATCATTTTTAGGTCAGAAAATTTGAAAAACATAATAAGAGTATTTAATACAGGATGTTGGATTTTGACGTCATTATGGACGTTTGATTGACGTCTGAAGTTCAAGGGTTATAATGTTTACATAAATAATCATTTTATTGAATATAACGCATGCCGAAGGAAATTTTATTGGCTTTTGACTCATTTTTTTCGATTGACGTTGGTGACGTTAAACGTCCCATAACATAACCAAATGTTACCAACTGATCAATGATTACATCTTCAATCACATTTAAGGGTTTTGGAAACAAAATATTGGTTTTGATTTTAAATTTGACATTTACTGATCATGGTAACAGGGTGTGCTACTGTAGGTCAGTGTGGTTACGCGTACGTCATTAAGCATACGTAATCGACATTGTGGCTCAACCTGTTGCAATTTGGTGTTTAGATATTGCTTTCATATAATTAGCTCAGTAACGCCACATACTTGCATTACAAATCATGTTTTAGTGACCTAAAGTGTTTGTTGCATTTCTTTATTCATTTAGTATACGTTTGAGTATAGATTTAACTGTGTCGATTTCAAACGTTTATATTCTCCCGTTGTAAGTGAAAATTGGGTGTCATCCATAATGTTTAATTTTAATATTAAGCTTTACTTCTGAAAATGAATGTTTATGTTGATAGGGTTACTTTTTTTCCTC
Source organism: Rugalucina vietnamica (assembly GCA_964017185.1). Classification (NCBI taxonomy): domain Eukaryota; kingdom Metazoa; phylum Mollusca; class Bivalvia; order Lucinida; family Lucinidae; genus Rugalucina; species Rugalucina vietnamica. Next base: position 55,095,659 of record OZ024879.1, on the reverse strand, counting down.
ATAGATAAAAAGCGTCTTCGAGAATATCTACAAAATATTTATACAGACGGTGAATATAGTATAGTAACTCCGCTACCAGACTGGGTAGAAATACACGTGAGAGACATATTCACGCCCGTGATTCTAGTGGGAGACAGAAAAGACGACAAGAAGCAAAGTTTGGAGTCATACAAAGAACTTTTCCATAAAGAAGGGGTGAAACAGAAAAAGATTATGCTTTTAGGGGAGGCAGGTGCGGGCAAGACGACGTTCTGTCAGCATCTGGTAGAGGTCTGGTGTAACCCGTCGTCACGACGTCAATTTGATGACGTTGATATTATAAAACAATTTCAGTTTCTGTTTTACATTTCATGTCGATTTGCTGAAAGTCATGAGACTGTTTTTAATATGATAGAAAGTCAATTGTTTGATGATGAAAATAGTGAATTAAGGGATATTGCATGTAGCGTTCTACGACACAATGCAGACAGTTGTCTGATCCTGATGGATGGTTTTGATGAGTTGCAGCGCTCAGCTCAGGCTAAAACTGGTAAACACGGTGACATAACTGGTATGCCTAGTTTGACAAATATCCAAAACTGTGCTTTGGTAACAACTAGCAGACATTGGAAATTTTTATCAATTCCAAACAAAGAACAAGAAAAGTTCAGGTGCCTGGAGCTAGACGGTATTAAGGATATGGCTGAACTCGTCAAAACCATATTTCAGGAGCAGCAAGAGGAAAACCCAGCAAAATCATGTACCGACTTTTTAGACGTCATTAAAGAAAGAGGCATGACTGAATTAATGAAATTTCCATTAATGCTAATATTTGCAATAGATGTTTGGGTAGAAAAAGGGTCATTGCCGAAATCAGTTAGTCTTTGCTATATCAATATGATTGAATTAGCTATATCACGATTTGCAAGAAAACGCGAAGAAGCGAACATCGAAAAATCAAAAACGATTGTAGAAAAATTGTTGCATAAATATTCGCAATCCTCGAAATGTCTGCCGAAACCATTTTCAAATTTTGCTGGTTTACGTCAACATGCAGGACTGTTGCTATCTTTGGGACACCTAGCTTATGATCTGCTCATACAACCCAATGAACAGATCCTTGTGTTTCAACGAAATGTTTGTGAAAGGTATAGGTTAAACGATTCCGACGGAAGTCTGAAATACTGTTTGGATTTAGGTTTATTGGTTAAAATCGAATCGACAATAATCGGTGTAAAACAGAAAGAAAATTTTCAGTTTTGTCATAAAACATACCAAGAATTTTTTGCCGCGCTGTGGCTTTCATATAGATACACAAAAGAGGGTTCACAAGAAATGTCACATATTCAATCTTGCATAAAAAGTTACACAGACTTAAACAATCATAGTGTCCTTATACAATTTCTGTGTGGCCTATGTCCAGAGGCAGGTGCAGAACTCTGGAAGTATGTTGCTCAGAATGACAATATTGAATTTGAAATTTGGAATAGGAAAGATGTTCAGAATCAGGTCCTGAGAGCATTGAAGGAAGCCCAGGACTGCTGTGACCACCAGGGAGTTCAGGTGTATTATGGTATACGTGATGTACATATACATAAATACACGACAGATGAGAATGTCTCTCTGCTGTGTAAAATGATCCTGAACAACAGTTGTTACTTGAAGCGTCTGGAAGTGTCGAACACATGTCTGTCAAGTTCTCAGTATCACAGTCTGTTGAGGTCTGCTTCTTCTGCCATAGAATTAGAGCTACTTGAATTACAAAATATTTCATGTCAGTCTAATGACAGCAGTGAAGACCTTCCTGTGCTAGACTTGAGCAAGCATTGTAGACTACAGGAGCTGTGGCTTGATAGGATATCTATCAGTGGTCTGGTGTTACCCAGTCAGGAAGGGTCACGACTCAGGAAACTAGCCCTGAACAACCTGGTGCTGCCACATAACAACCTGGTAGGCCTGTGTTGTGCAATCTCATCTTTGTCTTCCATAGAGATACTGCAACTTACCCACGTACGTTGTATTGAACATGACGGTAGTTGTGATGTTCCCACATTAAATCTTCCAAAACAAGAATCTGACAATGCAGAGAAAGAACAGATACCAGACATAGATATATTGTCATTGTCTGGTTTAGACAAGTTGAAACTTCCTATCTTGCCCTGTAGCGAGCAAAGTGATGCGTGTAGGTTCACTGTACTGAACTTACAAAAACATCGAAATCTATCGGTGCTGAAACTTGATTCACCATCTATATCTGGTATACTTCTACCGAGTCACGACCGGATAAATATCCAGGCCCTTGTCCTTAGTGACCTAGTGTTGTCACATGACAGTCTAGAACAACTACTCAGATCACTATCATCCCTGCCCTACTATGTTAGACGGCATCTAGTCAATCTGTCTTGTAGTGATCATGGTGGTAGTTGCGAGCTTCCTTCACTGTATCATCCAGATACTGAACTGGACAATATGTATCATCCAGATACTCAACTGAAATATTGGCCAGATACTGAACTGAAAAGTATTACCTTTGAGCTTCCTTCACTGAATCATCCAGATATTGAACTGGAAAATATGACCTTTGAGTTTCCTTTACTGTATCATCCAGATACTGAACTGAAAAATATGGACATTGATGAGATTTTGACATATTTAGATTTCTTAGATGACGACAGCGATTCCGATGATAGTGAATTTGATTAAACAGCATCATGAGAAAACGTGTGTTAAATCACTTGTCTTGTTCTATTATAGTATAATATTATATAACCAAAGTTCATGTCTGTAACTCTTGTGAATGACTGAGCGTTCTGCATTACTTGAATAGATATAAGATACAGATTTTCCTTGTGCGAGTATCATTTCACTGACTTAAATATTTATGGCTGACTAATATTTTCAGTCCTAACCACAGCCTCAGATTTCCCTCAAAAACAAGAAAACATGAAGTTCATAAAAAATAATTAATTGGCTACTTACCACAGAATGTTGTTCTGTTCTGGTGTTATGTGAATAAGGAAATATCTACTTAGTGACTGCATGTTGTCAAGACCATATGACACAGATAAAGCTGTGCCTTCAGTTTATAATCTTTACCTGGTTCTGTTTGCAAGAAGGCTAATTTTAAAACATGCGTTTCAAAAGATAAATATTGTTTTTAATTTGATAAACATAATAAAATGATGCTACTGTTAAACATAGGACTTATCACAAACAATACACACACACAAAAATACCTTTCTGCCTGTTAATAACTCTGGACTATTGTCATCGCATATGAAAATACTATTGTTCCTGAGTTTTTGTTTAAAGTGATCAAATGTCCCCATTTCCTCTGGTGCAAGAACAGTACAATATTTGTGAATATACAAGCGCACATATGCAAAAAGCGCTCATAAATGTATTAGTCGTGAGATGTGAAAACCAACAATGTGGTTTTCGAACAGGTCCAACACAAACTGTGCAGTACACGCACAGAAGATAGCTAGAGGCTGAAAATTTCGGATTTAGAAAGTAGAGGAATTGTAATTTTCGTACAGAGAAAACAAAGGCGCTGATCGGCCTCGTAATTACTGCGAAGCTGATCTGCGCTTTTGGTTTGCATATGCAGATTATTGTCTTTCTCATGAGGCGGCTCGTATTTTATTATGAAAATCATTGATGGGGCTGACATAATCATGCTGAACAATCATTGTAAATGACACACATTGTTTCATTTGAAATGATACTATCTATACAATAAAATGCCAATCAATTGCAGATTAAAAATGAGCCAGGTATTGAGGCTGTGGTTAGGACTGTATTATCAATGTCAGCAAAAGCACAAAATGTAAGGTAAAACAGTATTCATATACGTTCTACAAAAAAGAATTCTATCCCGGTGTTTTAAGTGTATCTCCACTAGCTGAACTGAAAACACTTGATTCGCGCAAAAACACGTTAAACATGTTTCGAAGAACGAGATTTCTTATTTTCTCATTGCAATGATATGACTGCGGACAGATTAAAGAGGAAAAAAGGTACAAGTAGGCAAACGTCGACGTCTATTGGTATGCGCTGAGTCTGCAATTAATTCTCATTTTGAGGAAACACAGTGGCATAGCGATAGAACGTCCGAATTCAAATTCACTTCAAATTGAGAGCCCTCGGTTCGAACTCCGTTTTGGTGCCGTATCGTGTCCTTAGGCAAGACATATTAAATCTCATAGGCACTTGGTAATGCAAGCGAAACATTGGCACTTTCCCTACCTGACTGAAAAACTGTTGAACTTCAATGCAAACAAACATAAGACCCGTTGTTCTGGTGAATAAGGCCCGATGCATAAGTAAATTGCTTGAGATTTGTCGGTTCAAAGGCTTCAACGAGCTTATATTGATGATTGTTTGATTAATAACAATCGATTTGCTGAGGTCGAGAGAACATGCTTCTTTTGTAAAGGTTATGTAGAATACGAGATAAAATTGAGCCATCGCGTGAGAAAACCAACACTCTGGGTTTCCGACAAAGTCTGACACAAACCGTCTGTACCGTCACTCTGTGTAGCGAAAACAAAGACGTTGATCAGCTGTGCAGTTACTGTACAACTGATCTGCGTCTTTGTTTTCGCATTTGCAAATTATTGGTGTTTTGTTGCGGTGGCTAGGTCATGTAATTTCTGACTGCAGCTTATGATTATTTGAGCCGCCTCATGAGAAAACATACACTCTGCATATGCAAAAACAGAGGCGCAGATCAGCTTCGCAGTTGAAGCTGATCAGCGCCTTTGTTTTCGCTACACGATTAGTACAATTACTCTACTTTTAAAATACAAAATTTCAGTCTCTAGCCATCTTCTTTAGCTGCACAGCCCGGTTTGTGTCGGACCTTTTCGGAAAATACATTGTTGGTTTTGCCATGGTGCGGCTTATTTTCATATGAGTCGCATGTGAGAAAACCGGATTTTTGCCTATGCGAAAATAAAGGCGCAGTAACTGCGAAGCTGATCAGTGCCTTCGATTTCGCTACACGGATAGTACAATTCCTCTTTTCCTTAAATCCGAAATTTCAAGCTTCTAGCCTGCTTCTGTGACTGTACAGGTCGATTTGTGTCAGACATGGTCGGAAACCCCGAAGACCGGTTTTCTCGCGTCGTGGCTCTAATGTCATTCCTAACTATTCTTGCATGCATACGTTTCAATTCATAAGAAAAAAAAAGTTGATATTTTATAATTATCATTATTATTCTCTAGCCCCAAAATGGTCCGGTCTTGTGCCAAAGCATGTTTGTTAATTCTCACAAGACGATTAGCGTTTATAACTAAATAAGGGACTTTTTTGTCATCATAATTTTACATTAACTTTTAAAGTTGTATATATGGAGCGCGATTGTTGATGATTGGATTCGTGTTCCAAGTATCCCGGTGAGGAAAATGCCCAAATCACTTGGGTCACGGATCCATTGGTCAATTGTGTGCTCGGCTTGGTGTAGCCTGGTCATTGCGACTTTTATTTCTTGCGCGGCTCCTATTTTCACATACAAATAGCTGTTCGTCTTTGCTTTAAATACAGACGGGTTGTGTGTTTCTGTACCCTCTCACACCAGAATATGTGGGCATTGGGTCCGCGTGTTTTGGTGGTGCAGGACACAAGGCCGTTATTGTACGGCTCGTTAACATTTTTTGTACAATGTATTTTATAATGTGTATATGTTGTGTAAATCATCCTTTTTAATTGGCATGTACTGCAAATACTTTTAAATGTAAATGAGTCTTCGCAAGAGAAAAACAACAATTTGGTTTTCCGACAAGGTCCGACACACAGGCTAGAAGCTTTAAACTTTGGATAAAAGTAGATGAATTGTATTATCCGTGTGGCGAAAATAAAGACGCTAATCAGCTGTGCAGATACTACGTCTTTGTTTTTCGCATATGCAAAATGTTGGTTTTCCCTCTGCGGCGCCTCAATTATATACATAAAGAGGAAACTTTGTCGGGAGAGAGGGCCTGCTGTCTGGAAGTCGGTTTCAACCACAGGGCTCCTTTTCTCCTGAAAAGCATACGGACTGTGATATGTCGTGTATAGATTCATTCTATGTCTATGATGGTTTGAGAACGAAAGTTTATTTAAGTATGAGCCTTCGTGTGGAAATCCAAAATTTGGGTTTCCGACCCGGTCCAACACAAACCGGTCTGTACATTTACAGATACAGGCTAGAAGCTTGGAGTTTTGGATAAAAGTAGAAGAGATATTCTACTATCCGTGTAGAGACAACGAATGCGCTGATCTGCTGTGCAATTATTGCACAGCTGATAAGCGTCGTTGATTCCGCATATTCAGATTGTTGATTTTCTTGTGCGGTGGCTCAATTTGTTTCATGTTTTAGTTGCTTTTTTGTGAATGTTGTTTTTGCTGTATATTAGATAATTAGCTCACCTGATAGTCCCTTAGATGACCCAGGTAAAAATAAAATTCGCTGCACCCCCAGAGGTACCAAGGTAGGTATTTTCATGCTGAATTCAATGCACAATGTTGTCAGTCTGGCCACCTGTGCATAAAGTTTGTAAACACTAATTTGTGGCCAGGGTATGACAAAATCTATTTTTTCCACCAAATATGAAAACGCGATCATGGTGCTTCCCTGTTTCATATCTGTAAGTTACTGATAGGTCTAATGATAGGTCTTATGACTCTTAAAGTATTAGAAGGGTGGTTATCTGTGCAGGAAGTTTGCAAACACAATTTTGTATGGCCAAGGTATGACAAAATCTAATTTTGTACCAGATATCAAAACTTGATCGTAGTGTTTCTTTGTATCATTTTTGTCACTTGCTGATGGTTCTAATGACTCAAACATTTGAAGAAACATGATTGCACTAACAAAAGTATATGACAATGAGTTGTTATGTTTCAAGGTTGACATAGGGGTACCACCCCTTGAAACATATTGGTTTTTGGGTGAAAATCGAAAATAACACAAAAATGGCTAACATATTTAAAACAATTTATGCATTTATAGTTCATATACATGTATATGGCTTTTCATTATGCATAAAATAACAAATAGCATACTAGTCGATAATAATAATAATAATAATAATAATAATGATAATGATAATAATAATCAAATGAACACAATTGCATGTACATGTGTATTCAATACATATAACAGAGTAATTAACACATGAATCATTGCAATTATGAATGGAATGTTTTGACAACCTCAGGCTGACCTTAAAAAGTTGCTGGTTTGCTGTGCTCCTACCTACCCACAAAAATTGGCCCTACCCAAAAAATTTTATGGCCATGTTGGGGAAAATACCTTTTTTTTTAATAAAAAAAAAACTCAAATCAAAGATTTAGTTTCTGGTAAATATTTAAATCAAAACTTCCAAATTTAGTTTAAACAATGTTTCAACAGTGACTCTCTTTAAATATATAGCTTTTCAACCATATTCAAGTACTGATAAAGCAAATGAAACATTTTTTACAAGTTCACAAAAAAAAAACAACACCTACCTACCTACCCACTTCCAAAATGGTGGGCAGGAGCACAGCAAACCAACAATTTATTAAGGATGGCCCCTCAGTGACTACAAACAACTGTTCGATACCATTCTTATTTTACAAAAAAATCCCAATATTTAAAAAATTGATTTGCATATTCATGAATATTAAACCATGTTTTGAGAAATGGACTTTCCCACCATTATCATTTGGGTGAGCTCATTTCCAATTTCTGGGGCATCAGCAGTGACTTTGTTTTCATTTTCAATGAAATTCCTTTTAGCAAACAGAAAAGCCCCACACATGGGGTGGTACATTTGGGACTATACTATTTGCATATGTCCCAAATGGGACAGCAGGCTTATACTGTATGATTTAATATACGAAATCGGAAAAGAGTAGCAGAAAATGAGGGGTACATACAAAATGGCATGTTTTTAACTTGCTACAAGGACATAGCAATTTTACATTAATGCCTAACATTTTAAATCATTTAATTTGTAGATTCATGAAAATTTATATAAAAAATAAGCAAATGGAGAATCATCTGGCTAAATTAGGGGTACTACTTACACAAACACTTGTTCCTGGGCTGTTTATTGACCCGGGATGCTGAAAGTGGCATCAAATGAATCCTATGGCAATGCACTATTGCCTTCAAATCTGGTATGAGAAGCCTCAGATTTTCAGTTCATGGATACTAATGAGAACTGTAGTAATTGGAGAAAAACACGTCAGTTAAATGCTTTACCTACAAAATAACTTGTGTATCTAGTCGAAGACATACTGATAATTGCTGAAAATGGTATAAAGAGCTTGATAGGACAATAAAATATCACCATGTATGTCAATGGATTTTTCGATACATGAATAAAATGTTAAGAAATTGGAGAAAAATGTGAAAGAACTAAAGTCGTATACCTATAAAACCACATGTGTATCTTGGCTATCGATAATCCTAGACAGCTAAAATTGCTATCAAATGAATGCTACGACACTACAATGACAATGTTGTATAAAATCTGATTCTTTGTTTCACAATTATTTATAAGAATCTTATAAAATCATATATAACATAACTACCAATATACACAATGAGCTAAAATGGGCATCAAATAATTGCTATGACAATGTATCATTGCCATGTGGTCAAATATACACATTTTATAAGATATCAACCAAGATACATGTTATTCTGACGAAGGATAATATCAAATTTTCTATTTATACCCAAAACTTTTGAAATTACAGTGTATATGCAATAATCACAAAAGTTTATCTAGCATGGTGTCTTGACAATAATGCATGATCCTAGAGCTTTTTGCACCATTTCAGCCCTCTAATGCTACCAGCAGTCGAAATTGGAGTGATCTTGTTAGTATACCCCCTTCATTTTTTGTGTGATTTTTTTCAAGGTTCTTATAAATATTCATCAAACAAAAAAGATATACGTGGGTTGGGATTTAAGTTCGTAGACTTTCTTTGTAAAAGATCAGATGTCTGTCACACAGAAATTAAAATGCTATAATATGAAAATACATTCTTTTACCTATCGCATAAGGTATAAAGCATTGTTCTACTCAAAATGGTATTCGCACAACAACGAATTAAACACAATGACCTTTCATCAGCCGGGGCACGTCGTGGAAATTCTAACGTCAAATCTACGTCAAATTTCAATAAGTGTCAGCATTAACACGCCTTGTTTGGAACTCAACAAAAAGCTATACCTCTACTTATTTATAAGATTTCCTTCAGGGATTTCTTAATTATTATTGTGGAAATACTTTGATCATCAGATATAGTTCTTATACATAACTTTCTATGCGTACTATGCATATCAGTGTTAAATCAAGAATGTTGGTCGCAGCATTTGAAGACTAATTGTAGACGAGTGTATTTCTCATCGCTAAAATTTAAGCACCTCCATCTGAAATCTCACATATCATTTTGAAAATACCACTGCACGATCTGTTCCACAACTGTACAACACATCCCTATTATTTTGAATGTTCCTGTGGGTATTTTGGCTATTCAAACATAAGATTTGATCAATGCTGTTGTTTCGACGTTGCCTGTTAACGCCAATTTTCTTTTCATAGAAGCGCGACTGGCCATACATATTCTCCAATAACGAATCAAGTCGTCGACGTAATGCTTAAAAATTTAAACTGAGATAACAACATGATACTGCAATGCCTTAACCTGATTTATCTCAAGTTTTGGTAAACAATATGATAATTATTGGTGTGTTCTCTAACGCCACATAACTTCAAAATTGTTAAAAATTCGACGTGCCCCGGGTAGCGAAACCTAGGTTGCTATGGAGACCATTTTATTAGCACTGCGCAAGATGTCTTGAAAAATATTGTAAACACAAAACAAGGAGACGTTGTTTCTTTATAATAATGCATCAAATATTGGATAAATGCTGTAATATTCAATCAGTAGCCAAAGTCTACGAACTTAAATCCCAACCCTCGTATCTGATACCATGGTTATATTGAACTGTCCTAGCATTTCTTTAATACTTAATCCGCCTCTGTAGGGCTATCATTAGCCAAGATACATGCGGTTTTATAGCTACACCACATTCTTCCGCATTTGTTCTCCAGTTTCTAGAATTTTTTATAAATATTCATGACACGAAAATCAAATGACTTATATATTATAGCGTAAGGTGATACAATATAACACAAGCATACTACTGATACCATTTTCAGCCCTTTAGAATCTTTCTTTGCCCAGATATAAGCCTTTTAGAATCTTTTTTCCCCCAGATATAAGTTGTTTGGTAAGCGAAACTGTTAATTGTTTCCATTTTCTTCTCAAATTTCTCAAGCTAAATAAACATTCATGAAACTGAAAACTAGCTATGCATATGTCTGACTTGAAGGCAAACGTATTTTAAGACATAGTATTAATTTGAATCAACTTTTAGCATCCCCGGGTCTATTAACAGCCCATGAACAAGTGATCGAGTTTTGTAAGTCTAACCTCTTTTTTGGCAATATTTTCTCTGATTTCGTATGTTTTATAAGTTCTCATGAATTTGCAAATTCAATTATTTCAAATATTAGGCAAGAATGTAAAATTGCTATGTCTTTGTATTACTTTTATACCAATAATAGTATTCTGGAGCATGTTGTTGCTTGGGATATGAGTAATTTATAGGTACATTCCATTCTTTAGAATCACATTGCGGGTGACTGTGGGAAGTATTCAATTGTGCATCATGCAAACGTTTTCATTGTTGATGACAGTATTTGTTTGCATTTAGGCGGTCCCTCTGACCAATCTGGCAGCCATAAATCTTGTGCCAGGTATATGTGTTATTATCCACCCGAAACCCTTCAATGGCAATAGTCTTTCCTTTGTTTTTTCTGTAATTTTCAATTTTTAAATTAATTTTCATCATTATGAAAATGAGAAAATGTCCATTTCGACCCATGGCATCAATAAATTTGTCAATGATATTACTGGTGTAATAACAATGTGTCACAATGATAGGTTGGGCCTGAAATTAGTTTATTAATGATTTTAATAATGTATCTGTTATTCTTATGATTTAACAAAATTCATGAATATGTAAATTGAATAAACTTACCATAGGCTTCTATAATACCAAATAACACGAGTGTTAATTTAACCTTCCTTGCACACCAGGATCAGGATGGGTTTTTTCGAAGCTATCAAATTGTTCATTGTCCATGTAATGCAAAATAGATTTGTCCTCAAACATACACTGCACTATGTAAAAATGCACGATTTCCATAGCAATCATCAACACGATTTTCGATAATGGGGATATACCTACCAAAAATATTCGTATCTCCATGGTTGCTTACCATACACCACTTAACGTGGTCTCATTTTAGAGCTTTGACATACCTATTTCTTTTTGTTAAGAATGACATATCAATGAAGCCGTTCATAACTATACTGACAGAGTTTCCGGCAAATGCATTTTAGCAGACCTATAACACCAAATAAATAAATAAATAAATAAATAAATAAATAAATAAATAAATTATTTTATTTATTAATTAATCAAGTTAAACGTTAAACGTTTACAAACAAAGTTCAATCCAGCAGCCAAATCTATATACCGAATTTAACTAAAACATAGCCCCAATATTTGTATGTAAATCTTAGAACGACGAACTTTACATCTACAATTAAAGGAGGTATATATGCATACCGACAAGACTTGTGAATATACTCTGGAGGGAGATGGTCAGTGTAGAAATAAGATTTAATGAACAAACAACTAGGCTGTTTCCATGTGTTAACAAGAATAAAGATGACAAATTAAAAATCCTATTTTATTGTGCACAAGTTACCCCACCCACCAAAAAGAAATGAAAGTATTTTGGTATGGTTTCTGAAATAAATCGATCGAAATGTGTTTCTTGTGTATTATCTAACCGTTAGGCTCACAAGGTGAGCTTGTAGGATGGCCATGATCCGGCGTCCGTGCGTCCGTCGTCCGTCCGTCCGTCCGTCCGTCGTCCGTCCGTCCACAATTTCAAAGATCTTCATCTCTGAAACCGCTTGGCCAACCAAAGCCAAATTTTATATGAAGCATCTATAGGAAGGGGGAACCAATGTGTATATAAGAAATCTAGGTCACATGACCATGATGGCCGTCATGCCCATATATGGTAAAAACCCTTCAAAAATCTTCTTCTCCAGAACCGGTGGACTGATTTCAACGACACTTGACATGAAACATTGATGGCTCAAGCACTACAATGTGTATATAAATCATGAATCTGTGATGACCTTGACTTATTTTACGACAAGGTCAACATAGGTCGCCAATGCATTTGAATGGGGAAAACTTTTAAAATGTCATTTAAAGTCATTTAAAGTGAAAGTCTTTTAGGAAATGGGCAGTAGGACTGAATATTAATGATTCTGAAAAAAATTGGACCCCAGGGGCTCATATGCCCCCACCCCGGGGCAATATATATGTATATTACCATAATATTCAAACATCATCTCCTCTGAAACCGCTTGGCCAATCAAAGCCAAATTTTATGTGAAGCATCAATAGGAAGGGGTTATCAGTGTATATATAAATAATCCAGGTCACATGACCAAGATGGTCGCGATGCCAATATATGGTAAAAACCCTTCAAAAATCTTCTTCTCCAGAACAGGTGGACCGATTTCAAAGAAACTTGCCATGAAGCATCGATGGCTCAAGCACTTCAATGTGTATATAAATCATGACCCTGTGATGACCTTGACTTATTTTACGGCAAGATCAACATAGGTCGCCAATGCATTTGAATGGGGAAAACTTTGTTAATGTCATTTAAAGTCATTTAAAGTGAAAGTCTTGGAAATGGGCAGTAGGACTAAATATTAATGATTCTAAAAAAAATTGGACCCCGGGGGCTCATAATATTCAAACATCATCTCCTCTGAAACCGCTTGGCAAATCAAAGCCAAATTTTATGTGAAGCATCAATAGGAAGGGGTAATCAATGTGTATATAAATAATCCAGGTCACATGACCAAGATGGCCGCGATGCCCATATATGGTAAAAAACCCTTCAAAATCTTCTTCTCCAGAACATATGTGATGACCTTGATCTTTTTTTACGGCAAGGTCAACATAGGTCGCCAATGCAGGAAATGGGCAGTAGGACTGAATATTAATGATTCTGAAAGAAATTGGACCCCAGGGGCTCATCTGCCCCCACCCCGGGGCAATATACATGTATATTACCATAATATTAAAACATCTTCTCTTCTGAAACCGCCTGGCAAATCAAAGCCAAATTGTATGTAAAGCATCTATGGAATGGGGAAGTTAATGTATATATAAATTATCTAGTTCACATAACCAAGATGGCTGCCATGCCCATATATGGTAAAAACCCTTCAAAAATCTTCTTCTCCGAAGTTTGAGGACCGATTTCAAAGAAACTTGGTATGAAGCACCAATGGCTAAAGTACTACAATGTATATATAAATCATGACCCTGTGGTGACATTGACATATTTAACGACAAGGTCAACAAAGGTCGCCAATGCATTGGAATGGGGAAAACTTTTAAAAAGTCATTTGAGGTGAAAATCTTGCAGGAAAGGGGTAGTAGGACTAAATATTAATGATTCTGAAAAAAAAAATGGACCTAAGGGCTCATTATTATAATGTCCACACCCCGGGGCAATATACATGTATATTACCATAATATTCAGACATCTTCTCCTCTAAAACCACTTGGTTAATTGAAGCCAAATTTTATGTGAAGCATCTATAGGATGGGGGAACCAATGTGTACATTAATAATCTAAGTCACATGACCAAGATGGCCACCATGCCCATATATGGTAAAAACCCTTCAAATATCTTCTTCTCTGAAACCAATAGATTTATTTTAGTGAAACTTGGCGTGAAGCATCCATGGACAGAATATTGATTAGTCTGAAAAAAGAAAACGGCTCAAGGGCTTCATCTGCCCATGCACTGGGGTTAAATGCCATAATATTCAAACATGTTTATTGGTATATGCAGCAGACTCAGGTGAGCGTTTACAGGACCATTGGTCCTCTGGTGTTACACGAGTGGTCATTTCATATATCGTTTCTTTACAACAAGATTCATATTTTAATTAGTGTTACCTTTTAATACGATTTCAATATATTTTATCGTTTTATCTTGTTAGACGCTAATGACCCATCAGGGTGATGCGTCGTTAAACAACAAACAAACAAACAAACGTGTGGTCATTTCGTATGAGTTTAATAAATTTCATATGAAATGACCACGAGTGTAAGATTTGTTTTATCATATGACTTTTAAAATAGGATTGTATCGCCTTCGAAATAGACACGTATTTTTAATGAAAATTTACATTGTTGTTACGGACGTCGTCAATGACGTTACGTATTCCCGCAAAAGTGTTAATACACGTGTGGTCATATGATTTTTATGACAAAACGTTATCCACTGGAAAACAGCGACGTCATATGATAAACGAGTTTTTATGTCTCAGGTTTCTAACGGTAACGATAGTCACTTATAATTCTCTATATAATGGGTTGTTGTTGTTCATATTTGCATGTATATATTTGTTTGTTATACCATGCATACTGTATTTCAACATGGGACGCAAAGTAACAAACAATAATATTTTCCCGCAACATTTGAATTCTTAATTATTTTCAAACTCATAAAGAGGCACAATTAATTAACCAGAGTTAGGAAACGATAAATAGGTTTATGTATTGTATAACTATTATTTTGTATGCCGTGTATGCTGTTGTTGTAAATATATTGTAGGGGACGGGCTGTGATTAATGTTGTCAGAACTTGTAGCCCAACCCCTTTAAGTTTGAGAGTAAACTATGTTTAAACTGTTAAAACTGAAACGTACATTGTATCTATATATTTGTATGTTATACGTACACTGTTTGAAATCCGAAGTTGTTACTACTAAAGAACACCTTTAAGTTGCTTTTCGACAGCCTTTATTAATCGAAAAAATCAGGTAAGAAACTTGTCTCTACAGATTTGTTTCGATTTGGATTCATGAGAAGCCCTGTTGGACAGAAGACAATTTATTTTGATGTTACATCAGTGGTATTTTTCATTCACATATGCGTGCATTTTTTATATAAATAGAATTGAATTGTTTGTAAAGACAATTTACATGCTAGTCTGTGTCAGCAACAGACACGATAACTTTGATTTCTTTTTAGCAAGGTATAATACTGTATTGAATGGTTTATGGTTTATGCTGCTTTGAATAAAATGCCAAGTTACGACCTGCTGATGCACATGCACTGTTTTTCGTTCTTGTTTTTTTTTCTTTATATTTAACTTAAAACTTATTAGTCCGTCGCGAAAATTTCACATTTTCGAAGGACCTGGAATATTTTTTCTTGATATATTCTTGAAGATAAGACATTAATATTCAACATTATAAATGATGGCAGTCTGTCATCATTGAGCATTTTGAGTAATTTAAGATGCCATCCAAAATATCTAAAATGATGCACAATTCGTCCATAAAATAAATGAAAATGCTATGTTGCCTCACAACTTCATCGGGGATTAACTCAACTGTCTTTATTTAGTGTTTTTTGGCTTAAAGCCAAAGATGGCACCCAAGATGGCTGCCAAAATAAGATTTTTAAAAATTTAAAAAATTAAATGTTTTACCATATATTTATATAATTTACATATTTTTTAGCTTCTTCTGGATTAGACACTGGCCTTATAGAATCAAAATAATGAACTCGTGACATCATTTAGCATTGTCAGAAATTCAAAATGACATCCAAAATGTTTTCCAAATACAGCTTTTCAACTATAGAGTTTATTATGCTGATCTCGAAGTGAATGTTTGTTTTAATGTTTGTTTTAATGTTTGTTTGAATTTTGATCAAATTTTGAAGGGCAGTTAGAGGAGTGGTGAACCTTATAGATTTTGGAAGCTGTATAATAATCATATTAAGGATGACATCCAAAATGACAACCAAAACACAATTTCTTCTCTTTTTGTTTATTTTTGGTGTAAAATAGACAGAAAAATACAACACGATTCATCTAAACAAATGCTTTGTATGTGTTTGTATTTTAAGCAATTCATGGCTTTGTACTAATTTAGAAGCTATAAAATGCAGAACTGTAATTAGCTCACCTGAGCCGAAGGCTAACAGGTGTGCTTATAGGGTAGGCAGGTACCCGGCGTCAGTCCGTCCGTCGTCCGTCGTCGACGTCGTCGTCGTCCACCACTTTCCAAGATCTTCTACTCTGAAACCACATGGCCGATCAAAGTTGAAATTTTATGTGAAGCCTCATTGGGTAGTGGCATTTGAATTTTGGTCGCAATTTTTTGTCACATAACCAAAATGGCCGCAAGGGTTCATATATGGTTGAAAAAAAAAAAAAAAAAAAAAAAAAAAAAAAAAAAAACTCTCTTTCTCCAGAACCAGTGGGCCGATTGGCCGCCAGGGTCATATATGGTTGACAAAGGCGCAATCAGAAAAAGATTCCCACTCCAAAAACCGAGGCGGGAAACCATATCGTAAGCCGAATTAGCAGCTATTTTCCCATTAGGTGGCCATTCATTTACCTTAACTAAAATATGATAACATACATAAGGCGCAAACAGCTTAAAATAACACCAAGACATAAGACAATAAAAAACATCACAGAAGTATCCGCCTAGAACGATCAGCTGACGGGCTTAAACTGGTTTCACGGGTACCTTACCTCACCCTCAGCTTCTGCAGTGGTTCACATTTAGTTAGTTGTTCGGTCCTCGTTGTGAATCACTTACAAGTCAATGAATCATCATGGACAAACAAACAAATCATGATAAACTCCATGATGAACCAATAACGAGGACTCGCAAATTGAGTTAAAAAATAGTAAAATGCCCGACGATGGAGAGTTGGAAGTTGCTAGATGCAGACAACTAATTGCGTCAATGATGGTATGTAATTAATTCAGGTCAATGTCATATCTTGACCTTGACATAAAAATTAAGTCACAATTTCAAAGGTCTTCTTTTCTGAAACTACTTATTTGATCAACTTAAAATTGTATGTGGAACCTCCTTGGGTAGTGACATTGAATCTTTGTTCGCAATATCATGGTCATATGACCAGGATGGCCGTCATGCTCATATATGGTTTATACCCATTCTTCAAAAATTAGTATTGGTAAAGACTCATTTTCTAACGAACGTTTTCATATATTTGACCCACTTGGAGTTTTCTAGTATTTGTAATGACCACTCTGTTGAATGATGTAAATTCAAGTCATTATCTTAAGCTCCCTGTTGTCAAAACTGTAGGGTCGCTGAAGAGGCATAAGTAGTCGAAACCATGGTATGAATGCTTTGACAGCGCAGCGTTATATTTCTGTTCAGTCACATGAACCACTATGAAATGGGAGTACGGTCAGATTCATTGACATTCTAGTTTATATATGCGTAGCGTAGACCAAGCTTTTTGTTAAAGCTTATACTTGTCCCTTTATAGTCGGTTTAAATGATGACAAAAGGATGACCTTGATCTAAGGTCATGGTTAGGATTCAGATGAGCGTGTTCAGGACCAATGGTGCTCTGTTTATTATATGTTATAAGTTATTTATACTTATTGTGCACATTAAAATCCCTGCCTTTGTACTTTACAGAGATTGTGTCAGATATAAAAAAATGAAAATTGCATTAAAAAGATAATTTCATTAATATGAAAATTTCTCATTTGTATGCTCGTAAAGGATTACAGGTTTATTTTTTAAATACTTAAGCTCGAAACATAGATTAAGGATAAACATTAAAACCACCGCGGCGAGGGGATCTTAACGAGTACCCACAATCTATATTTTGATCAAAAATAAGAAAAAATATGTATACCCTGTTATACCAAGTTTACTATATAAAAGTGGGATTCAATGGGGTATACATTTCACGGACATGTTATGCTGATGATGTATTCATAATCATGAGGCTAATAGTGGCTTTGCATAGCAGTACATTATGCTTAGAATTATTGCAACACAATTCAAAAGCTGAACTATATTTTGCAAAAATGCATTTTGTTTCATATTACTATTTTTGTACTTTTCTGCTTATCAAGCATTTGAAATATTTTGTTTCATGTTATTTAGATCATGTTATAAACAAAGGCATTTAATTTGACTTGATCATTTATTCATTGCCATGTTGTTGTTGTTCTAGTAGATCACCACCCCTGATGAGGCGTAGATTAGGCGGCTTAATACATTACAATGAAATGTTCATGTTGTACATAGATTACACAGCTGAAACTCCTGTGGCCATTTTTTAAATACTTCGTTAGCTTAACGTCATCGTTTAGACCTCGAACCTTTGAGTAAATGCTGACTACATAAGCAAATACACTGTTAGGTTTTGTTGATAAAATGTGAGAATCCTTTGAAATTGTGAGAATCCTTTGCATTTCTCACATATTTTGCAGCACAAAATAACAGTGTATTTGTAATATTCATGTTTGAAATTTTAACAAATCGTGAACGAAAGATGTAGTTACTTTTGAACAACTAGGCCTTGAGGTCTTAAAATAAGGGAGCGTTTACAGACAGGGTTTTCATGCCGGGGGTCTGGTTTCCAGCTTTAAGATAAACAGGTTGCTTGTCATAGAAGTTGGCGTAGCTTACACACAGGTACATGTAGTTGGCTAACTTTAGGGGTCATAAAACTGACCATTTGTCATGACTGGTTGCAATAAAAAACTTCCTATAGACGTCGCGTCAGAAGTTGCCGTCATACGGAAAGTTAGACTGGCTCCCGTCGTCAAACTTTTGTTTTTATCAGAAAAACATGCACAAAATCTTCTGATGGCTGAGTTTGACTATGTTCTGAGCCTAAGAAGAGGGGTAACTCATACAAGAAAATATTTATGGAGGTTATAGAACATGGTATGATAGGATGATAGTGAACATAGGACGGGGGCCAGTCTAACGGAAAGTCGACATAATGATTTATGAATGTACGTGTAACATGCTTATTTGTGGAGGCATTCTGTTCAAATTTCAACAAAATACTCCTTTTGAAATGCGCAATTCGATAATTGTTGAATTTATATTTTACTGCGTCGCATTTTAGCGTGGTACCGATTTTTGGCGGCGCTTTTGTCTAAAAAACCGGACTGTAATCTTGTAACAACGGTCTGCACTACCAAGCATTCAATTAAACAAAGCTCGGTAATTATTCCTTCGAATTTAACTCGGAAGCATTCTGCGATTTACAAATGATTTCTTTATGTGGAGTACATTTGCATTCTTAAATGCGTTGATTAGAACGACCTAAGATAAAGCGTTTAACGTATGTCATAACCTGTAAACTTTGCGTTTTTAAGAACATTGGACTGCGATACTCTCAGTTTCCATGGCAATCAATTTAGTTTATGTTACGCACCGCATTATTTTAATTTATAGTTATAAACAAATACAACTGGAGTTGACTAATATAACATTTTTAGTTCTTAACTTTATATTTTTCGCTATTGTATGCATATCGAGAAAAAAATAGAGTAATGACAATAATCCTCACCTCACATTCTGAAGTCGTAGTAGATGAAATTGTGTCCTAAAACTGCAACTATTGAATTGTTGGCGAATCTTTAAATGTGCGATTACAGTTTGTAACACAGACGAAACATGACATACTTTTAACGTCGCGTTATATTTGCGTTAAATACTGTCATCGAACATGCTTTGGTAAAGACATGTATTTTCATCTTTATGTGATCTATGAAGAGCACTTGTTAGTTAATATCTGAAGAATGAACACAAAATACTGATAATCTGCCTCAAGTATGCCTGCCATAGTACAGTGTGATAGCATGACTGAGCTTCCTAACACGACTGGAGCCTGCTTATTGTGGAAGTAAAAGCTTTTGCTGTCGCTACATAAATCACTCTACTTTCTTTTTTCGTTTATTGCTGTTACCACGCGCTTTATGTACATGAGGTTCTAAAAAAAGTATCGCCTTGGGACGATCAGTAATATAAAATTACAGGCGGGCTTAAACCGGTTTTACAGGAACCGAACCTCACCCTCACCTAAAGGATCTCAGTTTATGTTTCATTCACAAAATACGTATCTTTTATCTCTTTAACCGAAATCGTCCTTTAGGCTTTTTAAGCAGGGTATCCAAGAATATCATAGAAAGTATTTGTTGGTTCCAGCAGACAATGCCAGTAACAATGTGGTTGTTGTTTGCAGGCGTCACTACATTGGTAACTCAATAGAGGAATTTGATGGTACCAGGGCTTATAAAGAGACAGATAGTGAAGAAATAACTGTAGTTAATGCTCACTTAAACGATTTACCTGTTACATTTTCTGTTTGTGTCAATGAAGGCCATGACAAACTTCCACGATACATTGGTTACCTAAGCTTCATAAAAGACCGTATAATGCTAGATTTATTGCAAATTCTAATTCATGTAACACCATTGAACTTTTTTAAGTTACTTACTTCCTGTGTTACAGCTATCAAATCTCATGTAAGATACTGTGAGACGGTGTATGAAACTTCAAATAAAACTGGTTATGGTCAAAAAACAATTCTGGCGAGGTGCTTAGTAAACTGATGTGTAAAGGGTTCCGTGCGACGAGCTTGGCCACATACGTACTTTTACTCTGTATATCACATTGCCACATTATCTGTTTAAAACAAAAGTTATCGACTTACAAAAGAGCATTAAAAAAGTATGGGTCACTTTATTTGACCTGTTTGTCTTAATATCACTAGACAAATAACGCTTTTAAAACTACTATCAAAATATGTGGACATGCCCAATCTCAAACTATACTATAATTCCTATATTTCACCGATTTTAGACTATGGGTGCATGATTTGGGGACAGTGTTTAACATACAATATCAACATATTACTAAGATTACAGAATTGAGCAGTGACAAGGTGACTTTATGACACCATCCAAAAAAAAAAAAAAATGTTCCGAGAGCTAGGCTGGCTTACTTTTACTAAAAGAGTAGAATATCATATTTGCGTAATGGTTTTTAAGTCCCTAAATGACCAAGCCCCTGGGTATTTATCAAGCCTGCTTACGAAATCGTCTGAAACAAACGCTAAAAATTTACGTTCTAATGAACAAGAATTTCTGAAAGTTCCATTTGTACGAACGGCATATTATGAACAAAAAATTTATGTAACATGTCCAAAATTATGGAATGCTTTGCCACTTGAAATTAAAAAATCAACAAGTCAGCAGGATATTCTGAGAAGTCAGAACTTTATTATTGGTTAAGATCCATTTTCTTACCAATGTTTATTTAGACTATACTAGTCTTTGTATCGACTACCATGTTGAAAATTGCAACAATTCTTTTTGGCTCCATGTTTTCAAACTAAAGGGTCACTTACGAGACTTTAATAGTCTAAACCGCGGTATGGTCCATCCCCTTTCTCATTAATTTGTTCACTGCTCTTAAAGGATCTCAGTTTTAATTTTTATTTGCCACATTCAAAACATTTGTGAAGAAATATTATCTAAATAAACAACTTAACGCGACATAAAGCACGTTGCTTGCATAGCCAGCCATAAAGCACATACTTATAATTGTAGGGGCAGTGGTGTGCTGTCTGTACATTGGTTTCCGCCACACTACCGCTGTCCCGAACGGCAAATACTAGAAATTAGAAAATAAGCAAATCTCGACACATTTTAAATGTCAATGAAGAACTACTTATTAAGTAAGCAAATTAACGAGGCATATAACATGTTGCGTGCATTGCCAGCTATAAAGCATGTACTTATATGAATGTTTGGGCAGTAGTGTGTTGTCTAGACATTACCGCTGTCCCAACTATCAAACACTCGTAGGATGAGCTATATCTAAAACCCTTGTTCTCTTCATGTTCCCGCACTTGACTGGGTCTGGCTACATCATATATACAGTATTGCTGTCCCCACTTTGATATTATATCAGTTATTTCAAATATTTTATTATTTTTGTCGCTAGCGGTCTGTCGGCAGCAACGACCTAGGTAAGGAAACCACCCAGCCAGACAGTTTGCTATCGCATGCCAAGCTTGTGTTATTGAGGCGTTTATTTAGACTTCTAGGTATGTCGATGATCTTTTGAACATTGACAATTCTTATTTTAAAGGCATGGTCAATCAAACTTATCCACCTTAGCTACAGTTGAATAAAGCCAACACCACAGATACCGAAGCCCCCTTTTTTATATTTGCATGTTTCAATTGCAAATGGATTTGTTACTTCTAAAGTTTATGATAAACGCAATGACTTTGACTTTGATATAGTAAATTTTCTTTTTTGGATGGTGACCTTCCTCGCCGTGCTTCGTATGGTGTATGCATTTCGAAACATATTAGGTTTGCTAGAGTCTGCAATCATGTTACGGACTTCACGCGCGAAATAAATGTTTAACAGCCATACATTTCCAGCAGGGCTATCGGTATCATAAACTTCGAAAAAACATTTTCTAAATTTTATCGAAGACACTGTGAGTTGATTTCCAAATTTAATGTTGGACTAAAGCCGCTTTTACGTGAGGGCCTGTCGGAATCAGAATTTTAAGGTGTCTTGGTTTACAAATTAAAGAAACTTATTTGAAGGAATCATTTTTCTTTTCAGTTCAGAAAAACCATAACACGTAACAAACGTATAAGTTATAACTTGAATGTTACGCGACAATCTGCATGTTTAGTTTTTAACTCAATCATGATCGATAACTATGCTGCCTTCTTTAATTGCACGCAGGTGGGTCGGGTTTTAGACTTTGATGGCCCCGACTTTCCTGATCATTGTCTAATTGTAAATTTAATACAATATTATGTTGAAGTGGTTCTTTGCAATTAAAACGAGCGCGTGGTATGTTCATAATCTTTACAACATTAGCAAATATTGTTCTAGTTTGAGATAGCTACGTGATGTAAAATAGTTTCACCACCCACGTAGAAGTATTCAATAGTATTCAAATCGAAAGTTGAAACCTCGGGTCTCCCAAATGATATATAAAATATTCAGAAGCATTCAACATAAAGTGGTACAATCAGAATTAAAGTACGTGTACAATATAGTATAAAGTACATGTACAACATAGTATAACGTACATGTACAATAAAGTATAAAGGTTCATAAAAAACTCACATATGATAAATGTATAATGCGCAGTGCAATATAAAAGCTCTGACCATGATTTGTTGTCTCAAATTTTGTTCAAAGTTTCTTCAGCCACGCCCCACAAAATCAAATGAGTGCTCCCTTAGGCGGCTCCCATGAGTCCACAATACCCTTTTGCTCTTGTTGTTTCAAACTGTCATTCGTGGCCACCTAAAGGATCCTATAAAGTTTGAGACATTTTTTAGTTTCATTTTGATGAGTATATTGATCGCTTCGTCGTAGATTACTAATTTTCGACACAGTGAGCTATCAATGGCATGGATTTTTTTCAATGATTTTGCAACATATATAATAGATCTATTATTACTTCTACAGTGTAAAAAGAAAGACTAATTGCGGTGTAAGTTGATTTTGACTTAAATTGCTGTCGGGTGTTTAAAACCGACTGGTTAGCGAAAACTATTAAAACTTTTTGTTTGGTACGATCACATACCGTAAATAAATATATGCGTTATGTTGATTTAAACGCTTAAATGGAAGTTGGAAGTCTTGGTGTTTCCAATAGTTATTTAAACAAGTTAAATTTATAAACACATTAAACTTAAAACCATCATGTCTGATTCCATTGCGCGACTTGTAGATATGTTAAAACAATTATGTGACGACCCGGATCAATGACGACGTCTGTAATGTCTAGATGATCCTTGAAAAATGTAATTTTCGATATTGAAAACGGTGGGAAACATAATGCATTAAAATTATTTGTTCCGCATATCTCTGTTTCATTCTGTTTAACAGATTTTGGTACATGTACCCGTAAATATCGAGATGTACATGTGAGTGATAATGTAATCATAATATGAAACAGATGTCTCGAGATGCGTACATGCCGTTATGCCTAAGCCACATGGGGCGTGGGGGTATCCTTGCAGTCATTCGGATTAGCATTTAAACCCGAGTTCCCATCTCAATATGACCTTACCTATCGAGTGGGACATTTAAAACGAAATTAAGCAACCGGTGAAGCAAATCAGAAACAAAATGTTCTTTGACTTGGTAATTTGCGTCAAACTAAGGGTCAGTGATTTCATCAGACGGTATTCTGTGACACCTCTTAAAACCGGAAGTGGAGCGAGCTCATGAAGTATACAGGGTGTGGGGTTGCTACCTGATCTATAATTGAATAGGTCTAATGTCATTATATCGATTTAAGAGACCATCAAAAACATTATATTTTGAAAGGGAAATTACAAAATGTTTTAGTTCAAAGACGTGCTTATTGAATTATCGTTTACTTTATTGTGAAAATGCAAATTTTATATTTCTACTTCCTGCTATGTTTTGATAAAAATGCTTATGTTTTTATATATTTGATCCCATTTGGATTTTACTTCTAGTTTTTGTATCGACTATCCTGTTGAAAGATACAAAATTACAGTTATTCTCTTTGGCTCCATGTTACCAAATCTATAGTGTCACTGAAGAGGCTTAAGTAGCCGAAACCGCGGTATGGCCCATCCCCTTTCTCATTAATATGTTCACTGCTTTTAAGGGAGCTCAGTTGTAGTTTTATTTATGTCAAAGTTAACATCCTAAATTAACCACTATTCTTGTCACTGGAATATTGAAAGTAGGACTAGAAGGGCGTGATGCTGATACAGCTTATTTTCACAAAGACAAAGTATTTTAACGTTTCATGTGGGCCGATTGTAACGTATTTTATATGGCGTTTCATGACGGCCGATTGTAACGTATTTTATATGGCGTTTCATGTGGGCCGATTGTTACGTATTTTATATGGCGTTTCATGTGGGCCGATTGTAACGTATTTGAAATAGCGTCTAATGTCGGCCGATTGTAACGTTTTTATATGGCGTTTCATGTGGGCCGATTGTAACGTATTTTAAATGGCGTTTCATGTGGACCGATTGTAACTTAGTTTATATGGCGTTTCATGTGGGCCGATTGTAACGTATTTTATATGGCGTTTGATGTGGACCAATTGTAACGTAGTTTATATGGCGTTTCATGTGGGCCGATTGTAACGTATTTCATATGACGTTTCATGTGGGCCGATTGTAACGTATTTTATATGACGTTTTATGT
Organism: Rugalucina vietnamica; assembly: GCA_964017185.1. Taxonomy (NCBI): domain Eukaryota; kingdom Metazoa; phylum Mollusca; class Bivalvia; order Lucinida; family Lucinidae; genus Rugalucina; species Rugalucina vietnamica. Next base: position 55,070,458 of record OZ024879.1, on the reverse strand, counting down.
CGGATTTAATATTACTTGTTATTTATTGTCAGTTTTCGTTTTGTTTCAATGATAAATGATTTATAAATAAATAAATAAATGGTCAACGAATCTCTAAGCAGCATAATTCTACATACTAAGCAATGAAGAAGTCAGCAACCGTCTCGTTTACCTCTGTTATTTTAGTATATGTCAATGTAAATGACGGTAAAACCTGGGTCTTGATAACGGAGTTTAGTTCTCACCTCACAAATTGTTCAGTTTCGAATGCAAGACATACATAATAGTGAACAATTTTTAACAGAGAATGAAAAAATAAGTTTACCGGACGTCAACGTTTTCCGCTTTTAAGTTACAGCTGTGATTAATCTCCGCTTTACCTTTCCATAGAGGGGTGCTTGTTAGAGCGAACCTGTCGGTTTTATGAAGCAGGCTGTCCCGGTTCCCCATGATTTTGGCTCCGATTGACAGTGGGATCAATTTCAGGTTAACTGTTTCATACCAGCAGCAGAACTAAATTATTATAAACATAAATAGTCTTACTGGACTTTTGTCAGCTGGTAGTCATTTTCAAGATTTCCTTACGTTCAGTTTTATAAAAGTGAGTAACAGCAGATGAAAGCAACAAAACTGTTACTATGGTGTGTATATTCCACTAACTAACAGAAGATAAACATGTTTTAATTTAAACACACAAATTACTTTTTTGCTATGCTCAAATTTTATTAGTGTACTTCGTTAGTCTTAATTAGCCAGGGCCCTGTTTCATCATTTGGCATCTCATAGAACAACAAAGAGGATCATTAAACCGGACACGATTGGTAGAATGTCTGATTCGTATCGATCAGTCCTCTCGGTCGGCACATTCTTACATAAAGATTTGATCATGACATTTAATGTATTTCATCGGCAACTTGTACCTTAAGGGGGCATTTGTAAGTTATTATTGAAAACATGTGTACCAAGTACTGGTAACCAGCATCTGGGAGACTAGTTCAGGATTAGTTTGGCTAGGATAACTTCAACCGTTCCAACATCACCTAAGCATTTAAAACTGTCTACAGTGGACATTAAGCGGTAACGCAAACATTCTAATATTGCTGCTGATATAATATAGCACCCATTTTTGTATATGTAATTGTTGCATTATTGCGACACCAAACCAATAAACAATGAAAAAAATGTTGTCATTATTAAAGGTCAGCTGGTCAGTTTCTTCAAATGCTGGTCAGTTTTCTTTAAACTTGAATGTTATGCGACAGTCTGCATGCCTAGTACCTAACCCAATTATGGTTGATAACTATGCAGCCTTCTTTAATTGCACGCCGGTGGGTCGGGCCTATTTTAGTTGGTTTGGGTCGGAGCTTCTTGTCTGTTGCTTGGCCCACCGGGATCCAACTGGTGTTTTTTTTTTTTTTTTTTTTTTTTTGCTCGGCAGTTAATAAGTTATTCGGCGCCCAGGGATCTCCATCGTCGGGCAGCTTACTGAATCTGTAAGTCCTGGTTTTTGATTCATCAGGATGTTTATCATGATTTATTTGTTTGTTTTTGATAATTCATTGACTAGTTAGAGATTCACCACTAGGACCGAAGAACTAACTAAATGTAACGAACCACTGCAGAAGCTGAGGGTGTGGGTATGGCCATGTAAAACCGATTTAAGCCCCCCAGTTATTTCCCCCCAGTTATTTATAACTGGCCGTTCCAAGGCGGAACTGCTGCTGTAGTTCATATTTTCCAAGTTATTCAAATAATGGGTTTTTGTTGTATGACTTTGTGGCCACCCTGATATAATTTGGCTGTTCACTTCTCAGCCCTCTGCATTTTATTTGTTCTGTCTTAGCTAGCACGGTGACCACCTATTTTCAATAGCTGCTCACCCTGCTTTCCGTTATACATGTTATAATTGGTACTTATATCTTATGTCTCTTAACATGATTTCGTTATTGCTTGTTTATATGTTTGTATAGCAGAGCCACTGCGGAAGCTGAGGGTGAGGTTATGGCCATGTAAAATCGATTTAAGCCAGCCAGTAACTATGTGTTACTGCTCGTTCCAAGTCGATATTTCTGTGGTGGTTCTTTTTGTTTTATGCCTTGGTGTTTAAATTTTTTGTGCTGTTGTCACCTTATGTATGTTTTCATATTTTTAGTTAAGTTAAGGTAACTGAGTGGCCACATATTGGGAAAATAGCTGCTCATTTGGTTTACGAAATGGTTTCATGGTATAAGTACCTGATTGTTAGCTTCTGTCGTGAACACGATGAATATGATTATAATAACTTGACCTTGAAAATATCTTAATGCATTGTTGTAAGGAAATTTACATATTGTCTTGTTTTATTTCACGCATTGATAATCTTTGATTACAGTTCATTACGTAACTTGTACTTTAAAGCTTTACTCCACCGGAGCTAATAATAAGGCGGGAAAATTGTCTGATATATCATTGCTTATCTTGTGCTCCGCTCTCGCATTCCACGTGCTTTGTGTGCATATTGAGTTCACACGTGAAGCTTGAACTGAGTATAAGTACCGCAACGTGGGCTGTTTGAGAAAAAGCTAAAACAAAGCAGATAAAGATACGAAATAATGCCGAAATAGTGTAGTAAAAGTAAAAGTGTGTTAAAGTAAAGTTGTGAAGTGATATATTGTGGATATATGAAAAGTTTAAAAGTGGTTGTTTAATAGTAAATAAAATTGTGAAAACTGGAAGTTGTATTTATTCCAAAATCTCCGATGTGGCAGAAAGTAAAGGTGTTAGGATCACTGCAACATTGTATGGTGCCGGAATCCGGGAGGTAAGCGTTTGAACTTTTATTTAAAATATAACGGAGTTCATCTGCTGTGCATAAAAGTGAGAACTGAAAAGGGGGCATTGAAAGATCTGACTTAAAGCATGGGTTCTTAATTAAAATATTTGAAAGGTGTTCGTACAAGATATGTGAATGATTTAAAGGAGCAAATAAATGAAGGCTCTGTGATTTTAAAGAAAGAGGTGTTCAGTAGCAAATATGAAAAAGTTATTGAAAGAATTGATCACACTGTTGATGCATTGACAGAACGCTGCCATGAAGTGGAACGTCAGTCTGAAAAGGTCATTTCTGAAATAAAGGATGGTGATGATCCTTATATTGATGAAATATTAAACGGTGATGCCGACGTATTGTTCACAGCAAATACTATGATAACAAAGCTCAGAAAGTTTGAGATAGAATTGAAAGATATAATGAAAAAGAAAAGAGTCATTAATGATGCAACCAAACCTGATGAAAGTAAAAGTGATATGCAAAAGCTAATTGAAATGCAGCTAGAATTTCAGAAGGATTTTCTAAAAAGCAATAAGCCTGGTCCATTACCTGTACAATCATCAGTGAAACTACCGAAGTTGGAAATTTGCTCCTTCAACGGAGATAAGCTTAAATGGGTTGAAGTTTGGCAGTCATTTGAATCTTCTGTTCACAAAAACGACAGCCTTTCTGACATTGTTGACCGGTGATGCTAAAAGTGCAATAACGGGGTTGTCTCTCTCAAATGAGAATTACAGCGTAGCGTTAAAGATATTAACAGACAGATTCGGGAATGTGCAAGACACAGTAGATTTGCATTACACAGCAATAATTAATTTGAAATCAGCTTGTGATTCTGTTGATAGTCTAAGATCTCTGCTTGATGCTGTCGATAAACACCTCAGATGTATAGATGTTCTAGGGCAAAATATCAACCAAGATGTGTTTGTGTCAATAATAAAATCAAAGTTACCTAGCAGTGTTATAAGGCATTTAGAAATTAAGAAAGGAGTTGAAAAGAAATGGACAGTGTTTCTTCTGAAAGAATTATTGCTCCGAATGCTTTCTCACTTTCTACCTTTGCCTTTTCACAAGCCACAACATATTCTGGCCAACTCTTCAGTAATGTACGTCCTCTGTGAGCCGGAGTCCAGTAGCACACGTATTTACTCCGCATGGGTTCTTAATTAAAATATTTGAAAGGTGTTTAAGAATATGTTGTGGCTTGTGAAAAGGCAAAGGTAGAAAGTGAGAAAGCATTCGGAGCAAATACGGAGCAAGAACTGAGAACAGTAACAGACCGAATACTCCGTCCATCATTCAAAAGGAGGAGCTCATAGACAGCCAAATGAGGCTCTTACAGTTCAGGAAAAACAACAGGGTAAGTCAGGAACAAATTCGAAAGGAGCAATGTGTAGATACTGTAGCAGCAATCACTGGAGTGACGAGTGTCAAAAGTTCAGATCAATCGAAGAAAGGAAAAGGCAACTAAAAGGGAGTTGTTTCAAATGTTTAAAGGAGGGGCATTACACTCGTGATTGCAAATCCGCGAAAAGGTGTGTGTATTGTGGAGAATTCAGTGTTCATCATCGGAGATTGTGCCCGTCAAAATTCGAGAGAACCCGCGTCACAGAAAGTGTACATGTAGTTGAAGGAGCTGAAGCTGAACTTGCTCCGTCTGTATCGACGCAACACGAAAGTACATGTCTCTCTGTAGGAGAATCTGTGCTAATGCAAAAAACACTCACAGAAGTTCATAACACTAACAACACTAAGGCGGAATAAATACGTGTGCTACTGGACTCCGGCTCACAGAGGACGTACATTACTGAAGAGTTGGCCAGGAAGTTGATGCTTCAATGAGACGATGAACAAGAGATCCACTTAGTCACATTTGGGAGTACAACTCCAAAGATAATAAAGACTAAGTCCGCTCAGCTTCAACTGAAACAAAGAGACGGTACAGTGATGAAGATAACAGCAAACATTGTACCAAGTATTACGGGACTGTTCAAAGACAACCTGCTACTTTTGAATCACAGGAAAGATTTGAAAAGATGATAAAAGGTCTGCATCTTGCTGATACCATTCCACATGAAAAGGAATCCGACAGTGTTCAAATATTGATTGGAAGTGATTACTATCTAGACGTTATTCTTCCTGATAGGATTTAAGTTCAAAGTGGGCTATATTTGCTAAATTCTAGATTTGGATGGATTCTGACAGGTCGTACAAATCAATACAACTGTGATAATGTAGAATCAAGTATGATAATTCTTACTCATGGAAACACAATTAATGATTCAAGTATATTCTCGTGCGTGGGTAGTGTTGTGTCAGTGAAGCCAGATTTAGAATTTCAATTGTGATTCAGAGGATACTAGAGCATTGGAAAAATTTAAAGAAACACTTCAATACGAAAATGGAAGATATGTTGTGAAATGGCCATTGAAAGAAGAGGTGCCAGATATCAAAGAAAATAGAGGATTAGCTATTGGCATTAGTATCTAGGATGCAGAAGCAGCCTGACATGCTATCGAAGTATGACTCAATCATACAAGATCAACTGGCGAAAGGAGTCATTGAAAAGGTTGACCGGTTCAAATGTGATGGTATAAAACACTACATACCCCACCATGTAGTCATTACTCCACAGAAAACAACAACTAGGTTCCGAGTAGTGTATGACGCATCAGCCAAGTGTAAATTCGGAAGCAAAAGCTACAACGAGTGCTTATATCGTGGTCCAGTGTTACTACAAAATGTCAGTGCTCGGATAATAGTTCAGACTCGATTACATCTGAGCACAATGACGATATGAGGGACGATGTCAAAACTCGAAGGCCGACGAGGAAAGCAGCAGACATAGCCAGGGGGAAGATAAGGCAACTCTTTGGCGAAACTTCTACAGACGATATATAAGGACAATAATGTGATACAGATTGCTCTTTAGGCAGACATATGAACTGATACTTAGGATTATATTAAACTGAGACATGGAGTTTATATTGATTATGTTTGATGTCAATTTCATTCCTTGTACAATATTCACAATTCATAAGTCTTGTCATATCTTTTGGCCGGAGTGTCGTGAACACGATGAACATGATTATGATAACTTGACCTTGAAAATATCTTAATGTATTGTTGTAAGGACATTTACATATTGTCAGTAACTATACGCTTGTTTTATTTCAGGCATTGATAATCTTTGATGACAGTTCATTACGTAACTTGTACTTTAAAGCTTTACTCCACCGGAGCTAATAATAAGGTGGGAAACTTGTCTGATATATCATTGCTCCTCTTGTGTTCCGCTCTCGCATTCCACGTGCTTTATGTGCATATTGAGTTCACACGTGAAGCTTGAACTAAGTATAAGTACCGCAACGTGGGCTGTTTGAGAAAAAGCTAGAACAAAGCAGATAATGATACGAAGTAATGCCGAAATAGTGTAGTAAAAGTAAAAGTGTGTTAAAGTAAAGTTGTGAAGTGATATATTGTGGATATATGAAAAGCTTAAAAGTGGTTGTTTAAAAGTAAATAAAATTGTGAAAACTGGAAGTTGTATTTATTCCAAAATCTCCGATGTGGCAGAAAGTAAAGGTGTTGGGATCACTGCAACAGCTTCTGCGGTGGTTCTTCACATTTAGTTTGTTCTTCGGTCCTCGTGGTTAATCTCTAACTAGTCAATGAATCATCAAGAACAAAATAAATAAATCATGATAAACATCCATCAAACACCAGGACTCACAAATAGAGTAAGCTGCCCTGTTGAAGAAGTTTTGCCGTTAAACATTCATTTCGAGCGTTGAAGTCTTTAACATGATTGCAGACTCTAGCAAACCTAATAAATTTCGAAATGTATACACCATAAGAAGCACGACGAGGAACGTCACCATCCAAAAAAGGAAATTTTACAATATCAAAATCAAAGTCATTGCACTTATCATAAATTTTAGGAGAAACAAATCCATTTGCAACAGAAAGATGTAGATCTAAAACGGGGGCTTCGGTGTCTGAGATATTGGCTTTGTTCAACTGTAGTTCAGGTGAATAAATTTGATTGACCATACCTTCAAAATAAGGGTTGTCAACGTTCAAAAGGTCATCGAGGTACCTAGAAGTGTAATTTAAAGCCTCGATAACATCAGCTTGATTATCATAATTAAGAGAATCTATGAAATCTCTTTCGTAGCAGTATAAAAAATAAATCAGCTACGAGAGGTGCGCATTGTGTACCCATCATAATTCCAACAATTTGTCTGTATAACTTGGTCCCAAATCTAATATAAATATTATCCAGGAGATAGGATAAAGCATTCTGATATGACCAAAGTGTATACCGACTTTGGTCAGAGGAAATGAAAAACGCCTTTCTGTCATTACATGCCAAACAAAGTGAACCATAGTTTTTAATGCCCTTTTGGAGGTCCACTCTATGAAATCCAGAAGTTTTTTTCCTGAATTAGATTATGTGGTATTGTTGTATTCAGAGTAGAAAAAATCATTTGTTGATAAGCTATTTTTATTATTATTATTATTTTTCATTTTCAAAATATTTACACATAATTATCATAATGGACACAAATAGATTTAAGATAGTCTCTTGTACTGGTTGTCATCTGAAAAAAGCAGAATAGATATCAATAATACATTTCTTAATTTAGTGGGGGAAAATTATTCCGGAAAAAAACACTCCCAAGAGCTGGGTAAAACGAGGAGAAGGACGCTTGTATGTGCACTGGTCTGTCTACCCGCTTCGCCAGTCTCCAGGGAGGGTCTTATTCGGTGTATTTTTTTACACCGACGGAAAATAGAATATTTATGTAACAGTGGTAGTCTTTTCAGCCATAGTTATTGTAGTTTCCATATAATGGTAGTTTGCATCCAGTTACTAGTTGGTTTTCCATTGTAGTAGGATACCTCGTGTGTCAGTCAATTTCATCCATGATGACCCGAAATGACTCTTTAGTCATGATGACCCGAATTGACCCTTACACCGGTTTGCATTCGCCATTATTACCTTGTATTGATAATTTCTATAATTATCAATACACCCTCATTTCTTGTTAAAAGATATATTATAATTATATCTTTTCTAGGTATGTGATAGTTTATTTATTCTTCTTTGTAATCAAGTATATTTTGCTGACAAATCATGTTGTTAAGTTTGTGAATTTTGTACTTTTCTAAATGTTTTCATTCAATTGGCAGATTATGCATCGTTCATTTGTGTTATGTTTAGCTCACCGTGTGTAAACAATGCATAACGTAAACAATGTAGTATTTTGATTAACTTGAATTGAATTGACCCTTACACCGGTTTGCATTCGCCATTATTACCTTGTATTGATAATTTCTATAATTATCAATACACCCTCATTTCTTGTTAAAAGATATATTATAATTATATCTTTTCTAGTATCATCCTTTGACCAGATGTAGACGTTCGCCATTAAACCACTGTTTCATTGAGACCTGGCTTTGTGGATTCTTTTCGGTCCTGTAACGAACCCGGATTAGTACGTCCCGGTTACAATGGTGGCCAGTGTAGAATTGGACCGAAGATGTCAACTGTAGACGACTGCAACCGCCACTTCAGGCTTGGTGGAATTCCCGTGTAGTATACAGATCTGTGAATGAATCTCGCTCTGGGACAAGTATGACGTCACAAGGATTAAGCCAATGGATTTATAGTGTTTTCCTGGATTACCCATCCGCGGAGTAAATTGTAAACACTGTAGTTTGTACGCATGCATGTGTCGTTTTGGGCCCTGTATGGAATAGACTCTGAATCGCGATCGCGTGGAGCAACCTGATTGGGATCTCAGCTGTTTCATCTACAGATACGTGTGCGCGCTTGGTGGATTTCTATGTGACAATTGTGAACATTATTTGATGATCACAACATAGTGTGAAACAACAGTGTGTTTGTGTGTGAATTTGTGTTTAGGATAAATGGATAATTTATTTTTGGATTTTGTGATTTTTGGATAGTTAGTGTAACAAGTAAGACATTTCTGTTATTATTTTTGCTTACTTTTTGCTATAGATCTATATTGACCTTCCGCATATTTTTTTCTAAGCGAAATGTTGTTATAGATCGCATACACTTTTTGACATAGATTTGTTTACATTTCTAATTGTCATATGTAGGTGTTTCTATAAATAGGTACACATTTTGTCAGCATATTTTGAGCATAATGGCTTTGCATGTACCTGCTCACGGGCAAAAGCGCGCTTGCTTTGTGATTGGGGCCGTGTACTGTCATTGAAGCAGTGTTTTGCTTATAATTGATCGGCTTTATAATGCAAACCATCCTTTACCCCACCCCACCCCACCCCATCCCACCCTTGGTTGTCGGTCTTGTAGTAAATTCAACAAGCTCCACATATTCAGTTAGAGACGGTCATATGCAAGTTGTTTAGCGCTATGCTAGTTTGCAGTCATTCGCTACCGCGTCACGGGCTGATTAATGTGTATGTAGAATATACCTGTACTGAGCATTGGACTGAATAGCTCAATTGGTAGAGCGTCGGTCGTTTGACTTGGGGTGTCGATAACTCGGAGTGATACGGGTTCGAAATTAGTTGGTGGCAAATATTTTTTTTTCTTATTTTTTTTTCCTTGAATATTTTTTTTCGTTACCTCATTATTTTTCTGCTTCCTTTTTTTCCGATTTTTTTTCTTTTGTGTGGATGTGTGTATGTATACTATATATTTCATTGATACCATTATGTTGTCATTGTTGTTGTTGTCTCATCCCTTGTATGTGTATACAAATAAGAAGGTCCCTGAAATATAAAAGTGGTGACTAACTTATAACATTTTTGGCGCTTGAAGACATAACAACTAGTCAAGTGTCATCGGCAATTTGCAGTTATTTTCCGGATTTTGGAACAACATTTCGCGTCTCGATTTTGATCGAAATTTTCATCGCGATATTTTTTTTTCTAGCAAATTTTGAGATTGATTTCTGGTAGACATTACATGATACTTACTGTATGCTATAACTATTGTACTAATAACTAACCTGAATGTACAGTAGTAGTAGTCTCCCTTAGCATAGGTAGTAGGAATATTCGGTTGTGTTATACATACAGGAGAGTAACCACAAGTTTCAGTGATAATTACTTTGGAACTGTGATCATATAATTCATACTGGAGAATACACTTGTGCATTTTTTTCTTAGCATAGGTAGTAGGAATATTCGGTTGTGTTATACATACAGGAGAGTAACCACAAGTGTTGAGTGAAAATTACTTTGGAACAGTGATCATATGATTCATACCGGAGAATATAACTTGTGCAATTTTGCTTATGTGTGCTAATTCATACTGAGAAGGATCAATAGCACACATTCGGACAAGTTCATTGGAATTAAAGTGTGCTATATTACTACAATTAGATCGGATTTCATACATACTGGAAATGAATCATCGAGTCTTGTGAACGTGTATTCATTGATTATTTGTGAAAACAAACAGTGCAACCTCATATAAACCTATTGTGAATGTTTTATAGTGTACTTGAGTTGGGCATACATTGTTGTTTTCCAATATAGTGTGAAATACATTCATATTTGAACTTGTGAAAGTGTCACTAGTTAGTGAATTGTAACAATGGCTGCATCTAAAGATTCTGGAACAGAAAGGGAGCTGCGGCATCTGAGAAGAGAAAATAAGAAAGAATTAGAAGAATCTCAAAAGAGACAAGCAAAGCTTAAGGCAGTACAAGCTCAAAAAGAGCTACTTCAGAAATTAGTGCTGGCAAGAGAGGAAGAACTGAGAAGAACACAGGCAGACTTATTGACTAGTTTTAGAGATCTGCAACACAGTGGTAGGATAAACGCTAGTACATCTAACACACAACAGGTTGCCAGTAAAGAAACAAGACCCCCTGAATTAAATGGACAGCAAGAAGACAAAAAAGTTAACACACCCAGTGAACAGGACGGAAATGCACAGTTGCCACAAACAGATGATATTATTCTTAGACAGAAAGAACAGATGGCAAAATCCAGAAGAATCATTTACTCAGCTGATGACAAAGCCAAGAGAGCAGAAGAAGCAAGAAAAACACCACAAGTTGAACACACTTCACCGGATTTTTCAAAAACAATGGATAGAGCAATACATAGTATGGATAAGCGCCTGGATCTATTAAGGGAACAGGGGTTTTATCCTGGAGAGAACAGCATGGAAGATAATTTGACAGATGGAAAGGAGTTCGGTGGTGTTAGAAGAAAAGGTAAAACATATATGAGGGATAGACAGAATAGTACAGCAGAAGGAAAGTCTCAATCATATGATAGGCAAGAAAACCTACAGACAGACAGAGATATTTCTAGACAGGAAACACAGTCTGGAGCCATTTTGGACCCCATGGGAGATACAAGAAAGCAGTTGAAATTCAAGGATGAATTTAGTCCAGGAGGGGTAAGGACTCAAATAGAAACAGATAAGAGTTATGACTCCATAGATATCAACAGATTCAGGCCAATGCCTTGGAGCATACCTGAACACATAGTTGAGACAGTAGAACCAACTCAGTATCTCAAAGAAACTCTGCAGACTTTTGAAGATAATTTAATGGAAAAGGTCTGTATAGAAATAAGAAAACAAAATGCACAAGTGTTGAATCAGCAACAAAGAATGATAGAACAAAGTTTAGATTTCCGAAAGAAGGAAGCTGAAGATTATGATCGACAGTTTAAGATAGAAGAAAACAAAGAACTTGCAAATAGTTTGCTTGCTCGTGAGAAAATAGTATGTCAGAGAGAAGCCGATATAGCTCGAAGGGAAGAAGAGATGAAAATGCAAGAACCATGGATACAAACTGAAACGTTTGAAAGTGGCTTTATGAAAGCAAAAGTTATAGAATGAAATGAGAGAGAAGATTGGATTAGACAACAGGAGGAAACTCTGAGAGACGTTAAATCTTTGAAAGATTCGCTGTTAGAACAAAAGGAAGAAATGGATAAGAAAATGCAATTGGTACAGATGAAAGAGAAAGAGTTGTCAGAAAAAGAGGAGCAATATAGATTGGGGTCTACAGAACAATTCGATATTCGGTCAAGTCAAGAAACTGACAGAATAGAGAAAATGCTAGATATGATCTCCAAGAAGATAGACAGAGTAGATACAAGAGTAGAAGAAAGAAACTCTGAAGCTACAAGTTCTAAAGAGAAAGAACCCATCTCAAGTACAGTGGCAAATAGAGATGAGAAGTTACAGACAGAAGTGCACCAGGACTTAAGGCCTCAGTTGGAACAAACCCAAATGGTTAATGTGAATAGTGAAAATGCTAAGAGTATATCGGCAATAGATTTTAGAACAACATATATTGATCCGAATTCTCTGAAGTTTTCTCCATTCTCTGGTGAGGACCCGAAACCTAAATCGGAGTCGTCATTTGAAGAGTGGAAATGTGGAAATATGAGGTAGATTGCATCAGAGAGGACAAAGTGTATTCTCCCACTATAATAGCACAAGCCATTCGGAAATCACTGAGGGGGCAAGCCAAAAGGGTGATAGTACCTTTAGGTGTGTTAGCCAGCCTGGATGACATAATGGATAGACTTGAGAATGTTTTTGGAAATGTAGCGTCTGGGCACAGTATTCTTAAAGAATTTTACACTGCTACACAAACAGAAACTGAAACGAGCTCTGCTTGGGGGTCACGTTTAGAGGAGATATATCAGAGAGCGATAGACAAAGGAAAGGCAAGAGAAGAAGATAAGAACAGTGCACTGATTGAGCAATTTTGGGAATCTCTACGTAGTGAGAGGTTAAAGAATGCTACTAGAGTGAAGTATGAAAGTGCGGAGAATTTTGAATACTTACGCAGAGCAGTAAGAGCTGAAGAGGATAAGATGAAACGGGCAACAAATGTAGCACAACAACAATTCAAATCACAAGTAAAATCTGGAGATAGTAGCGATGACAAGTTGGACTTAGTTTTGAGAAGACTAGAAGCACTTGAGAAAAGTATAGCAGCTGGAAGAGGTAGAGGTAGAGGAAAGAACTGGTACCCAGATTACAAAAATAAACCACCTGGACACAGAGATGAAAATTCACAAGAGCAAACGGAAGGGAAAACACACGGAAAAGAGCCGTTAAACGGGTAGGGGTCTTCAACGAGGGGTCAGCTGAAGGCCTAGAGCAAACCGAACCCCAAAACAGAGAAGATTACAATATGGAGACGTTAATCGGGAGTGCTAATGAGACTGTTGTATCGTTTTGCGGTGCTGACGCTGACGCATTAATTGACAGTGGGTCGCAAGCGACCACAGTTAGTGAGGAATTCTTCAAAACATTAAACCCTTCACAACAAGTGGTTTCATTGAAGGATCTTAAGCTCAATTTGGAAGGACCTGATGGAAAGAAAATTCCATATTTATTCTGTGTATTAGCGACAATTGTGGTATCCTTTGGTACCAATCCAATTGAAGTGCTAGTATTAGTGGTTCCGACTACAAGGTATAATTCGCAAGTACCTGTGTTGATTGGAAGTAATGTGATAAATAGAGCGAAATTAAGATGCCCCGCTGACCAAGTTGCTACCATTCCATCTCCGTGGCAAAATGCATTCACAGCACTCCAGAGCGGATTTGTTGGCTTAGTGAAGTCTACAAATAGAAGGAACGTTACGATTGAACCTCTCCAAACTGTAACATTTTCTGGACTGGTACGGAAAGAGAAATGAGTTGAAACAGCTGTAACAGAAAATACAGAAAATGCTTCAAGCAGAATCGGTGTGTGTCCGCGGGTGGTAGCTCTAGATAAGGCAGGTCAGAATCAGCGTGTTCCGGTACGGGTTTTCAATATGTCGGCTAAAGCAATAACTGTTGCGCCTCATACAATACTTTGTCAACTACAGGAAGTTAAAGTGTTACGACATGTTGATATTGGACAGAATCAAACAGGAGACACTGTCAGGATTTCAGCACAAACTGCTGACAATACCAAAGCCACTCTACCTGAAGGAGTCAGTTTAGACGATACTGATCTCAGCGAAACACAAAAAGAGCGTGCTACACAAATGTTTAGCAAGTGGGACAACATCTTCTCAAAAGGATCATCAGATATTGGACATACTAAGCTCGTAGAACACCACATAAAGCTTAGTAACGACGAACCATTCAAAGAAGCCCATCGTAGAATCCCTCCAGGATTTATTGAAGAAGTTAGAGAGCATGTTCAAGAGATGTTGCAAGGAGATGTCATTCGAAACAGTGAAAGTCCGTTCTCTTCGAACGTGGTAATAGTGCGAAAGAAAGACGGAACAATTCGCTTCTGCTTTGACTTTCGAAAGCTCAACAATCGCACTATTAAAGACGCATATGCAATTCCCCGCATTGAAGACACTCTTCATCTCTTAGCTGGAACAAAATACTTCTCAAAGTTGGATCTACGATCGGGATACTGGCAAGTCGAAGTGGCCGAGGAGGACAAACACAAGACGGCATTCCAAGTGGGAACTTTAGGCTTTTTCGAATTTAATCGGATGCCTTTTGGTCTTTGTAATGCGCCTGCGACATTCCAACGACTCATGGAGAGGTGTATGGGTGACATGAACCTCAGAGACTGCCTCATATACCTGGACGACATCGTCGTTTTCTCTGCAACATTCGAGGAACATTTGGAAAGGTTGGAGGCTGTTTTCGAGAGACTTCAGACGAACCATCTGAAACTAAAGGCATCCAAATGCGAGTTCTTTAGGCGCCAGATAACTTATTTGGGTGTCAGAGAACGGAATACAAGCAGATCCCGCTAAGATTGAAGCTGTCACCAGATGGCCAGAACCAAAATCTGTCAAAGAACTACGCATGTTCCTCGGTTTTACTGGCTACTACCGCAGATTTGTGAAAGGGTATGCCTCCATAGTTCGACCACTGAACGACCTTCTTGTCGGCCATCCTACAAACCCTAAGACCAAGACAGGAAAGAAAAAGTCTAACAAGTCAAAGCCAACCCAGTTTGTTTGGGGAGATGAACAGAAGAAGGCTTTCCGGGAGATCATTGACATACTGACCCATCCTCCGATCCTAGCTTATGCCGATTATAGGCTTCCATTCAAGCTGCATACTGATGCGTCATGCTCAGGCTTGGGCGCCGTGCTTTATCAGCAGCAAGACGGAGTAGACCGCGTAGTTGCTTATGCTAGCAGGAGCCTTAAACCTTCTGAAAGGAACTACCCGGCACATAAGCTGGGATTTTTAGCACTTAAGTGGGCCGTAACGGAGAAATTCAATGATTATCTGTATGGTACGGAGTTCGAGGCTGTGACAGATAACAACCCCATAACCTATGTCCTAACTACTGCGAAGTTAAACGCTACGGGACAAAGATGGGTGGCAGCTCTGTCTGCTTATAATTTCTACCTTACCTATCGGCGTGGCATCAACAACGCCGACGCAGATGGTCTGTCTAGGAAAGTGTCACATCACACAGAGAGTGAGAAGTTTCCAGAAGTCCTCAAGGCTATAGCAGCTTCAGTAAATGCGTCAGAACAGGAAGTCTCTTTTGTACATAGTCTTGTGTTGCCTGACAGATCTGAAGAAGGTGAGAGGATTGAGCAAGAAGTTCCTCCTGAGTTATTATCTACAACTGCACTGACAACAAATGATTGGAGTAAAGCCCAACGTCAGGATCGCACTATTTCACATCTCCTTGAGTATATGTCACTTGGATACAAACCAACAGCTAGGCAAATCGAGATCGCAAAACTTGATAAGCGATATTTCAAGGAGTGGAAGAAACTGCGAATAGAAGATGGTGTTCTTCTGCGGGTATCCGTCCAACAGGGTCAGACAGTAAAGCAGCTAGTAGTACCAGAATCACTGCGGGTGGACATGTTCAAGGCATACCATGACGATCTAGGTCATCAAGGGCGTGATCGTACCCTGAGCCTTATGAAACGACGTTTGTATTGGCCAGGGATGGATGCCTTTGTATGCCAGAAAGTTCAGGAACGTCGACGTTGCATCCGAAGGAAGATCCTTCCAACCAGAGCTGTCGATATGGTCAACATAGAAAGTACATCTCCGATGGAAGTTGTCTGCATAGACTATCTCTCCTTAGAGCGTTCCAAAGGAGGTTTCGAGAATATTCTCGTGATTACTGACCATTACACCAGATACGCCCAAGCGATCCCGACTCGCAACCAAACGGCTCAAACGACAGCGAAGGCTTTATTCGAAAACTTCTTTGTTCACTATGGGTTCCCGGCCAGGATTCATAGTGACCAGGGAGCTAATTTCGAGTCAAAACTTATTCAAAGTCTGTGCGCATTGACCGGCATGAGGAAAACGAGGACAACCCCTTACCACCCGATGGGAAACGGTATGGTCGAGAGATTCAACAAGACATTATTGAACATGTTAGGAACTCTCGAGGAAGATCAAAAATCGGATTGGAAGTCACATGTCTCGACCATGACCCATGCCTACAATGCAGCTATTCATGACAGTACGGGATTCTCGCCATTTTTTCTAATGTTTGGGCGCCACCCTCGCTTAGCAGTGGATGCATTTCTTGGACTGCCACAAGATAGTGAGGCTACAACAGTACATCAGGACTATGTCGACAAACTCAAACATCGGCTTACTAGCGCCTATGAGAAAGCATCAGAGGAGGCAAAGAAGAGCGCCGGAAGACAGAAAGAATACTACGACGAGAAAGTAAGATATTCCAAGCTAGAAGTCGGAGATCGTGTTCTCGTGGAAAAGAAGGGTCACAGAGGGAAACATAAGTTGGCAGATTTATGGGAACATTGCCCATATGTCGTAACAGGACAACCAGTGCCCGATATCCCTGTGTATGAGGTAGTAAAGGAAAATGCGCGAAACTCCAAACCGCGAACACTTCATAGGAATATGCTGCTGCCTTTTACTGGACTACCTTGCCCGCGGACACACAAACCGACCAAACAGAGGAAAGAAAAACACGCAAGTTCGGAAGCTGTTGCAGAGGTGTAAACATCAGAAGAAAGTGATAATAGGGATAGCTCTGAGTCTTCAGCTGATGAGGAAGAAAGAACTGAACAACTGCCCGTACCCCCTTACATTCCTCCCATGCGCAGAAACCCTGGGCAAAGAGGTTTATTACCCCGTTCTGTCCCTTCAGAAAGAGTACAGACTCCAGAAGTGAGAAGAGGTACAAGAAATAGGAAACCAACGAGGTGGCTTCAGAATGATGTCTGGGTTAAAAGTCAAATCCCTGTCTCATCGAATACTGTTGAAGTGTTAAATATCAGTGGATGTGACATATTAAAGTGATACAAACGGTTCGTTTATGGATAAATTCACTTTGGATGTGATAGATACTGAGGATATTGAGTCACATCACAATACAACTAATAATGATTTCGTTCATAAGAATGAATGATCGGGCGAAATGTAAGTATCGTTTAGAACTATGTTCACTGAAGTCGTTTATAATGAACGATTCCTTAACACAATAGCCATGATGACCCGAATTGACCCTTACACCGGTTTGCATTCGCCATTATTACCTTGTATTGATAATTTCTATAATTATCAATACACCCTCATTTCTTGTTAAAAGATATATTATAATTATATCTTTTCTAGGTATGTGATAGTTTATTTATTCTTCTTTGTAATCAAGTATATTTTGCTGAGAAATCATGTTGTTAAGTTTGTGAATTTTGTACTTTTCTAAATGTTTTCATTCAATTGGCGGATTATGCATCGTTCATTTGTGTTATGTTTAGCTCACCGTGTGTAAACAATGCATAACGTAAACAATGTAGTATTTTGATTAACTTGAATTGAATTGACCCTTACACCGGTTTGCATTCGCCATTATTACCTTGTATTGATAATTTCTATAATTATCAATACACCCTCATTTCTTGTTAAAAGATATATTATAATTATATCTTTTCTAGTATCATCCTTTGACCAGATGTAGACGTTCGCCATTAAACCACTGTTTCATTGAGACCTGGCTTTGTGGATTCTTTTCGGTTCTGTAACGAACCCGGATTAGTACGTCCCGGTTACATTTAGCGATTCAACGGTACCGGGTAATATTACAAATTTCGCATTTAAGCGTAAAAATAACTTAAAAGGAGCCGACTAAGCTTTCATGACGTCATTCTCATTCACGTGTTGTTTTTCGTGCAAATCATGGAATTAAAAAAAAAAACGTTTGTGTGTTGTATTTCGGTTCGACTCAGTGGCATAATATTGAGCATATGAAAAATATTGATATGAGCTGCGTATGTTTATATATGTCTAGCTTCTGGTGTAAATTTCTGTGTGTTCAAAATGTGTAAACGGAAATGCTGGTTGTGTCATGGACTCTTGATGTCATTTGGTAGACTTTCGAAATTTCGCGTGTCGTTTGAAATGTGAAAAGATTAAAGAGTCGATACTACAACGGTTACGATGGCTCTCTGCTGCTTTTGATCTGCTGGTGGTAGCTTTCTTGACTTTGGGTGGCCAGGAATCCTATAACAGAAAAGAAGGGTTGATAAAAAAAAATAAATAAACAACATTATAATAGTTTTCAATGATATGATGATTGCTTTGACTTTGAGATCCGATTGTGTTGGGCCTTTTTATTTAGATCATGGCATTAGTTACCCGAAATTTCACAGTTTTATTTTTATTTTTGTGTGTGTGTATTTTGTCATTAATTTTTAAGGAATTTATATAGAGGAAATATTTTTCTTATCCATTTTCTCTGTTCTTTGTCTTTCTTTATGTCAGTCTTTGTCGTCAGCCCGATCTGAAATATAAATACATGACATGCTTCGGTTTATTGATAGTATGTTTTGCAACAAAATTCTTCAATAATATATTTGACTGTCAACAGGTTGTGTTGCTATGATGACATCATAGCATATTTACAGTTTTTTTTCTCTGTAATCAGTGATCAGTTTGTGTTTGACCTTTTTACATGTATTTCACTTTTTTATTTATTTATTTTTTTTTTTTTTTGCAGTCAAAAAACATTAAATTTAATATTTTTTCTTAATTTGTGTATGTTCTATCATGATTGTTTAAGAATTTATTTAGATGAAATATTTTTCTTATCCATTTTCTCTGTGGACAAGCTCCTCGCACGGAACCCTCTACATCCCAATCAATTGCATATATCTCCTTAATTCATTGAGTATTAGGCTTAATTTTGCTGTAGATTTACTGTTGTGAAATATACAAAATATGTCTATAATTATTTAAAATTAACTATTAAAGCCGATTATATCATTTTCACTTGCAAATTACAAAACACTTTATGCAATCATACACTATTTAGTTGACAGAATGCCCCATGGCGAGCTTTATCAGAATAGGCGTTTCGTTCGGAGGCCTTATTATATACAAATACAAATATCTTTATTGTATCATCACAGGCCATTTGACATGTGAACTACATATAAATCAGAAAAATGGTGCGACATACATGCACAAAATTCAGTGTGTCTATAAGTTTTAGTGAAGTTAAAGTAACTGAGTGACCGCCTAATAGCTGCTCATTCGGCGTATGATATGTTTCCTTAAAATATAAATACCTGACTGATTATTTAGTTTTTTCACACCTCGGTTCTTGTGGCGGGACTTTCTTTCTGATTGCGCCATTTCCTGATCATTGCGACAAAATTAACGCTTACGTTACTTTTCAATAACTAGTGGCTCGAAAAGGATATCTCGCAAGCACAAACTCGAGCTTATCAAACTCATTGCAGAGGTACGATGTGCCGAGTATCAAAAAAGGCCTACAAGTGCCTTCCAAACGGGTCGAAATCCGACCCTTCGAGGTGAAATAGACGGAAACCGCACAAGCGGTGGCAGCGACTCAGAGAGTTGTGCTAGCTCCAAGACGAAGTTAACATCTCGCTGCGTGCGCAGAGGGTTGCGAAAACACTTCGGAGCGATCCGATGCAGCGCCAGTAGGTTTCCGATAGACTTCGCAAGAAGCTTTCCTGAAAGGGAGACGTCAGCTTTATCCTCATCCCAGAGGAGCAATTGGTTGAGTTATTTATTTATTTTTTTTTATTTATACATTATTTAAAGAGGAGAGCACATTTAGCTGAAATAAGCTAGTCTACCATGTGTCCCTCTAAAACATATATACATATATTTACAAACATGCATAGTAAAACAATAAAAATATTACAGGTATGTTTAAAATATTAAAAAAAAATAAATAATTACAGTGAGACGTTTTAAAGGCACATAAAACATATGATTGTGTCAGCACATTTAAAACATGCCTGTACCAAAGCACATAAAATATGATGTTAAGTTATTGCACCATAATATATCCAAGCAATGTTTGTTATTAAATAAGTTATTAGACGTCGCTAAATCTAAATAATTGTACATTGACTTTATTGACCCTTAGACCTGCGTCAAGCATCAGACTGGCTTTATCGATTGGTCACGCTCACAGGTATAGTCCGTCACTCACATACATGCAGATATTCCGGTGACCTGGGGACAATTTATGTCCGTTGTAAGAAAATGGCAGGTTTTCGAAGACACAGATACTGCTTGGGGCATTTAAAAATAAGAGGTAGGCCAGTTTGGACATGTGATATCACGTAAATTATTAAATAATGCACCAAGACGCATGTGTTATTAATGAAAAAAATCCTTCTACAAGAGAGGACAAAATCACAGTCTACGAACCAAAACCTTGAGTTTCGCTTTGCTTTCGTCGAATTCGTAGCTTTCCTTCTCTGTCGGACTTTATTTTATTGCACTAGTGACAAGCACTGGCTGGCTACTATTAATGTACATGGCGGAACAAACATGCTATGTGTCCCGTGGCAAAGCAGGAACTCCAGTTCTTGCACGTTTTCCATGAGTTTTTGGTCTGATTTACAGGCACGTCCATTGTGCACCATTGGTAGAGTCCGTTACACGCACAGTTAGTGTCAGTTAACGCAGATTTTCACAGCTACAGTCCGATATGGTAATGCATTGTTGTAGAGGGTAGAACGAGAAGAACCGAGGCAGCTGTTTTGAATACCCGCATCACAGATGAAAAAAATAAAAATGAGATCCTTTAAGAGCAGTGAGCATATCAATGTGAAAAGGGATGGGCCATACCGCGGTTTCGGCTAATTAAGCCTCCTCAGTGACCCTTGAGATTTGGCAGAGTGGAATACTGCAATTTTGCACTTTATCAACGGGAAAAGGCGGTTGAACATCTAACAGTCATTCCGAATGAGGAAGTCCTGCTGACGAAAAGGAGTCTGTGCGAAATGGATGAAGACGACGATTGGATTATTAAAGACAATTTCCGAATCATTGAAGTTGACGTTTCGCAGGTCATCCGTAAAGCTGCTGGTATTCAGGATGAGCCGAAAGCTGTTTGGTTGAACAGACAACTCACTGTCGATCAGTTTGTGCTCCTCTATGGTTGGACCTATCGACGACCGCCTTATTAATGAAAAACAAAAACCGTGTGCCCCCGAACTGGTCCAGAGGACCGAAGTTATGAACCACTGCAGAAGCTGAGGGTGAGGTTATGGCCATGTAAAATTGATTTAAGCCCGCCAGTGACTTTGTGTTACTAATCGTTCCAAGTCGATACTTCTGTGTTTTTGTTTTTTTTTTTTTGTTGTTTTTTATTTTGTGTGTGTGTGTGTGTGTGTGTTTTTGTTTTATGGCTTGGTGTATTAAATTTTGTGCTGTTGTACGCCTTATGTGTGTTTTCATATTTTAATTAAGTTTAACTGAGTGGCCACCTATTGGGAAAATAGCTGCTCGTTCGGCTTACGAAATGTTTTCATGGTATAAATACCTGATTGTTAGTTTGTTTTTTCCCACCTTGGTTTTTGTAGTGGGAATCTTTTTCTGATTGCGCCTTTTCCTGATCTTTGCCTACTTGTACCTTTAGACGAAAACCACGCGGTAAGCATCATGATAAGAGAAAAGAACAGCTGGAAACCGACCTGAGCCAGTATACTTGACGTCATCCAGATTGTCAGTTTAGAGCATGGCCACGGTTGTCTTTGGAATTCGATGTCCTATTACACGAAATACATTTGCAGCATAGACTTGAAGTCTTGCTACCAAGCTTTCTGTGCATAGTGAAGCAAAGCCTTACTTTGAGTTGTTCGGACATCCTATCAACCGTATAACCGATGTTGCTAGCAATGGTAACCTTCCCGAGGACATTGGCACAGGGTTCGCTGAACTCCAGGAGTGGCTGCCATCCCGTTATCCAAGCGTGATTTGGAGGCACTTCGCGGGGAAACAATAGGCCCTACGTCACTAGTGATCTGTTTTGCGGAAAACATATTTAACTAAAACACCTCAAAAGTAAAGCCATCATAGCTTTCAAAAAACAGAACAAAGTGTGGTTCCTTTGGGGCGCAAACAGGGGTGCAGCATTATTGGGAAATTTATTCATGAGGCCAAGGAAAACGTAAAAAAAAACTTGATTGACGATTGGTGACTGATAAAGGGGACTACAAAATTCGAGATACTCATAAAATGGCACCCTCGTTGGAGCACCAATAAAGTGTCCACTGGGCTACATCCTTACCTACTACGATAAGGATACTTGCCTCAGAGCATCAATGTTGGCGTACGACCATAACCATGTAATAGAACGTGCTAATAATCGTGATAGATCGTGGATAGCCGTTAAGGTTTTTGGATAACCGTTAAGAATCTTAACGGCTCCGTGACACACCGGCTTATGGTTAGGGTTAGGGTCCTAACCCTACCACGGTTCAGGATATCGTAACGTGACAGGTTATCAAGACGTAATAGATCTTGAGATACAGAGAAATATATGACCAAATTCCACGGCACGCAACGGTGCTGCCGTGGACGCCGTGAACATAGTGTAAACGTAGCGTTATATAGAAAAGTAAAGGCAGACAACGACCAGGAAATGGCACAATCAGAAAGACATTCCTACTTCAAAAACCAAAGTGGGGAAAAACTAAATTAACAATCAGGTACTTATACTAAGAAACCATATGGTAAGCCGAATGGTGCGTCATTTCTTCCCAAGAGGTGGCCGCTCAGCCACCCAAACTTAACTAAAATTTCGAAACCGCACATAAGGTGATAACAGCACAATGACTGAACACCAAGACATGAAACAAAAAGAACCACCACATAAGTATCGCCTTGGAACGATTTGTAATAAATAAGTGGCGGACTTAAATCTATTTTACATGGCCATTACCTCACCCTCAGCTTCTGCAGGGGCTCATTGCATTTAGTTAGTTGTTTGGTTCTCGTGGTTAATCTCTAACTAGTCAATGAATTATCAAGGACAAACAGATAAATCATGATGAACATCCTGATGAATCAAAAACATGAACACGAAAAACAAAGATGTAACCAAATGGCGAAACCCAAGTGGATGATGGGATAGTTGCCGAGTTTTTCATAACACTCCCGTCGTTAAGATAACAAGGTACAAAAGTATGCAGCGGTCAGGAAATGACGTGTTATTAAGTTTGTTTTAAACTCGAATACTCTCGCGTCGTCACAATATAGGGCGATGCTAACTGTTTTATATAAAAAGCCGAACGTGCGGATATTTCAAATTAGCGATTGATCCGTTGCGTAATGTGGACTATAAATGATAACCAAATTACTTGCAGAACGTTTAAAACCACTTCATCCTAAGAGTATTCATTCCGACCAAAATGTTATGTTAATAGTCATTATATTATAAGAAGCAAACAGTCTGTTACAAGAATATAATTGATAGTTTGACAATCCAGGCTAAAAACTGAGGTACCCGGTCAACTAGTATAACACAACTTATTATAAGCCAAATGTTCGGCAATTCTGTAGTATCTGAAACTGACGACATAAATGGTGGCAAGCTGAGAAATCCAAGATTGTGTCCAACATTGCAACCAAAATAAAATAGATAAAGGAGGCAACGATCAGGAAATGGCGCAATCAGAAAGAAATTCCTACACCTAAAACGAGGTGGGTAAAACTAAATTAAATATCAGGTACTGAATCATCAACGAGTCAATGAATCATCAAGGACAACAAATAAATTATGATAACCATTTCGATGAATAAAAAACAAGGACTCAACAGATTCAGTAAGCTGTCCAATGAAGGAGATCTCTGGGCTCCAAGTAACTTACTGAAACCCGGAGCAAAAAAGAAATAATAAAACATCAGTTGAAGCCAACACCAGTTGAAGCCCGGTGGGCCAAGCAACAGACAATTGCTCCGGTCCCAACCACTTTTAATAAATAACTTTAAGTCGGGGCCGGCAGAGAGTCATATCCTATTTCATGGTTTATAAGATTTCACAAATTGCAGGTGGAAGATATACACAATATGAGATTTGCCAATACATTCAGTATATGAGCATAATGTTTCTCACAATCTGAGTGACTATGACCAGGGATTGGGTGAGTACTGAGATAATGACATTTTTGAAAATACTTGAGTAAGTACTGAGTACTTAACGTAATTTACTTATGAGTACGTCTGAAAACCTTAAAGTACTCAACTATATATTTTACATAAGTTACAAGATAAATCAAATACTAAAAACACATCTTCTGAACATTGTTTCAAATTTTAACCCTGTGTCTTTTATTTAGCCAATCCTTTTGTAAAGTTTTTGAAATTGCAGTATATCTTTCTGGATATCGTCGCCAGCTGAACGGTCACTGATGCGGGTTTAGTACCTGAAACTACGCAATTTGGCCCATACTACCTCCATTTGAACGTTTTTACTGCTTCCAAATGATTAATCTTTTATCTTTGATTTGCGATTACTGCAGCTGGCGTTGTGCCGTGTGACCCTAAAAGACTCCCCGTACACCATCCATAGTGCAGATTATATTATTTTTTCGGTCCTTTGTGATCAGTAAGAATATTCGGAGTATCAAAATATTTTACGTTTAGAGTCATCTTCTAAACATTTTTTTTTTTCATTTTTAACCCCGTTAAGGCGTGTGTCTTTAATTTAGACCCTTTTTGTAATTTTTTTGAAATTGCAGTATATTTGTCTGACTATCGTCGCTAGCTTATGAATGGTCACTGATGAGGGTTCAGTACCCGAAATTGTGCAAGATGGTCCATACTACCTCCGTTTGAACGTTTTTACTGCTTCTAAAGGATCAAACTTTTATCTTTTATCTACATGTCACAATACGTTTGCGTATGACCAGACCTGTGATCGTAAAGTAGCTCTCGGTCACTTTTGAGCTAGTTTCATGGTTCAGTGATTTTGGCTTATATGTTGACACTCATTTAATATATTTTCATGCGTTTTAGATGATAAGTAAATCAGGCCAGGCATTTGACCCAAAAGTACTTATTTTTTAATAAGACATATATCTTGTATGATTTATTGTTCAGTGATTTTGTTTTATATCTTGACCCTCAATTAGTGTAGTTTATCCTATATGCTTTTATATTATACATGGTAGGACCAGACCTTCGATCCCGAAGAAATTATTGGTGTAGTGGTTTTGCTGTAGGAACTGTTTCACATGACCGGTCTAACTATATGAATCTGTAGAACAGACGGGAGTATGTTCTGATAAATGTCTCATTTTTAAATGTTCAAGGATCGATAACAAAAGATAAAAAAATGCAATCCAGTGAACTGATATCAATATTTCAACATAATGGTTTTGTATTGTTAACCGAAATTTGGTCTTATTAATTATGTGATATATCTGTTGATGGACCTATGCAAACCAAATACCATGCGAGACTCCGGGGTATTGTTCTCTGTGTTAAAAGTAGTCTAGAGCGTTACTGTGTCTTACTGAAAAAGGAAAATGATGACGTTGTTTGGTTAAGACTCAACAAATCATTGCTCTATCTATCATTTGATCTTTACTTGTTTGTGTGCTATATAATTCCAACTGGGTCAAGTAGAGAAGCGTTAACTGGAGTCAGCGTTTTGATAGTATTGCCAATTATATGTTCGAAATCTCTAACCTGACTGAAAATTCTTACAAAACGTGCCGTATTTTAATTTGCGGAGATTTGAATAGTCGCACTGGCACCGAACACGATTTTGTCAGTTGCGATAATTCAGATAATGGTACGTTGCGGGAAGATTACGTCAGTGATGGGTTTATAGCAAGGTTTTCTGACAACAAGGTAGTTAACTCGAATGGGAGAAAGTAATTGGACCTATGCAAACAAACGAGTTGGGTATTTGCAATTGGAGAATAGGTGGAAATAAAAAATGTTGGAAAATTTACTTATGCAGGCAATACGGGTAAATAGGTACAAGTAGGCAAAGATCAGGAAAAAGCGCAATCAGAAAAAGATTCCCACTCCAAAAACCGAGGTGGGAAAAAACCAAACTAACAATCAGGTACTTATACCATGAAACATATCGTAAGCCGAATGAGCAGCTATTTTCCCAATAGATGGCCACTCAGTTACCTTAACTTAACTAAAAATATGAAAACATACATAAGGCGCCAACAGCACAAAAAATGTTATACACCAAGACATAAAACAAAAAGAACCAGCACAGAAGTATCGACTTGGAACGATCAGTAACACAAAGTTACTGGCGGGCTTAAACCGGTTTTACATGGCCATAACCTCACCCTCAGCTTCTGCAGTGGTTCATAACATTTAGTTAGTTATTTGGTCCTCGTGGTGAATCTCTAACTAGTCAATGAATCATCAAGAACAAACAAATAAATCATGATAAACATCCTGATGAATCAAAAACCAGGACTCACAGACTGAGTAAGCTGCCTGACGATGGAGATCCCTGGGCGCCGAATAACCTACTAACTCCGGAGCAAAAGAAAAAACACCAGTTGGACCCCGGTGGGCCAAGCAACATATGGCATAAGCAATCCAGCGTTATTTGACATTATTCGCAAGTTTAGGGGCTTTGACCTGAATAGCTTGTCTTATTATTGCGTTGTGCAATTTTCACTTTATAGAAACACTCGAATGTATACTGCGCAACGCAAAGAAGGCGACTCATGTGAACGCTTAAAGAACACAATCATATGGGATGATGTGAAAAGGGAACAATATGCTACAAATCTAATTAAAGCAGAATTGATTTTAAATTTGTATACGAACCTAATGTAGGCTTATAGTACAGGGAATATTGGTGAGATAGTTTTCAAAAATAACTGACAGCGTGCGCGATCATATGTTTCAAAAAAAAGATATGTTCATGTAGAGTCGGACAATAAAAACAAACGGATACCTTTTAATATACAAAACATAATATTTTTAGAGAAAGGTAAACGAATGAAAACTTAAAAAAATAGTATGTGCCGCCTTATTATGCGCGGTCAAGCTTCAAGAGATTGATAAGAAGAAAACGCTTAAATTTTAATGATAAATCTAAAAATGAAAAAAAAAAATAAAATAAAATAAAAAATCATCTCCACAAAATATGAAAATACAAAGACTTAGTGGCGGTTACTTTTAAAAACAAGCAGCAAATATTTAGAAAAAAGTACAAGTAGGCAATGATCAAGAAATTTTGCAACAAGAAAGACATTTCCACTTCATATACCGAGGGATGGGAAAAAAAATAAAATTTCACTTAGGTTCTTCTACCAAGAAAACATATCGTAAGCCGAGTGAGCAGCTATTCCCCAATATGCCGCCACTCAGTTGCCCGAACTGAACTACAAATATGAAAACGTACATAAGGCTTAAACAGCACAAAATCGACTCCAAAACACAAAACAATCAGAACCACAAAAAGAAGTATCGCCTTGAAACGATCAGTAATATAAAATTACTTGGGGACTTAAATTGGTTTTACAGGCGTCTAACACCATCCTCACCTTCTGCAGTGGTTCACAACAATGTGTTAGTTGTTCGGTCGTCGTGTTGGGGGACAGGTTAGTATACGCGACAAGGTTTTTTTTCTGAATCCACTCACAATTATTGTAATCTAATGTATTTTTATATGTGTAATCACATACTGTTTTGTATGATCGACCGAGTGAATACATGCTCACTTAGCTTAGCATATGTTCTCATGTTTGTTAGTATCTGACTGTCATGATTTTTTGCACATCAGTTGTTATGGTAAGACTATCTGACTTTCGTTCTGATTGTCCAGTTCCTTACTTTTACATTTTAGTAATAACATCAAAATGGTTATAAGACAAGTGCAAAACATGACATCGTTTATGCATATAATTCAAGTTCCAAGGCGATACTTCTGTGGTGGTTGTTTTTGTTTTATGTCTTGGTGTTTTTTTTTTGTTTTTTTTTTGTTTTTTTTTTCTGTTGGCGCCTTATGTGTGTTCTCATAGTTTTAGTTAAGTTAAGGTAACTGAGTGGCCACCTATTGGGAAAATAGCTGCTTATTCGGCTTACAATATGTTTCATGGTATAAGTACCTGATTGTTAGTTTTGTTTTTTTTCCACCTCGGTTTTTGGAGTGGGAATCTTTTTCTGATTGCGCCTTTTCCTGATCTTTGCCTACTTGTACCTTTTTAAATGCAAACTATTAAAATCCGGCATTGCAATGAAAAGTGCTTTTGTAAATATTAACACGTTCGTGGTCATATAATGAAGGTAGGTTATTGAAAACTCGCAAGCTTTAACAAGAGCGGAACAATCTTCAGCGATATCAGATTTTGCATTTTTGCATTTTTGCATAAAGATTTAACGCCCCAGTCGACAATTTTAGTCATGTCGAGATGAAACCACCGCTTCCTTAGTATAAACCAATTATCTGTGTCTTGCTCAAGTGCAACATGAGGTGTTCCGTGAGGGGAGTGAACAAAGGATCCCTGGATTTGAAGTTCGATGATCAACCGACTAGGACACCGTGCTACCCTCCGATATCGGTACAATTATCCTTTTATATGATAATAAGATATTTTTTCTTAGGGGATAACATATTTCACAATGTTCAATACGGTCGTCAAGTAAATATTATTATTGATAATAGTCCGATTTTTGTTTAAAATTTTCTTTTTTGTCATACCTTTTTTGAATAAAGTTTCTTTTCAAAGGATCACAGGGCAGGCAATCACTTTAGTCAGAGAATTGATATTTTGCTGAAATTGAAAGTTGGTATGCATTGCAAATTAAGATTAACTGTTATAATCATTATCCGCGCGTGTGTGTGTGTGTGTGTGTGTGTGTGTGTGTGTGTGTGTGTGCGTGTGTGTGTGTGTGTGTGTGTGTGGTGGGGGTGATCAAGCTTCCAGCAAAGTATCCACCAGTGCCGTTTAACGCCTTTGATATGGCGCAGCCGTGGAATGAAAGCAAGGATCGCTCCCGTACCCGACACGCTATAACATCTGAGCTATAGTTGCGCGTAATATACGTATAAGTCAATGTCGCATCATGAAAGCATGTTTTGTAATGCATATCGCCTAAAAGATAAAAATATGCAATGATCAGGAAATTATACAATTAGTGAGAAATTCCAACTCCAAAATCCGAGATGGAAAAACCCTTTATTTACAACTAGGTACTTATACTAAGAAAACATTTAAGTAAATCTGTGATGGATAAGGGTATACTGTTTTAATTACTTTTTGTTCCGACACAAACATTGCAGGTGCAAGCTAGAACTTTCTCGCTTAGTACCCACAATCGATGTTTTAATATTTTTGTTAAGTTTAAGTAACTGAGTAGAGACCTATAGGGACAATAGCTGCTCATTCGGCTTACGATATGTTTTTATGGTATAAGTACTTGATTGTTAGTTTGTTTTTTTCCCACCTCGGTTTTTGGAGTAAATCACCTTTTCCTGACCTTTCCCTACTTGTTCCTTTGTGTTTCTTAATCAATCTTAATATGTAGTGGATAGCTGAAAATCTTGACCGTTTGCAGCCTAGGAAAACTCAGTATATTACCAGGGCGTGTTTTGTAATGATGTTTTGGTAACAAGTCGTAAACAATAAGTTTCATTGTGGAATAATGGAGTTGACGAACACTTGCTCGTGTACAATGATTTTTCTGCTGTAAAAAATAAAACGTCATTGAAAATAAATTGTTTGTTCGAAAATATTGATTGTGGGTACCCGTTAGAACCACCTCGGAAAGTCGGTTCTTACGAGTACCCACATTCTATGCTTTGGATAAAATAAATCTTTAGGTAAACCCGTGTAAATCCTAATATTACTATATAAAATGGGATGGATATAAGTGGGTACACGTTTTATGGATTTCTTATGTGAGTGTTGTATAAAAAGATGTATTTTTTTCAAGTATTGTTCGATTGTCAAATTGCTAATTATTTTCAAATCTTCAATAACAGTGACACAAAAGAAACAAAGTCTGAAATATAAGCCAAGTAATTATTGTAATATTTGTATTTTACAAATTTCTATACATTTATGTATTTACCTACATATTATTTTTCAAATGTCCTTCACAAATCAAATTACAATTTCACTGCGCACGCAATAAGTAAACAAAACATACCATCAACTTAGTTACGTACCCAGTACAGCTGTTTTGCGCGGCGGTGTGGCAATAGACCATTCTTGTTAATTTAAAATATGCATTTATCTTGATTGTTATTGCGCAGCATTGTTTCATGTGACTGTGTATTGAATTGAATAACTGGAACCCAACAGATTCGCATGTAGACCAGTAACTACAAAACATATTGTTCTTTCAGAAGAATACTCGTACTGCCATTTTTTGTGCGAGAAAATTACAAACATGTTTCTCTGCATAAAATGGAACAGTGGACGGAATTAATACAAAGTAAGTTAATATTGTATATGTTAAAATACACATTTGGAAATTAAACAATATATTGTTTTAGTCAAATAATGTAAGAATAGAAGGCCTGGAGAACCCACAGGGAGAAGATTCATTTAAAGTACTTTGAATTATTGATTGTAATAATTGTAATTTGTGAATGCATTAGTAAACTAGTGTTTAAACCAGTAGGCAAGGTAAATGGTACAGCCA
The DNA here is from genome assembly GCA_964017185.1 of Rugalucina vietnamica. NCBI lineage: Eukaryota > Metazoa > Mollusca > Bivalvia > Lucinida > Lucinidae > Rugalucina > Rugalucina vietnamica. Next base: position 55,039,800 of record OZ024879.1, on the reverse strand, counting down.
TTTCTTTAAATTTGCATCCAGACACCTGGCGGGAAAGTAAAGGACAAAACGCCAAACTGTTACAAGACGTTACAAGAGTAAGATAAATATTATCCCAACCAGTTATTTCTAGACTTTTAAGGGAACGTATAACAAAAAAATTGCCTTGTGCTTCACAAGATAAGAGAACACCACATGATGCTATTGCCCTGCATGTACGATGTAGTGTTGAAAAGCAAAACAATAATATACATACGGAATTGTTACACTTGAAACAAGTTTACCTATCTCTAAAAACTATCATACTACCCTCGACATACTAATCAGGTTCGCGCAGCGTCTGTTCAATAGGAACTATAAATGGAAAATGCGGGGGTTATCGTACAGAAGTTAATGTAAAAGTAATAATATACATGATGGGTTAAGATATGTATGCGTAGTTATTTTTATTTTATGGCCAGTCAGGTTTGACAAACTTGCGTCAAGGTTTGAACCCGTCGAAAACTTTAGGAACTGATGGGCTTCATTTCACAACTTATTAGGTTTGCTGGAGTCTGCAATCATGTTGCGGACTTCAATGCACGAAATAAATGTTTAACAGCCAAACTTCTTCAGCAGGGCTATAGGGATCATAAACTAGTTAGAGATTCACCACGAGGACCGAAGAACTAACTAAATGTTATAAACCACTGCAGAAGCTGAGGGTGAGGTTATGGCCATGTAAAATCGATTTAAACCCGTCAGTAACTTTGTGTTACTGATCGTTCCAAGTCGATACTTCTGTGGTGGTTCTTTTTGTTTTATGTCTTGGTATTTAAAATATTTTTGTGCTGTTGGCGCCTTATGTATGTTTTCATAATTTTAGTCAAGTTAAGGTAACTGAGTGGCCACCTATTGGGAAAATAGCTGCTCATTCGGCTTACGAAATGTTTTCATGGTATAAGTACCTGATTGTTAGTTTGGTTTTTTCCCACCTCGGTTTTTGGAGTGGGAATCTTTTTCCGATTGCGCCTTTTCCTAATCTTTGCCTACTTGTACCTTTTTAGAAAAACCTTTTCTAAATTTGATCGCAGACACTATGAACTGATTTCCAAATTTAATGTTGGGCTAGAGACCCTTGTACGTGAGGGCCTTTCTGAACCAGAATTGTATGGTGACTTGGTTTACAAATTTAAGAAACTTATTGGAAGGAATGATTTTTCTTTTCAATTCAGAAAAAATCATTACGCGTTACAGACGTATAGGATATAACTTAAATGTTATGCGACAGTCTGTATGCTTAGTTTTTAACCCAGTCACGGTTGATAAATATGTTGGCTTCTTTAATTGCACGCCGGTGGGTCGGGTGTCAGACTCTATGATGGCCCCGACATAAAGCTATTCATTTTAGTTGATTGGGGCCGGAGCTTCTTGTCTGTTGCTTGGCCCTGCGGGGTCCAACTGGTGTTTTTTTCTTTGGCTCCGGAGTTAGTAAATTATTGGGCGCCCAGGGATCTCAATCGTCGGGCAGCTTACTTATTCTGTGAGTCCTCGGTTTTGATTCATCTTGGAATTTATCATGATTTATTTGTTTGTCCATGATGATTCATTGACTAGTTAGAGATTTACTACGAGAATGGAACAACTAACTAAATGTTGTTAACCACTGCAGAAGCTGAGGGTGAGCGTAGAATACTGTAAAACCGGTATAAGCCCCCCCCCCCCCCCCAGTTATTTATAACTGACCATTCCAATGCGGTACTGCTGTTGTGGTTTACATTTATCCAATTTATTCTAATTATTAGTTTCATGTTGCATGACTTTGTGGCCACCCGAATTTAATTTGGCTGTTCACCTAGCCCTCTGCATTTTACTTTTTCCGTCCAAGCTAGCACTGTGACCACCTTAATTCAATAGCTGCTCACCCTGCTTTCCGTTATACTTGTTACATGTTGGTACCTATATTATTAGCTCACCTGAGCCGAAGGCTCACAGGTGAGCTTATAGGATAGGCAGGCATCCGGCGTCCGTCGTCGTCGTCCGTCGTCGTCCGTCGTCGTCCGTCGTCGTCCGTCCACAATTTCAAAGAAGAATATTTCTGAAGCTAGTAGGCCGATCTTGATCAAATTTAATGTGAACCATAATTGGGTTGGGGGATTGATGGCATTAGGTTTTGGAGTAGATTGTATCAAAATTGTGGTTTCCATGGCAACAGATAGGTCCCATAGACTTACAATGGGAAAAACTAAAAAAATCTTCTTCTCTGAAACCACTAGGCCCACAGCTTTGATATTTGGTATGTAGCAATGGCTAATGGTCCTCTACATAAATTGTGCCATACATGCCCCTGGAGTCAAATTTGGCCACGCCCCAGGGGTTGATAGTCTCCATAGACTTACTATGGGAAAAAAATTAAAAAATCTTCTTCTCTGAAACCACAGGGCCCACAGCTTTGATATTTTGTATGTGGCAATGGCTAATGGTCCTCTACATAAATTGTGCCAATCATGCCCCTGGGGTCAAATTTGGCCACGCCCCGAGGGTCGATAGTCTCCATAGACCTACAATAGGAAAAAACTAAAAAAATCTTCTTCTCTGAAACCACTAGGCCAACAGCTTTGATATTTGGTATGTGGCAATGGCTAATGGTCCTCTACATAAATTGTGCCAATCATGTCCCCGGGGTCAAAATTGGCCACGCCCCGGGGGTGGATAGTCTCCATAGACCTACAATAGGAAAAACTAAAAAAATCTTCTTCTCTGAAACCACTAGGCCCACAGCTTTGTTATTTGGTATGTAGCAATGGCTAATGGTGCTCTACATAAATTGTGCCATTCATGTCCCTGGGGTCAAATTTGGCCAGGCCCCGGAGGTTGATAGTCTCAATAGACTTGCTATGGGAAAAAATGAAAAAATCTTCTTCTCTGAAACCACAGGGCACACAGCTTTGATATTTTGTATGTGGCAATGGCTAATGGTCCTCTACATAAATTGTGCCAGCCATGCCCCTGGGGTCAAATTTGGCCACACCCCGGGGGTAGATAGTCTCCATAGACTTACAATGGGAAAAACTAAAAAAAATCTTCTTCATTGAAACCAAAAGGCCTAGAGCTTCTATATTTTGTATGTAGCAATGTTTGGTAGTCCCCATTATAAATTGTGCCAGTCATGCCCCTGGGTCAAATTGGGCCATGCCCCGGGGGTCAATAGTGTCCATGCATAGACTTTCATTGGTCGATTCTCAATTAATTTAAATCTCATGAGCTTACAATGTGATAATCTCTCAGGTGAGCTACAGGACCAATGGTCCTCTAGTATATTTTCTTATCATGATTTAGCTTATTTCGTGTTTATATCTGTGTATAAATGAACCACTGCAGAAGCTGAGGGCGAGGTTAGGTTCCTGTAAAATCGGTTTAAGCCAGCCAGTAATTTTATATTACTGATTATTCCAAGGCGATACTTCTGGTGTGGTTCTTATTTTTCTATGTCTTGGAGTTTATTTGATTTGTGTGTTGTTGGCGCCTAATATATGTTATCATATTTAAATTAAGTTTAGGTAACTGAGTGACCACCTATTGGGAAATAGCTGCTCATTCGGCTTACTAAATGTTTTTATGGTCTTAGCACCATATTTTTAGTTTGTTTTTTCCCGCCTCGGTTTTTTGGAGTGGGGGTCTTTTTCTGATTGCGCCTTTTCCTGATCGTTGCCTGCTTGTGCCTTTTCATCCCAGAGTTTTCATAACTTTAGTTACGTTAAGGTAACTGAGTGGCCACCTATTGGGAAAATAGCTGCTCATTCGGCTTACGATATGTTTCATGGTATAAGTACCTGATTGTTAGTTTGGATTTTTCCCACCTCGGATTTTGGAGTGGGAATCTTTTTCTGATTAGCGCCTTTTCCTGATCTTTGCCTACTTGTACCTCCATAAAGAATTGACAACTGAGCTAGGTCCATAATTTGCATATCTTTTTCAACTGTCAATAGACTCAGGTGAAATCCAAAAAGAAAGGTCTTTAGCAAACATTTGCACCCTGTTCAAAAAGGCCGACAGGCGTCTCTTGCTTGCAATCATCGCGAGTTTCCTTGACATGCGTACCCTGCAAATGTCTGGTACATATACTGTGTTTTTTTTTGGATGAGCACAAGTTTTTGTGAGACAATCAACATGCATTCAGGAAATCCCATAGCTGTGAAACTTAGTTAACTACACTGATAGATCATTGGGAAAAACTCTTATACAATCAAAGTCACAATGATACATTTATCTCGGATTTGGACACTCCTTCGCATGAACTCCTTAAAAGCAAATTATTCAGTTATCGAATTGAAGGGAATACAATTAAATTGACTGATTCTTTCCTGTGCTACAAACAACAAACATTTGCAGTTAAAAGTGTTAAATCAGACTGGGCTCCTTTTATATCTGGTGTCCCTCAGGGCATCGTTTGTGGCCCCTTGATGTTCTCGTTGCATAGGATATAACCTCGGACATTGAATCGAAAATTAGACTGCTGATTACTGAGTTTGTTGTAGTGAAATTTAGAATGTGGACGATGCAATGAAACTTCAGGCGGTTGTTGATCGGGTATGTATTGGGCCCGGAAATGGGGCATGAGATTCTTACTCGTCAAGTACACCTGGCGAACAAACGGAATAGTAAAACCATGGTGGTTATTATCATTTATTTGTTTGGCCCTGATGATTCATTGACTACTTAGAGATTCATCACGAGGACCGAAGAACTAACTTAATGTTGTGAACCACTGCAGAAGCTGTGGGTGAGATTACGTACCTGTAAAATCGATTTAAAAAAGTACAAGTAGGCAAAGATCAGGAAAAGGCGCAATCAGAAAAAGACTCCCACTCCAAAAACCGAGGTGGGAAAAAACCAAACTAACAATCAGGTACTTATACCATGAAAACATTTCGTAAGCCGAATGAGCAGCTATTTTCCCAATAGGTGGCCACTCAGTTACCTTAACTTAACTAAAAATATGTAAACATACATAAGGCGCCAACAGCACAAAAATATTTTAAACACCAAGACATAAAACAAAAAGGCCACCACAGAAGTATCGACTCGGAACGATCAGTAACACAAGCCTGCCAGTAATTTTATATTACTGATCGTTCCGAGGCGATACTTCTGTGTTGGTTCTTATTGTTTTATGTCTTGGTGTTACAGTTTGCGTGCTGTTTACACCTTATGTATGTTTTCATATTTTTATCTAAGTGTAGGTTACTGGTTGGTCCACCTATTAGGAAAATAGATGCTCATTCGGCCTACAATATGTTTCCATGGTATTAGTACCTGATTGTTAATTTAGTTTTTCGCACCTCGGTTTTTGGAGTGGGAATCTCTTTCTGATTGCGCCTTTTTCTGAGCATTGCTTAGTGTTACATATTTTTCCTACAAACTTCAGGGCACAGTGTTTTTACTTAGTTTACAATTCAGTATCTTCCCATGAAATTGACTTTGTTGTTTGAAGCGATTGTAGACGCTAAGATATTCGTATATTTGACAAAATTATGAGAAATGTAGGTAAATACAACAGCTACATATGTGTTATTGTACGAATATTTTGGTTCACATTGGACATATGGAAGAAACAATCTGTATCTGCCATTCACAGAACCGAAGTACGCTAGTATTTGGTTTATTTCGAACATTTTCAAAGATTTAATCATTATACCCTCTTAACTGAGGTAATGAGGGCAACGCCAACGCCTACGACGGCAGCCGGAGCAAATGATAGAAAATAGATAAGAACAACTGCAACGCCCCATTTTGTTCTCAATATTTAATGTTGTTGTTTTGATGTTGTTTTTTTTTTTTTTATCAAGAAACCGTTATGGCCTGTAAAGCCTATTATCTCCTACAACCGCCAACATTGTGACGTGGGATCGCGCGCGCCCATGTTTATGTTAAACGGTTAACTGAGGACAAATTGGTACAGTTATTGTTTCAAATTCGTAGTTTATCATGAAAATAAATATTTCTTCACACAAAGATACAATCGAGCTATAATGGAAACAAAATCATAGCTTGATAGATTCGCCAAAGACTTGTATTGAAAAGCAACATGCACTGAAAAGCATTTTTTATTTTCTAAATGAATTTTCCTAAATTCCTATATTTATTTCTTGACTTGAATGCCTAGGTGCACTATAAAATGCAAAATTAGGCCCAGGATGACGTTAAAAGCCTTAAATTTACTACAACTACTATTACTTATCTCAGTATTTGTCTTGACACCAAAGGGTTAACATCTCCAGCAGCTCCAATAATCAGTTTGATTGGCTGTGGCTGCTACCTGTAGAATAACTGATATATGCTTGCTTGTAAAATAGATAACCATAAATACATACCGTATTCGTTCTAATTAGCGCACAGTGCGCTTACTTTTTCAAAATATCTTAAAGTTAAGGTAACAAAATATCGTTCCAATAAGCGCACACTACGAATGAAAACAACATATAGATTGTTGTAATAACTAGGTCAAAAAATCACTGGTAATGTCATATAAGTGTTCCTGTCGTCGCGAAATATTGTTTGATCAATTAAGAATACGTTACAATGTGGTATTAATGTGTAAAATTGGTATAAAATATCAGTATTTTAATCGAGTAGTGTGTGCTTATGCGCATTTTTTTCTAAAACGACCAGGTTGTGCGCTTATTGGAGCACGTGCGCTAATTAGAACGAATACAGTGCCCATACCTTTGATCATTTTTATTGCACAGGTAGTGTCTTAGGGATTGCCAATAATACAATGGATATGACAGTTGCTGCATAGTAGCATGCCTCTACATGTATTACCTGACTCAATAATGTATTAATCTTTTGCCACCCGGCGGCTGACTGAAAATGACTATAGTATCACTGTTTTGCTTGCTCGATTTTTGAAGGTTGATAGGTTCGCGCAATTACACTGACTATAAGACTGTAACTTCACATGCACAAATAAATATACCATTCTATGGTAAAATCTTTGCAACAGTAATTAAGATACGATTTTTCGTCGATAATAATGAAACATGCTTATTTTTAAAGATTAGTCTGGTTTCGCTACATTTTATATTAGCCAAATAGTGCAGTTGTCCAAGGAGACTAGATAAAGCAGATGGTTTTAGTACTTTCATCCTTAAAACTGTGACAAACAAGCCCAGCGAGACTTTCTATGTATGTCAGCTACTTTGCCTACTTGTACCTTTTTATGTACATCATCATGTCCTGATCATTGCCTACCTTTACCTTTTTACAACTGAAACATTTCAGTTACTGAAATTGTGAAGGCATATACAGGGTATACCATGATTTGAATATATGGCCTCAGCTGATCTTTGACCTCAATGACTGGCATGCATTATCTTTCTAGATTTGTCGGTACGCACTCCAGATGCGTTTAGATACTTTTTCTGAGTTACTCCATGATTTTGTCAAAAATAACATTATTTAGGTATATTTAAAGTTTTTGAAATTTTCCACTCATATGATCTTTGACCTTATCCTGTGACCCAGATGCATTAACAGTCTTAGAATCTACCTGAATAAATTTGGGCACATGTCAATGAATAAAATGAGAAGGTACAAATAGGCAGCTATCAGGAAAAGGCGTAATCAGAAAAAGATTCCCACTCCAAAAACCGAGGTGGGAAAAAAACAAACTAACAATAAGGTACTAAGACCATAAATACATTTAGTAAGCCGAATGAGCAGCTATTTCCCAATAGGTGATCACCCAGTTACCTAAACTTAACTAAAATATGATTACATACACAAGGCGCCAACAGCACAAAAAATAAACATCAAGCCATAAAACAATAAGAACCACAACAGAAGTATCGCCTTGGAACGATCAGTAATATAAAATTACTAGCGGGCTTAAATCGGTTTTACAGGATCCTAACCTCACCCTCAGCTTCTGCAGTGGTTCATAACATTCAGTTAGTTGTTCGGTCCTCGTAGTGACTCACAGAATGAGTAAGCTGCCCGACGATGGAGATCCCTGGGCGCCCACCAACTTACTTACTCCGGAGCAAAAGAAAAACACCAGTTGAACCCCGGTTGGCCAAGCAACAGACAAGAAGCTCCGGCCCCAACCAACTAAAATGAATAGCTTTATGTCGGGGCCATCATAGAGTCTGACGCCCGACCTACCGGCATTCAATTAAAGAAGGCAGCATAGTTGTTAACTGTGATTAGGTTAAAACTAAGCATGCAGACTGTCGCATAACATTTAAGTTATATCCTATACGTTTGTAACGCGTAATGTATTTTCGGAATTGAAAAGAAAATTCTTTCCTTCCAATAAGTTTCTTAAATTTGTAAAAGGGTCTTTAGCCCAGCATTAAATTTGGAAATCAGTTCATAGTAAATCAACATAAAAAAGTACAAGTAGGCAAAGATCAGGAAAAGGCGCAATCAGAAAAAGACTCCCACTCCAAAAACCAAGGTGGGAAAAAAAAACCAAACTAACAATCAGGTACTTATACCATGAAAACATTTCGTAAGCCGAATGAGCAGCTATTTTCCCAATAGGTGGCCACTCAGTTACCTTAACTTAACTAAAAATATGCAAACATACATAAGGCGCCAACAGCACAAAAATATTTTAAACACCAAGACATAGAACAAAAAGAACCACCACAGAAGTATCGACTTGGAACGATCAGTAACACAAAGTTACTGGCGGGTTTAAATCGATTTTACACGGCCGTAACCTCACCCTCAGCTTCTGCAGTGGTTCACAACATTTAGTTAGTTCTTCGGTCCTCGTGGTGAATCTCTAACTAGTAAATGAATCACCAAGAACAAACAAATAAATCATGATAAACATCCTGATGAATCAAAAACCAGGACTCACAGATTCAGTAAGCTGCCCGACGATGGAGATCCCTGGGCGCCAAATAACTTACTAACTCCGGAGCTAAAGAAAAACATCAGTTGGACCCCGGTGGGCCAAGCAACAGACAAGAAGCTCCGGCCCCAACCAACTAAAATGAATAGCTTTAAGTCGGGGCCATCATAGAGTCTGACGCCCGACCCACCGGCGTGCAATTAAAGAAGGCAGCATAGTTATCAACCGTGATTGGGTTAAAAACTAAGTATGCAGACTGTCGCATAACATTCAAGTTATAACCTATACGTCTGTAACGTGTTATGATTTTTCTAAACTGAAAAGAAAAACATACATTAATTTACAGCATGGGATCGCCCCAAACCAACATTTTTAATAGTTTTCACTTACCGGTCGGTTTTGATAACACCTCGACAGCAGTTTAAGTCAAAATCATCTTACAGTGCCATTATTCTTCCTTTTTTACACTGTAGGAGTACTAGGAGTCTATTGTTATCGGTTGGAAATTCTTTGATAAAAATACATACAAATGATAGTTCACTGTGTCAAACATTTGTAAGCTACGACACTGCGATCAAACAAATAACTCATCAAAATAAAAATAGTTTTATTTGATGCCCTGTGTATGGGTAGAGATTGTAAGTTTAACAGTATACATATTTGTCTTTCTAGTCCTACTTTGATTAATTTACGTTGTTATAGTTGTTATTATGTGAATTCAGGGCTCAGTTGTTCAAAACTTTGTTAAGCCCTCAATTTGTTAACTATATTTCGACTTGAAACCGCGGTTTGGCCCATCCCCTTTATCATTAACTTGTTTGCTCTTAAAGGATCTCAGCTTTATTTCTATTCAAAAGCAAATACACTGTTGTTTTTTGTTGAAAAAAAATGTGAGAATCCTTTGCAAAGCTTGGGATTTTCAAATTTTTCAACTTAAAATAACAGTGTATTTGCAATTTTGCCATTTGAAATTTTAACGAATCTCTAACAATTTCGTTAATTTTGAACAACTCGCCCCCCTAGCGATTTTAGTCAATAACTACAAAATTTAACAAAATCACTTTTTTGCATTTTTCAACGTGTAACCATGTTCTCCATATTGTATCAAAATATTGTACCAAAATTTGATATGAAAATTAGGTAATTTGCAGCCAAATGTGTTAACTACATTGTAATTTTTATTTAGCGCAAAAACGGAATAAGTGCACTTATTGATTTTTTGCGCCAAATTTTATTGGAAGTCAAATCAAAAATTTTTTTGGTGCAAAAACTCAATAACAAAGTACAAGTAGGCAAAGATCAGGAAGAGGCGCAATCAGAAAAAGACTCCCACTCCAAAAACCGAGGTGGGAAAAAACCAAACTAACAATCAAATACATATACCATGAAAACATTTCGTAAGCCGAATGAGCAGCTATTTTCCCAATAGGTGGCCACTCAATTACCTTAACTTAACTAAAAATATGCAAACATACATAAGGCGCCAACAGCACAAAAATATTTTAAACACCAAGACATAAAACAAAATGAACCACCACAGAAGTATCGACTTGGAACGATCAGTAACACAAAGTTACTGGCGGGTTTAAATCGATTTTACACGGCCGTAACCTCACCCTCAGCTTCTGCAGTGGTTCATAACATTTAGTTAGTTCTTCGGTCCTCGTGGTGAATCTCTAACTAGTAAATGAATCATCAAGAACAAACAAATAAATCATGATAAACATCCTGATGAATCAAAAACCAGGACTCACCGATTCAGTAAGCTGCCCGACGATGGAGATCCCTGGGCGCCAAATAACTTACTAACTCCGGAGCTAAAGAAAAACATCAGTTGGACCCCGGTGGTCCAAGCAACAGACAAGATGGCTCCGGCCCAACCAACTAAAATGTCTTTATTTTAATTTACATCAGACTACTTTGGCAGGTATTTCCATATTTTTTGTACAAAAATGTCAACTTCATGCAGTGACAGATCCGCGATTCTAAGAAAGGGGGTTTAAAGTTGCAATTCTAAGAAAGGGGGTTTAAAGTTGCAAAGAACGATTAGTTCCGTCATTATATATACTGTATTTTCACCAGTTCAGAATCACTTTTTGTTAAATGCGGTTACCAAATACATGTAGTTGCTTGGTGCAAATAAGGTGTTTAATAAAGAAAAATAATGATAATTAGCTTGTATTAATGTGAATCAGCTGTATTCTATACAATGCCTTTCAAGAAGACCACTATAATTCCTGCTAGTTCCAAATCATTTATCAGTTCTGAATCTCATGTATTGTTCTTTAAGAAAGAGCCCTTGGTAGTGCTATAGTTTTGATTTTGTTAGCTTGGTGACTTAAGACAAGGTGTACACAGTGAACGGTTTTCAATGCATTTACACATCCAGGAACTTTGCACATACATACGTATAAAGTATGAAAATCTGCCCAATTCTGTTACTAACCGACAATAACAACTGCATACTAGGGCTATAGAAATCCATCAATATATCCATGCATTTTGACATACAGGACATCCATTTGTGATATCAAAGAATGTGAGATTGTCAGCATCTGCAGATAAGCTAGATGCCAGAATAAGTTAACCATAATAACAATGACGCCATATAATGTTGAAACATTGAATGTGTTTTTTTTTTAAATTTTAAACTCTTGCAGATATCAGTATAAAACTAGAATTTGTTTTCTATGTGAAAACTGATGTCTCCCCCCTTTCTACGTGCATGTCCAAAATATGCAAGCAAGAGTTATAGTTCTTGTGCATCACATATCCTGTCATTCTGTTTTATAAGTGTACCAAGTTTCATTGAAATATCTCTTACGGTTTTCAAGTTATAGAGGGGGCACGAAAGTGTTTGGAAAATAATCAAAGGGAAATAACTCCAAAGATATGAAAGCAAGAGTAATGATTCTTGTGCATCCTGCTTTATAAGTGTACCATGTTTCATTGAAAAATCTCTAATGGTTTTTGAGTAGTAGAGCAGACACGAAATTGAATGAAAAATAATCAAAGGGAAATAACTCCAAAGATATTCAAGCAAGAGTTATGGTTCTTTAGCATGACACATACTCTCATTGTGCTTTATAAGTGTACCAAGTTTCATTGAAATATTTCTTATGGTTTTCAAGTTATAGAGTGGACATGCAATTGTATGGAAAAATAATCAAAGGGAAATAACCCCAAAGATAAGAAAGCAAGAGTTATAATTCTTGTGCATGACACATTGTCTCATCATGCTTTATAAATGTACCAAGTTTCACTGAAATTTCTCTTACGGTTTTCAAGTTATAGGGTGGACACGAAATTGTATTGAAAATAATCAAAGGGAAATTACTCCAAAGATATGCAAGCAAGAGTTATGGTTCTTTAGCACGACACGTAATCTCATCGTGCTTTATAAGTGTACCAAGTTTCATTGAAATAACTCTTACGATTTTCGAGTTATAAAGCGGACACGAAATTGTATGGAAAATAATCAAAGGGAAATAACTCATAAAATACTCAAGCCAGAGTTATGGTTCTTGTGCATGACACATTGTCTGATCATGCTCAATAAGTGTACCAAGTTTTATTGAAAAATCTTAAACGGTTTTTAAGTTATACAGCGGACACGAAATTGTATCGAAAATAATCAAAGGGAAATAACTCCAAAAATGCTCAAGCCAGAGTTATGGTTCTTGTGCATGACACATCGTCTTGTCGTGGTCTACAAGTGTACCAAGTTTCATTGAAAAATCTTTAACGGTTTTCAAGTTATACAGCGGACACGAAAGTGTATCGAAAATAATCAAAGGGAAATAACTCCAAAAAATACTCAAGCTAGAGTTATGGTTCTTGTGCATGGCACGTCGTCTCGTCGTGGTTTACAAGTGTACCAAGTTTCATTGAAAAATCTTTAACGGTTTTCAAGTTATAGAGCGGACACGATTTGTGACGGACAGACGGACGGACGGACAGACAGACAGACGGACGGACAGACGCACGGGGAAAAACAATATGTCTCCCGACCCTATCGGGGGGAGACATAATGATACTATCAAGTGTGCAAATACCATTTGACATCATATTCTATTATGTTATTAATCAAGTTATTTCATATTGGACCAGGTCCAATACAGATCCTCAGTTATCTGTATTGGACCGAGGTCGAAGGCCTTGATCCAATACAGCTGACCAAGGACCTGTAACTGGTCCAATACGAAATAACTTGATTTATTAGATTTTCATTAATTAACTGTCAAAAGTCCATTATATCGGTCTATATCATCCGCTAGCACTTCAGCGTACCTTCGCCATTCTTAGCGCCAATGTCTGACATTCTTTTCAAAGACGCTGACATGATATTTGTTTGTTCTTTCACTATTTTACTCAATCGGCTGAATCACCGCCATTGTTTTTCTGATTGCGCCTTTTCCTGATCTTTGCCTACTTGTACCTTTTTGGTGTCAAGTCATTCAACGCGGCACGTGACCTTGCGTGTCGTATTTTGACCAATCGGATGTAGGGATTTCCATACAGGTAACAGGTCAATGGCGATGGGCGAGTGGCGAAGCAGCAGGTGTAGGACACACTGGGAGCTGTAGTTGCAGACCTGCACACAGGCGGCTCAGTTCTAATGGTCGTTTTCTGTGAGGAGAAGCAGTAAGCAGAATTCGGCAGTCGGCTGAGTGACTGAGCAGACCTATTTAGGACCGCACTGCTCACCCCCGTAGCATGGGGAAGGGGCTAGAAAAGGTGCCCTAAACAATTGCCTGCTTCAAACCCCCTGGCTGGTTAACCGCGATCAGCGGGGATCCTCTTAAGCGGTCGAAATACAAAGGAAAAAGCTAGAGTAATCCCCTTACGGATTGGCGCATGGAATGTGCGCACTTACATAGATAGTGTTGGTTCAGATAGACCACAGCGTAGAACGGCCCTTGTGGGCAGAGAACTTGGGAGGTATGATATACAGATAGCTGCATTGAGTGAGACTCGGTTCGCAGATGTTGGGGAGATCAAAGAAGTTGGTGCTGGATACACCTTCTTCTGGAGTGGACGCAAAAGTGAAGAGAGGCGTGAAGCAGGAGTTGGCTTTGCCATCAAAACAGAACTTGTTGGTAAGCTGTCAGGATTGCCAAAAGGCATTAATGACCGTCTAATGACATTGAGACTTCCTCTGTCAGGCAATAAACATGCAACTATTGTCAGTGCTTATGCACCCACAATGACCAATCCAGATGAGGTCAAGGACAAGTTCTATGATGACCTAGACAATGTTATTTCTGCAACACCCCGCACAGACAAGCTTATCCTTCTTGGCGACTTTAATGCCAGAGTGGGTACAGACCACCATACCTTGGAACGAGTTATAGGTCCAGAAGGGGTTGGAAAGTGCAACAGCAATGGTCTCTTGCTTCTCAGGAAGTGTGCTGAACATGATCTTCTAATCACCAACACAGTCTTCCGTCTACCTAATAGGAACAAAACATCCTGGATGCATCCCCGTTCCAAACACTGGCATCTCATAGACTATGTCATAGTGCGGAGAACAGACAGGCAGGATGTTAAAGTGACAAAAAAGTACAAGTAGGCAAAGATCAGGAAAAGGCGCAATCAGAAAAAAGATTCCCACTCCAAAAACCGAGGTGGGAAAAAACCAAACTAACAATCAGGTACTTATACCATGAAAACATTTCGTAAGCCGAATGAGCAGCTATTTTCCCAATAGGTGGCCACTCAGTTTAACTAAAAATATGAAAACATACATAAGGCGCCAACAGCACAAAAATATTTCAAACACCAAGACATAAAACAAAAAGAACCACCACAGAAGTATCGACTTGGAACGATCAGTAACACAAAGTTACTGGCGGGTTACAAAGTTACTTTGCCTACTTGTACCTTTTTAAATCGATTTTACATGGCCATAACCTCACCCTCAGCTTCTGCAGAGGTTCATAACATTTAGTTAGTTCTTCGGTCCTCGTGGTGAATCTCTAACTAGTCAATGAATCATCAAGAACAAACAAATAAATCATGATAAACATCCTGATGAATCAAAAACCAGGACTCACAGATTGAGTAAGACTATGTGTGGTGCAGACTGCTGGACAGATCATAGACTGGTTGTCAGCAAACTCAACCTAAGAATACAGCCTGCGAGGCGACCTCAAGGCAAGAAAGCTCCTAAGAGACTGGATGTCTCAAAGCTGAATAAAGACAGCATGAGACAAGATTTCTTAACAGACATTTGCAACCAACTGGATGCAATGAATCTCAGTTCAGAGGACCCCGAAGAAAACTGGACAGTTTTCCATAAAACAGTTCTTTCTTCAGCTGCAAGCACCTTAGGCCATCCATCTCGCAAACATCAAGACTGGTTTGATGAGAACGATGATGAAATTCAGAGGCTTCTTGAAGAAAAGCACCGTTTGCTCAAGGCACATCAAGATGATACTAGCTCACTATCAAAGAAAGCAGCCTACAGCAACATTTGTAAGACAGTCCAGACCAAGCTTAGGGACATGCAAGATTCCTGGCTGAGGAAGAAAACAGAAGAAATTCAGTCTTTTGCGGATAGAAAGGACATGAAGAAATTTCAGGATGCACTGAAAACCATTTATGGTCCAAAGAGTTCTGGAGCCACCACATTGCTCAGTGCAGATGGAAACACTCTTCTCACAGATAAAGAAGCTATCTTGGAAAGGTGGGCAGAACACTTCAATAGTGTGCTTAATCGACCATCAAGCATCAATCAGGATGCAATCGACAGACTTCCACAGATAGAGTGCAATGTTCTGTTAGATGAATTTCCTACCGTTACGGAAACAAGAAAAGCAGTTCAACATCTATCATCTGGCAAAGCCCCAGGTGCAGATGCAATTCCTGCCGAAGTTTACAAGGCTGGGGGGCTACCCATGGCAGAGAAACTGACAGAGTTGTTTCACTGTATGTGGAGGAAGGAGGCTATCCCACAAGAATTTAAGGATGCATCCATAATCCACCTATACAAGCGGAAAGGAAATCCTCAAGTCTGTGACAATCACAGAGGCATCTCCCTCCTATCAATTGCTGGGAAGATACTTGCAAAAATTCTGTTGAATCGTCTGAATGCTCATCTTGATCAGATGGGACTTATCCCAGAAAGTCAATGTGGATTCAGAAAAGACAGAAGGACAATAGACATGATCTTCACAGCAAAAAAGCTTCAGGAGAAATGCCAAGAACAGAATGTAGATCTATACATGACGTTTGTTGACAAAGGGACATCCAATATAAAATTGTTACGACCTAGCGTAACTAGACAGGTACAGCGAAAAACAACCAAGTAATTTAAACTTAACAATATTTAATCAAACAAATAAATGCTGCAAATACATAAAAACAAACAAACAGATAAGTAAATAAATAAATAAATAACTTACAAAGTTAATGTCAAATAAGTCCTTGTCCCTCAAATGTAAGTCCACAATCCAGTAACCAGAATATGAGCACATGTATATTTTAATCCACACAAAACACTAGTGAAACAACCAAAATTATATACTTTAAATCACTTCAAATTTCTGAATACCTACGACTGAATTGGGACCTATATTTATACATCTAAGGAAATTCTCCAGGTTTCTAGAGAATGATATAATAAACTTTTCTCTAGAAAAGAAACGAACTAAACGAAAGTTCTTTTAAATTCTCCAAAGAGAATTTAGAATTCTCCAGAGAGAATTCAAGGCCGCAACGACCATCAAGACTAAACGAGAGTCCACTAGACCCTTCGAGATCTCAGTATACATAGTCCAAATATATTTTTAACTTATGGTAAAAAAAAACACTCACTCCATTTTCATCTGGAATTATCCACAAAGTGCTCATAGAATTTTCTATACTTCTAAATTATATAACTATATAACAGTGATAAAAATAATCAATGGCATTCTTCTACAAAGTTCTAGATAATAAATTGTAGAAACATAAAAAGAAATATATATTAATTAATTGGGTTACTCCCCTTTGATTATATATATAAATTATAAGTAATAGCTTTTGAAAGAATCAATATTATTGAATCAATTATATATAACACTTCCCCTCTTCAACGAAAAGAAAGTTTTGTGAAATAAAACTTTCTTTTGCAATACTCATATGCAAACATACAAGGCAAAACTGTCAAGCTCTTGAAAGGGTGTCTGGAATTATATTATCTCTACCTTTTATGTGTCTAATGTCAAGATTGTGCTCTTGCAACATGAGACTCCATCTGAGCAAACGCTGATTCTTGATTTTCATTTTGTGTATGAAGGTCAGTGGATTGTGATCACTGAAGACGACAATTGGTGAATTTGCAGAAGACAGATACACTTGAAAGTGTTGAAGGGCAAGAATAAGAGATAGACATTCTTTCTCTATAGTAGAACAATTTCTTTGATGTTTGTCAAACTTCTTTGAAAAGTAACAAACAGGATGATCAACACCATTGTCATCTTCTTGTAACAATACACTGCCTGCACCAACATCACTTGCATCCACCGCCATTTTGAATTCTCTGTCAAAGCGTGGTGCTGATAGAACTGGAGCACTCTTAAGTATGGCCTTTAACTGATCAAAAGACTTCTGACAAGCCTCAGACCAAACATACCTGACCTTCTTACCTAGTAAATTTGTCAAAGGCTCAGCTATAACTGAAAAATTATTACAGAACTTTCTGTAATATCCAGCCATACCCAAAAAGCGCATCAGTTGCCGTTTTCCTGTAGGTACAGGAAAATCTGATATAGCCTCAACTTTGGCTTCTACAGGTCTGACCTGACCTTGTCCAACAATATATCCTAGAAATGTCAAATTAGCATGGCAAAATTCACTTTTCGGTAAGTTTATTGTCAGTTTAGCATCACTGAGTCTTTTGAAGAATTCTCTGATGATCTCCAGGTGTTGTTTCCACTCTTCACTGTAGATGATGGCATCGTCGATGTAAGCTTTACACCCATCCAGACCGAAAATCAAACTATTAACCAAGCGAACCAAGCAACATTTCAGCGCTTTCAGTTTATTTCGAAATTGTCTTTCTGTAGTAACAAATTCTAAAATCTCCTTTGGACTGTCTATAAATGGAATCTGCCAAAACCTTTTCAATAGATGGAATTTCGTCACATATTTGGCGTGACCAATGTTGTCGATGCAGTCATCAATTCTTGGTATGGGAAATGTGTCAGTTTTTGTGACAGAATTTACTTTTCTATAGTCTGTGCACATTCGAAATGTCCCATCAGATTTTGGCACAAGTATACAAGGAGAACTCCATTCACTTTGACTAGGTTCTATAAAGTCATTGTCCAGCAAATACTTAACTTCTTTCCTGAGATATTGTTGTCTTTCAGGATGAAGTCTATACGGATGTTGTTTCACCGGTTTTGCTCCTTCAATAATGTCTACATCATGGTAGATTTTATCGGTTCTGGATGGAATGTCCGGAAATAAGTGCTCATATTCAAGAATTAATTTAAATCACTTCAAATTTCTGAATACCTACGACTGAATTGGGACCTATATTTACACATCTAAGGAAATTCTCCAGGTTTCTAGAGAATGATATAATAAACTTTTCTCTAGAAAAGAAACGAACTAAACGAAAGTTCTTTTAAATTCTCCAAAGAGAATTTAGAATTCTCCAGAGAGAATTCAAGGCCGCAACGACCATCAAGACTAAACGAGAGTCCACTAGACCCTTCGAGATCTCAGTATACATAGTCCAAATATATTTTTAACTTATGGTAAAAAAAAAAAACACTCACTCCATTTTCATCTGGAATTATCCACAAAGTGCTCATAGAATTTTCTATACTTCTAAATTATATAACTATATAACAGTGATAAAAATAATCAATGGCATTCTTCTACAAAGTTCTAGATAATAAATTGTAGAAACATAAAAAGAAATATATATTAATTAATTGGGTTACTCCCCTTTGATTATATATATATAAATTATAAGTAATAGCTTTTGAAAGAATCAATATTATTGAATCAATTATATATAACAAAATACATTAGCCCAGACTATATCGGAGAAAAGGAATTTGAAGTCTCAAAAGTAACCAAATACACCTTGGATGAAACAAAAACATTTGTGGAAGAACTATCCAACAAAGAAGTATATGATTCATTTATATTGCACTCTCACTGCAATGATATAAGTCGTAAATCTCCAGAGGAATGCTCTGAGCAAATGAAAGGCATTCTCAGCATTATTTCCAAGAAATACAAGGAGGTCAAAGTAATTGTTTCCTTAGGGCTACCACGATCAGACAATATCCTGAACTGCCGGATTGAAAAAACAAATGTGCTCATCAAAGAATTGACTTCTGAAATGGAAAATGTCTACATCTGTGATAACAGTAACCTGTTCTACAGAGGGGAGGCGCAAAAAGGCATCCTTAATGAAGATGGTATCCACCTAGCAAGGGACGGAACAAGAAAACTGGGGAGAAATATGAAGGAAGCTTTATGGGGTACATTTGATATCCCCTTTATTACTAGATTAGAAACAAACAAAGAAAGCCATGATAGGATAGAAACACCAATCAGAGACACAAATTCACATACTAAAAGTCCACAGAATACTACAGGAGGAAACATGACAAAACCTGCATGGATGGAGGTGAACAGACAGAACCCTGCATCATTTGGGTCATTGAATGAGGAAAGTGAATATCATTACAAATCACCACAAAATGGACAGAATGATGATAGACAATGGTATCATAAAAGAGGGTCTGGATGGGGTATAATGATTAAAGAATAATGGCCTAAAAATTTTAATGAGGGTGAATAAAGAGCCAAAAATTTAATGATTAGTGAATAAGTAGGTCCTAAAAATAATGAATAAATGAAAATTTTTAATGAATAGCAGAGTAATATAATGAATAGTGAATAATAACATTTTAAAGAATAATGAATATGCTAAATTTGGCAATGGAATTGTCTTAGATGGCCTCCCTGACATTCCAGAATTTCATTTTTTTCGCCCCCAGACCCGATTTAGCTCAAATGTTATAGTCATATTTCTGAAATCTTTGAATGTTTGGAAAGATATAGCATGTAGGGACTCACTTCATGAATCTTTTAAAAAAAATGTGTCATTTCCTGAGCCAGATACTATTTCACTGTTTTGTTTGCTTATGTATATGTATTTTCTTTTTATTTTGTTACCCCACTTTGTCCTTATTATGTATGTTCCAATCCTATAATGATAATCTTTTCTGCGGACAGACATCACTTTGCTTTTTTATATGACAGAGCATAATTATGGTGACTTTTGCAATCAGAAACAAGCCAGTACTAAGAACGTTAATGCAAATCTAACTGGCAGTTTATATGGCGCTACATTTTTTTCCTCGCTCGCTTCGCTCGCTCGGTATTTAAGACATTTATTAAATGTTTTGTACAATCAGGCACAAGCACAAAAAGGTACAAGTAGGCAAAGATCAGGAAAAGGCGCAATCAGAAAAAGATTCCCACTCCAAAAAACGAGGTGGGAAAAAACAAACTAACAATCAGGTACTTATACCATGAAACATATCGTAAGCCGAATGAGCAGCTATTTTCCCAATAGGTGGCCACTCAGTTACCTTAACTTAACTAAAAATATGAAAACATACATAAGGCGCCAACAGCACAAAAATTTTTAAACACCAAGACATAAAACAAAAAGAACCACTACAGAAGTATCGACTTGGAACGATCAGTAACACAAAGTTACTGGCGGGCTTAAACCGGTTTTACAGGTACCTAACCTCACCCTCAGCTTCATCATACATGTACTTCAAAATCATTCGGCTTACGATATGTTTCATGGTATAAGTGCCTGATTGTTAGTTTGGTTTTTTCCCACCTCGGTTTTTGGAGTGGGAATCTTTTTCTGATTGCGCCTTTTCCTGATCTTTGCCTACTTGTACCTTTTTATATCAGAGTTCTTGTGGTTGTGCCGTGTGGCGGCCCTAAAAAGTCTCCCCGTACACCCATTTAATGCTCTTATTTTTCCAATCCTCAGGGATTGCTTGCAATCAGTTTGTATTTTCCTATCTCTAACTACCACAACTCTTCGATACCGTATTGAAGGTCATTTAGTTGACCGTCACTCGTATCTCGTTGTATAAGCGATTCTTACGTTTCTATCCATGGACTTGTATTAGACATGGACCTGAGGTGTGGGTTTCGGTTATACCTTTTTCTTTCATTCGAAAGATTTTGCATTACGATTAAGTGCATTATTGATTCTATAACCGGTATGAGTGTCGCGCTCCTTTTGGCAGTATCAACACAATACTCCCAACTATGACTATCACAAAAAGATTAGGAATTACATTAACTCCCCTTAGGTTGCATGCCGCGTCTACTGTACGGATTCCTCATTCAACTAACAATTTTCAAAATTTATTACCTACTGTAAGGGTGACACCTCTTAATTTATTTTCGGCATCTACTGTTAATCTACACGGAGCTTCTAATTCTAATATGTTTCGCAATAATCTTCAGATTAGGTTATCTCCACTCAAATCACCAATTTTACGTAAATATATATTAATCCGTTCAAGAGACCTGGAATGTACCCTAGTATTTCTAAGTGCAATGCCAAGAAGTGCAACTGTTGCAATCATTTATGCTCTAAGACTACTATCACTTCATATGTGAATGGTAGGACATTTTCAGTGGTTAATGATTCTGATTTAGACTGAAAATCAATGGATCTTGTATATGTTCTTACTTGAAATACAAACAATTGTAGGATGCAATATGTTGGACAAACTTGTCGAACTTTGCAAAAACGATTTGGTGAGCACTGTCGTAGAATCAGTAAGCCCAAAAATAATGATATCTTTCTGTACCAGCATTTTAAGCGCACTGGTCATTCTCCCAATGATGTTAAAGTTCAACCAGTGGAGAAAATCACATATGATGAAAATTCTTCAGTTAGATTCAAAAACATTAAACGATTTGAAACTGAACTTAAATGGATAAAATTACTGCAAACACCCTTTCCACTGGGATTTAACGACAACATTTACCATGAAGGCAATATTTCCAAAATGCCCGATTTTGATGTACTTACACTTTCGGACTCTCGTAAACGTAAATCTAGATCTCATGGTATACGGAAAAAGGGTAATGACAAACGTAAACGGTGCGCTGCATTGAAATTGAACATCTCTCTTAATGATTTAGCTGTTAAACTAAGGATTCACGGTCGACATCCAATGCTGTCGTATCTTAGTTCTCTACCAATTGCTGCATTACGTTCCTTGGACACAGAGGCTAATAGATTATACGATAGAAATCATCAAATGTATGACGCTGCACTGTTAACAAAGCCCACCAGTAACTTTGTGTTACTGATCGTTCCAAGTCGATACTTCTGTGGTGGTTCTTTTTGTTTTATGTCTTGGTGTATAAATTTTTTGTGCTGTTGGCGCCTTATGTATGTTTTCATATTTTTAGTTAAGTTAAGGTAACTGAGTGGCCACCTATTGGGAAAATAGCTGCTCATTCGGCTTACGATATGTTTCATGGTATAAGTGCCTGATTGTTAGTTTGGTTTTTTCCCACCTCGGTTTTTGGAGTGGGAATCTTTTTCTGATTGCGCCTTTTCCTGATCTTTGCCTACTTGTACCTTTTCACATAGTACTCCTATGCTTACTAGTTAACTAAATAAAAACAACAGCTTTTTATTATAACTTTTACCCCTGAAGTTACAATTTTTCTTAAATCAACCTTTGATATGCATAATTGAAGAGAAAGATTCAGGGTGAAACTCAGGGCATATTCAGTTTACAGTTTGGAGGGGATTATATTCCCAACAGATTTAAAAGAGGACTTGCTAAAAAATCAGTTAACTATTTTGGAAAGTTTCTATGAGGCTTTGTGGTCTAGCAGATAATATATGCTTCTCTCAAGATGTTAAAATCAAGGTTGCACTCAGCAGTCTACAATTAAGTATCATAGAACTAGTCTTTGTGGCTTTAGATAAGGGATGTCTTAGGTGGAGAATACCTATATTTGCTATTAGAAATTAGCTGGGTGAAGAAGGCGGATCTAGTAATTAACATATTTTAATGAATAATCGAGCTAATTTTAATGAATAAGCCAAAATTTTAATGACAGTGAATAAATGGCTAAATTTTTAGTGATTAGTGAATACCAGGACCCCCCATCCAGACCCTCATAAAACACAATATGAAAGGCAGACATATCATACACAGGACAGGGACCGAGGTAGACAATATAATTACGACACACGAGATAGAAACAGACAACATGATGCATGGGACGATGATAGAGAATCACAGTATAAGCGGGGTACACATGACGTGGAAGAAAGGCAATCTCGTTACAGGAGGCAGGGCAACAACTGGCGTTCACAACATTATGGCCGTAGGCAGTCACATGACAACCGAGAGATGGACAGGGGCTCCAACAATAATCGAAATAGGGAAAGGCTATGGCATTCTGACCATGGCTTAGCTGATCAAGAAAGGGGCTCGTATTACAACCGGGGCACACATTACGAAGATTGGAGGGCAGATCAACATAGGGGCTCACGAAGAGAGAGGAGGTCGCAATACTATTGGGATCAGGACAATCAGAACTACTATGACAAGAACTTTACATATTACATGAATGTGCGCTTTAGGGATAGATCAAATAGTTAGGAATGCTTTGCTATTTAATATCGCATTTTTTTTTTTTTATTTCCTAAAGCACACAATTTCTTACTTTTTGGCTTGTTTGAATAGATCTACATTACATGATTTATTGAAATTATTCAGTACATTATTGATTCGGTTAATTGTTCACATGCTTGTAAATGTATTTTGATATGAATACAAAAGTTGGATACATAATACAATTAACTTATGTGGTAGCTACCTTGAATATGACGATTTTCACAATTTACATCTGACACTTACACTAAATTTATGGAAAATCCGAATTTATTTTTAGAATGTAAACCCGAAGTAGGTTAGCCAAAAAGTAGGTTTACCTAAATGAAACAACAACAAGAAGTCTGGTTATTTCGTTCCTCTATATTCTTAAATAACTACAAATGTTGTGTTGTAAGGATACTTATTGAACCTTGATTAATGCAAGAGCATAACTATTTCCTTTTTTTCCTGCAACAACTTGATTTTTTGTTTATCAACATATATTTATTCCATGCTGTCAAAAAGTAAAAGTTCAATGACGTCTTCTTTTGTATCCATATGCTCATGGAAAGTAGGTGGTTTGTTTTCGAAAACTTTGAACAAGGTCAATGACTCAAATTTTTGTAAAGAGTTATTGTCCCATGATATTGTTTTCTTTCTGAAACACACACAGGCTATGAAACTAGGATTTTACTCGAAGGTTTTCAACACTTTCCAGTATGTAGACCTATATCATCAAATAACAGATACTATTGGGGATTGGCTATATTAATTAGAAATTCAATAAGACAAGGTGTTAAAATACTGAAGAATACTAGCTCAGAATACCAATGGATTAAATTATACAAAAAATTCTTCCAATTAGAAAAAGATATTTTCATGTGTTTTTCATACATTTTTCCATGTAGCGGATACAGATACCATTGATGATATCCTTAAAGACATTAACTCATTTAGAAACATTGGAAATATAGTTTTATGCGGTGACTTAAATGCTAGAACAGGGTCAGAACTAGATTTCATTTTAGATGATACAGATGAATATATACCTATGGACCCTAAATATATTATTGATAAAAATATTCAAAAGCGTAGAAATCAGGATTCGAAGGTAGATGAAAGAGGAAAACATATTATTGACTTATGCATTTCATCGCGAATGAGAATCTTAAATGGAAGAACAACGGGAGACCTATTAGGAAAATGTACTTGTCAAAAAAAATGGCTTCAGTACCGTGGACTATGTTCTAACGTCTGAGGAATTATTAAAAAAATATTATTTACTTTCATGTGCATGAATTTAAACCTTTATTCTCAGACTGTCACAGTAAAGTTTCATTTAGTGTTAAAGCTTCGTTTAAACCACAGGTTTTTACGACAAATTATGAAAAAATGCCATGCCAATATAAGTGGACACAATATTCGCCGGAAAAGTTTAAAAGAGCACTAAATAATTTTGAAATTAAGTCGCAAATTGATTCTTTTATTTCAACTCAATTTGATATAAATGATCAGGGAATAGATTCAGCATGTAGCAAATTTGAAGATATAGTCATTAGTGTTGCTAATCAAAGTTTAAGCAAGAAGGAAAATAACAGGACTAGATATAATAAAAGTAAAAAATGGTACGATGAACAATTTTATATTAAAAGAAGAGATCTCAGTCGAAAAGCAAGTGTTATATATAATTGATTCAATAATATTGATTCTTTTAAAAGCTATTACTTATAATTTATATATATATAATCAAAGGGGTGTAACCCAATTAATTAATATGTATTTCTTTTTATGTTTCTACAATTTATTATCTAGAACTTTGTAGAAGAATATCATTGATTATTTTTATCACTGTTATATAATTTAGAAGTATAGAAAATTCTATGAGCACTTTGTGGATAATTCCAGATGAAAATGGAGTGAGTGTTTTTTTTTTTTACCATAAGTTAAAAATATATTTGGACTATGTATACTGAGATCTCGAAGGGTCTAGTGGACTCTCGTTTAGTCTTGATGGTCGTTGCGGCCTTGAATTCTCTCTGGAGAATTCTAAATTCTCTTTGGAGAATTTAAAAGAACTTTCGTTTAGTTCGTTTCTTTTCTAGAGAAAAGTTTATTATATCATTCTCTAGAAACCTGGAGAATTTCCTTAGATGTATAAATATAGGTCCCAATTCAGTCGTAGGTATTCAGAAATTTGAAGTGATTTAAAGTATATAATTTTGGTTGTTTCACTAGTGTTTTGTGTGGATTAAAATATACATGTGCTCATATTCTGGTTACTGGATTGAGGACTTACATTTGAGGGACAAGGACTTATTTGTCATTAACTTTGTAAGTTATTTATTTATTTATTTACTTATCTGTTTGTTTGTTTTTATGTATTTGCAGCATTTATTTGTTTGATTAAATATTGTTAAGTTTAAATTACTTGGTTGTTTTTTCGCTGTACCTGTCTAGTTACGCTAGGTCGTAACAGATTTTGGGGGCTCTGAGCCGGGATTGAACATTTTGTGCACCTATTTTATTCTGAATTTGAAAAAATATTTATTGTTTGTCATACCAGCAAAAAGCAACCATGTTATTCAAACTTGAAGATTTCATTGCTGCGCCTTCTCAAGAGCTGTTAAACTTGGCCAAAAAGAGTGATCTTTTAGACATTGCTAGTCATTATAGCATACCTGATGTCAAAACATCTATGTTAAAACGTGAAATTAAGAATGTTATCATTCAGTTTCTTGTTGATGAGGAATTTTTTGAACCCTCAGCTACATCTCTAATTATGGTCTCACAAACCGACATACAGTTGAAAGAGTTAGAATTAGAAAGGCATCTTGAACTGGAAAAATTAAGATTAGAATTTGAAGAAAAAAGAAGGGCAGATAAGGAAGAAAGGGAAGAAAGAATGCAAAAAGAAAAGTTAGAGCTTGAAAAACAAAAGGAAGAAAGGGAAGAAAGAATGCAAAAAGAAAAGTTAGAGCTTGAAAAACAAAAGTTTGCATTTGAAGAAAGGGAAAGAGAAAAACAAAGAGAAATGGAAGAAAGACAGAAAGAAAAACAAAGAGAAATGGAAGAACGACTTGAAAAAGAAAGATTAGAAAAACAAAGAGAGTTAGAAGAAAGGCTTGCAAAAGAAAAATTAGAGCAAGAAGAAAGAATTGAGGTTGA
The DNA here is from genome assembly GCA_964017185.1 of Rugalucina vietnamica. Classification (NCBI taxonomy): domain Eukaryota; kingdom Metazoa; phylum Mollusca; class Bivalvia; order Lucinida; family Lucinidae; genus Rugalucina; species Rugalucina vietnamica. The sequence continues at coordinate 55,013,133 of OZ024879.1, read as the reverse complement.
AAAAGAAAAACTGCAATATAGTTTAAAAATGAAAGAGCTTGAATTAAGCAGTAAATCAATGCCTCCTGTGTCTTTTGATCCTAGTAAAGTATTTGATGTTACAAAGCATATCAGGCTCGTTCCTCCATTTCAAGAAAAAGAAGTAGATAAGTACTTTTTACATTTTGAGAAGGTAGCAGAAAATTTGAAATGGCCAAAAGAGCATTGGACCTTGCTTCTACAGAGTGTTGTTATTGGTAAAGCTCGAGAAATTTACACTCAGCTTCCACTTGATCAAAGTTCAGATTATGACACAGTCAAAAATCTGATTCTTAAGGCTTATGAGTTAGTACCTGAAGCTTATAGGCAGAAATTCAGAAATTGTAGGAAAGAACATGATCAAACCCATGTAGAATTTGCTAGAACTAAGGAGCAATTATTTGATAGGTGGTGTTCTTCAAAGGATGTAAAGTCTGATCATGCAAAATTAAGACAGCTCATGCTTGTTGAAGAGTTCAAACGATGCATACACTCTGATGTCAAATCTTTTCTTGACGAAAGGGAAGTAGAAACTTTAGATGTAGCAGCACGATTAGCTGATGATTATGCTTTGACTCATAAGGTGTCTTTTGTAAATAAGCCTTACAAGAAACCTTTTAACCCTCAATTTAAACCTAATACACCTCAGTCAAAACCATTTAACCCTCAACAGAGAAATAATTCTCCTCAACCTAATCCACAACCACAAGCTGGACTAACAGCTGATATTTCCAGTCCTTCACATAATCCTAAAAATAAAGATACTAGTGAAAACAAAGGTCAAAGATCCTCATACTCACCCCGGCTGTTTTGCAATTATTGTAAAGGTGACGGTCACGTCATTTCTGAATGTGAAACTTTGAAAAGAAGAAAAGAGAGACAAAATCAAAATAATTCTAGACCAACAGGTCTTACTTCTTTAAGGTCAAAACCACAGTCGATTATTCAGGATGAAAATCCTATTTTGGCCAAAACGTCTGCGACTGATTGTATTATGGAGATTTATGAACCATTCTTATCAGAAGGTTTTGTGTCACTTACTAGTGATTCTGCCCAGTCTACCCCTATTAAAATCTTACGAGATACCGGAGCTTCTCAGTCTCTTATTTTAGCAGATACCCTGCCTTTTTCCGAGAAGACTTCAACTGGGACAAGTGTCCTTATTCAGGGAGTAGAGTGTGGATTTGTTAATGTACCGCTCCATAACATTTATTTGTCTTCAGACTTAGTTTCTGGTCCTGTGGCTGTAGGTATTAGGCCTTCTTTACCTTTTAAAGGTGTTCACTTGCTATTAGGCAATGACTTAGCCGGAGATAAGGTTGTGGTAAACCCACTTTTGACCAATACACCTTGTGAGGATCAATTGCCTGATCCCATTGAGCAGGAAATTCCTGATCTTTACCCTTCATGTGCCGTTACAAGGGCTATGGCAAAGAAAGTCAAATTGAATGATGGGATACAGGATGTTGACTTAACTGACACTTTTATAGGTCAGTCTTTTCATGATGAGATTTCAAAATCTCTTTCTTCAAGTCAAACTGACTTCAACAATCAAAGGTCAGACAATGACCTTTCACCTTCAATTTTTGACCAAGGTCACGACCAAATGTCAAGGTCACAACTTTGTCAAGAACAGCACAGTGATCCTGAAATCTCGCCTTTATTTGAAAGGGCTTTAGATGAAAATGAAATTTCTCAGGTTCCTGTTTGTTTTTATGTCAAAAATGACATCTTAATGAGAAAATGGCGTCCTCCTGATGTTTCAGCGGAAGACGAATGGACCATAAATCACCAAATTGTTGTTCCTAAGGCTTATCGTCCTGAAATCTTAAACTTGGCCCATGAAACTCCCATGTCAGGTCATTTAGGGATAAATAAGACTTATCATAAAATTCTCAAGCATTTCTACTGGCCAGGATTAAAATCTGATGTTTCCCAACATTGCAAATCCTGTCACACTTGTCAAATGGTAGGAAAACCTAATCAGACTATTCCAAAAGCTAATTTACAGCCTATTCCTGCATTTGATGAACCATTTAGTAGGATTATCATTGACTGTGTAGGTCCGTTACCCAAGACTAAATCAGGTTGCCAATATCTCTTGACTATAATGTGTGCTTCAACACGTTTTCCTGAAGCAATTCCACTCAGGAATATCAAGACGAAAACAATAGTTAAGGCCCTTGTAAAGTTTTTCACACTTGTAGGTCTTCCAAAATCAGTCCAATCAGATCAGGGTTCCAATTTTATGTCAGGAACATTTCAGCAAGTAATGCATGAACTTGGCATTAAACAATACAAGTCATCAGCTTATCATCCTGAAAGTCAAGGTGCTTTGGAAAGATTCCATCAAACTTTGAAGAACATGATCAGATCTTACTGTTTTGACACCGAAAAAGATTGGGATGAAGGCATACATTTGCTATTATTTGCTGTCAGAGAGTCAGTACAAGAGTCTCTTGGGTTCAGTCCGTTTGAACTTGTTTTCGGACACACTGTTCGTGGACCTTTAAAACTTATGAAAGAGAAGTTTCTTTCAAGTAATGACAGTCCTTTGAACTTACTTCAGTATGTGTCTGACTTCAAAACTAGATTGACAAAAGCTTGGGAAGTTGCTCGGTCCAATCTTAAGTCAGCTCAGAGCAAAATGAAGTTGCATTTTGATGAAAATGCTCAGAACAGAAATTTTGACCCTGGAGACAAGGTGATTGCTCTTTTGCCCATTCCTGGCAGGCCATTACAAGCTAGATATTATGGTCCATATACTGTTGAGAAAAGGTTAAGTGATGTAAATTACATTGTTAACACTCCTGGGAGGCGCAAGCAAAAACAATTATGTCATATTAACATGCTTAAAAAGTACATTGATAGGGATAGTGATAATGATAGTTCAGTTATTTCCTCAGTAAGCATAGTTAATTCTGTCCCTCATGAACAAAATCAGACAGACTTTGAAGAAATGAACTCTGTGAACTGTGAACCATTATCCTCAAAACTCCAGAATTCTGACATTCTGCATGACCTCGATCAGAAACTGTCACATCTAGATCCGGACAAGAAACATGAACTAAAACAATTAATTCTTGAATATGAGCACTTATTTCCGGACATTCCATCCAGAACCGATAAAATCTACCATGATGTAGACATTATTGAAGGAGCAAAACCGGTGAAACAACATCCGTATAGACTTCATCCTGAAAGACAACAATATCTCAGGAAAGAAGTTAAGTATTTGCTGGACAATGACTTTATAGAACCTAGTCAAAGTGAATGGAGTTCTCCTTGTATACTTGTGCCAAAATCTGATGGGACATTTCGAATGTGCACAGACTATAGAAAAGTAAATTCTGTCACAAAAACTGACACATTTCCCATACCATGAATTGATGACTGCATCGACAACATTGGTCACGCCAAATATGTGACAAAATTCGATCTATTGAAAAGGTTTTGGCAGATTCCATATACAGACAGTCCAAAGGAGATTTTAGAATGTGTTACTACGGAAAGACAATTTCGAAATAAACTGAAAGCGCTGAAATGTTGCTTGGTTCGCTTGGTTAATAGTTTGATTTTCGGTCTGGATGGGTGTAAAGCTTACATCGACGATGCCATCATCTACAGTGAAGAGTGGAAACAACACCTGGAGATCATCAGAGAATTCTTCAAAAGACTCAGTGATGCTAAACTGACAATAAACTTACCGAAAAGTGAATTTTGCCATGCTAGTTTGACATTTCTAGGACATATTGTTGGACAAGGTCAGGTCAGACCTGTAGAAGCCAAAGTTGAGGCTATATCAGATTTTCCTGTACCTACAGGAAAACGGCAACTGATGCGCTTTTTGGGTATGGCTGGATATTACAGGGAGTTCTGTAATAATGTTTCAGTTTTAGCTGAGCCTTTGACAAACTTACTTTATGATAAGAAGGTCAGGTATGTTTGGAATAAGGCTTGTCAGAGTTTTGTTCGATTTGGGCCATACTTAAAAGTGTGTCAGCTCTATTAGCACTGCAAATAAAAAATAAAATGAGACTCCATCTGAGTATTAGCTAGAGCATAAGTCTCATGTTGCAAGAGCACAATCTTGACATTAGACACATAAAAGGTAGAGATAATATAATTCCAGACACCCTTTCAAGAGCTTGACAGTTTTGCCTTGTATGTTTGCATATGAGTATTGCAAAAGAAAGTTTTATTTCACAAAACTTTCTTTTCGTTGAAGAGGGGAAGTGTTATATATAATTGATTCAATAATATTGATTCTTTTAAAAGCTATTACTTATAATTTATATATATATAATCAAAGGGGAGTAACCCAATTAATTAATATATATTTCTTTTTATGTTTCTACAATTTATTATCTAGAACTTTGTAGAAGAATATCATTGATTATTTTTATCACTGTTATATAATTTAGAAGTATAGAAAATTCTATGAGCACTTTGTGGATAATTCCAGATGAAAATGGAGTGAGTGTTTTTTTTTTTACCATAAGTTAAAAATATATTTGGACTATGTATACTGAGATCTCGAAGGGTCTAGTGGACTCTCGTTTAGTCTTGATGGTCGTTGCGGCCTTGAATTCTCTCTGGAGAATTCTAAATTCTCTTTGGAGAATTTAAAAGAACTTTCGTTTAGTTCGTTTCTTTTCTAGAGAAAAGTTTATTATATCATTCTCTAGAAACCTGGAGAATTTCCTTAGATGTATAAATATAGGTCCCAATTCAGTCGTAGGTATTCAGAAATTTGAAGTGATTTAAAGTATATAATTTTGGTTGTTTCACTAGTGTTTTGTGTGGATTAAAATATACATGTGCTCATATTCTGGTTACTGGATTGAGGACTTACATTTGAGGGACAAGGACTTATTTGTCATTAACTTTGTAAGTTATTTATTTATTTATTTACTTATCTGTTTGTTTGTTTTTATGTATTTGCAGCATTTATTTGTTTGATTAAATATTGTTAAGTTTAAATTACTTGGTTGTTTTTTCGCTGTACCTGTCTAGTTACGCTAGGTCGTAACACAAGCAATATGTTTAACAATCCTTTTATTAGATCATTTAGAGACTCTTTCTTTAAATGCTACAGACAGTATCGTAAACTAGTTAAATATAAGAAGAAAAATTTCACTAAAACTGTGATTTCACAGTTAGATGAATTAGAAACAAAAGACCCAAAAACGTATTGGAAATTAGTAAATTCTCTAAAAGATGAGTCTGACTCAGAAAGCCCTGAAAAGGCTATCGATTCTAATACATGGCATGATTATTTTGTAAATTTAAATTCGGTGGAGGACACATTTAAAGACAGATGTGATATACTAGATAAAAAGATTGAGACATCAAATGAGGTAACATTTAACTTATTAGACAGCACGATCAAAGAAAAAGAAATTCAAGATAATATTAGTAAACTTCATAATAACAAAGCAACGGGGTTAGACACAATAAAAAACGAAATGCTTAAGCATGGAATTACAGAATTTATTCCTTGTTTAAGAAAACTATTTAATCTCGTTCTCTCGTCAGGTATTTATCCCTCCTCTTGGGCAACTGGTTATATCTCTCCAGTCTTTAAGACTGGGGATTCATCACAACCTGAAAATTACAGGGGTATTACTATTACGTCCAATGTAGGTAAATTATTCAACCTAATTTTAAATTCAAGGTTAGACAAATTTCTTGATGAAAACAAATTAATAAACAAATCACAAATTGGATTTACAAAAAATACAAGAACCCAAGATCACATGTTCGTTCTAAAAACTCTTATCGATAAATATACACACAAAAGTGGCGATAAATTATATGCCTGTTTTGTTGACTTTAAAAAAGCATTTGACTCGGTTATTCACCCTGGTTTGAAATTAAAATTAAAGGAGTTAGATATAAGTGGTAAATTCTATGATGTTATCAAGAGGTACAAGTAGGCAAAGATCAGGAAAAGGCGCAATCAGAAAAAGATTCCCACTCCAAAAACCGAGGTGGGAAAAAACCAAACTAACAATCAGGTACTTATACCATGAAACATATCGTAAGCCGAATGAGCAGCTATTTTCCCAATAGGTGGCCACTCAGTTACCTTAACTTAACTAAAAATATGAAAACATACATAAGGCGCCAACAGCACAAAAAATTTTAAACACCAAGACATAAAACAAAAAGAACCACTACAGAAGTATCGACTTGGAACGATCAGTAACACAAAGTTACTGGCGGGCTTAAACCGGTTTTACAGGTACCTAACCTCACCCTCAGCTTCTGCAGCGGTTCACAACATTTAGTTAGTTCTTCGGTCCTCGTGGTGAATCTCTAACTAGTCAATGAATCATCAAGAACAAACAAATAAATCATGATAAACATCCCGATGAATCAAAAACCAGGACTCACAGATTGAGTAAGCTGACCGACGATGGAGATCCCTGGGCGCCGAATAACCTACTAACTCCGGAGCAAAAGAAAAACACCAGTTGGACCCCGGTGGGCCAAGCAACAGACAAGAAGCTCCGGCCCCAACCAACTAAAATGAATAGCTTTAAGTCGGGGCCATCATAGAGTCTGACGCCCGACCCACCGGCGTGCAATTAAAGAAGGCAGCATAGTTATCAACCATGATTGGGTTAAAAACTAAGCATGCAGACTGTCGCATAACATTCAAGTTATAACCTATACGTCTGTAACGTGATATGATTTTTCCGAACTGAAGAGAAAAATCATTTATTCCTTTAAGTTTCTTTAATTTGTAAACCAAGTCACCATAAAATTCAGGTTCCGAAAGGCCCTCACTTAAAAGTGTCTTTAACCCAACATTATATTTGGAAATCAATTCATAGTGTCTACGATAAAATTTAGAAAAGGTTTTTCGAAGTTTATGATACCGATAGCCCTGTTGGAGAAGTTTTGCCGTTAAACATTTATTTCGAGCGTTGAAGTCTGTAACATGATTGCAGACTCTAGCAAACCTAATAAGTTGCGAAATGTATACACCATAAGAAGCACGACGAGGAACGTAACCATCCAAAAAAGGAAAATTTACTATATCAAAATCAAAGTCATCGCGCTTATCATAAATTTTAGAAGAAACAAATCCCTTTGCAACAGAAAGATGTAGATCTAAAAAGGGGGCTTCGGTATCTGAGATATTAGCTTTGTTCAACTGAAGTTCAGGTGGATAAATTTGATTGACCATACCTTCAAAATAAGGGTTGTCAATGTTCAAAAGGTCATCGAGGTAGCTAGATGTGGAATTAAAAGCCTCGATAACATCAGCTTGATTATCATGGTTAAGAGAATCCATGAAATCTCTTTCGTAGCAGTATAAAAATAAATCAGCTACGAGAGGTGCGCAATTTGTACCCATCGGAATTCCAACAATTTGTCTGTATAACTTGGTCCCAAATCTAATATAAATATTATCAAGGAGATAGGATAAGGCGTCGCACACATTCTGACATGACCAAAGGGTATACCGACTTTGGTCAGAGGAAGTGAAAAAAGCCTTTCTGTCATTACATGCCAAATAAAGTGAACCATAGTTTTTTAATATGAGATATATAAGATACATATATAAGAATATGTATTCGAAAAGTAAATTATGTGTGAAGTTAGGGGATACCCATACAAAGTTTTTTACATCAGGTAAAGGTGTTCGTCAGGGTGATGTTTTAAGTCCAAACTTGTTTAAAATATTTATTAATGATTTCCCTAATTATTTGTCAGAATGTAAAGATACTGTTAATATTAATAACAACGTTTTACAGTGTTTAATGTATGCTGATGATATCGTTCTATTTTCAACATCTTTAGAGGGGCTTCAGCATAGACTTAATGGATTAAACCAGTTTTGTAAAGAATGGTGCCTAGATTTAAATGTTTCTAAGACAAAGATTTTAATATTTAATAAGGGTGGAAAATTAATTAAAGATACTTTATATTTCGATAAGGATTGCCTAGAATGTGTCCAACATTATCGGTACCTTGGTGTGTACTTTTCCGCAAGTGGTATTTTCAACTATGGACAACAAGATATTTTTAATAAAGCCAGAAAGGCATCATTCAAATTAACGAAACTTGTCTCTTCGGCAGAGCCAAGCATCAAAACTAGTCTTCATTTATACGATCATCTCATCAAACCTATTTTATTATATGGCTCTGAAATTTGGGGTATTTTTAAAACTAATTCTAAAGCTTGTAAAAACGATGAAAGTTTCAAATTTTCTAATATATATAAAAATAGTATGGTTGACAAATCGCAAATAAGTTTTTTGAAATACATATTAGGTGTTAATAGATTTTCTTCAAATTTAGCAGTTTTGTCAGAAACTGGCCGGCTGCCAATATATTTCTCTGTTATTATATCTGTAGTGAAATATTTACATAGATTAGAAAATGCGCCCGATGGTTTATTAAAGGATGCATATATATCTTCAAAGCGTATGCACCAGGGGGGATTGCAATCGTGGTATACTTCTGCAATCTATATTCTTCAATTGTTAGGGTTGAAGATTTCTTCCTGTTTAAACTTAACTATAAACCAATTAACCAATATTGTAAAAAATAAATTAATTAAACAATACTCTTCTTATTGGAATCAAGAACGGAGTAAACATCTGCTCTCGGGCAAACTTGATACGTACTTTAATTTAAAACAATCTTTTTGCTTTGAACCTTATTTGTCTTTGACAAACTTCTATCACAGACGAGCAATTTCTAAAATTCGCATTAGTGCTCATAATCTTATAATTGAGTTTGGGAGATATAAAAAGCCAAAACCCTTACCAAGAGAAGATCGACTATGTAAGTTTTGTAATTTAAATGAAGTTGAAACGAGATACACTTTATAACACGTTGTTTGAAATATGATTCAGAAAGAGAAGAATTTTATAAAACAATCAGTAAGTTAAATGCTAATTTTGATCTACTAAATGATTTACATAAAACTATGTGGTTACTATCACAAGAATGTGAAAGTGTTTTAATAGAATTAGCCTGTTTCATTTTAAAATGTTTTGACAAAAGGACTACTATTGTACATTAATATAAAATAATTAGTTCAGATGATCTACTACCATGTGGAAAAATATTTCAATATACTCATTTTTGTTGGAGCGAACCACCTTCATTCCTTGATTTTTGCTTTAATCTTGTTGTGCAAATACTATTCCCACATAAAATGCTCAATGCTTGTTTGTTTTGTAATGTTCATGTATGTGGAGTTTAAATGTTTGTTAATGTCCTTACGTTTCATGTTATATGTCTCTTTTTTCCAATCATATAAATGTACATTTTTAACTACCCGAAAGGGTCATTGATTTGAAATAAAATATATTCTATTCTATTCTATTCTATTCTGTGGCCAAATCTCTGGGCTCGATTCATTTAAAGTGTTTTAGGAAGGAAACAGTTTAATATTCCATTTCAAGTATTTGGAAAGAACATACAAAATTCACTTAATAAATCATACACATTCATTTTGACAATGATAAATATGTGATAATAACTTGATAAGATGTATGACACCTGAGTGAATCTGTATCTTTCTTTCTTTTGGAACGTCTTATCCTCCAACCGCTGGGAGCACCCACATTACGTGGTACAAATGTCTCTGAAGTATCTGCATATTATTAAGGAATACCCTCCACCATCGGAATATGTACATACATAAATGCAGCATTGACATTTCTTGATGTTAGTGGCATTATATTTTCAAATATCTCTTAAATCTTCACCCCTCATTTAATTTCTTAAGTCTCTCCGAGTGCACAGCAAAACACAAATTTCTTGTGAGCCTCTCAACAGTAGAAAGATCGATTCCCCTCACAGTTTGAAGTTCTGTTATCTGACCACAGTCTATTATGAGTTTTGTTAAGCTAGCCTTAGTAGGAAAAACAGTTCTCCAGAAGTCTGGATCACTTTTACTTATTATGTAGTCCTTTAGCACCCTATAAGGTTCCTTCCTTACTGAGTGTAATACAGAGCATCGTAGTAGCATGTGAACAATATCTTCATCCTCAATGAAACATAATGGACAGGTAGAGTTCACCTGGTACTGATTAAACTTGGAACGGATTGTTTGCACTATATATGTCAAAATTCGGCATTTCACAATACCACGACGAACATCTAATCTAGTAGAATGAACAGTGTTTCAAACTGGGTGGGTTTGACCAATCCGAAGACCTGTAGTATTACAGTACTGTAAAGTTGACTTTTCACCTGCTTCTTGGCGAAGTCTCTCTGTCCAGTATTTTCTGACAGCATTCTTGGTCTTTATTTTCTTCTGATCTTTGGAAATATCCAGTTCACATATAGAGTCAATATCTGGAAGCTCATATTTGGTCAAGATATGCTTTACTCTTGTGAAGAAGCTTCTACTTTCAGTGTCATAAGATAAGGATTGTCTCTTTGCAAGAAGAACAACTTTTGTATTGCCTGACTTAAGACATGAAAACAACAAACTTAAATGTCTCTTATCTAGTTCCGCCTCCATTGGTAATGCTCCTAATAGAAGAAGGACGGCAGCATATGAAGTTCTACTAGGTAGAGTTTGTAATTTTCTTAATGTATCCACATGAAAGTCATTTAAGAGTTTAAAATGCTTTTTAAGTAAAAATATTGACTCTAGACCAAATAACAACCTTGGCATAACATAACATTGATACATCTTATATGAAACTTTTTGATTGAGCCCATTTGAGCCATGCATACCAGACTTAATTAAAGAATACAGTGTACGTCTAGCTAGACTAATCCTATCAATAACATTGACTTGACCTTCAGATGAGCCACCACGTACAAGCCCTAAATGCTCTGAATTTTCTTTTACAGTCATAGGGGTTTTACCCAGAACCCAGGAAGACCAATTTTCGTTCTTCAAATGATGAGAATTCATTGTATGCCGTACAACACAGCTTTTTGTTGGATGAAACGTGCATTTGTTTCTACTAGAGTTTCTGTAACATTTGTCTAACATAATTTGGAGTTCCCAAGGATATTTAGACATTAACAGTAAATCATCAGCACATGTAGGACATCCCACATATATTGTCCCAATGAACACTCCCAGATTTGCTTTCCCAAGATCTAAGAGAAGAGGGTTGATATAGGTCTTATAAAAATGCGGAGACAGTACGCCACCTTGGCGGACACCCTGCAGAACTGGAAATGGGTCACTGTATTCACCCTGCCACTTGACCTTAGATGTTAACCCCTCATACAGATCACTAACCACTGACCACAGGCCTCCATCTACTCCTTGGGAGTAAAGTTCACATAATGTAAGCTTATGATCTTGCTTATCAAAAGCCTTCTGACTATCCATTGGGGCAATATAAAGAGGCGTCCTATTAACATATGCATCATAAGAAGCTTCAGAGAGCAGTAACGATCCAAGTCCCGGACTGAGGCCCTCACTGAATCCTACTTGTAGTTTTGATTGTTCACTATTTAAACCTTTCTCAATCAACTTATCAAGCAAAGCATACTCAAAGACCTTACCAATAGTGGCAGTTACAGTTATTCCTCTGTAATTATCTACCGAAGTTGGATCTTTACCCTTTTTGTGGACAGGAGTCAGAACGCCAGTCTTAAAACTTTCAGGAACGACGCCTGAACTCAATATTTCATTAAAAAGCTTAACCAACAATGGTAATATATGAGGGCCAGCTAGTTTTAGGTGCTCTGTTTGAATTCCATATTCATCTGCAGATTTTCCGGTATTCAATTTTGAGACGGCTTTCTGTACATCCTGTTCCGTAAAGGCCTCAGTCACAGTTCTCGCCTCGTTACAGAGTATCTTAATATGTTCATATTTGATTGATACTTCATCTGAATAGTCCTGGTCAAAATGAGGCTCTGCCTTAGGCATAGCCAGATCCTCATAAAATTCCTTAAATGATCTGCTCTGAGGAGTCATATAACTCTCTGTCATTATATTTGATATACTGGGTACCAGTGGAGGCACTATCCGACCTGTTGCGTCTAACAATTCTATGAAACAGTCTCGAGCTGGGATTGGACATGAGTTCCGAAATAATATTTTCCTTTTCTTGAGATTTCTCATATCGAATTTGGGTTCTCAATGCTTTTTAGCTAATTTCCTTTCAGCAAATAAAACCTCAACATTGGAATCATCAGTCCGGTATTTCCAAGACCTATGAGTGCTTCTACAGGTTTTTAAGAGCTCCCTTACTCGTGGAGAAACCCAACGACTAAGTCCCTTCAATTTGTATGCTAATGCTGGGACTGATTTCCTAGCTGCGAGACGCAACAGCTCGCCTAGTGTCTCCACTTTCTCCTCTACCGATAATGTTTCAAATCTCTCACTGTTGAGGGAGTTTATCAGGGTTGTTTGGAATTTATCCTTATCTACTTTTTCCCATTTGAGTTTCATAACAGCCTTAGTAGGCTTAGATTGCTTTCTACTTAAGGTCACAGAGACAAACTGATTCAATGACATAGTAACTGGCACATGTGATGAAGTATTAATATCCTGCATATCAAATATAGATACTAAATTGTCCAATGTACATCCAGACTTCGTAAGGATATAGTCAATCTGGGATGAAGAATTTCCAGAATGATGGAAGAATGTACATTTTGTAGAGCCTCCAAGACTATCTGTGAGAGAATTCTTCTCACAAAAGGTACGAAGAAGCCGGTCATGTTGATTAGATCTACTTGACATCAGAGTACCATTAAAGTCACCACACACCACTAGTCTATGAGAAACAATGTACTTATCAATAATACTTTGGAGTACATCTAAATGTTCTATGTATTGAGCAGTGGATCCAGAATCCATTGAAGGCATATAGCAGTTTATAAGGCATGTGTTGCCCTCATTTGCGCTTATCTCAATGGCTATGATACGGGTAAACTGAAATAGACAATTGTATATTTATACTGAACTATGTTTGTGAAGCGGGTACAAAACAGTGTAAATAACCTCAACTTATTCTTAGTTGTAGAAATGTCGGGACGACATTTTATTTGTGGGGGAGAGTCTAGCAAGTGTTGTACCAGAATATACTTACCAATTTGGCAGTCTGTAACTGGTATCGGCTCTGACTCTGGACAGCAATACGTCTGAACGCAGTGGTTGTCTGGAGAAGAATGAGCCTCGAACCCTGGTACTACTTTGGCAGGTTAACTTGCTGGCGGATGAATATCTCCACGTGAAATTGATGCTCACTCAGTCAGCTGATCTGTTTTCCCGCGCTTGATGAAGACTGGTTGGTCAGGTAAACCACTACCGGTACAACACTGGAAGATGCATAACACAAGTTAGATTATCTGAAGAACAGGGGGTACCATTTTTTGATTCCAGGACATCTCGGCCCATAACAAACTCGGCCCATGACAAACTCGGCCCTTGACAAACTCGGCCCATGACAAACTCGGCCACCAAATCTAGGACCATACCAACTCGGCCCATACCAACTCGGCCCCTATCTACTAGATACTATGAAAACCTCATTGCTGAATACTATAGGAAGTTATAAACATTGTTTTGATATAAAACATCATATTTAGTATTAGTATGTTTGAAGATGACATATCAGCAACTCCAGGCTGTTTTCAAATCCATAATCTTAATGAATTATGATTGGTATTAAGATTTGTAGCCTTAACAAACAATTTCACGTACATGTAATGCAGAGATTGTCATTACGCTGAGTTTATCATCGATGATGGGCATAGTTGAAACTTCGGAAAGAAGATAGAAAGAAGGAAAGAAATGAACGTGAGTATTATATCTAAAACAAAGTTAGTCAATTACAAAATAATGATCATTGCCAATGTTTTGTCACACCTGACCAGTAATTGGGCAATGGCAGTATTTGTTTGGATGAAGAACTCAGTCAATTATAATAAACAAGCAATCAGTGAACAAATCAATATAATTATCACAGTTCAGTCTGCATATAGCATATTAATTAAAAGATAATTGGTATACTTGCATGACTTAAATTGTTAAAATGATTAAATGATAAAACACTTACTTATACCTAATCGTGTGTTCTTTTTTTTATTTTTACCTTCTTGTTTTTGTTCAATTCGTCTGTTCTAATAGAATCATGGTGAAAACTTAATTTTCTGTCATATTAAAGAGATAAGTCTACTGAAGTCTATAACGTTTATGTCGGCTATGTTTTAGGAAACGCGATTTTCAAGCAAGTGTGACGAATATTCATTTTAAAATCGTAGTTTCTATTAAAATTTCTGTAAAAGCTCATAGTTTGATATTCGCCATGTAAAAACGCCTAACTCTGACAGTTTTCCCGATTAAAATTGACGTATCCACTGTTTTACAAGGTGGTCGCTTTCGCACCTGATTCACCTACTTAGTTTTCTAGAATGGAGTTTCCCGTTATAATGGAACAACCCGGATATTGCACGTGACTGGATGGGTATAAAAGGAGCAAGCGAGGCAGTGATAGTCATTATTGTGAAAGAAGTCGGACGGTTTAGATCAGAGAGAGAGAGAGAGAGAGAGAGAGAGACTGCAGGCAGTTGATGATGTAGTAGTAAATAGGCTTCGTGGCACGGAGCTCAGGCTTTGGGATAACGAGAGATCATTGCGATAGCTCTTATCCCCTAGTGTTGAACCTCTTAGTGCTGAACGAACATTTGAGACTCTTTGGCCGCAGAGATCATTGCGATAGCTGGGCCCTTGGTCACAGAGATCATTGCGATAGCTGGACCAATATGGAGTCTAAAATAGAAGTTCATGGGAAGCCAGTGATTTAGGCTATAGTGGGATAGCCAACGAAACCATAGGGGTTTCAAGCCTGTCAGTGTTGTGTAAATGGCGTTTGAATTATGAGTTCCTGGACGTAGATTGGGTTTGAAACCATTCAGTCACATATCAAGTATTACATTAGAATTATTATAGTCACACATTATTTCTAAAACGACGTGTATGAACTACACCAAGACCTAGGGCGAGGGTTGGGATCCCATAAAACCGGTTTAAGCCCCCTAGTAAATGTATTACTAACCGTTCCAAGGCGGTGCTCTTGGCGTGGCTCATCTCGTTCAGCATTAGTATAGTCGTTTAAATAGCATCTTGCTTGGTACGTGTTTCAAGCATTATAGTTTCCGTAGTTCAAGATATACAGAAGTACACAGCTCGGTCCACAAAACGTTACATTTGGTGTCAGAAGTGGGATAATGACAACTGCCAGACCGGGGTTGCCTTATCCATGCATATTCTAGATGGAATCGTTCAAACAATATGGAGACCTTTACTTGTAATTTTATAAAGAGCCTAAATATGTTAAACAAAATTCGGGACGAATTTTCTTGAAGGGGGGATAGTGTGACGAATATTCATTTTAAAATCGTAGTTTCTATTAAAATTTCTGTAAAAGCTCATAGTTTGATATTCGCCATGTAAAAACGCCTAACTCTGACAGTTTTCCCGATTAAAATTGACGTATCCACTGTTTTACAAGGTGGTCGCTTTCGCACCTGATTCACCTACTTAGTTTTCTAGAACGGACTTTCCCGTTATAATGGAACAACCCGGATATTGCACGTGACTGGATGGGTATAAAAGGAGCAAGCGAGGCAGTGATAGTCATTATTGTGAAAGAAGTCGGACGGTTTAGATCAGAGAGAGAGAGAGAGAGAGAGAGAGAGAGAGAGAGACTGCAGGCAGTTGATGATGTAGTAGTAAATAGGCTTCGTGGCACGGAGCTCAGGCTTTGGGATAACGAGAGATCATTGCGATAGCTCTTATCCCCTAGTGTTGAACCTCTTAGTGCTGAACGAACATTTGAGACTCTTTGGCCGCAGAGATCATTGCGATAGCTGGGCCCTTGGTCACAGAGATCATTGCGATAGCTGGACCAATATGGAGTCTAAAATAGAAGTTCATGGGAAGCCAGTGATTTAGGCTATAGTGGGATAGCCAACGAAACCATAGGGGTTTCAAGCCTGTCAGTGTTGTGTAAATGGCGTTTGAATTATGAGTTCCTGGACGTAGATTGGGTTTGAAACCATTCAGTCACATATCAAGTATTACATTAGAATTATTATAGTCAGACATTATTTCTAAAACGACGTGTATGAACTACACCAAGACCTAGGGCGAGGGTTGGGATCCCATAAAACCGGTTTAAGCCCCCTAGTAAATGTATTACTAACCGTTCCAAGGCGGTGCTCTTGGCGTGGCTCATCTCGTTCAACATCATTATAATCGTTTAAATAGCAGTGCTCGGTCCTTTAAACGTTACACATATCTGTACCTAGTCGTAAAAGAAAAAAAAATGCACTGTTAATAAAATTTCCTCACGTTTTGAAATAAATACATGACTCTTTTTTAATGTCCTTGCATACTTCTCAAGAACAAAATCCACAATTTTACAAGTAGAGTATATAAATGATAAGCATATGAAGACTTTGTAATTTTTATTTATCAGTACGTGTATCTATAACTTTAGACAAGACAAATTTTAACTTAAGTCGAAAAGTATTAACAGTATAACATTAGCAATGAATAGATATTTACCGACTACAACATACTTGTATATTCCGTTAATCATACTATAAACTTCATATTGTATCAGCATTATAAATAGAGGCCGAGTTTGTTATGGGCCGAGTTTGTCATGGGCCGAGTTTGTATGGGCCGAGTTTGTTATGGGCCGAGTTTGTCATGGGCCGAGTTTGTTATGGGCCGAGTTGTCCAGTTACCCCATTTTTTCTATTGTGAGGTGCGCCGGGAAAAGGAGGTTGAGTTCGTCCGATTCGGGTTGTTTGGTTTTATTTCGGTTCTGAAGGTGAAATCCATTTCCGCCTTCTAGAAACGACGAATAAAACAAAACGCCATTTGCTATTCCTCTTTTTATTTCAAGTTTCCCCTCTTCTTCAGGTAATGTTGGGCCAAAAAAAATGAAAGAATTGTGTGAACAAGAGTTTTATGCATTGATTTATGAAAGGACAGTTCTGAAATATGCATAATTTTGAAGATATTTGAAGCGAAGTTGTTGTTGTTGTTTGTAACTTCCTCCAATGTCTGGAGAACTTCACGTTAGTGAATAGATGTCCTTATTTTAAACTATTACTTTTTAATTTGCACCCCACCGATATTCAGAAATGTTTATTTCAATTCATTCAAGAGTCTAGTCCGTTTACAATGTAGAGCATAGCATAGTCCCCTGGCCACTGATTCGAATTTAGACAGAAAGTCCTCCCTTTGGGTTTCTCTCAGATTTAATTCAACTGCTGTGCAGTCCAAAATCAGCGCAACTAGCAGCTCGGAGTCGCGGCAAATACACTGTTGCACCTCATCTCCAAGATATTGTGATAAAACAGATTTAATCGTCTCGATAAAAGAATCACGGCTCTCCGCAAGCGAACGACACCTCAGCAGGAAATGTTCATGGTCTTCTGGATTCTCACCACACAGCAAACACGTTGGGTCAACATTGTACTGATTAAACTTAGCACGAACAGATTGAAGAACATATGTGCCTGTCATGAGCCTTGCCTTAATGCCAGCTTTCTTAATTGCCATAGGATTGAAACCTGCATTTTTCCAAACACAATGTACCTCACCAATTTCGTAATTTTCAGTATTCAAAAACCTGAGTGATGATTTATCACTCGCCTCAAGTTTTATCTTATTAACCCAGTATGTATTGATATGCTCATCAATTGTCTGTTTCCATGAAGCCTTAGTCAATTCACTATTCAAAAGGTCCAAGGTACTTGGTAGGCTGTATTGAGACAAAATTGAGTTGACATAGACAAACCAGCTTTTGGATTTATGGTCTTTAATCAAAATTTGCCTTTCTGCAATCCCTCTCTCAATTGAGCTGCTGCGTAACACACTACCCAACGTACCCAAGACTCGCTTGTGTAGATCCGCCACCAGAGGCAATTGACCAGACAACAGATACACTGCCGAGTCAGCCGTTCTCTCCTGAAGATGCATGATTTGTTTAAGGAATTTTTTGTGAAATTGGTTAAGTTTTTGAATTTCAGATTTTGACAGCTTCAGCACGTCAAGACCATAAATAAGACAAGGTAAAACATATGCCGACCAGAGAGACAATGAAACCCTAGGATTACCCCCGTTTTCACCATGCAAACCAGCCCCCATTATGGAGTATGCACAACCCCTCGCGGACGCAATTCTATCATCTACAGTTGTTGAGTGACCTGACCTAGATATTGAGTCCCTTTTTATCCCCAGGTGTGTACATTCATTTACCACCTCAATGGGATTTCCATTGATAGAAAAAAGTGAGAGCAGTTTTGTGCGGGGAAAAGTTGTTTACCTAAAATATGCAAATAATGGCTCTATTCTGCAGAAATATTGCATTGTACCATAGTTTAGTAGAGTATTAGTTGAGGTTAGGTTGTGCACTCCTTGAGTTGATAGAATTTTTGCAGGAAATGCGAATTACTGTTTATGAACATGAGTTATTTCCCTTGCTAAGTATGAGGAGCTGTACAATGTGCTCAGTGGTGAGTTGTTGATGGTTAAGTGAGTCATGAGTGTTACTAATTAATTTGCCTGGAGAATATTGTATCTTTTGCGTGGAAATGCTGTCGCAGGGGATGCAATGCCTGATATGGTTTAGGAATGATTGTGAAATGCACGTGACCATGATAACTGCAATATTTATGAGCTGATGCATTTTGTGTAAGACTATATTAGTGTTTAGACGTCAGTTTGGCACAGTTTTACATACAATGTTTCGTGAAATTCAGTTTAGATGTTTTCGTAAAACATTTCAAAGAATATCCAAAGTAACCTTATTAATGATTTTGCATAATGAAAGCGTATGATGCTCCAATCAGAGTTGCGGTTGATTATTTTACAGTTCATGGTGGCAGGTCAATCGAGAAATATTTTGATACAAATTTTAATTCTCTGTCTAGTCAATATTGTTGATTTCAAATAGTCTGTACTAAAGTTTTTCAATTGGGTGACTAAAATGAGAAGTATTCCATTTTCTGAGAAGAAGATATACATTTTTGATGTTCAGTTTGATTAACGTGAAAGCCCAGCTGATTTTTCAGGAAAATGAACTAGACCATATTTGAATTTGTTGATTATGAATAAGTAGTTACTGATGTAGCTATTTTCACATATATGACATGTCACACATCCACACATTCATTTACACGTTAATGTGCACACATGACAAGTGCACATGTTCAATAATATACATGCACACATCACATACATGTTCAATCGCGTCTCTGTGCACATCACATATATTCATACATAGCCCACTTTCACACATGGTCCATGTTCACATGTTCACTTATACACATGCACACATGGCATTCACACTATACTTATACATGTTGGTGCACACATTCATCTACACCACTGACATACACACATGTTCACCTGCAGTATGTTCAAACTCACATGTTCCATGCTCTTTTGACATATTTTGTGCACACATGCTTCTGTGCACACATTTTGGTGCACAAATGCTTTCTGGAACATATGATTAGGTTCAGGCGTATATTATACGGGCACACACATACTCATACATTTTCGTGCACACATACATACTTTTTTGTGCACACATACTCATACATTTTTGTGCACACATACTCACATACATTTTCGTGCACACATACATTTTCGTGCACACATACTTACATACATTTTTGTGCACACATACTCATACAGGGCTTTTTCTGACCTTTTTGGGAAATTTTAGGTACCAATGAAATTGGGGCAAAGTTGTGTGATTTTGGGAAAAAATACAACAATTTTGGGAAAAAATTGTGCAATTTTTAGCAAAATTGGGATAGTTTACCTTTTCTGCTAATTGGGAATGTTCCAGGTCAATTGGGAATTTTTTCAGCCAATTGGGAAAAAATTTGGTACCGGAAACCGGACCCAGTTTTGTATAGAGAAAAAGCCCTGTCATACATTTTCGTGCACACATTCTCACATACATATTCATGCACACATACTCATACATTTTCGCGCACACATTCTCACATGCATCTAACATTTTTGTAATTTTTTTTGACATGTATTTTTGATTATGATTTTGCTTTTCCCTTGATGCTGATGATGTTGATAAACTTAATCTTCAATGCTTATGAGCATATTAGTGCTTGGTATTGGAATGCATGTGAGTGCAGAGGATTGTTTTGTCAATTATTAGTATGTATTTACATCAAGGTGAAATCCATTTCCGCCTTCTAGAAACGACGAATAAAACAAAACGCCATTTGCAATTCCTCTTTTTATTTCAAGTTTCCCCTCTTCTTCAGGTTCATCTCCCAGGGTCAAATCACAAAACCGGGTTACACCACCGCGATCCGAACCCACATATTAATGCAAGTGTAACGTATATATATGTAGCCGAGTTTGCCTAACTCATACACGTTTTATAACAATTTTTCACAAGTCTGATGATTTCAACAAACATATATTGTATGACACTTTACCAGTATGAAGCTACTTGCTTGATTATTCTTAAAATGATTGGGTTTGATAAATTGAATTAACGATAATCACAGGGAATACTGGTACAACAATAACAATCAAAATCAATTCATTAAAGTTTGAACACACTGTTCTATGCCTAGTCTGATACTACCCGTTTCGTACACCTAGTATGAAACGACCTGCTTCACACCTCAGTATGAAACAAACAGGCGTCTCTGCAATGGTTAGCTTCAGCACAATGATACTGTCTGGACTGGCGAACCCTTAATTCTGAGCTTGTGCTGCAACTTAAAGAGTTCTCAGCCTTGTACCAACAGTACCAAACAGCACTAACCAGTATGAGACCACTAGCTAGTTTACTATTGAGAAATGTATGGAACCCGGTCGGCACTTGTATGGTTGCTTAGGCCTATCAGATCGGAGGTTGCCCTGCCACTTAGATAGCCTATTTCGCCTTACAATAATCTACCAAAGTCCCAATGCCACCTCTCAATAAATAGCTTTTATTTTCTTCGATGTGCACTCTCCAAAATCTAGAGCCAGAATAACTGATCTGCAAGAAAAACGGTCATTTTATACCCCAGGGGTGACGTCACAATCTTTGGGCGATTCGATTTCAAGACTAGTCCATTCTGTCATCGGGGCGTCAAGAGGCTACTTCGTTATACCTGGTTAATAAGCGCCTCGTGACGTTATCATTTTAATAAGCGTCTACCTGCTATTTTCAGATCGATGCCCAAATACACTAATTTTCCGTCAATTCAGTAAATTTCCAGTTAATAGAGACTATGCATAGAACAAGCAATCAAAGATGATCATTTCCGTATAGAATTCATGTAAAAAATACTAACCTAGCAAGAAATTACAACTGTTTTAAATTGATGAACGCTGATCAATTCTACTTTCGGTTTAAAAACAAGTAAAGCTTTTATCAAAATTTAGGTACTACGATTTACCGAACTAATTTTGTTACACTACCCACGCCTCCGGGTTTAAGCGTCCCGCTTAATCATACTATTATATCATGAATATTATCATCATCATCATCATTTTTTTTTACCATTATAATTATGGGTTTGGGGTTTTGTATTTTGAAACAGATCATGAACAAATAAACACATATATGCTTTAATTGCATAAACAAGGTACTGCATTATCTATCTTGATAATGAAACGGTACTACCGACCATACTTTCTCTCCTAAGTCGTTAAACATTTATTATCATTTTAATTTTACACGTCCACATATTTAACTTCATAACTGATTCTTTCAGTTGAAAGCCAAAATATAAAAATACTGCAGCTATCACTTTCTACAGTTTGAACACATCATGGATTCTAGAGAACACATACTTAGATCAGTATAGGGTATGTTTACTCAAACATAATCACACATGAATGAGGTGCTTTCCATATTAGTTCCTTTTGTGTCCCCATGTGATGTGACAGAAAAATTCCAGCCTATCGTGACACAGATAGCCACAAGCATTGCAACGTAGTGGGTTGTCCACAGCATGGATTCCTTGATGCATGCATAGCATCAGTCTATCTCCAAATATGAGCTCACAGTGCTCACAGCTGGCTTTCTCTACCTCCTTATCTGTCTGACTTGCCTGATCTCGTCTGGTTGTTGGAGGACGTTCATCACTAACTTGGCTAGTCACTCCAGCAGAAGTGACAGCATCCGCCTTCTTTTCCTTGGCAATGTGTGCAACTCTCTTTAATGGTGTATCTCTGAACATTGGTCTAGGCACGACATTCTCCTCCGCTGATTGACCACTTTCAACACTCTGACGAGCCATTTTTGATGCTGCAGCTACCGGTCTGGGCAAACTTCGCTTCCGGACACACGGATCCTTTTCTACATCACCTACTTCCACTTCTGGGTCTGAGTCCCAGTCAGAGTGCCTTCCTGCTGCCTCTTTGCCATGCTCTCTCTTCATGTGCCTTTTCCTATACTCGTCCTTAATGAATGTCACCTTACAAATTCCACACTGGCTGAGCTGGTTCACCTTGGTCTTGGCACAGCCCACAACATGCTGTTCAAATGTCTGTCCCTCGGGTATGTCCTTCTTGCACACCGGACAGATCACCTTGCTCTCTGCCATTGGCTTTCTTGGCGTGGTCTTTGTGTTAACCATCAGCCGATGATCACACCTGAAAAGAGAAGAAACAAAATCTTTAAACCACTCTGGTTTTTTAACCCTTCTACCTCTTGTGGTATACCTAGTCTCTTCTTCTTCTTCTTCTGACTGATCCACACTTGGTGTTCTAGCTGGTTCCTGCTCTTCTAAATCTGCTTCTTCATCAGCAATCTCAGCTGGAACCAGTATTTCTTCACCCCTTAAAATTTGACTCTTGACCTTGCTCATCCTTTCTGTATGAATTATTTGTAAAGCACCAGTCCTTCCACAATCAACCTCATACAGGACATCACACAGTTTTCTCTTAACCTCAAATGGACCTTTCCAATACCATGTGAACTTAGGTGAATGACCAGGCTTTTTCACTGGGAATAAAACATACACCTTATCACCTTCGACATATGTTTCGTACGATAAGGAACTATCATGAAACTTCTTCTGCCTTAATATTGCCCTACCAGTGTGTGACCTTACAAATTTATGTGCATTTTCCATTGCTTCTTGTAATTCCCACACATATTGATTTTCAGGTATAGACTTTACACTAGGGGGCATGTCATACATTATTTCCAACGGAGTTGTTGTTTCTCGCCCTAACATCAGTCTATTCGGGCTCATACCAGTAGTTTCATGTTCGGCTGCGCGATAGGCCATCATTACAAATGGAAGCTGCTTATCCCAATTTCTGTGATTTTCATCTACGAAAGCACTGAGCATTGTACACAACGTGCGGTTGAAACGTTCAACCATGCCGTCCGATTCAGGATGATACGGCGTTGTTCGTGTTTTCTCAATTTGCAAGAGGCTACACATCTCCTTGAACAATTTGCTTACGAATTGTCTTCCTTGGTCTGAGTGTATCTTTGACGGTATACCGTACCTTGCTATGAATTCTTTCACCATTATTTCAGCCACTGTGGATGCTTCCATGTTCGGCATGGGATAACTTTCAGTCCATTTCGTGTAATAGTCAGCTACCACTAATATGTACTTATTCCCATCTTCTGTCTCGGGCAACTCTCCCAGAATATCGACAGCTATTCTCTCTAATGGATACCCACTTCTAGCTATTTGCATAGGAGCTCGCCTTATCCTTCCAGGGCCTTTTCTTTTAGCACATGTTTCACAGCCATTCACATAGGTCTGGACATCGTTTCGAAGGCCTGGCCAGTAGAACCGTTGTCTTATTCTCCCTAGGGTTTTCTTGATTCCAAGATGACCAGACGCTTTGATGTCATGTGAATAGTTTAGTACTACCCTTCTCTGTTTTAGTGGAACTATAGTTTGCCAAAGTGTTTGACCCGTTTCAACTATGTCCCATTTTCTCATGAGCAGGTTGTCCTTGATAGCGAGTCTATCCCATTGTGTCCATAAGGATTTCAGGTAAAAGCTTCTGTCTTGAATATCCTTTAAATCAGGTCGTGCCCCTTCCTTGACCCACTCTTTCACTTTTGAAACATCATCATCCTCTTCCTGTGCTGTGATAAGGTCAAAAGGTTCACCATCTGTTCCTGTTACCTGGCGAAGCTCTTCTATCCGAGAAACTACAGCACTTCTTTGCTTCCGTTTTCCTTTGCAGTTCAAACCACACTGTTTACACACTTGTCTACTCAAACCATCAGCGTTGCTATGCAATCGGCCAGCTCTATGTTCTATCTTCATATCGTATGATGATAGAATTTCCAACCACCTGGCTACCTGTCCTTCCGGGTTTTTGAAATTCATAATCCATCTTAGGGAACCATGGTCAGTACGTAAGGTGAACTTTTTCCCATACAGATAATGCCTAAAGTGCCTTACATAGTTTACTACAGCTAGCAGTTCTTTTCTGGTAACACAATACCGTCTTTCACATTTACTCAGCGTCTTGCTGGCATAAGCTATCACGTGTTCCTTTCCATCTATCTTCTGCGATAAAACCGCTGCAATCGCCACATCACTTGCGTCCGTGTCCAGGATAAACTCTTTTTCAAAATCTGGATGAGCGAGGATAGGTGCTTCTGTAAGTTTTTGCTTAAGAGCTTCGAATGCCATCTTACAATCATCAGTCCATATGAACGCCTGACCCTTTTCTGTTAACCTATGTAATGGTTTCGCCACGTCCGAGAATCGATATATGAAGCGTCTGTAGTAGCTACATATCCCCAGGAACGAACGTACTTCTTTCACACATGTAGGTGTGGGCCAATTCTTTACAGCTTCAGTTTTCTTTGGGTCTGTCTTAATTCCGTCGGATGATACTACGTGTCCCAGGAATTCAACCTCGGTAGCAAAAAGATTGCATTTTCTGGCTTTTAGCTTCAAACCAGCTGTCTTGAATCGTTCGAACACTTCACTCAGATTTGCTACCATATCCTCAAACGATTTTCCAGTCACTATTATGTCATCTAAATAGATTAAACATATGTGCCAATGAAGGCCTGCAAGCACTGTTTCCATTAGTCGTTCGAAGGTCGCTGGCGAGTTACATAACCCGAATGGCATGGCTTTGAATTCGTATAACCCCCTTCGACTATTGAATGCTGTCTTCTCTCTATCACTGTCCGCCATTTCCACCTGCCAGTACCCGGAGTTCATGTCTAAACATGAAAACCACTGATTTCCAACTAGTTGATCCAACGATTCATCTATACGAGGCAGAGGATACGCGTCCTTGACAGTGACATCGTTTAACTTCCTATAGTCCACACAGAATCTCTGTGTTCCGTCTTTCTTCTTTACAAGGACTATACTGTTTGCCCAAGGACTTTTCGATGGCTGAATCACATCCTTGTTCAACATATCTTGTATTTGTTCATCAACCTCTTTATTCATGTTTACAGGCACACGCCTTGGAGGCTGCTTAATTGGTTGTGTCTGTCCTGTTGGTATCTTATGCTGAATAATACCTGTTCGACCAAGATCTGCATCATTCTTTGAAAATACATCACCATACTTTGTTAGAAGTTTGGCCACTTGCTTTTGTTGCTCTTTATTTAATCCATGGATTGTTCGCTTATACAGGTCCTGCAAGTGGTCGGGAACTGATTCACTTTTTAACAGATTGTCACTTGTATTCACTTTCCTTACTTCTGAAACAGGACTTGCTGTCGCTACTTGAACACCGGGACTGATTGTTTGGGCTTCATTTGTAAGGTTCATAATTCTTAATGGCACTGTTTGTTTACCATGTATCAAACTCTTAGCAACGCACTGACCGTTCTCATAAACATTTATTGTTGGTTCTATCACACATAAGTCCTCCTTTAGAATGGCTTTGTCCGAAACCTTCCCTATTACTATCATTTCAGACCTTGCTGGTACTGTTACTGTTTCCGCCATAACAATTCTGTAACAACCAAGTTTTCCATGACAGTTTAGTTTAAATGCCTTATCTTTTAGAACCAAGCTATTTGTCTCAACATTTATGTGACCCCTTTCTTTCTTTAAGAAGTCTAGTCCCAAGATAATATCCGATTCAACATCAGCAACTATCACATTACATGAACAACGTGTACCATCAAAATCGAGAGTAACGGTTGTTGTACCCTCAATACTTAGAGGATTTCCTGATGCTGATACTATCTCTTTGTCGAATGCCTTCAACTTTGATCCCTGACCATCCATCATTTTCCAAGCTCTTGTAGATAATACTGAGAGTGTTGCTCCTGTATCGACTAAACAGTCAACCTCATATCCATTCAATTTTCCAGTTAAGTACAAGCCCGATCCTTGGAAATTCGACAAATTTACTTTATCATTCCCTTTCTTGTCAGAACCACCCTTACCTCGTGTATCTTTGTTCTTTGGACAGTCATATCGAAGATGTTTTTCAGAGCCACAAAGATAGCACTTACGCTTTGTATTCTGTGGTGTGGAACCCTGTGTCATGACGGAATCATGTCTCTTGCTATTTTGACTTTGATCATCACCGCCAGCATATCGTTGCTTATTCTGTCTGGACAAATTTTCCAATGCCTTCTGCATTTCCATCATAGTCTTCTTTAAGTCTTCATAATTGTTTAGGGGATCTATCTTTGATGAAGCTTCAGTGTTACCGACAGTCCGCATGAAACCATGTCCCTCATTATGCTTCTTCTCAGCCTTATTAAAAGCCTCAAGTTCGACCGCGTGTCTAACAGCCATATTCAAACTTGTGGGTCGAGCTTGTTTTATCCTGAGCCTCATGTCAGAGCTTATCAACGCATCGATAAACTGCTCCTTCGCCAACGTTTCTCTTACATCTGAGGGTGCCGTTGGATAGGCCAAATTTGTCAATCTCCAAATGTCTTGTCCCAGCTCTGTTAAACTTTCTGAAGCACGTTGTCTTCTTTCCTTCATTTGCACCCTGTACAACTCAGTCTGGTTGGGCGGTGCAAATCTCTCTTCCAAAGCCTTGGTCAGCTCATTAAAGTCATTCAATCTGTCTGCTAGATTTCCGAAAACGCCCTGAGCCTGGCCTCTTAGAGATACAGCTAAGTACAGGCCTTTCTCCTTCTCTGTCCATTTGTTCAGCTCAGCACACGCATCAAAGTGGGCCTTGTAATCTTTCCAGTGGCCAGTTCCATCATATGTTGCCGGTTTCACCTTTGCACCACTCTTTTCTTGTGTTTTCGACAATGCTGTACTAGCACCGTCCTGTTGTTTCGGTTCAGAAGCAAATGGAGTCGACGTTTTGGGTTCAAACTTCAAGTCATACATTGTATGCTCAGCATTGCGCCTGTATTGTCCATGTGTCCTGCCTATTTCACTCTCATCATACCTGTGTAGCTCTGGCGGCTCATGCATCGTTAAATGGTCCCTTCGACCTGGAGGAATATCTTGTCTTGTTACAGGGTCACTTCGTCCTGAAGGAATATCTGGCAAACGTCGCCGGTACGTTTCCTCTCTGTCCTCCTTATGCATCTGCTCATCAATCATTTCTAACTCACGCAGTTCGCTTTCCAGTGTCAAGACTTCGTTTTGAAGTAAGTTTAATTCATTCTTTTTCCTCATGACCTCTAATCTCTTACCAAGAGTTTTCATTGAAGAATTAAACTTAGCTGAAACGTTCTCCATTTTTACTATGTTGAGACTAGGTTCGTGATAATGTGAAAATTATCAAATATCCCTTAAAGCTGCCACCAAATGTAACGTATATATATGTAGCCGAGTTTGCCTAACTCATACACGTTTTATAACAATTTTTCACAAGTCTGATGATTTCAACAAACATATATTGTATGACACTTTACCAGTATGAAGCTACTTGCTTGATTATTCTTAAAATGATTGGGTTTGATAAATTGAATTAACGATAATCACAGGGAATACTGGTACAACAATAACAATCAAAATCAATTCATTAAAGTTTGAACACACTGTTCTATGCCTAGTCTGATACTACCCGTTTCGTACACCTAGTATGAAACGACCTGCTTCACACCTCAGTATGAAACAAACAGGCGTCTCTGCAATGGTTAGCTTCAGCACAATGATACTGTCTGGACTGGCGAACCCTTAATTCTGAGCTTGTGCTGCAACTTAAAGAGTTCTCAGCCTTGTACCAACAGTACCAAACAGCACTAACCAGTATGAGACCACTAGCTAGTTTACTATTGAGAAATGTATGGAACCCGGTCGGCACTTGTATGGTTGCTTAGGCCTATCAGATCGGAGGTTGCCCTGCCACTTAGATAGCCTATTTCGCCTTACAATAATCTACCAAAGTCCCAATGCCACCTCTCAATAAAAAGCTTTTATTTTCTTCGATGTGCACTCTCCAAAATCTAGAGCCAGAATAACTGATCTGCAAGAAAAACGGTCATTTTATACCCCAGGGGTGACGTCACAATCTTTGGGCGATTCGATTTCAAGACTAGTCCATTCTGTCATCGGGGCGTCAAGAGGCTACTTCGTTATACCTGGTTAATAAGCGCCTCGTGACGTTATCATTTTAATAAGCGTCTACCTGCTATTTTCAGATCGATGCCCAAATACACTAATTTTCCGTCAATTCAGTAAATTTCCAGTTAATAGAGACTATGCATAGAACAAGCAATCAAAGATGATCATTTCCGTATAGAATTCATGTAAAAAATACTAACCTAGCAAGAAATTACAACTGTTTTAAATTGATGAACGCTGATCAATTCTACTTTCGGTTTAAAAACAAGTAAAGCTTTTATCAAAATTTAGGTACTACGATTTACCGAACTAATTTTGTTACACAAGTCTTTGGATTCAACATGATGAAGCAATCGGCTTCAATTCTGTTTTAGACATTTAATTGCCTGTGGTTAATGGCATTGCTAAAAGCATCAATGATTTTCGATTACGTCAAGTGGATGCCGTTTCGATGAAATCAATTTAGTCGAATCGACATTTGGTCGCATACGAACTTCACCGGGTCGATACGATATTCGGTCGAATACGAGCAATACAGCAACGTACATCAGTGTACCTTTTACGCTTAATCTGGGGCCGAAATAGGGCCCCATTCCCAATGCCAAAAAGTATCTTTTTTTCCCAATTGCTGTCTAAAATTTCCCAATTGGAAAATTGTGAAAAACTCTTTCATGAAATAAACAGTTTTCATGGTTTTAGCAGATGCCAAACTGTCAAAATGTAGTGAGAGATACTGAGTTTTCCAGTCTGCAATGTCACAGCACATGGATTGATCCTAGTTTCAAGTTTTCAACAGGTTTTGACTTTTCTCAATTGCCAGTTTTTATCGCCAATTTGCCCAATTCAAAGGGCCCCGTCCCCATTCCAAAAACGCTGAAAAGGAACACTGTACATGTACAAAATTGTGTTGAAATTGTAGATTTCTGCTAACCGTTTTAAGTTAAACAGCGTGATATGTTCCTTTCAAAATCCTCATGTACGGATGGCTTGGAACACGTACATGCATATCGGATGACAAAACCTCATTGTATACAAGGCGCAATACACTAGAAAAGGGAAGATACTGTGTTAAAAACAAAGTACTGACGTCAGTATATGAAGTTTTCAGTTTATTTTTGAACACATATATACAGTAAGGGCCGTGTACGCACCGTGGCAATATGAGCACATGCCGCATTAGATTAATAAGAACAAAGTTGAGCGCAGAAGCCTAGTGGTGGATTAAAGGTATTGACCGGAACCTAAATGTCCTTTGTTCGATTCCTGTATTCGTTGGGTTTCGTACTTGAGCAAAACCGGTATACATTTATTACCCTGAAAGTGTTGTCACCATGGGACTGTTTACTGTTAAACTGATCTTCGCTAGTTGTACTTCTACAAGGTATAATGTATAAATCGATATGATTGCGATTAGTCTTATGCTGGCATTCATATAGGGTGCCCAGATGTCAATATGCCTTTTTTTTGTTTTGTCGTTTTTACATGGTTGAGCTCAACTTAAGTTATGGTAGTTCAGGAAAATTTACAAAAAGTAAGGTAAGGAATCAAACTGTTAATTTAGCATTACCCTTTAGACAATGTTTGTACTACAAAACAAGGCACAAAGTTAGTTGGCCCCTGCCTTTTGGGACCTTAACAAATATATAGGCTGCTTGTGCCTCCAGGCAAAACTTATAAGCTGTTGACTGATCATCTGATTACTGGTTTACCGCTCAGGTCTGTGCCTGCCTAGAAAAAATGGTTTCAAGTGAAACCATCCATACATATAAGCAGTATTGGCTTAGAGGGATCGTTATATTTCAAACACGTCCCATAAAATGGAGGCAGCGTCCCGACATGACCATTGCTGTTGATTAGGACGAAAAGCATCTATTCAAACAAACAAACAACAAAGTTAGATTCAACGAGCTGGCGCATTACGTTATGATTATTTTCGTCTATCTGTGATTCCGCTATCATACCACATACGAAAAACCATTGGCAAAGTCGCGTTATGCACGTTTTTCATTTCTATACATGTATAATCGTAAATATTAATCGTAAATAACGATCTATACATGGAACAGATGAATCATAGTGTTGTCATTAAATTAAAAATTGATTATATTATGTTAACATTTACAGGTATTTCGCCGTGTTTCGTGTCGAAATAGGAAATTTTAACTGATTTGTTGCTTACGTTAAAAAACAAATTTTGCCACGAAACACGGCGGAATTTCACAGCGAAAATCGGATTTTCGCGGCGAAAAAATTAACCGATTTAACGTTTAAATTTTCCCTTGGCCGATGAAATTTCGCGGTGGTTTCACCGCGAAAAATCACAAGTGATCAGCGCGAACTGTGCAAAAGTGGGGTTTTAGCCATAACACCATTGTATATGCCTGATCAATGGTCTTAGCTGTTGACCATGGATGTAAAGCAACAACTCAACAAACAATCAAACCCAAACAAATATACACGTTTTAAATTTGTATTCTAGAAAAAAAGGTATTGAATATTTGACCATATATGTGTGTGGCGGCCATCTTGATCATGTAATTCGGATAATTAGCTAGGATAACTGACCGTCTGACATGAGCTTAGCTGATAATCGTTGACGTTAAACACAAACTCAAGCAAGACCGCGGTGGCCAAGCGGTAGAGTGTCGGACTACATCTCGACCAGACTGAAAAATTAGTGACTCTGACGTTTAACCTCAATCCAACAAACAAACAAATCAAACTCAAGCAAATCAAATCAGGGACCAAAGAAACGTTTGTGTCAGTCATCGAGGGTGGAACCTCATTGGCCCAGTTGGTTCATCATGACTTCGGGTGATGAACCCTGGCTTCAGTATCTACCTCAGTCATTTCGTGTCACTATTAGATGAAAGCGATGGTTCGTTCTATGTTGACATGAATAAAAATATTATCATTTACTCAAACAAACAACAGAACACCAGTTGTTTGAGTAACCAATACGATGTATACCACTAACTCCTTGAATTACAACAGTCATCCAAGTCATCGCTGCAGCTATTGCACAGGTGTCAGAGTATTTATGCATCTGCATCGCGAACAAAATAAGCTGTCTTGATTTCTAGTCTACTACTAGTTGACATAAACCTGTTACATAAACCTTCGAGTGCCACCTTAAAGTTGTGTTTGACATTCAAGGTTACTCAAACAGATAATATCAGATTGTTATCAATAAAAGAGTGTTTAAAACAACAACAACAGCAAAAATGTACATAACCAATGCCCAGCCCATGATTCCCAGCACTTAACTGCAACAAACTGGAACCAGCAACATGTACAGTCGCCGATATCGACTTAACACATACATTTGTTCTCGATAGTCAGCAAGTTCCAGAACTAAGTTATACGTAGTATACAAGTACACCATGCACACAGTTTTTGGACACTTTTACTATTTGAAATGGTAAACTGTGCGTTATTCTTGTCTTATAAAACAGTGACGAAGCTACAAAATCAAAAGCATAATGCAATTGCGCCATTGAGGTTCTTGCTTTAAAATCATCACAAGTGATTGGGAACTGGGAAAATGATTCGGAACTGGGAAAATTGGTGGTCCGCTTCGTGGGGCACACAGCAGATTCACAATGAATCAAACTGAAGTTCATTATTTAGAAGATTGATTATGCTTTATAATGGTAAGGTCGAAACCTTATTTGCTTTGAGCAACTGTTTGGAAATCACTTCGAAAAAAATGACCCGGAACTAGCGAATTTACCGTATTTGATCACTAGGAATAGGGGTGTCATTCATATTTATAAAGGTAAATCTGTGACGGAAGACACGAATAAAGTTGACGATGACAATGGACATGAAGAAATGAAAAGAAATTCCCCTATTAGCCCGCTTGGTATTATCATGACTAGAATCCGATTCTCTGGACAATTTTTAGCCGGTGCCATTTCTAATATTATTGAACAGGTACTGATCAGAATCCCGTGCCAATGTGTTTTCATAGATTACCACTTTGGCAAATTAATATTTTCTCATTGCTGAATCTATGTTGAAGGTAAAAAACGATGTTTTGTTTATTTCGGCCCATGTTTATCTTTAATGATCAACATGCAATTTTGCTGTAAATCACTCAATGATATTAAAATAATTAATATTTCGTCCGAACAATAGCCTGTCCTGCTGGTTCGTATCGATTCGGGCAGCTCAAACACGTGCATAAATTGAAGTATCAATAAAAATGACACATTTTCAGGTTCTTTACCGAGCAAGGCATTACATGCAAAAGACTGTTCTGCGATACTCACCTGTCTTTGGCATCAAAATCACTTTAACAGTCCTTTGCTGCACCACCGTTTTCCATTTTCGGACGACCAGACTCCCGTACGGGGCGGCCAGACTCGAAAATATGCGGTGCCGGACGACTAGAAGAAAACATTGATGTAAAGCATCTATTTTTCGAAAATGATTGTGCAAGTGATGCAAAATGACAATGTTATGAGACACTATCGCGGGGTGGTGCTGTCTTTGTTGCCTGCTCACTGAAAAAGAAATAGAAAGAAAAAAACAACAGACATTTCTCCCCAGTTTCCTAAAATATTTGTACTCTCCTCCCTGCTCCCTAAACCCCGAAAGTATTTGCTTGATTCCAAAATCCTTAAAATAATTTCTTGTGCTCCCCAGTCCGATGAAAATAGATGACCTTTCTTCCCAGCTCCCTAAAAATTCTGATAGGCCTCCAGCGTACTTATTTTAATTGGTTTCCAAAAACAGTAAAATAGTGTAAATATGAAGTGAAACAAACTCGTCAACCCATCGCTATTGAAATCAATTACAAATCAATTACAAATAACAACTATAAAAAATGAATATATTGCAACCCCTGAAACAGTTTCATCAACTATCATCCTCATTTATTTTTAGTTTTGACTGCCAACACTGCACTGAAAAGATGAAACTATTATTGTGCATATGGATACAAGCATGGGAGTTTGCCCACGCATGGACTTTTATGAAATTATGTGCATTAACTGGATTGGTTATGACTGCTATAATAATGGTGTATTCCCTCGTAAATGCTAGTCCATTGAAAAATTATGATGTAATAAATGACGATACTACCTTAGCTGAGGGTACCCTACTTAAAACATTTCTATAGTGACCAAACATTCATGAAGCAAATGTTGAATTATTTTCAGAATTAAAGTAGTCAGTGGTTAGTTTGCTGATACTTTTAATTACTTTGCTAGTATCAAGATAGTGGCGGAGCAGTCATTTTGATGTACACGTAACCCCAAAATTCGCCTGCTTATTTTAAAAGAGGTCGAATTTCAATTTTAAATTTTCTGTGTTTCAGAGTTTGTCAAGACACCTTTTTAATATAAAAACATATGTTAGAAATATATTCCTGAAATTTCACGAAAATCGATGACTGGTTACATGGTGTTTTATTACATTTATTACATATGACCCTTATTCATCAAAATGTGAACTTGTTCACTGATAGTTACAAAGTACTTAAATAAATGATTTATGACTGTTGGATTTTTTTCCTGTAGGCTTCATATAAGCAATATATATTATTATAACATGTTTTAAAGAAACCCAGCACATTGACTTATACGTACAACCTGTTACATAAGTTACTGTTTGGGCAAGTTTAAATGATCTTAAAGACTTCAATATTTTTTTTTTTTGTTTTTGCTTAAAATATAATGTAAGTATAATTGCAAGGTTTAACTAGTCAATGAATCATCAAGACATACATGTATAGATAAATCATGATAAACATCCTGATGAATACCAATTTATAGATTTAATCGTTTAAGCTATGAATGAAATGCAAGAGTATATAATTTTATATTACTGATCATTCCAAGGCAATACTTCTGTTGTGACTCTGAATAATTTTTATAATAACTCATTAATATTCATTGGCTGAGTGTTGATTTTAATTGATCCAGAGCAGGTTACGAGTAGTGGTGTAACGATGCATCGATACATCGATGCATTGCGATAGGAACTGCTTCGATAGTGATGCATCGATTGTACAATGCACTATCGATGACTATGGCCGATAGTTCGTCCAACTATCGATAGTTTCGATAGTTTATTTTCATTGACGGAACTCTTTCTCCATATTTGTTTTTGGGCGTGTTTGATTAACGAAATAGTCACATCCTGAGCATGCTTGATTACTGCGTGCCTGCTTGTACATAGAACAGAATAGAATAAAAAACCGTGGGCCACCATGGCCCCCACGTAACATCAACTGTCATGTTTTTTCATATGATTATGAAAACCTATATTGATGAAGGTTTAATATCCCGCTTGAGAGAGATTTGCGACCAGATGAGATGCAAACCAGCCTGGTTTATTATTGGTATCAGCCAATATCGTTTTGGTCCGAAAGGACCGGAATGACTCAATCTTAGTCCCGGTTTTTAGTGTGACTTGAGTTGTGGCCTAATCAAAAACACCATTCTACTTTCATTTTTAACCAACTGCCGAAAATGGCGACAAATTTCGAGATTGTTCCAAATAAACACCTTTTAAAGACAGTTTTGTGAAAAACCGATAGTATCGTGATAGTATGTCACAATAGTGATAGTATCGTGATAGTGATTTCCACGATAGTGATACTATCGCGATAGTCAAAATTGGCATCGATAGTCAGCCCTAGTTACGCGGAGTGTGCTAGTCTGTCATGTCGCATGACCATATTAACCTCTGACATCGTCTCTGCCTAAAACGTACAGCTGCACTTGTAGTTACATGCGTTTTAACACCGCATGAGTCATGTCGCATTATCATATTACCCACTGACATCATATCGGCATAAATGTGCAGTTGTGCTTGTAGGCACATGCGTTTGTCATATGGCATGTCGCTAATTTATTTTAAAAGTGGTTCGGTATAATAAGACATTTGTTGTCCTTGAGCCTTGGTGTTTGTTTTTTGTGTTCACCGTCCTTGAATACATTGAGTAGCCGATCACGCCCAAATATGAATATATAAGTTGCCGCTTACACATACAGCAGCACGGACCATACCGGTATAACATGCTTATACGCTCAGTACAGTTGTTCCGTCTCTCCGAGTACGGCTTTCGGTTTTGTAACAAAACCACAAAAACAACCTTCAATAGTACTTATCTCGCCAAAACAAGTACGGCTATCGGCGCACAATAGGTTGTAACGTTAACAATATTCAATTTGATATTTATTAGCCTTATCGAATGAAAAAAAAAATAATAATAACTGTCTATCCTATGTAATTTGTATTTTGAAGTACAATTTTACAATTAAATTTGTGTTACATGTACAATTATTCTACCCATTCCGGATCAAGTTAATGAAAATTGCTGTGCATGCGCATATGAATGATTTGAGTATTATAAACTTAGTATTATTTTGAAGCCAATTTAGTTCCTCGTCAACTGTAATGGTTTTCATTTTTGATCAAGCACGTGACTGTGACCACTAGACCGTGAAAGTATATGCATGATTGCAGTCAAAGAGAATCAGTTGGAGGTAATCCGAATCATGGACTGTATATCGCCACGATATGGTTTATTCTTCAAATTCTTTGCATGTAGTCATAAAGTGAACCTTATGAAATATTCAGAGGACCAAAACGTGCATTTTTCTGCGGCATTTTCCCATAGCTATGTTTGCTTAACTCCACCACCACCGAACACACGATTTTCCATGGGTGATCAGAATAACGCCGGAATAGTATATGATGCTTGTTAAATACGCAGATTATTTCATTGTTTACACTTAATTTTTAGCGCACCTGCTTATAGCAGGGTGTGATATAGGAGTTCAAATTTCCGTGCGTCCGTACGTTCGTTCGTCCGTTCGTTCGTTCGTCCGTTCGTTCGTTCGTCCGTCAACATTTACGTCGAAGTTTAGTTTTCTCGACTTAAGAGATAGCTGCGAGTCTGAAACCTTGCATAGTAATTGTCCCTGACACACCCTTCAAGCACGCACCTTAACCCGGTACCCTTGACCTATATTTCACGGTCCACTGTCTTTGAAAATTTTTACGTCAAAGTTTTGTCAACATTTACGTCGAAGTTTGGTTTTATCGACATCAGAGATAGCTGCGAGTCTGAAACCTTGCATAGTAATTCGTCACCTTAGCGTAATAAGTCAATAACTCCATTTTGCTAACTTTTCAGGAGAAGCAAAAAACTGTTTATCTTTTTTTCTTCTTCTTGCATATAATTTAAGTACACCTTTTTCTATTAATTTTTTTGTTAGATTTCTAATGAGGAAAAACTTCAAATTTTTTATTTAGTAATAAAAGAGAAATTATGGAAAATATGCACTTATAAATTGGAAAATGACATCAAAAAGTTTTTGGTGCAAAAACTCAATAAGTGCTCTTAACCCATTTTTGAGTTGAACTTTTCAGCGATGACCACTAATAATTTTGGTGCAAAAACTCAATAAGTACTTTATTACATCTATATTTTCACTGTAAATGCCATGTATCTGTGCTTTAATGACATATTTTAACCTAGTTAGTTTGATGCAAAAGATAGGAATGTATTTTGTTGATTTTATTGTAACATCAGGAGGGCGAATCGTATTGGTTACTATTGATCTTACGTATCTGTTGACCAAACCATTCCTATACTATGGATGCAAAATCCTGTTTTTATTATTATTAATACAAAAGATTTGGCATAAACTGAGAATATATGGCAGTAGAGGGGAGTTTTGATAACGTAGGGTGAACCCCGAGGTTTTCAACACTACCCAATTGACCTTGGGAATGTTAAAACATTCAAAATCATGACAAAATCATGTTTGATCAGTATAATTGCAAATGTTCTGCAAAACCACTGCAAAAACAAAAGAAATAATGGTGCACTATATTTTATAGCCTCATCACATTTTTATATATGCGTATAATTGTTCCTAATTTTGCTAATTTCGGGCTGATTCCAGTTTCTCATAATTTAGCACATGCATTTTGTCATGCTCGGTAATCAGCATAAATAAAAACAATGTATTAACAGTGGGCACAAATGTAATTTGCCTGATTATTACCCTTTTTAGCTCGCCTGCACGAAGTGCACAGCTCGCCTGCACGAAGTGCACAGAGCTATTGTTGTCACCTCGGTCGTCCGCATTTACGTGTACGTCCGCGTCCGTGTCCGCGTCCGCGTCCGCGTCACATTTTTAAAATTGTTATATCTTGATAGTCACTGACCAGAAATCATTCATATTTGGAACATTGCTTCATATGAGGGTCCTCTGTGATTTAGTGTGAAGGGACCCGTGGGGTCATGCCTGGGGGCGGGGCTAGAGGTCAATATCTAGGACACCTTTGTACAATGCTCAGATGCTGTGTTAGTTTCTCATCAACTGTAAAGCCTAGAACTGTCAAACCTTACATAAGGCTTCTCCTCGATGTCCCGACTGGGCACCCACATTGACCTACTGACCTTGACCTATATTTCATGCTCCAGTGACTTTGTCATTTTTTAAGCCAACCCTAAATATCTCATTAACTATAAAGCCTACAACCATCAAACCTTGCATATGGCTTCTCCTCGATGTCCCGACTTTGCACCCACGTTGATCTAGTGACCTTGACCTATATTTCGTGCTCTAGTGACTTTGTCATTTTTGAAGCCAACTCTTAATATCTCATCAACTATAAAGCCTACAACCATCAAACCTTGCATATGACTTCTCCTCGATGTCCCGACTCGGCACCCACATTGACCTACTGACCTTGACCTATATTTCATGCTCCAGTGACTTGTCATTTTTTAAGCCAACCCTTAATATCTCATCAACTATAAAGCCTACAACCATCAAACCTTGCATATGGCTTCTCCTCGATGTCCCGACTTTGCACCCACATTGATCTAGTGACCTTGACCTATATTTCGTGCTCTAGTGACTTTTTCATTAAAGTTTTTAGAAGTCTATATCTCTTGAACATGTTGATGGATCAAGTCGATACTTTGCATGTTGGTAGATATTGGTCTGAAGTTTTATGCAGTACCATCATGACCCACCCTGAGTGACCTTGAGGTCAAGGTAACAGACTTAGAGAATTTTTTTGTTAAAATTTTCCGTTAAAGTTTTTAGAAGTCTATATCTCTTGAATATGTAGGTTGATCAAGTTGATACTTTGCGTGTTGGTAGATATTGGTCTGAAGTTTTATGCTGTACCATTATGACCCACCCTGGGTGAACTTGAGGTCAAGGTCATGGCCTTAGAAATTTTTGGTTAAAGTTTTGGGTTAAAGATTTTTGAAGTCTATGTATATCTCTGTGTTGATGGATCAAGTTGAAACTTTGCATGTTTGTGGATATTGGTCTGAAATTTTATGCTGTACCATCACAACCCACCTGAGCGACCTTGAGGTCAAGGTCATGGGTCATAGATTTTGATAAGTTTAGTGACAAAGCACAAGTCAGGCGAGCTACGCTGTCCTGCGACAGCTCTTATTTTTCTCTTCATTAATACATGCCTTTTAATATGATGTAACACAGCTATTTATGAAATAATATAGGGTTATTGCACTGTTACTGCACTGAATATGATGTCAAGTGGTATTTGCACACTAATGTTACTATCTTTTTAAACTGATATCTGCAAGTTTCAAATTTACAAAAAAATACATTCAATATTTCAACACTGTATGGCGTCATTTCCAGGCAAAGTCAGATGAATATAAGATCATCAGAATTGATGTCCCAATGTCAGAACATGTCATGGCAGCCATCAAGTCAAGATTTTGTCAATTCTGTATAAAAAGAATTTTAGGCTTTTAACAAATTGTGCAAAATTGAGACAGGTAGCCGATATCATATAGTTTTAATCACTTGTTACTAATAGCTATATTATGATTATTGCTGTTATGGTTAATTTAGTCTCCCATCTAGTTTATCTACCAGGGATTTTTCCCGGGTGTCTCAGGGGCTGAAATAAGGCCCCATTCCCAATGAGATTTGGGTGACTTTTTTCCCAATTTGGAGAAAAAAATTCCCAATCACAGCTGAAAATAATTTACTATAGTTCAGTTTATTGCGAAACTCATGTTCTGCTGTTTGAAATGCTGTTTAAATTTGATTTTATGCTGTTATTAATATTCTAAATGCATAAGCTTGATTAAATATGTCAACTTAAAAAATATTATCAACTTTGAATATTCTGAAAATTTCCCAAATTCGGGATTTACGTCGCTAACTTTCCCAATCAGAAAGGCCCTAGGGCCCCTTCCCAAAATTGCCAAAAAAATCCCTGTCTACAGATGCTCATCTTAACCGGTTTCAAATCATGTGGTCTAATCATCAAAAACTATACATTAGCGTTAAGATTTAAAAACAAATCTTTAATTAAAGACAGGGCTGGACTATATAAAGGGGATTAGCATTCAGTTGTCATTTTCTCACTAGACTTCAGACCATTCACATCAAATAGTAGTAGTAGTAAAGATTAGGCTTTTAACGTCATCCTGGGCCAAACGGACTTAATCCATATTCCCACCACAAGGACGTATTTTCATCAAATTTCAGCCAATAGATGATATATAGTCCTAAATACAGTAATGTGATTGGCTTATTCCTGTCACCAAAAAATCAATAATTGATTACCTGTGTTTTACCTGTATTTTGACCCCCCGGCACAGAAACCCTTAAGTATGGTTTTTATCCCGTTCTTCGCAATCGGGATGACTTATTGAATGCAAACTTCATTTGCTCCAGTGTTATGATCTGTATGCTACATGTTTCTGCAGAATTGGACATGCTTGTCTTTTACACTTTTGGTTTCCGCATTAAACAAAAGGTGATTCTGAACTGGTGAAATTACAGTATATATAATGATGGAATTAATCCCTCTTTGCAACTTTAAATCCCCTTTCTTAGAATCCTGGACCTGCCACTACATGAAGTTGACAATTTTGTACAAAAATATGAGAATACCTGCCTGAATAGTTTGATGTGAATTAAAATAAAGGCTCTTATTGAGTTTTTGCACCAAACAATTTGGATTTGACTTCCAATAAAATTTGGCGCAAAAACTCAACAATTGCACTTATTCAGTTTTTGCGCTCAAACAAAATTCAAATGTAGTAACTTAACCCATTTTGCTTTTTATGCAAATTACCTAATTTGCATATCAAATTTTGGTCCAATATTGTAATACAATATGGAGAACATGGTTACGCATTGAAAAATGCAAAAAAGTGATTTTGTGAAATTTTGGAGTTATTAGCTCGCCTGCACGAAGTGCATAGAGCTATTGTAGTCACCTCGGTCGTCTCCGTTTACGTTTACGTGTACGTCCGCGTCACACTTTCGGTTAAAGTTTTTTATAAGTCTATCTCTCTTGACAATGTTGATGGATCAAGTTGATACTTTGCATGTTGCTAGGTATTGGTCTGAAGTTTTACGCAGTACCATCATGACCCACCCTGGGTGACCTTGAGGTCAAGGTCACGGTCTTAGAAATTTTGTGTTTTTAAAAGTTTTTGGTTAAAGTTTTGTAAGTCTATATCTCTTGACCATATTGATGGATTGAGTTGATACTTTGCATGTTGCTAGATATTGGTCTGAAGTTTTATGTAGTACCATCATGACCCACTCTCGGTGACCTTGAGGTCAAGGTCACAGACTTAGAAATTTTGTGTTTAAGTTTTTGATTTAAGTTTTTGTAAGTCTATATCTCTTGACCATGTTGATTGATCGAGTTGATACTTTGCATGTTGGTAGATATTGGTCTGAAGTTCTATGCAGTACCATAATGACCTACCCTGGGTGACCTTGAGGTCAAGGTCACAGACTTCGAAATTTTGTGTTAAATTTTTTGGTTAAAGTCTAAATCTCTTGAACATGTTGATGGATAAAGTTGATACTTGCATGTTGATAGAAATTGGTCTCAGGTTTTATGCTGTACATCACAACTCACCTGGATGACCTTGAGGCCAGGCTCACTGACTTGGAAGTTTTGTGGTTTAGTTTTGGTTAATGTTTTTATAAGTCTATATCTCTTGAACATGTAGATTGATCAAGTTGATACTTTGCATTGGTCTGAAGTTTTATGTTGTACCATCATGACCCACCTGAGTGACCTTGAGGTCAAGGTCATGGGTCATAGATTTTAACAGATGTAGTGGCAAAGCACAAGTCAGGCGAGCTACGCTGTCCTGCGACAGCTCTTATTGACTTATTGCGCTGAGGGGACGAATTGTCCTTGACATACCCTTCAAGCACGCACCTTAACCCAGTGCCCTTGGCCTATGTTTCACGGTCCACTGACTTTGAAAATTTTTAAGTCGAAGTTTGGTTTTCTGGACATCAGAGATAGCTGCGAGTCTGAAACCTTGCATAGTAATTGTCCTTGACATACCATTCAAGCACGCACCTTAACCCAGTGCCCTTGACCTATATTTCACGGTCCACTGACTTTGATAATTTTTACGTCGAAGTTTGGTTTTCTCGACATCAGAGATAGCTGCAAGTCTGAAACCTTGCATAGTAATTGTCCTTGACATACCCTTCAAGCACACACCTTAACCCGGTGCCCTTGACCTATATTTCACGGTCCACTGACTTTGAAAATTTTTATGTCGAAGTTTGGTTTTCTTTGAAAATTTTTATGTCGAAGTTTGGTTTTCTCGACATCAGAGATAGCTACGAGTCTGAAACATTGCATAGTAATTGTCCTTGACATGCCCTTCAAGCACACACCTTGACACGGTGCCCTTGAACTATATTTCACGGTCTATTGACTTTGCCCGATGCAGGTGCGATATCGTCCTCCGCGGAGTTCTTGTATAATATAAACACTCGGAATGTAAAAAATATACATTACGTTACAAACATCAAACAATCCGTCCTTTGAGAGCCTAAAATGACAGTATGCGGTTTCACGTGATCCGGAGTAATTACAATGATACCGTTTAAAAATGCTGCAATATTGGATTTTAGGATGGAAACTTTGTCAAAATGACAGAAAATAATTGGAAAAAATATTAGCAACCAATATGGAAAGATAACTTACATGGTACGTTTCATTTTCGGGAAATACGGCGAATTGCCGTGTGTAAAAAACACTTTTCCATTGTGTTTCTGAATATGAGCCGGGAACCATTGACGTGAACAAGATGTTGACGTCATTACCCACGATCATTGACCGATGGAATAAAACATGTTTGAATCAAGAGTCAAGTGGCCAAGTTCGTTTTGAAAAAAAATCTTGTTTTATATTTTTGTAAAATTCTTTTGGAAATTATTTTGATCCGGATTATCTTAGTACAGATCCGCTATGGCTACAACAAGTGTATACTTTTCAAATATGTGAAAAATGCAACTGCGCAACCATTTTTCAAAGTACT
Source organism: Rugalucina vietnamica (assembly GCA_964017185.1). Classification (NCBI taxonomy): domain Eukaryota; kingdom Metazoa; phylum Mollusca; class Bivalvia; order Lucinida; family Lucinidae; genus Rugalucina; species Rugalucina vietnamica. Next base: position 54,970,319 of record OZ024879.1, on the reverse strand, counting down.
ATGATATACTTGTTTACAAATGGATACTTCTAAAAAACGAATATGATAGTGACAAGGCGGTTTAAAAAGGGGCAGAACGAAACATACCAAATATGTAGGTCGTTTGATTTCAGTATCAAAACTGTGGGTGAAATGTTAGGACATAAAATTGAACGGGATAATATAAATGTTTGAAACAAATAGACGCACATCAAAATATTGAGGCATATATTTCAGCCTGGAATACAAATAGAGCAAGTAAGTGTGAGATTTCCATCGTATGATCCACACCGTGACACGGTATGTTAAGCTTTATTTCAGTTTGTGTTTTTTCACGTATTCACAAAAGAAACGCAAAAAAACTTAATTGCTTGTTTTTTCCCTAACACCAACATTTATTTTAACCCTTTCGCCGCCAAATATATATAGAAAAGTTGTTCGCAGCGCCAAATATTTTTTCACATTTGTCATTATGAATGGGTATACTATTTAAATGACAATAACTCAGGAATGAATGAAGATATCATGCTCAAATTTTAAATGCATATAGATATTTTAATCCTAATTGATTTGCAACAACTATTTTAATTGTATATGAGACTATTTACGGCCTTTTAACATGCAAAATGCTATAATGAGCTGATTTTGATATTTTTCAATGTTTTTTATTTCTGCATAGTTCTAAACTCTTTATAATTTGTCATATATGACTGTATTTTTATAATATTGTCCATGCTTAATCAAAAGCTTGCATATGTTAACAAATGTCTGATAAAATGACCCTCCTTATATGGATAAAAACGTGTCGGCTGTTCTGGTATTTTTTGCAAAAGTGATACTTGTTTTTGTAGGTTCATTTCTATTGTATTTATTATTTTATGTCAATGTAAATTACACATATATTGCATAAATGAAATGTAAACATGCATTAAACACCCTTGTATGCTGATTGCAGCTTGGTAATTTCATGCAACATGCTTCATACTATGAACCCCATATGGCAATACTGAAAATAGCACCCACCCTAATCTGGGTCCTAGCTGGTCACTCCACTTTCGACTCGTGGACCCAAAGTGCTAAACATCAAAGAACCTTTCATTTTTATGTGAATTTCTTCAACATCAAAGTCATTTTCCAACATTTCTTTCATTTCTGTTCGTGTATAAGTTCGTTTTCTTCAGGTGGACGCCATATTGGAACAGCAAAACAAACATTTCATGTTTATATTTCCAAAAAATATAAATTTTCCACTTCTACTTTCGATTTCCCAGCATAAAAGTGTGTAAACACAAAAATCATTGTCCTATTTTAAGAATTTGAGGAAATTCCTGGTGCTGCGTGAGGTTTATCATACTGTGAAAATTACTCAAAAACAAGTACTGTTTTTGTCGAATAAAGTCGCCTATGGCGCTCAACTAAGCTGTCGAGTATACTCGCCTATGGCGGTGAAAGGGTTAAGATATGAATTTCGATAGTCGAGATAATTCTCTGTAACACAATTTGAAAATCATGACGTTTAGACTTACGTTTGTCGCGTTACCGTTAGAAAATTTATTCATTCACATTGCCATGCTTAAGGGTCATGATACCTTTAATTATCTTGCAAACAAGATGTTCAAAAGGCATCGGAAGACCAAATAAAATCATATATAAAATCATCATAAAAAATATGCCTCTTTCAACGCTTATTTCTTGTTAGTAACTTTTTTTTTTTAATTTTTGGGGTTAATTGCCGTTTTCTATAAAATGAATAGACGTACTCGAAATCTTTAAGCGCCATGACAGACTGAAATGACATCTAACGAATCGCGATATGAAACACGATACTGTGTCTGTAGTAAACAATAATGACGATTTGAAAACAAAAGGGCTGAAGTCAACAGATAAAAGCGACCACTGGGAGCTTTTACGAGCGGTATTTTTAACCGTGACTTTGTGTCACTGATCGTTCCAAGGCGATACTTCTGTGGTGTTTTTTTTTTTTGTTTTGTTTTATGTTTTGGTGTTTAAATTTTGTTTTGTGCTGTTGGCGCCTTATGTATGTTTTCATATTTTCAGTTAAGGTAACTGAGTGGCCACCTATTGGGGAAAATTGCTGCTCATTCGGCTTGCGATATGTTTCATGGTATAAGTACCTGATTGTTAGTTTGGTTTTTCCCACCTCGGTTTTTGGAGTCAGAATCTTTTTGTGGTTGCACCTTTTCCAGATCTTTGCCTTCTTGTACCTTTTTATGTTTTCTTGAGTTTAGACATTCAGCCACTAGTTAATGCCAACTGGTTTCAAATCCCAATAGCCAAGAATCTTTAAGATGCAAAGCAATTTTGTAATTCAAGAGCTTGTAAGCGTGTATTGTAATACACAAACATCATTGTAGCGTCATAATGAAACATGATTCAAAACTCTAATATGGGTCTGTTACTTACTGTAATTATTCAATAGCCGTATCACTTAAAACTCCACCAAAATGATCTTTTTCATGAAAATTGGATTCAATGTTTTTCGCGTTTCTTTTGCTGATAAGTTTATATTGATTTTGGCGTTTGTTAAGGTATTGTTTTACCTTATGTATGTCTCAATACGTCAAGTTAAGTTGAGATAGATGTATATAAACACTGCTGGGAATCATGTGACCGCAAATGTTTCCATATACACCAAAATGTAAACAAATGACATCATCAGTTTTGTTTTCTTTTCAAATAACTTCAAGATACGAATGTTGATATTTATGCCACCTAGTGCAGTCCATGGACAACCGTATTTGGAAGAATTAAAGCCATATTTTGTGGCATTTCACCTGACCAGTGTTTCAAACACTTCAATTTTTTACTTAAAATACGCTGCTACCCTACACACATAAGCTTTATTTCCTTCAATAGTTTAAATATTTATTGCTTATCATGACATTAAAATTCATTACATACTGCTGTGGTATTATAAAAACGTGGGAAGTTGTTTCATAACGGATAAAACCAAATTCTGCAATTTGACGAGCAGATTACTTTGCTCGATACCATGTACAGCAAACCAAATTGATTCCTTCCACACAAACAAAATGAGTTTTCATTTTCTGTCAGTTTTATATGTAAGTAGACGAATTTTGGCCATTTAAAATTGATTAGGTCCAATTCATTGACGGACAAAGCCATGTTTTTCGCTAGTTCAGAAAGTAATAGATCATACAAACTGTTTGACTCTTAACGAGATCATTACTACTCATATCCATCCATGATCGTTTAAACGTTTTATGTTGAATACCTTTTCTTTCTTCCTTTCTTTATTTATTTATACCCGTCGACAAAATAAGAAACGCAATGATGCCATTAATCAATATCCCATAAAGCTAATAAGAATTAACAAAATGTTATGGATCCCATTTCATAGATATGCTTTTCGATCACACTTTTAAACAAGGAGCAAAAACTGTGCTTCAAAACAATAGCCACCAACTAGGTGGGGGTCATATGTTAAGTCACGTTAAAATTGCACTGTTTTCACCCTCACTTTAGTATTTGCTTTAAGGGAATAGCAAGGCATTTAACTTTTCAGTTTTTAGAGCCCGGCACTGCGGGGTCAGATTTGTGGTAAAATCCCTGCTAAAAGCACTGGCACCCCGGAGGCTGACAATAATGTAGAACAACAGCTGGTAGTTTGTTCTAATGAATAAAAATGAGGAGTTTGTATTTCGGAATGTAGATGAACATGCACATTTGTAAATTGAATAAGGACCATAAAAGTACGAGTAGTAATGGGTGCCACTTTTTCAGAAAAGGGCACTATAGTGGCACCCATTACCACTAGTACGTAAATGTTAAAATACAACTATTATCTAATTTGACTTAATGTGACCGTGTATTGGCGGGAAAGTAAAAAGTACTAAAAACCCGGCATATCCCTGGCACTGCCGGGGCGTCCCAAAGTTAAAACCTGACAATTTAGCCCCGCTTTGTCTCCGCTAACCCCGGCCCTAGGTGAGCCGTGTATACAAATGACTGGTGCATTACTCAGTAAAACCTTGATACTCACCGTGCTGTAACGATGAAAATTTTGGAGTGCCTTTTAAAAATTTAGAGGTTTAAGAATGCATTTGAAATGATAATTTTCCTGGTAATCAAAGTAAAATTGTCCCCATGAAATTGACGAGTATGTGTTACTATTAGAGAAACTATGAAAATTAATTTGTTTTTTTTTTATTCGCTTTAGCAGTCACACAGTAGCGCATGTCTGAGGCTTGTGCCGGACGTATAAAAAATCCCATAAATTTGGAGAATGTTTGTGTTGCGTCCAAAACTCGCTATGCACATGCTACAGGCGCGCAGCAAACGTTCAACGCGCGTCAACGCACCCTTGTGGCACACTACCGAAGCGATATCTAATAAAATCGGAACACGCATGTAGCGTACACAGGCGTGCCTCAAACGTGCGCCGAACTCGTTCGAAGCGTATTCAACGCTCCTCTAACGCGCATGGAACTTATTCGAAACATATTTATATATAAGACACACGTCCGGGACACGCCGAACTTCTAGAAAGTTTTTAAGCATCTTTTTTAATTGTTTTTGGACCCAAACGCGCCTAAAGCGCACAGTGACTTACAGTGATGTATATGAACGTGTACCAAGCGTACACCAAGCGTAGAAAACGCGCGTGTAAAGCGCTTGTAACGTGTCTCCGATGTGCTCCTGGCGTATTTTGAATTTTACAATTTTTGTCAACTAGCCCGGCCCGCGTTCAGCTTATGTATACGCTAATGACTGTGTGACTGCTGTCTAAAATAGCAGAATAAGCCAACGCACGCCGGGCGTGTTGACAAAAATGTAAACTCTGAATGATTCAACATACGTCATGAGCACGTCGGAGACACGTTAGAAACGCGCTACATGTGCGTTTTTGGTGTACGCTTGGTGTACGCTGGGTGTATGTTGACATACGTCGCCAAAGTTGGGTGCGCGCTCTCGGCACGTTTGGGTTCAAACATTTTAAACATGCTTAAAAAATTCCAGAAGCCGGGCGTGTCTTGTGCGTATGTCTTTTACATTTCGAATAAGTTCCACGCGTATTACAGGCGCGTTGAATACGCTATGAACGCACTTTGGCGCACGTGTAAGGCACGTTAGTGTACGCCACATACGTTTTCTGATTTTATGAGCTATTGCTTCAGTAGCGTGCCCTAAGCGTGTGTGAGATGCGCGTTGGGCGTTTGCTGCGCGCCTGTAGCACATGCTTAGCGCGTCTGGGAAGTAACACAAACGTACTTCAACACTTTGAGATTTTTGTACGTCCGGCACACGCCTCAGTCAGGCGCTAATATGTGACTGCTAAAGCGAGTTCAAGGAACAAATTATTTTCATACGTCCAAAATCTTAAGCATGTTGAGAGTTTTCATACGCCAGATGCGCGTTTGGGTTATACGCTAATGTGTGACTGCTGATACATAATGAAGCCGGGAAAGCATTCACTGAATCGTTCTCAATATTGAACAAAACTGAGAATGGCTACTTTTCTATTTTTGATCATATTTAAGCTGCAATTGTGCACCAGTCATTTGTAACCACTGCTCCACCACCTACGGGGAAGGGTGGGGATTATGGCTTTTCTGCTTTCAGTGCCCTGCTACAAGCCCCACACACAGGGGGCAAACTGGGGGGCAAAACTTTGCTCTTTGCCCTACCCGTAGCAATAGAAAATCGCCCTGGGATAAGGATCCTAATGCCAAAACCCCGTCATTTCCCCTGCACTGCGGGTACACTCGACAAGTAATTGCCCTGCACTTAAACCCGGTTATCCCCCACCCTTCACCGTAGGTATGTGTGAGGGTGTGCAATAGTTACAAAGGACTTTAGCAATTAATACATATATCGACAAAAGAAAAGAAAAATGATGACTATTGTTTTAGTGTGGAGGGTATCAATCCACATTGCATGTGTATAGGGATGCAATGTCAATGATGTTGATTATCTTTTTTCATATGGAATTTAGCATATTTCTGTAAAATGGAGGTAATTGTCCTTTGAAAATAAAATGTTATTTTATCTCTAAGAAAAGGGTACATTGTTGCTGGAAAAAAGAATAAGGCCCAAAATAAATATTTGGTGTGCATGGCAACAAACACTTTTGATGATGGGAATGAAGTGTTTACAAAAGCAAAACACTTTGAAAGATTAGCTAGCACATGGTTAAATAAATCTGATGTCTCTGCAGCGACTGGGCATATTTATCCATCATTATCACTCAGCCTTTGAAAGAAAACTCCATAGACTTACCTAGACCCGAGGGAAAATGGCGGCTTCTTGTTTACAATTCGCACATATCATAAGCATTGCGTATCACGTGATTCCCAGCAGTGATAAAGTAAACAATAAGTTATGATCAGATAACGGTTCAATCAGAACGAAAGTCCCACTCTGAAAATAATGAGGGCGGAAGCCAAGCTCTGAATAAGCCGGTTCGTGTTCATTTCTTACATTGGTCATTTCTTACATTGTACTGTTTCTATATTGAACAACGTTGTACTAAAAGTGTACAGTACTAAAGAATTATTCATACTAGCATTTCAGACACATTGCATATTTACGTTTTTGTTTTCTAAATTATTGCCACGCTGAGCCATTTTCAGGTAAGGATTTAATTTTATGTGTACGTATGTTAGATATCAGACATCCGAATGCAATTAACCGATTCTTTGCATACTTGTACCTTCGTAATCTGATAAATATTATGGAAGTTATTCGATTCTGTCCAAAACATATTTAAATACGTATAACACGCAAAGATTGAAACAATGGCACGATTAAAACTGGTTGTGAACCACTATTCAGAATCACTATGAACGGCCCGACACCCATTAAAGAAAAAGATATAACATTGTATGCGCATGTCCATATTCTTCGAACACTGGACTGTCTGCTATGACGTGTTACTATCCTGTTCAGGATAAAACGTAATACACTGACCTGTTTACTATCAAGAAAACGACAAGCAGGCGAAACTTACTTATTTTGCGTTAACACTATGTTCCTTGCGGCCCCGGCAGCCCCGTTTGCTAGAAACGTAGCGTGCCGTGGAGTTTTGGTAATATATTTCTCTGATTTTCAAGATCTATTACGTTTTGTTACGTTTACGATATTCGTAACAAGCCGTGGTAGTGATAAGCCGGTGTGTCCCGGAGGCGCTAAGGTACGTTTCGGTTATCCACGATCTCTCACGATTATTAGCACGTTATATTACTGCCTGTTACGTTCTGTTGCAGTCAGTTGCGTTTTGACCAAGGCGTAACACGTTTTATCGGCCTGTCAAGGTCAGCTACGGACGAAACGTAGACACCATACAATATAAAGCACATTTTCTCCTTTTATATACGAATAAGTCCTTTGAAATAATAACAACCGTGCTCCTCAACAACCGACTGCAGAGTTGATTAAGAAAGTTCGGGATTGTAATTCTTCTTCAATTGCATAGTGCAGCGTATGGTCTGTATTGTTCACTATAGTGACTGCTCCAATATGAAGGAACTTGTCCCCATGATATGCCATTTGATATCTATAAACTTCGAGCGCCGTGATAACCGTAACGGAACGTGACATACGAAGTATAACGGGGTGAACACCGTCAAAGACCGTAAGCGAACGTACCTTAACGCAACAAAACGTGTTGAGTATTCCGTAGGAAACGGGACGAGACGTGAGACGACCGTGACCAAACGCAACAGATCGTGGAAGATCCGTAGCTTGCCGGGCTAATCACTAGCTTCCCGTTGCACTACGGACCGCCTCCAAGTTTCGCTACGTACCGTTACGTTCTGTCACGGTGTGTTACGTTCAGTCCGTTTATAACAGCCTATTACGTTTCTCATTTCCGCCGTGACTGCCGTGGCAGATTTTTAAACTGTCAAAAATTTGTCATGGTGTCCACGGTTATCCCGGCGTGCTACGTTTGCCTATCCCGTTCCCCTGCGTTGCCTCGCGGTTATCCCGTTTTGCTCACGGTTGTCTGAAACGTGACCGCCGGGAACATAGCGTAAACGCAGTATTACGCAACACCCTATTAATTCACTGTACGTCAGAAAAAGAGAGAATGAGCCGTCACCAGTTGATTAGCGCATTTTTTGGACAAAATTTGCGAGACAGTGGTAAGTATTGTGTGTGTTTTCTGGTAATCGGATTTGTTTATGTGCCACCTTTTATACTACGTTTACACTATGTTCCCGGCGGTCCCGGCAGCCCCGTTTGCTAGAAACGTAGCATGCCGTGGAGTTTTGGTGATACATTTCTCTGATTTTCAAGATCTACTAGGTTTTTTTAGCTCGCCTGCACGAAGTGCACAGAGCTATTGTTGTCACCTCGGTCGTATCCGTTTACGTTTACGTTTACGTTTACATGTACGTCCGCGTCACACTTTCGGTTAAAGTTTTTAAAATTGTTATATCTTGATAGTCACTGACCAGAAATCATTCATATTTGGAACATTGCTGCATATGAGGGTCCTCTGTGATTTAGTGTGAAGGGACCCGTGGGGTCATGCCTGGGGGCGGGGCTAGAGGTCAATATCTAGAACACCTTTGTACAATGCTCAGATGGTGTGTTAGTATCTCATCAACTGTAAAGCCTAGAACTGTCAAACCTTACATATGACTTCTCCTCGATGTCCCGACTCGGCACCCACATTGACCTACTGACCTTGACCTATATTTCATGCTCCAGTGACTTCATCATTTTTTAAGCCAACCCTTAACATCTCATCAACTATAAAGCCTACAACCATCAAACCTTGCATATGGCTTCTCCTCGATGTCTCGACTCGGCACCCACATTGACCTTCTGACCTTGACCTATATTCCATGCTCCAGTGACTTTGTCATTTTTTAAGCCAACCATTAATATCTCATCAACTATACAGCCTACAACCATCAAACCTTGCATATGACTTCGCCTTGATGTCTCGACTTTGCACCCACATTGATCTAGTGACCTTGACCTATATTTCGTGCTCTAGTGACTTCATCATTTTTTAAGCCAACTCTTAATATCTCATCAACTATAAAGCCTACAACCATCAAACCTTGCATATGTCTTCTCCTCGATGTCCCGACTCGGCACCCACATTCACCTAGTGACCTTGACCTATCTTTCGTGCTCTAGTGACTTTGTCATTTTTGAAGCCAACCCTTAATATCTCATCAACTATAAAGCCTACAACCATCAAACCTTGCATATGGCTTCTTCTCCATGTCCCGACTCGGCACCCACATTGACCTACTGACCTTGACCTATATTTCATGCTCCAGTGACTTTGTCATTTTTTAAGCCAACCCTTAATATCTCATCAACTATAAAGCCTACAACCATCAAACCTTGCATATGGCTTCTCCTCGATGTCCCGACTTTGCACCTATATTGATCTTGTGACCTTGACCTATATTTCGTGCTCTAGTGACTTTTTCATTAAAGTTTTTAGAAGTCTATATCTCTTGAACATATTGATGGATCAAGTTGATACTTTGCATGTTGGTAGATATTGGTCTGAAGTTTTATGCAGTACCATCATGACCCACCCTTGGTGACCTTGAGGTCAAGGTCACAGACTTAGAATTTTTTTGTTAAAGTTTTCGGTTAAAGTTTTTAGTAGTCTATATCTCTTGAACATGTACATTGATCAAGTTGATACTTTGCATGTTGGTAGATATTGGTCTGAAGTTTTATACTGTACCATTATGACCCACCCTGGGTGAAATTGAGGTCAAAGTCATGGCCTTAGAAATTTTTGGTTTAAGTTTTGGGTTAAAGATTTTTGAAGTCTATATATCTCTATGTTGATGGATCAAGTTGAAACTTTGCATGTTTGTGGATATTGGTCTGAAATTTTATGCTGTACCATCACAACCCACCTGAGCGACATTGAGGTCAAGGTCATTGGTCATAGATTTTGATAAGTTTAGTGGCAAAGCACAAGTCAGGCGAGCTACGCTGTCCTGTGACAGCTGTTATTTACGTTTTCTTACGTTGTATTACGATATCCGTAACAAGCCGTGGTAGTGATAAGCCGATGTGTCACGGATGCGCTAAGGTACTTTACGCTTATCCACGATCTGTCAAGGTCAGCTACGGACGAAACTTAGACACCATACCATATAAAGCACAGTGTTTCCTTTTGTATACGAATAAGTCCTTTGAAATAATAACAATCGCGCTCCTCAACAACCGACTGCAAAGTTGATTAAGAAAGTTCGGGATTGTAATTCTTTTTCAATTGCATAGTGCAGCGTATGGTCTGTATTGTTCCTTATAGTGACTGCTCCAATATGAAGGAAATTGTCCCCATGATATGGCATTTTTTTCGATAGCAGTAGAAAGAAAGTCGAAAATCGCAGCATTGTCTCTTCTAGTTTGACAATCAAACACTTTTGAAAAAAAAAAAAAAAAAATGAATAAATCCAGAAGTATTCGCTTCCTTGGATCTTTCAATCCAGAAGTATTCGCTTCCTTGGATCTTTCAACATGTCAAATCGCATGTCAAATCGCAGTCTGGTGTGATTTGTCTATTTCGAGATTTTCAGCAATTATTACTTTGCTAAAGGCTGTAGCACCATTGGGCATGCTATAAAATACCATTTGCGCATATTTCTATCGCCCTGTATGCAGTTTCTATCATTTTCTTTATTCTTTAATCCTGTTAATTGACTTTTATCATGCCATTCATATAACTACAAATATAAATTCCATATTCTATGTGATCCTACTTTGCTTTCAGTGTAGCTCTCTTGAGCCCGCACCTGTACGTCTGTGCGTCCGTCCATCCGTCTTCGGGTTTTTAGCTCACCTGAGCCGAAGGCTCACAGGTGAGGTAATAGGATAGGGAGGCACCCGGCGTCCGTCCGTCGGTGTCGTCGTCCGTCGTCCACCATTTTTAGCTCGCCTGCACGAAGTGCATAGAGCTATTGTAGTCACCTCGGTCGTCTCCGTTTACGTTTACGTGTACGTCCGCGTCACACTTTCGGTTAAAGTTTTTTATAAGTTTATATCTCTTGACCATGTAGATGGATCAAGTTGATACTTTGCATGTTGCTAGATATTGGTCTGAAGTTTTACGCAGTACCATCATGACCCACCCTGGGTGACCCTGAGGTCAAGGTCACGGACTCAGAAATTTTGTGTTTAAGTTTTTGGTTAAAGTTTTTGTAAGTCTATATCTCTTGACCATATTGATAGATTGAGTTGATACTTTGCATGTTGCTAGATATTGGTCTGAAGTTTTACGCAGTACCATCATGACCCACCCTGGGTGACCCTGAGGTCACGGTCACGGACATAGAAATTTTGTGTTTAAGTTTTTGGTTAAAGTTTTTGTAAATCCATATCTCTTGACCATGTCGATGGATTGAGTTGATACTTTGCATGTTGCTAGATATTGGTCTGAAGTTTTATGCAGTACCATCATGACCCACTCTCAGTGACCTTGAGGTCAAGGTCACAGACTTAGAAATTTTGTGTTTAAGTTTTTGTAAGTCTATATCTCTTGACCATGTTGATTGATCGAGTTGATACTTTGCATGTTGGTAGATATTGGTCTGAAGTTTTATGCAGTACCATCATGACCTACCCTGGGTGACCTTGAGGTCAAGGTCACAGACTTAGAAATCTTGTGTTAAATTTTTTGGTTAAAGTCTAAATCTCTTGAACATGTTGATGGATAAAGTTGATACTTGCATGTTGATAGATATTGGTCTCAGGTTTTATGCTGTACATACAACTCACCTGGATGACCTTGAGGTCAGGGTCACGGACTTGGAAGTTTTGTGTTTAAGTTTTGGTTAATGTTTTTATAAGTCTATATCTCTTGAACATGTAGATTGATCAATTTCATACTATGCATTGGTCTGAAGTTTTATGTTGTACCATCATGACCCACCTGATTGACCTTGAGGTCAAGGTCATGGGTCATAGATTTTAACGGATGTAGTGGCAAAGCACAAGTCAGGCGAGCTACGCTGTCCTGCGACAGCTCTTATCAAAGATCTTCTTCTCTGAAACTGCTCGGCCAATCAAAGCCAAATTTTATGTGAAGCATCAATAGGAAGGGGGAACCAATGTGTATATAAGAAATCCAGGTCACATGACCAAGATGGCCGCCATGCCCATATATGGTAAAAACCCTTCAAAAATCTTCTTCTCCAGAACCAGTGGACCGATTTCAACGAAACTTGTCATGAAGCATCGATGGCTCAAGCACTACAATGTGTATATAAATCGTGACCCTGTGATGACTTTGACCCAGTTTATGGCAAGGTCAGCATGGGTTGCCCATGAATTTGATCAAGAGGGGGCTCGGGGTTTACTCGACCCCCCCCCCCACACACACACACACACTACCCCACCACAAACACTAAGACCAAATTATTTTCATTGTTCATGGCTAATTTGAGTAGAATATGGTGAAACTTAGAACACGATTCCCCTTTATTAGGTTTGAATCCCCTTCCTAGAAATGCAATAACCGCTCATGGCCACGTGGTCCGCAAGCGCTAACTCTATTGCTATGACAATGCATCAAAACACATATTTATGATCGCTGACACAGTATACAAAGTTCATAAAATTCCATAGGAATCGATAAGAAGCTTAAAAATTACAAATAACACGTAAAGCCGCGATTTTTTGCGTAAGTGAGGGTAGCGCTGCGTTAACCAGCTGACCGTCCATCATTTTGGTTAAAGCTACTGAACGAAATCTCGCTCCAAAGTACCAATCATCACCAGTGGAAAGTAGATTTATCATATCCCTTTCAAATGTATGTTCTTTCTTTTGATGGTAATGGGGCGGTAGCCTTGTGGTTAGTGGGTCGGACTATGGATAGAGAGGTCGAGGTTTCGATTCTTACATGCGCAGTGTTGGGTACTTTTACTCCCTCAACCTGGTCAGTACACAAAAACCAGTGGCTCCGTCCCGGTATGACTGAAGACATGTTGAGTAGCACGTTAGATAAACAGATTAAACTAATAAAACTTGACAAAAACAACAATTAAGGGGATGCCAATTGTCAAAAACTAATATTTGTATGTTTTTTACCTGTACAAAGAAAAATGACAATTTTACCAAGAACACTTGATGTTCATGAAACATTCATGTATGAGTAATTTGACCATCACATACAGATTATTTTATGCCATACTACTCGGCCTTAGAGTGCTCAGGAATACGCTTATCAGCACTTGTCAAATTGCTTCCTTGTTTGATTCCGTTGTCATCCGTGTGGCATGTTGGTTAAATTTTAGGAACAAATTTTAACATACACATGGTCTTCAACTTCCTAACAACAATCTTTGAAAGTATTTTGAAACAAAAGTCAATATTATGGAAGAAAACATCATTTTTGTTATAACTGCCCTATCCAGCGTTCAGCAAATATGATAAAATAACATGTTTTCCCAAGAAAAATGAATTTCTGAGTGGAAATGCTTTCAAAGATTGTTGTCAGAAAGTTGGCGATCATGTTTATGGTAATAGATTTTCCAAAACTTTATCCAGCATGCCAGACGGATGACAACTTGCTGATAAGCGTGTTGCTAAGCCCACTAAAGCTGAGAGTTTGGACATCAAACAATCTGAGTGTGAGGTTTGAATGGACCATACAAGAATGTTTCAAGAAGAACCACTTTTCTTGGTAAAATAGCCATATTTCTTGATACAGGTAAAATCATACAAGTATTAGATTTTGACAATCGATATACCCTTAAAAACTGTAAAAAATAGGCTTGAGTAACTGATAAACCTGCTATGTAGCAGGTTTGATTGAGAGCGCTCAACGGCGGATTACCGATACAACGGATCAACTGTGCAAGCAAAGCCAAGTCTTGACCAAATTTTCTAACGGTATTTGAGAATTGGTTGGTATAGTTCGGCAAATGGGTCACTGTATGGGCGGCAACTTTAATATTCATATCTGGGTGTGGTCGACTAGTCCATCTGTTCAAGTAGGGAGATAATAGAAAAGTCGATTTCAGTCAGCCTAGAGCGCTGTTACATATTTTACCGTTAAAGATCAGCTACCTATTTTGTCCAATCCAGTAAACTGGACAAACTCGGATTTTCATTCTAACGGACAACATGTGAGTTGAGTCTTTCAACTGTATACCTTTGGCTTTTACCTAGGTCAAAAGTAGACCATACCCAATAACGTATTCATAAGGTAACGCCCATACAGTGACCTATTTGCCGAGCTATATGCAATTCGATGACCGTGGGGTCAGATTTATCGATGGCTAATCGCCCGATTAGAATAGGTGTACAAGTGGCCATAAGAAAACGTGGCCATGACTCAGTGATCAGAATTGAATTATTATGCAGATTTTGCGAGAAGAAATGATTTAGGAAATCGATTGTGTCTAGTGTACACAAACCTTTTGTTATTATTTTTTACCATTTTCGCATCTTGTGTGCAATAAACGCGTTGTAGGGTGTTATGGAACGCCAAAGCTGTCTGATGGTAAGGAATAAAAACATTTGATTCACCAGCATTATTATATCCTGCTCACATGTCATTATATTGCTGCATAGTTCGCATTATATACTTCAACATTTCATTTTGTATTATACACTGTAAAGACTTCATACAGTAATGAGAAGTTTGACCAGGTTCTTTATATTATGATATTTCATTATATGATATGAGTAATTCATCATCATCATAATGATCAATCATCATCATCATCGACCATCATCATCATCATCATCATCATCATCATCTTCATCAACATCTTCTTCATCATCTTGATGATCAATCATCATCACCATCATAATCGATCATCATCTTTATGATTGATCGATCAGTAACATCACCATCATCAAGATCGATCATGATCATCATCATGATCGATCATCATCATCATCGACCATCATCATCATCATTTTCATAATCGATCATCATCATCTTGATGATCAATCACCATAAAGATCGATCATCACCACTTTCGATCATCATCATCATCATGATCGATCATAATCATCAACATCATGATCGATCATTAATGATCATCAGTCATTGATGATGACGATCGATCATGATGGTGATGATCGATCATGCAGATGATCGATCATGATAATAATCGATGATCGATAATGCTGATGATTGATCATGATGATGATCGATCATGAGGATGATGACGATCGATAATGATGACGATGATCGATCATGATGATGATGATGATGATTATCGATCATGATTATGATCCATCATGATGATGATGATCGATCATTATAATGATCGATCATGAGGATGAGGATAATCGATCATGGTGACGAGGATTGATGATGATGATGATGATGATAATGATGATGATTATCGATCTTGATGATGATGATGATGATGATCGATCATGAAGTTGAAAAGGTGGTAGTATTTTTTGTAAAATATCAAAACTTCTACAATGTATGTCCGAGGTACACTGTAAACAATATAATATATAATGATTTAAATAAAGCACGGACTTATGCACGTTAAGTAGAGCGTTTCTCTGGTCATAAAACATGTACTGTGAATTGGAAATGTCAATTGATTTGTCGCAAAATTAAGTTCAACCGTATAACAACTTAACCTTGTTATTTTATATTAATTATCTTGACTTAAGTATTAACTAATTGTGCTAGCATTAGTTAATGTTGTCTAATGTATAGACAAACTTTGAAGAACAGAAATGTTACTTTGGCTTACAGAATGAATAATTGATCGAAATTTATGCAATTTCTGCTGGTACTGCGCAAATTCCCCAACCAACAATCTCAATATTTCACACAGTCTCTAGTCACTACTGGGTACAAAAAAATAAAACACCCTCTACTCCGCTGCGACAGTCGCGCATTTCTTCTAAAATCTTACGTACAGTCACTAATTGCTGAAAATCACGAAATAGACAAATCACACCAGACTGCGATTCGGCATGTTGAAAGATCCAAGGAAGCGCATACTTCTGGTTTCTTTTTTTTTTTTTTTTTTTCAAAAGTGTTGAATTGTCAAACTAGAAGAGACAATGCTGTGATTTTCGACATTTTTCGACTGTCATCAAAAAAGAATGCCGTCCGCATGCTCCCACAAACATCTTTTGTAACACGACACGTTTGCATGTGTTAAAGCAATCACAGGTAAAGGTGGCACATAAACAAATCCGATTACCAGAAAACATGCAAAATACTTACCACTACCGCGCAAATTTTGTCCAAAAAGTGCGCTCATCCACTTGTGACAGCTACTCCTCTCTTTTATGTCGTACAGTGAATCTATAGGGCGCTTAATGTGTCCACAACTTTTTTACACATTATGAAAAAAGGCGCTCTGTAAATCTATTATGTGAATCTATAATCGACACTCCTTTTGGTCAACAAGAGTGATCACCTGACGTCAAAATACAAAATTGCGTCTATCAAATCGACGATCACAATTTCGACTGGCTACCAGAGGCGAGAACGCATGGGAAAATTGGGTAACAAAACGAAACGGTGGTGGGTACTAAATAATTTTAAGCCACTCGCCTTGTAAAACAGGGGTCATGGGTTCGATTCTGGGCTTCTTCAGCCTTCGATCCTCGACCTTCAGAGAAAATTTGCGTTATACTTTAAAGACAGGGGTCGATGGTTTGGTCCCTGGCTTTCCCAATCATTCAGATACTTTAAATCGAGATCCCGTCTTTATCTTAGCTTTTGAGTGGGACGTACAACATCAAATCATTTTATTGCAACTTAAGAATCTTTTCAATAGACGTGTGCTCAACGCAAAATCAATTTCTTAATTTAAATTTTTTCAACGTTATGAAAAGACAACATTTTGCAGACACGACAGTTTTTATTTTAGACCATTGATAAAACATAAAGTAATCAAATTTATTTATTTTTAAATGTCTATATGTCAGGTTTTCTCTCAGAGTTTTAAATTATGGGACCCGTGTCCCGCTACTGGCAGCTTCTGAGGGACAGTTTGACAACTTAATTGAGAAATTGGGGGGCATTTATTTTGGAAACAGAAATATACAAAGAGGTTTGGGGGACATCACTGTCCCCTCTGTGGACAGTTTAGGGGTCATTGGAGGCACAAAGGGGTCAAAATGCACATTTCTGTGCACCAGGAAAATTCCTGCTGTTTGTGTATTTGCTTCATCCGCCAAACCAGTGTTTTACTTGTAAATGTGCATAATAAGGGAACATAAAGGATGTTGTAACCTCGACGGGTTTTATAAATGCTGTTGTTTCCATGGTAGACTCGGTAGTACCATTATTTCAAAATAAGGGCAGTACATAAATCGAAGTATACAAAATGTTGGCTATCAAAGTAGACACGATTCAAAATGTGTTCTTTGTAGCAGCATACCCATCACAAGCGCTTTCTTCTGTTCTTGTGCTCTGTTGCAAAGTAAATTTACTTGTTGCATTATGTATCATGTAATCAAATGACTGGAGATCAAATTTAGACAAACCTGTAAATATCTCACTGTTTGAGAAAAGCCGTGGGTGGTGGTAGGATTTTTTTTTTTTTTTTTTTTTTTTTTTTTTGTGTGTGTGTGTGTGTATATTATATTTAAAATTGAGATTTATTGGAAATAATACCCCAAACATTTTCTTGCAAAATTATGCGTTTCAAAATTTTATTTCTTAAAATCAAACGTCTGATTGTCACTGCAAATATTAAGAATAAAGTCTTTCTTCAATATTGTTGCCACTTTGAAATATACAGGTTTACCTACTAAGCTAAAAGACTTAGTGCAATAAGAACATTTACCTCGTATAACCGTTTAACTCAAGACAACAACAAGATACGTAGGTATTTTTTCGTTTATTAGAGACGTTGATCATAAATCCATCTGATTATAAGTGAACTAATTTGATAATATATAAGTATCTAAAAGCTATTGTATTATTCTCTGATTTAATACCTAAATACATTATATTGCAATGTTCATGGGTCACATGACCTATTGCCTAAATCGAAACAATGAAAATTACTAGAATTAAATGTAGTTAATGGATTTCATTCACTTTTCAGATAATAACTTCATACTTAAGAATATAACTGTCCATCTTTAATATAATATAACTATCTTTAGATAAGTTATACTATTATGAGTTTCCATACGTCATTAAAAACTATATCTATGGCAAAGCGGCTTTCAACTTATATTATTTATAGCAAGATAATGATATAATTTATTATAATTTAAAACTGGGCTGCTCATAGAGAGTGGAATATGAACACTTTATTCGTTCATAATATTAAGTGTGTTACTTTTGAATATATGCAATAGCTCTCGACTAAGGAATGATATGATGAAAACCATTTCTTTTATTGAAAGGAAAATGATTTGCCTTTTCGGCCAGTGTATCAAAATAAAAATAAAGTGCTAACAGACGTATAATAAGATAGCTTACTGTTCTGTAATTAACCTGTGTATTAGGAGCTGTAACGTACATAACACCATCGGTGAATAAAAATAATTAACAAATATCAATATATGTGTCAGTATTTGCTTTTCATCATATGGCATTGATATATTAAGATTTAGAATTTAGATTAGATATACATAGTGTATTTTACACTCTTAGAGTATATTTCTGTTTGAATGGGTAACATACGTAACGGCTTCTGGAGGGCAAACGCACGACACCACAGGGTGACAGCGTGCCTAGAAACACTCCATAGTAGAATCCAGCTATAGCACCGACCTAGTATGTGGAGTGCGTTGTGCGAAACGAAAATAAAATCGCTATCCATCGCCCCGTCTCTTGAAATTATTATATCACACATACAAAGTGTGATACCAAACTACAAAAATCACCATACAAGCAGTACAATGAATATTTAAATTATTACATACACCACAAGCATAATAATGCTTTATCTCTATGGTTTCTTTGGGTTGACCTGTGAGTAGGGTCTTTTAATTGTATTCATATAGATTTTAGCTCACCTTAGTCGTTAGGCTCACAAGGTGAGCTTATAGTTTACCGTTACCCCGTCGTGTTGTCGTTGTAGCTGTTGTTGTCCACAATGTTCTAACGTCTTCTCCTCTGAAACAGCTGGACCAATCCAAGCCAAACTTCATGTGGATAAAAATTTCAACTGAGATCCTATAAGAGTAATGGAACATAAATGACCTGATCTTTGCCTGCTTGTACATTTTTATTTCATTCATAAATTCTTTAAAATTTGGAAGTATGCAATGATCTGGAAAAGGCACAATTAGAAAGTAATTCACACTCTAAGAACCGAGGTGGGAAAAACTAGATTGACAGTTAGGGACCTATACTAATGGAAAATATCGTAAACCAGTAAGCAGCTTTTTCCGAATAGGCAGCCACTCAGTTACCCGAACTGAACTAAATCTTTGAAAACGTACATAAGGTTCAAACAGCACAAAAAATCGACCCAAAAACATAAAACAAATAAGACCACAAAAAGTTATGTTACATGTAATTGCCGAGTACTGTAAAATCACAAAACAATTTTACCACGGAGATTTGCTTTATTTTGTGGATTCATTTTATGTCTTGCATGTCTACTAGACTAGACTGCACTTTGTGATGTCACGTAGTGACCAGCTGAACTGATTCAATTTGTCTATTCGCTCCCAAGGCTCATGTAATTTTTATAGGCTTACACGTATTATTTTAAATATTTTGTGTTACATTATGATATATATTTGGCATTCCTTTTTTAAAAAATGAATACATTTCGATTCATTGAGGATTTTGCTTTCAAATTGTGCAAACTCCTCCTTGACGAGCATTTACACATAACGGCCAAAACATTTCAAATAAATTTCATCACGTGACCACGTCATAAGAAGATCATATAAAAACAGGTTTTCTGTACAGCTGCTCGTTGTGACTGTCTTTTGATAATCTTTAAATGGAATTATTTAACTTGTTATTAGTTGAACGTAAATCTAAAAAAGATCTGCGTTGCTGAGGGAGATACCATTTTAAAAATTGTAATTGCTCCACATTCTGTCAATACGAAATCGCTTTTAGCGCTAGTGCAAGAGCAAATGAGGTTGGTGTTCCCTTTAGGTACAGACTGTGTAAGATATACGATATGGATCCTTAAGAACTCAAATTATTACTTACAAGTCTTTTAAATTTGAATTTGATTGTTTGAATTGATGCTTTACGTCCCAGCAACAGCAATGGTCATTTTTGGACGTTACCGTTACATTTTATGGGACTGTTATCCAACATTAGGATGTCATGACACTCAAAATGCGCTTCTGCCTTCATAAATATAACCACCCAACTAAGCCAATATGGCTTATATATATGAATGGTTTGACTAAACCAGTTTTCTTGGGCAGGCTCAGACATGAGCGGTTAACCAGTGATCAGATGGTCGGTCAGTAGATGAAAAGCTTTGCCTAGAGGCACAACACTATCATATATTTCTCCTAGGCCCCAATGGACGGGGCCAATATTCCAACACGATCATCCCTTTTATGTCTTATAAAGACGCTTATTTTCGATACAAAATGACGTTTATGTTCATGCGTGCTGTAACGTTTTCTCAAGTTCAATAAACGTTTTGAACAAATCATGATTTTGGACTTAATTTACCATAAACATGACCTATTTATTCTGTTGTTGTTTTAGCATCGTCCGATTTTTCGAATGAAGGGTATGGTTCTTGTGGTTGTGCCGTGTGGTGGCCCTAAAAAGTCTCCCCGTACATCAATTTAATGCTCTTATTTTTCCAATCCTCAGGGATTGCTTGCAATCAGTTTGTCCTTTTCTAAATTTTATCGTAGACACTATGAATTGATTTCCAAATATAATGTTGGGTTAAAGACGCTTTTAAGTGAGGGTCTTTCGCAACCAGAATTTTATGGTAACTTGGTTTACAAATTTCAGAAACTTATAGGAAGTAAAGATTTTTCTTTTCAGTTTAGAAAAAATCATAACACGTTACAGAAGTATAGGTTATAACTTGAATGTAATGCGACAGTCTGCATGCTTAGTTTTTAACCCAATCACGGTTGATAACTATGCTGCCTTCTTTAATTGCGCGCCGGTGGGTCGGGCGTCAGACTCTACGATGGCCTCGACTTAAAGCTATTCATTTAAGTTGGTTGGGGCCGGAGCTTCTTGTCTGTTGCTTGGTCCACCGGGGTCCAACTGATGTTTTTCTTTAGCTCCGGAGTAAGTAAGTTATTTGGCGCCCAGGATTCTCCATCGTCGGGCAGCTTACTGAATCTGTGAGTCCTGGTATTTGATTCATCAGGATGTTTATCATGATTTATTTGTTTGTTCTTGATGATTCATTTACTAGTAAGAGATTCACCACGAGGACCGAAGAACTAACTAAATGTTATGAACCACTGCGGAAGTAACCCGCCAGTAACTTTGTGTTACTGATCGTTCCAAGTCGATGCTTCTGTGGTGGTTCTTTTTGTTTTGTGTCTTGGTGTTTATAATATTTTTGTGCTGTTGGCGCCTTATGTATGTTTGCATATTTTTAGTTAAGGTAACTGAGTGGCCACCTATTGGGAAAATAGCTGCTCATTCGGCTTACGAAATGTTTTCATGGTATTAGTACCTGATTGTTAGTTTGGTTTTTTCCCACCTTGGTTTTTGGAGTGGGAGTCTTTTTCTGATTGCGCCTTTTCCTGATCTTTGCCTACTTGTACTTTTTTACCAAAAGTTAGATAATTTTCGATAGACACCACCAAATGCAATAGGGCTGTGGCAAGATAAAATGGTCATTTCAACCTTTTCATATGTACAAAAACAATGCTTTGAGATATAGAGACAGTTTATGCCTCAGATAGTGGTACATGGTGGTAGCAAACTGGAAAGACAAATCCAATAATTTTGATTCAGTTACCACGGGGGTGATTCAATTGATACCACCTGTGCTGTCGTCCGAGACGTTACTGCATATATTGCTGTCGTCCGAGTATTCCGGTTTCCGTCCGAGTACTACGGCTGTCGTTACCATCAGTGCCCCTGTTTCAGTGTCCACAGGGCCAAAATTTCGTCGCTATTCAGCGCAATTATCACAGAAAATTGTCAAGAAGGTATTTATCGTTATTTCCAACGTGTTTCCAATTTTTTTAACATATAGATAATCACAAGAACTTATTTTGAGTACAAAACATTGTTTTCTCGCGTGTTTTTCTTACTTTCAAAATATGCAAACATTCCTCATAAGCGAAAGTAGCTGGACTATTTCGATTTCCATTTAGCCTTTGAAAACTATAATCATTTCCCCAACCCGTTACCCGTTGCGTCCTTCAAATTTTATTTGCCGTTTTTAAAAAGCGTGATACGGCTGTCGTTGACCCCTGATACGGCTGGCGGTTGTTTATTGATCAGTACGATACGACTGTCGATAGTATTTTGAGATAGCATATTGCCCATTGAAATCAAATTCAACGCATTTTATGCATTTTTTGTAGTTTCTGAATAGTTTTCCTTTGCAACTGATAAAAGGACTGTATAGACTGTCTATTCTCTTGCTTCAAACCAAGCAACTTTACATATAAACACCACACACGCAAGAAAACTGTATCATTTATTAAATTCGAAGTTTCACCATTTATTAAAGCATGCGTTAAGCGTGGTAGGACAGCTTTCAGTGACACCCGTGTTCATTTCTTGCTCCCATCTGCAGTGGCTCCTCACAGCCCCTCTGTAACTAGTGCCTCAGATGACGACTCGACATCGGTTAAAGCGCTATCGTCCCCAGAAATGGCAAAATTAAAATTTAGGTGTCTACTGAACTGTCCTATCAGCTTTAATGACACCTCGGGGGGGGGGGGGGGGGGGGAGGGGGGGTAACTCGGAGGTAATTTTGGTACGGATGTGCCGCCCGATACTTTAAAACATACCCTATTCATATATCTGGTAATCGAAAAAAGGGACCTATTCATATATCATGCCTTCGAAAAAAGGGACCCATTCATATATTTGATTGTATACTGAACAAAAAAAGAAACGCAACAATAGTACTTTGAGGATTTTCGTGTTTAAGGGTAAAACGTTAATGATTTCAAGTCTGTTGCTGTATGATTCCAATTCATGGGATATTAGGGTATATCATGCAAAAACTGATTTTCATTTGGATAAAAAACTGAATGAGATTTTTTTTTTCGTCTTAAATAATGCAAATCGGGAAACATTTGCTCTGCGCATGCGCATACTTTTGAACCTCCAATTCATCAAGAAACAATGTCAGCTGCTCCCTAATTAAAGTTCATGAAAAAGAAATAAATTTCCGCGACACACAAGCTCGTAAATAAAACCATCAAAATCCCTATATGTTTAATTGAAAGGGGCATAATTTCAATTTAATTCGTTTTATTTCTTTAACGTATGAAGTTGCTTAAAGCGACCACAAGAGAAAGGAAATTTATGGCTAATTCACTCTGTTCGAACGACATAAATTATATATAGCTGGAATTTGACCTCAGGTCGAACAGAGTCTACTTAGTAGCACGTGAAAGGATATTCAGACTGTAACAGTACAAGTACTTACTGTGTGGGCAACTGAAGTGTAACAGAAATCTTGAGCCATTTCGTACCGATTTACCTTTCACGTGGTACTTCATGGACTCGTCGATCTTTTGACGCACCTGAGGTCAATATCGAGCTATAACAATATATAAGCAGATTGCTAGAAAGCATAACAGTAACAAATTCTACAGAACTCTCTTCTGTAATGTCATATGAGATAATTAGTGAAGTCATATAAATGAACAATGAGTATTGTATCTAACGACACACACTTTGCATAACATGTTTTCTGGGGATGAAAAAACGATTTATAAGCTGGCATGTGCATGAACGAAACGCACGTCGTAATCACCAAAAAAAAAAAAACTACACCGCGCAACTACCTTTTTCAAAGTAACAAAGTTTACGTTTTAATTCTGTTTTAAATTTTGGATGTCCTGTAAAAATGTAATAACCTAAACATCAGAATGCAACGAAATAATCATAATGTATAATCAGGATAACAACTCCGTGTA
This sequence comes from Rugalucina vietnamica, assembly GCA_964017185.1. Lineage (NCBI taxonomy): Eukaryota > Metazoa > Mollusca > Bivalvia > Lucinida > Lucinidae > Rugalucina > Rugalucina vietnamica. The sequence continues at coordinate 54,946,346 of OZ024879.1, read as the reverse complement.
ACAAACACCCCGTACACCCCAATATACACTAGTGTATAACTGGGGTGTGCAGGTGTAACATGTTCTCCTTTATTCAAGTTTAATTTGAAACATAGACTGTCAGTACACATTAGAACCGCCTGGACGTGTCACCACAATCTATTGTACATTCCAGCTTTGGACAAAAATAAGGAAAAAATACCAAAACAATTCCATGCGGAAAAACTTCTGTAGTGGTTCTCATTGTTTTATGTCTTGGTGCTAAAACTTTTGTGCTGTTTGCACCTTATGTGGTGTTAAAACTTTTGTGCTGTCTGCACCTTATGTGTTTTACATATTTTTAGTTAAGATAACTGAGTGGCCACCTATTGGGAAAATAGCTGCTCATTCGGCTGACGTTTTGTTTTCATGGTACATGTGGTATAAGTACCTGATTGTTAATTAGGTTTTCCCCACCTCGGTTTTTAGAGCGGGAGTCTTTTTCCAATTGCATCTTTTCCTGATCGTTGCCTACTTGTACCTTTTCAATTGTTTACAGCTTCAGAAAAATCTACTTGGTCACTCTAATGCGGCAAATTAAGATTGTCAAGATGTCTAGGGTCGAAATATACATGTTATTGTTTTCTTGCAAGAGGGTGTGCGCTAATTGCAATCATTTTATAGGCTAAACTCTGAGTGTGCGCTTATTAAAGCATGTGCGCTTCTTAGAATAAAATGATATACAGCTTGATTATTCTAATAATTTGGCTTTTATTTTGCAGTTTAAACCATTCCGTGACAAAAGACATCATGTATGAATATCTATGTTCATATTGTTCCTTCAAATGCGAAAGTCACCAGAATATGCTTGACCATGCATGTTCAAAGCATCCTACAGAGCCTCTGCAATATCGAAAAGTGGTCATGCACCCATCAAGTGGGTGATCATCGGAGGTTCATGCTCAGTCACGTCGGTATGCCCGCTTGGACCAGGCATAGGTTGGAAAGTACATGTAGGTGATACGACATTATCTCGATGTATTGAAGGCAGGTCGAGGATATCCTCGGCACCCAGCTCCGACAAATCATGAAAACTTTCCTCTGTCGGCTCATAAACATGTACCTCCTGCTTGTCCATCTCTGGAAAATGAAAAAACATCACATAATATGCTTTATATGTAAACTACACAGCTTGAAATTAGACAGCATACTCAAAATTTGATCAGCATCACTATTTAAGTAGTATTGAACCCTTGTATCGCAGAGCAGAATATTACACTTCGTGCCATTTAATGACAATCGAGAGTCTCGAAAACCAGCGACTAGAAGAAAACTTATACTCATGAATGCAATATATAAGGTATTATGCATTAGTCATTTGTAACAACGGGACCACCCCCTGGGAATAGCGGGAACTTTGACTTTTGGTCCAGCAAATCTTCGCTAAAAGTAATTCTCGCTAAATGCCCCACCCTGCGAGGACTGCTTGTTGGTAAACCCACTGCTGTTTTCCCTACAGACTGCTATCTTTTTATTTCACTGACCTTTTGGCCTATATAAAGCAAACCCAAGGTATTTTCCCCGCACTGTCGTGGCAAAACTTTTGTCAAAGCCGCGCTCATTTCCACGGCTATCCCCCGCCCGCCCCGGGGATGGGGGACGTGCGTGGTTACAAATGACTAGTGCATTACACAAAGGGTCAATCAGTCACTTTCGCCACAGTTTGTCTTCTTTTGTGACGCTCATCAAAGTTTACGTTATATACACTACACTGATTGAGAAAGTAAGGCAATCGGTCACTACATATATACGACGTTCAATATTCATAACTTGGTTTGATCAGGGCGGCGGTGTGCCATGTAAATATCTAACCGTTCGTGTAGATACAACCCACTGGTTTATCGTTAGAATTGTGAACAGAGATGTTGTTTCATTCATATTTCTGAAATCTAAGAGGCCTAAAACTTAGTTTTACCCGTATATTTGGATCTACCACCTATTCTAAATTGTCGACATCCGTAACGAATTTAACCGACAGCCGTATCACACATATTTACAACTGATCGACAGCAGTAACACCAAAAGTTAAACGCCCCTTCAAAACCCTTCTGCTTTGGATTTGTTTAAAACTGTAAAAGGTTTTATCTTTGCAGTTATGTTTTCCACGTTGTTCAATAAATGGTTAGAAATGAGAGATGCTGATTTTTACAGTATTTGCATATTTATGTGAGTTTTGCTATTTTACGATTAAACACATGTTTGTATGAAAACTAGCGACCTAAAAGCCCGTACAAACATATAGCACGATAGACAAATATCTAACAACACATTCTAGCAGAAAAAATATAAATAATACCTTCAGATTCGATTGCGATCCATTTTTACGTGTGTACTGTTTGTGTAACGACAGCCGTAGTACTCGGACGGAAAACGGAATACTCGGACGACAGCAATATATGCAGTAACGTCTCGGACGACAGCACAGGTGGTATCAATTGAATCACCCCCGTGGTTACTGCGATGAAATATCAAAATAAATGCCTTAAAATGGCAAAATTTTGAGTGTACAATGTTTCCTGTATATTTTCAACAAATTTCATTTGCATTTTTTAACCCTTATCTAGCTCCAAAGCAGCACATATATAGCTTTATAACCTGGAGATATTACTGATGTTTGTTTTGATATATTGTTCATAATTTTATGGCAACTGATGCTCATATGACAAACGTTTGAACATTTGTGGTCGGATGTTACAAAAAGATTTTCAAAATTTGATAGCTTTTTATAAACCATTTTAAAAATACCAAGTATATGAATTGTGTAATTGAAACTGTGGTATGTAATAGTCATGACATGTCTTTTTTTATACTTCAGGCTTTGGAAAGCTGACTACTAAGAGGAAAATTGATATCACTTTTTATATGTTATTTTTTAGGGTGTCCGAAACGGCCTGTATCATCCGAAGAGTGGCTGTTTTCTCTTACGCACAAAGTTATCAACAGTTCATTTTACCTTTTTTTAATGGTAGATGAAAAACAGTATAAGAACACAAGGAAGTTTTTTTGCTCTGTGTAAACCTTCGGAAAACATTGTTGCCGATATGTGTCCGAAACAAATTTTTGTATCATCCGAAGAGTGCTTTTCACAAAATGTTGGTCTGTGATTTTGTTCTCCGTTTCTCTATTTTGTTTTTTTACCTATGCTTTTCACAAATTAAGATGTGATGATTTGTAAGCCAAAAATCTTCTATCATAGTATGCTGAACTTTGAAAAAATGATTTTTAGAAATTCGGCTTCCTAAGTTCATTCTTAGGACACACATATAAAAATCATATAAAATTAATATGCAGTGATGAATTAGGAAACATATTCTATATGAGTGATCATTGTTATGCTTTGGTTTTATTTAAATAATAGATGCATGTATTAAAATCTATATCATTCTTGGGTTTGTATCATCCGAAGAGCTCTTCGGACGATACATAGTACTCTTCGGATGATACAGCTCTTGAATTGTATCATCCGAAGAGTTCTATGTATCGTCCGAAGAGTTCACTTACAATTTTTTAAAAGATTAAAATGGAAAAAAGAAGCTTTTATAATAATGTAAGATATCTATCAAGTAGCTTTATGGTGTAAATTATGAAAAAATCATGAAATTGATTCAAAAGCTGTATCATCCGAAGAGCATTGTGTATCATCCGAAGAGCATTGTGTATCGTCCGAAGAGCATTTGTATCATCCGAAGAGCTGACTGTAATGCTTTACAAAAAAAATGCCCAATATCTTTTGGAAAGGTTTGGGTTGTATGTCAGAGAAAACAATACCAACAACACATCCTTGAGTAAGACAGATGTTTGCATTCACTTCTCTCAGAACTAACCTAAAAAAACCTATAAAAAATGTTACTTTGATACAGTACTTCAAAAGATGTGGAAATTAAATACATAAGCAAATTCAAAGCAACTTTGGTCCATGTTTGTTTTTTGGATGAAGGACTAAACTTATAATAAAACATGAAAAGACAAACAACACAGTTTTCATTCTTTCAGTTATTGGCTTTAAAAGGTGGTTGTAGTGTCCGAAGAGTTTTCAGGGGTTCATCTCGAAAAAAAGACACTGTCAGCAAATATGGCAAAAAGTTATCTTCTCACTACCATTTCTGGTTATGGCAGTGATTAGGCTATAACATAGTGCTAAAGAGATGATGATTTGAACAAGTTGAAAAATTGACACCCAGGAAACACTTTTTGTCCATTTTATCTTGCCACAGCCCAATAACATTTCAGCATTATGTTTGAAAATGGTTATTTTCAGCATACTGAGAATTTTAAAGATTTAAGTTTTTCGTTCTTGAAACATTTAACAAAATATTACTAGGTGCATTGGTAATTTGGTTAAGTATATACATTCTGACATAATTTGTTCTAATGTTTTGCAGGTAAACGGAGGACACACAGAATGAATACAGCGCGTGCAAGACAATAACGCTTGGAATACAAATTTCAAGTAATATACTTTATGAACGATTTCCTCTATTTATCTGAGGACGTCAAAATAGTATATTGGAATTAGTGGTGAAACGATTCATCGCGGTGCATCGAAAACCGAGTTCTCTGACGTCGGTTCGATTCACGATTCACACTCGAGGTAGTTCGGTTCGGTTCGTTCGCATGATTTCCAGGTGGTTGTATTAAACATTAAACGTCGTGTTTGAATTTTTTAATAAGCTTATTACATATATGTATTAAATCGATACCAATACTACGCGTGATTTGATATGTGTCTGTCGAAGTGTCAGATCGGTGTCTCTCCGTTTTGTGATGTGTTTAGCCCTGAAATTGTCATTAAATCCTATTCATTTCGTCAGTGATAAGGCGCTGGTTGGGGTCAACAAATCTCGAATGCGTTATAGGCAAGTCGCGTGTGGTGCTAATTAACCAAGTCCGAACAGGTTGCTCGCCGTTTCTGTAGTTCCGTAAGTCGAAATTCTAGCTTCATGTAGTTCAACAGTTACTGTAGTTGACAATGAAATTCCTCAAAATTCAGGTGCAACCCGCTATAATGGTTAGGAGAATTTGTGCTGTTTGATCGTACCGCTTTGAAAACTCATACGCGCGTTAAGTTTTGTAGTGACTTTCAGAAAAATCGATCGGCCAATGAGCGCTCGTGTTGAATGCAGGCCGCGCTTAGTAATTGGCTGTCCACATATTTGATTGACAGGTGAATTACTGGATCTGTGTTTACGTTTTCATCAACACGTGGTCAAGTGATGATTGATAATTGGGGTCGTGTACATGTTTGACCGATATCACGTCAGCGTATTGTTTGGCGTGCATGAGTAATTGATGGTGATTATCTGATAAGGAATAAAAGGACAATTATGTAACGGTTAGAAAACGTTGTTTATGATCTCGTTTACGGTCTGATGATAATCCCCTGAAGAGATGCTGTGTATCGCTTGGCTTGTTTTCACAACTTTTTGGCCTATCGTAAGAAAACAATGGGTGTCATTCATCCTTGCCGGCAATGAATTGTGTCACCTTATAATTATTCAAAATGACAATTATCATTTGTTCAACATTGTGATAAAGGTTTTGCGACATGTCACACCAGTTTTTCGATGTGTATAGGTAACACTAGCAACATGATTTAATCAATACCATTTGAAACGAAAGCGTAGTGTGGATGTTAATGTTTCGAATTCCCGAACGAATCGTATCGAAAATAATCGAATCGAAGTGTTTGTAATCGAAATCGAACCGAATCGAGGCTCATCTGAATCGTTTCAGCCCTAATTGGAATATAAACCTCGAACGGATACACCAGTATATACATAGTTTCAAATTAGTACTTTAAAAACTATTTCCTCCATATAGCTGAGGACGTCAAAATGATACATTGATCTATAAACCTAAAACTATAGTTTACAATACATCATTTTGGGAATTATTTTGTTCAATCAGCGATGGATATCGGCGTACCACAAAATGACATATTTATATTAGCACAATGGATGTAGCGCGTGCAAGACAATAACGACGCTTCGGCAAATGAAACAAAAAATATACATTTCTAAAATACTTATGCAGTACGTTCAAATTTTACTTATACCAAGAATGATCATCTGTTTAGAACAACACGAATTCTTTCAAATAAGATACTTTGGAGGCTATTTCTACCAGACATCTGAGGACGTCAAAGTTACCGGACCACAAACTGACATTGAGGTTCTAATGTCCTTCATTTATAAGTCTACTGAATAAAAGTTTTCTCCATGACTGCAGCTGTGACAACATTCAATTCCTGGATCATGGGATGTTCTCTCATGTCAGCTCATAGAAACCTGGAGTTTCCTGAAACAGTTGTGGCATAGTTCAAACTACCTTTAATTAACTGGAAAGAAAAAAAAGTAATTAATAAAGAAAAAAAGTGAAAACTGTTACTTCCTAATATCGCACCCGATTGCGTAAATGGGTACAGATGGATAAACTGTGAACATGGACAATTCCTAGAATCGTGAAGTTGCATTACATTGATGACATCAATATTACTGAACAAAAAATTGGAATAACATTACTTAGCAAAACAAAGGTTTCACGGTCACGATACTACATAGTAAAACAGTCAAACATGAGTTCCCTTCAGACTCACCTCCAGGATCCGGACTACATTAACTGGATCAAAGCTGGACTCTGTCTGTTTTACACAAAATCAGGCCTTGAGGAGTTTGCTGAAGCAGCTAGCCAATCATTACACCAGCGTATACTCAATAGTATAATCCCGACCTTTGCCAGTGCTGCCAAACCCATATGTGGAGTCAACATTGCGAGACAGAAATTGATAGCAACATGCTCAGATCAATACTGCCAAAACTTTATCAAAGAGGTCATAAACATCGGCTTCGATCCAAACCACACATTCACCGTCAAACATGGGAATCTAGACAATTGTGAAATAGGACAATGGCACAGTCATCATTGGCAAGTTGCCAAATTGTTTATGAACAATGGGCAGGGGCCCACTCATGTACACCCCAGAGAAACAGACATGAGTGGAATCATTAACTTCTTGTCCCATTGCAAAATTCCCAGAAACGCAGTGACAAACAACGGTTTATTTGATAAGGTAAGTACACGTTTGTGGCCGATCATGTTTAGATTGTTTGAATTCGTTTGAACACATATATCACGCATTTACCGTCAATCATGGGAATATAGGCAATTGTGATATAGCACAATGACACAGTCATCTCTGGAGTAAGCGAAGCTTTTCATGAATCGTGGGCAACTGTCCACATAAGTCATGGCTTCCAAAACAGATATGAGCGGAATCCTCAATTTTATTTCCCACTGCAAGGTACCAAGGCTGAAAATGGTCAACATTCTATTTGTTGATGAGGTTGCTTTAGCTTTTATTATGTTACCATGCATTGCATATGTTTCTGCTTTTAAGATTTTGAATTGGTTGAACTAGTGTTTTACGAATCATACAACAGATGAGGTCATATGGAGACAAGGAGTCTGTTTATAAAAATCTCGTCCTAATGACTACCGAAGTCCTTAAGGATTTTCAATTTTACAATGCAAAAATGTGTGAGTGCCGACTCGGAACGTTAGGCACATAGACGGAACTGAGAAGTCTTAGCGATGCGGCACTCATCTTCGTGTCCAGGGATGACTTGTGGTCTTTGATGTTTCAACGAAATGTACTGGTGAAGTATGTAAATGACAGCTCGAGAAGAAGGTAAAAGTAAGCAATGATCAGCAAAATGACGCAATCAGAGACGTCAGATATTTCCACGCAAAACAAACAAGGTGGAAAAAAAATTTTCAACAAAATCTACTTGCATCCAGCATTTATATGTGTATAGCTGCATCTTTGATATCTGGTAGTGTGAAGTATTATATAACACGACAAGTTATGCACTTACCTATGATTTTCAAAAAGCTATAGAAAAAGATTTTGCTCAGGAGGAACATTCACTTGTTTGGTAGTTTTTACTCATAACGTAACGTTGCAACGGTACAACAAACAATATAAAAGATTCATATTTGAACGCAAACATAAAAATGAAATAAAATATCGAGCATTTTTGATTGGTTAATGCTGAATGTCCCAGTTCTTTTTTCAGCTATGTTAACTGTATGCCTGTGTATTGACGTGTCTATTAAAAAGCGTTACGTTGGTGCATAATTCATTTTGTAGGTACGCGATGCACGTAATAAAACCATGCATTCAGCAGTTATGAAACTCTCAGGTGGCGACCTGCAGAAATATGCCCAATCTATGATTGACCTTCTCAGTGACCCGGGTGTGGCATGTTTCAGGACAGCCCAAGATGCGGTGAAAGAAATTCAGTCAGTATGTATGACCACCAATTTAAGTTAGATTACTACGTGGTTTTAGCTGCTAACATTTAATCGACACGCATTATTTTGATGTATCTCGATTGGACGAGGTAATAGAATGTACAGCTTTAACTAACCACATGTTAATTATGTGGGTTTCCTCTCCGGACATCACTCGAAATGCTAGCTCGGTCTGTCGGGACCACAAGGTGTACATTATTGTGCAAAGTAGACTGCTTCGAATACAGTTAAATGCATGTTCCTATAGGTCTTACAACATGGTTTCTGTTAACACATGTAACTTTCGGTTTTAAGTTGTTCAAGCCTTAAGAGTAGTAAATAGCTTTTATTGTCGAGTTTAATTTTACCTTTAAATGTTTCCTGGTCATTGCTTACTAGTTACTGTTTATTTTAATTACAAGATAATCAGTGCAGCGGATTTCAAAATAACACTTGAAGACGAGAGAAAGGTTATTGATGAACTAGCAGCGGAAATACGGACACTGGCAGAAGAGATAAGACAAGAAGTGGACGCCGTTGCACAGAAAGGGGACGCTGAGAGACAATCTATCAAAGAGAAAGTCGATGAAGAAATTAAGAAAGTATGTAATATAAATTTGAGTATGAAAGTGATCAACACTTGCTACACTGTCTAGCAAACCCGACAACATGAAATGAATGTACACTCAACAATTCAATTTTCAATTCTTTATTCTCTCCAGGAAACATTTTCATGTAACAACAGGAGGTACATACATATATAACATGCAACACAATGTTTTACCTTTAATATAACCGTTTTAAATTGGACAGTGTGCAGTTTCACTTCTATCATAAATTTCACTGACATGAAAACAATCAAAATTGATGTAAAATAAGGAATCTACAATTGCCATGATCTAACACATGCGTAAAGAAACACGTCTCCCTGTCATCAAAATGGAGAATAACAATAACAGATAAGATGCAATCGGACTCGGCGTAATACGGTAAAAGAGGGAACCAATATCATTTTTTTTCCTGAGGCTGCCTCCGACTTCTCAAACCGAACAAACAAATGTTAATGCACTAAACCTCGTCACTGAAACTGACATTTAAATGAAAAGTACAACGCAAGAAAACAGGATTACCGCCTTGACATGGTCAGTTATAAATCCCTAGGTTATTCAGCTATTTAAATGGTCACCAACCTCACCTTCAATTCTATTATATGATAAAATAGCGTAATAGACATAGAGCTTTAACTTAGCATGTGGAAAACAGTAATCGGAAATAAGACTACCGGTTGATTCATAATAACTGTTACATTATCGAATTGCGTTCTGCGAACACATTCCTGTAAAGAATTGCTATCCAGTATGGAAGCAAAAAAATGTAAATGTTGTGAAAATTTGAGCATTTGTTATCAAAATACGAGAACACTGTATATCATTTTGATATAGATGTATGTGCTGCAAAACAACATATTAACAACTTTAGTTGTTATCGATATTATGAACCACCCTGTATGTATCTCTTTAGCAGTTGCTTTTGAATAATAAATGTATATGTATCACCCCACATGTATTGTGGTTAAGTGAGCAAGATTAGGCACATAGATTATAAATTTCCACAAAGCCACCGTTCTGATAGACAAGGTAAAAAGGATTTCCGGCAACTGAAAGACCAGCTAATAGATCTACGATATGTTTTCTTGATTTAAGTACCTTAGTGTCATTTTAACATTTTCCCACCCCTAGGTTTGTGGAGTGAGAATTTCTTTCTGATTGCTTGATTTCCTGATCATTGTCTACTTGTACCTTTTTAACATTGTATACCAAGAAAAACACTCCACTATTGTAGATTATTTCGATATAAAATCAAGTGGTGCAAGAACTAAACTAGTCAATATTTGTACAGCTATCGGCCTGTATGGGCCTTTTAAAATGTTGTCATATAAAGGAGAACATGTGACGTTATGGTACGGATTGTTAAACGGGTCGGAAAATGTTCTTCCTATTTCTTTGACAATTGAATGTTCTTTTCCGTTTAAGGTAAGCAATCTGAAAGATATGGTAGAACAGATTGCTGGTAAACAAAGTCAAATGGAAGGCACAGTTGTAATCTTGACAGACCAACTAAAAAATCTTCGAGCCTTTGAAACCAAACTCAACGACATTCAACAACAACAGCAAGAACTTGCAAAACAACAAGAAGCGTGCCAGCGGACAGTCAAAGCCCATGATAAAGATCTTTCTAATTTGAAAACCAGATTTGATGACCTTACCAGTACGAGTGATCCGATTCCAACAGACGAAGGTAAAACTAATCAAGTATTTTTATTGTTTTTTTCGTATGTACATCCCACGATGTGTCGGCTAAATCAATATTTAAATCATCGTGTCATGCAAAATACTCAAAACTTGAATGTTTAGCGTATTGCCTCTTGATATTTTGTATTATCATTTACTTCCCGTCTCGAGTCTAGTTAAGGATGTTGTTTGATGCTAACCTGGGATGGCTACTTTGTTTGGAAAAGAGCCTGGTTTCTTTTGATGTTCTGTATTATCATTTATTTCCCGTCTCGAGTTACATGTGCATGATATTTAGTCTGACATGTCTACTACTCATAGACTGGTGTTTTGTGTAAATATTCTTGCGAAGTTTGAAAAGAACTAGTCTCGTGTCCGGTTAGGCATGTTAATTGATGCTAACCTAGTGGCTACCTCGATGTGAAAAAGCTTTATCTCTTTTGATGTTTTGCATAATCATCTACTTCCCGTCTCGAGTCTAGTTTGGGATTTTGATTGATGATGATGGGATGACTACCTCGTTAATGCCTCGTGATGTTTTGTATTATCATTTACTGGCCGTCTCGAGTCTGGTTAGGGATTTTACTTGATGCTAACCTGGTGGCTACCTCGATGTCTTATCAGTTCGTTCCCGCCCCGAGTCTAGTTTGGTTTATTTTGATAGTACCAGTTCCAGGACGTTTTATTCTCATTTGTCAAATAACATGATATTTAGCCTGACAAGTTTACTACACAAAGACCGTATTGTCCTATCCGTCTCGACTGTTGTCTGTGTTGAATTTTAAAATTCCATTGTTAAAATGTCTGGCAGTTCTTTTCATACTTTCCATGGCTTTTTGTTCACTGTTCAAACGCTTGTATTTCTTGGGACTCACGGTCACCAATTAAAAGGTCGCAATCACTGTAATGCAGAACCAATTCGTCTGAACTGCGATTCACGATCTCAATTTTATGTAAAGCAACCAGAAAAATGACGAAATATTGTTTAATGATATTACAGTGGATACAAACGTTTGTTTAAAAAGTCCACAATTTAGTGAATTGCAAATACAGCTATAGAAGGTACATGTACATAAAATTGTTACAACTGAATTTAAGATCCATACAAGACTCCAAGGAAATATTCATCACAAAACACCACCGACAATATTAAACACGCATGAAGGGCAAAATGGCTTGCTTTTTCCCTCCAATTGTTAATATCCGGTCAGTAATATCAAACGCAAAGTTGGCGAGTTCAACAAAAATCACAGAAGAACAGCAATATTACTGTCCCAGTTGACCACGTCGCAATTTCAATTGCCACGCAACCTCCCAGTTTACATATCACCGCCCCAGTTGTCACGCCATCTCCAAGTTGCCACATTACCGTCCCAGTTGGCCACATCACCGTCCCAGAGGTCATGTTACGGTCCCACTTCGCTGCGTCACCGTCCCTGTTGGCCATGTCACCGCCCCAGTTGCCACGTTACCTCTCAATTGCCATGTCACCGTCCTTGTTGCCACTACAACTCCCAGTTACCATGCCGACTTCCATTTAAATGTTACTGTCCCAGTTTACGGATCACGTCACAGTTGCTACGTCACCGTTCGAGTCAACCGTTAACCGTCCCGGTTGCAATGTCACCCGCCCAGCTGATCAAAACATCGTCCCAGTATGCCTCGTCATCGACCTAGTGGTGTGGTAACGTTATATTTGGCCACGTCACCTTCACAGTTGCCATGTCACCGTCCCAGTTTTCTAGGACACCGAAAGAGTTTGCCACATCATCGTACCAGTTGGCCATGTAACCGACACCGTTGACCAGGCCACAATCCCAGTTGGTTACGTCAACGCCCCATTTGGGCAGGTCATCATCTCATTTTGACACGCCACCGTCACTGTTGGCCATTACACCGTCCATGTTGGCAACGTCAACGTCACAGTCGGCCAGGTCACCATCTCATTTGGCCACGTCACATCCCGTTTGGCCACATCACCGTACCTGTTGCTACGACACCTTCCATATGCCATGTCACCTCTCAGATTCCAAGTTACCGTCCCTGATGTCCAGATATCATACCCGTTGACCACGTCACCATCCCAGTGGCTATGTCACCGTCAGTGGCCAGATCACTGTCTCAGCTGGTCACTTCACCATCGTTACCGTTACTGTTTGCTAGGTCAGAGTTTAAGCTGACGAAGTCATTCTCACAGTTTGCCAGCAACCGTCACAGTTGACAATGTCACCAACCCGCTTGGACTGGTTACCGTCCCTTTTGACCAGGTCACTGTCCAAGTTGGCCACGTTGCCGTCCCTGTTAGCCAGGTCACTATCCAAGCTGACCACGTCACGCTAACAGTTTGCCAAGTCATTGTCACAGCTGACCAGGTCACCATTCCGTTTGACCAGGTTACCATCGTTTTGGCGAAGTCACCGTCCAAGGTGGCCAGGTCACCATTCAGATTGGCAAGGTAACCGTCCTGTTGGCTAGGTCACCGTCCGTATTGGCCAGGTCATCATTCCTTTTAGTCAGGTAACCAACCTGCTGGCCAGGTCATCGTCCATGTTGGCCAAGCACAATCCCTTTTGGGGCCCCGCCCATTGGAGCCTTAAGTAATAGATGGGCTGCTTGTGCCTCCAGGCAAAGCTTATATGATGCTGATTGGCTATCTGGTTACTGGTTAACCGCTCTTATCTAAGCTTGCCCAGGAAAAAAAGTGGTTAAAAGTCGAACCATCTGCACATATAAGCCCTTTTGGCCTTGTTGGATGGTTAGATTTAAAGCACTTGTTGGATTTTATGACATCATTATTTTGGGTTAGAGTGCCATAATGTGGAGACAACGTCCCGACATGACATAAGCTGTTAACTGGGACATAAAGCATCAATTCAATAGGCCTGTCACAGTCCCAGTGGCCCTTTAACCTTCCCGAAGGCCTGTCATAGTCACAATGGCCCTGTCAGCGTCACAGTGGCCCTGTCATCATTCCAGTGACGATGTTATCGTCCTACTGGCCAATTCAACGTTCCAGTGGCCCTGCCATCGTCCAATTGGCCCTGTCACTGTAATCTTCCCTGTGGCCCTGATATTGCCCAATGGCCCTGTCACAGTGCCAGATGCCCTGTCATGGCGTGAGTGGCCCTGTTCTAGTCCTAGTAACCATATCACAGTAGCCCTGTCATCATTCCAGTGGCACTGTCCCAGTTCTGTCCTAGTAATATATCATTGTCCCAGTGGCCATTTCAACCTCCCAGTGGCCCTGTCACAGTACCAATAGCCACGTCACAGTCCTAGTGGCCCTCCCATCATTCCAGTGGCCCAGTGGCCCTGTCATCGTCACAGTGACTTTTTCACAGTCACAGTGGCCTATTTATCATCCCAAAGACCATGTCAAAGTCCCAGTGGCAATGCCCCAGTTACAGTGGCCCTGTCACATTACCAATGACCCTGCCCCCCTCCCAGTGGCCTTGTCATCTTTCCAGTGGCCATGTCCCCGTCCCAATGGTCATGTCACTGTCCTAGTGGCCCTTTCTCAGTCCCAGTAACCCTGTAACCGTCCCAGTGGCCCTGTTACAGTCCCACTGGCCCTGTCACAGTCACAGTGGGCCTATCATCGTGCCAGTGACCACGTCACAGTAACTCTGGCCCTATTATCGTAACTGTCGCCTTGGCCAGGTCACAGAAACAGTGCCCTGTCATCGTCCCAGTTGCCCTCTTATCTTCCCAGTGCCCCTGTCAACGTCCCCGTGGCCCTGTCACTGCCCCAGTGGCAATGACCCAATCACAGTGGCCATGTCATCGTCCAAGTGGCTAGGTCACAGTCATAATTGCCTTGTCATCGTCCCATTCGCCCTGTCATCGTCCAAGTGGCGCTGTTACAGTCCCAGTAGCCCTGCCATCGTCCCAGTGGCCAGATCACAGTCACAATGGCCTTGTCATCGTCCCTGTGGCCCTGTTACAGTCACAGAGGCCCTGGCATCGTCCCAGTGGCCTTGTCACAGTTCCAGTGGCACTATCACTGTCCCAGTGGCCAGGTCAGACTCACAGTGGCCTTTCGGCGTCCCGGTGGCCCTGTCATCTTCCCTTTGGCCGTGTCACTGTCACAACTGGTTACGTTACCATCACATATGGCCAGGCCACCATCCCATTTCGCCACTTCACTGCCCCAGTTTGTCAGGTCATCGTTTCAATTATCCCATTTGGCTACGTCAACGTCCAGTTTGCCACGTCACCTTTCCATCTGGCCACGTCACCATCCCAGTTAGCTAGGCCACCGTCCAAGTGGACCACGTCAGCGTCACATTGGCCATGTCAGCGTCCCATTGGCCATGTCACCGTCCCAGAGCTCCACGTCACCATCCAAGTTGGGCACGTCACCGTCCCATTCGGCAAGGTCACCTTCCCAGTGGCCATGCTACCGTCTCAGAGGCCCCGTCATCGTCATATAGGTAATGTTATCGTCCCAGTTGGTCACCTCACCATCACAGTTGACCATATCACCGTCCCATTGGTCATGTCACCGTCCCATTGACCACGTCGCTGTCCCAGAGGTCATCTCACCGTCCGAGTTTGCCACGTCACCGTCCCATTTGGCCAGGCCACAGTTCTAGTGGCCAGGTCACCGTCCAAGAGGCCACGTCTTCGTCATAGAGGCAATGTTACCGTCCTAATTGGCCATGTCACCAGTCCTGTTGGCCACGTCACCGTCCCATTTGGCCAGGTCACCGTTCCTGTGGCCATATCACTGTCCCAGAGGCCAGGTCACCGTCCAAGTTGACTACGTCACCGTCCCAGATGTCATGTAACCATCCAAGCAGGCTATGTCACCATCCCAGTTTGCCACGTCACCGTCGCATTTGACGAAGTCACCGTCCCAGTGGCCAGGACACCGTCCCAGAGGACACGTTATCGTCCTAGAAGCAATGTCACCGCCCCAGTTGGTCATATCACTATCACAGTTGGCCAGGTCACCATCCCATTTCACCAATACCGTCCCAGTCTGTCACGTCATCGTCTCAGTTGGTCGAGTCACCATCCCAGTTGGCCACGTCATCATCCCAGTTGGACACGCCACCGTCACAGTGGCCATGCCGCAGTTCCAGTTTGTCACGTCATCGTCCCAATGGCCAAGTCACCGTCCCTGTTGACCACGTCATCGGTCAAGTGCATGTCACCGTCCCAGTTGAACACGTCACCGTCCCAGATTCCATCTCACCGTCCCAGTTTACCACGTCACCGTCCTATTGGCCATTTCAGAGTATCATTGGCCACGTCAGCGTCCCATTGGCTATTTCAGCGTCCCATTGGCCACGTTACCGTCCCAGAGGTCATGTCACCGTCCCAGTTGGGCACGTCACCGTCCCAGATGGCCAAGTCACCGTCCCATTTGGCCAGGTCACCGTCCCATAGGCCACGTCACAGTTCCAGAGGCCACGTCATCGTCCTAATGTCAATGATACCATCCCAGTTGGTCACATCACCATCACAGTTGACCACATCACCGTCCCAGAAGTCATCTCACTGTCCCAGTTGGCCTCGTCACCGTTTTGTTAGTCAGATCACCGTCCCAGAGAACACGTCATCGTTCTGGTGTCAATGTCGCCATCACAGTTTGTCATATCACCATCACAGTTGGTCAGGTCACCATCATATTTCTTTTGCCACTTCACCGTTCCAGTTTGTCACGTCATCGTCTCAGATGGCCATGTCACCATCCTAGTTGGACATGCCACCGTCACAATGTCCATGCGACAGTTCCAGTTCACCGTCCCAGTTGACCACGTCACTGTCCCAGATGCCATCTCACTGTCCCCGTTGACCACGTCACCTTTCCGTTGGCCATGTCACCGTCCCAGAGGTCATGTCACCGTCCCAGTTGGCCACATTACCATCCCAGGTTGCCACATTTCCGTCCCATTTGGCCAGGTCACCGTTTCAATGGCCAAGCCATCGTCTTAAAGGCAATGTTACCGTCCCAGTTAGTCACATCACCATCACAGTTGACCACGTCAGCGTCCTTTTGGCAATTTTACCATCCCATGGGCCTCGTCACCGTAACATTTAATCAGGTCACCGTCCAGGTGGCCATGTCACCGTCCCAGAGGCCACGTCATCGTCCCATTTGGTCACATCACCATCACAGTTGGCCAGGTCACCGTCACAGTGGCCATGTCACAGTTACAGTTTGTCACGTCATTGACCCAGTTGCCCAACGACCCAGAATGGCTTTGTCGTGATTTATATAGATCTTCTGTGTTTTATGTGTGTCTATCTGTGTGTTCGTTGTTTTTGTGTTTGATTGAGGCAAGCCGGATGACTAACATTTTGAGAAAGAGCTTATCATCTAGCTCTTCCTGTGTGTTGTCAGAAAAATATGAGCCTTTCCGGATAGAAATCGACCTTATGACATACGACGTTGAACGTGAGAAAATGACGTCGAGAACGCGACGTTACGTCAGAGCAATTTTGCGTGCTAATTGTTCGTCGTCTGCCACAAATACGTCCCGACGCTTCTGACTTCATTTAAGCTATGCATTCGCCGATTTGCGTAATGTTGCATTCATTTGGAAGTTTAGAACCTCTGCTACAATATTGTCAATGGATTTAGCGTTTCCATTGCCATATTTGACTTCTCCCACAGTTAAATGAACACTTAATTGCGTTAATTGCTTTTGTCTCTATTAATTGAAATAAACATTGTCTCGGTTTCTTTGGGAGGCCCAGCAGATATATATGCCTAGACACCCATGTTTGATACCTATATTGAAGAGAGAGAGAGAGAGAGAGAGAGAGAGAGAGAGAGAGAGAGAGAGAATAAAATAACAAAATAATCTTAATTTGAGATGACAATCGGGATACTTTTGTCTCGAAAAAAATGAGTATATATACCCGTCATTGATAAAAATTAAAATAATTATGCTTGTGAATTTACATTTCTCTCTTAAACGTTATTTCTTCAAAAGTTATAAAAAAGTGTACCTTTAGTGCGTGTTATTTCTATACCATAATACTTAATTTATTTTCACAAACATATAAAAGAGTAGAATCAAGTAAATCTATCCCGATTTTGTCAGAACAAAGATTTAATAACTATATTTGATGAATTATTTCCCTTGAAAAATAAAAACTATATATATATATAAATACTTGTAGGGGAGATTGGGGATGAATAGGCCAGGGATCAGTATTTCAATGTTTGGTGTTTTTACGACCCATTTAACAGTTTTCGTCAAGTCTTCGATTTAATGTTTCGTCCAAAAGGCTAGCTAGGATGATTGAAGCCACAACTTCGTGGCGAGTGGCTTATCTCAGTTTTATTTTTATTATTGTTACGAATCTAACACGTGAAGGCTAATCCGTGGTGGCAAAACTGATCAAAACTGAGTTTAGTTAGTGTCAGTTACACAAATTCATGATTAAGTATGCTACAACTCGAGACACCCAAATACCCAAATCTCACCATATTAAGGTTATTGGTGATAGCCTATTGGGTCGCATTTTTTTTTTTTTTTTTTTTTTTTTTTTTGCGAAAATCGAACCTCGCAAAAGTTTAAGCATTGGGAGAAACGTTTAACCAGTATGTTACGCTCATAGAGAACAGTTGATATCATGTCGGGAATCAATGTCCGTTTTCATAAGCATGTTTCAGACATTTGCCAGTTGAGATGGAAGACTACAGCTATGACTTTTGTCTAGAAATATTTTAGAATGTATGTGATAAAATCAGGTTTTAAATTGGCTGCTCATCTTCCGAAGCACCACCCGGTGGTAACTCAGAAGAAAGTAGATGGTTCAGGGGACTTCCGGTGATTCTTTTGGGCGATTCAAAATCTCCTAAAACTGAAAATAATTCTTATTGCGTGCGTCTTAATATGCCGAACGGACTGTCATGCAACAACGCCAACAACACGCTAAAATGCAACCCAGCACGAAAACTTGTTCTCAGTTTCATCAAAAATCATTATTAAAATCATCATTAAAAGCTATTTAGAAATTCCTAATCCTCCTGATGAAACGAATTGGGAATTTTTTTGCAATTTTTCGGAGAGAAAATAAAATTTGATGCATGCAAACTTAAAAAAATACTGGGTACCAAATTTATCGCATGATTGCATAGGCGGCACAATCAACTGATGTGCTGCACGTGGTTGCACGACATCCGATAGTCCAAGTTTCAGATTATTTTAATACATCTAGCTGCAACAGAGGAATACACACTAATGTTTTTTGGTCTGCGTTTCATGACTGGGTAAGCGGTTGAATAAGTCCGTTGTTTTGGATTTGTTTTGGAGAGTTCCGTTTTTCGAGTAACTATGGGTCCATATGACATCTCGAATAATGAACGACATGTACACACAAAAGACGGACCCACCAAGTGTTTATATGCGAAGTTTGCTTTGGAATGGAAAATAAGTGATACAGAAAAAGTACCATCAGTAACGTGGTCCAGCTTGCTGAAGTTGTTGACATATCGGCAATGTGCAATATGAGCGAGCGGTACAAAACTCTAGGTAAATGGCTTGTGTGCATTCTGTTGTCTTTATTTTTCACCATGCGTGGCATTGGGAAGCTTCACCATTTTTGATTCACGGCATGGGAAGAACGCTGAGTTATGTATGCTGTAGTCGGTTTGAATGATGCTGAGTGACGCATCCCAGTCCTTCGTTGAAAGACGGCATGACAACAGTCGACGTCTTCAAAGGCACCCGGATGTCATCCTTTCCGCAGTCTCTCAGTAGATCGAATAGCTTACCCGTCTCCGTTTCACTTCTTGTACTCGGTCCACTAATTCTGTGTTGAGAGCCGACGGGAACATCAGCTGATCGTAAGAAGTTATCTGGACTCGGAAATGAGACTTTTTATCCAGGGGACTTAAGGGACTCGTTTATCTCGTCGTTTTTACAGAGGAGTAATATTTTAGTGATTTCCCTTGACATGTAAATAAAAAGCAGAAATTTTGCTGAAATTAAACTCGGAGTCCGCGGTTCGATGAATTTGAATATTTTTTTAAACAAGATGTTTTGCATTTTTTTCTGTGTGTTCAAACGTTAAAAATGAAAGCGACGTTACGTCATTAAAGAGTGTCCTTACGTTAACACCTCCTTGTTTCAAAACCCCATACAATCTTTGAAAATTACGTTAGAAAGGTAAGATAAATTGCAAAATGCTCATAAAGTATTCTACTTTCTTAATTTATCAAAAACTGAAAATCGATTTTTTATGTCATAAGGTCGATTTCTATCCGGAAAGGCTAATATATTATTTTGGTCATTTTTATGTATTCTATTTCCCGCCTGGTATCTATGTTTGAGTATAGATTTAACTGCATTGATTTCAAACGTTTATATTTTCCCGTTGTAAGTAAAAATTGGGTGTCATCCAAAATGTTTAATTTTAATATTACGCTTTACTTCTAAAAATGTATGTTTTAGTTGATTTGATTTATTCCTTTCCTCATAGATAAAAAATGTCTTCGAGAATATCTACAAAAGACTTATACAGACGGTAAATATAGTGCAGTAACTCCGCTACCAGACTGGGTAGAAATACACGTGAGAGACATATTCACGCCCGTGATTCTCGTGGGAGACAGAAAAGGCGACAAGAAACAAAGGTTGGAGTCATACAATGAACTTTTCCATAAGGAAGGGGTGAAACAGAAAAAGATTATGCTTTTAGGGGAACCAGGTGCTGGCAAGACGACGTTCTGCCAGCATCTGGTAGACGTCTGGTCTAACCCGTCATCACGACGTCAATTTGATGACGTTGATATTATAAAACAATTTCAGTTTCTGTTTTACATTTCATGTCGATTTGCTGAAAGTCATGAGACTGTTTTTAATATGATAGAAAGGCAATTGTTTGATGATGAAAATAGAGAATTAAGGGATATTGCATGTAGCGTTCTACGACACAATGCAGACAGTTGTCTGATCCTGATGGATGGTTTTGATGAGTTGCAGCGCTCAGCCCAGGCTAAAACTGGTAAACGCGGTGATATAACGGGTATGCCTAGTTTGACAAATATCCAAAACTGTACATTGGTAACAACTAGCAGACCTTGGAAATTTTTATCAATTCCAAACAAAGAACAAGAAAAGTTCAGGTGCCTGGAGCTAGACGGTATTAAGGATATGGCTGAACTCGTCAAAACCATATTTCAGGAGCAGCAAGAGAAAAACCCAGCAAAATCATGTACCGACTTTTTAGACGTCATTAAAAAAAGAGGCATGACTAGATTAATGAAATTTCCAATTATGCTAATATTTGCAATAGATGTTTGGGTAGAAAAAGGGTCATTGCCGAAATCAGTTAGTCTTTGCTATATCAATATGATTGAATTAGCTATATCACGATCTGCAAGAAAACGCGAAGAAGCGAACATCGAAAAATCAAAAACGATTGTAGAAAAATTGTTGCATAAATATTCGCAATCCTCGAAATGTCTGCCGAAACCATTTTCAAATTTTGCTGGTTTACGTCAACATGCAGGACTGTTGCTATCTTTGGGACACCTCGCTTATGATCTGCTCATACAACCAAATGAACAGATCCTTGTGTTTCAACGAAATGTTTGTGAAAGGTATAAGTTAACCGATAACGACGGAAGTCTGAAATACTGTTTGGATTTAGGTTTATTGGTTAAAATCGAATCGACAATAATCGGTGTAAAACAGAAAGAAAATTTTCAGTTTTGTCATAAAACATACCAAGAATTTTTTGCCGCACTGTGGCTTTCATATAGATACACAAAAGAGGGTTCGCAAGAAATGTTACATATTCAATCTTGCATTAAAAGCAGAATAGACTTAAACAATCATAGTGTCCTTATACAATTTCTGTGTGGCCTATGTCCAGAGGCAGGTGCAGCACTCTGGAAGTATGTTGCTCAGAATGACATTATTGAATTTGATATTTGGAATAGGAATACAGTTCAGAATCAGGTCCTGAGAGCAGTGAAGGAAGCCCAGGACTGCTGTGATCACCAGGGAGTTCAGGTGTATTATTGTATACGTTATGTAGATATAGATAAAGACACGACAGATGAGGATGTCTCTCTGCTGTGTAAAATGATTCAGAACAATAGTTGTTACTTGAAGCACCTAAGAGTGTGGGGCACATGTCTGTCAAGTTCTCAGTATCACAGTCTGTTGAGGTCTGCTTCTTCTGCCATAGAATTAGAGCTACTTGTGTTACAAAATATTTCATGTCAGTCTAATGACAGCAGTGAAGACCTTCCTGTGCTAGACTTGAGCAAGCATTGTAGACTAGACTGGCTGACACTAAATAAGATATCTATCAGTGGTCTAGTGTTACTCAGTCAAGAAGGGTCACGACTCAATAAACTGTACCTGAACAACCTGGTGCTGCCACATGACAACCTGGTAAACATATGTTCCTCACTGTCATCAAGGTCAGAAATAGAAGTGATGGGACTTACCAGTCTGTCCTGTAGTCAGCATCAGGATGGTTGTTCTCTTCCTGTGCTAGACTTGAGCAATCATTGTAGACTACAGCGGCTGTTTCTTAAAAAGATATCTATCAGTGGTCTGGTATTACCCAGTCAAGAAGGGTCACGACTCAGGGAACTGTACCTGAACAACCTGGTGCTGTCACATGACAACCTGGTAGGACTGTGTTGTGCAATCTCATCTTTGTCTTCCATAGAGATACTGCAACTTACCCACGTACGTTGTATTGAACATGACGGTAGTTGTGATGTTCCCACATTAAATCTTCCTACACAAGAAACAGACAATGCAGATAAGGAACAAATACCAGACATAGATGTGTTGTCATTGTCTGGTTTAGACAAGTTGAAGCTTCCTATCATGCCCTGTAGCAAGACAAGTGATGCGTGTAGGTTCACTGTACTAAACTTACAAAAGCATCGAAATCTGATGGTGCTGAAACTTGATTCATCATCTATATCTGGTATACTTTTACCGAGTCACGACCGGATAGATATCCAGGCCCTTGTCCTTAGTAACCTGGTGTTGTCACATTACAGTCTAGAACAACTACCCAGATCACTATCAACCCTGTCCGACGATGTTAGACTGCATCTAGTCAATCTATCTTGTAGTGATCATGGTGGTAGTTGCGAGCTTCCTTCACTGTATTGGCCAGATACTCAACTGAAAAATATGGACATTTTTGATATGACTAATAGATTCCAAAGATGGCTACTGCGACTCAGACGGTAGCGAATCTGATTAAACAGCATCATGAGAAAACGTGTGTTAAATCACTTGTCTTGTTCTATTATAGTATAATATTATATAACCAAAGTTCATGTTTGAAATTCGTGTGAATGAGTGAGCCTACTGCATTATTTTAGTAGATATAAGATACAGATTTTCCCTGAGCGAGTATTGTTCTACTGACTTGAATGCTTATGGCTGACTAATATTTCCAGTCCTAACCACAGCCTCAGATTTCCCTCGAAAACATGAAAACATGCAGTTCATAAAAAATAATTAATTGGCTACTTACCACAGAATGTTGTTCTGTTCTGGGAATATGTAAATTAGGACTTAAGTGACTGGATGTGTTCAAGACCGTATGACACAGATAAAGCTGTGCTTTCAGTTTATTATCTTTACCTGGTACTGTTTGCATGAAGGCTAATTTTAAAACATGCATTTCAGAAGATAAATATTTTTTTGGTTAATTTGATAAACATAATGAAATGAGCTACTGTTAAACATGGGACTTATCACAAAAAATACTCACACAAAAACATTGCTTTCTGCTTGTTAATTACTTTGAACTATTGTCATCGCATATGAAAATACTATTGTTCCTAAGTGATCGAATGCCCCCATTTTATTCTGGTGCAAGAACATTAATATTAGCGCACAAACCGGTACTCACCAATGTATGAGTCGTGTCATGTGAAAATCAACAATGTGGTTTTCGAACAGGTCAAACACAAACTGTACAGTACAAGCACAGAAGATGGCTAGAGCCTGTATGTTTCGTATTTAGAAAGAAGATGAATTGTTATTTTCGTGTAGAGAAAACAAAGGCGCTGATCAGCTTCGGAATTACTGCGAAGCTGATCTGCGCTTTTGGTTTGCATATGCAGATTGTTGGTTTTCTCATTAGGCGGCTCGTATTTTATTATGAAAATCATTGATGGGGCTGACATAATCATGCTGAACAATCATTGTTAATGACACACATTGTTTCATTTGAAATGATACCATTATACTATCTATAATAAAATGCTAATCAATTGCAGATTAAAAATTGAGCCAGGTATTGAGGCTGTGGTTAGGACTGTATTATCAATGTCAGCAAAAGCACAAAATGTTAAGTAAAACAATATTCATATACGTTCTACAAAAAATATTTTTTCCAAACCTCTATCCCGGTGTTTTAAGTGTATCTCCCCTCGCTGAACTGAAAACACTTGATTCGCGCAAATACACGTTAAATATGTTTCGAAGAACGAGATTTCTTATTTTCTTTTTGTAATGTTATGACCGCGGACAGATTAAAGAGGAAACATCGATGTCTATTTGCAAGCGCTGAGTCTGAAAATTTAACGAATTTGCATTGTGAGGAAAACACAGTGACCTAGCGATAGAGCGTTCGACTCCAAATTGACTACAAATCGAGAGGTCCTTGGCTCGAACTCCGTATGGGTGCCGTGTCGTGTCCTTAGGCAAGACATATTAAATCTCATAGGCACTTGGTAATGCAGGGAAAACATTGGCACCTTCCCTACCTGACTGAAAAACTGTTGAACTTCAATGCAAACAAACATCACCCGTTGTTCTGGTGAATATCACCCGATGTACAAGTTAATTGCTTGATTTGTCGGTTCAAAGTCTAGACCGAGCTTATAATGATGATTGTTGGATTAATAACAATCGGTTTGCTGAGATTGAGAGAACATGCTTCTTTTGTAAAGATTATGTAGATTACGAGATAAAATTGAGCCATTGCGTGAGAAAACCAACAATCCGGGTTTCCGACCAGGTATGGCACAAACCGTCTGTACAGTCACTCTGTGTAGCGAAAACAAAGACACTGCAGGTGTGCAGTTATTGCACAACTGATCTGTGTCTGTTTTCGCATATGCAGATTGTTGGTTTTCTGGTGCGGGAGCTAATTCATGCAACTTATATTTGAGTCGCCTCATGCGAAAACAAACAATCTGCATATGCGAAAACAGAGGCGCAGGTCAGCTTCGCAGTAGCTGCGAACCTGATCAGCGCGTTTGTGTTCGCTTCACGGTTAGTACAATTCCTCTACTTTCTAAATACAAAATTTCCAGTTTCTAGCCATATTCTGTAGCTGCTTAGCTCGGTTTGTGTCGGACCTGTTCGGGAACCTCATTGCTGGTTTTCCCACGAAGCGGCTTTTTTATATTAGTCGCATCGTGAGAAAACCGGATTTTCGCCTTTGCGAAAACAAAGGCGCAGATCAGCTTCGCAGTAAATCCGAAATTTCAAGCTTCTAGCCTGCTTCTGTGATTGTTCCGGTCGGAAACCCCGAATTACAGTTTTCTCTCGTCGCGGCTCTTTTATTCCTGTATGCATAAGTTTCAATTCACTTTATTATTATTATTATTATTATTATTATTATTATTCTCTAGCAAGTGGTTTTGAATTGTGTCAAAGCCTGTGTCTTTATTCTCTAAAGACGATTAGCGTTTGAACTAAGGGACTTTTTTCTCGTTAATTTTTTGGGTTCGCGCGTGTTGGTGGTGCGGAACACAATGCCGTTATTGTACGGGTCGTGAACCAATTTTTGTACAATGTATATAGTAGTGTGTATTTGTTTTGTAAATTATCCTTTTTAATTGGCATGAACTACAAAAACCTTTAAATGTAAATGGGCCTTCGCATGCGAAAACCACCAAATTGGGTTTCCGACCAGGTCGGACACAAACAAGTCTGTTCAATCATAAGAGGCAGGCCAGAAGCTTGCAAGTTTCGATAAATGTAAGAGATGAATTGTACTATCCGTGGGGCGAAAGCAAAGGCGCTGATCAGCTGTGCAGTTACTGCACAGCTGATCTCAGTCTTTGATTTCGCATATGCACATTGTTTGTTTTCCCATGCAGCGGCTTAATTATATACATAAAGAGAAAACTTGTCTGCTGTATGGACATTGGTTTCCGCCACAGGACTCCTTTTCTCCAGAAGAGCATACAGAATGATACATACGTCGTTTATAGATTCATTTATACTAAAGGACTTTGAAAACTCTTCACTATACATTGATTATCAATTTGCTTAAACTGATTAAAGTTAACCTGAATTATAAAGTACACATAATAGTGTGTATCTTAACATGATAAACAATATTTATTCATAAAGATTTGTTTGCTAAATTGTTTGCTAATACTGTAATCTTGATACGTAACGTTTTTGTTGTTTTGTCAAAGCAAACCTTAGGACGGCTACAAAGAAGGCTGTTCGTAAAAATATACCATCTCCGTACACCATTAAGCACAAGACAAAATGAAAATGAGACTTTCGTACTGTGGCGTTGAAGGAGCCAGGCTTTTGAGCTGAAGTCATGCCTTTAGTGATCAAAACACTCTGACATACGAATACAGCGCCAAAAGTCATGTAATTATTTCATAAGTCCGTGCCTACATGTATATATTGTGTTTGAAAACTTTCGAATTCGTTTCATTTTACACGCAAAAAATAATTTAAAGTCTTCTTCATATAATTATTAGTGACGTGATCACCTCCGTTTTAGAACATGAAAAACAACTAACAACATATGTTAAGCTTTTTGGTGTTTCCAGAAATCATGTTGGATCTATTAAATATTTTTCGTCCGTTACCTTTCTTGGTAACGTTTGAAATCATACACTGTATAACGTACATATATGCATACAAATTAAAAATGAAATTTTGAACAATAAAACTTTTTTGACTGTTGGGACTAAAACGATAATTATACAAAATTGAAACGTAAACAAAACTGTTGATACGACTTTAAATGAAATAAAAACTTCCAAATTAAAATAAAATTTGAACTAAAAAAAAAAAAAAAAAAAAAAAAAAAAAAAAAAAAAAAAAAAAAACTTTGTGGCTGTCATCTTTTTCGCCGCGAAACACCGGTCAATTGATTTTTTTATGCGTAATGACAGGTATACTTTTTTGCCGTGTTCCGCCGCGCAATTTCGCCGCGAAATCCGGAATTTCGTGGCGGAATTTCGCGGCGAAATTACGCGCTGACTTATTTTTCACACAATTTCGCGGTGAATTTTACAATTAGCCGTTAACAAATTAGCCGTTAAAACGGCTCATTTGGGTTTTTTAGCCATAACACCACTGTAAACCACTTGCGTAGGCGTTTCCGGTTTGGTATGAAATTTAAGCAGACTGATTTTACTTTTTTGTTCTAAAATATATTTGCCGAAATATCCAGTATTCTAAAGAAATAATCATCATTGCGGCCAATTTAAAGTGAGGCGTTTTCAATGACCTGTAGTATATGTTTAGGATGGATTAAGAATGTTTATTAAAGTATGAAAATATGACTGAGCCTTCACGTAAGAAATCCAAAATTTGGGTCTCCGACCAGGTCCAGCACAAACCGATCTGTCCAGTCACAGAAGCAGAATAGAAGCTAGAAGATTTGGATAAACGTAGAAGAGAGATTTTACTATCCGTGTAGAGAAACCGAATGCGCTGATTAGCTGTGCAGATAAGCGTCTTTGTTTTTGCATATTCAGATTGTTTGTTTTCTTGTGCGGCGGCTCATATTGGTTCATGTTTTAGATCTTTTTTGTGCATGTGGGTTTTGTTCTATATACGAGTACGTATGTCCCAGGTTTCTAACGGTAACGATAGTCTTTTATAATTCTGTATAGAATGGGTTGATATTATTCATTTTTGCATGTATATATTTGTTTGTTATACCATGAATACTGTATATCAATATGAGACGTAATTTAACAAATAAATAGAGGATATTCAAGTTTTTGGAGTGAATATGAGTTTTATTTCATTGAGTGAAGTGAAAATTTTTTATATTTTATGAGTGCCGAAGGCACGAATGAAATATATAATTTTTCACTTCACGAGATGAAATAAAAGTCATATTTACGACAAAAACTTGAATTTTCTTTTTATTGTATTGCATGTAGTCATTGTAACGTTGCGCGCTAAAGCATATGACGTCAAAATCTTAAATGACGTCATTACGTCACGTCATTACTTCGCTATTGTGTGAAAACGTTCATTGCGTCAACAGTAGCATAGATTATAAAATTTAGTTATGTATAAATTAGAAATAAAACGGTGGAATCGTAATTTGCGTATTCCCAAATCTTATATTTTCACATGTGAAAATATAACTTTTTTATAGTTTCACATGTGAAAATATAACTTTTTCAAATATTGGTTATATTTAATACATATTTCTCTATATTTCATCACTTGCCATATAATAATAATATTTTCCCGCAACATTTGAATTCTTAATTATTTTCAAAATCATAAAGGGACAAAATAAATTAACCACAGTTATGAAACGTACAGTGATTGAAATCGGAAGTTGTACCTTACTTTTCGACAGCCTTTATTAATCGAAAAATCAGGTAAAAATGTATCTCTACAGATTTGTTTCGATTTGGAATCATGAGATGCCCTGTTGGGCAGAAGACAATTTATTTTGATGTTACATCAGTAATATTTTTCATTCACATATGTGTGGAATTTTAGTAATATGAAATAAGGCACTACCTTTGTCGCGACGCTCTACTGCCATTGCGCAGATAATATTAAAATACGCTTCATATATGATAGCTTCCTCACCCTGGTGACAATAGCCGACCATTACCATTATGGAAAATTAGTTTATCAATTAGTTTAATGCAGCGCGTGTTGAAATGTGACGGTGACGTAAAACTAAATGGAAAGTTAATTATAGATCAATTAGTATAATGCAGCAGCGCGTAATGCAACATTTCTATCAATGTACAGAAGAGCAGAATAGAACAGAACACTTTTACCACGTTCTACCATAAGAGCAACGCAGGAGCGTCGCTATAAATGCATACATTGAATTGTTTGTAAAATCAGTGTACATGCTAGTCTGAGTCAGCAACAGACACGATAACTTTGCTTCCATTTCAGCAATGTATAATATGAGCCGCTGCCTGGGAAAACCAACAAACTGCATAGGCGAAAACAAAGGTGCAGATCAGCTTCGCAGTAACTGCGAAGCTGATCAGCGCCTTTGTTTTCGCTACAATTCCTCTACTTTCTAAATCCAAAAATTTCAGCCTCTAACTATCTTCGGTGACTGTACAGCCCGTTTTGTGTCAGACCTGATCGGAACCAAATTATTGGTTTTCTCACGCACATGCTCATATTGTATTGATTGATTGATGGCTTATGCTGTTTTGAATAAAATATGATGTTCTTAACCAGACAAAGTTACGACCTGTTGATGTACCTGCAATGTTTTTTCTTCTGTTTTTATATTTAACTTAAACCTAATTTGTCCGGCACGAATATGGCATATTTTCGATTGACCTGGAAGTCGGATATAAAGCTATTTTTCTTGATGGACTCTTGAAGAAAACGACATTGCCAGTCATGATTCTGGATGATGGCATCTTGTCATCATTGAGTATTTTGAGTGTCCAAGATGTCTAAAATGGTAAAATGCATACGGTCTACTACAAAATTGTGTCCATAAAATGAAAGAATAAAAATAATTGTTAGATCCTTTGGAAAAATGTTATGCTGCCAACTTTATCAGACCTACAACTGTCTTCAATTAGTACTTCCTGGTTTAAAGCCAAAGATGGCATCCAAGATGACTGCCAAATAAAACTTTTTAAAAATGTCTACCAAATATTATGCGGTATACAATATTAGATTAGACACTAACATTATAGAATCAAAATCATGAACTCGTGACATCATTGAGCATTGTCAGAAAGTCAAGATGGCATCCAAAATATTTACCAGATACAGCTTGTCAACGATATAGTTTACTATACTGATCTGAAAGTGAGTGTTTGTTTGAATGTTTGTTTGCATTTTGATCAAATTTTGAAGGGCAGTTAAAAGAATGGTGAACCTTTTATATTTTAGAAGCTGTATAATTAACATATTTAAATGGCATCCAAAGAGGCCACCAAAACACAATTTCTTATTGGTGTAAAATAGAAACAAAAATACCAAGCGGTTCATCTAAACAAATGCTTTGTATAAATTTTAAGAAATTCATGGCTTTGAATTATCTGTGAAGCTATGAAATATGCAAATTTAACACAGTGCAATGCTATAATTTTATTTATGTGATTTCAGTTTATTTTACACATCTGATTATGAATAGGTTCCAGTCACAATGAAAAAAATATAAAAATATCATAAGCATTCATTCATAGATTCATCAGCAGCAGACAACATTACCAAATTGGCGTAAGATCAGTATAAATGAAGATATTTTCGCTTGAATTGAATACCAATATAAAAGGATGCATCTCCTCCACACAAATAACGGCTAAAAACTTTCTATCGTATCAAATACACAGTAAAGACTTTTGTACAGCTTTATTTAATTATTTGTAAGTCGTATCAGGTATCAATTGTTCTATACTACAGCTAACTGCTTCAACTGAAAGTATATTGACAGGGTTCAGATCTAGACGATATATCCTGTAAAAAATCAACAACATTGATGACATGAACGCTGCTGTTGATTTTGCAACTGCAATGGATGAAATAATTAAAACAAACAGCACCAGGTCATGCGTACCAGGGGTAATGGTGCTTCCCTGGAAGGATGTGCAACTGACCATTCATATCTAAGCATTATATGTGTATTTTTGTTCAAGAAAGGTACGTTTAAAAGAATTGAAAATTAATTTTACTTAATGTAAAACATGGTGTTCAAAGGTCTCATTCACAGGCCTGTAGCTTGAAAAAATGCACATTACCCTTTACTTATTTCGTTTCAAAATTTCTTGTGTTGTACTTTAAAATAAAAAAGAGCGGTTAGGAAAAAAATTGAATACTTAATCATTGACAGCGAACATCATTAAGAAGGCGGGAGGTGGTCACCAAGAGGTACAATTAAAAGTGGAGGGTCATTTGTCAGCCACCAAAATGACTCTGGCAACATATTTGGCTGATCCGATTTTGAAACATGCGGGCAAAAGGGCATGTTTGACATTTTCAATTACAGGTCAAAGGATGGGAGCGTGCGATAGTAGCCGATCCTTTTTTGACTTGAGAGTTAATTAAATCAGGTGTTAGTTAAGCACTCTTTTATACTGAGTCTGTCATTCGCAACAATCGAAACTTCTTTTGGATTTTCATGAAGTAAAAAAGTGATTATCTAGAACACAATGACATTATCGGGCTGCCAAATTATTATAGGTATTTTTATGTTTTCCATTGAAACATAGTTATATATTTTTTTGCTCATCTTTTTGCTTATTTGCCTGTATCAACTAGTTTTTGGATACCAATGTATCAGTTATAAAATTCAGTATCCTATGTAAGCGCACAACCTATCATCTTAATAACCTTCCGCTTGTTAACAGTAACAGTGTTACGCAAAGAAAAGCGGTTGCCCGGCTTTACTTGCGTAGCCAGGACGGTAGAGGGCGATTTCCGGCTTGTCAGGGATATGTCTCCTAAAGTAGGGTTATTCACAAAACAATTCTGACTGTAAGTTAGAATCATTTATATGACATATTTACATGATGAACAACACAGAGATACAACAAAACAAATAACAAAAAAATTAGTTCATCTCGCTGTGCAGGGACACGAACCACCGGTAGGCTGTGTCCGTGCTGCAGCGATATGAACTAATTAACGAAAAGTTAAACAAAAAAGTTACGTGCATGCTTTAACAATGTTTAGGCCTTATTGTTCAAGGTTCCGATGTCGTTGAGACCCGAGACTGGACCACATCTTGGTACCGTCAATTAGAATTGAATAATTCCAAGTACGCCCTACGTCGCGCTTGCACGTAACGTCAGAATACGCGTACGCGATATAACGGCGACCCCGTCGACCGTTTAGATACGACCCACTCGACTTCAGCGACCCCTGTCGCTGGTTTGGCTGCTGTCGACCCCTGGCCCGCCTTTGCTAGGCTCTAGTAGGATCTAGCGGGTGGATGTACCCGTAGCCCTCGTGGCTTTGGCACCCTTCATGGTTTGCCTCGTAAGATCAGATTAGCCCACAGATATAGCAGTTGCCATTGTGTGAAACCGAATCACTGACCAATACGGCTAGGCAGAATTTATCTAGATGCCCCTGAGACACAGCCCAACACCCGGCTACAGTTTTCTCATTTTAGTGTCTAACAAGATTTAGAAATTTTCCAATGATACGAAATTTGATCACACAAAATCCATGCCGACAACTTGTTTACAACTTTGGATAATAGCCATGTCGCTAAAACAATCAATTTTATGCAATTTCACAAGATGACAAAATTTACTCTGATTTACCCTCAAACTGCTACCAAATGAATCACCTCATATTATGCTAATTATTTGACATAAAATTCCCTTAAAAAAGATCGGTCTGTGAAGTGGAATTCACCAGAAAATTAGGGGTATAAGCCAGCACTTAATGTGCCTTTATGTTTGATCAAGCTCATAATAGCAAACTTTTCACGGGACAAAAAAAAACTTACATAACTTTATGAAGGTCGTTAGCCTGAAGAAAAATTATAAGTAAGCCCCAGCTATACTGAGGAGAAAATATAAGCGTTCCCCAGACACAAAACAGAAAATTTAGACGTGAAACACCGATTTTACTTCATTTCGTAACAAACAGCCAACCACAGAAAAATGAATACTGACAAGACAGGCTGTGTGAGCGCCAGATATACAGTAAAGTTCTTGTTAAATTTTTTCAATAGTATTCCTAAGAACTAAACGTGTTTAATTATGCAATAATATCAGAAATAGACAAAAAGGTTAAAAAGTGTATGCATTAGGAAAATATTCAAATATTATAATATTCAAATGTTCTGACATTCATCTTGGATTTATTATTGTACTCAAAAGGAAAGGGTAACAAATGTTAGATATGTCAGTATTTACTGAATAGTAGGATAAATGGCATTTTTCATCCTGTTAGAGACAAACTGTAAAACAGTGCATAAAATAATTTCAGATGTCATGTTGATTTTCTCATATTGTTCAATGCTGTCAGGGCGTCAGAAGTTGGATTCTCTATCGACAAGGTCTTACATACATACATTTATAAGGAAAACAATCTTATAGGTCATTTTCAAGCTAACTGATCAAAATATATATGCATAAGAAGCTCAAATATTTATACATTGTACAGACATTTAAATTCGTCAAGAAATCTTATTTTCGCGGCCATCTTGGGTGTCATTTTTGATATTTTAACCGGGAAACATACATATATGTCCGATATAATAATACCTGCAAAAGCTGAGTTTTATTCATTTTAAGTGACACACTGTATAATAGCACACGTTTTTTTTTTCATTATTTTCTGACATCTTGGACGCCAGCTTGAAATTTTCAAAATGCTTAATGGTGACAGCATGTCATCATCCAGACACTTTTTAATGACAATGCCTATCCTATAAGAATCTGTGAACAAACAAAAAGAAAAAAAAATAAAGAACTTTTTTCCTTTCTTCCAGGTCAATTTGATTTTGTGCCGGACTGAATATTTTATTCCAATGAATACAGTGACATTTTGTATCAATAAATTTTATATATATTGACCGACAAAAGAAACCCGACACTTACTTTTTTTTTTTTTTTTGGGGGGGGGGTAAAAATCCGTAAAACAAGTGCACAATGGAGATCTGGTTTATACCACATTTAAGACAAATCATTTTTCTACCATTTCATGCAAACATTTATTTTTTTCCAATCGAATGACTATCAGTAATTAAGTAAGATTAAAGGTAGGGGTCGTTTACAAAATTCACAAACCTAATCTTTAGAGTTAATGAGAATAACTGTCCCAGGAATGAAATCGCACGATTAGCTTAGATATACACCACAGAGACATGGATAGAGTCCTCAATAGCGGGTGTGGCCACCTAACGCACCAGTTACAGCTACACAACGTCGCCGCATTGACAAAGCGTAACGGCGAACAATGTTCTGAAAAATGCCTGTCCATTCCTGCCTGAGAGCAATTTCTAATGGCGGATAGTCTGTGTTTGAACTGGACGAGCATGAAGTGGCCACACACGCTATTGAGGAAACTATCCATTTCTCGCTGAAGCGATAAGGATGATGTCATTGGAACATGTACCCCTGTAACTGTTCAATACCACTGGGGCATTATAATTGCTGGCATTATTGTGATTTCACTTCAGAGCACACTAAGGTGATATAGTTAAATGTTTAAATGCATTTCAAGCTTCGAAATTTATGCCTAGCTGTCATTGTTTCTTTAAATTTAAACTGCAGTTTAAAAAAATGCCAGGACAGGCCGATTTCAATATTTCATTGTGCTATAAAACAATTAAATTAAGTTGAAGAAGTTTGAGTTTTGCAGGATATAATCACTCATATTCGAGGAATATATAGCACTTAATATGACTTTTTTCCGAAATCATTTTACTAAATATTTTTGCATTGTATTCTTTAAACCATGCCAGTGTCAGGGAGTCACCGCTTTAAAAGTGATTTATTACATTTCATTCATGAAGAGTCACAAACATTTTTTATCACAGGAAATAGCTAGAGAAATGGTCTTCCAGATGTTGCTATTTTTAAAAAGTTTGCAACTTTTTGACCGATCCTCGTATTTGCTTGACATTCAACAGATTTTAGTCATACCTTGGCATGTTGTATTAAGGGACCGTAGTTTTATATTAATTTTTCATACTCGTGATCATTTTATTCATGGGAATGCAAACATAACCCCTTTTTGGCTTTTTCAATCTTATTCCATAGCTACGCTGTCAAAATTCAAATTTATTTTAAATGAAAACATGAATGCTCAGAACCTGCATCACAAAATTTAACTTCATACAGTTTTTCTGTTAAACGTATCAATATGATAAATCATAGCAGTTTCTATAGTATTTCCATGGGTTAAAACAAATGTTGTTGATAGTCAATCGTATCCAGTGTTTGCTTTCTTGGAACTATTTTGCTTTGAAAAGGATTCTTGAAGTTTTATGCGCCTTTGTACATGTACAAACACGCAGAAATCATTTAGATTGTGAGGGGCATTGGAATTCAAACAATGTTGCATTTAAGAATTCCTGCTCTAAAATCACCAAAATTGAATTCTTCTGTAACAGAATCTATATATAAAATGTTTATAGCTGCTCTGAGCCGAAGGCTCACACGGTGAGCTTATAGAATGGCCATGCTCCGGCGTCCGTCCGTCCGTCGTCCATCCATCGTCCACCATGATTTCAAAGATCTTCTTCTCTGAAACCGCTTGGCTGATCAAGTTGAAATTTTATTTGGAACCTCCTTGGGTAGAACATTGAAATTTTGTTCGCGATATTATGCTCACGTGGCCAAGATGGCCGCCACGTCAATATATGGCATAAAACAAAAAATCTTCTTCTCCAGAACCGGTGGGCCGATTTCTACGAAACTTGATATGTACATGTAGCATCGAGGACACCAGCCCATCATAGTTTGATCAAATGATGACCCTGGGATGACCTTGACCAATTTTACGACGAGGTCAATTCCGGACACATAGTCTTTTTTGTACATAGGAAAAGGCCAAAATAATTGACATTTTGGAAATTGTTCAGCCTGAGACACTTAAAAAAGCTAGATTCAGATAACAAATTGGGTCAATGAAAGTATGTCATTAATTACGGTCAAGATCATTACTTGACCTTGAGCCAAGGTCAATAAAATATCATAATCAAGTCACAATATTATTTCAAAGATTTTCTTCTCTGAAACCTCTAGACCGATCATGTTGAAATTTTATGTGGAGCCTCCTTGGCCATTTGCATTGAAATTTTGTGTGCGATAACTTGACCACATGACCAAGATGACCTCTACGCCCATATATGGTAAAAACCTTTCAAAACTCTTCATCTCCAGAACCGGTAGGCCGATTTCCATGGAGCTTCGTATGTAGTATTGGAGACTCCAGCCAATTATAGTTTGATCAAATGATGACCCTGAAATAACCTTGACCTTTATTGCAAGGTCAATTTCGGAAACATAGGCTTTTACATGGGAAAAGGCGAAAACAATAGATATTTTGAAAACATTGCAGCCTTAGACTTGTAAACTGCTAGATGTAGACAACTTATGCATGTAATCAATTCATGACCTTGACTCAAGGTCATTGAAATATCAAAATTAAGTCACAATTTCAAAGTTCGTCTGTTCTAAAACCACTTATCCGATCAAGATGACATTTTATGCGGAGCCTCCTTGGGTAGGTAGTGGCATTTTAACTTGTTCGCGATATCTTTGTCACATGATGATGATGGGCGTCATGCTCATATATGGTACATGTAAGCACCCTTTAAAGGTCTTCTTCTCCAGAACCAGTAGGCTAAATTCCACGAAACTTGGTATGCAGCACCGGGGATTCCAGCTTATCACAATTTGCTTAACTGATGACCATGTGATGACCTTGACCTATTTTACAGAAAGGTCAAGTTTGGAAACATAGTGTTTACATAGGAAAAAGAGAAAACAGTTCATGTTTTGGAAACCATTGCAACCTTAGGCTTGAAAGTTGCTAGATGCAGACAACTAATGGTATGTAATTAATTAAGGTCAATGTCATTTTTTGTCTTGGCCCAAGGTGATTGAGATATAAAAATTTCGATTATGGTTTTCTCAGATATCATTGGGCCTATGAAACTGAAAATTTATGTGGAGCCTCCATGCTTATGGGAAACAAAATGTTATACCCGAAATCTGGGTTGAATTCTTAACATTGCTGCCATGCTCATAAATGCTCAAAAATCATCTCAAGATCCGGTGGGCAAAATTTCACGAGACTTGGTATGTACATCTGGGACTTCAGCCAATCGTAGTTTGTCCAAATGATGACCCTAGGATGGCATTGAGCAATTTTACGGCAGTCAGCTTTGGAAACATAGGCCTGTACAAGGGAAACGTGAAAAAATGGATATTTTGGAAACTATTGCAGCCTGAGACCTGAAGCTTGGCAGAGGCAGACACTTAATTAAGGTATGCAATTGATTAAAGTCAAGGTCATTTTTAATCTGGACCCAAGGTCATTGAATTATCGAAAATAAAAACGTTTCCTAAATAACCTCGCTGTCTATGAATGTGAAATTTTATTAGAAGCCTTCATGCATAGGAATAATGCAATTTTGTTCATGAAATCGGAGTTGAATGCTAACCATGGCTGCCATGCTCACAAATGGTCAAATGTTTTCTTCTCCAGAACCGGTTGGCCGATATGCCTGAAGTTGTATGTAGCATAAGGGACACCAGCCCATCATAGTTTGCTTAAATGATTACCAAAGGATGACCTTGTCCTAGTTTATTGCAATGTCAATTTTGGAAACTGATTTGTTTTATTAAAAAGTGAAAACAATGGATTTTTGGAAACCATTGCAACCTGAGACCTGAAACTTGCAGATGCTGACAACTTATGGTGTCACTAAAGGTGTTGGAGTATTCAATGCCATTTTATTATGACTAAATGTTCCTATATCCGGTTTCAGGTGAGCGTTCTCAGGATCGATGATCCTCTGGAGATTTTTTCAGCTGTAAAAGTTCAAAATTGCATTAGAAAGAAAGATATATTCATTCATATGAAAATTTGTCATCAATATGTTCGCTGCGTTTTAAGAATCTTAGTTTTAATTTTTATTTATTATATTACTCAAGCATACTGTAGATTAAGGATTCACATTAGAACCACTGCGGCGAGGCGATCCTAACGAGTACCCACAATCTATGTTTTGATAAAAAAATATGTATACCCTGTATACCAATGTAACTATATAAAAATGGTATTCAAGGGGGTATACATTTCACGAACATGTTGTCCTGATGATGTATTCATAATCATGAGGCTAGTAATGTTTTTGTATAGCAGTACATCTAGCTTAAATTATTGCAACACAATTCAAAAGCTGTATATTATGCAAAACTGCATTTTGTTTCACATTATGATATTGTGTTTACATGTTATCAAAAATTTAGTACATATCGATATGTTTCATTTGAAAAGGCATAGCACTACCAGTAATTGTTGCTTAACCAAATTTTATTGAGTGTTTCATATTTGAGCGGATTTTGCTACGTCAATTCTCATACATCGAATTTTGCATAAAATGTAACATTTTATGTCTAGATCGATTAATAAATAGATAATAACACATAAAATATGATAAGCGAAATAGCATAACTTCTGTGACACAAATACCAACGTTAATATTGATTTCTCATACTACATGGAAGTTTGAAATAAAAATGACAGATCATGAAGTCGATTACACCTTAAATAATGTTTGGTCTACCCTATGTACAGTCAAGGATATCGAAGCTGAAATATTGCATATTACAACAAGACTGCCTTACCTTGTTCGGACTGTCTTTTCGCTATTTTGTGTCCCAGTACTTTTTGAGCGGCTTCCTTTGGATCAAATATTTACATGCAACTGTTTGAACAGTGTTATTTGTAACTACAATCGATTGTATGTATTATTATGTTTCAAGCGCTGATCGGTTGTATAACATGGTGTTCCAGGACAAGCAGGTTCCAATATTCCAAACTTAATTAACCTGGAATATACACAGGGTAGACAACATATTATGTGAGGTGTAGTCTTTCGTGTGATATTTGAATGTAACAATGCAATCTGTTTTTGTTCAAACTTTCTTAAAGTGTGTGAAATCAATATTAACGTTCATATGTGTGTCACAGAAGTTATGCAATTTGCTTATCATATTTTACGCGTTATGATCTATTGATTAATCAATCAAAATCTAAAATGTTACAATCAGTGCATATTTCTATGTATTAGGATTGACTAAGCGAAGTCAGTTCAAATCTGGAAACTATCAAAAAAATGCCGAGCTTCAAGTATTGGTATTGCTATGCTATTACTTATGAAACAAATCGCTATGTATTAAACTTATGAAAAAAAACTATATTCCACTTTTCAAGCATTTGAAATATTTTATTTAATTTTATTAAGATCATGTTATAAACAAATACATTTTATTTGACTTGTATAATTTATTCATTGCCATGTTGTTGTTGTTGTTCTAGTA
This sequence comes from Rugalucina vietnamica, assembly GCA_964017185.1. NCBI lineage: Eukaryota > Metazoa > Mollusca > Bivalvia > Lucinida > Lucinidae > Rugalucina > Rugalucina vietnamica. The sequence continues at coordinate 54,907,550 of OZ024879.1, read as the reverse complement.
GATGACCACCGAGATTTTGTCGATGCACCACCCCTGATGAGGCGTAGATTAGGCGGCTTAATCCTATACAATGACTAGGAACTGGTACCTTCCTAAATGTTCACTTTGTACATAGATACACAGCTAAAACTACTGGTGCTTTGAAAAAAAGAATTGTTTTATCTCTTGTGTTTAACTATCAATTACAGTCCAACCTGTCTGAAGCAAGTGGCTAAGGGAGACACTAAAATCGCTTGCTAAAGACAGGTGCTTGCTTTATGGAGGACTCGAATAATCTGACACTAGGATTGGTGTGCTAACCCAACGGCTGAGACACAATCAGGGTTGCCTTTACTACCTTGGTCATGTTATGCATCTGTAATTCAGTGTGATATTATCCAATACCTATTGTTTTTATTTTATTATAACACTGGGATAATAAGCTTTCTGGCGATATATAATGATACCATATTGTATACAATTTTTTGCGTCAGTGAGAGATTATATGCTAAAAAAAACACTGTTTTAACATGTTATAATGTTGCACTTTTATTTTGGGTGTTTTGTAAAACATGTTTGCTTTAATGTTCATGAATGAAATATGTTGCACATGGCCCTAGAACTAAGGAGACATATGTCCCTTGTAATATACTTTTTACGGCTTTGAATTTGGACTAAAATTAATGAAAATATGGAGTATGCAGTGAAACAGTACTTTTCTTATGTTTTTCAATTTTTCATGGTGTCTTTAGTTGGCAGGTAAAAAAATTACACCCATGATTAGAACATGATTTTTTGGTATCTAGTCTTTCATTATTAAGATAATAGAAAGTTTAGAATCAATGGAAGTTGAATTTATCCTCACAGTGAAGAGTACTTGTTTTTTTTAAAAATCATCATTTTATGTAGAGTCCGTAGCCCCTATTTTCATAATGGATGTTCAAAGCCAGATTCCTATTAACAAGGATGAAATGGTCTTATTATTTTTCAGACTGAGGACTAGTAAAACATGGCTGAAGGTTTTATCAAGAAATTGTATAGGACCGCTGATGTGGTCAAATATATTTTTTGCATGGCCTGTAGAGTCCGTAGCCCCATGTTAAGAGACACCCTAGAAATAAAATGTGTGTTGCAGTCAAGGTTTCCTTCAATTTTTCATATGCAACCACACATGTTACATTGTATTAAATTAACTGCAGCATAGAACAATGACTTATCTAGGCTGCATATGATCTTATTTAAGCAGCCCAAAACACTGGTTTGAAGCTCCTTTTCTGAACTATTCCCATTACCCACTATGGTGAAATTTGAAAAACGCGAGAGCCAAAACAATTATTTCTGGAATATAAACCTGATAGGTCATAAGTTATTATAAACCAAGAAAAATGAAAATACAAAGAGGTTACTTTTTTGCCTCAAGTGCAACACAAAAGGCAACCCTGATTGTGTCTCAGCCGCAAACATGTTGGCTAGATGTAAATAAAAGTATTGCCCTGTCTACAAAACAATAATGCACAAGGAACTGCAAACAGATACAGCCGAGAAAGACACTAAAATTGCTTGCTAAGGACCGGTGCTTGCTTAAAAGACGTTATCTTCTGACACTAGGATAGGTGTCCTTACCAAACCATGTTGGTTAGATACAAATAATAGTATAGCCCTGTCTGCAAAACAAAACTGCACAAGGAACTGCAAACAGGTACAGCCAAGAATCATAATCTTCTTGATTAGCTATTGGTATGATTTTTCTTTATTAAAAGTGGTTGCACATTATAAAAGATGTTCCGAGAATTATAAATCTTTAAGAATCTGGCCCTGAGCTTATAAAACATTTTTTCATGCTCAGCTTAGCTGAGACAAAAATTTGTCCTGCTGATAAATGATAAATTGCCAATAATTGTAAGCGGGAAAAATTACAGGCTTTGATGGCCCCGACTTAAAAGCTATTCATTTTCGTTGGTTGGGGCCGGAGCTTCTTGTCTGTTGCTTGGCCCACCGGGGTCCAACTGGTGTTTTTCTTTTGCTCCGGAGTTACTAGGTTATTCGGCGCCCAGGGATCTCCATCGTCGGGCAGCTTACTCAATCTGTGAGTCCTGGTTTTTGATTCATCAGGATGTTTATCATGATTTATTTGTTTGTTTTTGATGATTCATTGACTAGTTAGAGATTCACCACGAGGACCGAAGAACTAACTAAATGTTATGAACCACTGCAGAAGCTGAGGGTGAGGTTAGGCGCCTGTAAAACCGGTTTAAGCCCGCCAATAACTTTGTGTTACTGATCGTTCCAAGGCGATACTTCTGTGGTGGTTCTTTTTGTTTTATGTCTTGGTGTTTAAATTTTTTTGTGCTGTTGGCGCCTTATGTGTGTTTCATAGTTTTAGTTAAGTTCAGGTAACTGAGTGGCCACCTATTGGGAAAATAGCTGCTCATTCGGCTTACGATATGTTTCACTGTATAAGTGCCTGATTGTTAGTTTTGTTTTTTTCCACCTCGGTTTTTGGAGTGGGAATCTTTTTTTCTGATTGCGCCTTTTCCTGAGCTTTGCCTACTTGTACCTTTGCTAATATAAGCCTGAGTTTTCCACAAAATTTGATTATTTCTATATTTATGAGCGGCAAGTGACGGAACGGACTGACGGATGGACAACCAGAGCAGTGGCTATACCATGTCTAGTTATCTTGTTGACATGTGACGTAACTGAGTGACCAATGGTCGACCAGAGCAGATCAAATCTTAAAGTTGACCTATGTTGCTGCTTGGCCGAGTGCTCAGGCACTAATCTGCCTGGTCACTCGATATATGAGGCAGGGATTCAAACCAGGTCTATTATGACTGGCCTGAACCCGTACCTGCTACCTGACTCTGCCCGAATCGCCTATGAGTCGAATAGCTGTGCTTAACCAGTTGGGCGATTGACTCTTTCGGGTCAACCGAGCAAGAAGCCAAGCACAGAGTGAATGAGTAGCGGTTACGGTCTACTCAGGTTCGTATACTGGATATTGTGCATACGCAGACTAGTCAGTGTAGTCCCGGCCCCACTTCGCGTTCAGTACTTAAGGTACCTACTCCGGCGCGTGCCTTCATCCATGGACTGTCAGACAAAAAATTGCAAGTGGAGGCCAAGTCTCATCATCACCAGACATGGGTCCAAGGCGAGTCTTTCAAGACTTTTTCCATTGCAGTCCATTATCGCACGAGAAAAAAAAATCTTCATCTTAACCCTTTTCTGCTGGAGATGTTTCCACTTAAAGCTTAAGTCTGATCTCTGTCTAAGATCATTGAGGCGTACATGATGTGCATGTAAATGCTTACTTGGGGGCTTCATTTTAACTTTCTTCCTGGCCCTGTAGCTTAACGGGTACATAACGTCTGTGTACTTAAGTCCGAGGTTAAGCTTGCTTTCATTTGGGGATTGGACTTGGCTTAAGTCCAAGGACTTGGTTTGGGAATTAATGTCAGGGGTAAAGATGTGATGGGGTTTCTCACCAGTATGAGTAGAAGTAATTGGCTCTTTCCCATTTATCCCCGGTTGACCAATAACAAGGATCGAATGGTCAGTTATGTTGCTTCCCATAACGGGACTATCTTCTGAACTATCAGAAGACCTTAAAGGCTTCAAGGGCAGTCATTTTCACAACTTTTCTCAGTTTCAAGGCAAACATGTGACATATCCATGTCGACATGAAGGGGTAAAGACAACTCATTTTGGGTAGGGCTAAAGAATGCATAACCACTGGGGCTTAAAATTTCATAATTAGCACAATTACTTGTTGCACAATGCTCACTAGACTTTAAATTCTCAGAAATTAAGTCAGAATCCCCTTCACATGGTATAGTTTTATCGTTGCAAGTTAACCCTAAACTGCTATCTTTGACTTCAAGCTCGTAAGGTTTAACAGAGGCATTTTCAAAAATGCGACAGCAAAATGACTGTGTTTCAGAACCTTTATTTTCAAATACCTTTGAAGTAATTTGACTTTCTGAACCCTTATTCCCTAAGGAAATTTCTTCACTTGAGCCCTTATAATTAAATGAAGTCACTTCATTTGATTTCTCACTTGTAGAGGGCTGTTCATAACTGCAGTTTAATTCACTATCAAAGGGTCCTAGTTTCAATTAATGACTTAGGACAGCTGTAGTTATTTCCCTTAGTTGCATTACAATTGGGCTTATGCTTAATTGCTGGCTGACATATCAAAGTCTCAAACAATTCTGCATCCTTAAGCATGTCTTTGAGCATTGAAGGACCATTGCTACCATAATGCATGCGGTTTAAACTCAAATGTCTCCTAAGGCTTTCATTCTGGATACCAGAAATAAATTGATCACCTATGAGCATGTACAGTATGTTGCTATTTGAGCAATCATCGCGAAACGCCTGTTCAGCTAAGAACCACAACTCTTGAAGGTACTGTTCTAGAGTTTCATCTTCAAAGCGAATTCTAGTCTTGAATTGCTGACGGCAAAAACTTTCATGATGTGACACGGAAAACCTTTTGACAAGTGCAGCTTTAAGCAAATCATAGTCTTTCGCAACTCTGAGTTCCAAGATATCTGCATATTCTAAAGCATCTTCGCGTAGAGACGCAAGTAAATGTAAGCACTTAGTTTCAGTGTCAAAACCCTTAATTGTGCAAACTTTCTCAAACAACGAGATGAAATTGTGCCATTTCTCAGTATCATGAGAGCCTGAGAGTGTAGGAGTTTCAATGTCATTGCTGTGGCATGAAACAGTAAAATATGGCTGGTTGCAATTGCTGACTGTATGCGATGCAGCATTTGAATCATATTGCTGGTTGCATGTGTATGCAGCTGGCTTAGGTGCTTGAGCTTGCCATGAATCATGACCAACATTGTAAATATGTGGCGGAAATGTGCCATTGTATGGATTTGCAATGAACCCACATGTAGTGTAAGCTGAAGAGTACATATGCTTTCTAGCTATGTTAGAGTATGCCTGAATGTATGTGCTTTCTATCTTTGAAGCGCAATCATTAATTCATAAAGACAAATGCTAAGTAGCAATATTTCAGAACCTTAAAATGCAATATGTTTCAAGATTTTCAAAACCTTAAAATTCAATCTCTACCTTAAATGTATTAACTTTCTCTTTGACTTAAGTCCTAAACAATTAAGTTTTACTGACTGGTCAATGTCTTTTCAGCACAATATCCTGCCGACAACGCCAAAAAATGTAACCGTAATGTGTGGGGTGAGTCAACGCTCGTTACGTGACGGACAGTCCGACAGACGACCAGAACAGTCTATACCAGAATACTGGCAAGTGACGGAACGGACTGACGGATGGACAACCAGAGCAGTGGCTATACCATGTCTAGTTATCTTGTTGTTTCACATGTGACGTAACTGAGTGACCAATGGTCGACCAGAGCAGATCAAATCTTAAAGTTGACCTATGTTGCTGCTTGGCCGAGTGCTCAGGCACTAATCTGCCTGGTCACTCGATATATGAGGCAGGGATACAAACCAGGTCTATTATGACTGGCTTGAACCCGTACCTGCTACCTGACTCTGCCCGAATCGCATATGAGTCGAATAGCTGTGCTTAACCAGTTGGGCGATTGACTCTTTCGGGTCAACCGAGCAAGAAGCCAAGCACAGAGTGAGTGAGTAGCGGTTACGGTCTACTCAGGTTCGTATACTGGATATTGTGCAGACGCAGACTAGTCAGTAAATAAAAGACGAGTGGAAATTAAAATGATTTTAATCAAAGTGAAATTTATTAAATAATGACAAAATTCTATGAAAATGAAATGTTTCAGATTGCAGCTATATTTTTCAATGAAAATTGCTAGAAAATCTAAGTCTTTAGAAGTACCAAAGTATTAAACGAGAAATCAACTTAAAGCTTGATCAGACTGCTATGCAACTTTTATCCTTAAACCTTATTAATACTGCTATGCCTCCGACTGTTACATCAGAGTACATTTAGCAGTTACCCTTAAACCTTAATAAGACTGCTATGCCTCCGACTGTTACATCAGAGTACATATAGCAGTTACCCTAAAACCAGATGCTTTTGATTCTGACTGTTAATGAGATTTGCGCATCAGAACCCATTACTGGGTCCTTACAAACCGTAACCAGCCTGCACTGGTAAGGTCCCTCTTCGTCTGAATCTGAATCTGAATAGTTTACTGGTGACACGCCAAATGACATTATTTCACCAGGGGGTTCGGATGGGGGAGAACTTAGTCCCTTGAACGCACGAGTGAAGCGAACTTGGACACACAGTCATCAGACATTTCAGCAGAGGAGACAAGTGAATCAGGGAGGTCATTCCAGTCCCTGATAGTCTGTGGAAAGAAACTACTTTTGTACGCTTCTTTGCTAGCTGAAGGTATCTGAAAAGCCAAAGAGTGTTGATTTCTACAACGCCTATTCTTTGAGATAAGGTCATCTGTGGGTAGTCTGGCTTTACCCTTTAGACCTTTATAGCAATATAAGTCTACTATCCTTCCTCCTTTTCTTAAGAGATTCCCATTTCAGTTGACCTAAAATGCCAGTTATGCTCCCAGTTTCAAAAACATAATTTCCCGTCACAAACCTTGCCGCACGATTTTGGACCTTTTCCAGTTCTTCCTGGAGGCCATGAGTGTGAGGGTCCCAAACTGAGCTTTCATATACCAAGACCGGCCGCACCAGTCCTTTGTAAGCTGCTTCTTTCACATCTGGGGGACAAGAATACAAATTTCTCCTCAAGAATCCGAGAGTTCTGTTAGCATTTGTACAAACATTGGAAATATGAGTATTCCATTTCAAATCATTTGTGATAGTTACACCCAGGTATTTTATGCTTTCAACGTTTTCCAGTAAAGTGCCCTCAAGGGTGTAGTTAGCCTGTATCTTACTAGACCGTTTATTTGTCAGCTGCATCATGTTGCATTTGACGGGTTGAAATCTCATTCCCCATTTTCTATCCCAACTGCCTAAGCGATCAATATCTCTTTGAAGTTTCAATGTATCCTCTTCATTCTTGATTTCACGATAGCAAACACAATCATCAGCAAAGAGTCTTATTTCAGACTCGATGTCTGCTGAGATGTCATTTATATACAAGGAAAACAGCAAGGGGCCGAGAACGGTGCCCTGAGGGACACCCGACACAACTGGAGCCCAATCCGATTTAATACCATTAACCACCACCCTTTGTTGTCTGAAACAAAGGAAAGCATTTATCCAATTCAGTGTTGTTCCACCTATTCCATAGCTGAACAATTTGCTTTTAAGGAGTTCATGGGGAGGAGTATCGAAAGCCTTTTCAAAATCGAGTATAAAAGTGTCGACCTGGCCTCTTTTGTCTAAGATTTTGGCCCAGTCATTTATCACTGTAGTCAACTGAGTTTCACAGCTATGCCGTTTCCTAAATGCGTGTTGCCTGTCCGACAGGAGTTCATGTTCATCAAGATGGGCCATAATATTAGAGCATACAATATGTTCAAGAAGCTTACAAGGAATGCATGTCAAAGAAACAGGGCGGTAATTGCGGGCAAGTGACCTGTCGCCCTTCTTAAACAGGGGGCAAATATTAGCAAGAGTTCATTCTTTAGGAATTTCACCTGTATCAATTGACTGCTGGAAGAGATGTGCGAATACCGGCCCTAATTCCATAGCCAGTACATTTAGGACTCTGGGATGAAGCTCATCAGGCCCTAAGGCTTTAGACGGGTTTAGACCTTTGAGAAGTTTGGTCACCCCTTCCTTTGTGCCCACAATATCATGCATGAATGGGGCAGATCTATCCATAAGAGGGACCTGTTTGTATTCACTTTGAGTGAAAACATCCGAGAACTGACCATTAAATTCTTCCGCTTTCTCAAATTCGGATTGAGCTATTCCACTTCCATTTCTCTTTTTCAACGGGGGAATACCTTGGGTATCTTTTTTCTGACTGTTTATGTACCTGTAAAAATCTCTAGGATTAGCCTTAACATCTCCTACCAGGTTGTTCACATAAAGATCATGCTGCTTCCTGATATCAGCTTTGATCTCTTTCCGTAAAGATTCAAATTTAGATCTAAATTTTGCACTACCAGTCTTTTTAGCTTTTGCATGAGTTGCATTTTTTCTGCGAATCTTCCTTCTTATTTCAGGTGTTATCCAAGGGACAGAGGAAACTGAGCGACTAGTTTTTGAGGGGATATGTTTATCTGCCGATTCATGAATAAACGATGTGATGAGATTGAAATTTTCCTGGACCGACCGAGTATCTGAGTAACCGTTGAAGTATCTTTCCTTTGCAAATTTAAGTGTTTCTGCTCTCATAGATTCATAATCACTTTTCTGATAACGATACACTTTTCTCCTAGGTTTCTTTATAGGGGGATAGCAATTTTCAATGTGCCAGAAACAATGCCATGATCACTGAGCTTATCCGGGGAATGAATGTCTACAAACTGACCAGGAAGAGAGGTCAAAATTAAGTCCAAAATATTTCTTTCTCTGGTGGGGAAATTGACTAATTGTTCCAAACCATGGTCATTCATAATATCTATCAAAATCTGACCCTCCGTCTGACTCAATGATGACCCAGATTTGCTAAGTCTGTCTTCCTACTCATCAATACAAATGATGATATCTTATATAGGACGAATTTAAAGTTTACAAGGTGCCAAAGAAAGTTGTCTCTGTCTCTTCGAAGATTTTCTTAGTTTCAAAACTTGTGAAATCTCCACAGTAGAATACAAAACGACACATTCTTTATTAAATGAACATAATTTAAGTGTCTAGAGAAACCAAATTGATAAAAATGCAATGAAATGACAGTTATTTCCAAAGAACCGGAAAACTGTCCCAGCTCAAGGGGAAAAAACCTGTCATGACCAAAATTTAACAAGTACTAGATTTTATAAAAGAAAAGTACCCATTCTAATGAAAAGATGAACAGTTTCAAGTTATGAAATCCTTCATCAATGCAAGCTACAATATTTAAAGTTTGGCTCTCCAGTCTGCGCAAAATATGAATGTGGCTCGACAAAATTATTTATGAACGGACATCTACGTACAAATAATGCGGCTCACAAAATCAAAACTTTCACAATTGTAATGAATCCCTAAAATGTCAATGAATCACCAAAGGCAAACATATAAATAATGATAACCATTATGATGAATAAAAACGATGTCTCACAGATATAATAATCTGCCGGAAATGGCAATCCCAGGGCGCAAAAGAACACCACTGAAAATTGTCGAGCAAAAGAAGACATCAGTTGAACCCCGGTGGCCAATCAACAGACAAAAAGCTCCGATCCCTCAGTTACAGTATATCTTTTAAGTTTATAACGTATAATTATTTTCCTCATCAGAAAAGTAAAATCATTCATTCCAATTAGTGTCTTAAATTTGTAGACCAATTCACCAATAATGATTCCGAAAGGCACTCCCGTATTTTGCGCGTTGAAAAGGTACACGTAGGCAAAGGTCAGGAAAGGCGCAATAAGAAAAAGATTGAAGTTCGTAACATGATTGCAGACTCTAGCTAATCAAATAAGTTGCGAAATGTGGATACCATAAGAAGGGGAGGAAAGTCATCATCGAAAATTTTTTAAGGTATGCCTATGCTATGATTGTATCTCGCTATCAATACCAAAGTTATGATAGCAATATTCAACCTTAGTTCTTCCCTGTCTGTTCTCAAATGACCTTTACATTTCTTATTCGTACACCTCCAAGAAATATCACCGCTTTTGAGTACAGCATCAATGCTATAACTATAACTAGAACCATTGTGTAACAAGCTTTTCTTTCCTCTATAAGTGTCAGAAATTTTAAAATCCAAAATGTTGAAAATAATATTTTTGGATAAAATACAATTTAAAAACACTATATAAACATCTAAAACCTATAAACAACATGTTAAAATATGACTAACATAACGGTCGTACCTGCTCAAATCCAGTGTTAACATAGGTTACCTGAGTGGTCATCCGCGCATTTCATACCTCGATTTCATGCTCAATTCAAACAACGTCACGGTATGATTTTCGCGCATTTGATATACGGCCCCGAAGAAAGGGTAGAGTCGGTAGTTAACTAAACTTAACTTGAAATATGAAAACATACATAAGGCGCCAACAGCACAAAAACTTTAAACACCAAAACATAAAACTAAAAGAACTACCACAGAATTGGTGTTTAAATTTTGTTGCTGTTTGTGCCTTATGCATGTTTTCATATTTTAGTAAAGTTTAGGTAACTGAGTGGCCACCTATTTGGAAAATAGCTGCTGATACGGCTTACGATATGTTTTCATGGTATAAGTACCTGATTGTTAATTTAGTTTTTTCCCACCTCGGTTTTTGGTGTGGAAATCTTTTTCTGATTGTGCCTTTTCCTGAACTTTGCCTACTTGTATTTTTTTTTTTTTTTTTTTTTTAATTTTTTTTTCACGTCACTAAATCAGAATAAGATTTTCCTTTCGTTTCAATTCTCAAGTGTTGGAAACAGCTGAAAATCTTTAAGTATACCCCTTTGGTTTCCTAACACGTTTTGTCCAAATCGTTAGATTTTTTTTATATCTTAGATAAGCATTAATCTGGCCAAACCTACCCTTTATATGTTGTAAGAGGATTATTTATGTTCAGGGATTTTCCTTGTCTTGTACCTATAATTCTTATTCGTTGATGGTATTCATAAAACATAAAACAAAGTGAACGGTAAGAGCCCTTGAAAACTTCCTGATAGGAAGGTATAATAAACTTTAATATAAATATGGAAATCTCGTAAACTTTTATATCGCTTTCTTTGAAATAGGTTATTTATGCATACAAAGTGATCTAAAGCAAAGCATTCGTACTGGTGTTGACGTTTGTGAAAATGGGACTCATTGCATATAGCAGTATTTACATTTCACATTGTTGATGAACAGATAAAGTGAACCATTCGATCTTCTGTTTGTGAAAGCATTGTTGATGAACAGATGAATGAAAATAAAACTGAGATCCCTTAAGAGCAGCGAACATATTAATGAGAAAGTATAAGAAGGTAAGAAACTTATTTCATTTATGACGATCGGACCATCCTTTTGTTATCATTTGGGTGAGTCCATTTAAATTTTTGGAGCATTAGGAGTGATTTTTACTTTTTATTTCATTTTGTTCACTAGATTCCTCTTAGGAGAAAACAGAACGCAGCGATCCATCTGGAGAGGTTGAACCCTACCGTTTGCCTATTTGCATATGAACAACTCATCCATAAATAGGACTCCAGACTTTTATGAGATAAGTTCCAGACATTAAATTTAAACTATGCTGCCTTCTTTAATTGCAAGCCGGTGGGTCGGGTGTAAGACTCTATGATGACCCCGACTTAAAGCTATTCATTTAAGTTGGTAGGGGCTGGAGCTTATTGTCTGTTTCTTGGCCCACCGGGGTTCAAATGGTGTTTTTCGTTTGCGCTCCGGAGTTAGTAAGTTATTGGGCGCCCAGGGATCTCCATCGTCGGGCAGCTTACTCATTCTGTGAGTCCTCGTTTTTGATTCATCATGAAATTTATTTGTTTGTCCATGATGATTCATTGACTACTTAGAGATTCACTACGAGGACCAAACAACTGAGTGGTATGAATCACTGCAGAAGCTGAGGGTGAGGTTAGGATCCTGTAAAACTGGTTTAAGCCCCCCAGTAATTTTATATTGCTGATAGTTCCAAGGCGATACTTCTGAGGTGGTTCTTATTGTTTTATGTATTGGTTTTAAACGTTTTTGTGCTGTTGGCGCCTTATGTATGTCATCATATTTTGGTTAAGTTTAGGTAAATGAGTGGCCACCTATTGGGAAAATAGCTGCTCATTCGGCTTACGAAATGTATTCATAGAAGAAGTCCATTATTGTTAGTTTGTTTTTTTTCCCTCCTCGGTTTTTAAAGTGGGAATCTTTTTTCTGATTGCGTCTTTTTCCTGATCGTTGCCTACTTGTACCTTTTCATTAATTGTATTAGCTTGATCGAAGGGGCAAGCTATATTCAAGTGGTTTAGTAACTCTGGAGTTATATTTTGTAACTATAGCATTTTCAGTTCAGTTTTACGTCATTTTCAAGATTATTTCAGCTCATATGAGAAAGGTCAATCAGTAGATGGGGCGAAAACGGGAGAACCCCGAGAAAAACACCTGTCACATCCGCTTCTCTCACATGTGGCCAGAGCGGGACTCGAACCCAAACCAGACACAGCGGTGAGATGATCGAGTGATAAAGAGACAGCCCTCTTAACCGCTCGGCCACGGGGACCGAATAACTAACTAAATGTTATGAACCACTGCAGAAGCTGAGGGTGAGGTTATGGCCATGTAAAACCGGTTTAAGCCCGCCAGTAACTTTGTGTTACTGATCGTTCCAAGTCGATACTTCTGTGGTGGTTCTTTTTGTTTTATGTCTTGGTGTATAAAATTTTTTTTTTTTTTGTGCTGTTGGCGCCTTATGTATGTTTTCATATTTTAGTTAAGTTAAGGTAACTGAGTGGCCACCTATTGGGAAAATAGCTGCTCATTCGGCTTACGATATGTTTCATAGTATAAGTACCTGATTGTTAGTTTGGTTTTTTCCCACCTCGGTTTTTGGAGTGGGAATCTTTTTCTGATTGCGCCTTTTCCTGATCTTTGCCTACTTGTACCTTTCTCTATAGCATTGTGGGAAGGCTTTTCTTATCTCATTTTACATAACCCTGTCCATATGAACACTTTCCGTTTGGCATGTTCACATGTTAAATCGATTTAAGCCCGCCAGTAACTTTTTGTTACTTATGACTATGCAGTGAAGCAGTTAAAATGATCTGCGATAGTCTTTGTCCCTAGCCCTGCCTTGTGTCTTTATTTTGGTATGATTTTTTTCGAATATGGTCTTGCGATGCGTCTTTCTTGGCCAGTTTTCCATAACATAAGATTCATTAGCACATGATGTGTAGAGTCAAATTTATGTTTTGCGAATACAAACGTAAGAGCATAAGTGTTTACATAGTGTGAACATCTCCATACCCCAAAACTTATTTTCAAAGCTGTCAGTATCGATAAAAATTGTCTTGGCGAGATTAACTAAATGGGTAGTCGACCAGCTTTGTGCCAAATAGTGAAACTTATCAGCTTCAATCTACGAATTAAATGCAAATCATGACTTAGGGTTCCGTGTTGCTAATGCATGTAAAGAGAATCCCCATTATGCAATGCACAGTGAAAGGATGTTATGTGAGCGCGACGTACTGTATTTTTCATGGCACGATTGTTATACGACTTCATTTACAGTCAATATGATCGTATAACAATTACTTTTAAGAAATAAAAAAATATATACTGAAAATAAACCCCGCCTTCTTTCCTTATTCTATCTCATCCCACCGCGGGTCCGCGGTGGAAATTAAGCGACAAAAATACAGGTAAGCAGGGACGATACAATTTATACCTGTATACCCCGCCGCGGAAACCCCGCGAACCCGCCGCGGAAACTCTGCAAACCCACCGACTATGGCGTTTCCGCGATGGAAATTAAAATTGTAATCCTTTTTGTTGCAGCCCCCTCTCCGCGGAGTTGGGCGGGCTGGTGAAAATCCCCCTGGACTGTACTGTACGAACAAATTTCATTTCTTTCAATGTATCGAGCAGTTCATTGAGCTATCAATCACTTGAACGATCGCGATCAATCACTCGATCTATCGCGAACGAAAAGTCACTTGGTCAATCAATAAGTCATCAATCACTTAATAAATTGATCAATCATTGCATCGATCGTGCATGATCAAATGCCCGATCACCCGATCCATCTTAAATGATCAATCACTCAGTCGTCAATCATTAGTCAATCGATTAATCAATCAAACGATTGATAGTGATCAGTCATTCGAACGATCAATGAACCGCTTCGCTAACACTTCATCAACCAATGATTCGATCGATCTGGATCAATCATAGATTAATCAATAGATCAATCAATAATTCAATCAATCGCGATCAATCACTCGATCTTTCGGGTCGATCAATCACTCGATCACTCTATCGAACAATCACTTAATGACCTCTTGTTCAATCAACCACTCGATCAATCATGATAAATCTAGCGATCTATAAAAATAGATCAGACAATAGATCAATTGATCGATCGATCATTTGATCGATCGAAACCAACCTATCCCTGGATCGATCAATCCAGAAATTGATCGATCATCCACTTAATCAATTACTTGATTAATCAATCACCCAATCAATCGACAAATCGAACAATCAATTCGATTTTTGGAGAGTGCAGAATGATGAAAATTGTGCTTGTGAACGGAGCAAAATGATGAAATACATTCAGTCATCTCAAAGACCTAGAAAATGGTTAGCATTGCTATCGTTTACCAGAAACTGACAAACAAAACGTATCATCATTGTTTAGAAGAGTTTGCCGCTTGAGTATTTCAAAGAACAAAAAATAACTCCGATAGCGAGCTCGTAATAGTACTTTAATTTTGCTATTTAAGCGAAACTAGATGTTTAATGGCGTCTAAATGATTTCTACCATTCCATAGCAACTCGCGTGGTGTATCTCTAACTAGTCAATGAATTATCAAGGACAAACAAATCAAGATGACTCAAACATGAGGACCCACTACACTAAAATTATTGCAGCCTTAAACCTTATGTAGAAACTATTGTGTCGTGTGGCGGCCCCAAACAGTCTCTTTCTGATTGCGCCTTATCCTGATCGTTGCTTACTTTAATATTTTTATATCAGAATTCTTGTGGTTGTGCCGTGTGGCGGCTCTAAAAAAATCTCCCCGTACATCAATTAAATGTTCTTATTTTTGCAACCCTCAGGGATTGCTTGCAATCAGTTTGTATTTACCTATCTAAAAATACCACAGGGATAAAAGCTGCTCATTTCGCTTCCGAAATATTTTTATGGTATAAATACCCGATTGTTAACTTAAGTTTTTCCTACCTCAATTGTTGGAGTAGGAGTCTCTTTCTGATTGTGTCGTTTTCTGATCGATGCCTATGTGTATCTATTTATGCATGGATAACAGGTTCATTCTTAGAAAGTATGTTTTGGTTCCAGCAGACAAGGCCGTAAACAATATTGGTGTCGTATGTAGGCTTAACTACGTAATTACCTTAAATCAGGAGCTTGACAATATCAGGGCTTTTTATGAGACAGATACTGATGAAATGTTTGTTGTTATTGTTCCCTTCAATGTTTTGTGTTTGCGTCAATGAAGGCCAAGACAAACTTCGACCAAAGTCGCTATCCACTTTGTCATGTCAGAATCTATCTAACACTACAATCCCTGATAAATCAAGTTGGTAGACATCTTATCTAACAGACGCACTTCAAAATATATTTTATAAGGGCTGCACATGATAAGTGACATGCTTTGTTTATTTTGCATTGATATATGAGTTCATTGAAAATTCGAAAGTATACTTATGTGCACTACCTCAGTTTCAACAAGAATTTCATAGGCAATTTTGAATTAAGTATTATGTTTTTTTTTTACTTAACAATGATCATAAAATGTATGTGGTGGTTTTTATTGTTTTATGTCTTGGTGTTTACTTTTTGTGCTGATGGCGCCTTATGTATGTTTTCATATTTTTAGTTAAGTTTAGGTAACTGAGTGGCCACTAGACTAGCCACTAGGCGTTAAAATGACAAATCTATCATGGTAAAATCTTTTTATATAAATGTACACCATTTGGGCATAATATAAGTCTACTCCTCTGTCTCGATTTTAACGCCTGATAAATCTAGCCAAGGAATGTTCATCAGAAAATATCTGGTGCTCTAACGTTCAAGAAAAAAGAAATTAAGCTTACAAAAAGGCAAACAAAAACTTATTTATCAGACTAGTAGCTAGTCTAAGTGGCCACCTATTAAGAAAATAATTGCTCATTCGGCTTACGATATGCTCGCATGGTATGAGTACCTGATTGTTAATTTAGTTTTTCCCTCCTCGGTTTTTGGAGTGGGAATATTTTTTTCTGGTTGCGCCATTTCCTGATCTTTGCCTACTAGTACCATTTTTGACCAAAGTCGCTATACACTTTACTCCAGTCAGACCATATGTAACACTACAGTGCCTGATAATTCGTGTTGGTGGACCTCTTACTAACAGAAACACTTCATAATCTATAATACCAAAGGAGCGAATTAGACGGGTAAAGTTGGAAACGGTACATTTGACCAGCGTGTTTTTGGTATGGAAGTGTGAATATATTGCCTTCATCGATAATTTCGGTCTAAACTTCTTTTTGTTATTTTCAGGTTTTTGAATATTTTGATATGAACGAAATTTTCTGCTCTATATTCTCCCAACATCATGTACATTTTGACAGCAAATCAAAATGCCCTGGTAATTGTGATAATATATTACGCCCATAGTGATTGGTTAATTTTATGCGAAGCGTGCGTTCGGACTTCTGACCATCGGTAAAAATGGTACAATTGGTAGACCAATACCGTTCAAGTTTTTACTAATGGCACCAATGTTACCAACATGAGGTAGCAAATAATGCAGACAAAATACAGCAAGGACAAATCTACCAACGCAAAAAAAAGTCGCATGATTCAATATGGAGAGCATGAAAATGTTTTATGGGTTTATCAAATAAGCACTATTTTTGTCAGACATGCAAATGTAATTAAAAAAAATAACACAATATAAAAAATAGAAAATAAAAATAACCGAAACGTATGAGGTTATATAGATGAATATGATAAAAATTCGTATTGCCTAAATGCGATCTTACTTTAAATTCTATATTAAATTGTTTTATAGAAATACAGACTGACCATGTAACATCAACAAATACATCTTCGCCGCTTTCGCAAGCAAAATAATTCCGCGCTTGCGCGGGCTCTTTTCTAGTATATTTTATAAGGGCTGTACATGTTTATTTTGCATTGATATACCAGTTTATTGTAAATGCGAAAGTATACTTATGTGAACTGACCCTGTTTCAACAAGAATTTCACAGGCAATTTTTAATTAAGTTTTTGTTTTACTTTCCTAACCAATGATCATAAAACAAGTCTTTAATCTAAACACTGTTCCAGATTTTAAGCTCATGCACAGCGACAACGTGACTTTATACAAGTTGTCGTCAAACGCAATATATTAAAATTTAAAGAATTATGATATGTACAAAGTTTTCAAAACTCGATGCTCTTTTGAACATTTACATTCCTTATTTTGAGGACATGGTACATCAAATTTATCCACCAGGGCCCAGAATTACATATCTTCCTGAACTCTTAAGGTTGACCTTAAGACTTTCCTTACATTCGACAAAAGTGCATTACAATCGATTTTCTTACTTCAAGGTAGACGTTTAAGGTAACTTGATAACTACCTTAACTTAAGATTTTACATTGGCCGGACAAATAGGTTTCAGTTTATGCATCATTCACTGACTTTTGATAATATGTTTATGCACATTATGTAACTATACAACGCTACGTAAAATATATGGGCCACAACATGAGAAAAATGTACCTTCGGACAATTTTCTTAGGATGAGAAAAACAAAGTTGACCAGATTTTTCAGTAGAAACGCCAAGCTAGGGAGTAGTAATATTTTTAAAAGCATAGCAACCAAAAAACGTTCGAAATCTAGCTGATTCAAAATGAATCGACGATCAGTACCCTAATTTAACCCGTTCGTACACGATAAAAACACAAACAATCTTAATAAAACTCGCAGCCCATTTTGACAACAACTAGATCCGCCTCATTATATTGTACAAACTACACATACTGTGTATTGTAAAAATGTAAACAGACGTTTCTCGCTACGCGATCGGCGCTGCCGATACACACCCAATAGTGGATTCCCGAAAATAATATTTCCATAGCAGCAGCTGATAAACATTACCTGTGGATGTAAACACTAACAGCTGGTTGGTACACACAGTACAGTGTGAGATAAGGATTTCTATTGGAAATCATGATATTTATTTAAATATTTGTTTGTAAAAAATACATTGGTGCATAATTTTCAGTCAATTCCGGTGGAGGAATTTCTTACCTATGTGAAGGACAAATGAATTATATTTTTGCCAATCATAAAAATGTTTTTAGCAGCAGGCGAGTAAGGCTTGGCCATTGAACCTGATGGCCTTAATGAAGTGAAAGGGATTTATTTAATTCTAGCATTATGATTTAAAGAAAACACAGTGATTCTAACCACTTAAAGAAACAAAAATATTTCCCTACATCCTCAGATTATTATCACATAGACATTTTAATTACTCAATTCAGCTGTTTCAGTTTACAATTACCCTATATTAAGGGACGCTTATAAAGGTCACTATTTACCACTCCACACTCTTAATATTGTTTGATGGCACAATTTATGTTGAATTGAAAATGTACGGCCCAAAGCACTATGTTTGCGCATAAACAGGTTCTTAACCGACTCATGACACCGCTGGGTCCAGTGGGGGAGGGGGGATTCAGTCCCCACATTAAATACATGTGAGACAACTCGATCTCTGCTTGCGGATGTGCTATGTGATTTCAAAGGGTAGTCCAGTTTTTATCGCCCCACTCCCACCACTGATTGATGTGGGCTGAAATAATTTTGAAAGGGACATAAAGCTGAATCAATTATTAAAAGAGAATACGTGAATATGAGAAGACAGAGGGCTATCCATTGCTAAAAGTTTAGAACTACAAACAGAGAGCTATTCATTACTAATAATAAGTATGGATCCAGTTATGCGGAAAAGGGTAGAAAATATATGTGAGCAGTCACCATCATACATTATAGATAAACATCTTGCTCTGTCCTGATTCTAATATTGACGAATGGTTATCTAATCCGTGGTGCCTGTCCGTGTCCTGTCCCTACAGAATTGTGAGCTATCCAGAATTCTAAGTATTTTTGATTGACATTATATGTTTTTATGTTTGTATTCCTCTGAAATTCCTTTTCCAAAAATGCCTTTCTTTTGTATATAAATTTATGAGAAAAGAATGACAGCGGTGAAATAACTATTTCAAATATGCATATTTACATTTAAATATGTGCATATTTACATGTAGGTACCTATGTATTATATTTTCTCAACATGATATTCCTTATTTCTTGTTTATATTTGTGTATATGCAAAACTGCAGAAGCTGAGGGTGAGGATTAGGCCATGTAAAACTAGTTTAAGCCCGCCATTAATTTTATAATTACTGATTGTTCCAAGGTTGTGGTTCTTATTTGTTTTATGCCTTGGTGTTGAATTTTTGTGCTTTTGCACCTCATGTGTGTTTTCATATTTTTAGTTAGGTTAAGGTAACTGAGTGGCCGCCTATGGGTAAATAGCTGCTCACTCGGCTCTTAGAACTATTATCTTATTGTTAATTTAGTTGTTTTACCACTTCGGATTTTGGAGTGAGAATTTCTTTCGGATTGCGCCTTTTCCTGATCATTGCCTACTTGTACCTTACTATCAAATAGTGCTTTTAGTGTACACACAAAAATGGAGTTCATTCCTTACAAATTTCCATAAAACTGTGATATCTCTGAATTGTTTAAAAACAGAATTTTAAATGAATTATGAAAAGGTAGCTCTCTAAAGTTTGCATATATGTGTTCTTCAAAATGAATACTGTGCATGTCTCACATTTTCACCTTATTTCTGCATTTAAGGTTGCAAAGAACTGCAACAATGGTCATTATCAGCCAGTTTATGCCTACATTCCAATACTTATAAATGAAATCTAGATAAGTGGCTATTATGGTTATTCTAAAGATTTGTATCTGACAGGAACATATTGATACAATAAACAAAACTTCATGTTTATACAAATTTCCTGGGATTCTGAGCAGAGATAGAAATATGATGTTTGCGCAGATAAGAAATGTTAACATATATCTGCATAAACATGCAGACAATAATTCATAAAGGTATGTAAATACCAATTAATTGACCGATTTATTAGACTGGGGTAATGATTTCCCATAGACATCAATGTTAAACTGTAAAGTTGATGTACCAACCGCTCAAGCTAGAAACCAGTAAAAACCAATACTGAGTACCAGCTAGCTGAATTTTGGAAGTAATCTATTTGAATCGTTTATTTCAGGAATATAAGACTTTCTCCAGCTTTGGCACCTATGCCAGACAAAAATTTGGAATTTTTCTTTGCACTCAGGCTGTATCATCAAAATCTGTGATGACACGTTGTGGCTTTGCAAAATAACTTTTGGAGATTGAAAATCATTGGAGACAAGATGGCGGCTTCTTGACAAGAATGCAAGAATGCAGTGGCTTATGACACTGTATAAATGGTGCTTAAATTGCAAGAAATCAAAATCAAATCTTTACCAGTACATTTATCATAAGCAAAAATAGTGCAGAAACCAGTTTTTATATTAGAATAAGGTGGCACCTTTTATTTATTTCAGAAAATCACACAATGTCTCTGAAATGCAACCAAAAAACTGTGTGACAGCCTGCCTAGGCTGATATTAAATTGCTAATATTAGGAATACAAGACTTTCTCCAGCTTTGGCATCTATGCCAGACAAAAATTTGGAATTTCTGTATTCAGGCTTTTTCATCAAAATCTGTGATGACACGTTGTGGCTTTGCAAAATAACTTTTGGGGACTGAAAATCATTGGAGACAAGATGGCGGCTTCCTGACAAGAATGCAGTGGCTTATGACACTTTATAAATGGTGCTTAAATTGCAAGAAATCAAAATCAAATCTTTACCAATACATTTATCAAAAGCAAAAATAGTGCAGAAACCAGTTTTTATATCAGAATAAGGTGACACCTTTTATTTATTTCAGAAAATCACACAATGTCTCTGAAATGCAACCAAAAAACTGTGTGACAGCCTGCCTAGGCTGATTTTAAATTGCTAATATCAGGAATATAAAACATTCTCCAACTTTGGCACCTATGCCAGACAAAAATTTGGAATTTCCCTCTTTGTATTCAGGCTTTTTCATCAAAATCTGTGATGACACATTGTGGCTTTGCAAAAAAACTTTCAAGGACTGGAGACAAAATGGTGGCTTTTTGACAACATGACACTCTATGAAAATTGCTTAAAATCAAAAGCAAATCTTCACCAAAATATTTATTCTATGCAATAAAAAATGTAGAAGCAAGTTTTTATTTTAGAATGTGATGACATTTTTTTTTCTTCAGAAAATGAAACTTTCTGTTCTCTTTGAAAGGCAACCGAAATCAGAGTGACAGCTAGCCAGGTTTATTTCAGGAATATAAGACTTTCTCTAGTTTTGGCACATATGCCAGACAAAAATTTGGGATTTCTCCTTTGTATTCAGGCTTTATCATCAAAATCCGAGATTACACGTTGCGGCTTCGCAAAAAAAACTTTTGAAGACTTTAAATCCTTGGAGACAAAATGACGGCTTCATGGAAAAGATTCTGGCTTATGACACTTGAAAAAAAAATCACAAGCAAGTCTTTTCCAATACATTCAGAGTTCTAAACAACTGGAAACATTTAGAAGCGAGCTGTTCTCTTAAAATGTAATGACACAATTTATTTATTTCAGAAAATATTACTTTCTAGCATCAAATTAACAGAAAACTAAAAATTAAAACAAAAATAGTCTGTAGAATGTGTTCAATCTGAATCCTTTTTTTTTTTTTAGGAATATAAGACTTTCTCCAGTTTTGACACCCATGCTGGGCAAAAGTTTGAAAATCTTTTTCATATTCACACTTTATCATTAAGATCCAAGGTAACATGTCACAGCTTTGTAAAATCTTTTTCGGGCGTAAATCCTAGAAACAAAATGGCAGCTTCGTCTGCATAACTGTTTCGGAGAATTAAAATTAATGTCATTAAAATTGCAGATGGACAAAGAGACAACAGATCACGGGTATACAATAAGCTCATCATGTGTGCCTAAAGGCTTAGGTGAGCTAACAGGCCCAGCCAATGTATTCATTGTGTACCCCATTACCATGTGGATTTTCTTTAAAATAAAATTGTCTGTTGGAACTTCTGATATACATATAACATGCATTGGTTCCTTGCCATTGCTTACTTTTTTTATATACATTTGTTTTTGTCCCACCCACAAGGGCTGTGACAAGTGAGAAGGCACTTAATGCTTGCCAAGAGTGTTGCTGACCGACTGAGTAAGTCAACCCACAAAGGAATGTGATTGAAGTAAAACAGCCCTGCAACATATAAACCAGATTTTTTTCCAGGTAGAAGTCTGGCCATGTCCCAACATAATCATAGCTGTTTACTGGGATGTCTCAACATGATGATGGCCTTTTCTGGGACATTTAGACACAAAACAAACAAAAACATACTACCTTTTTGTTCTAATTAGCGCACTGTGTGCTTAATTTTTCAAAATAACTTAAAGTTATGGTTACAAAATATTGTTCTAATTAGCGCACACTAGGAACGACCAGAAAACATAAATTGATGAAAAAGTCCTGTCGAAAATAACATTGACGATGTCATTTAAAGTGTACCAGTCATTACAAAATAACGTTTGATCATTTTAGGTTGTGCTTTAATGTCGTTGATAAAATATAAATGTGTAAAATTGCAGTAAATTATAAATATGCTAGTAGAGCAGTGTGCGCGTACACACATATTTTTCGGAAACGGAGAGGGTGTACGCTTATTGGAGTATGTGCGGTTATTAGAACGAACACGGTAAATCTAAAATATCAAGGCTTGAAAAAGGTAAAAGTATTAAAGCCATGTGAATGATGATGAAATGGCACAATCAGAACAAAAGTCTCACTACAAAAACAGAGATGGGAAAATGAATCAAACACCATTTCCTTGTACATGTAGCGCTGTTTAACTTAGAAAGAATTAAAAGACACTGATGTAATGTTTAAAAGACAATATTTAATGATCATCCTGAATGCATTACATGAACACAGTAAATACTTTTCATTTTCTTGCCTCATCTGTCCATAAAACATCACTGTCATGCTATTGACAGATAATCTGCTCGAGAACTGAGATGTCTTTCACAAAGTCCACAACTGACTGAGAATCCGCTGTTTAATCCTACATGTAATCTTAGTACACTAAAAGTAGTTGTGTACATTGTGGGCATGTACTCTTTGACCTTTCAACATCCAGCCACGAATTTCCTCACCATTGTTTATTATAACATTAATCCTGGCAGGTCACAATTTTACTGTCTTTCACAGATTTGGTCATTAAAATCATGGACTTTAGATTCCACTTGATATTTTTCTCTGTCCTGCATGGCACAAGATTCTGAAAAATAATATAGATGCATGGTAGTTATAATACATATAACATTTCTCTCTTATGACTGCCGTTTAATTTAAATGAGCTGTGTCATGATAAAACCAACATTTTGCATATGCAAAAACAAAGGCGCAGACCAGCTTCGTAGTAATTGCGACTTTGCGTCAGGTCAGTTTAACTGCTACTGTAACATGTAATCAGTACTACCTGTTGTCATGCGGTGCAGATGGGGCTCGTTAGCCTTGGAAGGCAACTCATCTAGGAGTTAAGCTAGTTCTCTACACAAAAATCTAGCTGGACAGGGGGAACTCATTAGTCTTGGTTGACAGTCCTCCTAGGAGTTTACAGGTCTCTATTTGTTTGTTCTTGATGATTCATTGACTAGTTAGAGATTCACCACGAGGACCAAATAACTAACTAAATGTTATGAACCACTGCAGAAGCTGAGGGTGAGGTTATGGCCATGTAAAACCGGTTTAAGCCCGCCAGTAACTTTGTGTTACTGATCGTTCCAAGTCGATACTTCTGTGGTGGTTCTTTTTGTTTTATGTCTTGGTGTATAACATTTTTTGTGCTGTTGGCGCCTTATGTATGTTTTCATATTTTTAGTTAAGGTAACTGAGTGGCCACCTATTGGGAAAATAGCTGCTCATTCGGCTTACGATATATTTCATGGTATAAGTACCCGATTGTTAGTTTGGTTTTTTCCCACCTCGGTTTTTGGAGTGGGAATCTTTTTCTGATTGCGCCTTTTCCTGATCTTTGCCTACTTGTACCTCTAAACAAAACCTAAGGAAGGGTAGATGGAGCTCTTCAGCTGTGGCCAGCAATTCATCTAGGAGAAGGAAACTCCAAAATCAAACCTGTGTGTCTGGATATGCCTAGTCCAGATATGCAAAGACTGTTTCGGTAATGAAGCGGAAGAAATCACCCGATTCAACGGTTCAGAAAGCGATACAGCAACATGTTGTGGAACATGCAGAGCGTGACAAGGCACTAAAGATGTTACGGTCATCCACTGCATCCAAACCCAACTCCAGACGTCTTGACCTGTGTCTTGCCTCTGGGCGCAGCTGGGCGAGGACTAGAGAGTGAGGTTGACGTTGCGCACCTCTTCCTCACTATAATCCAATTTCATAGCGCATGTCATCTTATTTCTCAACACACAAGCACTTGCATACACAACAATTTCATCACACTTGCACCCACATACCTACAAAGTCCTGTGGCGATGGGCGAGTGGCGAAGCAGCAGGTGTAGGACACACTGGGAGCTGTAGTTGCAGACCTGCACACAGGCGGCTCAGTTCTAATGGTCGCTTTCTTTGAGGAGAAGCAGTAAGCAGAATTCGGCAGTCGGCTGAGCGACTGAGCAGACCTATTTAGGACCGCACTGCTCACCCCCGTAGCATGGGGAAGGGGCTAGAAAAGGTGCCCTAAACAATTGCCTGCTTCAAACCCCCTGGCTGGTTAACCGCGATCAGCGGGGATCCCCTTAAGCGGTCGAAATACAAAGAAAAAAGCTAGAGTAATTCCCTTACGGATTGGCGCATGGAATGTGCGTACTTTAATGGACTATGCTGGGTCAGATAGACCACAGCGTAGAACGGCCCTTGTGGGCAGAGAACGTGGGAGGTATGATATACAGATAGCTGCATTGAGTGAGACTCGGTTCGCAGATGCTGGGGAGATCAAAGAAGTTGGTGCTGGATACACCTTCTTCTGGAGTGGACGCAAAAGTGAAGAGAGGCGTGAAGCAGGAGTTGGCTTTGCCATCAAAACAGAACTTGTTGGTAAGCTGTCAGGATTGCCAAAAGGCATTAATGACCGTCTAATGACATTGAGACTTCCTCTGTCAGGCAATAAACATGCAACTATTGTCAGTGCTTATGCACCCACAATGACCAATCCAGATGAGGTCAAGGACAAGTTCTATGATGACCTAGACAATGTTATTTCTGCAAAACACCCCGCACAGACAAGCTTATCCTTCTTGGCGACTTTAATGCCAGAGTGGGTACAGACCACCAGACCTGGGAAGGAGTTATAGGTCCAGAAGGGGTTGGAAAGTGCAACAGCAATGGTCTCTTGCTTCTCAGGAAGTGTGCTGAACATGACATTCTAATCACCAACACAGTCCTCCGTCTACCTAATAGGAACAAAACATCCTGGATGCATCCCCGTTCCAAACACTGGCATCTCATAGACTATGTCATAGTGCGGAGAACAGACAGGCAGGATGTTAAAGTGACAAAGACTATGTGTGGTGTAGACTGCTGGACAGATCATAGACTGGTTGTCAGCAAACTCAACCTAAGAATACAGCCTGCGAGGCGACCTCAAGGCAAGAAAGCTCCTAAGAGACTGGATGTCTCAAAGCTGAATAAAGACAGCATGAGACAAGATTTCTTAACAGACATTTGCAACCAACTGGATGCAATGAATCTCAGTTCAGAGGACCCCGAAGAAAACTGGACAGTTTTCCATAAAACAGTTCTTTCTTCAGCTGCAAGCACCTTAGGCCATCCATCTCGCAAACATCAAGACTGGTTTGATGAGAATGATGACGAAATTCAGAGGCTTCTTGAAGACAAGACCAGAGGACCAATGGTCCTGTAAACGCTCACCTGAGATCAGCTGCATATACCAATAAACATGTTTGAATATTATGGTATTTAACTCCAGTGCAGGGGCAGATAAGCCCTT
The DNA here is from genome assembly GCA_964017185.1 of Rugalucina vietnamica. Lineage (NCBI taxonomy): Eukaryota > Metazoa > Mollusca > Bivalvia > Lucinida > Lucinidae > Rugalucina > Rugalucina vietnamica. Next base: position 54,881,641 of record OZ024879.1, on the reverse strand, counting down.
GGGCCATTTTCTTTTTTCAGAATCTTCAATATTCTGTCCATTTGCCAATTTCCTGTTGGCTTTTTCCTTCAAATGACATTTTAACAGTTTTCCCAATTCAGATGCACAGGCAACCCATGTTGACCTTGCCATAAACTTGGTCAAGGTCATCACAGGGTCATGATTTATATATACATTGGAGTACTTTAGCCATCGATGCCTCACGCCAAGTTTCCTTGAAATCAGTCTATTGGTTTCAGAGAAGATGATTTTTGATGGGTTTTTACCATATATGGGCATGGCGGCCATCTTGGTCATGTGACCTAGATTATTTATATATACATTGATTCCCCCATTCTATAGATGCTTCACTTAAAATTTGGCTTTGTTTGGCCAAGCGGTTTCAGAGGAGAAGACGTTTGAATATTATGGAAATATACATGTATATTGCCCCGGGGTGGGGCACATGAGCCCCTGGGGTCCAATTTTTTTCAGAATCATTAATATCCAGTCCTACTGCCCATTTCCTGCAAGACTTTCACTTTAAATGACATTTTGAAAGTTTTCCCCATTCAAATGCATTGGTGACCTATGTTGACCTTCCCGTAAAATAGGTCAAGGTCATCACAGGGTCATGATTTATATACACACTGTAGTGCTTGAGCCATCAATGCTTCGTGCCAAGTTTCGTTGAAATCGGTCAACCGGTTCTGGAGAAGAAGATTTTTGAACGGTTTTTATCATATATGGGCATGGCGGCCATCTTGGTCATGTGACCTGGATTTTTTATATACATATTTGTTACCCCTTCCTATTAATGCTTCACATAAAATTTCGCTTTGATTGGCCAAGCGGTTTCAGAGGAGAAGATGTTTGAGTATTATGGAGATATACATGTATATTGCCCCGGGGTGGGGGCGGATGAGCCCCTGGTGCCCAATTTTTTTCAGAATCATTAATATTCAGTCCTACTGCTCATTTTCTGCAAGATGTTTCCTTTAACTGACAATTTAACAATTTTTCCCATTCAAATGCATTCGCGACCTATGTTGACCTTGCCGTAAAATAGGTCAAGGTCATCATAGGGTCATGATTTATATACACATTGTAGTGCTTGAGCCATTAATGCTTCATGCCAAGTTTGGTTGAAATCGGTCCAGTGGTTCCGGAGAAGAAGATTTTTGAAGGGTTTTTAACATATATGGGCATGGCGGCCATCTTGGTCATGTGACCTGGATTATTTATATATACATTGGTTCCCCCTTCCCATAGATGCTTCATGTAAAATTTGGCTTTGATTGGCCAAGCGGTTTCAGAGGAGAAGATCTTTGAAAATGGTTGACGACGGACGGACGAACGACGGACGACGGACGGACGGACGGACGACGCAGCATGGGTATACTATAAGCTCACCTTGTGAGCCTGACGGCTCAGGTGAGCTAAAAAGCACTGATTGCACAAGGCACATCAAGATGATACTAGCTCAGTATCAAAGAAAGCAGCCTACAGCAACATTTGTAAGACAGTCCAGACCAAGCTTAGGGACATGCAAGATTCCTGGCTGAGGAAGAAAACAGAAGAAATTCAGTCTTTTGCGGATAGAAATGACATGAAGAAATTTCATGATGCACTGAAAACCATTTATGATCCAAAGAGTTCTGGAGCCACCACATTGCTCAGTGCAGATGGAAACACTCTTCTCACAGATAAAGAAGCTATCTTGGAAAGGTGGGCAGAACACTTCAATAGTGTGCTTAATCGACCATCAAGCATCAATGAGGATGCAATCGACAGACTTCCACAGATAGAGTGCAATGTTCTGTTAGATGTATTTCCTACCGTTACTGAAACAAGAAAAGCAGTTCAACAACTATCATCTGGCAAAGCCCCAGGTGCAGATGCAATTCCTGCCGAAGTTTACAAGTATGCGGGGCTACCCATGGCAGATAAACTGACAGAGTTGTTTCACTGTATGTGGAGAAAGGAGGCTATCCCACAAGAATTTAAGGATGCATCCATAATCCACCTATACAAGCGGAAAGGAAATCCTCAAGTCTGTGACAATCACAGAGGCATCTCCCTCCTATCAATTGCTGGGAAGATACTTGCAAAAATTCTGTTGAATTGAATCGTCTGAATGTTCATCTTGATCAGACGGGACTTATCCCAGAAAGTCAATGTGGTTTCAGAAAATACAGAGGGACAACAGACATGATATTCACAGCTAGACAGCTTCAGGAGAAATGCCAAGAACAGAATGTAGATCTATACATGACGTTTGTTGACCTCACCAAAGCTTTTGACACTGTTAGTCGTGATGGACTCTGGAAAATCATGGCCAAGTTTGGCTGTCCACCCAGATTCATAGCAATGGTGCGGCAGTTTCATGATGGCATGCAGGCACGTGTGCAAAATGATGGAGAGTTCTCTGAACCATTTGAAGTAACAAATGGGGTCAAACAAGGCTGTGTTCTGGCACCAACACTGATCAGCATGATGTTTTCTGCCATGCTTATGGATGCTTTTCAGGACAGTGACACTGGTTTTCCAATCAGGTACCGTTTTGATGGCAACATATTCAACCTCAGAAGGTTGCAAGCCAAAACTAAGGTCCAGACTGATGTGCTAGAAGAGCTCCTCTATGCAGATGATATGGATAAGAATGCCAGCACAGAGGCAAAAATGCAAAGAGCCATGGATCAAGTCTCACAGTCATGTGATAACTATGATCTCACAATCAACACAAAAAAGACAGAGGTTGTACACCAACCAGCGCCCGGAAAGCCATATAATGAACCAACCATCACTGTGAATGGGCAAAAACTGAAAGTTGTTGACAAGTTCACCTACCTGGGAAGCACTCTCTCCAGAGCAGTGCATATTGATGATGAGATCACTGCCAGAATTGCAAAGGCTAGTGTGGCATTCGGACGACTCCGTGCAAATGTCTGGGAGCGAAATGGAATCAAGCTTGACACCAAGCTGAAAGTCTACAAGGCTGTGGTACTGCCAACCCTCTTGTATGCATCTGAGACCTGGACAGTATACCAACGCCATGCAAAGAGACTTAACCATTTCCACTTAAGCTGTTTGAGAAAGTTGTTAAAAATCAAGTGGCAGGACAAGATTCCAGACACAGAGGTCCTGACGAAAGCAGGGATGCAAAGCATGCATACAGTCTTAAAGCTAACACAGCTAAGATGGACTGGTCATGTTATAAGAATGCCTGATGCGCGACTTCCAAAGAAAGTTTTCTATGGAGAACTACAGGAGGGAAAGCGCTCTCAAGGTGGCCAGAAGAAACGCTACAAAGACACCCTCAAAGCCTCTCTGAAGGATTTCAAAATACCAATGGGGTCCAGGGAACAGACTGTACAGGAGCGATCAAAGTGGCGAGGTCTCATCAACAAAGGAGCAGCTCTTTATGAAAAGAAGAGAATCTGTGAAGCTGAAAGAAAGCGAAGAGAGCGCAAAGCCAAAACAAATGTGCCACCATCAGACTCTATGACATTGACTTGCTCTACTTGTAATCGACAGTTTAGAGCCAGAATTGGCCTAGTCAGCCATCAAAGAACTCACCAACACACATCAGCACTATTCAAGAAATAATGATGGCCTTTCTCATTAGTGAGAGACGAACTATCAATTGCGACTTTAATAGTACACTTCCTCTGCTTTCTAAATTAAACAATTTCCAGCCTCTAGCCATCATCTGTGCTTGTACAGCTCGGTTTGTGTTGGACATGTTAAAAAGCCACATTGTTGGTTTTCTTATGACATGGCTCAATTATATTAAAAGAATGTGAAACTGAAGGGTAGATCAGCTGCACCACCAGAAGATGTGCAACTTCAATTTGCAAAGCATCCAGAGACAACCAACACTACTAAGTATAACCAAGGCGGATAATCCATGGTGGGATACTCTGGACTTTTGCATCTATAGGCTGGGCCCCAGCATTTGTTTCTGAGTGGGGGTGGGGCACTGAAAGCTGAAAAGTCATAATCCCCACACTTCCCCATAGGTGGGGGAGCAGTGGTTACAAATGACTGGTGCACAGCAAGGGAAGTAACTATTTTCCTTTGAAAAAAGTCAGACTTTCGTTACTTTTCTTTGAAATGCACCAAATCAAAACAAAATTGAAAAGTATACCAAGTTCCAAAAACTTAAAATTACACAGATTTGCTAGAATTTCAATTTTGTCCAACTTTATGGTTGTTTGATTACAGAAGATCAGAGACGATAGAGGCAACAGAGAACAACCAACACAGATAAAATCAATTTTCATACGACATCAGGTTTTAATAATTGCATGTATAGATACCTGGCTGGGAACAACTTTTTATGCCTCAAAATGATCTTTTGATAGTTGTTCCCAAAACGAAGCTGTGACTGTGTTTATGCAGACTTCTGTGACTGTTAATATTTATTTCATCCGTGTTAATTGTTCAATTGTTCTCAGTCGCAGTAGTTGTCTCTGGACGGGGGAGGGGATAGATACCATGGGTATGCATATTAAATAGGGGGCATATGAGCTGCAACATGAGAAAAACTGGTCCTCGGGACTACTGACACAAACTGGCCTGTACAGTCACAGAAGCTAGAAGCTTGGAAACATGAATAAGAAGAGCAGTTGTTCTATGCATGTAGCAAAAACAAAGGCACTGATCAGTTGTGCAGTTACTGTACAGCTGATCTGAGACTTTGTTCTCGCACATATTGCAAAATTCTGATTTTCTCATGACACGGCTCAAATAGATATGGCAAAGTAAGAGAAACATTCCAGACTGCAATACTACATGGGAAATGGCAATGATTGTTTTTCTCAGTTTTACGCCCCTTTCAAGATTATTTCAGCTCATGAGTCTGGCTAATCAGTAGGTGGGGCAAAAATGAAAGAACCACCTGGCACGTTCGCCCACAAGCAAACTTGTGCCCGGATTGGGCAAACCCGACAAAGCGGTGATGATCAAATGATTAAATGCGGGGATCAAATTCAGCATTCTCAACCACGGGGGCCGATGACCATGATTTTGTCAACTGAATGTTCCTGCAGCAGGGGATGCTTGACAATGTCAAATCCACCCCCACCCCCAACACACACACACACACACACACACACACACACACACACACACACACACACAACCCCGTTTCCAATTACCCGGAATGGGGGGGACATGCATACAAATGACTGGTGCATAATTTACATCTCGATCAAACCTGGTAATTCTTTTCTTGTGGCTGTGGCCAGGGGCTGTCCGTGTAAGTTAATCCACTAGAAATTAGAATTCATGGTTCTGAGAATGATGTCAATTATTATCCCTCTCTCAATGAATGAATGGTTTAAAAACAGCAGAACATGCACCAATTTATTTAAATAAAACAGTAATTATACGTTAAATCCACAAAAATCTATTTAATTTCCTTGTTTGCACCATTTTACTGCAAATGACCAGCACATGTTTATATGCTGAAATTGTCAGCAGTACACGACTGCTGTGTAAATGAAAAATCGATTCCGAAAATATGCCATCAATCAGATGTCAATTTTACGATTATCAGGTCTTCTCCAGCAATTTTACAAAGCCGTTACACGGAATAGGGTTTAATGAACATTTAATGCAAAAAATAGCCGAATCTGCGATGACACGTTGTGGGTTTGCAAAATAACTTAGACCAACTAAATGCGACATAAACACGGAAGTCTTTCACCCATTTCGGTATTTATTTATATACGTCGCCCCAGTGATTTGTCACGTGGCATGTGTTTCGATTTTTATTTGACAAAAAATCGTAGTTGGCGGATCGAGCTTTGATTTAGTCCGTGTATTATTATTATGCCTTCTTTCAGCGCTGTATTTTAGTGGAAATTTCGACGTCAATTCGGCCGCCATTTTGGTTAGGGACTATTTGACGTCGAGTAACGCTTCAAAATAAAATACAATTACCGCTTTTTCGCTCTTGGCGCTCCTACTGATTGCAGCTATTTTATGATTCTTTATCAAATTACTATATGAACCCTACAGACTTCATTGTCCTGAAAAATGACGTTAAAGTTGCGTAATGCATTTCTGCATGTTAGTAGAGCTTATAAAACCCAATGCATTTGCTTAAAACTGTTTAAGCACTGGTCAGAACCTATTCCTAAGATAGAAGCATACCATCCTTACAGGCAATCAGTTGCAATTAGTTTGTCTATTTTTTATGATGTTGCAGTTGCTATGGTTATCGTTTATCGATATATATTGGAAAATTATGTGTATTATGGGCTTAAACAAGGGCAGATAACTCTAAATATTGGAAATTAATATGGTTATAAACTCATTCATTTGGTAGCCCAGTGTTCAAAGATTACAAATACAGTGTTATTTCTAACACATATATTACACCATTTTTGCACTTTTTGCTCCTTACTGCTTGTTATGTCCGAATGTCCGAAGGTACATTTTGTCGCGTTGAGGTTCATATAGATATATCACCCTTTTCACTTTTTTTTTTTTTTTTTTTTTTTTTTTTTTATGTGTGTGTTTGAGGGACATTTAAGCTCCTTCATTTAGCTTCACTTTATTTTTAAACGAAACAAGTCGATGTGGCTTAACCTCTAAATCAAACGTTTTTAATCATGTCGGCATATATAGCCGTTGCTTCCACGGAACTTTTCCGGAACTGTGTTTAGTAAAGTTTGTCGTTTGTTCAATCATTTGATTTGTTGCTTTACGTCCCAATAAAAATATGGCCACGAATTTCTTCCCAACATGGGAATGTCATGACAGGCGACGTGTGCGTTAACCACATTACTAGTTAGCAACTATAGCTTATATATATGGGTGGTTAAACTAAGTCTTTGCATACGCAGACCCACACCAACTTAGCGATTAACCAGTAATCGTGTGATCAATTTAAACCTTGACCTTGTGATACCAGCAGCCCATCCATTTCTTACGGTCCCAGTTGTTGGGGTCCCATACTGAGTATTTCGGGCTTTGGAACTAAATTTGCGGTAGAAGGTTCTAAATCTATTGCCGACAATCAATGCACTCGTATTCTGCCAAATAAAATATCTGAAAATACAGTTTCTTGCTTCTTTGCCCCAGTGATCGTACATGCACACGTTAGTGATGGTCGTTAAACCTTGTCTGGCCTAAGTTTTTGGTTTTTGAATGGTGACTGGTGTTGATTCATTACCAAAAATTGTGCAATAATGACCAAACTGCCCGCCTTTGAATGTTTTCAAGGTTTTCCAAAGGATCTAACCCTTATTTAGTTTTCGTCATAGTATACTTTTATAGTAAAATCATGTTTCTTTGGACTAGTTCCGTAATCACGTTTGCCTCCAAGATAAGTCTATGGCCTTGCATGTGTGTTTGATAATGTGTGTGACAAAGATGTATTTTGACCTTAAGGCGCAAGAACGGTTCGAAACATAACTTAATTTGAAAAGAAGCAAACAAAACAGGAGATAAAGAAAATTAAAATGATACTGATGTCACAAAACTAAAAATGACTCCATTAGGTTTCGAACTCAGAACCCACGTATCAAGCTGCAAATGTCAGGCGGACGTAACAACCACTACACCACAGAGTCTAACAGAGGTAACCTTTAAACCAGTTGATAATCAAAACCCTGTAGCTGTGTATTATGCCGCGTATGCGATATAAAAGTCTTTATTTTCGTGTTGCTCCGGTAAGCTTTTCGTCTGTCCTCGGAACGGTGTTGTAAGTCTTTACGAAACCTAAACCTTAGTAATGGACAGCCATAAAGTTTATTACAAATTCACGCTTTAAGGAAAAACCTTAGCTAAGGTTAAAGCTAAAATTAAACTTAGGAAGCCCTTCCTTAAGGAATGATCGTAATTCTGGACCCATAACTACAATTGGATAGAGCCAATACCAAATATACGGAAGTCCCGTTCTTAGATTTACATATTTCTGTTGCAAATGTATTTGTTTCTTCTAAAACTTATGATAAACTCGATGTTTTTTGCTTCTGATATAGTAACTTTTACGGAGCAATTCATACATTTCACGCTCAAAGTGTGAGTGTTTCTGAAAGCGTTTGTGTTATCTGTATAGAATACATGTTGCATTATCCATAACATATTTAACAATTGCTAAACGCAGGTACTAGGTAGAAACCTTTTGATGTTAGATACCTGCTGAAAAAAATCTGTGTCAAAAGGTGAAGGGTTAGATTCAAAAATATGTATTATATAATTATATTGTCAGAAACATATTTTTGCCATTGATTGTCAAGAAAATACTACAATCTACTTATTGCAATCTTACATTTTGGGTAAAACTTATGTATTCGCTCCTAGCAAGTACATCATCTGTGCCAGATTTATAACTCTTAACATCACTTTTGTCCATATCTTATGCTAAACCCTGTACATTAAATATACTATGCAAACATTTAAGCAACTTTTATTTTGAACAGTGACCCCGTATGTTTTGTAGACATTTAAGATGTTCTTCTGACAATGGCTTGCATGTAGAACCAGTAGTGTGAAGTGCTGAAGTGATAAGTTAGTTTTTTAAGTTCACAGAGAAATATATAAAATAAAACATGACAATAAAAACCGATAAATTTATTTTGCAAAGTATATTAATGTACACTATGACAGCCCCTTTATTCAGGTAGAACAAACATATACAGTATGTTTTCATAATCTTGGCACATTACAAATAATAGAGCTGAGCCAATTTTTCAGTCAATATTTGGAGGACCTAGTTCAAATTGCAACATGGTTCATGTTTTGTATTTTATTCACCTTAGGTCTAGTATTAAACATACTAAAGGTAGGACAACATCAAAGGATATGAAAGGATATTCTCTGACCTTTTTAATACTATAGTGTGACACATTTTTTGCCATTGAGAAACCCAGGTTTGACACATCTACTGCTGATATGTTTATTGGCTCTGGCGGGCTTCAATCGATTTTACAGGGACCTAATTTAGGTTTTTCCCACTTAAGTTTTGGAGTGATAATCTTTTTCTGATTGTGCCTTTTCCTGATCGTTGCGTACTTCACCAGCTAAGGGTTTCTGATGATAAAAACTTAGGGTCACTGATGAGGGATCAGTAACCTAAATTGCTCAATATAGCCCATACTACCTCCCTGAACGTTATCGCTTCTAGCCAGATAAACTCATGTCGATCGATTTATCCACTGTTACACTCCTGTCGAACGTCTTTCATATTAGAGAGCTATTCGTTTCTTCTCTTTACAATTTGAGTCATCAATTTCAATGCACGGACTTGCAAGTAAGTTTTTATTGTTGCTTTTTCTCGAAAGGAGCTGAGTTAACCAAGAAGATCAAATGTATTTGCATTTTCAAGTGGTTACATATTTCTGGTTATGTATTAACATGTCTCTCAAACTTTCGCGTTAATGTATAGTGTGACAAAAGCATTCGAACGTATTGGTTGTGCATACATGCTGCGCCCATAATGACAACCTGTTTACTTATTATTACTTTTATGATTTACACAGTCTAACACGATAACTTGCTTTTTATTTTGCAGGTTAACGGATGACACAATAGAAACCGCAGCTACAAGACTTTAAAGGAGTGAGGCAACACGTATAGATGTATTTACAAATACAAAATAATTAAAATAAGCTTTGTATATTTTTTTTTGCATAAAATACTGATGCAGAGCGTTCATATCTTACTGATACCAAACATAAATGCAATTTTTAAACAACATGAATTCTTCGTTTTGTGTGTATCAGTGTCGCACTGATGTGCGGGTCAAACAAAGTTTCAAATAAGATACTTTACAGCTTATTTCCTCTATAAAGCTGAGGACGTCAATATTTAATTAGACGTATTACATTGAACTATAAACCTCGAATTGATGCACGAGCAGATACAAAGTTTCACATAATATACTTTGGGAACCATTTCCTCTGTATAGCTGAGGACGTCGAAGTGATACATTGAACTGTGGTATAAAGAAACACTTCTTTGGCGAATAGTTCCCTAAATCAGCTGTGGACTTCAGCGGACCACAAAATTGAACTTGAGGCAGTAGCTCCTTCCAGTGTTATAAGTATATTTGATAAGTGCTTTCTTCGTGACTGAAGCAGTGACAAAATTCAGTCCCTTGAATCATGGGATGTTCTCTCAATAAACATTGATGATCATAGAAACCTTAAGTATCCTGAAGCAGTTGTGGCATAGGTCAAAATATTTTTAATTAAATGTAAAGAAAAAAAGTAACTTATAAAGAAAAAAAGTGAGAACTGTTACTTCTTCATATCGCACCAGATTGCTTAAATGAGCACAGGTGGACAAACAGTAAATATAGACAATTCTTAGAATCCTGAAGTTGCACAACAATGGTATCATCAACATTAATGAACGAAGAATTGGAATAAAATTAGTTAACAAATCAAAGATTTCAAGGTCACGATAGTACAGAGTAAAACTGTCAAACATGAGTTCCCTTCAGACTCGCCTCCATGATCCAGACTACATAAACTGGGTCAAAGCTGGACTCTGTCTGATTCACACAAAATCGGGCCTAGAGGAGTTTGCTGAAACAGCTAGCAACTCACTACACCAGAGTATACTCAAAAAAATAGTACCCACGTTTGCCAGTGCTGCCCAACCCGTTTGTGGAGTCAACATTGCAAGCAAACAATTGATAGCAATTTGCGCTCATCCATACTGCCAAAACTTCATCTCAGAGGTCATTAACATCGGTTTCGATCCAAACCACGCATTCACCGTCAATCATGGGAATCTAGGAAATTGTGATACAGGACAATGGCACAGTCATCATTGGCAGGTGGCCAAATTGTTTATGAACAGGGGGCAGGAGCCCACTCATGTACATCCCAGAGAAACAGACATGAGTGGAATCATTAACTTCTTGTCCCATTGCAAAATTCCAAGAAACGCAGTGACAAACATCGGTTTCTTTGATAAGGTAAGTACACGTTTGTGGCCGATCATGTTTAGATTGTTTGAATTCGTTTGAACACAGATATCACGCATTTACCGTCAATCATAGGAATCTAGGCAATTGTGATACAGGACAATGACACAGTCATCTCTGGAGTTAGCGAAGCTTTTCATGAATTGTGGGCAACTGTCCACATAAATCATGGCTTCCAAAACAGATATGAGCGGGATCCTCAATTTTATTTCCCACTGCAAGGTACCAAGGCTGAAAATGGTCAACATTCTATTTGTTGATGAGGTTGCTTTAGCTTTTATTATGTTACCATGCATTGCATATGTTTCTGCTTTTAAGATTTTGAATTGGTTGAACTAGTGTTTTACGAATCATACAACAGATGAGGTCATATGGAGACAAGGAGTCTGTTTATAAAAGTCTCGTCCTAATGACTACCGAAGTCCTTAAGGATTTTACTTTTACAATGCAAAAATGTGCGAGTGACGACTCGGAACGTTAGGCACATAGACGGTACTGAGAAGTCTTAGCGATGCGGCACTCATCTTCGTGTTCAGGGATGACTTGTGGTCTTTGATGTTTCAAGGAAATGTACTGGTGAAGTATGTAAATGACAGCTCGAGAAGAAGGTAAAAGTAAGCAATGATCAGGAAAATGACGCAATCAGACACGTCAGATATTTCCACGCAAAACAAACTATGTGGAAAAAACTTTTCAACAAAATCTACTTGCATCCAGCATTTATATGTGTATAGCTGCATCTTTGATATCCGGTAGTGTGAAGTATTATATAACACGACAAGTTATGTACTTACCTATAATTTTCAAATAGCTATAGAAAAAGATTTTGCTCAGGAGGAACATTCACTTGTTTGGTAGTTTTTACTCATAACGTAACGTTGCAACGGTACAACAAACAATATAATAGATTCATATATGAACGCAAACATAAAAATGAAATAAAATATCGAGCATTTTGATTGGTTAATGCTGAATGTCCCAGTTCTTTTTTCAGCTATGTTAACTGTATGCCTGTGCATTGACGTGTCTATTAAAAAGCGTTACGTTGGTGCATAATTCATATTTGTAGGTACGTAAGGCACGTAATAGTACCATGCATTCAGCGGTTATGAAACTCTCAGGTGGCGACCTGCAGACATATGCCCAATCTATGATTGACCTTCTCAGTGACCCGGGTGTTGCACAATTCACGACAGCTCAAGATGCGGTGAAAGAAATTCAGTCAGTATGTATGACCGCCAATTTAAGTAAGATTAACTACGTGGTTTTAGCTGCTAACATTTAATCGACACGCATTATTTTGATGTATCTCGATTGGACGAGGTAGAATGTAGCTTTAACTAACCAAATGTTTATTATGTGGGTTTCCTCCCCGGACATCACTCGAAATGCTAGCTCGGTCTGTCGGGACCACAAGGTGTACATTATTGTGCAAAGTGGACTGCTTCGAATACAGTTAAATGCATGTTCCTATAGGTCTTACAACATGTTTCCTGTTAACACATGTAACTTTCGGTTTTAAATTGTTCGAGCCTTAAGAGTAGTAAATAGCTTTTAAAAAACTATGGTTCACTTTATTTGGCATGTAATGACAGAAAGGCTTTTTTCACTTCCTCTGACCAAAGTCGGTATACACTTTGGTCATGTCAGAATGTATGCGATGCCTTATCCTATCTCCTTGATAATATTTATATTAGATTTGGGACCAAGTTATACAGACAAATTGTTGGAATTCCGATGGGTACAAATTGCGCACCTCTCGTAGCTGATTTATTTTTATACTGCTACGAAAGAGATTTTATGGATTCTCTTAACCATGATAATCAAGCTGATGTTATCGAGGCTTTTAATTCCACATCTAGGTACCTCGATGACCTTTTGAACATTGACAACCCTTATTTTGAAGGTATGGTCAATCAAATTTATCCACCTGAACTTCAGTTGAACAAAGCCAATATCTCAGATACTGAAGCTCCCTTTTTAGATCTACATCTTTCTGTTGCAAATGGATTTGTTTCTTCTAAAATTTATGATAAGCGCGATGACTTTGATTTTGATATTGTAAATTTTCCTTTTTTGGATGGTGACGTTCCTCGTCGTGCTTCTTATGGTGTATACATTTCGCAACTTATTAGGTTTGCTAGAGTCTTCAATCATGTTACAGACTTCAACGCTCGAAATAAATGTTTAACGGCAAAACTTCTCCAACAGGGCTATCGGTATCATAAACTTCGAAAAACATTTTCTAAATTTTATCGTAGACACTATGAATTGATTTCCAAATGCAATGTTGGGTTGAAGACGCTTTTAAGTGAGGGCCTTTCGGAACCTGAATTGTATGGTGACTTGGTTTACAAATTTAAGAAACTTAAAGGAATTAATGATTTTTCTTTTCATTTCAGAAAAATCATAACACGTTACAGACGTATAGGTTATAACTTGAATGTTATGCGACAGTCTGCATGCTTAGTTTTTAACCCAGTCATGGTTGATAACTATGCTGCCTTCTTTAATTGCACGCCGGTTGGTCGGGCGTCAGACTCTATGATGGCCCCGACATAAAGCTATTCATTTTAGTTGGTTGGGGTCGGAGCTTCTTGTCTGTTGCTTGGCCCACCGGGGTCCAACTGGTGTTTTTCTTTTGCTCCGGAGTTAGTAGGTTATTCGGCGCCCAGGGATCTCCATCGTCGGGCAGCTTACTCAGTCTGTGAGTCCTGGTTTTTGATTCATCAGGATGTTAATCATGATTTATTTGTTTGTTCTTGATGATTCATTGACTAGTTAGAGATTCACCACGAGGACCGAATAACTAACTAAATGTTATGAACCACTGCAGAAGCTGAGGGTGAGGTTATGGCCATGTAAAACCGGTTTAAGCCCGCCAGTAACTTTGTGTTACTGATCGTTCCAAGTCGATACTTCTGTGGTGGTTCTTTTTGTTTTATGTCTTGGTGTTTAAAATTCTTTTTATGCTGTTGGCGCCTTATGTATGTTTTCATATTTTTAGTTAAGTTAAGGTAACTGAGTGGCCACTTATTGGGTAAATAGCTGCTCATTCGGCTTACGATATGTTTCATGGTATAAGTACCTGACTGTTAGTTTGTTTTTTTCCCACCTCGGTTTTTGGAGTGGGAATCTTTTTCTGATTGCGCCTTTTCCTGATCTTTGCCTAATTGTACCTTTTTATTGTTGTGTTTATTTCTACCTTTAAATGATTCCCGAGCATTGCTTACTAGTGACTGTTTATTTTAATTACAAGATAATCAATGCAGCGGATTTCAAAATAACGCTAGAAGATGAGAGAAAAGTTATTGATGATCTAGCAGCGGAAATACGGACACTGGTTGAAGAGATAAGACAGGAAGTGGACGCCGTTGCACAGAAAGGGGACGCTGAGAGACAATCTATTAATGACAAAATCCATGGAGTGATAAGAATGGTATGTGTAATTCGTCAAAAGATTTGATAATGTTGACAGCCGGCTAACTTTGTGGCATAAACATTTTTTTGAAGTTTGAAAGTGGTCCACATGTTTTCCCTCTAGGAAGCCAGAGAACGTACAATCAATGCATTGTTTGATCGTTAATACAACCATCCATGAATGAACAGTTTGTTATATCAGAAGCTGTGAATTATACCATAAATGTCACAGACACTAACCTTCGCCATTTCCTGATCATTGCCTACTTTTACCTTTCTGTAAAATGTAAGTGTCTTATATTATATTGTATACCAAACAAAACATTTTACAGTGTATGTACCTTTTTAAGCAGTTGATATAAATGACAAATTTGTTTGGTGATAGTAGTGCGGATTTGAATAAAAAATGTGTCACCAGTCTGTTGAAATCGGTCAGAAAACGCTCTTACTACCTTTTCGTAATCTTGTTGTTCTTTATTTAAGGTCAGCAGTCTGAAAGACAGGCTAGAAAAGATTACTGATACACAATGCCAAATGAAAGACAAAGTTACGATCTTGACAGACCAACTTACAGATCTCCGTGCCTTTGAAATCAAACTAAACGACATTGAGCAACAACAACAAAAACTTGCAAAACAACAAGAAGCTTGTCAGCAGACAGTCGAAACCCATGATAAAGCTCTTTCTTATCTGACAGCTAGCCAGAGAACCTTCGAACAGACAGCCGAAGCTCATGACAAAGCTCTTTCTAGTTTGACGGCTAGTCATGAATCATGCCAGCAGACAATCAAAGCCCATGACAAAGCTCTTTCTTATTTGACAACCAGTCAGAAAACGTGCCATAAGACGGTTGGAGAGCTAAAAACCAAACAATCTGAAACTGGTCATGAACTTCATGGTTTACGGATAGAATTCGATACATCCCGTACTCAAACAAAGCAGGTAATCGAGGAGGTTAAAGCAAAGCAAGAAGATTACCAACGACAGACAAATCAAAGATTGGATGACCTTACCACCACGGCTGATCCGATTCCAACAGACGAAGGTAAACCTAATCAAGTATTATCATTAAATTTTGTATGTACTTCCAAGGATGAGTCGGCCATTTCAATATCTAAATTATCGTGTCATGCAAATTACTCGAAACACTTGAATTATATTGAATAACGCATTATGTACATTTTCTGAATTGAACATTTATATTGATATATCCTGTTTGATCTTTATGCCTCTCTGTTTAGCTCGCCATATTTTGCTTGATGCTAACCAGGTGGCTACCTCGTTGTATAAAAGAAGCAAAGAGCTTATTGTCTCTTGATATTTTGTATTATCATTTCCTTCCCGTCTCGAGTCTAGTTAAGGATGTTGAATGATGCTAACCTGGTGTCTACCTCGTTGTGAAAGTGCCTGATTTCTTTTGATGTTTGGATTATCATTTACTTCCCGTCTCAAGTATAGTTTGGAATGTCGATTGATGCTAACCTGGTGGCTATCTCGTTGTAAAAAGAATGAAAGAGCTTATTGTCTCTTGATGTTTTGTATTGTCATTTCCTTCCCGTCTCGAGTCTGGTTACGGATGTTGATTGATGCTAACCTAGAATGGCTACCTTGTTGAGAAAGAGCCTGATTTCTTTTGATGTTCTGTATTATCATTTATTTCCCGTCTCGAGTTACATGTACCTGATATTTAGTCTGACATGTCTACTTCTCATAGACCGGTGTTTTGTGTTAATATTCTTGCGAAGTTTAGGCATGTTAATTGATGCTAACCTAGTGGCTACCTCGATGTGAAAGAGATTTATCTCTTTTGATGTTAGGCATAAACATCTACTTCCCGTCTCGAGTCTAGTTTGGGATTTCGATTGATTCTGATGGGATGACTACCTCGTTAATGCCTCGTGACGTTTTGTATTATCATTTACTGGCCGCCTCGAGTCTGGTTAGGAATTTTACTTGTTGTTAACCTGGTGGCTACCTCGATGTCTTATCAGTTGGTTCCCGCCTCGAGTCTAGTTTGGTTTACTTTGATAATACCAGTTCCACGACGTTTTATTCTCATTTGCCAAATTACATGATATTTAGCCTGATGTGTATACTACCCGAATTACATGATATTTAGTCTGACAAGATTACTACACAAAGACCGTATTGTCCTATCCGTCTCGACTGTTGTCTGTGTTGAATTTTATAATTCCATTGTTAAAATGTCTGGCAGTTCTCTTTTCATACTGCCCATGGCTTTTTGTTCACTGTTCAAACGCTTGTATTTCTTGGTACTCACGGTCCCAATTAAAAGGGCGCAATCACTGTAATGCAGAACCAATTCTTCTGAACTGTGATTCACGATCTCAATTTCATGTAAAGCAACCAGAAAAATGACGAAATATTGTTTAATGATATTACAGTGGATACAAACGTTTGTTTAAAAAGTCCACATATCAAATTTAGTGAATTGTAAATACAGCTATAGAAGGTACATAAAATTGATACAATTGAATTTAAGATCCTTACAAGACTCCAAGGAAATATACATCACAAAACACCATCGACAATATTAAACAAGCATGAAGGGCAAGATGGCTTTCTGTTTCCCTCCAATTGTAAAGATCCGGTCAGTAATATCAAACGCAAAGTTGGCGAGTTCAACAAAAATCACAGCAGAACAGCTATATTACTGTCCCAGTTGACCAAGTCGCAATTTCACTTGCCACGTCACCTCCCAATTTACATATCACTGTCCCAGTTGTCAAGCCATCTCCAAGTTGCCACGTTACCATCCCAGTTGGCCACATCACCGTCCCAGAGGTCATGTCACGGTCCCACTTCGCTACGTCACCGCCCCTGTTGGCCATGTTACCGCCCCAGTTGCCACGTTACCTCTCAATTGCCATGTCAACGTCCTTGTTGCCACTACAACTCCCAGTTACCATGCCGACTTCCAGATAAATGTTACTGTCCCAGTTTCCGGGTCACGTCACAGTTGCTACGTCACCATTCGAGTCAACCGTTGACCGTCCCTGTTGCAATGTCACCCACCCAGCTGATCAAAACATCCTCCCAGTATGCCTCGTCATCGACCTAGTGGTATCGTTATATTTGACCACGTCACCTTCACAGTTGTCATGTCACCGTCTAAGTTTTCCAGGACACCGAAAGAGTTGGCCACATCAACGTACCAGTTGGCCACGTAACCGACACCGTTGACCAGGCCACTGTCCCAGTTGGCCACGTCACCATCCCAGCGGGCAGGTAACAACCCCAGTTGGTTACGTCTACGCCCCATTTAGGCGGGCCATGGAACAATATGAACAGGCCATCATCTCATTTGGACACGCCACCGTCCCTGTTGGCCATTACACCGTCCAAGTTGGCCACGTCATTGTCACAGTCGGCCTGGTCACCATCTCATTTGGCCACGTCACATCCCGTTTGGCCACATCACCGTCACTGTTGCTATGACACCTTCCATATGCCATGTCACCTCTCAGATTCCAAGTTACCGTCCCTGATGTCCAGATATCATACCCGTTGACAACGTCACCATCCCAGTGGCTATGTCACCGTCAGTGTCCAGATCACTGTCTCAGCTGGTCACTTCACCATCCAAGATGACTAGGACATCGTCCAACTTGGCCACGTCACCGACTCATTTGGCCTCGTTACCGTCCCTGTTTGCTAGGTCACAGTTTAAGCTGACGAAGTCATTCTCAAAGTTTGCCAGCAACCGTCGCAGTTGACAATGTCACCATCCCGCTTGGACTGGTTACCGTCCCTGTTGGCCAGGTCACTGTCCAAGTTGGCCACGTTACCGTCCCTGTTAGCCAGGTCACTATCCAAGCTGACCACGTCACGCTCACAGGTTGCCAAGTCATTGTCACAGTTGAACAGGTCACCATTCCTTTTGGCCAGGTAACCATCATTTTGGCCAAGTCACTGTCCAAGGTGGCCAGGTCACCATTCCGATTGGCGAGGTAACCGTCCTGTTGGCTAGGTCACCGTCCGTATTGGCCAGGTCGCCATTCCGTTTGGCCAGGTGACCCACCTGCTGGCCAGGTCATCGTCCATGTTGGCTAAGCACAATCCCTTTTGGGGCCCCGCCCATTTGAGCCTTAAGTAATAGATGGGCTGCTTGTGCCTCCAGGCAAAGCTTATATGATGCTGATTGGCTATCTGGTTACTGGTTAATCGCTCTTGCCCAGAACCGCTCTTGCCCAGGAAAAGTGGTTAAAAGTCGAACCATTTTCACATATAAGCCCTTTTGGCCTTGTTGGATGGTTAGATATAAAGCATTTGTTGGATGTTATGACATCATTATTTTGGGTAAGAGTGTAATAAAGTGGAAACAACGTCCCGACATGACCTAAGCTGTTAACTGGGACGTAAAGCATCAATTCAATGGGCCTGTGACAGTCCCAGTAGCTCTTTAACCGTCCGACTGGTCAATTCAACGTTCCAAAGGCCCTGCCATCGTCCGGTTGGCCCTGTCACAGTCACAGTGGCCCTGTAATCCTCCCTTTGGCCCTGATATCGTCCCAATGGCCCTGTCACAGTGCCAGATGCCCTGTCATCGCGTGAGTGGCCCTGTCCCAGTCCTAGTAACCGTATCACAGTTATCCTGTCATCATTCCAGTGGCACTGTCCCAGTTCTGTCCAAGTAAACATATAATTGTCCCAGTGGCTAATTCAACGTCCCAATGGCCCTGTCACAGCCAAGCCAAGTCACAGTCCTAGTGGCCCTCTCTCTCTCATCGTCCCAGTGGCCCTGTCATCGTCACAGTGACCTTTTCACAGTCACAGTGGCCTATTTATCATCCCAAAGACCATGTCACAGTCCCAGTGGCAATGCCCCAGTTACAGTGGCCCTGTCACATTACCAATGACCCTGCCCCCCTCCCAGTGGCCTTGTCATCTTCCCAGTGGCCATGTCCCCGTCCCAATGGTCATGTCACTGTCCTAGTGGCCCTTTCTCAGTCCCAGTAACCCTGTCACCGTCCCAGTGGCCCTGTTACAGTCCCACTGGCCCTGTCACATTCACAGTGGGCCTATTATCGTGCCAGTGTCCCTGTAATTGTGCCAGTAGCCCTGCCCCAATCTCAAAGACCAGATAACCTCCCAAGTGCCCTTGTCATCGTCCCAGTTGCCAGGTTACCGTCCCAGTGGCCATGTCACCCAGAGACCCTGTAACCGTCGCCTTGGCCAGGTCACAGAAACAGTGCCCTGTCATCGTCCCAGTTGCCCCTGCCACCGTCCCCGTGGCCCTGTCACTGTCCCAGTGGCAATGTCCCAATCCCAGTAGCCATGTCATCGTCCAAGGGGCCAGGTCACAGTCATAATTGCCTTGTCATCGTCCCATTCGTCCTGTTACAGCCCCAGTGGCACTGTCATCGTCCCAGTGGCCCTGTCATCGTCCCAATGGCCCTGTCATCGTCCCAGTGGCCAGGTCACAGTCACAATGGCCTTGTCATCGTCCCAGTGGCCCTGTTACAGCCACAGAGGCCCTGACATCGTCCCATTGGCCCTGTCACAGTTCAAGCCGCACTGTCACTGTCCAGGTAAGAGTCACAGTGGCCTTTCGGCGTCCCGGTGGCCCTGTCATTGTCCCTTTGGCCCTGTCACTGTCACAGCTGGTTACGTCCCCATCACATTTGGCCAGGCCACCATCCCATTTCGCCACTTCACTGTCCCATTTTGTCAGGTCATCGTCTCAGTTATCCCATTTGGCTACGTCAACGATCCAGTTTGCCACGTCACCTTCCCATTTGGCCACGTCACCATCCCAGTTAGCCAGGCCACCGTCCCAGTGGACCACTTCAGCGTCCGTTTGGCCATGTCAGCGTCCCATTGGCCATGTCATCGTCCCAGAGATCCACGTCACCATCCCAGTTGGGCACGTCACCGTCCCATTTGGCCAGGTCACCTTCCCAGTGGCCATGTTACCGTCGCAGAGGCCCCGTCATCGTCCTAAAGGTAATGTTATCGTCCCAGTCGGTCAAATCACCATCACAGTTCACCATATCTCCGTCCCATTTGTCATGTCACCGTCCCATTGACCACGTCGCTGTCCCAGAGGACATCTCACCGTCCGAGATTGCCACGTCACCGTCCCATTTGGCCGGGCCACAGTCCTAGTGGCCAGGTCACCGTCCAAGAGGCCACGTCTTCGTCCTAGAGGCAATGTTACCATCCCAATTGACCATGTCACCAGTCCAGTTGGCCACGTCACCGTCCCATTTGGCCAGGTCATCGTTCCTGTGGCCAGGTCACCGTCCCAGTTGACAACGTCACCGTCCAAGTTGACCACGTCACCGTCCCAGATGTCATGTAACCACCCAAGCTGGCTATGTCACCATGCCAGTTTGTCACGTCACCGTCGCATTTGACGAAGTCACCGTCCCAGTGGCCAGGTCACCGTCCAAGAGGACACGTTATCGTCCTAAAGGCAATGCCACCGCCCCATTTGGTCATATCACTATCACAGTTGGCAAGGTCACCATCCCGTTTCACCAATGCCGTCCCAGTCTGTCACGTCATCGTCTCAGTTGGCCGAGTCACCATCCCAGTTGGCCACGTCATCATCCCAGTTGGACTTGCCACTGCCACAGTGGCCATGCCGCAGTTCCAGTTTGTCACGTCATCGTCTCAATGGCCAAGTCACCGTCCCAGTTGACCACGTCATCGTTCCAAATGCATGTCTCCGTTTCAGTTGAACACGTCACCGTCTCAGATTCCATCTCACCGTCCCAGTTGACCACGTCACCGTCCTTTTGGCCATTTCAGTCCAATTGGCCACGTCAGCGTCCCATTGGCTATTTCAGCGTCGTACTGGCCACGTTACCGTCCAAGAGGTCATGTCACCGTCCCAGTTGGGCACGTCACAATCCAAGTTGGCCACGTCACCGTCCCCTAGGCCATGTCACAGTTCCAGAGGCCATGTCATCGTCCTAAAGTCAATGTTACCATCCCAGTTGGTCATAACACCATCACAGTTGACCACATCACCGTCCCAGAGGTCATCTCACTGTCCCAGTTGGCCTCGTCACCGTTTCGTTTGGTCAGATCACCGTCTCAGTGGCCATGTCACCGTCCCAGAGACCACGTTATCGTTCTGGTGACAATGTCACCGTCCCAGTTGGTCATATCACCATCACAGTTGTCCAGGTCACCATCCTATTTCGCCACTTCACCGTTCCAGTTTGTCACGTCAACATCCAAGCTGGACATGCCACCGTCACAGTTGCCATGTCACAATTCAAGTTTGTCACGTCATCGACACAGACACTTGGGGTTACTGTTTAGAGTTTTCAGAAAGCTTATAAAAAAAAAAATACTTTTATTTATTTTTCTTCATTTACTTTTTCTGCATTAGTCCTGACCTTTAACAATTAGAAAACATGTCTAGAATACATAGAAAGCATTAGAAAAACTGATAAGCAATCACTAATGTAAAGAAAAAACCCAAGATAAACAACTTCGCTTTTTCCGAATTCTCATCCGTCACTTTCACTACTGGGAATCACATGGTATTGTTTACATACAAACAGGTAAATGATCGGGTGACACACACTACAATGAGAATGAATTTGACGTTAGATTTTCGAGTTTTCTCCTACAGCGTTTCTTCTACTGACTGATAGATAGGTGCAGTCAATACAGAAATTGAACATGTACTGAAAGAAACTAACATATGAAATCCCGATTATTTCGTTTTCGCAAACACTTCAATACTACGGTATGGGAAGTACTATATGTTCATGGGACGGAAGTGTTTGTGAAAACGAAATAATCTAGATTGCATATATTACTTTTATTCAATAAATGTTCAATTTCTGCATTGACTGCACCTATCTATGAGTCAATAGAGTAAACGTAATGGGAGAAAACTCAAATTTCTCATCTCAACATTGAACAGAATTTCATTGTGCGTCATCTGATCATTTATCGATTTGTTGGTTTACAATACCACGTGTTTCTCAGCTGTGACTTTGAGAAGACAATCTGATTCACTAATCCGTAACTTACAAGAATCTTACATAAGTCAGCATGTTCGGGAATCATTACTCTTCAAATTGACACAGAAAGTATTTAAATATCCCCTTATTTAATATTAAAACACTTTTTGTGTCTGCTTGAAGCGTAATCCTTTACGGCCACGTCGATACATGTACGATTCGTGGCTGTTACGGATTAGTCAAGCAGTTTCTCTGACAAACGGACGGGTGGAAGTTTTCGTTCGCAAAAGTTGTTTATTTTGTGTGTTTTTTTTTTCTACATTCATGATGGCATATCAGTATTTTGATTGCTTTCTATAGAATCTAGACATTTTTTTTTCTAATTTTGCAAGGTCACGACTATTGCAGAAAAGCTCAAAAAGATAACAAAAATATAATTGTAAGTTTTGAAAAAAAAAGTATGAGCTTTTGAAAAAAGCCTATACAGTTACCCCAAGTATCTGTGGTTATCGACCAATTTGGCCAACGACCAAGAGTGGCTCTGTCGTGATTTATATAGATATTCTGAGTTTTAGTTGTGTCTATCTGTGTGTTCGTTGTTTTTGTGTTTGATTGAGGCAAGCCGGATAATTAACATTTTGAGAAATAGCTTATCATCTAGTTCTTCCTGCGTGTTGTCAGAAAAATATATTATTTTGGTCATGTTTTATGTATTCTATTTCCCGCCTGGTATCTATGTTTGAGTATAGATTTAACTGCATCGATTTCTTACGTTTATTTTATCCCGTTGTAAGTAAAAATTGTCATCCAATGTTTAATTTTAATGTTACGCTTTACATCTGAAAATGCATGTTTCGTTGATATAGTTATTCTCTTTCCTCATAGATAAAAATCGTCTTCGAGAATATCTACAAAATATTTATAAAGACAGTGAATATAATATAGTAACTTCGCTACCAGAATGGGTAGAAATACACGTGAGAGACATATTCACTCCCGTGATTCTAGTGGGAGACAGAAAAGACGACAAGAAACAAAGGTTGGAGTCATACAAAGAACTTTTCCATGAGAAAGGGGTTGAACTGAAAAAGATTATGCTTTTAGGGGAGGCAGGTGCTGGCAAGACGACGTTCTGCCAGCATCTGGTAGACGTCTGGAGTAACCCGTCGTCACGACGTCAATTTGATGACGTTGATATTATAAAACAATTCCAGTTTCTGTTTTACATTTCATGTAGGTTTGCTACAAATAATGAGGATGTTGTCAGTATGATAGAAAAACAGCTGTTTGATGATGAAAATAGAGAATTAAGGGATATTGCATGTAGCGTTCTACGACACAATGCAGAAGGTTGTCTGATCCTGATGGATGGT
This sequence comes from Rugalucina vietnamica, assembly GCA_964017185.1. Taxonomy (NCBI): domain Eukaryota; kingdom Metazoa; phylum Mollusca; class Bivalvia; order Lucinida; family Lucinidae; genus Rugalucina; species Rugalucina vietnamica. The sequence continues at coordinate 54,857,969 of OZ024879.1, read as the reverse complement.
TTTGATGAGTTGCAGCGCTCAGCTCAGGCTAAAACTGGTAAACACGGTGACATAACTGGTATACCTAGTTTAAGAAATATCCAAAACTGTACATTAATAACAAGTAGTAGACCATGGAAATTTTTATCAATACCCAAATACGAACAAGAAAAATTTAGTTGCTTGCAACTAGACGGTATAAAGGATATGGCTGAACTCATCAAAACCATCTTCCAGGAGCTGCAAGTTGAAACCCCAGCAAAATCATGTACCGACTTTTTAAATGCGATAGAGGAGAGAAATTTGTCTGATTTGATGAAATTTCCCATAATGCTATTATTTGCAATAGATGTTTGGGGAGAAGAAGGGTCACTGCCGAAATCAGTTAGTCGTTGCTATATCAATATGATTAAATTAGTTATATCACGATCTGCACTTAAACGCGAGGAAGCAAACGTCGAAAGCAAGTCAAAAAAAGTAGATAAATTGCTGAAAAAATATTCGGAATCCGCGGAATATTTACCAAACCCTCTTTCAAATTTTGAATGTTTACGGCAAAATGCCGGCTTACTGCTACATTTGGCACAACTTGCTTATGATCTTCTCCTTAAGCCCGATGGACAGACACTCGTATTTCAAATGGATGATTGTAAACAGTATAGCATACACAAATTGGACGGAAGTCTTGAATATTGTTTGGATTTAGGTTTATTGATTAAAATCGAATCAACAGTCAAGGGCTTCAAACAGAAAGAAAATTTTCAGTTTTGTCATAAAACATACCAAGAATTTTTTGCCGCGCTGTGGCTTTCATATATATACATAAACGAGGGTTCACAAGAAATGTCACATATTCAGTCTTGCATTAAAAGCGACACAGACTTAAACAATCATAATGTCCTTATACAATTTCTGTGTGGCCTATGTCCAGAGGCAGGTTCAGAACTCTGGAAGTATGTTGCTCAGAATGACAATATTGAAATTTTTTATATGAATAGGAATAAAGTTCAAAATCAGGTCCTGAGAGCAGTGAAGGAAGCCCAGGACTGCTGTGATCACCAGGGAGTTCAGGTGTATTATTGTATACGTAAGGTACATATAGATGAATACACGGCAGATGAGGATGTCTCTCTGCTGTGTAAAATGATTCAGAACAACAGTTGTTACTTGAAGCACCTAAGAGTGTGGGGCACATGTCAGTCAAGTTCTCAGAATCACAATCTGTTGAGGCCTGCTTCTTCTGCCATAGAATTAGATAAACTTTGGTTAGACAATATTTCATGTCAGTCTAATGACAGCGGTGAAGACCTTCCTGTGCTAGACTTGAGCAAGCATTGTAGACTATATGAGCTGTGGCTTGATAGGATATCTATCAGTGGTCTAGTGTTACCCAGTCAGGAAGGGTCACGACTCAGGGAACTGTACCTGAACAGCCTGGTGCTGCCACATGACAACCTGGTAAACATATGTTCCTCACTGTCATCAGGGACAGAACTACAAGTGCTGAACCTTGACAGAGTGTCCTGTAGTGAGCACCAGGTTAGTTGTTGTCTTGCTGCACTGGACCTAAGCAATCATTGTAGACTACAGAAGCTGTTGCTTAATAAAATATCTATCAGTGGTCTAGTGTTACCCAGTCAGGAAGGATCACGACTCAGAAAACTGTACCTGTACAACCTGGTGCTGCCACATGACAACCTGTTAAACATATGTTTCTCGCTGTTATCAGGGACAGAAATAAAGGTGCTGAAACTTACCAGCCTGTCCTGTAGTCAGCACCAGAATGGTTGTTCACTTCCTGTACTGGACCTACACAACCATTGTGATCTGTCGGAGCTGACATTTAATAATATATCTATCAGTGGTCTGGTGTTACCCAGTCAGGAAGGGTCACAACTCTGGAGACTGAACCTGGACAACCTGGTGCTGCCACATGACAACCTGGTAAACCTATGTTCCTCACTGTCATCTTTGTCTTCCACAGTGTCACTGACACTTACCCACGTACATTGTAGTAACCATGACGGTAGTCGTGATGTCCCCACATTAAATCTTCCAAAACAAGAATCAGACAATGCAGAGAAAGAACAGATACCAGAAACAGATGTGTTGTCATTGTCTGGTTTAGACGAGTTGAAGCTTCCTATCATGCCCTGTAGCGAGCAAACTGCTGCGTGTAGGTTCACTGTACTGAACTTACAAAAGCATCGAAAACTGAAGGCGCTGAAACTTGATTCATCATCTATATCTGGTATACTTTTACCGAGTCACGACCGGATAGAAATCAAGGCCCTTGTCCTTAGTGACCTAGTATTGTCACATGACAGTCTAGAACAACTACCCAGATCACTATCATCCCTGCCCTACTATGTTAGACGGCATCTAGTCAATCTGTCTTGTAGTGATCATGGTGGTAGTTGCGAGCTTCCTTCACTGATTCATCCAGATACTCAACTGAAAAATATGACCTTTGAGTTTCCTTTACTGTATCACCCAGATACTGAACTGCAAAACACGAATTTCTAGAAATTAGCTGATTTAGATTTCTCAGATGGTGACAACGACTCAGATGATAGTGAATCTGATTAAACAGCATCATGAGAAAACATGTGTTAAATCACTTGTCTTGTTCTATTATAGTAGAATATTATATAACCAAAGTTAATGTCTGTAACTCGTGTGAATGACTGAGCGTACTGCAGTATTTGAATAGATATAAGATGCAGATTTTCATTGTGCGAGTATTATTCCACTGACTGGAGTAATTATGGCTGACTAATATTTTCAGTCCTAACCACAGCCTCAGATTTCCCTCGAAAACAAGAAACATGCATTTCATAAAAGTGAAAACAAGAAACATGCATTTCATAAAAGTAATTAATTGGATATCACAGAATGTTGTTCTGTTCTGGGAATATGTGAATTTGGACATACCTACTTAGTGACTGCATGTGGGCAAGACCGTATGACACAGATAAAGCTGTGCTTTCTGTTTATAATCTTTACATGTTTCTGTTTGCGCATGAAGGCTAATTTTAAAACATGCATTTCAGAAGATAAATATAAATTGTTAATTACACTGAACTCTTGTCATCGCATATGAAAATACTATTGTTCCTGAGATTTTGTTTAGAGTGATCGAATGTCCCCATTTCCTCTGGTGCAAGAACAGTACACTATTTGTGAATATACTAGCGCACATATTCCAATAAGCGTCCACCACTGTATGAACCGTGTCCTGTGAAAACCAACAATGTGGTTTTCGAACAGGTCCAACACAAACTGTGCAGTACAAGCACATAAGATGGCTAGAGGCGGGATGTTTCGTATTTAGAAAGAAGATGAATTGTAATTTTCGTGTAGAGAAAACAAAGGCGCTGATCGGCTTCGGAATTACTGCGAAGCTGATCTACGCTTTTGGTTTTCATATGCAGATTATTGGTTTTCTCATGAGGTTGCTCGTATTTTATTATGAAAATCATTGATGGGGCTGACATAATCATGCTCAACAATCATTGTAAATGACACACATTGTTTCATTTGAAATGATACTATCTATACAATTAAATGCTAATCAATTGCAGATTAAAAATGAGCCAGGTATTGAGGCTGTGGTTAGGACTGTATTATCAATGTCAGCGAAAGTACAAAATGTAAAGTAAAACAGTATTCATATACGTTCTACAAAAAATGTTTTATCCAAACCTCTATCCCGGTGTTTTAAGTGTATCTCCCCTAGCAGAACTGGAAACACTTGATTCGCGCAAAAACACGATAAATAAATATTCCCTATCTGACTGAAAAACTGTTGAACTCCAATGCAAACAATCATAAGACCCGTTGTTCTGGTGAATAACACCCGATGTATAAGTTAATTGCTTGATTTGTCGGTTCAAAGGCTTCAACGAGCTTTAATATAATGATAATTGTTGGATTAATAACAATCGGTTTGCTGAGATCGAGAGAACATGCTTGTTTTGTAAAGATTATGTAGAATACGAGATAAAATTGAGCCATCGCGTGAGAAAACCAACAATTTGGGTTTCCGACCAGACACAAACCGTCTGTACAGTCACTCTGTGTAGCGAAAACAAAGACGCAGCAGCTGTGCAGTTACTGCACAACTGATCTGTGTCTTTGTTTTCGCATATGCAGATTGTTGGTTTTCTGGTGCGGGGGCTAAGTCATGTAATGTCTGACTGCAACTTTTATTTGAGCCGCCTCATGAGAAAACCAACAATCTGCAAATGCGAAAACAGAGGCGCAGATCAGCTTGACAGTAACTGCGAAGCTGATCAGCGCCTTTGTTTTCGCTTCAAAGTTAGTACAATTCCTCTACTTTCTAAATACAAAATTTCCAGTCTCTAGCCATCTTTTGTAGATGCACAGGCCGGTTTGTGTCGGGCCTGTTCGGGCCTGTTCGGAAACCACATTGTTGGTTTTCCCACGACGCGGCTTATTTATAATTGAGTAGCAGCGTGAGAAAACCGGGTTTTTGCCTAGGCGAAAATAAAGGTGCAGATCAGCTTCGCAGTAATTGCGAAGCTGATCAGCGCCTTCAATCAGGAAAACATGCCAGTGCAATGAAACCCCCTTGAACCCCACTTTTATATAAAAAAAAAAAACTGGGGTTTGCAGGGGTATACCTATTTTTTCTTATTTTTGCTACAAAACATAGATTGTGGGTACTCGTTAGAACCGCCTCGCTGTGAGGTGGTTCTAACGTGTACCCACAATCTATGTTTTGAGCAAAAATAAGAAAAACATAAAAAAGTTTCTACTAAAACTTTCATTTTTTTACAACTTAAAATATTTCTGTATAGTACATGGGCGTGTTTTCGTAATGCGATTCGCTACACGGATAGTACAATTCCTCTTCTTAAATCCGAAACTTTAAGCGTCTAGCCTGCTTCTGTGACTGTACAGGTTGGTTTGTGTCAGACCTGGACGGAAACCCCGAAGACCGGTTTTCTCGCGTCGCGGCTCTACTGTATATTCCTGTGTGCATAAGTTTCAATTCATTAGAAAAAAAAAACTTGATATTTTATTATAACTATAATTATTCATTAGCCCCATGTGCATGTTTCTTGATTCTCCAAAGACAATTAGCGTTTATAACTATGTAAGTGACTTTTTTCCATGATACTTTTACGTTAACTTTTAAAGTTGTACGAAGGGCGTTCAAAAAGTTCGCGGAAAAAGTGTTTTCATATTTTTATTTTGTAAATCAGCTGAATTAAACTATTACAGTTAAATAGACAAATATGATTTGTACCTATATAGCAAATTTTGCTGCTCTGGCATGAATACAATGTTGTGAATGGTTGCTATGGAAACCGTACATTACGATTACCGGCCCACTTTTGTTCATTTTTGCAAAAAGTCGATGTTTAATGATGACGTTGCATTTGATAGTTTACCGTGCTTTTTCACAAAACTTTGTATGAGCAAAGTTCAATATGTTTGCGTTGAGCACATGACGTCATATAAGTGTGTGACGTCATTCATTTTGGCGTAAAGTGGCCATATTGTTTAGCGGGTATGCCTAAAATGCGAAGGAACAACGGTATTCGATAAATGGTGTGTTTCGAACGAACTATAAAAGAAAGAAACACTGCTAAGAGCAGAAAGTGCACATGGCAACAAAGAAATTAAGAAAACGGCAATCAACAAGTAGTATGCATGATTTCAGGCGTCCATGTCGACTCGCGCAACATAACGTCAAATAACGTCATACTGTCGATAATGATCGTTGTGATGGAAAAGAGTAGAACTCGTGAAATACACAACATATCGAATTGTAGTTTCGGCACAATTCACCGCATTATACACACAGACCTGACAATTAGACGCCCGCATACCAGATAGATTAAAAAAAAAGCTTAAGAGCTAGCCAACAGCGGCATGAATGCGTAAAGCATGACGTTGTTATGACGTTGGGTCGGTTTTACTGTCGTTACCTTAGAAACGCACGTGATTTAATGCCTAATTTTCATCCGATTTTATTCAAATTTTGTGCATTTGTTAACTATATGTTAGTTTACAACATGACAATTACAAATTTGGCAGCACTTTTCCTCCACGTTTTGAACCCCCCTCGTATATATGGAGCGCGACTGTTGATGATTGGATTTGTATCCCAAGTAGCCCGGTGGAGAAAATGCACAATCTCTTCGGTCGCGGATCCTTGGGTCAGCTGTGTGCTCGACTTGGTGTAGCCTGGTAATTGTGGCTTTTATACTGAACAGAAAAAGAAACGTAACAATAGGCCACCGAAGATTTTCGAGTTAAAGGTTAAAACGACCATAATTTCAGGTTTGTTGCTGTATGTTTCCATTCATGGGATATTAGGGTATATCGTGCAAAACTGATTTTTATTTCGATAAAAATTAGTTGAGATATTTTTGTCGTCATAAATAATGCAGATCGGGAAAGACTTGCTGTGCGCATGTGCACAATACTGAACCTTTAAATTATCAAGAAACAATGTCAGCTGCTCCTTCTCTAAAATTCATGAAAAAGAAATAGGAGTTCTACGACACAAAAGCTCGTAAATAAAACCATCAAAAATTGAAAGGGGGATAATTTCAATCTTGTTCAATTTATTTCTTTAGCGCGTGAATAATCTGCCGTGTGGTTAATGGTGAATGTGGGTTTACAGCGGATTTAAATCATAACATGTTTAAATGCTTGCGCATGCGCACTGTGTGTTTTACTACTTTCGGAGTACCTATGGTCGGCATCAAATAACTCCGGAAATACTCATCAAATTAGAAATCGGTTTCTTGCATTCGGGAGTAGTCTGATATCTAATGCAAAAGCAGAAAATGCAATGATTTCTGATTGTATCATAGTTTGCTCAAAATTTAGTGGAATATAATTGTTGCGTTTCTTTCTTGTTCAGTATATTTCTTGCGGCGCAAACATTCGCGGGGCCCCTATTTTCACATACAAATCACTGTTCGTCTTTGCTTGAAATACAGACGGGTGGTGTGTTTTCTACTCTGTTTTCTTTAGCACGTCACACCAGAATATGTGGGGATTTGGGTCCGCGTGCGTTGGTGGTGCGGGACACAAGACCGTTATTGTACGGCTTGTTAACCTTTTTTGTACAATGTATATTATAATGTGTGTAATTATATGTTTTGTAAATTATTCTTTTTCATTGGAATGTACTGCAAATAGTTCTAAATGTAAATGAGCCTTCGCAAGAGAAATACAACAATTTTGTTTTCCGACCAGGTCCGACACAAATAAGTCTGTACAATCATGAGAGGCAGGCTACAAGCTTGAAACTTTAGATAAATGTATAATATAAATGGTACTATCCGTGTGGCAAAAATAAAAGTGCTGATCAGATGTGCAGTTACTGAACAGCTGATCTGCGTCTTTGTTTTCGCATATGCAAATTGTTTGTTTTCCCATGCGGCGGCTCAATTATATACATGAAGAGAAAACTTGTCTGCTGTCTGGACATCAGTTTCCACCACAGGATTTCTTTTCTCCGGAAAAGCATACAGACTGATCCATTATGTTGTGCATAGATTCATTGTATGTCTAGGATGGTTTTAGAATCAAAGTATGACTCAGCCTTGGCGTGAGAAAACCAGAATTTGGGTTTCCGACAAGGTCCAATACAAACTGGTGTTTTTCTTTTGCTCCGGAGTTAGTAGGTTATTCGGCGCCCAGGGATCTCCATCGTCTGGCAGCTTACTCAATCTGTGAGTCCTGGTTTTTGATTCATCAGGATGTTTATCATGATTTATTTGTTTGTTCTTGATGATTCATTGACTAGTTAGAGATTCACCACGAGGACCGAAGAACTAACTAAATGTTGTGAACCACTGCAGAAGCTGAGGGTGAGGTTAGGTACCTGTAAAACCGGTTTAAGCCCGCCAGTAACTTTGTGTTACTGATCGTTCCAAGTCGATACTTCTGTAGTGGTTCTTTTTGTTTTATGTCTTGGTGTTTAAAATGTTTTGTGCTGTTGGCGCCTTATGTATGTTTTCATATTTTTAGTTAAGTTAAGGTAACTGAGTGGCCACCTATTGGGAAAGTAGCTGCTCATTCGGCTTACGATATGTTTCATGGTATAAGTACCTGATTGTTAGTTTGGTTTTTTCCCACCTCGGTTTTTGGAGTGGGAATCTTTTTCTGATTGCGCCTTTTCCTGATCTTTGCCTACTTGTACCTTTGTACAGTCACAAAGACAGGCTAGAAGCTTGAAATGAAATTTTGGATAAAATAAGAAGTGAGATTTTACTATGCGTGTAATGAAAAAATTGTGCTAATGAGCTGTGCAGTTACTGCACAGATGATCTGCGTCTTTGTTTTCACATGTTCAGATTGTTTGTTTTGTTGTGCGGCGGCTCATATTGTTATATTGTTTCATGTTTTAGATGCTTTTTTGTGAATGTTCCTTTGTTGTATATACGAGTACGTGTTTCAGGTTCCATTTCAGCAATGTATAATACTGTATTGATTGGTTGATGGTTTTTTGCTGTTTTGAATAAAATTTGTTCTTTACCAGACAAAATTACAACTTGTTGATGTACATGAAATGTTTTTTTTTTTTTTTTTTTTTTTTTTTTTATTTTATTTTATTTTATCTTTTTTATTACCGTAAAACTAATTAGTCCGGCACGAATATGGCATATTTTTGATGAACCTGGAAGTCAGATATAAAGTTGTTTTTTTTTTTCTTGATGGATTCTCGAAGAAACGACATTGCCATTCAAGATTCTTGATGATGACAGCCTGTCATCATTGAGCAATTTGAGAAATTAAAGATGGCGTCCAAGATGTCTAAAATGAAGAAAATGCATACGGTCTAATACACAATTTGTCCATAAAATAAAAACAAAAATGCTATGTTGCCTCACAACTTTATCAGACTCAACTGTCTTTTATCAGTACTTCCTGGTTTTTAAGCCAAAGATGGCATCCAAGATTGGCATCCAAGATGGCTGCCAAAATAAGATTTTTTAAAAATGTTCATCATATATTTATACGGTATACATATTGGAGCTTCTTCTGGATTAGACATTGACATTATAGAATCAAAATGACGAACTCGTGACATCATTGTGCATTGTCAGAAATTTAAGATGGCTTCCAAAATATTTACCAAATACAGCTTTTTACTTATAGAGATTATAATACTGATCTAAAAGTGAATGTTTGTTTGAATGTTTATCTGCATCAAATTTTGAAGGGCAGTTAAAAGAGTGGTGAACCTTTTATATTTTGGAAGCTGTATAATTAACATATTTAAGACGGCATCCAAAATGGCCACCAAAACACAATTTATTATTGGTGTAAAATAGACACAAACATAACACGTGGTTCATCTAAACAAATGTATATATTTTAAGAAATTCATGGCTTCGAATTATCTTTGAAGGTATAAAATATGCAAGTTTTACACAATGCAATGCTATAAATTTATTAATGCGATTTCAGTTTATTTTTACACATTATCTGATTATGAATAGGATCAAGTCAAAATGAAAAAAAAAAAAGATAAAAATATCATTAACATTCATTCATAGATTCATCAGCAGCATGACAAAATTACCAAATTACCAAATTGGCATAAGATCAGTATAAATGAAGTTATTTTCGCTTGAATTGAATACCAATACAAAAGATGGATTTCCTCCGCACAAATAAGGGCTAAAATCTTTCTTTCGTATTTTTCGTATACACAGTGAAGATTTTTGTACAGTTCTTTTTCATATTTATAAGTCGTATCGAGAATGACTTCTTTTATACCCCAGATTGACTATTTTTGAAAGTATATTGATTCATGTAGCTTAAAATCAAATGGACAGGGTTCAGATCTAGACGATACATCCTGTCAAAAATCAGCAGCATTGATGACACAAACGCTGCTGTTGATGAAATGGATGAAATAATTACAACACACAGTGAAGTTTATGTGTACCAGGGATAATGGTGCTTCTATATATGCATTATTAGTGTTACAGGAAGCGCACTTAAATGGGATTTTGTCGAACTCTAGGGAGCATACAATATAGATTAATGTCCCGTGGAATTTCAAAAGGAACAGAGCATGACAATCAGACCAAATGTACCAGGTCAAAGTACATGTTTTAAAAGTATATCAATGGCAATTAACATGAATGGTTACACAATCCAAGTGTAAGCCTCGATATTTATAATTTCAAAGTCAACTGCGGAACAAGAAATAATACATCAAGGATTCCAAGTCTAAGCGCATGCTTTAGAGTATTTCAAAGACAATTCCATTTTCAGGCAGCTAAGTAATTTAACATTAATTTGCTCAGAGTCAGAGGAGCATGAAATATATATGTCAAGGACACAAGCTGAAAGCGTGAGCTTGAAAAATACATGAATATGAATGAAAAATACCAATAAAAAGCAAAGTTTTGCAATTGCAGCTAAGTAACTGATGAACACACTTTAATGCTAGACTAAATATTGCTTGACAAAACATTGTTGAAGTAAATGGAACATGCATACCTGGTCAGTACGCATACTTGAAAATATACATGTATCTAGCCTAAGAAAGGTGTGTTCGAAAAAAATAGCTATTATATCACCCCGTGATATAAGCAGATATATTGAAACCACAAGTATGCAGCTAACTTAGGACAATCTAAAAAACATTTGTCTCACAAATTTTTTATGTGATATATTTCCTACAATTCTAAGCTTGCTTTGTAATCACAGCGCTATGCCTCTCACTTTCACTCCGGAAATTTGATTGTTTTCAGAAGGCGGTATGGTGGTCATCAAGAGGTACAATTAAACGGCGAGGAATTTATTTTGGTGTAATTTCTAAGCCACCAAAATAACTCTGGGAACATATTTGCAGATCTGATTTTAAAACATGCTGGAAAATGGGCATGTTTGACATTTTCAATTATAGAGGTCAAAGTATGGAAAGTTACAAGTAGGCAAAGATCAGGAAAAGGCGCAATAAGAAAAAGATTCCCACTCCAAAAACCGAGGTGGGAAAAAAACAAACCAACAATCAGGTACTTATACCATGAAACATATCGTAAGCCGAATGAGCAGCTATTTTCCCAATAGGTGGCCACTCAGTTACCTTTACTTAACTAAAAATATGAAAACATACATAAGGCGCCAACAGCACAAAAAATATTTCAAACACCAAGACATAAAACGAAAAGAACCACCACAGAAGTATCGACTTGGAACGATCAGTAACACAAAGTTACTTGCTTGCGACAGTAGCCCATTCTTATTGAGCATGAGAGTGAATTAAATCAGGTGTTTTGTTTAACATTCTTTTATAATTATTATGTCGACATTATGGTTCACTTTATTTGGCATGTAATGACAGAAAGGCTTTTTTCACATCCTCTGACCAAAGTCGGTATACACTTTGGTCATGTCAGAATGTGTGCGACGCCTTATCCTATCTCCTGGATAATATTTATATTAGATTTGGGACCAAGTTATACAGACAAATTGTTGGAATTGCTGATTTATTTTATACTGCTACGAAAGAGATTTCATGGATTCTCTTAACCATGATAATCAAGCTGATGTTATCGAGGCTTTTAATTCCACTTCTAGGTATCTCGATGACCTTTTGAACATTGATGACCCTTATTTTGAAGGTATGGTCAATCAAATTTATCCATCTGAACTACAGTTGAACAAAGCCAATATCTCGGATACCGAAGCCCCCTTTTTAGATCTACATCTTTCTGTTGCAAATGGATTTGTTTCTTCTAAAATTTATGATAAACACGATGACTTTGATGGTGACGTTCCTCGTCGTGCTTCTTATGGTGTATATATTTCGCAACTTATTAGGTTTGCTAGAGTCTGCAATCATGTTACAGACTTCAGCGCTCGAAATAAATCTTTAACGGCCAAATTTCACCAACAGGGCTATCGGTATCATAAACTTCGAAAAACCTTTTCTAAATTTTATCGTAGACACTATGAATTGATTTCCAAATATAATGTTGGGTTAAAGACGCTTGTAAGTGAAGACCTTTCGGAACCAGAATTTAATGGTGACTTGGTTTACAAATTTAAAAAACTTATAGGAAGTAAAGATTTTTTTCTTTTCAGTTTAGAAAAATCATAACACGTTACAGACGTATAGGTTATAACTTGAATGTTATGCAACAGTCTGCATGCTTAGTTTTTAACCCAATCACGGTTGATAACTATGCTCCCTTCTTTAATTGCACGCCGGTGGGTCGGGCGTCAGACACTATGATGACCCCGACTTAAAGCTATTCATTTTAGTTGGTTGGGGCCGGAGCTTCTTGTCTGTTGCTTGGCCCACTGGGGTCCAACTGATGTTTTTCTTTAGCTCTGGAGTTAGTAAGTTATTTGTTGCCCAGGGATCTCCATCGTCGGGCAGCTTACTGAATCTGTGAGTCCTAGTTTTTGATTCATCAGGATGTTAATCATGATTTATTTGTTTGTTCTTGATGATTCATTTACTAGTTAGAGATTCACCACGAGGACCAATGAACTAATTAAATGTTATGAACCACTGCAGAAGCTGAGGGTGAGGTTACGGCCGTGTAAAATCGATTTAAACCCGCCAGTAACTTTGTGTTACTGATCGTTCCAAGTCGATACTTCTGTGGTGGTTCTTTTTGTTTTATGTCTTGATGTTTAAAGTATTTTTGTGCTGTTGGCGCCTTATGTATGTTTACATATTTTTAGTTAAGTTAAGGTAACTGAGTGGCCACCTATTGGGAAAATAGCTGCTCATTCGGCTTACGAATATATATATGGTATAAGTACCTGATTGTTAGTTTGGTTTTTTCCCACCTTGGTTTTTGGAGTGGGAGTCTTTTTCTGATTGCGCCTTTTCCTGATCTTTGCCTACTTGTACTTTTTATGTCTATTACAGTTCTTTCTTTCAACGATACCAGGAATTGCCAGGTGTTTTATAATTTCAAAGTAGCAAAAATTTGCATGAGTGTCATCCACAACACTTGAAACTTATTTTGGATTTTCATGACGTAATGTGAATTAGTGAAGTAGGACATTATGGGTCTGAAAAAATATTATAAGTGAGTTTATGTCAATCCTTTCATTTGAAACACAGTTATACATTTTTGCATATCTTGTCTGCTTTTTTGATTTATCAACTAGTTTGTGGATACGAATGCTTCAATCATTAAATTCAACATCCTATGTAAGCTCACAACCTATCAACTTTATAACCTGCCGCTTGTTCACAGTAACAGTAAACCACATAAAATTGAATATTTACAAGACATACTATGTTAGCGCCATTTATACAGAATCTTTAATGGCAATGTATACCCTACAATAATCTGTAAACAAAGAAAAACACTTAATACCTTAATGAATTCCAGGTCAAATTGATTTTATGCCGGACTGAATATTTTACTCCAATGCATACAGTGACTTTTTGTATCAATACATTTTATACATTTTTTTCTATTTGCTTGACATTCAAAAGATTTTAGTCATACCTTGGCGTGTTGTATTAAGGGACCATATTTTTATATAAATTCTTCTTATCATTCATGATCATTTTAATCTGAATAGTTTACTGGTGACACGCCAAATGACATTATTTCACCAGGGGGGTCGGATGGGGAAGAAATTAGTCACTTGAACGCACGAGTGATGCGAACTTGGACACACAGTCATCAGACATTTCAGCAGAGGAGATAAGTGAATCAGAGAGGTCATTCCAGTCCCTGATAGTCTGTGGAAAGAAACTACTTTTGTACGCTTCTTTGCTAGCTGAAGGTATCTGAAAAGCCAAAGAGTGTTGATTTATACAACGCCTATTCTTTGGGATAAGGTCATCTGTGGGTATTCTGGCTTAAGCCTTTAGACCTTTGTATAGCAATATAAGTCTACTATCCTTCCTCCTTTTCTTTAGAGATTCCCATTTCAGTTGACCTAAAATGCCAGTCATGCTCCCAGTTTCAAAAACATAATTTCCCGTCACAAACCTTGCCGCACAATTTTGGACCTTTTCCAGTTCTTCCTGGAGGCCATTAGTGTGAGGGTCCCAAACTGAGCTTCCATATTCCAAGACCGGCCGCACCAGTCCTTTATAAGCTGCTTCTTTCACATCTGGAGGACAAGAATACAAATTTCTCCTCAAGAATCCGAGAGTTCTGTTAGCCTTTGTACAAACATTGGAAATATGAGTATTCCATTTCAAATCATTTGTGATAGTTACACCCAGGTATTTTTATGCTTTCAACGTTTTCCATTACAGTGCCCTCAAGTGTGTAGTTAGCCTGTATCTTATTAGACCGTTTATTTGCCAGCTGCATCATTTTGCATTTGACGGGTTGAAATCTCATTCCCCATTTCCTAGCCCAACTGCCTAAACGATCAATGTCTCTCTGAAGTTTCAATGTATCTTCTTCATTCTTGATTTCACGATAGCAAACACAATCATCAGCAAAGAGTCTTATTTCAGACTCAATGTCTGCCGAGATGTCATTTATATACACGGAAAACAGCAAGGGACCGAGAACGGTGCCCTGAAGGACACCCGAAACAACTGGAGCCCAATCCGATTTAATACCGTTAACCACTACCCTTTGTTGTCTGAATCAAAGGAAAGCATTTATCCAATTCAGTGTTGTTCCACCTATTTCATAGCTTAACAATTTGCTTTTAAGGAGTTAATGGGGAGGGGTATCGAAAGCCTTTTCAAAACCGAATATAAAAGTGTCGACCTGGCCTTTTTTGTCTAAGATTTTGGCCCAGTCATTCATCACTGTAGTCAACTGAGTTTCACAGCTATGCCATTTCCTAAATGCGTGTTGCCAGTCCGACAAGAGTTCATGTTCATCAATATAGGGCCATAATATTTGAGCATACAATATGTTCAAGAAGCTTACAAGGAATGCATGTCAAGGAAACAGGGCGGTAATTGCGGGCAAGTGACCTGCCGCCCTTCTTAAACAGGGTGCAAATATCAGCAAGAGACCATTCTTTAGGAATTTCACCTGTATCAATTGACTGCTGGAAGAGATGGGCGAATACCGGCCCTAATTCCATAGCCAGTTCTTTAAGGACTCTGGGATGAAGCTCATCAGGCCCTAAGGCTTTAGACGGGTTTAGACCTTTGAGAAGTTTGGTCACCCCTTCCTTTGTGACCACAATATCATGCATGAATGGGGCAGATCTATCCATAAGAGGGACCTGTTTGTATTCACTTTTAGTGAAAACATCCGAGAACTGACCATTAAATTCTCTCGCCTTCTCAAATTTGGATTGTGCAATTCCACTTCCATTTCTCTTTTTCAACGGGGGAATACCTTGGGTATTTTTTTTCTGACTGTTTATGTACCTGTAAAAATCTCTAGGATTAGCCTTAACATCTCCTACCAAGTTGTTCATGCTGCTTCCTGATATCAGCTTTGATCTTTTTTCCGTAAAGATTCAAATTTATTCATGGGAAAGTAAAGCACATATATAGTTCCAGAGCCCCTTTTGGCTTTTTCAATCGTATTCCATAGCTACGCAGTCAAAACACGAATGCCCAAAACCTGCATCACAAAATTAAACTACGCACAGTTTTTCTGTTAACGTGTAGATTTATTATTGATCACAACTGTTTCTATTGTAATTCCATGGGATAATACAAATATTTTTGATGGTCAATCGTTGTCTGGAAACTAGTCTGCGTTTAAAAAGGATTCTTGAAGTTATATCCACCTTTGTACATGTATAAACGTGTAGAAATCATTAAGATACAATTTGAGGGGCATTGGAATTCAAACAATGTTGCATTTAAGAATGCCTGCTCTAAAATCACCCATTCATCTGTAACAGGTTTTATCCAAACACCAAGGTGTGTGTATATATATAAAATGTGTATAGCTCATCTTAGCCGAAGGCTCACACGGTGAGCTTATTGGATGGCTATGATCCGGCGTCCGTCCGTCGTCCATCCATCAATCACCATTTCAAAGTTCTTCTTCTCAGAAACAGCTTGGGTAATCAAGTTGAAATTTTAAGTGGAATTACCTTGGGTAGTGCATTGAAATTTGTTCGCGATATTATGCTCACGTAACCAAGATGGCGGCCACGCCGATATATAGTAAAAACCAAAAATCTTCTTCTCCAGAACCGGTGGGCTGATTTCCACGAAACTTGACATGTAGCATCGAGGACAACAGCCCATCATAGTTTGATTAAATGATGACCCTGGGATGACCTTGACCTATTTTACGACAAGGTCAATTTTGGAAACATAGGCTTGTACATGGGAAAAGATGAAAACAATGGATATTTTGGAAATTGTTGCAGCCTGAGACTTAAAAAAACTAGTTGCAGATAACAAATTGGGTCAATATAGGTGTGTAAATTAAGGTCAAGATCATTTCTTGACCTTGAGCCAAGGTCATTGAAATAAAGAAAAACAAGTCAAAATTTCATAGATTTTCTTCTCTGAAACCCTTTGACCAATCAAGTTGAAATTTTTTGTGGAGCCTCCTTGTTTAGTTGTATTGACATTTTATTCTCGATATCTTGGCCACATTACCAAGATGGCCGCTACGCCCATAATTTGTAAAAACCGGTAGACCGATTTCCGTGAAACTTGGTATGTACCATTGGGGACTTCAGCCAATTATATTTTGTTCAAATGATGTCTGGGATGACCTTGACCTTTTTAAGACAAGATCAATTTCGGAAACATAGATTTTTATATGGGAAAAGGCGAAAACAATGGATATTTTGAAAATGTTGCAGCGTTAGACTTGACAATTGCTAGATGCAGAAATTAATGTATATAATTAATTCATGACCTTGACTCAAGACCATTGAAATATCAAAATTAAGTGACAATTTCAAAGATCGTCTTTTCTGAAACACTTATCCGACCAAGATGAAATTTTATGCGGAGTCTCCTTGGATAGTGGCATTTTAATTTTGTTCGCTACATCTTTGTCACATGACCAACATGGCCGTCATGCTCATATATGGTAAATGCCCTTCAAAGGTTTTCTTCTCCAGAACCAGTGGGCTGATTTCCATGAAACTTGGTATGCAGCACCGGGGACTCCAGCTTATAACAGTTTGCTCAACTGATGACCATGGGAAGCCCTTGATCTATTTTAAAGAAAGTTTAATTTTATAAATTAGGCTTTTACATGGGAAAAAGATAAAACAATGGATATTTTAAAAGCTATTGCAGCATTAGGCTTGAAAGTTTCCAGATGCAGACAACTAATGGAGTCAATGAAGGTATGTAATCAATTAAGGTCAATGTCAATATTTATCTTGGCCCAAGGTGATTGAGATCTCAAAATTAAGATTATGGTTTTCTCAGATATCATTGGGCCTATGAAACTGATATTTTATGTGGAACCTCCATGCTTATGTGGAACAAAATGGTTTACCCGAAATCTGGGTCGAATTCGTAATATTGCTCCCCTGCTCACAAATGCTCAAAAATTATCTCCAGAACCGGTGGGCAAAATATCACGAGACTAGGTTTGTATATCTGGGACTTCAGCCCATCGTAATTTGTTAAAATGATGGCCCTAGGGCGACCTTGACCAATTTTACGGCAAGGTAAATTTTGGAAACATATGCCTGTACATGGGAAAAGTGAAAACAATGGATATTTTGTAAATAACTGTAATTATCTTTGGCTCCATGTTGCCAAATCTGTAGGGTCATTGACGAGACTTTAATAGTCGAAACCGCGGTATGGCCCATCTCCCTTTCTCATTAATATGCTCACTGATTTTAAAGGATCTCAGTTCTATTTTTATTTGTAAGCTATTACAGCCTGAGACCTGAAAGTTGGCAGAAGCAGACACTTAAAGACACATTTTGCATTGCATAACACCCTAATGACCTTAAGCAGACTACTGATTAGAAATCACAGGTAATGCAAGGGTAGCTTTACAGGTAGGGGCCATGAACGGGAACCTAATTATGTCAATACCTGTGAAATATATATTCTATAACAGAGATTATGATCATCATTTTGGTAATTTATTTATTTATTTATTTATTTATTTATTTATTTATTTATTCAACAAAGCATTTTCATTGAATATTTGGCATACACTGGAAAGTCTTGTGTCTAATAGCACTGTTCACAGTTTAGAAGGTTCCTTAATCCAGTTTGTACAGTTTGCTTGTTACATGAATGAATGTTGCATGAATAATTGAAAAAGAAAACCGATATAAAACCAACTTACATTGAAACAAGGATTTTCACACGTTTTGACAGATACTAAACAAACACAGACTTAGTGGAAGACAGTGAGTACATGAAATCATGTTGGTCTGTTGAAGGTGTGAAAAACAGATGGCCACTTCATCAAAGTAATACCCATTTCTAGTTAGACCTTTAGAGTGACAAATCTCTGAGATTTATGATAAAAATGTTTGGATATCATTCTAGTGATACAAAAACGGAACCTATATGTGCAGTGTGACATGACACATTTATTTCTATTTGGAATGTGGATATTATTATGGTAATTTATTCCAAAACTTTTCTTCAGTTAAATCTTTTTTATTAGAAAGTATATCAGCATTCGTTGAACTGTTGAGAAAATGATCAATGGCTTAGGCCTGCTCTTTCTGACATAGAATTTGGGTTATGCTTCAGCATTGGCTCAATTCAGAAAATTAGATGCTTTTAAATGCAAAACTGAAAATCTGAATAGAAACTAGAAGAAAATAAAAGAGGTTCTAAAATTTCATTTTAGACACTTCTCAATTATATTTAAAGTTCCCTTCAAGTGGCCTCCTCAAGGCAGAGGCCAATGACCCCATAATCACTTAGATAAGATAAGCCTTTGATGTGCGCTATGCCTCCTGGACTGTTTATTAGGGGTCATTAGACCAGGCCACCCCAGGTAAAGAAGCAGCAAACTGTGTCTTTAATGAAGGTATGCAATTGATTAAGGTCAATGTCACTTTTTGATCTGGACCCAAGGTCATTGAAATATCGAAAATGAATACTTGTTTTTCTTAGTAAACTCGCAGTCTATGAATATAAAAATTTTATTAGAGGCTTTCATGCATAGGAATAATGCAATATTGTTAATGAAATTGGGGTTGCATGCTCACCATAGTTGCCATGCTCACAAATGGTCAAAGATCTTCTTCCAAAACCGATAGGCCGATATGCCTTAAATTTTTATGTAGCATCAGGGACCTTAGCCTATCGAAGGTTGTTAAAATGATGACCAAAGAATAAACTTGACCTAGTTTATGGCAATATCAATTTTAGAAAGTGGCTTTTACAAGAAAAAAAACAACATGAAAACAATGGAGTTTTGGAAACTATTGCAGCCTGAGACCTGAAACTTGGCAGTTCAGACAACTTGGAGTATTCAACGCCATATCATTATGACTAAATGCTCCTATAGGGTTAGTACCTTCCCGCCTCGGGTTTTTGAAATGGGAATCTTTTGCTGATTGCTCCTTTTCCTGATCTTTGCCTACTTGTACTTTCCTATATCCGGTTTCAGGTGAGCGTTCTCAGGATCGATGGCCCTCTTGTTATTATATGTTCAGAATCATTTATATTAATTGTGCACATTTAAGTCATTGATTTGTTCTATACAGAGATTTTTGCAGCTGTAAAATTTGAAAATTGTATTAGAAAGAAAGACATGGATATGAAAATTTATCATTCATATTTAATATTTAATATTTCATTTAATATTTTTCCTCAAAACATAGATTAAGGATACACATTAGAACCACTGCGGCGAGGCGATCCTAACGAGTACCCACAAACTATGTTTTGATCAAAAATAAGAAAAAAAAGTATATCCCTATATAGTATTTACCATTTTACTATATGAAAATGGGATTCAATGGGGTATACATTTCACGGATATGTTATCCTGATGCAGTGTTAATAATTATGTGTCTAGTAGTGGCTTTGCATAACAATACATTAAGCTGAGAATTATTGCAACACAATTCAAAAGCTGTACTATATTATGCAAAACTGCATTTTGTTTCATATTACGATTTTTGTACTTTTCCACTTATCAAGCAGTCGAAATATTTGGTTTCGTTTTAATATATCATATTATAAACAACTAAGTTTAAATTGACTTGTACTGTATCATGCAAAGCTGCATGTTATTATTTTGTACATTTCCACCTATCAAGCATTTGAACTATATTGTTTCATTGTAAATAGATCATGTAATAAACAAAGATATTTTATTTGACTTGATCGTTTATTCATTGCCATGTTGTTGTTGTTCTAGTAAATCACCATCGAGATTTTCTCGATGCACCACCCCGTAGATTAGCTGGCTTAATCCATAACAATGACTATAAACTAGTAAGTTCTTAAAGTTCACTTTGTACATAGATACACAGCTAAAACATCTGGGTCTTAAAAATGGAAGATTTAATTTTTTTCACATTCACAAACTTTCACAAACAAGTTATAAGCCTACTGACCTGTTTGTTAACTAAGTATCCTATAATGTCAATGGTCGTCTGCTTCTTTTTCATTAGGATTTATTTGATTTATAGAGGGTGAAATATAATGACAAAACAGTTTTCCCGCCTCGGTTTTAGGAGTGGGAATCTTTTTTCTGATTGCGCCTTTTCCTGATCGTTGCCTACTTGTACATTTTCATTTTTACAGATGACTGTTATTTATCTGTAATACGATTCTGTCCTGATTGTCAAAATTTGAAAACACAAAGGCGGTCAATAAATCCAAATTAAAAATGCCTTGAAACAGTAATTGACCGAACTTTATTCCATCCGGTTTTCAACAAATCTTTACGAAAGATTACCCATGCAATATACAGAGATTATTTTCAGTTGCAAAAAATGAAAATTCCACTCGAAAAAAATGATATTTTTGCTCAAACATTGATTGTGGATACACGTTAGAATCGCCTAATGGAGGCGGTTCTAACGAGTTCCCACAATTTACGTTCTGGATAAAAAAAAGAAAAATATACTTTGCAAAAGTGGGGTATATATGGATATATATTACATGGAAATTTTATCCTGATGTGCAATACTTCCATTTGATATGCATTTATTTTGTAACATGTATTCACAATTAACCACTGGCATTTGTTTGTTGTTGATTTCCGTCACAACTTTGCTGATAAGTGTGTAGTTTGACTGACAGATGTTGTTTCATCCAATGTTAATACAGACTGTCTCCACAAGGTAAGATTTGCAATGAAAAATGCTGGATTGATTACAAATGATTGGAAACCGTTTACATGACCTCAGTAATTCTAATTTGTCAAGTATGTTGACACTGGTATGTTGACACTGATAGAAAATCTCAGCTTTTGTATAAGTCGAATCGAAAAATGTCATCAAAGTTCGATTTCAAGGTAAACATAACGAAAAATATTTATGAAAACTATTCCATTGTGTCTGTTTCAAAATTAGAAAACATACATTTAATGTATTTTTAGTTAAACTGGCGATTATAAGTCAAAAGCCTGGCTCAGCAACTCGAGCTCGGCAGTTCCTGGCGGCTCAGCAGGGTATGTCATACCACAACTTTTTCTGTGGCTGCGAAATAAGCTCTGTGTTTTTCCCACTTTTTTGGAGCATAACGAAACACCGATGGGAATATCCCGTCTAGGTAAAATTACCTTTTGGCAAATTTAACAAATTGATTATCCCGAGAATACCTGACATCCTGAAAGAAATACACATGAGCCCACTCGTGGGAAAACCAACAATGTGGTTTCCGAACAGGTCCGATACCAATCGGACTGCACAGAAACAGAAGACAGCTAGAAGCATGACATTTCGTATTTAGGAAGTAGAGGGATTGTTCTATCCGGGTAGCGAAAACAAAGGCGCTGATCAGCTTCGCGGTTACCGCGAAGCTGATCTGCGTCTTTGTTTTCGCCTATGCAGATTGTTGCTTTTCCCATGAGGCGGCTCATATATAGAATTAGTTTTTTTTAGAATTGAACAAATTTTCTCTTTCAAATCACAGCAAACGAATGACGAAGAATTAGGCACCATGAAATTGATCTACGCCCTTAAATAAATTCTTTACTGACTTTTCCAGGCCAATTTGTCTGTTTCTTCTGTATTTTGTTCTGTAGCACATACCATCTTTGTTTCTGTTTGATGCCAGCTGGATGTCCTAGTCACTGAAAAAAAAGAGCTATTCATCTTGTTCATGAAGCCTGTATCTTATGTGATGAATTGTATTGTCTATTTCCCTATTAAATTCAATAGTTGCATGACCTTTTAAGAAGAATATACTACAACATTTATGAAGAACAATATTTCTCTCTTACTTTCAATTTTTGCCAAAAGCTTCAGTTGCACTTGACTGTCTGGTTTCTTGAACTTGGAAGCTAGTCCCAAAATATCTATTTTTTAAACGTCGACAACAGTAACTTTTACCTCAAGAACGATTCAAATAAGCCTAGGTGCATCAAGTAAAGATAAATGTAGGTAACTGAGTGACCATCTATGGAGGAAATAGCTGCTCATTCGGCTTACGATATTTTTTCATAGTATAAGTACCTGACTGTTAATTTAGTTTTTTCCCATCTCGTTTTTTTGAGTGGGAATCTTTTTCCTGATTGTGCCTTTTCCTGATCCTTGCATTCTTGTACCTTTATCTCTAAAGTACCTTTTTCATCTTGATGCTATCGCCGCTCCAGTTCATCACTTCATGACAGGTTGTGAATCCAAGAGCAGTTGGTCTGTACTTGACTCCTGTGCTCTCGTCTGGCAGACTTCATAAGTGTCATCTTCCGCATGTTTTTAAAGGTTTGCCAAACTTCAACATGCACAAACGAAACAACAACATTGCTTGATCCAACCTTTCATCACCTCTTCCCAAGGTGGGCTTATATAAAATTTCGTTTTGATTGCCCAAGTGGTTTCTGAGAAAATGGTGTCTTAATTTTAATTTGTAAAGAACATTTTACCAAGGTCAAAAAATTACCATGACCTTGAATACTGAGAAATGCATACCACTGTGAGGCCCATTTTAAGTATACGAAATGTTTTCAGAAGCTGCAGAAGCTGAGGGTGAGGTTATGGCCATGTAAAATCGATTTAAGCCCGCCAGTAATTTTATATTACTATATCGTGGTGTTTAAATTTTTTGTGTTGTTGGCTCCTTGTGTATGTTTTCAAATTTTAGTTAAGTTTTGGTAACTGAGTGGCCATCTTTTTGGCAAATAGCTGCTCATTCGGCTTACGATATGTTTTCAGGGCACAAGTACATGATTGTTAATTTATTTTTCCCATCTAGGTTATTGGAGTGGGAATCCTTTTCCGATAGCGCCTTTTCCTCATCTTTGCCTACTTGTACCTTTTTTAATTTCGGTTGGTCCCAGGATGCAGAGATTTTGCAGATTTAATGTGAAAATTAGTAGCAGGACCCAAAAGTTTGCAGCTGGTACCTGTGATGTGGTATCAAATGAGTCCCAAGTACCCATAGTCTAAAAATTGTAAATAAATCACTGATGTTTACTTAAAACATTGTGCATACACGCTAGAACCGCCAACAGAGGTGTCTCTAAAGAGTGTCCATAAAACATGATTGTGGGTAGTGGATACACTCTAGAAGCACCTCGGTCAGGCGGTTACAACGAGTACCAATAAAACATGATTGTGGCTACACACTAGAGCCACCTCGCTTCTAACGGTTACCTACAAAACATGATTGTTCTAACATGCTAGAATCGCCTCGTTTCAGCAAAATAATGAAGAAAAACAGAGTACCAATGGTACTTTAAAACGCTCACCTGAGAGATGCTGTCTATACCAATAAAATATGTTTGAATATTATGGAAAATACCTCCAGTAGAGGGGCAGATGAAGCCCTTGGGCAATATTCTTTTCAAAATAATCAATATCCCGCCCATGTGCCAATTTCCTGCAAGTTGTTTCAAATGACATTTAACAGTAATTTTATATTACTGATCGTTCCAAGGCGATACTTCTGTTGTGGTTAATATTTTTTATGTCTTGGTGTTTATTTTTTGTGCTGTTGGCGCCTTATGTATGTTATCATATTTTCGTTAAGTTTAGGTAATTGAGTGGCCAACTATTGGAAATAGCTGCTCATTCGGCTTACTAAATGTATGCATGGTCTTAGTACCTTATTGTTAGTTTGTTTTTTTCATGCCTCGGTTTTTGGAGTGGGAATCTTTTTCTGATTGCGCCTTTTCCTGATCGTTGCCTACTTGTACCTGTTTACACATCCAAATAAATAGGCGACTCATGCAGACCGTGCTCTAAAATAGGTCAAGGTCATCACAGGGCCATGGTTTATTTGTACCGTGTAGTACTTGAGTCATTGATGCTTCATGCCGAGTTTCGTTGAAATCAGTCTGCCAGATCCAGAGAAGCAGATTTTTGAACGGTTGTACTTTATATGGGCATGGCGGCCATACTGGTCACGTGACCTGAATTATTGATTGATTCCCCCTTCTTATAGTATGATTCACATAAAATTTGCATTTGATTTTCCAAGCGGTTTCAGAGATGAAGATCTTTGAATATCATAGTAATATACATGTACCAGTATATTGCCCTGGAGTGGGAGCAGTTGAGCACCTTGGGTCCATTGTTTTAAGCATTATTAATATTCAGTCATATTGACCATTTCTTTTAAGATTTTCCCTTTTAATGACATTTCAACAGTTTTCCATATTCAAATGCATAGACGACATATGTTGACCTTGCCGTAAAATAGGTCAAGGTCAACACAGGATCATTTATAAACACATGTAGTGCTTGAGTAATTAATGCTTCGTGCCAAGTTTTGTTGAAATTGGTACATCGGTTCCGGAGAAGAAGATTTTTAAATGTGTCTTACCATATACAGTATATTGGTCTGACGGCCATCTTGGTCATGTGACCTGGATTATGTATATACACTTTCGTTGCCACTTCCTATAAAATTTGGCTTTGATTGGCAAAGCGGTTTCAGAGAAGTAGATCTATGAAATTGTGGACGGACGACGGACAGACGGACGGACGCCGGAGCATGGGTATACAATAAGCTCTCATTGTGAGCCTAACGGTTCAGGTGAGCAAAAATACATACCCCCATAGACCCAGTTTAAGTACACCACAACTTCTTTATAACACTATTGTTTGGATCCAAGCCAATTTCCGTGTTAATTATCAAACCCGCGTCAGAATGAGAGTAAAATGTTTAGCAAAAATAGGTCAACTAGAAACCAACAATGATCAGTGTACATACAAGGTCGTGTTATAACGAACCGTGTTGTAAAGAGGTCCATGTGGGTAAATGTTGGCTAATGTTCCATTCAACACGCTTTCATCTCATATCTTCATTTCAAGTGCTCATAAGCCATCACTGGGGGTACACCTTTGTCCTTTCTTTCTTTCTTTCTTTCTTTCTTTCTTTCTTTCTTTCTTTCTTTCTTTCTTTCTTTCTTTCTTTCTCTTATTCATTCCTTTCATTCATTAATTCATTCATTCATTCTTTCTTTCTTTCTTTCTTTCTCATCATATTTAGTTCATTCGTTCCCCTTTCGCTCTCTCTCATTTTATCTTCCTGTGTATGTGAGTCTATGATTAAAAATGGCCCTTAATATTTGTGTGTGAAATAAATGTAAGAGAAACAACTGATGTTAAACACTGCAGAATGACCGAAAGTGATTATCTTATATCGAATGCACGTTGTCATACTTGCTTGCGTTACAACTATTTTTTTGGAGTTATTGCTGAATACCTGAACCTAATTAATGTATACTGATAATGAAATAAGTCCACACCCTACACCTTATCACTATCATGTTCTGTAGTATTCTTGTTATAGAGTTGAGCAATGTCTTACACATTATCAAAACGATGTTATATATTCGCTTAATAACTGTTCTCTCTTTCTCTATGCATTAGAATTTCATATCATTTACTCTTTCTTTTTTTCTTCCTCTATCCCTATAATTACATTTCGTTCCTTTCCTCTGCACCGCCTCCTAATTGTATCTGTAATTTGTATAAATTTACTGCCACATTCGCTTTTCTTTCTTTCATTTTTCCTTTAAATATGTATTGTTGTCGCGCCAGGATGTACGTGTATGCTATATGATTTATGCTGTTTCATATTTGCCTCATATTGTCAGTGTGTGACTTGAGAGAAATAAAGTTTATGTTCGTTCGTTCTATAAGATAATTATCATAACACTCCGTCGTGTCGATTTAAATGAACCATTTCAACATAATATTGTACAAAATCATTTTGTACTCATAACCCACGACAGTATATGTAAACACAATAGTTGTACATACCGAGGAAATCCTACCAACATTTCAAACTAATACGAGGATGGGTCAGGGAATTCTGTCATAGGTGTTATATTACGATAAATAGACATGATAGGTTTCTGAATTATACATTGTTAGAAAGGGCAACATTATATATCTTTATAATGATACCAAATCCATGCCCCAAAGAAAATTATAGTTTGAATTATCCGTCTTCAAAGACAGGTGTGGTGAAACCACTGGCATGTTTTCTTGAAAATGTTAACTTTGTATTGTGTCTTTCATGTGTTGTATATTTATAACTACTGGTTATATTTTCTTCAATTTTTTGTGATAAATTCTGATATATTTAGAAAAGCAATCCATCAGAAATGAACGTCACAAGTGCGCTACTGACTGTATAATGATTCGATAAAGATGACGCCATTGTAATATGTACCCCTGTAACTGTTCAATATCACTGTGTCATTATAATTGCTGGCGTTATTATGATTTCACGTCAGAACAGACTAAGATTATACACACGGCTAACAAACCTTTAAATGCGTAACCGCCGGTTAAGAAAGAAAATCCGATTCACACCCTTCCGGTTCCGCATATGATGACCAAGAAAAGATAAACAAAACATACACTAGTAGGATCGATTGATGATTATATTTTAGTACAGAAATATATTGATTATCTATGAATGCTATTTTGTCACTTATTTACTATTGTAACTCAGCACCAAAGTAGCTCGCAAAATAATTCGATGGTCTTTGAGTTATTTATTCCCTTCTTCGAACATGGTGTTCCAACAAGGCCAAAGTCGGCGAAATACAACTAAAAATTGGACAATTTGCTGGTAAATATCAAATTTTAGTGATTGTTCCACGACAAATTTACAGATATGTATTAACTAAATTGCATCTGATGTCTGTGCCAGTATTTCGTTGTGTTAGTGCCCGTCATTATCGATTTGAAGGGAAGGAAAAGATGGGTACGCATTTAATCATTAAAATATGAAGGATATATTTCAAGATACGTTTGAAAACATTATGGTATTTATTTCCCTGTAAAGCGTTTTGAAAGACATAAAACCAAGGAAAAAACAAATTGAAGTATACAGAATGCTGTAAAATCGTCTTCATGAACAGGAATATCATGCATGTGAACTATTGTATTACATGTATTTCATAGACAGTTTGTATTATTTCATATCAAACATTTTCACTGCAAATATCACAAACACACCAAATTTGAGTAAGCAACTATT
This sequence comes from Rugalucina vietnamica, assembly GCA_964017185.1. Classification (NCBI taxonomy): domain Eukaryota; kingdom Metazoa; phylum Mollusca; class Bivalvia; order Lucinida; family Lucinidae; genus Rugalucina; species Rugalucina vietnamica. The sequence goes on along the minus strand of OZ024879.1, from coordinate 54,830,491 downwards.
AAGAAAGGACGAGAGAATGTGACAATAATCTTCAGCCTAAAACAATTGACAAAAACAAAAACTTTAATACATGTGTTCTATAATGACTATATTGCTATCATTTTAATGATTAAATTCGTAACCGAAATGTTGACACAGCTTTTAACCACATATGCATAGAATGCATTGACCAGAGGCAACGAAACTGTCACCAGACCTCACACAATGTTAAAATCATCTGCGCACTGTATTGTTTTCCGTTAATATGGACGTAATGAGCGGAAATCTAAAAATATCCCTGCGACTGACCCGTCGTGTACCATGCAATCCCAACAAGTGTTTTGGGGTAGGGAATAAAAATCATGATTTTAAAGAAAACATTCCGGAAATCCTTTGGGGTCCAAATATAGCAATGTCTAACTAATAAAATAGCATTGAGAGAATTATAATATTTGTGTTCGAATCGAAATATTTTACTCGGAAACACGAGCTGCAAAAGTTTGTTTACCTTTTGTTGGTCATCTGATGCAAAACCGGAAGGACATGAATCGGATTTCTTTTCTTAACCGCGGTTACGCATTTAAAGGTTTGTTAGCCGTGATACAGCTAAATGGTTAAATGCATTTAAAGCTTCAAAGTCCATGCCTAGATGTCATTCTGTCTTTGAATTTAAACTGCAATTTTAAAAACATGCCAGGACAGGCCGATTTCATCATTTCGTTGTGCTATAAAACAATTAAATTAAGTTGAAGAAGTTTGAGTTTTGCAGGATATAATCATCCATATTTGAAGAGTATATAGCACTGATGACTTTTTTCGAAATCATTTTATTGTATATTTTTGAATTGTTTTCTTTAAACCATGCCAGTGTCAGCGAGTCACTTCTTCAAAAGTGATTTATTACAGTTCATTCATGAAGAGCCACAAACAACTTTAATCACAGGTAATAGCCAGAGAAGCGGTCTTCCAGATGTTGCTATTTTAAAATAGTTTGCAATGACAGTTACCGAAAAATATATGGAGTGACAGAACTTTTTTACCGATCCTCGTATCTAACTGTATTTAAACGTGTACGCTTAAAGTACACTCAGCAATCCATTTTATCACATTGCAAACTTAAACTGTTCATGGCCAGTGACCTTACTTCCAGATAGGTGCCTACCCATACTTGTGGTCGGAAAAAAATCTAAAAGAAAATTTTAAAACGACTACGATAGACATTACGAAAACTTGCCCATGCAAATTTTTTCTGCTTTTAAAACTGAAAATTTCATCATGAAATTTTCGATATTTTATAACATGTTTGCTCTAAACATTGGTTGTGGGTACACGTTAGAACCGCCGCGGCGAGGCGGGTTTATCGAGTATCTACAATCTATGTTCTGGACCAGAAATAAGAAAAAAAATAGGTATATCCCTGCATACCCAAGTTTTACTATACAAAGGTGGGGTTTAAGTGGGTATTTATCGCTTGGACACGTTCCTTATAAAACAAACGGGGAATTCGAAACCATGCACTTTTCATAGTGTAAAAATGTTTATCTTACCGAACTTTTGTTTTATTACTGGGTCCCAATAAACGATTTGGAATCCATGAAAAATTGAACTGGAGTGCAAGGTCCCAGGGTAACTGAAACGTAATACGGAATATGTAACATCAGCGAGGATATTTAAAAAATCAAATCTCAGGCTCCGTTTGAATAAAAACTCTTAAGCAAAAGTAAGCAGTGTTCAAGAGTCGGAAATAATTGTGCAATCAGAAATAAATTATCGCCCCAAAAATGAGGTGGAAGAAATCTAAATTGGCAGTCAGGTACTACTGCAAAGACAACATATCGTTTTCAAAATTCGCAGCTCTTTCCTAATAAGCGCCACTCAGTTACCCGAAATTAACATTAGTTATATAAAAACTTGCAAAGCGTGCAAACAGCACAAACATCCAACACTAAAGCATAAAACAAATATAACCAAAACATAAATATCTACTTAGACGTTGTTGTTTTATCATACACCTTGTTTAATTTTGCAAAATAACAGTAATTCTCTTTCGCACCTTGTTGCCAAATCTAAAGGGTCACTGACTTTTAGCAGCCAAAACCTCGGTATGGCATATCCCCTTTCTCATTAATATGCTCACTGCTTTTAAAGGATATTATTTTTTATTTTTATTTGATGCCCTGTGTGTGTAGATATTGTAAGTTTAACTGTATAAATATCTTGTCTTTCTAGTCCTACTTTGATTAATTCACGTTGTTAAAGTTGGTATTATGTGAATCCAGGACCCAGTTGGTTCAAAACTGTGTAAGCTTTACGCTGTCGATAAGCCCTCAATTTGCTAACTATATATCGACTTCAAAAGCAAATACACTGTTTTTGTTGTAGTTGTTGTTGTTGTTTTTTGAGAAAAAAAAATGTGAAAATCATTGCAAAGATTGGGATTCTCACATTTTTTTCAACATAAAATAAAAGTGTATTTGTAATGCTGCCATTTGAAATTTTAACGAATCGCTAACTAACGATTTCGTTAATTTTGAACAACTGGCCCCTTGTTGTTTACGTATTCGATTATTGCAAATAATCAAAACAAACAAATTGTACTTATGAAGGAGGAAGTAAAATATGAAATTCACCTTATTAAAATAAAGTAAGCGGTAAATCAATAACCAAAAAAAAGGTACAAATAGGCAAAGATCAGGAAAAGGCGCAATCAGAAAAAGATTCCCACTCCAAAAAACCGAGGTGGGAAAAAACCAAACTAACAATCAGGTACTTATACCATGAAATCATTTCGTAAGCCGAATGAGCAGTTATTTTCCCAATAGGTGGCCACTCAGTTACCTTAACTAAAAATATGAAAACATACATAAGGCGCCAACAGCACAAAATATTTTAAACACCAAGACATAAAACAAAAAGAACCACCAAAGAAGTATTGACTTGGAACGATCAGTAGCACAAAGTTACTGGCGGGTTTAAATCGATTTTAAATGGCCATAACCTCACCCTCAGCTTCTGCAGTGGTTCATAACATTTAGTTAGTTCTTCGGTCCTCGTGGTGAATCTTTAACTAGTCCATGAATCATCAAGAACAAACAAATAAATCATGATAAACATCCTGATGAATCAAAAACCAGGACTCACAGATTGAGTAAGCTGCCCGACGATGGAGATCCCTGGGCGCCGAATAAATTACTAACTCCGGAGCAAAAGAAAAACATCAGTTGGACCCCGGTGGGCCAAGCAACAGACAAGAAGCTCCGGCCCCAACCAACTAAAATGAATAGCTTTAAGTCGGGGCCATCATAGAGTCTGACGCCCGACCCACCGGCGTGCAATTAAAGAAGGCAGCATAGTTATCAACCGTGATTGGGTTAAAAACTAAGCATGCAGACTGTCGCATAACATTCAAGTTATAACCTATACGTCTGTAACGTGTTATGATTTTTCTAAACTGAAAAGAAAAATCATTACTTCCTATAAGTTTCTTAAATTTGTAAACCAAGTCACCATAAAATTCTGGTTCCGAAAGGCCCTCACTTAAAAGCGTCTTTAACCCAACATTATATTTGGAAATCAATTCATAGTTCTACGATAAAATTTAGAAAAGGTTTTTCGAAGTTTATGATACCGATAGCCCTGTTGGAGAAGTTTGGCCGTTAAACATTTATTTCGAGCGTTGAAGTCTGTAACATGATTGCAGACTCTAGCAAACCTAATAACTTGAGAAATGTATACACCATAAGAAGCACGACGAGGAACGTCACCATCCAAAAACGGAAAATTTACTATATAAAAATCAAAGTCATCGCGCTTATCATAAATTTTAGAAGAAACAAATCCATTTGCAACAGAAAGATGTAGATCTTAAACTCCGTCGTTTTTGTGCTGATTGTGAGATAATAGTTATCACATGACTGTGAGACTTGATCCATGGCTCTTTGCATTTTGTCTCTGTGCTGGCATTCTTATCCATATCATCTGCATAGAGGAGCTCATCTAGCACATCAGTCTGCACCTTAGTTTTGGCTTGCAACCTTCTAAGGTTAAATTTATTGCCATCAAACGGCAACTGATTGGAAAATCAGTGTCACTGTCCCAACAAGCATCCAAGAGCATGGTAGGAAACATCATGCTGAACAGTTTTGGTGCCATAACACAGCCTTGTTTGACACAGCCTTGTACCTCAAAGGGTTTAGAGAACTCTTCATCGTTTTGCACACGTGTCTGCATGCCATCATGAAATTGTCGCACTATTGCTATGAATCTGTGTGGATAGCCAAACATGGCCATGATTTTTCAGAGTCCATCACAACAGTGTCAAAAGCTTTGGTCAGGTCGACAAATGTCATGTATAGGTCTACATTCTGTTCTTGGCATTTCTCCTGAAGCTGCCTTGCTCTCGTGCACGAGTCGTACGTCCTACGCTCCCAGCGCGTAGCCAAACGTACGACACACTCCGGTAATACCGGATGAAGAACACGATAATGACGAATAGTAGTCCAACACTGAGGACAGCCAGTGAAATTTTGACAAAAAATTGTCGCGTTATTAAACCGGTTCCTGACTTTTTCCTGGAACTCCATTGTAAGAGGTGTTTTTGTACATCAGGAAACATTTCCGTTCAATGTATACCCCATTAAACCCCACTTTTATATAGAAAAGCTGGGGGTTTGCAGGGGTATACCCATTTTTCTTAATTTTGAATAGGCCGGTCGCTCCCTCATGCGGAACCGTAAAACCCGGTCAAAAGAGGTGCCACCTGTTTGCCGTGGGTGGATACCCGTAAGCCGGAGAAGAGGATCCTGGAGGTTGAGGGACAGGCCAGAGATCTTCACCTGTCTCAACACGCCTCTTTGGCCTCGGATTCGGTGTAAACGGGAGGCCGTGGAGGCTCGACACGGTCAATCGGCTGCCATGCCTTGCCCTGAGATCTCTTCTTCCTTCTAACTTTTTCAGTATCGAATGATACGCAACCGTGTTCCAAATTTCTTCATTTAATCATCCTTTTCCCTATATCTCAGAAGGCGGTGGTTTAAGGGTCAATCGACGGGCTTGTTTTTCGGTATTTCTGGGTTACTTGGGTCTAGGTTGAGAGGCAGGGTGGGTACAACGTCTGAATGTTATTTCGGTTTTCTTTATTAGACATCTGACTTAATATTCATTTGTTGTTAAAGCTTGGGTAGTCTGAAGTACTTTGGAATCTTGCACGGCGAGTATGACGGGTATGTAGCTTTGGCGCTGGAAACTGGAGAGCCGTTTCCGTATAGCGTCCCCTTGTAGGGCTCCAAGGAGGGTGAAGCGCATAGCCGTCGAGACTTAAAACTAAAAAAATGGATTCAATGACACACAAACGACAACGACCGGACTCCGACGACGATATAGACGCTTCGACACTGTTTAGAGCACAAGAAAATTTTCCAAAGTTTATTATTATTGAGTCAACAAACAAAGAAACACAAGTTACATCACTGTCACCTTTTGTTATTGAGAAACAAATTGAATCTATGATAGGCACACCAAAATCTGTGAAGAAATTAAAAAACGGAACATTGTTAGTAGAAACAACAAGGAAAATGCAAACAGATATTCTTTTAAAATCAAAAAAGTTCTTCAATCTACCAGTAGAGGTTAAACCACACAAAACTCTAAACTCTTCCAAAGGCATAATCAGAGACAGAAATCTCAAAGGAGAATCGGAAAAGAACATACTCGAGTACTTGGAAAATCAAGGTGTTAAAGCAGTAAAACGCTTCACAGTTAAAAAAGGACAAGACACAATCAACACGAATACACTTCTTTTAACATTTGACTCAGTTGTACCACCTAAATCTCTGAAAATCTTTTATCAAATTATTCCTGTCGATCTGTACATACCAAATCCTTTGAGATGCTTTAACTGTCAGAAATTTGGACACCATGAGGACAAATGCCCAGTTGACCCCGGGTCAGTCTGTGAAAGATGTGGTATGGGAAACCATGACCATCATACAAATCACTGCAAAAACCCCACAAAATGTGTCAACTGTGGCGGAGCACATCTATCACGGTCAAATGAATGCGAAACATGGAAGAAGGAAAAAGAAATCATGCGATTGAAGATAACAAAGAACTTGACATATCTTGAAGCTCGAAAACAACTTGAACAGAAGCCTGAATTTAGTTTCTCACATATAGTCAAATCACTTGCTGCCAAACCAGAAACCAAAACAGCTGCTACACAATACAGTGTCGAAGACTGTAAGATTACAGAGAGTTCAAAAGTTCTCATTGCGAGGAAACCAAACAGAAACAATAATTCTCAAAATCAGAACGTAACATCAAGCAAATCTCTGTCAGAACAAGCCAAAGTTCAAAACCAAACCAACCGAGTACAAACGCAAAACCACATTCTGCATCCAGTAGGGTGCAGAAGGGATCAGATGATCCCGTCCAACAGTATAACAAATTTGGAGCTCTGGCTAATGACGATGCCATGGAGATGGACGAGGTTGCCTCGCGCCCTGGTTCCCGTGGCCATCGTCCTCGGTCACCAATCACAGCTCCAAAGTAAAAGTTTCCAGTCTACATTTAAACAAAAGGTCACGCATTTAAATCTCCTCTCTAAATTATTTAATGGGTAGCAAATATAAAATAATACAATGGAACTGTCGAGGTGTAAAACCACGTTTTGAAGAACTACTACTTCTTTTGTCACTACTTAGACCTTCTGTTTTCTGTCTTCAAGAAACTTTCCTCAAACCTAATGACACGTTTACTTTGAAAGGCTTTAATATTTACAATCACATACACTTGGATTGTCTAAGAGCATCTGGTGGAAGCTCTTTACTTGTCCATTCAACATTACCACAACGTCAAATTAAACTTAAAACGGATCTACAAGCGGTAGCTGTTTCTGTTACACTCGAGAAAGAGATAACTTTCTGCTCAGTCTATATCCCTCCCTCTTATCTTTTAAAATCTGAACAACTTACTTCTTTACTTCAACAGCTTCCTTCACCCTATATGTTGGTAGGTGACTTCAATGGTCACAATGTGCTTTGGGGTTGTAATGACAATGATCCCAGAGGAGAATTAATCGAGGATTTCATCACGAAAAACGACATTTGTTTGATGAATGATAAATCTAACACTTATCTAGATTCTGGTAAAGGCACATTCTCATCCCTTGATCTTTCACTCTGTCACCCCTCTCTCTATCTTGACTATGACTGGTCTGTTTGTGAAAATCAACGTGGATCTGACCACTTTCCAATTTTGATTGAAAGCGTTCAGACTCATGATGAAGCCCATAATCCCAAATGGAAATTGAATAAAGCAGATTGGGATTTATTTCATACTTTATGTAATGAGTCCCTTACTGATACTTTTGTCTCTGATTCTTCTGATCCTATAACTGACTTCACCTCTTCTTTAATAAATATATCTGAGAAATGTATCCCCAAAACCTCGACGAACCCAAAGAAAAGTAACCCATGGTATAATGACGATTGTAAAGAAGCTATCAAACAACGGAAAGACACTTTGTCGAAGTTCTGCAAGTTCCCAACGCATGAAAATTTAAATAGTTATAGGAATTCTAGAGCAAAAGCCCGTCGGACTATAAAGTCTGCAAAACGCAAATCATGGAGAACATACGTATCGAATTTGAATTATAAAACACCCACTAAAAAAGTTTGGGACATGGTTAGGAAAATATCCGGTAAATCTAAATCTGCTTCTTATCACCATCTTAATTACAATTTCAACAATGCGAACGAAACAGCGTCCACAAAACAAGATATAGCAGATACTTTGGCATCACAATTTTGTTCAAATTCCTCAACCAGTCATTATTCGGAGGAATTTCAAAAATATAAGAAAGAACAAGAAAAGACTAAGTTAAACTTTAAGTCCTCAAATAATGAAGAATACAATACTCCTTTTAATTTGGATGAACTAAAAGACGCCATCAGTAAAGCCCATGATACAGCAACAGGTCCCGACGAAGTTCACTATCAAATGTTAAAACATCTTCCACCAAAATCACTTCTTGCTCTCTTAGATATATTTAATGATATGTGGGAAACTGGAAAGTTTCCCGAAAGTTGGGAACTAGCCACTATAATACCAATTCCTAAACCTGGAAAAGACCATGCAGAACCTAACAGCTATAGACCGATAGCACTTACAAGTTGTCTTTGCAAAACTTTAGAGAGAATGATAAATGTAAGACTTGTTTGGTACTTAGAAAGTAATAACCTAATATCTCCTGTTCAGTCGGGCTTCCGTTCTGAACGAAGTACCAACGACAATCTAGTAAGACTGGAAACCTTTATTCGTGATGCCTTTGTTGCAAAAGAGCATGTTGTTGCTGTGTTTTTCGACTTGGAAAAAGCTTATGATACCACCTGGAGACATGGTATTATGCGAGATCTACATGATCTCGGAATACGAGGCAGATTAGCTACATTTATCGAAAATTTCCTTGCGGATCGTTGGATCCAGGTTCGTGTTGGATCAACTTTATCCGAAAAGTTCGACCAAGCACAGGGTGTCCCACAAGGGAGCATCTTGTCTACAACATTGTTCAATATTAAGATAAATAGCATAATGGATTGCTTGGATCCTAAAACAGATGGATCATTATATGTAGATGATTTCTGTATGTGTTACAGGTCAAAAAGTATGAGAACTATCGAAAGGCACTTACAGCAGTGCATCAACAGAATAGAAAACTGGGCCTCACATAATGGTTTCAAATTTTCCAAGTCGAAAACTCAATGTGTACATTTTTGTCAACTACGGAAAGTACACAATGATCCCGAACTTTATTTATATGGTTCTCTTATTCCAGTAGTTGAAGATTTTAAATTTCTTGGAGTTCTTTTCGATCGTAAACTTTCTTTCATTCCACATATCAAGTACTTAAAAGCCAAATGCCTGAAAGCGTTGAACTTACTGAAAGTATTATCACACACAGACTGGGGTGCTGATCGCACTGTCCTTCTCCAGCTATACCGTTCCCTCATTCGTTCGAAATTAGATTATGGATCCATCGTATATGGATCGGCAAGACCATCATATATCATTTCTCTTGACACAGTGCATCATCAAGGCCTAAGATTAGCTCTGGGTGCTTTTCGAACATCACCTGTACAAAGCCTCTACGTCGAGGCTGAAGAGCCATCTCTATATTTACGACGAGAGAAACTTGCCCTACAGTACGCCATTAGAATTGCTGCTAATCCATCAAATCCAGTTCATAAGGTGTCTTTTCCGCCATATATTTCTGAAGAAGTCGTACAGCTTTACGAAAGTAAACCAAAGGCTATTCGGTCCTTTGGTTTACGGGTTGCACCACTTTTAGAATCAGCAAACATCCAAAAAGATAAAATAGAAGAACATTTTGTTTCAGAAATACCATCATGGTGCTTTAGAAAACCAGAAGTTAATTTGACTCTACATACAGGGAAAAAATCCGACTCAAATCCACACCTTCTAAAAGAAAGTTTTCATCAACTACAATCTCAATTTATTGACTATCAATGTATTTATACTGATGGTTCAAAAGAAGAAAACAAAGTTGGTTGTGCTACTTTTACAAACGGCAATTGCAAAACATTACGTTTACCTGATGGCTCTTCAATTTTCACAGCGGAAGCTAAAGCTCTAGACTTAGCTTTAGATTTCAAAAATGAAAGTAACTTAAAGGACAAATTTATTATTTTTTCTGACTCTATGTCAGTTCTACAGGCCTTAAACCATACATCATCCAAAAACCCTCAAATACAAAAACTATTAATAAAACATCATACCATCTCGGAATTGAAAACAATTATCTATTGCTGGGTTCCCAGTCATATAGGTATATATGGAAATGAGAAAGTTGATAAGAACGCTAAAGAATCGTTAAATCTAGAAGAAACCGTTTTTAAAATTCCTTATGTCAATTTTAAACCTTTTATTAACGAGTACATCTCTGACAAATGGCAAACAATCTGGAACGGAGCGAAGTTTGATAAATTGAGGGAAGTCGAACCGATCGTTAAACAACCAAAAGCAATTCATAAACTTTCGAGACGAGAAGAAATCGTTCTTGCTCGTCTCCGAATTGGTCATACAAGAATAACACATTCCCACTTATTAAAGCGAGAAGATGAGCCTAAATGCATTGGCTGTGATACACCATTCACAGTTAAACACTTTCTTTTAGAATGCACTGACTTTGCAGCAGAGCGAATTTCTTGTTTTCAAGCTAATAACTTGAAAGAATTGTTCAAAGATGTACCCGTTGGAAAGATTTTATCATTTCTTAGACAAGTAAATCTGTTTTATAAAATATAATTTTTAAATCACCAATCTTATTATTTCATATATCGTTTCTTTACAACGACATTTATATCTTACTTAGTGTTACTTTTTAATACGAGTTCAATATATTTTAACGTTTTACCTTGTTAGACGCTAATGACCCATCAGGGTTGATGCGTCGTTAAACAACAAACAAACAAACAAACAAAAAATAATTTTACCAATAAAAAATTTCGTTTTTGCTATTGAGAAAAATCTCTATATATTGCATGGACGTGTTTTCGTAATGACTTAAAATGCTGTCAAAGAATATAGTATGACACGCATTAAACGCTGGTTAGCGAATATAGTTCACCGATATGGAATCCTCAACACGAAACTCCCATCAAGAAAATTGAACAAGTACAGCGGAATGCAGCTCGCTTTGTGTTAAATAAACCTTATAATCGGCAAAACCCGACAAGTGTTACTACCATGTTGCAACACTGAATTGGCCAACAATGGAGGTCGTAAAACTTCAGACTTAATTCTCATATTCAAGGTTGTTAACAGCCTTGAAGCTGTACTTGTGAACTATCTACCACCCAGATCGCAACGGTATGCTGATTGTATCAGATTCATCGCATACCACTGCAGAGTGAATGTATATCAACATTCGTTCATCCCCCGGATCGTGATTCCCTGGAACCGACTACCAGACTCCACTATCAACCTACAGAGCTTGGATGGCTTCAAACTCGCTGTCCAGCCCGTACACAGGATGTAAGGTACTCAGGAACTGTACAGTGTATATATACGTTTGTTTTTTTATTACACTATAAATACACGTTTTAAACCTTTCAATGCGGCTGGCGTCGTGCAAGCGAAAACCTAACACCCTTGTCGAGATGTCTGCCCAGCGGATTTTGATAAGAAATATCATCGAAGTTGGAGTTGAAAAGATGACACAAATCCATACGTAACTGCTCCAAACCATGACTACGGTAAAACGTCCTTGGCTCACGGTACAGAACTAGCCAGGAAAGGCCACACCAGTAAACTCGTCTCGCCGAATGCCATGGAATACAAGCTAACCCTAATTGGTATCTATCGTCCAAGTATGAATGCTATCTCATAAGTGGTTGTCAAGATATGGACTAGAAAACTTTAACGCAAATATGACGCGCACGCGCATGCAAACGCGAACGGGAACGTGAACGACCGGGGTGACTGCAATACCTCTATGCACTTCGTGCTGTTAAGCTAAAACACTTTAGTTTTGTCTCATTTGTACCATTCTACGGATCTTTGAAATTGAAATATCAGAATTTTACAAACTTGATGACGTATATATTTAGCATCTTTCAACTATACGGCTGTGCAGCGGCCCCCAGGCTATTGAGACAGTGAAAGGTTGGCGCCGATCTGATCAACCGAACGTTACATGTCTCGTAAATATGCTATATTACGTCGATTACGTCGACCATGACCATTTTGACAAGGCAATCGCTGCAAAAATTGTGTTTTTAATAAGATAGCGATGCCAGGGGACAAATTGTAGTCCTGCTGAATATTTTTTTGCAGTTTTGGATTTTGCTATATCGAAGACAGTTGTTCTCACATTACTCATTATTTTCATTCGAAATCCACAACATAGTTTGCACACATATCAATGCTCATAAGTGCCAAATAACATCAAAAACGGAAAACTATGAATATAAAAAACATTTAAATTCCAACTTTTGCGTTTTCAAAGCGTTTCCTATTGGGGAAGTAGTTGCTCATTCGGCTTACGATATGTTTTCATGGTATAAGTACCTGATTGTAAATTTAGTTTTTTCCCCACCTCGGTTTTTGGAATGGGAATCTTTTTCTGATTGCGCATTTTTTAATCTTTGCCTACTTATACCTTTTTCAGTGTATGCATATTGTGATACACTTGAATGGTGACACTGTAGGATATAGGCTCTACAGACAATGTTCAAAAGTTATAGATTAAATGATTCTTTGACAAAAAACATCTGATCTTTGCCTACTTGTACCTTTTTTAGTGTATGCATATTGTGATACACTTGAATGATGACACTGTAGGATATAGGCATTACAGCCAATGTTCAAATGTTATAGATTAAATAAGTGTTTGACTAAAACAGTGAGAGATTGCAACTCGCTTTTTATAAAAAATGCGAGATAAGAAATATAAGCCCTTTCCTGATTTTTGTACTCATTTCGTTCAATTCGTACTCATTTAACCAACTCCTTTATTTACGCATTTACTCTGAACAAAATCAAATATATCAAACAAAGTTCCTCATTTGACCATTGTCAAATGCCTCAATTGTCCATTTTTTGTCCGATTTTACGTTTCGTTATCTCAATGTAAGCACAGTGGTTCATTCAAGTTGTTAACATTAACAAAAAGTGAATTCGATCAAGACAAATAATAAAAACCAACACAATATACTTTTAGAGCAGGAAGTAAAAATATGAAATCCGCCCTATTAAAATAAAGTTAACGATAATTCTATTACCAATCTTATAAGTAAATGCATTGTGTTATTTCCCTTTGCAAGAGCAGTGATTTTGATGGTTTCTTTGATATAATAATGAATCTTGTACCAAGAAACCCCTCCACCTTAAACCTGTGAAATTACTGAGCCTTACTGACAGTCCCAGTGCTGTTGAGTTTGATTCAAACAACGTTTTAAACAACACTATACACATCCATGTAAATCTCGGGTTATACATGAAATGTATATCTTAAATAATTCACAGTTCCTTTCTAACCTGTGATTATGTTGTACACCATACTCTGACATACAAACGATGCTTCAAACGAGGTTTCTCAAATAAAAAAATGGTGTATCTTTTGGGTTGTCGATCTGAATGACACTAACCGGGGTCTGCATCTTCACAGACTAACAGATTGTTGATAGTTTGGATCTAGGAAGTCCTTTCTAATAGAATGTTTGTACATTTTTCGGCTAAGCGGCTATGCATGACATGCATCGATGATGATAGAACTGGTTTTCTCATAATTAGGATCATAAAATGGCAATTTTATTAAAAATACATTATAGAGGTTGAGAAAAATCAACGTGTTTGAGTACGTGAATGCATGGGGCAGTTTTGCTCAAAATTCCATCTAAAGCAGTACTTGTACAGTAAAGCAGCACTTCACAGTACCGTATTGTATCGCCCGTATCGCAGCAAACAGTGTCATTTATGCCTAGGTCACACTAGCAATATCGTACGCTGCGGGTAGTTGCGGAAACTAAACGTAGCAATCCGCAGGAATTAGTGGGCGGGGCTAACTGTTCTTAATGAATTTACGTAATTTTAATTACCTTTAAATACGGATTCATACGGTATAGTTACGGATATATTCGGATAAATACGGAAAGTAACTTGTCTACATACCTTTCGATACCATCTGTTACGTTTAGACACGGACATGCACCTTCAGATACGCATTTGTTACGCTCTCTTGCGTATAAAACGCTGCAATGTGATGTAAGTGACCGCTGTTTATTATCAAAGTACAGTCACACTATCACATACGGATGCGACGAACGCTACGGACAAGTCATACGTATCTATCCGTTATATCCGTAACGATTCGCATCGTATACGTATATGGCCGTAGCTGTACGTGTTGTATCCGCAGGGTCCGTAGAATCCGCGCCCAAATTTTGAAAAAAGTCAAAATTTCGATACGGACGAAACATCCGTATCTGCACGTGAAGAAATTATAGAACATAATATGCTTTGATTGATTGATTGCTTGATCGAATGATCGGTCGATTGATTGCTCGATCGCGATCGATGTCTCGGTCGATCGATAGACTGATTAATCGATGAGCGATCAGCTGATTGATCGAGTGATTGAATGATCGAAAGTTCGAGTGATTGATCAAGACCGATCGGGTGATAGATCGATTGAGTGATCGTTCTTTCGATCGATCTATCGAGTGATTGATCGATTGCGATCGATCGATTGATTGAATCTTGACGGATCGATCGAGTGATTGATCAATCGAGTGATAGTCGTAAAACAACGGAAATAACTTCTCATAATACTATAATTTGAGTAGCATTTGTGTGTTCGCTTGTTCGTTTGTTGGTTCTCCATTTTTTCTTAGATATTACAGCCTGCTTCTCAGCAAAGCCTCCTTCTGAGGAATCCATATTTTTCATACTGGCTAAAGGAATGCATTGAAAGCACGTGCATATTTGTGAGCATTGGACGCACGGGCGATTCAGTGAGTAAGCGGTATACTTTTCATCACATAACTGTACGCCGACAAAGACCGTAACCGAACAAAATAGCACATATGAAACAGTATCGATCCGCAACAAATGCTTACGACAAGATACGTTTAGTTACGGAATAGATACGGTCTTTGATACCGATTAGATACGGACAATTACGGGTTTTTCATCCGTGCCTGATTTTTGACAATTATCAAAGCTTGGCTGCGGATCTTCCGTGCCCTGTAAATAATGCACGTACAGATACGGACTTTTACGGATATGATACGAATCGTTACGGACAGGACGGATAAATACGGAAGCCCTATCCGCAGCGTCCGCAGCGACCGTAAGTGCTAGTGTGACCTAGGCAATAGATATGTTCTTTATCGTAACGTATTGTTTCGCTAAGCACAGCGAGTTGAAAAACTAAGACCGTTAAGGCACAAACCATTCAGTACGAAACGATATGGTACGGTACGCACAGAAGGGTTCGCTCCGGTTTAAACTTTACGGTACGTTACTGTACAAAGTCACTCGCCTTGTAAACCAGGGGTCGCAGGTTCGATCCCGGGCTTCTCCAAAAACAACGACAAAAATCAACTTCCAGGTTGAGCCTTCGGGTGCTCCCGAGACAACAAAACCACAAAAACAATTTCATAAGTACTGGTCTCGCCCAGGAAAAAAAACGGTACGGTATGAAAAGGTTTTTGGACGTATTGTACGTTGCAAAATGGAACAATGCAAAACGTTTAGGTGGGTATGATGCGATGCGATGCGGTGAATACGATGCAGTGCGGCGCGAAACGTTGCGTTTTGGTCTGCTGCGGTACGCAGTGCTGTGATTGCGGTACGAAACGGTGCGGCGCGGTATGGCGTAATAAATTGTACACATTTTATTGCCATATTCGATATATGGAGTTGAGATGAACAAATCGTGTATGAAACCAAACTGTGAACAATACATCTCCGTCAAACTCCAGTTTCTTGCATTTTTTGCTACACCATCAGGACCGAACAACTAACTAAATGCTGTGAACCCCTGCAGAGGCAGAGGATGAAGTTAGGTACCTTTAAAAGGTACCATCTTTTAAACATTGTTTTAAGTTTAAACTCGTTTAGGCATGTGTCTTTGATTTAGACAACCCTTGTGTAAAATTTTTGAAATTGCAGAATATTTATCTGGCTATCGTCGCCAGTTTCTAAAGGGTCACTGATGAGGATTCAATACCCGAAACTGCGCAATATGGCCCATACTGCCGCCCTTTGAACGTTTTTACTGCTTTCAAATGGATCAGACTAGCGCCACAGTAATTTTATGTTTCTGATCGCTCCAATGCAATACCTGTGTTACATCAAGCGAAGCTAAACTCGGAAAATTCATATGTAACCATCAACTGTATAATGCGCATACTCTCTCTTCCTTTTGGGGATTTATTTGATAAGTGTGAAAAGAAAATCAATGCTTCTGACGTTTGTAGAAGTTTGCATTTTTTCAACACACCCGATGCGCGCTTGCCTTATTCACTGATGTGTGACTGGATTTAAGCTTACACATTTTTAGTGAATAAGTGTCATGTAAACTCGTTTATGTTGTGGTTTAAATAATTTTATGATAGTTTCAAATGATAAATAAACATAAAGCTCTTGTATTTTACTGAATAAAGTATAGTTAATTGCATGGGACAATGATTTATATAGGACAAGAATTGGAACTGACTACGAACGCGAGTCATCTTGAAAATATAGATCTAAGAGATCAATTGTAGTACATTGTATTGTATAGCCAGTAACATAGTCAATCAGTAATACACCCTGAAAAGGCATTTGTATTTTGTATAATATCTAAAAGGACAAATACTATTTCAAATCCACATTTAATATAAGCAATGATATTTGGATGCAAAGGAGAGCGTTAAGTATGTGTTTCTTTGGTCACAAGATGTCTTGCCTTGTTCACTTCGTTACATAACGGTAATAATCTTACAACTGTATTAAAGCAATATTTTTATGTCTAGATTATTGGCAGCACTTTTTTCTGACTTCTTTATAGCTAAGATGGTAAAATAGTGTATGCCAAATGTCCATGTTATTATAGGAATGAATTTTATTTTTGTTGATTTTATCGATGTGTAAACTCAGGCGAATCACTCACAAACTAAATAAAGCCCGAAGGGCTTTATGAAAAAGCTTGTGAGTGATTCGCCTGAGTTTACACATCGATAAAATCAACAAAAATAACAATTCATTCCTTATAATTCCAACTTTGGAAGTAAATTGGAACAATTCATTCCTTATAATTCCAACTTTATAGGAAGTAATGCTTTTTCTTTTCAGTTTAGAAAAATCATAAAACGTTACAGACGTATAGGTTATAACTTGAATGTTATGCGACAGTCTGCATGCTTAGTCTTTAACCCAATCACGGTTGATAACTATGCTGCCTTCTTTAATTGCACGCCGGTGGGTCGGGCGTCAGACTCTATGATGGCCCCGACTTAAAGCTATTCATTTTAGTTGGTTGGGGCCGGAGCTTCTTGTCTGTTGCTTGGCCCACCGGGGTCCAACTGATGTTTTTCTTTAGCTCCGGAGTTAGTAAGTTATTCGGCGCCCAGGGATCTCACTCGTCGGGCAGCTTACTGAATCTGTGAATCCTGGTTTTTGATTCATCAGGATGTTTATCATGATTTATTTGTTTGTTTTATGATGATTCATTTACTAGTTAGAGATTCACCACGAGGACCGAAGAACAAACTAAATGTTATGAACCACTGCAGAAGCTGAGGGGGTGAGGTTACGGCTATGTAAAATCGATTTAAACCCGCCAGTAACGTTGTGTAACTGATCGTTCCAAGTCGATACTTGTGTGGTGGTTCTTTTTGTTTTATGTCTTGGTGTTTAAAATATTTTTGTGCTGTTGGCGCCTTATGTATGTTGGCATATTTTTAGTTAAGTTAAGGTAACTGAGTGGCCACCTATTGGGAAAATAGCTGCTCATTCGGCTTACGAAATGTTTTCATGGTATAAGTACCTGATAGTTAGTTTGGTTTTTTCCCACCTCGGGTTTTGGAGTGGGAGTCTTTTTCTGATTGCGCCTTTTCCTGATCTTTGCCTACTTGTACCTTTTTTTTTGTCCCGTTACACTGCATTTATTTACATTGATTTCATTTTTATAGCCAGCGGAAGGAAAATAGAGCAAAACTGATCTTCATGAGGCAGCCGTCTTGAATATTTCAAAAGCATAGAACTCACTTCTCGCAATTAATAGAAGCTATAACTGGCTTCCTAAAGGCAAGCTGTAAAAGCGGGAGCTTTAAAACATCTCTTTAAAACTGCATTTTGTTAAATATCACGATTTTTGCACTTTTTCCACTTTTCAAGCATTTGGAATATTTTGTTTCATTGTAAGAGATCATACAATCAACAACTACGTTTAAACTGACTTGTACTATATCATGCAAAGCTGCATGTTATTATTTTGTACTTTTCCATTTATCAAGTATTTGAAATATATTGTTACGCTTTAAATAGATCATGTAATAAACAAATGCATTTAATTTGACTTGATCATTTATTCATTCCCTTGTTGTTGTTGTTGTTGTTGTAGATCACCACCGAGATTTTCTCGATGCACCACCCCTGATGAGGCGTAGATTAGGCGGCATAACCCAATACAATGATTATAAACTAGTAAACTTCTAAAAGTTCACTTTTTACATAGCTACACAGGTAGAATTATTGGTGTCTTAAAATAAGGGAGCGTTTAATCTCTTTTCACTTTCAATTACATATTTTTCACAAACAAGTTCTTAGCCTACTGACCTGTTTCTTAACTATGTATCATATAATACCAGTGGTCGACTGCTTCTCTTTCATTTGGATTAAGATTTATAGAGGGAGAAATATAATGATAAAACAGTTTTCATTTATAAAGATGACTTTTATTCATTTGAAATAAGATTCTTTCCAGATTGGCAAAATTTGGAAACACAAATTCAATAAATCCAAATCAAAAATGCCTGGAAACAGTAATTGACCAAACTTGATTCACTCCACTTTACATTATAATCCAGGACAAACAAAATATAAAATGCTTTCATTTTATGTGCAGTTTCGAGTAGCATGCGGTCACAATTAGCCCTAGCAGTGACACCCTCCAAACATGACTGAAAAACAAATAAAACTTCAAAACAAACATACAGATTGTGTGACAAATGTTTCGTGTAAATTACAGTGTGGGTGATACTGGACACGTAAATTATGTAGGAAATTCTCTCGAATCGGTTAACAAACAATTCAACCTATTCAATAATAATATTTTTATTGTTATTTTATTTTATGCAAAATAAGTAGCGTATGTTTATTGATTCTGCATTCAATAATTCTTTAGAACGTAAATCTATTTTAATCATTCAAAGAAAACAACCACGCGAGTACAGTATAAGTTTACTATCTGGAAACCTTACTGAAAAAAAAAAAAAAAAAAAAAAAAAAAAAAAAAAAAAAAAAAAAAAAAAAAAAAAAAACTGGGTCTGTGGTCCGCCGGACTGATGACTTTCGGGAAACCTTCAAACCTTCTTGCAAGGTATATCTAAATTCTGCTTGCGTTGTCTCGGATCGTTCCGGGTAGTATTCATTCGCAAACAACTTTTTGCGCACTCATCGAGATGTTCACCTCGTCGAGGAGATGACGCAATTCTCTGCATTGCTGTCCCCGCTTGTGCGAATTATAGATCACCTCTAAGGGCCGGATATCGACCAGTTTCGAAGGCACGTCTATACCTTTTCTGGAGGTCGGCAGCTCCTATCTCTTCAATGAGTTCGAAAAACTCGGTGTTACGCTTGCGAGATATCCTTTGCAGCTAATATCTTTTTTCCAAAGTGTCGCAAGTGTTAAAGTTTTGTCATGCGCGGCGGTGGAGAAGGTCGAAATTAAATATGACAACAGGATAGTCCACACAAACACTGGTAAAATCCAACTTGAACAAAACTGGGATCCTTTAAAAACAGTTAGCATATTAAAGAGAACCGGGATGGGCCATAACACGGTTTCGGCTACCTAAGCCTCTTCAGTGACCCTTTAGATTTAGTAAAATGGAGCCAAAGAGAAATACTGTTATTTTGCAACTTTCAACACGACAATCAATACAAAGACGTGTATTATCAAAACAGAGCCATTGGTTAGAAAATGAATCTAAACCGGTGATAATTTTCTGATTTTTCAGAATACCCAAGGACCGAAAGGAAAATACAATCTGCACTATGGATGGTTTGGCTATATATATGTAAACTTTCTGACTGGCGTATCAACGCTCGACGATTACATCGAGTCCATTCGCCAGCCCTGCTGCGGAGTGAAATGAGACTATGCGTGAGCAAACCAACAATTTGGGTTCCAACCAGGTCTGACACAAACCGGCCTGTACAGTCACAGAAGCAGGCTTAAAGCTTGGAATTTCTGATTTTAAGAAGAAGGGTTGTACTATCCGAGCAGCGAAAACCAAGAACCCTGATCAGCTTTGCAGTTTCTGCGCCTTTTTTTTCGCCTATGCAAACTGTTGGTTCTCTCATGCAGTAGCTCAAATCTGGATGGCTAAGAAGTCCAGATGAAGTTTGCTTGATGTTTCGATGCTGTGCTAAGTCTGTGATTACTGTAAATAATAGGATGTATTTTCAATTTAAATACCAAGTATTTCACCCATGAAGACCATTGTTAGACCGACATACATGCTAAAAATGTTGTTGTCTTAAAATAAAGTATCAGTATTGCAAACACAAAGACCAAAGTAAAATATAGTCAGGATTGAACACTTGTGTTGGACACGAACGGAAACCCGTGAAGAGAGTCATTCACCAAATGTTGTAAACACTTTATTATCTAAAGTACAGGACACATGTGTTTCCTATGATACGGATCGTTACGAAAACATGCCTATACGTAGTTTTCCTAAGTTGTAAAGATAGAAAATTTTCTGCTTGTACCACTTTTACTCAAACGATAGCCGTGCCGAGGCAGCCACAATATATCTATGTTTAACAGCAAAAATAAGAAAATAAGGTATAACCTTATACTGAATATTTTACTATATTTAATTGAGGTTTAAGGAGGCATATAATACAACTACATTATTATTTTGTGTCATAGCTACAATCAAAAACAAATAAATGTATCTACTGAATCCCACCGCTTTCTGTCGCATAACCTCACCTTCTCTACACCTTAGTCTAGTTGAAAGCTGCCAGTTTGGTCAGTTACACACAGGTAATATGCTTTGTTTCTAAATGATGAAAAACAAAACCGTTATTAGGCAATTTGTTATTTGCACAAGCGTGTCTTTGGTATATGTTGGTCGTGTGTTCACTCTACGAGATTTTGTGACGCAGCTCGATATTTATTCAGTTTGAAAAAAAAAAGAAATTTAAACAATGTCATTGTTTGATAAACAATAACGAGCATTGGCGTGAGAAAACCGATCTTCGTGGTTTCCCGGTCTGACACAAAACGGTCTGTACAATAACAGAAAACATCTAAAATATTGAAATTTTGGATTTAAGAAGAAGAGGACTTTGTTTCTATCGTGAAGCGAAAACAAAGACGCTTATCAGCTGCGCAAATATTACACAGCTGATTTGCGCCTTTGGTTTCGCTTATGCAGAATAAAAACAGTTTTCGCGTGATGAGGCTCAATTTTATTAAGTGTTTCTCATAACGCTTAGCTTCGATATTTAAACGAACTTATAAAATAGTTTCGTTTGGTTTGAAATAACGACTATTAAGTCATGTGGGGACAACGACATCCCTTCCTGAGAGTTCATATTATACTGAGTAACCACGTTGAAGGGAAATGACTTTTCACTGGTCTTGGTCTATGGTCCCTTTATATCAGTAGTTGGTCGCCGTTTCTTTTTTGTAGCCTGTTTTATGGAGTGGGACTAACAATCTAATTGTGGCCGTTCCTGAACATAGCTTACTTTTACCATAAGCGAAACCAAAGGCGCAAATCAGCTGTGTAATATTTGCACAGCTGATAAGCGTCTTTGTTTTCGCTTCACGATAGAAACACAATCCTCATCTTCTTCAATCCAAACTTTCAAGATTTTAGATGTTCTCTGTTATTCTCTATGGCGAACATACTCAAAGGCACTACACTGTAGAAGTAGGTACCAAGCACAGACCTCGGGGCAGTTAAACATATAACTACGTCACCCAGCCCTTGCTCAAGGACACTAAACTGTGGAGGTAGGTATCAAATACAGACCTCAGGGCCCCCATTTATTGTCATCAAGCCACCACACCTTGCAAAAGGATACTGGAATGTGTAGGAATGTATCAAACACAGACCTCAGGGCCCCATAAACTGTCATCAACCCACCACCCCTTGCAAAAGGACTCAACACTGTGGAGGTATGTATCAAACACAGACATCAGGGCCCCCTTAAATTGTCATCAACCCACCACCCCTTGCAAAAGGACACTGAAATGTGTAGGAAGGTATCAAACACTGACCTCAGGGCCCCATAAACTGTCATCAACCCACCACCCCTTGCAAAAGGACACTGGAATGTGGAGGTAGGCATCAAACACAGACATCAGGGGCCCATAAATAGAGACGGGACCTCGGTTTAAAGTCTCACCCGATGAGAAGCATGGGACAAAACTCACTACAAGGCACACGTGGCTTAAATCACTTAAGCTATTGAGGCTTCGGCATACGAATAGGAATTGAGACATAGACAAATACTTATGATAAAAAATACATTTTCTTCTCATACATGCAACAGTATTTCTGTGTTTCTTGCGCTGTTCCCTTTATTCGGCATTGATTTCTCTGGTCCTCATATGTTTAGCCACTTTTTGACGCTAGACCAGCATACAGGAGGTCCCGTCTCCATATGACATAGCTGTTTGGTGGGACGTAAACACCAACACAACAACAAATAAACTTTTATGGAACGTAAAAAATCCAAGGCGTTTCAAGACTTGAAGCTTTCCCATCGGTAAGTAATGTCGAAAAAAAGAGATAGTAAAAATACTCGCTGTTTCGATATTATTTAAAAAGTGTTAAAGGCCGTAAGAAAAAATCCGACTCGGTAGAATTGTAGCACTGTTAGTCTAGAATTAATATATCCAGGTTATTTAGAATTTAATGCAAAACTGTGCATCGCGTGCACATTTAAACATAGGTACCCAAAATTTAATATGTTTCGAAAACTTCCCGAAGCAGAAGCAAACTATCCCATAATTCAATATAATCAATACCGGTATGCCTGTAAATACAACATCCTTCCGGCTTCTCGATCGAGAATTCTACCCGACTAACTACTATAGCATATAACCTTGTGAGCCTTCGTGAGCTTATAATCGCGTGTTTAAAGTTTAAGGATTTTTTTTTTTTTTCAAATTAAACATATGCAGTAAACCACAAATCTGCGCTGAGTCGGGTTAACTGAAACGAACAAGTACCATCCGAAATGTTCTGATACCTTGGAAACGAAATATGTGACGCCCCTCCTATTATATTGTAATTTTTGTACACGGGTACATTTATTTACATTGAATCATGTGAAGATGCATGAAGATTTAACCTGGCGATCGAATAGTGATGTTTCCCTTTTACCGCGTTAATCAAATCAATTTGTTCTGAAGAAATCGGCACTGGACCGCACTATGAAGGTTGTACTTGTGCATAACTTCCTAAAGCGCTACAATCCGCTTTGAATTCTGGGTAAGGATACGACAACATATTTGCCGCGGCCAGGTTCGAGTAGGCAATGATCAGGAAAAGGCGCAAAAAGTAGAAATTCCCATTCCAAAAACTGGCAAATTGACAATTAGGTACTTATACTTAGAAAACATATCGTTAGCCGAGTGAGCAGCTATTTCCCAATAGGCGGCCACTAAGTTTCCCGAACTTAACTAAAATTATAACAACCTTCATAAGGTGCATACAGCACAAAAAAAATCTGTTCCTAAACATAAAACAAATAGAACCACAACAGAAGTATTGCCTTGGACCGATCAGTTTTATTAAATTACTGAGGTGGGGGAGTCTTTTATCAATTTTACAGGTACCTAACCTCACCCTCATCTTCTGCAGTGCTTCACAGCATTTAGTTAGTTGTTCGGTCCTCCTGGTGAATCTCTAACCAGTCAATGAATCATAAAGAACAAACAAATAAATCAAGATAACCACCATGCTGAATCAAAATCGAGGACTCACATATTGAGTAAACTGCCAGATCCTGGGTGCAAAATAACTTACTAACTCCGGAGCAAAAGAGAAAGACACCAGTTGAACCTCAGTGGGCTAAGCAACAGACAAGAAGCTCCGGCCCCAACCAACTAAAATGAATAGCTTTATATCGGGGCCATGATAGAGTCTGACACCCGACCGACCGGATACCATTTAAGGAGGCAGCATACTGATCATGATTCTTGTCAATCATGGCGAAGGCACAAACTGCACAGTTGATCAATCCATTTGCTTTCGCAACACAGATAGTACAATGCTTATTCTTGAATCCGAGATTTCCAGGTTCTAGCCTGCCTCAGTAACCTTAGAGGCTGATTTGTGTCGGGCCTGGTCTGCAACGACGAAAACCGGTTGCTCTGAATCATTTAAGGAGGCAGCATACTGCCTACTTGTACCTTTTTGTATCGCCTCGCGGCTATTACGTATACTTACATTGTTGTAAGTGAAAGCTCTTGAAAACTTCCTGATTCATGACGTGGTGTAGATATATATAATAAAAATCTGGGAATCGCGGAAACTATTGTATCGTTTTCTGTGAAATAGGATAGTTATGCATAAAGTGAGTTAAAGCGAAACGTTCGGACGGGTGTTGGCGGTTTGTGAAAGACGGGACTCTTTACATAGAATAATATATTTCCATTTCACATTGTTCACGAACAGATCAAGACTTACATGGAACTTAACCCGTTAATGACAAACGGATTCACCGATCATTTTGGTGAGTACACTTTATTTATTATGGGCTTTTGGTGTGATTTTAAAATTTAATCTCCTTTCTCGATAAAATTCCTCGACGCAAACAGAATAGCCCCATCTGGTACATCGCGTTCTATGGCGTCACATCTGTGGCTATACTGTTCGCCTATGTGCCAGGTTTATATAACTTAAGTTCCACTTATTTGATTGTTTCGAAGCACTCAATTGTAATATGTTTTTTGTTATTATTTCAAAGTTTAGTTTGTTTTCAGTTTCTTTAACTGCATGATTTTTTTTTTAATTTTCTTAATTATATTTCAGTTCAACTCATCAAGTACAAATTAACGAAATTTATTCGTCCTCGGTAGATGAATAAGAATTATAATCCTTGGGCTTTGTCTCGGTGTCGATCACGCTTCGGCATAAAACGGACTACCCTTTAGATAACATGACGTGTGGTAAAGCGCTTTTGAACCGATAAGAACTGTATTTTCCAGTGAGCGCGTCATTGGTATCTTCATATCCTCTTTTTGGTCTTTCCTGCAGAACTGAAAAATACATGTGATACACACCATCCCATCATGGAAACATCTCCTTGTGGAACTTAACCCTTCAAACCTATACTTATACAGTAAAATTGGGGTTTAACGGGGTCAAGAAAAAACATAAATAATTGATGTTATTATTTAATTTAAAAGTCAAAAATACTTAATTCTAACAAAAATCAATATAATAAATCATAAGTTTATGTTAGGCAAAGTATACATTTGTAAAAATAAAATTAAGTTTATAATTAGATATTTAATATGTAATTAAAAGGCATTCCCAAGTAATCATGGAGAAGTTTCCGTGATGCCTCTTTCAAATATGCCGAAACGTGGTTCACTCGTATGTTTCGTACATCCGATTATGTTTTTTTTTATTTCTTGCTGAATACTCCATTTGTTTTCAAAGTGTATGCTAGTAAGAGCTTATATAGCTTATACAGCCTTGGATAATTTCATTGTTGAGAAAGGGTTCCATGACTGACAATGTATAATTGTGGCAAACGGCTTACAATGTATAATTGAGGTAAAGGACTGACAATGTATAATTGAGGTAAAGGACTGACTCTGCATAATTGAGGTAAAGAACTGACAATTTATAATTGAGGTAAAGGACTGACAATGCGTAATTGGGGTAAAGGACTGGCAATTTATATTTGATGTAAATGACAGACAATGTATAATTGAGGTAAAGGACTGACATTTTATGATTGAGATGATAGACTGACATTTTATAATTGGGGTATAATTGAGGTAAATGTGACTATGCTTGTTGTCTGTGTGCTACACTGTGTTTCTAATGGTTTTAAAGCAGGTGAAGTGGATGGTAGACACATCAAACATAAATATTTATTTCTAAAATATAACCATAAAACTACATCTACTTTCAAATCTTTCTATCAAGTTAAGCCAATGCCTCTATTTTGTCAACAACTGTTTGCTTTACTGCATGGTAATAAAAATGTTAGAGATAAGTACCATTAGGAAAATAAAGCGAGTCGGATGACGTGCTGATTTTACTTATTTATCCTACAAGGTCTAACAGCTTGGTCAAGTTAGCAGCATATTTGCTGTAGCAAAGAAACGGTCAGCAGCAGCAATGTTCTTACAGCGAAATCGTTTAAGTTAGCAGCAAATTTGCTTGCAGCGAAAATTTTTGTCGCAGATTGCTTTATTTGTAAACTAGCAGTCAGCGCATTAGAAAATAATAAAGAATTATTGGAAATATTTGTGTCCATTTTTAGCTCACCTGAGCCGAAGGCTCACAAGGTGAGCTATATGATGGCCAGGCTGAATGTCAGACAACTCGGAACCAAGACGACTCGGACCCAAAATTTCCGGGACGACTCAGACCCAAACCTTTTCGTACCCAAGACGAATTGGACCCAAACCTTTTCGGACCAAAGACGAATCGGACCCAAACCTTTTCGGACCCACAACGAATCGGACCCATACTGACGGACAATATCATAAATGTAAGATATACCCCGGGCCGTGGCTATTAATTACTAGTGTAGTATTTAAAATGTAAATAAAACTCATCCACCAATAGAGCAGAATGTATTACGCTATTACATCAGCTTTATTGATTTTAGAATTAAGTAGTAATTACCCGCTGAGCGACAGGTGGGTATGATATTTCCCTGACCTGTCCAGCCAAAAGCATGCACCGAGAGCCCGAAGGGCTCGAGGTGCATGCTTTTGGCGGGACAGGTCAGGAAAATAGCATGCCCACCTGTCGCGAAGCGGGTAATTAACTTACCTTATGACCCTACTGAGTGAAATTTAAGTTTTAAGATCTATACAACGATAATGCACACCGGTAAAGTGACTTTTCTCTCGATATAACTATTGACCGAACACTGCACGTGCAAAGCGAGGAGGCTTGTCAACTGTACCGCGTCGCTATTGTCAAAAATAGATCAGAATGGAGTTTCTTCCCTTGTGCATATAAAACATTTTGAAACCTATTTTTTCTTATTTTGTAATGGCAATGTCTTTATCAAATTGTCTAATCACAATAGAAATTATCTTTTATTGAAACAGTTAACAAACTGGGAGAGTAAATATCAATTACCATTTCTTTTGTATGCAAAAACGTAATACCATTTCGTAATGATTTTCATATAAGTATATATAGCGTGTATAGGTTTGTAATGCAGGGCTTGAAACCTACGGACCTAACTTTCTAAAATCCCCATAGTAAGTTAGGGGACCAGTATACAAATGCCCAACTGTATTTAAGGGATACAGTTGGTCGTTTATCATGAACATTCTTGCAATGCAATAATGTGTGAAATTGGTTTCTGGTTCATCGTTCTTGCACTTTAACAACAATAATCTACTAACAATAATATGTGAACCAGAAACCAATTCCAAATCAAAGAGACTCTCAGCTCAGTGTAACTGCCCAGTCCGATCAGTGCACAGCAATCGATACTCATGTGCACTGGTCATGGTCAGTTCCTTATTTCAATACTTATTGATGATGTAACGTTTTGCAAGGCAGTAAAAGCAGTTATGTTGGAACTGAAGTCTGCATCGGAATGGCATGGCCGCGCTTTAGTGCATTTTTATGCATCAGCTGTCAGAAGGTAGGAAAGTCACTTTCACCACCGGTCTGGGGGTGAGTTAAGTACGTTTCTTGCCTCCAGACAGGTGTGAAAGTATTTTCTCTACCTGCATAACTGCCCTAGACACCGCGCGTGCAGTAAGGTATGAAAAATATTTCCCCATGATTAACATTGCAGTCATAAGGTAATGTATTTTAAACTGTTTTTAAGTATTGTTTTATCAATTATTAAAAGTTTTATGAACCATAACTTCATAACTTGACTTCAACCTATACTTTTTCTGCTTTCTTCGATGAAGATTTATCAGCAATAATTAAAGACGGTGGACGGAAAGAGTCACAGGAAAAAAGTCACGGAAATACAGTCAAGGAGAAAAGTCATAGGAAAAAAGTCACAGGAAAGAAAGTCGCAAAAATAAAATTTAAAAGAAAATACATATAATATGTACATACATGAAGTAATATATAATGTGTATGTTTAAAGTAAAAAATGATGAGAAACCACAATAATCAAAACTTCATTCCTGCTCTAGAAACTGAAAATAAGTGAAACAAATAAAAGATGGTAACCACACTAGTAAATTTGGCACGAGGTTGTGATGGTAGACCATGAAGCCAGAGAAAATGGGATGGAAACCTAATGCTGCAATATTACCTTGTTGTGTACTTGAACTGGTTTAGTCCTCAGGAAGCATACGCTCAATCCCAGCATGACTGAAAATTGATAACCAGAACATAAAACATTAACACAAACAAAAATATTATAAAAATATCAATAATAATTAAATAATTAAGTATTATTTTACATAAAAGTAGAAGAAATGTTTTTTTCCTGAGACATTTTTCCTCCCCAAATCTCTGTCTTTTTTCCTTGACTTTTTTCTTGTAGCATTGTTTCCAACATTCTTGAAGACAATGTTTGAAATGTGTGTCAAATGTGTACTGTGCGACAAAAACAGGAAAGCCTCATCTGCGCCTGTAAGTAAGTTAGTTATATGTCTGTTTGAAATGCAGGACACTGCACGCATAATTGTACTCAAGCCAACTATCTGGTTAGATTGCCACTAAACACCAACATACTAATATCTCTGTTAATTTACATGCTTACGATATGTTTCATGGTATAAGTGTCTGATTGTTAGTTTGGTTTTTTCCCACCTCGGTTTTTGGAGTGGGAATCTCTTTCTGATTGCGCCTTTTCCTGATCTTTGCCTACTTGTACCTTTTTATTATCGATTCAGTATCGATTACAGAAGTCATGATTGTTAAACAATGATCGACTTAAATTATCGAATGGATCGAGATACTTAGAGCTGTACTTGAGGTGACACTTCTGCCTTCATGCGAGTTTGTGTATAATTGTAAAAAATGATAATATTAACGTAGACATCGCTATCTTTTAAGCGTCATCCTGCATGGATTAAACAGAATTATCATATCAAAGAAGTCGCCAAATATCTGAGAAAATGGGTATACTATAAGCTCACTTGGGTGAGCATGGGTATACTATAAGCACAGGTCACCAAAAATAACATCATGAGCTGAGTATTACTTCGAAAAAATCACATGGGTACACTATACTACTACGCCTGAGCATGGGTATACTATAAGCTCACCTGGTGAGCATGGGTATACTTTAAGCCCAGGCCACCAAAAATAACATCATGAGCTGAGTATTACTTCGAAAAAAAAATCAATATTTGCTGTCCCGGTATTGATCGGGAAGAGTACCAACAGGCTGCGAAGGAGATGGAACACGCCCATTTTTCTTTGTCTGCAGTGCCAGGATGCTTTCGGTACTGAGGTAAACCTTAGGATCTCAAATTATGGTAACAATTTTATGTAATATGCAAAAACTAACGGCTTGAAGAATGCAATATTTTAAAACCTTAAAATAGCTGCAGCTAAGAGGAAACAATACAGTACAGTCAGCGTGATGTTTATATCCTTCGCGTTCAGTCACGAAAGAAAAAAGGATTAAGTTCCACGCAAAACCCACGCAAAATCCTCGCTTTTTTCTCGCAAAATCCACGCTTGTTCCACGCTATTTCCACGCTCATTCCTCGCAAGAAGCGTGTGAGTTGCGTGAGATACCAGCAGTCCCACGCTTGCTCACGCTTTCCACGTTCATTAAGGAAAAGAAGCGTGGAAAGGATTATCGTTTCGCCTCATTCAGAAAGGTAAAATTGTTAAAGTTTTGTGACCAAATTAAATATAATATATATATTTATTTATTAGTCCTTAGTGCGAGGACGGCAACTTAGTATGATGACAGTAAACCTGTACAAATGCATACACCTGTACGACAAAGCGCCTGCACGTAAATACATAAGCATGTTTTGACGAGTGATGACAAAATTTGAACGTTTCAATATTATTTGACAGCGTGGTGGATTTTTGACTGCCGCGGTTTTAGATGCAGAACATTGTACATTTATATATGATACTTTTGCCATAAGAGAAGGTGAAGGTGAGCATCCCGGTTTTTTGTTGTTTTTTTTTTTCAAAACATCTCTCAAATAAATGCGTCTTTCGTGTTCTCTATATTAAAGCTCGACCTACATGTAATACGGTTTAAGCGTCTTGCTACATGTACATGTATGATATAATCATAAATTACATTGTACGTTACATTTAAATTAAATTAAATTAAAACGAAAACAAAAGAAATTATAGAAAATACAAACAAAATACGTGTTTACACGTGTCTTCATTGACGCAGAAATGTAACACATCATACTGATAAGTACATGTAAATGTCCGTACACGGCAAAATTCCAGACTTTCAGCGGCGGAAATGACTTCATTGCTTTAATTTAGATTGACAAGAGACATATACATATATATCAAATGTGAAAAGAATCACTTTTTCGTGTCCCTTTTTCCTGAGCGTGAAACGAACGTGGGAAGCGTGAGCGAGCGTGGGACTGTTGATATCTCACGCAACTCTCTTAATCCTTTCCACGCTTCTTTTCACGCTACAGTTGAGCAGTTTCACGTTTCATGTCCATGCTCCACGCGAAACTCACGCTACTTCCTCGCAAAACCAACGCAAAATCCACGCTAATTCCACGCAAAATCCACGGAAAAAAGTCACGTGACATGCGAAATTCCACGTTCGTAAGCGTGAGGGATATAAACATCACGCTGACTGTACTGTATTAGAGATATATATTATATATTTTTTTTTGCAATTTGGAAGACGACTCTCAACAGTTACAGGAACCTACGATTACGTTTCGTTTGATCGAGAGAGGTACGCTGCTAGGAAAAGGCAAAACAAAATTTTATTGTCGACCTTGTTGTTGGGTCCGAGTCGTCTCAAAATAGGGTCCAAGTTGTCGCGGATTTGGGCCCGATTCGTCTTGGGTCCGAAACATACCAAGGGTCCGAGTTGTCCGGCTGCCGCCATGCTCCGGCGTCCGTCCGTCCGTCGTCCACAATTTCAAAGATCGCCTATGAAACCGCTGGGCCAATCAAAAAGCCAAACTTCATGTGAAACATCATTAGGAAGTGGGGGGAACGAAAGTTTATATAAATGGTCTAGGTCATATGACCAAGATGGCCGCCATGCCCATATATGGTAAAAACCATAAAACAAATTTTCTTCTCTGGAATCGGTGGACCGATTTCAACGAAACTTGGTATGTAGCATCGGGGACTCTGGCCCATAATAGTTTATATAAATCATGACCTTGGTTTGACCTTGACCTATTTTATGGCAAAGTCAATTTTGGTTACATAGGTTTTTCAATGGAAAAAAAGTGAAAACATTGAACTTTCAGGGAACTTTTCTAGCCTGTGACTTGAAAGTTGGTAGATACAGACAGCATGATGAGGTTATGAAGTATTGTGAGTATCAAAGGTCAAGGTCATTTCTTGACCTTGGCCAAAAGTCATTTAGAAATTAAATGTAAAACTTTATTTTTTCAGTACCCGCTTGATCAATCAAAACCAAATTTTATATGTAGTATTCTTGGGATGGTGAGAATGTAAATTTGTATAAATGGTTAAGGTTGCATGACAAAGATGGCCGCCATGGCTATAAATAGCAAAAACCTTCAAAAGTACGAGGGGTGATCGGAAAGTACGTATAAAAAGCTAAAAAATAAGTTTGCGTCAACGGATTGATATGAAATTTTGTACGAATAAACATTGATCCTTTTGTTTATTCTTGATGATTCATTTACTAGTTAGAGATTCACCACGAGGACCGAAGAACTAACTAAATGTTATGAACCACTGCAGAAGCTGAGGGTGAGGTAACGGCCGTGTAAAATCGATTTAAACCCGCCAGTAACTTTGTGTTACTGATCGTTCCAAGTCGATACTTCTGTGGTGGTTCTTTTTGTTTTATGTCTTGGTGTTTAAAATATTTTTGTGCTGTTGGCGCCTTATGTATGTTTGCATATTTTTAGTTAAGTTAAGGTAACTGAGTGGCCACCTATTGGGAAAATAGCTGCTCATTCGGCTTACGAAATGTTTTCATGGTATAAGTACCTGATTGTTAGTTTAATTTTTTCCCACCTTGGTTTTTGGAGTGGGAGTCTTTTTCTGATTGCGCCTTTTCCTGATCTTTGCCTACTTGTACGTTTTTGTAATTAAATGCCATTGTCATAAACATTGACGTCAGACGTTCATGCACGAGACAGCGTTATGACGTCACTTTACGTGACCCGGCGCACCTGTACCCCTGGGTTGACTTTGTTAGTGTTTTTTTTTGGGGGGGTTGGAAAGTTGGCCGACAATTTTTAATGGAAAATATTTTTTAAACATTAAATGACCATTTTTCGAAAACATATTACATTCTGATGCTTTATCTACCAATACGGCGATAGTGAATTCGAGGTTAGCGTAAAATATGCAAGAACGTCGATTTCATTTTGTTAACTTAAATTCAATGCCCTGTTTTCTGGCCAATGTTTAACGAAATGATAAAAAAACTGGCATAAACTATAACTGGTAGAGACAATGTTAAGAATATATATGTTTCGAGCTTGCAGTAAATACATACTTTTAAAAAATGACTTTCCGAAAATGCAACATTTTCCAAAATCTTAACAGTTTTGTCTATTTGACACAGTCGGTATTTGAAAGAATCTACAGACAAATCCATTCGATAAACAACCCCGTAACTTTACAAACATAAGCCGTGTACGTTGCAGTTAATAAGTGTTAAAGATATTGTGGGCATACGCAATCAAAACGTGTGCTACAATACTTTGAACTAAGAGGTATTTTGAAATAAGAAAAAAACTTCGACGTAACGTTGCGCTGCATAACGTTAGGCGGTGTTTCCATAACGACAGCTGCAAAGCACGTGTGCGTATTATGCATGCGTTATTGCAATGGAATAACTGCATATATATTGCTGCATTTTTTGCAAGATAAAGAAACGACAACATTTCTATACGTACTTTCCGATCACCCCACGTATTCTTTTCCAGATCCAAAAAGCCTACGATTTTGAAACTTGGCATAAAGCATCAGAGAAAGGAGTTCTAAAACGTTTATATAAATCATCACCCTGGGATGACCTTGACCTATTTTACAGCAAGGTCAACATAGGTTGCCCATGCATGTGAATAGAGAAAATTCTCAAATTGTTATATGAAGGGCAAAACATTATGGAAGTGGGCGAATGAACTAAAGATTTATGATTCTGAAAACAAATGGAACCCAGGGGTAGGTTTGCCCCCACCCCGGGGCAATATACATGTATATTACCATAATATTCAAAGATCTTCTTTTCTGAAACTGCTTGGCTAATCAAAGCCAAACTTCGTGAAGAGCATTCTCATGAAGAGAGAATGAAAGTTTATATAAATGGTTAAGGTCACATGACCAAGATGGTCGCCATGGCTGTAAATAGCGAAAACATTTAAAAACATTTTTCTCCAGAACCAGAAAGCCTATAATTTTGACACTTTGCATGAAGCATCAGGGATTAGAGCTTTACAAAGCTTATATAAATCATGACTTTGGGATGACCTTGACCTATTTTATGGTAAGGCCAACATAGGTTGCCCGTGCATTTGAATGGGGAAAGTTAGTAAAATGTAATTAAAGGGGTGAAACTTGCTGGGAGTATGCGAATATACAGACGATTTATCTTCTTTTTTTTAAATCCTCAGGGCGTTGTCTGCCAATCAAAGCCAATTTTATGTGATGCATCGTCAGGAAAGGAAAATGAAAATTAATATAAATGGTCCAGGTCACATGACCAAGATGGCCGCCATGGCTATAAATTGCAAAAAAAATATATATTTAAAAATCTTATTGTTCAGAACCGGAAGACCTATGATTTTGAAACTTTGCCTGAAACATCAATAAATGAAGCTCTACAAAGTTTGTATAAATCATAACTCTGAAATGACCTTGACCTATTTTATGGCAAGGTCAGCTGAGGTTGCATATCGCAGGTGAGCATTTACAGGACCATTTGTCCTCTGGTGTTGCTTTTGTCTGGCTGTGATCGCTATATAGTAAACGATGATGAATGCCTAAGATAGAACCTTTTCTATCCCATATATATCCCCCGATATGGACACGTTGTTACCATTTTAATTTCATTTTAATCTGGCTGTGAGCGCTGTAGGAAACGATGTTGAATGTCGCAAAAAGAACTTCGACGTGACAGGTCAAATTCATCAAATTTGTGTAACGCGACGTTAACGATGCGCTGAGCGGAAGGTGTCCGGTTATCTGATTGTTCACGTACTACTTAAGTAGTTCTTTAAAATTGTTTTCTCTATCCAACTGTGCAGTTCTATGTTAAGAAGATGAAATGTGTGTTTTAACAAAAGTATGGTATGGAGTTCTCTGACGTACATTAAAATTCATTGGTCAAGTGTGACAAAAAATAAGTATTGTTTAATAGTTTATAAATATAACATTAATTGTGGCACGACGAAGAAAATGATATGATTTTAAAGCTTATATTATGTGCATTTAAGTAATAGTTGATTCATATTGTGTTCTTGTTTTAATTTCTATAAGTTTACACTAATAAAGATATCCCTCTCAAAAACAGCGCAAAAGTCACAAGTCTGGCATTGTTTTTTATTGTTTTTTTTTTCTTTTTCATTACAAAGTATACATTGACCGGATTGAATTGTTCAATATTGTATACAAATTACTGCATTCATTTCAATATACGTTAAATGAATTTATTTGAAAAATAAATTTTCGTACTCGTAAAATTTGGATAACTATGAGTATTTTTTTTTCTTCAAGTGCACCCTTGAGTTTCCTCAAAGCGTGACACTTTTGGCAAAGACGTTTTAGCTGCCCAATGTTGAAATGCGCTCCGAAATTTACAAATAATATCTCACTGATATCTATATGTAAATGCATTGCCACTATCGCACCAGGTTTGATGGGATTTAGTTTAAAATAGAGGAACTTTCAAATCTTTGAAACTTTTTGGAAATGTGTTTTTGTTGCGCTTGACACGCCGTTTTTGCCTAAAATACATTGTGTTTGTATTTTGTAAGAAATGCGCAATCAAAAATCATCAATGGTTGTTGTTATACCAGTATACAATTTATCCACGTTATTTTGATATATACACCGTTCGAGGTATTGAACCGATATTGACTTTGTAATAATATCATTGAGGTTTTTAATAAAAATACATCAAGCATCATGTTCAGTAAAATTTGCGCCTATTACCTGTTTTATGGACGAAACTTCCCTGCCAGCAGTAAAAGTGGAACATGTCGCCGATTTTCGCGCTTTTGTCTGGCTATAGGAAGCCGTTACCCGATTAAAGAACAAATGTTCCCCAGCAGCAGTTAAAGTGTCCATTTACTGAGTAATAGGTGGCCTAAAATTACTGTTTGTGATGAAATTCATCTTCCTTACCTTAAGCGCTCACTGCCAGACTAAAACGAAGAGAGAACAAATAATTGTCCTGTAGCTCACCTGAGTGATTTGCTAATCAGTGTAAACTTAGAAGATCCGATGATGATACCCAAAAGCACCGTCTTTATGGACCCTAGAGTTCTTATCCATCATGGTCCAAAACCAAATGCAATCTGTCCAGCGCCTTAATGATTTTACGATAAAATTCGATTGCAATTGGCTCAGGGGCCTTAGGGATATTCATTTTTGACACGTTTTGTGACGGACAGACGGACAGACAGACGCACGGGGAAAGACAATATGTCTCCCGACCCTGAAGAGGGGAGACATAAATACCAATAAAATATAGCAAAAAGGCCCAATGGCCCAGTGGATAATTCGCTTATTTAATTACCCCTAAGAGTTGCCATGGAAACCAGAGTTCAAATCCAATCAGCTTGAAACCTAATGCAGGCAATCCCCCACCACACTGATGCTTCTGATAAAGTTTGATTGCAATGGACCTGCTGTCTCTGAGATACACATGTACATGTTTGAAAGTGTAGACTGATGCACGGCCAGACGTACGGACGGACGCCCGCTCGACTCTCATCATATAAGCTTACCTTGTGAGCCTTCGGCTCAGGTGAGCTAAAACAGAGGATCAAATATGTAAGCGCGTAATTTTTCACAACACTTTACAGCCATTTTCCAAAGCTCACAGGCACGTAACTCTGCAGTCCATGGTCGAATATCGCTGAATTTTAAACTAATCACACATCTTATGGCTGTCCTTGTTACCTCGAAGGATGAAGAAGATCCAATCAGAAATGAAGGCGCTGGAGTGTCCACAACATCTTTCCCATTATAAGTCTATAGAGAATTTTTTCAAATGCTCAAGGGCAGCTAACTCTGCAGTCCATGGTTGAATCTCGCCCAATTTTGTACCCATTCGTGATCTTATGACTGTCCTTGTCACATGAAAGAATGAAGAAGATTGGATCAAAAATGTAGGCATTAGAGTGTTGACAACACTAAATAGCCATTTTCAAATGCTCAAGGGCAGGTAACTCCGCTGTCCATAGTCAAATTTCGCCGAATTTTAAACTTATCTTAGATCTTATGACTGTCCTTGTTACCTGCAAGAATGAAGAAGATCAGACACAAATGAAGGCGCTGGAGTGTTCACAGCAGCTTTCCCATTGTGAGTCTATGCAGATTTTTTAAAATGCTCAAAGGCAGCTAACTCCGCAGTCCATGGTAGAATCTCGCCAAATTTCAAACTCATCCAAGATCTCATGACTGTACTTGTTACATGAAAGAATGAAGAAGATCTGATAAAAATGTAGGTGCTAGAGTGTTGACAACACTTAACAGTCGTTTTCCAAATGCTCAAGGGCAGGTTACTCCGCAGTCCATGGTTGAATCTCGCGGAATTTCGAACTCATCCTTGTCTTGTGGCTGTCCTTGTTACATGAAAGAATGAAGAAGATTGGATCAAAAATGTAGGCACTAGAGTGTTGAAAACACTTAACAGCCATTTTCCAAATACTCAAGGGCAGGTAACTCTGCAGTCCAAGGTCGAATCTTGCTGAATTTCGAACTCATCCGAGGTCTTATGGCTGTCCTTGTTACCTGCAAGAATGAAGAAGATCCGATTAGAAATGAAGGCGCTGGAGTGTTGACAACCTCTCTCCCATTGTAAGTCTATAGGGATTTTTTCAAACGCTAAAGGGCAGCTAACTCCACACTCCATGGATGGAACTGGCTGAATTTCGAACTCATCCGAGACTTTATAGTTGTCCTCATTACCTGTAAGAATGAAGAAGTTTCTATCAAAATTGAGGCTGCTAGAGTGTTGACAAACTTTTCCCCATTATAAGCCTATGGGAGCTATCTGTTGCCATGGAAACCAGAGTTCTGATCTTATCTGCTTCAAAACCTAATACAGGCAATCCCCTACCACAATGATGCTTCTGATAAAGTTTGATTGCAATCGGCCTGCTGGTCTTCGAGATATACATGTTTGAAAGTGTGGACGGACGGACGCACGCACGGACGCACCCACGGACGGACGCCGGCTCGAGTAGTATACTATAAGCTCACCTAGTGAGCCTTCGGCTCAGGTGAGCTAACAAATGGCGTCGACCAAAAATCCTCCTTTAATTCTGGCAGGGAACGTTTGTTCATTACTCGGGCAATTGGTGAGATAACAAAGGTCTGTATGTGGCAAGAAAAAGATCTGTTTGTGGAATTATTATTTTCTAATGCGCTAGCAGCTATATTTAAAGGAAAAAATGTTCGCTGCAGCAACACTGCTGCTAACTTGACTGTTTTAGCTGCAGCAAAATTGTTGCTTTTTGCTGCAGCAGATTCGCTACTAACTTCACTGACTGCTGTCTTTATCAAATGTGTAGTATTGCAAATATATAAAGAAAATGGCTATGTCATTACCACTTGCCATGCTAATCTTGCATTCCGATTTATGAAAAATACTTCGATGTCATTGTATCATAGCGTTAGCTGTACATGCTTAGGTAATAATGTCATTTGGCGTGTCACCAGTAGCCTATTCAGATTCAGATAAGGATATGTTGTAATAACGTGTGTTCAATCATTTTTGCTCATTCACAATCAAATATGTTTAATCTAATCTACTCTAGAATATTATATTGATATAGATATACGTTGCCCTGGGGTGGGGTCGACTAATCTCTGGGTTTCAAATGTTTTCAGAAACTTAAATTTTCAATCCATTTGTCCATTTTCTGCAAGTTTTGCCCTTGAAATAGCATTTTAACGATTTTCACTATTCGAATGCATTGACGACATATGTTGGCATTGTCGTAAAATATGTCAAGGTCATTATAGGATCATAATTTATACTAACTTTTGAGAACTCTAGTCCCTGATACTTCATGCCAAAATTCAAAATCATAGGCGTTAAAGTTCCGACGAAGAAGATAATTATCTAATGTTTTAGCTATTTAGAGCCATGACGGCCATCTTTGTCACGTGACCGTGACCGTTTATACAAACTTTCATTCCACCTTTCTAACAATACTTTCTAACAATACTTCTGTGGTGGTTCTTTTTGTTTTATGTCTTGGTGTTTAAAAAAAAAATGTGCTGTCGGCGCCTTATGTGTGTTTTCGTGTTTTTGATTGGGTTGGGGTGACTGAGTGGCCGCCTGTTGGGAGGATGGCTGCTCATTCGGCTTGCGGTGTGTTTCATGGTGTAAGTACCTGATTGTTAGTTTGGTTTTTTCCCACCTCGGTTTTTGGAGTGGGAATCTTTTTCTGATTACACAGTTTCCTGATCTTTGCCTACTTGTACCTTTTTAACATAAAATTTGGCTTTGAGTGGTCAAGCGGTTTTAGAAAAGAAGATGTTTGAATATTTTGGTCATATACATGTATATATACATGTATATA
Source organism: Rugalucina vietnamica (assembly GCA_964017185.1). NCBI lineage: Eukaryota > Metazoa > Mollusca > Bivalvia > Lucinida > Lucinidae > Rugalucina > Rugalucina vietnamica. Next base: position 54,791,646 of record OZ024879.1, on the reverse strand, counting down.
GCCCCGGGACAGGGGCAGACAACCAGCTAAGGATACAATTGTTTTATAACCGTATATTTTGTCCATTTGCATACTTCCAGCAAGTTTCCCCTCCCCCCAACCACTTAGTTATATTTTACTTATTTTCCCGATTCAAATGCATTGCCGAAGTTAACCTTGCCTTAAAATAGCTCAATATCATCACAGGGTCATGATGTATATAAACTGTGTAGAGCTCTATGCTCCGATGTATCATGCCAAGTTGCAAAACCGTAGACCCTCTGGTTCAGAAGAAAAATATGTTTGATGATTGTGCTATTTATAGCGATAGCGGTCATCTTGGTCAAGTGGCCTTGACCGTTTCTACAAACTTTCACTCCCTCTTCCTTACAGTGATGCACATAAAAAGGTACAAGTAGGCAAAGATCAGGAAAAGGCGCAATCAGAAAGAGATTCCCACTCCAAAAACCGAGGTGGGAAAAAACCAAACTAACAATCAGGCACTTATACTATGAAACATATCGTAAGCCGAATGAGCAGCTATTTTCCCAATAGGTGGCCACTCAGTTACCTTAACTTAATTAAAAATATGAAAACATACATAAGGCGCCAACAGCACAAAAAAAAATATAGTATAAAGTTTGCCTTGGTTGAAACGGTTTCAGTGAAAAAAGATATTTGCATCTTATGTTTGTTTCATATTTTGAGTTAAAAATGGGTAACTTGAGTAGCCACCTATTGGGACAATAGCTGCTCATTCGGCTTACTATATGTTTTCATGGTATAAGTGCCGACTTGTACTGTTTTAGGAAATTGTTTGGGTGTTATGGTCATATCCATGTTTATAACCCCGGGGCAAGGGTAGACAACCCCCTGAGGACAAATGTTAAAAAAAAAAATAAAAAAAAAAACATACATTTTCTGTGCATCTACATACTTCGAGCATGTAAAATCCCTTTTGGCCTGTTTGAGTCACTGTTGCTTCAAAACTATTTGATAGGTTTGGTTTGAAATCACCAGTGATATTGATAAGAATAAAACATTTTAAAGAAAACAATTGAATTATCGTATGCGGTTATGTCAAAGTGCATACACTTAATGTCAATCATCTTTTAAATGAAAGGGGGGTAATCTCCTAATTGTGAATTTTTGACCTGTTATTTCTCTGAATTGAATATTGCTAAAAGTGTTTCGTTTTTTGAGTCAGTTTTGTCACTGGCAACGCAAAAGAAATGCATCGATCTTATAATTTATTGGATATTTAGAAAAAAAATGGTTTTGCCAAAAAATGCCGATTACTGTGTCAAAATGTGCAAATTGTGCATTTTGTTATGAATAGTAATAAAATGCCTTTGCCAATTTAACAAGATTGAAAACCTAAGGCAAACAGCAGGATACAATAGTTGCTAGGCTTGACAAAGTTACTGACTAAACTTTATCCTCTGAGTATATAAGCTTACCTAAGGAGCCTTACGGCTTGTCAAAGTTACTGACTAAACGTTTTCCTCTGAGTATATAAGCTTACCTAAGGAACCTTACGGCTTGTCAAAGTTACTGACTAAACGTTTTCCTCTGAGTATATAAGCTTACCTAAGGAGCCTTACGGCTTGTCAAAGTTACTGACTAAACTTTATCCTCTGAGTATATAGGCTTAACTAAGGAACCTTACGGCTTGTAGAAGTTACTGACTAAACTTTTTCCTCTGAGTATATAAGCTTACCTAAGGAGCCTTACGGCTTGTCAAAGTCACTGACTAAACTTTGTTCGTCTGAGTATATAGGCTTACCTAAGGAGCCTTACGGCTTGTCAAAGTTACTGACTAAACTTTTTCCTCTGAGTATATAGGCTTACCTAAGGAGACTTACGGCTTGTCAAAGTTACTGACTAAACTTTTTCCTCTGAGTATATAAGCTTACCTAAGGAGCCTTACGGCTTGTCAAAGTTACTGACTAAACTTTTTCCTCTGAGTATATAAGCTTAACTAAGGAGCCTAAAAGCTCAGGGTAGCTAAAATACCACTAATGGAAATATTGTTGAATATTCCGGTGTCATGTGCAAGGTGTCACAATAAATCGAATGTTTGTATTAGGATTGTATGTAAAATACCCTACTTTTATATAGTGAAAATGGGGTTTACAGTGGTAAATATTTTTTTCTTATTCTTGTCTGAATAGTTTAAAATAGTTTACTGGTGACACGCCAAATTACATTATTTCACCAGGACATAGATCGTGGGTACTAATTAGAACCACCTCGGCGAGGCGGTTTTTCTTGTGTAGCCACAATCGTGTACTCACAATCTGTTTTGAGCAAAAACAAGAAAATGTGTCAATTTGTTTTTACTGACTATCTCAAAATATTTGCTTAATTTAATTGTTTTCAACCAAATAATAAGACTTTACCGATTGATCACAATCGTTCACTTACAAACGGATGACTGTCACTTACATGATATCAGAGTGAGGTCCGTTTCATTTACAATTATAAGTAAGTAATACTTAACATCACATCATCTACAGGAAACATATGTTTCCTGAGCTGCGGGTCCGGTCTAGAGTAATAAAGACGGCAGGGCTTCCAAACGTTTAGACAAAACAGTAGGAGTGGGGATTTCTTTCTGATTGCGACTTTTCCTGATCATTGTCTACTTTTACCTATCAAGTAACATATTTTATCTTCTTTGCCGATACGTTACATGCACATGCACAGGCAAGGCGTTGACAAAATATACTGAAGAGCTATAAAACGCAAAACTTGAAATTCAAATGTTTTGCATATTTGTAGTGATTCATTTTCAATGAAATTTGACACACATACACATTGATATATATGCAAACCATTTGAGAAAAAAAAAAACATTTCTTAAATCCAAAATTGCAAAGCAATATTGAGCATGACCACCATTTTCTCCTTGTCAAACATAGCATCGCTTTCTCATTTAAAGCACAAAGTTGGCCAGTTGCACTGATAGTTTGGCACTGATGCTAGCTTGTCTGAATGTTCATGGTCGACGTTATTTCGACGTAATTGAGCGCCATGACGTCGATTCTATAGAGATATTCGCGCCTTGGCGTAAAAAGTTCGGTTGATCCGACCGGCGTCACTTTTTTAATGTCCCAGTAGCATGGGAGGGACTGCTGGGGTGCCAAAGTTGTGTAGTTGAACGATGGCAAATATAACGCCACGTGACGTCACATACACATCATCAAGTTTGTGAAACTCCAATCATTGTGCTGGATAAATTCAAGTTCGAAAATCCGTTGAATGTTCAATAAAGAGATGAAAGTCAAACAAAAATGTATTTTATATATGAATCAGTACAAGCTCCACGTGAAGATGGTAGAATATTTTCCTCCATTATGTCAAAGAGACGCCACATGACAAAACGTTTAAAATGGCTTTTTATTGCGGGGTGCGGTCCGTGCCTTTTAAAAATATTTGTTTCATGTTAAAATAAAAGTAGAGTACAGTCCCTTTTCAGCTGTTATGGAAAAGTAAAAAATGTCATTGATGCAACTATACATTTTTATCTGAAACAGGGCAACACATGCATATCATTTTATTAAAACTACGATACTAGTTTTATTAAAACTACTATATTTGACATTCTGTAGTGATAGCAATATTTTTGAGTGAAACGCCAAGCAAAATACAAATGAGCCGCATCGTGAGAAAACCGGATTTTTGCCTAGGCGAAAACAAAGGCGCAGATCAGCTTCGCGGTAACCGCGAAGCTGATAAGCGCCTTTGTTTTCGCTACACGGATAGTACAATTCCTCTTCTTCTTAAATCCGAAATTTCAAGCTTCTAGCTCTTTTCTGAGCTTGTACAGGCCGGTTTGTGTCGGACCTGGTCGGAAACCCCGAAGACCGGTTTTCTCGCGTCGCGGCTCAAATGATCATTATCCCACCAGAGGGGAGCGCGGTGGCGTAGTGGTAGAGCGTCGGACTCCGAATCTAGAGGTCCTGGGTTCGAACCCCACAAGCGTCACCGGGTTGTGTCCTTGAGCAAGGCACATTAACTCCCTACAGTACTGGTTAAACCCAGGAAGAGTTGGCTCCGTCCCGACATGACTGAAAAATTGTTGACTGGGACGTTAAGCCTCAATACAAAATAAAAAAAAAATATCCCACCAGCTCTGAATCTGGAAAATTTCAACACAAAATACATGTTTGCTTCAAAAAGATGGATTATAACAAATCTAGTATATACATGTATATAGCCAATGGTTAAAACGTGTTATATTACGCAACAGTTCACTGGGCGAATAAGCTTGACCTTACTTTGCGCTACGACACAAGTTTCGATAAAATTTATGACGTCAACTATCCCATCAAGCACCGTAAGACGGTGTGACGTCGATTTAGCGCATGTAACAAAAGTAATAAATGTCTGTAAATAACCGCATTACTTTCAAATATTTGGCGGGATGGGATATCTACAATGCAATGGTAGAAACCTGAACGTTATCGACGGTTTCAGCGACTTTTATTCCGTTTATTGTATGTTAGAGCCAAAATATATCAGCTCAAGTGCGTGCATTGTTAGAGTGATAATTCACTCTTCGTCGGTAAATTGTAAGAATATGAATCACTTGCGCTATGCGCTCGTGTTTTGGTCTTCTTTACAACTGACCTCCAAACAGTGAATTATTCATCAACAATTCACTGCTAGAGCTGATATATTCCTGTAATAAGCAATGTACTTAAGCTACGTATATTGCCGTCCCTAGACAAGGTCTAGAGTTTTACCATGATGTATATTTCAATACTTTAATTCCTATAACTACTTGCAATAAATCTCACACCGTTGAAGCTGATAGATTAGCTCACTTGAGCCAAAGGCTCATAGATGATTTTGTAGAATGGGCATGCTCTGGCGTCGGCGTTGTCCATAATGTTCAAATATCTTCTCATCACAAACCTGTTGGCCAATCAAAGTCAAACGCCATGTAAAAAGGTACAAAGATCAGGAAAAGGCGCAATCAGAAAAAGATTCCCACTCCAAAAACCGAGGCGAAAAAAAAAAAAAAAAAAAAAAAAAAAAAAAAAAAAGACAATAAGGCACCCATACCATAAAAACATTTCGTACGCCGAATGCGCAGCTATTTTCCTAAAAGGTGGCCACTCAGTAAGCTAAACTTAACTAAAATTATGAAAACACAGATAAGGCGCCAACAGCACAAAACATCTTAAACACCAAGACATAAAACGAAAAAACCACCACAGAGGTATCGCCTTGGAACGATCAGTAATATAAAATTACTGGCGGGCTTACACTGGTTTTATAGGTACCTAACCTAAAGCATACTTAGGAAGTGGGAAGTAAAGTTTATACAAATGGTCCAGGTTATTTGACAAAAATGGCCAACAGGGTTACAAATAGCAAAGACTTTTAAAAATCTTCTCCAGAATTAAAAAGCCAAGGATCTTGAATCATTGCTTGCTCTTCAATCGAATGGTCGGAATAAAATGTTTTACAATGCCTTTTTTTATTTATCTTTCCCGCCTGATGTCTATCTTTGTTTTTTCAAATTTCATCGCAGTGGTTTCCTACAATGCTTTCAGCATTGTGTACCCACAATGTTTTCAGCAAAGACAAGAAAACCATCTAAAATTTTGAACTAATATGTTTCAATTTTACATCTTAAAAAGTTCTATATATTACCATGCAATATGTAATATAAATTATTGCAACTAATCGAATTATCAATGCCAGTTGTAGTTTTAGTATAATGCAGTTTTACCCTGAAATGTGGTTTGAAACAATGTACGAGGATGGGTCAGAAAGTTCTGTCATAGGTGTTATAACTTTGTCAATAGACATGATAAGTTGCTGTATTACACCTTGATTAAAAAGGCTACAATTCACCTTTATAATGATACCAAGACAATGCAAGAAAGAAAGAAACACTACGAAATAGACGACACAAAAGACACCAGGGGTTAAACAACAGGCACGTTTTCTTGAAATTGTGAATATTGTTGTGTGCGGTTCTTGCGTTGTATCTTTATAAGTACCGATCAAAATTTCTCCAACTTTACATTGATATATAATAATACAGTTAGAAATAACTAATGTGAAAAATACCGTAATCGATGCTATGCTGACTTAATGATATAGCGATATATATGACGTCATTAATATACGCGCCCCTTTAGCACTTCTGACTATGCCAGAATGAGAGAGTCACGTCTTTAAGAGTGATATATTTGATGTCATTGACGAAGAGCCATACAAAATGTTTGTCACATGTTATAGCCAAACGAATGGTCTTTCAGATACGTTTTTTTTAATATTTTTCAATGTAAAGGCCCTTACTGAGAAATAAAGGAAGTGACAGAACTTTATGACCGATCCTCGTACTGTATCCTCACATGTTCTTCATCTTGAATTGATTCCGAAATTACAGTATTCATATGAGACAGACTATCAAAGACAGATTTGAACATTTTATTTTCATTGACCAGCCTTGTATTTGGAAAAAGGAGAACGTCAAACCCTCTATTCAGTTTGCCTAGATTTTGAAAGCCTGCATTGAGAAACAAGCATAAATAATGCCCGTAATTGTGTGTTTTTGTGAAAGCCTGACATCCTATGCACATAATAAAACAAGTTTGATTTGAAAATTGTACATATACTTGCCATAACATTAGTTTTTCGGGGACAGGGGTAATTTTTTGGACAAACAATTTTGATACCAAAAACCAAGATTTTCTCAAGTATTAATCGAAATAAAAGGTAAAATATATTTTTTGCAGCGTAAAACGATGCTGCAAACGGTCATATTTTGATGAAAATCGAGTAACAATATTTCAAAGTGTTTGTCAAATAATTATTTTATCTATATCTTTTAAACACTGCCTGTAATGCCTGTATTATACACTGTCATCATTCAGATGTATCACAAATATGAAATTCAAAGTGAATACTCTACATGTCTGATAAATGTACCTTCTTATACATACACGCAACAAAAAATCGACTATTTGTGATTTAAGGCTAGTAAATATTTGCCCACTTATTTTTAGCAACACGGGTTGCACCACATAACATATAGCAAAACAGAACCCGATGACTATGTAGACCATGACTTGCCTCAAATGTGCTAGCTCAAGCTTACATGTTACTAAGCCAAGACAAAGGTATGGGTCACCACTTAGACATACACAAACACATTGGTACAGACACTCTGATTTCTAAAACCTAACAAGTTATGGTCATCAAAGTTCACCAGAAGTGTGTCCGGTTGAAGAACAGAGGACAGACTTTCACCTGGTGTGGCTACTTTCAAAACTCTTTGTCATGTTCAGCCAGGTAGAAATATGTATACACACAAGCTACAATCGTAAACAAAATTATTGAAGTCACTTGATTTGATGGGCTAGCATTATAAATTGTTTCTGAGCATTTTGACAGCCCTCTCCCCCCCCCCCACCCCGAGACCAAGCATGCCATTTTTATATGATGTCTGTAATGTAAAACAACAACTGTGTACAAAAGTATTTTCTTGGTCCCGGGGGGAACACACCTGAATTTTTTTTCAATATCCATTAAGGTTAATTGCAGAAACTATGTTTTCACACCAAAAAATTTAATTGGTATGTTTTCCTAGAGGAAAACATTCTGTTTTCCTAGAGGAAAACATTCTAGGAATAAATAAAGACATATTCAAACTATTTAATTCACTGACAAAAAAGTGTTTTTGAAATAAAAACTTATTTTGCCTTTTCGATAGGCAGTCTCCCATACAGAATGTACGTTCTCCTAAGTTGAGTCGCACATATCGTTTTTTTTTATTATTGCGATATCAAATTTGAGTCGACAGGGAAGTAAGTCGAGTCTGATTGTTTCAGGTGCATTGTCGAATAATGAAAATAAAGGTCTACTCAAACATAAGCAAACATCCTTCGAGATTTGCGTAGGCTTGCGTTCTATTGCGAAAAGAAATAAATGTTTGTTTATTTCTTTATGTCCCATTTAACGGCTAACTTCACGACATGCCCATAGCTGTGGTGTGGGGCGTATAAAATCCCAACCCAAACGCCAGACAGGAGCATTTTCAGTTTATATTTGAGCCTGTGCGTGAGAGAACCGACAATTTGGGTTCTCCACCAGGTCTAACACAAACCGGCTTGTACAGTTATAAAAGACAGCTAGAAGCTTGAAATTTTGAATTTCAAATGTAAAGGAATTTACAATCCGTGTAGCGAAAACAGAGGCGCTGATCAGCTTTGCAGTTACCGCGAAGCTGATCTGCGTCGTTGTTTCGCATATGATGATTGTTGGTTTTCCCACGCGGCGGCTTATATTATGGTGTATATGTTAACCAAAACGCTACTAACTTTACTTCTATCCGACCAAAACAATATGTGTTTAGCTTCGCAAAGTATGCACAATATGTTTTCAGACTTTTCTTTTGCGTCACCATACCTCGCGCGAGTTTTTTCAATACGTTTGCGCGAATACATGTTTGCGACCTTTTTTTATAAACCTTCTAACCCTTTTTGTACCCCTTCCCGCTAGCCAGAAAAACCCGATTTTATCGATTTCTCCACCATCATATTCTTGTCAAATGCTTTCAATTTCTGGCAAGAGGAGCCTGCACTCTCGAAGCACAGAGTTTTATGTTTGTTCGCGTAAGTGGCAAAAAGTTTGCGCAAACGTATGCAACCAAAAGTCGCGCAAAAGCATTCGCACAAACGTATTGGTCGCGCAGCGCACATACTGGCAATTTGTGTAGTAACTGTTGCTTTATTATTCGCACGGTCTGACTCGAAAACTTGTTTTAATTGCAGGTAAAAAGAAGACACAAAGGATACAGAGCATTCAAGACACGGCGATAAAGAAATTAAACAAAAGCATAGATTTATCAACAAATACAAAAGAATTAAATAAACATTTGTAAATTTGTTTTTGCATAAAATATTTGTGCAGAGTGTTCATATTTTACGGATACCAAGAATGATCGTCTATTTAGAACACTATATGTTTCTATAGTCCGAAGTGCTGCGGATGAACCTTAAACTGATACGCGAGTAGATACAACGTTTCAAATACGATACATTAGGAACTATTTCCTCAAAGGAACTATTTCCTCTATACAGCTGAGGACGTCAAAATGATACATTAACTATAAACCTATAAAACTGTAGTACACAATACACCATTTCAGGAATTATTTCCTTCAGTCATCGATGGATATCGGCATACCACAAAATGACATATGTACATTAGCACAATGGAAGTAGCGCGTGCAAGACAATAACGCTTCGGCAAATGAAACAAAAACATACTTTTCTACAATACTAATGCAGTACGTTCAAAATTCACTAATACCAAGAATAAACATCTGTTTAGAACAACACGAATTCATTCAAATAAGATAATTTGGAGGATATTTCTTCCATACAGCTGAGGACGTCGAAGTTAGCAGACCAAAAACTGACATTGCGGTACTAGTTTCCTTCTGTTATAAGTCTATTGGATAAGAGTTTTCTTCGTCACTGAAGCAGTGACAACATTAAGTCCTTTGAATCATGGGATTTTCTCGCAATGTATATTGATTAAGTTAGCTCATAGAAACCTGAAGTTTCCTGAAGCAGTTGTGGCATAGTTCAAAATATCTTTGAGTGGAAGGAAAAAAGAAATTAATAAAGACAAACAGTGGAAACTGTCACTTCCTAATATCGCTCCAGATTGCATAAATGAGTACATGTGGATATTCAGTTAATATAGACATTACTTAGAATCCTTAAGTTTTTAAAAGTTGGAAAAACTTGCATCATGTACATTAATGAACAAAGAATTGGAATAAAATTAATTAACGAAGCAAAGATTTCAAGGTCACGATAGCACAGAGGAAAACATTCAAACATGAGTACCCTCCAGACTCGCCTCCAGGATCAGGACTACATTAACTGGGTCAAAGCTGGACTCTGTCTGATTCACACAAAATCGGGCCTTGAGGAGTTTGCTGAAGCAGCTAGCCAATCATTACACCAGAGTATACTCAATAATATAATCCCCACGTTTGCAAGTGCTGCCCAACCTGTATGTGGAGTCAACATTGCGAGACAGAAATTGATAGCAACATGCTCAGATCAATACTGCCAAAACTTCATCAACGAGGTCATTAACATCGGCTTTGATCAAAACCACACATTTACCGTCAATCGTTGGAATCTAGGCAATTCTGATATAGCACAATGGCACAATCATCACTGGGAATAAGCGAAAATTTTCATGAATCGTGGGCAACTGCCCACACAGGTCAGTGCTTCCCAAGCAGATATGAGCGGAATTCTCAATTTTATATCCCACTGCAAGATACCAAGGCAGAAAATGGGCAACATTCTATTGGTTGATAAGGTTGGTTTAGCTTTTATAATTTTACCATGCATTGCATATATTTCAATTTTAAAGGATCTGAATTAGTTGGTTGTACTAATGTTTTTACGAATCGTACAACAGCTGATGTCATATGGAGACGAGGACTCTATTACAGTGTCGTCCTAATGACTACCGAAGTACTTAAGGAATTTACCGTTGGCCTACAAAAATATGTCAGTGCCGACTCGGAACGTTAGGCACATAGGAAAAATTGAAAAGCCTTTGTTATGGGTCGCCCATGTCGATGTTAGAGGATAATTTGATGTATTTAACGTTTCAACAAAGTGTTCTGGTGAAGTACGTAGACGATCAATCGATAAAAATTTCTGTTCAATCCACAATCCCAAATGGCAGTCTAATCTTCCTTCATTTTAAATGCTAATAAAGTACGTTCGTTGTGTACGATTATTTTCCCAGCTGCGTATATTGCATCCATCATTTTATTTTAATTATACTATACTAATCAAAATAAATTTATTCCTACTTATTATTGTCGGTTATTCTTGTGTGTGGGGGGTATTTCTTAATTTGTGTTATGTAGTAATTGAGAAACACATTTAAGAAAAGGTTCACGGAAAAAGTTTACTTAAAAATTGTCTTGACGTCATTTACCGTCATTTTATCCATATTTATACCATTCAAATGCCCACATATGTGCAGTCACATTCAACCAAACTTGCTTTAAAACATCTGTTCGGTGTCAAGTAAGCAGGAATCCACTCAAATGTTTGCAATTCTTTTCTTCAGACATTCGTGAGAGCCTAGTACGTTATTCTGACGTTAATTTGCCTTATTTTCCAATGTGCCCCAAAACGTACAAAACTTCTCAATTTAGAAAATTTCTTTCTGAATGACTGTTCTCGGTATCAAGGGCTGCTATGACAAAAATTTCGTCTGTAAATTTCTGGATCGTCTACTGAATAAGTAAACCATGCATAATTTTGCGTGACTGACGTTCGTTTACGTTGAAATAAATCAAATCTCAATCACTGCTATTCAAAAGAGAGACACAACGGAAATTTTCAAAAGGTGTTTAAATCACAAAATGACGTTCTGAATAAAGAACATGGACAACTTTATTTTTAACGTCAGCTTTTACGTTTCAGTCACGTAATGCGGAAATCAGTCTTAGATTGCTAGCTTAATCCAATATTTAGAAAGCTTTTAATGATTCAAATGACCAACGAAAATACAAAATGTTTTTATCGAAGACCTCAACCCAAATGATTTTAAGCCTTGGTTCTAAAGCAAAATGATGCCCTTTTCTGTCACTCCATCTGACGTCACTTGTAATGCGTACACGCATTCACATGCACCAAATTCCAAGGGGAAATAAAACTTTTACATGTTCTCATTTGTGTTTAATATAGAGAGGAAATTTTGAAAGTGTAAATGACGATCTAATGCATGCTGAAAAGTCATGCTTTTTCAGCAGCTTCATGTGTAAATTTACATAGTGACCCCTAATTTGTACCAGGGTCCATAAGTCTCACCTCGGCCTATCTTTTGCAGTTATGTTTGTGTAACAATCATCTGGAGGGATGAAATTAACTTTCTGAGAGGGAGAATATGCTCCAGGTACTTAAAACCTCGCAATATTTTCAAAACAATATAGTAGGAATAAACATATTTTGATCAGTATATTACTACGTTGTTTATGCCTTAATTATATGTCTGTGCATTGACATGCCTATTGCATAATGTTAAGTTGATACATTTTGTTTTTGTAGGTACGCATGGTACGTAATAGTATCATGCATACTTCAGACATGATACTCTCAGCTGGCGACCTGCAGACCTATGCCCAGTCCATGATTGATCTTCTCAGTGACCCGGGTGTGGTATGTTTCACGACAGCACAAGATGCGGTGACAGAAATTCAGACAGTATGTATGACCAACAATTTAAGTAAGAGTAACATTTGACTGTAGCTACTTACGCTTTCGACATTTACCGTATTAATTCTGAGTAAAGCACATGCTGCAATATGCGCACACCGTCGTCATTTCTAAAACTATTTGCCTAAACACACACTGTTCAACTAGCATTTTGGTATTTAACCTTATTTCAACACATTTTATTCAGTTAATACCGATTCTACCGCATAAAATGTTTGCCTTAAATGGTCAGAAACTATTTCGCAATGATTCGAGCACTAGGAATGACATCATCAGCGATATGTTTGACACGTTTGTCTGCAATTAATGCGTCGTTTTCGTTCGTAGCGGCGCTAATGCTACCAATACTTTGTTTCCTAAACTTACATTTCTTTTGAAAACCTAAGCTCACTGTGAGCTACTTGGAATGAATACGGTATATAATTTCTGATCCTGTAGTGCATACAGCTTTGCTGTCTAGACACTTACACGAATGGTTAGCTCGTAAATGTGCAAGTCGGAGCTCTCGTTATATATATTTTCGAATATAAGCTTGTTTCCTGGTCTTACAACATGCCGTCTGTTAACACATGTAACTTTCGCTTTTAAGTTCATCGAACCTTGAGAAAAGTGAATGTTTTGTATTGATTTGTTTAATTTTACCTTTAAATGGTCATTGCTTACTAGTTACTGTTTATTTCATTTACAAGATAATCAATGCAGCGGATTTCAAAATAACACTAGAAGACGAGAGAAAGGTTATTGATGATCTAGCAGCGGAAATACGGACTCTGGCTGAAGAGATAAGACAGGAAGTGGACGCCGTTGCACAGAAAGGGGACGCTGAGAGACAATCTATCAAAGAGAAAATCGATGAAGAAATTAAGAAAGTATGTAATATAAATTTGAGTATGAAAGTGATCAACACTTGCTACACTGTCTAGCAAACCCGACAACATGAAATGAATGTACACTCAACAATTCAATTTTTAATTATTTATTCTCTCCAGGAAACATTTTTATATAACAACATGAGGGACATACATATATAACATGCAACACAATGTTTTACCTTTAATATAACCGTTTTAAATTGGACAGTGTGCAGTTTCACTTCTATCATAAATTTCACTGACATGAAAACAATCAAAATTGATGTAAAATAAGGAATATACAATTGCCATGATCTAACACATGCGTAAAGAAACACGTCTCCCTGTCATCAAAATGGAGAATAACAAAAACAGAGAAGATGCAATAGGACTCGGCGTAATACGGTAAAAGAGGGAACCAATATTTTTTTTTTTCCTGAGGCCGCCTGCGACTTCTCAAACCGAACAAACAAATGTTAATGCACAAAACCTCGTCACTGAAACTGACATTTAAATGAAGAGTACAACGCGCGAAAACAGGATTACAGCCTTGACATGATCAGTTATAAATCCCTAGGTTCTTCGGCTATTTTAATGGTCACCAACCTCACCTTCAATTATATTATTTGATTAAATAGCATAATAGACATAGAGCTTTAACTTAGCCAATGGAAAACAGTCATCGGAAATAAGACTACCGGTTGATTCATAATAGCTGTTACATTATCGAATTGCATTCTGCGAACACATTCCTGTAAAGAATTGCAGTCCAGTATGGAAGGAAAAAATTGTAAATGTTGTGAAAATTTGAGCATTTGTTATCAAAACACAAGTGCTTTATATGCTTAAAATTGCATACAAAACAGAACACTGTATATCATTTTGATATAGATGTATGTGCTGCAAGAACAATATATAAGTTGTTATCAATATTATGAACCACCCTGTACGTATCTCTTTAGCAGTTGCTTTTGAATAATAAATGTATATGTATCACCCCACATGTATTCTGGTTAAGTGAGCAAGATTAGGCACATAAATTATAAATTTCCACAAAGCCACCGTTCTGATAGACAAGGTAAAAGGATTTCCGGCACTGAAAAAACAACTGAAAGACCAGCTAATAGATCTACGATATGTTTTCTTGATTTAAGTACCTAAGTGTCATTTTAACATTTTCCCACCCCTAGGTTTGTGGAGTGAGAATTTCTTTTTAATTGCTTGATTTCCTGATCATTGTCTACTTGTACCTTTTTAACATTTTATACCAAGAAAAACACTCCACTTTTGTAGATTATTTCTATATAAAATCAAGTGGTGCAAGAACTAAACTAGTCAATATTTTTACAGCTATCGGCCTGTATGGGCATTTTAAAATGTTGTCATATAAAGGAGAACATGTCACGTTATGGTACGGATTGTTAAACGGGTCGGAAAATATTCTTCCTATTTCTTTGACAATTGAATGTTCTTTTCCGTTTAAGGTAAGCAATCTGAAAGATAAGGTAGAACAGATTGCTGGTACACAAAGTCAAATGGAAGGCAAAGTTGCAATCTTGACAGACCAACTAAAAAGTCTTCGAGCCTTTGAAACCAAACTCAACGACATTGAACAACAACAGCAAGAACTTGCAAAACAACAAGAAGCGTGCCAGCGGACAGTCGAAGCCCATGATAAAGATCTTGCTAATTTGAAAACCAGATTTGATGACCTTACCACTACGAGTGATCCGATTCCAACAGACGAAGGTGAAACTAATCAAGTATTATTATTGTTTTTTGTATGTACATCCCACGATGTGTCGGCTAAATCAATATTAAAATCATCGTGTCATGCAAAATACTCAAAACTTGAATGTTTAGCTTATTGCCTCTTGATATTTTGTATTATAATTTACTTTCCGTCTCGAGTCTAGTTAAGGATGTTGTTTGATGCTAACCTGGGATGGCTACTTTGTTTGGAAAAGAGCCTGATTTCTTTTGATGTTCTGTATTATCATTTATTTCCGGTCTCGAATACATGATATTTAGTCTGACATGTCTTCTAGTCATAGACCGGTGTTTTGTGTAAATATTCTTGCGAAGTTTAAAAAGAGCTAGTCTCGTGTCCGGTTAGGCATGTTAATTGATGCTAACCTGGTGGCTACCTCGATGTGAAAGAGCTTTATCTCTTTTGATGTTTTGCATTATAATTTACTTCCCGTCTCGAGTCTAGTTTGGGATTTTGATTGATTCTGATGGGATGACTACCTCGTTAATGCCTCGTGATGTTTTGTATTATCATTTACTGGCCGTCTCGAGTCTGGTAAGGGATTTAACTTGATGCTAACATGATGGCTATCTCGATGTCTTATCAGTTCGTTCCCGCCTCGAGTCTAGTTTGGTTTACTTTGATAGTACCAGTTCCACGACGTTTTATTCTCATTTGTCAAATTTCATGATATTTAGTCTGACGTGTATACTACCCGAATTAATTGATATTTAGTCTGACAAGTTTACTACACAAAGACCGTATTGTCCTATCCGTCTCGACTGTTGTCTTTGTTGAATTTTAAAATTCTAGTCTGGCAGTTCTTTTCATACTTTTCATGGCTTTTTGTTCACTGTCCAAACGCTTGTATTTCTTGGTACTCACGGTCACCAATTAAAAGGTCGCAATCACTGTAATGCAGAACCAATTCTTCTGAACTGTGATTCAAGATCTCAATTTTATGTAAAGCAACCAGAAAAATGACGAAATATTGTTTAATGATATTACAGTGGATACAAACGTTTGTTTTAATAGTCCACATATCAAATTTAGTGAATTGTAAATACACCTATAGAAGGTACATAAAATTGATACAAATAGATTAAAGATCCATACAAGACTCCAAGGAAGTATACATCACAAAGAAGGGCAAGATGGCTTGCTGTTTCCCTCCAATTGTAAAGATCCGGTCAGTAATATCAAACGCAAAGTTGGCGAGTTCAACAAAAATCACAGCAGAACAGCTATATTACTGTCCCAGTTGACCAAGTCGCAATTTCACTTGCCACGTCACCTCCCAATTTACATATCACAGTCCCAGTTGTCACGCCATCTCCAACGTTCCACGTTACCGTCCAAGTTGGCCACATAACCGTCCCAGAGGTCATGTCACGGTCCCACTTCGCTACGTCACCGTCCCTGTTGGCCATGTTACCTCTCAATGGCCATGTCGCCGTCCTTGTTGCCACTACAACTCCCAGTTACCATGCCGACTTCCAGTAAATGTTAATGTCCCAGTTTCCGGGTCACGTCACAGTTGCTACGTCACCGTTCGAGTCAAGCGTTAACCGTCCCTGTTGCAATGTCACCCACCCAGCTGATCAAAACATCGTCACAGTATGCCTCGTCATCGACCTAGTGGTAACGTTATATTTGACCACGTCACCTTTACAGTTGCCATGTCACCGTCTTAGTTTTCCAGGACATCGAAAGAGTTGGCCACATCATCGTACCAGCTGGCCACGTAACCGACACCGTCGACCAGGCCACTGTCCCAGTTGGCCACGTCACCATCCCAGCGGGCAGGTATCAATCCCAGTTGGTTACGTCAACGCCCCATATAGGCGGGTCATGGTACAATTTGACCAGGCCATCATCTCATTTGGACACGACACCGTCCCTGTTGGCAATTACACCGTCCAATTTCACCACGTCAACGTCACAGTCGGCCAGGTCACCATCTCGTTTGGCCACGTCACATCCCGTTTGGCCACATCACCGTCCCTGTTGCTACGACACCTTCCATATGCTATGTCACCTCTCAGATTCCAAATTACCGTCCCTGATGCCAGATATCATACCCGTTGACGTCACCATCCCAGCGGCTATGTCACCATCAGTGTCCAGATCACTGTCTCAGGTGGTCACTTCACCATCCAAGATGACTAGGACATCGTCCAACTTGGCCACGTCACCGAGTTACCGTCCGTGTTTGCTAGGTTACAGTTTAAAGACAGGGTTTTCATGCCGGGGGTTCTGGTTTCCAGCTTTAAGATAAACAGGTAGCCAGTCTTAGAAGTGGGCGGAGCTTACACACAGGTAGCTGGCTAACTTTAGGGGTCATAAAACTGACCATGTGTCTTAATTGGTTGCAATAAACAGCTACCTATAGCCAGGTGAGATAAGACCTGTCAGTCATTTTATCAGTCACTGGGGCCTGAAACTGACAACCAATCAAATCACTTGTATAGATGTTAACACTTCAACAGTCAGAAAAAGAATGTCACAGGAATACCTGTGTGACCTTTTATATCCCAGCCCTGTCTTTAAGCTGACGAAGTCATTCTCAAAGTTTGCCAGCAACCTTCGCAGTTGACAATGTCACCATCCCGCTTGGACTGGTTACCGTCCCTGTTGGCCAGGTCACTGTCCAAGTTGGCCACGTTACCGTCCCTGTTAGCCAGGTCACTATCCAAGCTGACCACGTCACGCTCACAGGTTGCCAAGTCATTGTCACAGTTGAACAGGTCACCATTCCTTTTGGCCAGGTAACCATCATTTTGGCCAAGTCACTCTCCAAGGTGGCCAGGTCACCATTCCGATTGGCGAGGTAACCGTCCTGCTGGCTAGGTCACCGTCCGTATTGGCCAGGTCACCATTCCGTTTGGCCAGGTGACCTTCCTGCTGGCCAGGTCATCGTCCATGTTGGCCAAGCACAATCCCTTTTGGGGCACCGCCCATGTGAGCCTTAAGTAATAGATGGGCTGCTTGTGCCTTCAGGCAAAGCTGTCATGTCACCGTCCCATTGACCACGTCGCTGTCCCAGAGGACATCTCACCGTCCGAGATTGCCACGTCACAGTCCGATTTGGCCGGGCCACAGTCCTAGTGGCCAGGTCACCGTCCAAAA
Organism: Rugalucina vietnamica; assembly: GCA_964017185.1. Taxonomy (NCBI): domain Eukaryota; kingdom Metazoa; phylum Mollusca; class Bivalvia; order Lucinida; family Lucinidae; genus Rugalucina; species Rugalucina vietnamica. The sequence continues at coordinate 54,773,647 of OZ024879.1, read as the reverse complement.
GGCCACGTCTTCGTCATTGAGGCAATGTTGCCATCCATTGGCCATGTCACAAGTCCAGTTGGCCACGCCACCGTCCCATTTGGCCAGGTCACCGTTCCTGTGGCCAGGTCACCGTCCCAGTTGAATATTTCACCGACCACGTCACCGTCCCAGATGTCATGTAACCACCCAAGCTGGCTATGTCACCAAGCCAGTTTGTCACGTCACCGTCGCATTTGACGAAGTCACCGTCCCAGTGGCCAGGTCACCGTCCCAGAGGACACGTTATCGTCCTAAAGGCAATGCCACCGCCCCATTTGGTCATATCACTATCACAGTTGGCAAGGTCACCATCCCATTTCACCAATGCCGTCCCAGTCTGTCACGTCATCGTCTCAGTTGGCCGAGTCACCATCCCAGTTGGCCACGTCATCATCCCAGTTGGACTTGCCACCGTCACAGTGGCCATGCCGCAGTTCCAGTTTGTCACGTCATCGTCCCAATAGCCAAGTCACCGTCCAAGTTGGCCACGTCATCGTCACAGTCGGCCAGGTCACCATCTCGTTTGGCCACGTCACATCCCGTTTGGCCACATCACCGTCCCTGTTGCTACGACACCTTCCATATGCCATGTCACCTCTCAGATTCCAAGTTACCGTCCCTGATGTCCAGATACCATACCCGTTGACAACGTCACCATCCCAGTGGCTATGTCAAGGTCAGTGTCCAGATCACGTCTCAGCTGGTCACTTCACCATCCAAGATGACTAGGACAATGTCCAACTTGGCCACGTCACCGACTCATTTGGCCTAGTTACCGTCCCTGTTTGTTAGGTCACAGTTTAAACTGACGAAGTCATTCTCAAAGTTTGCCAGCAACCGTCGCAGTTGAAAATGTCACCATCCCGCTTGGACTGGTTACCGTCCCTGTTGGTCAGGTCACTGTCAAAGTTGGCCACGTTACCGTCCCTGTTAGCCAGGTCACTATCCAAGCTGACCACGTCACGCTCACAAGTTGCCAAGTCATTGTTACAGTTGAACAGGTCACCATTCCTTTTGGCCAGTTAACCATCATTTTGGCCAAGTCACTGTCCAAGGTGGCCAAGTCACCATTCCGATTGGTGAGGTAATCGTCCTGCTGGCTAGGTCACCGTCGGTATTGGCCAGGTCACCATTCCGTTTGGCCAGGTGACCCACCTGCTGGCCAGGTCATCGTCCATGTTGGCCAAGCACAATCCCTTTTTTTTGGGCCCCGCCCATTGGAGCCTTAAGTAATAGATGGGCTGATTGTGCCTCCAGGCAAAGCTTATGTGATGCTGATTGGCTATCTGGTTACTGGTTGACCGCTCTTGCCCAGAACCGCTCTTGCCCAGGAAAAGTGGTTAAAAGTCGAACCATCTGCACATATAAGCCCTTTTGGCCTTGTTGGATGGTTAGATTTAAAGCACTTGTTGGATGTTATGACATCATTATATTGGGTAAGAGTGTAATAAAGTGGAAACAACGTCCCGACATGACCTAAGCTGTTAACTGGGACGTAAAGCACCAATTCAATGGGCCTGTGACAGTCCCAGTAGCCCTTTAACCGTCCGACTGGTCAATTCAACGTTCCAGTGGCCCTGCCATCGTCCAGTTGGCCCTGTCACAGTCACAGTGGCCCTGTAATCTTCTCTTTGGCCTGATATCGTCCCAATGGCCCTGTCACAGTGCCAGATGCCCTGTCATTGCGTGAGTGGCCCTGTTCCAGTCCTAGTAACCGTATCACAGTTGCCCTGTCATCATTCCAGTGGCACTGTCCCAGTTCTGTCCAAGTAAACATTTCATTGTCCCAGTGGCTATTTCAACGTCCCAGTGGCCCTGTCACAGCCAAGCTAAGTCACAGTCCTAGTGGCCCTCTCTCTCATCGTCCCAGTGGCCCTGTCATCGTCCCAGTGACCTTTTCACAGTCACAGTGGCCTATTTATCATCCCAAAGACCATGTCACAGTATCAGTGGCAATGCCCCAGTTACAGTGGCCCTGTCACATTACCAATGACCCTGTCCCCCTCCCAGTGGCCTTGTCATCTTCCCAGTGGCCATGTCCCCGTCCCAATGGACATGTCACTGTCCTAGTGGCCCTTTCTCAGTCCCAGTAACCCTGTCACCGTCCCAGTGGCCCTGTTACAGTCCCACTGGCCCTGTAACAGTCACAGTGGGCCTATTATCGTGCCATTGACCACGTCACAGTAACTATGGCCCTATTATCGTCCCAGTGTCCCTGTAATTGTGCCAGTAGCCCAGCCCCAATCTCAAAGACCAGGTAACCTCCCAAGTGGCATTGTCATCGTCCCAGCTGCCAGGTCACCGTCCCAGAGGCCATGTCACCCAGAGACCCTGTAACCGTCGCCTTGGCCAGGTCACATAAAGAGTGCCCTGTCACCGTCCCAGTTGCCCCTGCCACCGTCCCCGTGGCCCTGTCACTGTCCCAGTGGCAATGTCCCAATCCCAGTAGCCATTTCCTCGTCCAAGGAGCCAGGTCACAGTCATAATTGCCTTGTCATCGTGCCATTCGCCCTGTCGTCGTCCAAGTGGCGCTGTTACAGCCCCAGTGGCCCTGTCATCGTCCCAGTGGCCAGGTCACATTCACAATGGCCTTGTCATAGTCCCAGTGGCCCTTTTACAGTCTCAGTGGCCCTGACATCGTCCCAGTGGCCCTGTCACAGTTCAAGCCACACTGTCACTGTCCAGGTAAGAGTCACATTGGCCTTTCGGCGTCCCGGTGGCCCTGTCACTGTCACAGCTGGTTACGTCACCATCACATTTGGCCAGGCCACCATCCCATTTCGCCACTTCACTGTCCTAGTTTGTCAGGTCATCGTCTCAGTTATCCCATTTGGCTACGTCAACGATCCAGTTTGCCACGTCACCTTCCCATTTGGCCACGTCACCATCCCAGTTAGCCAGGCCACCGTCCCAGTGGACCACTTCAGCGTCCGTTTGGCCATGTCAGCGTCCCATTGGCCATGTCATCGTCCCAGAGCTCCACGTCACCATCCCAATTGGGCACGTCACCGTCCCATTTGGCAAGGTCACCTTCCCAGTGGCCATGTTACCGTCTAAGAGGCCCCGTCATCGTCCTAAAGGTAATGTTATCGTCCCAGTTCGTCACATCACCATCACAGTTGACCATATCTCCGTCCCAATTGTCATTTCACTGTCCCATTGACCACGTCGCTGTCTCAGAGGACATCTCACCGTCCGAGATTGCCACGTCACAGTCCCATTTGGCCGGGCCACAGCCCTAGTGGCCGGGTCACCGTCCAAGAGGCCACGTCTTCGTCCTAGAGGGAATGCTACCATCCCAATTGGCCATGTCACCAGTCCAGTTGGCCACGTCACCGTCCCATTTGGCCAGGTCACCGTTCCTGTGGCTAGGTCATCGTCCCAGTTGACTACTTCACCGTTCAAGTTGACCACGTCACCGTCCCAGATGTCATGTAACCACCCAAGCTGGCAATGTCATCATGCCAGTTTGTCACGTCACCGTCGCATTTGACGAAGTCACCGTCCCAGTGGCCATGTCACCGTCCCAGAGGACACGTTATCGTCCTAAAGGCAATGCCACCGCCCCATTTGGTCATATCACTATCACAGTTGGCAAGGTCACCATCCCATTTCACCAATGCCGTCCCAGTCTGTCACGTCATCGTCTCAGTTGGCCGAGTCACCATCCCAGTTGGCCACGTCATCATCCCAGTTGGACTTGCCACCGTCACAGTGGCCATGCTGCAGTTCCAGTTTGTCACGTCATCGTCCCAATAGCCAAGTCACCGTCCCAGTTGACCACGTCATCGTTCCAAGTGCATGTCACCGTCCCAGTTGAACACGTCACTGTCTCAGATTCCATCTCACCGTCCCAGTTGACCACGTCACAGTCCTTTTGGCCATTTCAGTCCATTTGGCCACGTCATCGTCCCATTGGCTATTTCAGCGTCCTACTGGCCACATTACCGTCCCAGAGGTCATGTCACCGTCCCAGTTGGGCACGTCACCGTCCCATAGGCCATGTCACAGTTCCAGAGGCCACGTCATCGTCCTAAAGTCAATGTTACTATCCCAGTTGGTCATAACACCATCACAGTTGACCACATCACCGTCTCAGAGGTCATCTCACCGTCCCAGTTGGCCTCGTCACCGTATCGTTTGGTCAGGTCACCGTCTCAGTGGCCATGTCACCGTCCCAGAGACCACGTCAATGTCACCGTCCCAGTTGGTCATATCACCATCACAGTTGGCCAGGTCACCATCCTATTTCGCCACTTTACCGTTCCAGTTTGTCACGTCAACATCGAAGTTGGACATGCCACCGTCACAGTTGCCATGTCACAATTCCAGTTTGTCACGTCATCGACACAGACACTTGGGGTTACTGTTGAGACTTTTCAGAAAGCTTATACTTGTACTTAAAAAAACAAAACTTTTACTTGTATTTATTTTTCTTCATTTAGCTTTTCTGCAGTAGTCCTGACCTTAAACAATTAGAAAACATGTCTAGAATACATAGAACGCATTAGAAAAACTGATAAGCAATCACTAATGTAAAGAAATAACACAAGATAAACAACTTCACTTTTTCCGAATTCTCACCCGTCACTTTGAAAGGACAGACTGATTCACTAATCCGTAACTTACAAGAATTTTACATAAATCAGCATGTTCGGGAATCATTACTCTTCAAATTGACACAGAAAGTATTTAAATATTCCCTTATTTAATATTAAAACACTTTTTGTGTCTGCTTGAAGCGTAATCCTTTACGGCCAACCCGATACATGTACGATTCGTGGCGGTTACGGATTAGTCAAGCAGTTTCTCTGACAAACGGACGGGTGGAAGTTTTCGTTCGCAAAAGTTGTTTAGTTTGTGTCTTTTCTCTACATTCAGGATGGCATATCAGTATTTCGATTGCTTTCTATAGATTCTATACATTTTTTTCTAATTTTCTAAGGTCACGACTATTGCAGAAATGCTCAAAAAGATAACAAAAATATAATTGTAAGTTTTGAAAAAAAAAGTATGAGCTTTTGAAAAAAGCCTATACAGTTACCCTAAGTATCTGTGGTCATCGACCCAGTTGGCCAACGACCAAGATTGACTCTGTCGTGATTTATATAGATATTCTGTGTTTTAGTTGTGTCTATCTGTGTGTTCGTTGTTTTTGTGTTTGATTGAGGCAAGCCGGATGAATAACATTTTGAGAAATAGCTTATCATCTAGTTCTTCCTGCGTGTTGTCAGAAAAATATATTATTTTGGTCATGTTTTATGTATTCTATTTCCCGCCTGGTATCTATGTTTGAGTATAGATTTAACTGCATCGATTTCTTACGTTTATTTTATCCCGTTGTAAGTAAAAATTGTCATCCAATGTTTAATTTTAATGTTACGCTTTACTTCTGAAAATGCATGTTTCGTTGATATAGTTATTCTCTTTCCTCATAGATAAAAATCGTCTTCGAGAATATCTACAAAATATTTATAAAGACAGTGAATATAGTATAGTAACTTCGCTACCAGAGTGGGTAGAAATACACGTGAGAGACATATTCACTCCCGTGATTCTAGTGGGAGACAGAAAAGACGACAAGAAACAAAGGTTGGAGTCATACAAAGAACTTTTCCATGAGAAAGGAGTTGAACTGAAAAAGATTATGCTTTTAGGGGAGGCAGGTGCTGGCAAGACAACTTTCTGCCAGCATCTGGTAGACGTCTGGAGTAACCCTTCGTCACGACGTCAATTTGATGACGTTGATATTATAAAACAATTCCAGTTTCTGTTTTACATTTCATGTAGGTTTGCTACAAATAATGAGGATGTTGTCAGTATGATAGAAAAACAGCTGTTTGATGATGAAAATAGAGAATTAAGGGATATTGCATGTAGCGTTCTACGACACAATGCAGACAGTTGTCTGATCCTGATGGATGGTTTTGATGAGTTGCAGCGCTCAGCTCAGGCTAAAACTGGTAAACACGGTGACATAACTGGTATGCCTAGTTTAAGAAATATCCAAAACCGTACATTAGTAACAAGTAGTAGACCATGGAAATTTTTATCAATACCCAAATACGAACAAGAAAAATTTAGTTGCTTGCAACTAGACGGTATAAAGGATATGGCTGAACTCATCAAAACCATCTTCCAGAAGCTGCAAGTTGAAAACCCAGCAAAATCATGTACCGACTTTTTAAATGCGATAGAGGAGAGAAATTTGTCTGATGTGATGAAATTTCCCATAATGCTATTATTTGCAATAGATGTTTGGGGAGAAGAAGGGTCACTGCCGAAATCAGTTAGCCGTTGCTATATCAATATGATTAAATTAGTTATATCACGATCTGCACTTAAACGCGAGGAAGCAAACGTCGAAAGCAAGTCAAAAAAAGTAGATAAATTGCTGAAAAAATATTCGGAATCCGCGGAATATTTACCGAACCCTCTTTCAAATTTTGAATGTTTACAGCAAAATGCCGGCTTACTGCTACATTTGGCACAACTTGCTTATGATCTTCTCCTTCAGCCCGATGGACAGACACTCGTATTTCAAATGGATGATTGTAAACAGTATAGCATACACAAATTGGACGGAAGTCTTGAATATTGTTTGGATTTAGGTTTATTGATTAAAATCGAATCAACAGTCAAGGGCTTCAAACAGAAAGAAAATTTTCAGTTTTGTCATAAAACATACCAAGAATTTTTTGCCGCGCTGTGGCTTTCATATAGATACACAAAAGAGGGTTCACAAGAAATGTCACATTTTCAATCTTGCATTAAAAGCGACACAGACTTAAACACTCATAGTGTCCTTATACAATTTCTGTGTGGCCTATGTCAAGAGGCAGGTGCAGCACTCTGGAAGTATTTTGCTCAGAAAGACAATATTGAATTTGATTTTTGGTACAATAGGAGATATGTTCAGAATCAGGTCCTGAGAGCAGTGAAGGAAGCCCAGGACTGCTGTGATCACCAGGGAGTTCAGGTGTATTATTGTATACGTGATGTAGTTATACATAAATACACGACAGATGAGGATGTCTCTCTGCTGTTGAAAATGATTCAGAACAACAGTTGTTACTTGAAATATCTGGGTGTGGTAAACGTATGTTTGTCAAGTTCTCAGTATCACAGTCTGTTGAGGTCTGCTTCTTCTGCCATAGAATTAGATCAACTTTGGTTAAACAATATTTCATGTCAGTCTAATGACAGCAGAGAAGACCTTCCTGTGCTAGACTTGAGCAACCATTGTAGTCTACAGCAGCTGTTTCTTAGCAAGGTATCTATCAGTGGTCTAGTGTTACCCAGTCAGGAAGGGTCACAACTCAGGAGACTGTACCTGAACAACTTGGTGCTGCCACATGACAAGCTGGTAAACCTATGTTCCTCACTGCCATCAAGGACAAGAATAATCAACCTGACACTTACCAGCCTGTCCTGTAGTCAGCACCAGGATGGTTGTTCTCTTCCTGTACTGGACCTACACAAGCACTGTAGACTAAGGCGGCTGACACTCGGTAAGATATCTATCAGTGGTCTAGTGTTACCCAGTCAGGAAGGGTCACGACTCAGGGAACTGAACCTGAACAACCTGGTGCTGTCACATGACAACCTGGTAGGCCTGTGTTGTGCAATCTCATCTTTGTCTTCCATAGAGATACTGCAACTTACCCACGTACGTTGTATTGACCATGGCGGTAGTTGTGATGTTCCCACATTAAATCTTCCTACACAAGAAACAGACAATGCAGATAAGGAACAAATACCAGACATAGATATGTTGTCATTGTCTGGTTTAGACAAGTTGAAGCTTCCTATCATGCCCTGTAGCGAGACAAGTGATGCGTGTAGGTTCACTGTACTGAACTTACAAAAACATCGAAAACTGATCGTGATGAAACTTGATTCATCATCTATATCTGGTATACTTTTACTGAGTCACGACCGGATAAAAATCAAGGCCCTTGTCCTTAGTAACCTAGTGTTATCACATGACAGTCTAGAACAACTACCCAGATCACTATCAACCCTCTCCGCCAGGGTTAGACGGCATCTAGTCAATCTGTCTTGTAGTGATCATGGTGGTAGTTGCGAGCTTCCTTCACTGAATCATCCAGATACTGAACTGGAAAATATGGACATTGATAAGATGATGTTATATTTAGATATCTCAGATGACGGCAGCGATTAAGATGATAGTGAATCTGATTAAACAGCATCATGAGAAAACGTGTGTTAAATCACTTGTCTTGTTCTATTATAGTAGAATATTATATAACCAAAGTTCAGTGTCTGTAACTCGTGTGAATGACTGAGCGTACTGCATTATTTTAGTAGATATAAGATACAGATTTTCATTGTGAGAGTATTATTCCACTGACTGGAATGCTTTGGCTGACTAATATTTCCAGTCCTAACCACAGCCTCAGATTTCCCTCGAAAACAAGAAAACGAAGTTCATAAAAAAAATAATTGGCTACTCAACACAGATTGTAGTTCAGTTCTGGGAATATGTTGATTAGGACATACCTACTTAATGACACGACCCGAAGACCGTATGTCACAGATAAAGCTGTCCTTTCAGTTGATAATATTTACCTGGTTCTGTTTGCATGAAGGCTAATTTAGAAACATGCGTTTCAATAGATTTTTTTAAATTTGATAAACCTAATAAAATGATGCTACTGTTAAACATGGGACTTATCACAAAAAGAAACACACAAAAACAATGCTTTCTGCTTGTTAATAACTCTGAACTTTTGTCATCGCATATGAAAATACTATGGTTCATGAGAGTTTTGAAAGTGATCGAATGTCCCCCATTTTCTCTGGTGCAAGAACATTACAACGTTTCTGAATGTACTAGCGCACATATTCCAATTAGCGCTCACCAATGTATGAACCGTGTCCTGTAAAAACCAACAATGTGGTTTTCCAACAGGTCCAACACAAACTGTGCAGTACAAGCACAGAAGATGGCTAGAGGCGGGATGTTTCGTATTTAGAAAGAAGATGAATTGTAATTTTCGTGTAGAGAAAACAAAGGCGCTGATCGGCTTCGGAATTACTGCGAAGCTGATCTGCGCTTTTGGTTTGCGTATGCAGATTATTGGTTTTCTCATGAGAAAACCGTATTTTATTATGAAAATCATTGATGGGGCTGACATAATCATGCTGAACAATCATTGTAAATGATACTATCTATACAATAAAATGCTAATCAATTGCAGATTAAAAATTGAGCCAGGTATTGAGGCTGTGGTTAGGACTGTGTTTTCAATGTCAGCAAGAGCACAAAATGTAAAGTAAAACAGTATTCATATACATTCTAAAAACAAGAATTTATCCAAACCTCTATGCCATGTGTTTTACGTGTATCTCCCCTAGCTGAACTAGAAACACTTGATTCTCGCAAAAACACGTTTAATATGTTTCGAAGAACGAGATTTCTTATTTTCTCATTGTAATGTTATGACCGCGGAAAGATTAAAGAGGAAACATCGACGTATATTGGTATGCGCTGAGTCTGCAACGAATTTTTATTTTGAGGAAACACCGTGGCATAGCGATAGAGCGTCCGAATTCAAATTGACTCCCAATCGAGAGCCCTCGGTTCGAACTCCGTTTGGGTGCCGTGTCGTGTCCTTAGGCCAGACATTAAATCTCATAGGCACTTGGTAATGCAGGGGAAACATTGGCACCTTCCCTGCCTGACTGAAAAACTGTTGAACTCCAATGAAAACAAACATAAGACCCGTTGTTCTGGTGAATAACACCCGATGCGTGAGTTAATTGCTTGATTTGTCGGTTCAAAGGCTTCAACGAGCTTATAATGATGATTGTTGGATTAATAACAATCGGTTTGCTGAGATCGAGAGAACATGCTTGTTTTGTAACGATTATGTAGAATACGAGATAAAATTGAGCCATCGCGTGAGAAAACCAACAATTTGGGTTTCCGACCAGACACAAGCCGTCTGTACAGTCACTCTGTGTAGCGAAAACAAAGACGCTGCAGCTGTGCAATTACTGCACAACTGGTCTGTGTCTTTGGTTTCGCATATGCAGATTGTTGGTTTTCTGGTGCGGGGGCTAAGTCATGTAATGTCTGACTGCAACTTTTATTTGAGCCGCCTCATGAGAAAACCAACAATCTGCAAATGCGAAAACAGAAGCGCAGATCAGCTTGGCAGTAACTGCGAAGCTGATCAGCGCCTTTGTTTTCGCTTCAAAGTTAGTACAATTCCTCTACTTTCTAAATACAAAATTTCCAGTCTCTAGCCAACTTCTGTAGCTGCACAGGCCGGTTTGTGTCGGGCCTGTTCGGGCCTGTTCGGAAACCACATTGTTGGTTTTCCCACGACGCGGCTTATTTATAATTGAGTAGCAGCGTGAGAAAACCGGGTTTTTGCCTAGGCGAAAATAAAGGTGCAGATCAGCTTCGCAGTAATTGCGAAGCTGATCAGCGCCTTCAATCAGGAAAACATGCCCGTGCAATGAAACCCCTTGAACCCCACTTTTATATAAAAAAACTGGGGTTTGCAGGGGTATACCTATTTTTCTTATTTTTGCTACAAAACATAGATTGTGGGTACTCGTTAGAACCGCCTCGCTGTGAGGTGGTTCTAACGTGTACCCACAATCTATGTTTTGAGCAAAAATAAGAAAAACATAAAAAAAGTTTCTACTAAAACTTTCATTTTTTTACAACTTAAAATATTTCTGTATATTACATGGGCGTGTTTTCGTAATGCGATTCGCTACACGGATAGTACAATTCCTCTTCTTAAATCCGAAACTTTAAGCGTCTAGCCTGCTTCTGTGACTGTACAGGTTGGTTTATGTCAGACCTGGACGGAAACCCCGAAGACCGGTTTTCTCGCGTCGCGGCTCTAATGTCATTCCAAACTGTATATTCCTGTGTGCATAAGTTTCAATTCATTAGAAGAAAAAACTTGATATTTTATTATAACTATAATTATTCACTAGCCCCATGTGCATGTTTCTTAAATCTCCAAAGACAATTAGCGTTTATAACTATGTAAGTGACTTTTTTCCATGATACTTTTACGTTAACTTTTAAAGTTGTACGAAGGGCGTTCAAAAAGTTCGCGGAAAAAGTGTTTTCATATTTTTATTTTGTAAATCAGCTGAATTAAACTATTAGTTAAATAGACAAATATGATTTGTACTTATATAGCAAATTTTGCTGCTCTGGCATGAATACAATGTTGTAATTGGTTGCTATGGAAACCGTACATTACGATTACCGGCCCACTTTTGTTCATTTTTGCAAAAAGTCGATGTTTAATGATGACGTTGCCGCATTTGATAGTTTACCGTGCTTTTTCACAAAACTTTGTATGAGCAAAGTTCAATAATTTATGTTTGCGTTGAGCACATGACGTCATATAAGTGTGTGACGTCATTCATTTTGGCGTAAAGTGGCCATATTGTTTAGCGGGTATGCCTAAAATGCGACGGGAACAACGGTATTCGATAAATGGTGTGTTTCGAACGGACTATAAAAGAAAGAAACACTGCTAAGAGCAGAAAGTGCACATGGCAACAAAGAAATTAAGAAAACGGCAATCAACAAGTAGTATGCATGATTTCTACACGACCAAAAAGGCGTCAATGTCGACTCGCACAACGTAACGTCAAATAACGTCATACTGTCGATAGTGATCGTTGTGATGGAAAAGAGTAGAACTCGTGAAATACACAACATATCGAATTGTAGTTTCGGCACAATTCACCGCATTATACACACAGACCTGACAAATAGACGCCCGCATACCATGTAGATTCAAAAAAAGCTTAAGAGCTAGTCAACAGCGGCATGAATGCGTAAAGCATGACGTTGTTATGACGTTGGGTCGGTTTTACTGTCGTTACCTTAGAAACGCACGTGATTTAATGCCTAATTTTCATCCGATTTTATTCAAATTTTGTGCATTTCTTAACTATATGTTAGTTTACAACATGACAATTACAAATTTGGCAGCACTTTTCCTCCACGTTTTGAACCCCCCTCGTATATATGGAGCGCGACTGTTGATGATTGGATTTGTATCCCAAGTAGCCCGGTGGGGAAAATGCACAATCTCTTCGGTCGCGCATCCTTGGGTCAGCTGTGTGCTCGACTTGGTGTAGCCTGGTAATTGCGGCTTTTATACTGAACAGAAAAAGAAACGCAACAATAGGCCACCGAAGATTTTCGAGCTAAATGTTAAAACGACCATAATTTCAGGTTTGTTGCTGTATGTTTCCATTCATGGGATATTAGGGTATATCGTGCAAAACTGATTTTTATTTCGATAAAAATTGGTTGAGATATTTTTGTCGTCATAAATAATGCAGATCGGGAAAGACTTGCTGTGCGCATGTGCACAATACTGAACCTTTAAATCATCAAGAAACAATGTCAGCTGCTCCTTCTCTAAAATTCATGCAAAAGAAATAAAGTTCTACGACACAAAAGCTCGTAAATAAAACCATCAAAATCCCAATATGTTTAATTGAAAGGGGGATGCTTGCGCATGCGCACTGTGTGTTTTACTACTTTCGGAGTACCTATGATTGGCATCAAATAACTCCGGAAATACTCATCAAATTAGAAATCGGTTTCTTGCATTCGGGTGTAGTCTGATATCTAATGCAAAAGCAGAAAATGCAATGATTTCTGATTGTATCATAGTTTGCTCAAAATTTAGTGGAATATAATTGTTGCGTTTCTTTCTTGTTCAGTATATTTCTTGCGGCGCAAACATTCGCGGGGCCTCTATTTTCACATACAAATCACTGAACGTCTTTGCTTGAAATACAGACGGGTGGTGTGTTTTCTACTCTGTTTTCTTTAGCCCCTCACACCAGAATATGTGGGGATTGGGTCCGCGTGTGTTGGTGGTGCGGGACACAAGGCCGTTATTGTACGGCTTGTTAACCTTTTTTGTACAATGTATTTTATAATGTGTATAATTATATGTTTTGTAAATTATTCTTCTTCATTAGAATGTACTGCAAATAGTTTTAAATGTAAATGAGCCTTCGCAAGAGAAATACAACAATTTTGTTTTCCGACCAGGTCCGACACAAATAAGTCTGTACAATCATGAGAGGCAGGCTAGAAGCTTGAAACTTTAGATAAATGTATAATATAAATGGTACTATCCGTGTGGCAAAAATAAAAGTGCTGATCAGATGTGCAGTTACTGAACAGCTGATCTGCGTCTTTGTTTTCGCATATGCTAATTGTTTGTTTTCCCATGCGGCGGCTCAATTATATACATGAAGAGAAAACTTGTCTGCTGTCTGGACATCAGTTTCCGCCACAGGATTCCTTTTCTCCGGAAAAGCATACAGACTGATCCATTATGTTGTGCATAGATTCATTGTATGTCTAGGATGGTTGTAGAATCAAAGTATGACTCAGCCTTGGCGTGAGAAAACCAAAATTTAAGTTTCCGACAAGGTCCAACACAAACCGATTTGTACAGTCACAAAAAACAGGCTAGAAGCTTGAAATTTTGGAAAAAAAAGTAGAAGTCCGTGTAGTATGAGCTGTGCAGTTACTGCACAGCTGATCTGCGTCTTTGTTTTCGCATATTCAGAGTGTTGGTTTTCTTGTGCGGCGGCTCATATTGTTATAGTATTTCATGTTTAAGATGCTTTTTGTGAATGTTCCTTTGTTGTATATACGAGTACGTATGTTTCAGGTTCCATTCCAGCAATGTATAATACTGTATTGATTGGTTGATGGTTTCTGCTGTTTTGAATAAAAGTTGTTCTTTACCAGACAGAATTACGACCTGTTGATATCTATGCAATGTTTTTCATTTTTTTCTTTTGAACTTAAAACTAATTAGTCCGGCACGAATATGGCATATTTTGATTGACCTGGAAGTCAGATATAAAGTTGTTTTTTTCTTGACGGATTCTCGAAGAAACGACATTGCCATTCAAGATTCTTGATGATGACAGCCTGTCATCATTGAGCATTTTGAGAAATTAAAGATGGCGTCCAAGATGTCTAAAATGATAAAAATGCATACGGTCTACTGCACAATTTGTCCATAAAATGAATAAAAATTCTCCGTTGCCTCACAACTTTATCAGGCATCAACTCAACTCAACCATTAAGCAATGTCGGAAATTCAAGATAGCATCCAAAATGTTTACCAAATACATCTTTTCAACTATAGAAAGGTACAAGTAGGCAAAGATCAGGAAAAGGCGCAATCAGAAAAAGATTCCCACTCCAAAAACCGAGATGGGAAAAAACCAAACTAACAATCAGGTACTTATACCATGAAACATATCGTAAGCCGAATGAGCAGCTATTTTCCCAATAGGTGGCCACTCAGTTACCTTAACTTAATTAAAAAATATGAAAACATACAAAAGGCGCCAACAGCACAAAAAAATTTAAACACCAAGACATAAAACAAAAAGAACCACCACAGAAGTATCGCCTTGGAACGATCAGTAACACAAAGTTACTGGCGGGCTTGGAGTTCAGTATACTGTTCTGAAAAGGAATGTTTGTTTGCATTTTTATCAAATTTTGAAGGGCAGTTTAAAGAGTGGTGAACCTTTTATATTTTGTAAGCTGTATAATTAACATATTTAAGATGTCATCCAAAATGTCCACCAAAACACAATTTCTTCTCTTTTTGTATATCATTGGTGTAAAATAGACTTTTACTTTTTTGTACTGAAAGTATATTGATTCATGAAGCTGAAGAACAAATCAACAGGGTTCAGATCTAGACGATATCAAAAATCAACAAAATTAGTGACAAGAACGCCGCTGTTGTTTTTTCAACTGCAATGGATGAAATAATGAAAACAAACAGTGTACCAGGGGTAATGGTGCTTCCCTGGAAGGATGTGCAAAGGACCTTTCATATCTATGCATTCTATGTGTATTTTTGTTCAAGACAGATCTGTTTCAAAGAATTGAAAATTAAATTAATTTTACTAAATTTAAAACATTGTGTTCAGAGGTCTGGTTCATAGGCCCGTAGCCAGAAAACTGAAAAAAATCTGATACTTATTTTGTTTTCAAATGTCTTGTTTTGTATTTTAGAACAAAACAGAGCTGTTAGAATAAAAATTGAATAATTTATCATTGGAAGAGAACATCCTTAAGAAGGCGGTAGGTGGTCACCAAGAGGTACAATTTAAAAAGGAGGGGTAAAGTTTGATCTCATTTTTCAGCCACCAAAATGACTCTGGTAACATATTTGGCAGATCCGAGTTTGGAACATGCTTGCAAATGGACATGTTTGACATTTTCAGTTAAACAGGTCAAAGTATGGAATAAAAAAATGTTAGATCCTTTGGAAGCAGTAAAACATTCAAAGCGAGAAGATGGGCCATATTGTACAATTTCGGGTAATGAACCTTCATCAGTGACCCTTTACAAAACTGGCAGTGAAAGGCAGACATTTTTGCTGCAATATCAATAATTTACATCTGTGTAGTCTAACTCAAAGACTCATAATCCCAAAGGGGCCAAATAATCAAAATACAGTTAAGATGATTCTTAACGAACAATATATTTGAAATACTCCAAATATATTCACTGATCCCAAAGGATCAAAAGAAAAATATAATCTGCACTATGAATGATGTACGGGGAGACTTTTTAGGGCCGCCACACGGCACAACACCAGTTGCAGTAATAGCAAATAAAAAAATTGTTAGATCCTTTGGAAGCAGTTAAACATTAAGAGCGAGAAGAGGGGCCATATTGTACAATTTCGGGTAATGAACCTTCATCAGTGACCCTTTACAAAACTGGCAGTGAAATGCAGACATTTTTGCTGCAATATCAATAATTTACATCTGTGTAGTCTAAATCAAAGACTCATAATCCCAAAGGGGCCAAATAATCAAAATACAGTTAAGATGATTCTTAACGAACAATATATTTGAAATACTCCAAATATATGCACTGATCCCAAAGGATCAAAAGAAAAATATAATCTGCACTATGAATGATGTACGGGGAGACTTTTTAGGGCCGCCACACGGCACAACACCAGCTGCAGTAATAGCAAATAAAAAAATATTAGATCCTTTGGAAGCAGTAAAACAGCATGCGATAGTAACCTATGCTTATTGGGCATGAGAAATCTCAGGTGTTAGTTAAGCATTCGCTTAAACTAAGTCTGTCGTATTGATGTCTATGACAGTTATTGCTTTCAAACGATTCCATGAATTGTGCAATGTTTTTAAGAGTTTTAAAAAAACAAAAACTTGCAACAGTGTCATCCACAATAATTGAAACTTCTTTTGGATTTTCATGAAGTAAAAACATCATTTAATACATAAGGACATTATCGGTCTGCCAAATTATTAAAGTGTGTTCATGTCAATTCTTTTAATTGAAACACATTTATACATTTTTGCACATCATGTTTGCTTTTTGTCTGTATCAACTAATTTGTATATGAGCCTTCGCATGAGAAAACCAACAATTTGCATATGCGAAAACAAAGACGGAGATCAGATTCGCGGTCACCGCGAAGCTGATCAGCGCCTTTGTTTTCGCCACATGGATAGTGCAATTCCTCTTCTACTTAAATACAAAATTTCAAGCCTCTAACCTTCTTCTGTGGCTATACAGTCCAGTTTGTGTTGGACCTGGTCGGAATCCAAATTGTTGGTTTTGTCACGCACAGGTTCATATACCAATACTCCTTTTATTGAATTCAGCATCCTTTTTTCAACGCCATCTATACAGTGAAGTTCTTGTCAAATTTCGAATAGCATCGCTCAGAACTACACGTGTTTGATAATGCAATAAAATCAGAGATAGATAAAATGGTTCAAAAGTGTATGTATTAGGAAAATATTTATTATATCCAAATGTTTTCAACAGCTATCTTGGATTTCATATTGTACTCAAGTCTGGAAAAGGTTACAAATGGATAAATGTCAATATGTACTGAATAGTAGGATAAATAGTATTATTCATTCTGATAGAGACAAACTATAAAACAGTGCATAAAATATTTCCAGATGCTATCTTGATTTTCTCATACTTTTCAATGCTGATAGGGTGTCAGAAGTTGGATTCTCTATCGACAAGTTCTTATATGCATAAATTTATAAAGACAACGAACTTATAAAAAGGTACAAGTAGGCAAAGATCAGGAAAAGGCGCAATCAGAAAGAGATTCCCACTCCAACGAACTTATAAGTCATTTTCAAGCCTACCTGATCAAAACATCTATGCATAAGAAGCTCAAATATTAATACATTGTACAGACATTTAAATTCGTCAAGAAATCGTATTTTGGTAGCCATCTTGGATGTCATTTTTATCCTTTATCCAGGAAACAAAAACTTGTCAGATATTATAATACCTGCCAAAGTTGTAAGGAAATATAACATTTTTATTCATAGTAAGGGGCACACTGTATAACATCACATAATTTTGCATTATTTTCTGACATCTTGGACGCCTTCTTAAATTTCTCAGAGAGGCTGTCATCATCCAGAATCTTGAATGGCAATGTCTAACCTACAAACATATGTAAAGAAAAAAAAATTTTTACCACAACTCCAGGTCAATTTGTTTTTTTGCCGGACCAAATATTTTACTACAATGAATACAGTGACTTTTTGTATCAATGCATTTTATACAATTTTAGTATTTGCTTGACATTCAACATATTTTAGTCATACCTTGGCATGTTGTATTAAGGTACCATAGTTTTATGTTAATTCTTCATATCCTTCATGATCATTTTATTTATGGGAAAGCAAACCACATATATAGTTCCAGAGCCCTTTTCGGCTTTTTAATCTTACACCATAGCTACGCAGTCAAAATTCAAATTTATGGCTAATGAAAAACATGAATGGCCAAAACCTGCATCACAAAATTTAACTTCATACAGATTTTCTGTTAAAGCGTAGATTTATTATTGATCAGAAGTGTTTCTATTGCATTTCCATGGTTTAAAACAAATGTTGTTGAAGGTCAATCGTCACCAATGTTTGTTGTCTGGAAACTATTCTGCTGTGAAAATGATTATTGATGTTATATCTACATTTGTACATATATAAACATGTAAAATTCATTAAGATACTATTTGAGGGGAATTGGAATTCAAACGATGTTGCATTAAATAATTCCTGCTCTAAAATCACCCATTCTTCTGTAACAGAATTTATCCGAACACCAAGGTGTGTGTACATATAAAATGTTTATAGCTCATCGGAGCCGAAGGCTCACATGGTGAGCTTATTGGATGGCCATGATTCGGCGTCCGTCCGTCGTCCATCCGTCGTCCACCATTTCAAAGAACTTTTTCTCTGACACCGCTTGGCTGATCAAGTTGAAATTTTATGTGGAACCTCCTTGGATAGTGCACTGAAATTTTGTTTGCGATATTATGCTCACGTGACCAAAATGGCTGCCACGTCCATATATGATAAAAACAAAAACCTTCTTCTTCAGAACCGGTAGGCAAATTCCCATGAAACTTGACAAGTAGCATTGAGGACCCCAGACCATCACCGTTTGATCATATAATGACGCTGTGATGACCTTGACCTATTTTACGACAAGGTCAATTTTGGAAGCATAGGCTTGTACATGGGAAAAGACGAAAACAATGGATATTTTGAAAATTGTTGCAGCCTGAGACTTAAAAGCGAGATGCAGATAACAAATTGGGTCAATGGCGGTATGTAATTAATTAAGGTCAAGATCATTTCTTGACCTTGAGCCAAGGTCATTGAAAATATCAAAATTAAGTCACATTTTCAAATAAATTTCTGAAATCTCTTGACCGATTAAATTGAATTTTATGTGGAGCGTCCTTGGTTAGTTACATTGAAATTTTGTTCGCGATATCTTGGTCACATGACCTAGATGGCCGTCATGCTAATACATGGTAAGTACCCTTCAAAGGTCTTCTTCTCCAGAACCAGTGGGCTGATTTCCATGAAACTTGGTATGCAGCACCGGGGATTCAAGTTATCACATTTTGCTCAACTGATTACCATGGGATGACCTTGGCCTATTTTACGGTAAGGTCAATTTTGGAAACAAAGGCTTTTACATGGGAAAAAGAGAAACCAATGTATATTTTGAAAACTATTGCAGCCTTAGGTGTGAAAATTGCTAGATGCAGACAACTAATGGAGTCAATGAAGGCATGTAATTAATTAAGGTCAAAGTTCTTTTTTATCTTGGCCCAAGGTGATTGAGATATCAAAATTAAGTTTATGGTTTACTCAGATATCATTGGGCCTATGAAAATAAACTTTTATGTGGAGCCTCCATACTTATTGAGCTCAAATTTTATACCCGAAATCTGGGTCGAATGCTCAACATGGCTGCCATGCTCACAAATGCTCAAACATCATCTCCAGAACTGGTGGGCCAAATTTCACGAGGCTTGGTATGCATATCTGGGACTTCAGCCCATCGTAGTTTGTTCGAATTATAGTCATAGGATGACCTCAACCAATTTTACGGCAAGGTCAGTTTTGGAAACAACGGTATGTACATGGAAAAAGAGAAAACAATGGATATGCAGTCCGAAACCTAAAAGTTGGCAGAAGCTGACACTTAATGAAAGTATGCAATTAATTAAGGTCACTTTTTGATCTGGACCAAAGGCCATTGAAATATTGAAAATAAGGACTTATTTTTCTCAGTAACCTCTGAGCCCATCAATGTGAAATTTTATTGGAAACCTTCATGCATAGGAAGAATGCAATTTTGTTCATAAAGTCGGGGTTGCATACTCATAATGGTTGCCATGCTCACAAATGCTCAAAGATCTTTTCCAGGACCAATGGACCGATAAGCCTGAATCTTGGTATGTAGCATCAGGAACCTTAGCCCATCATAGTTTGTTAGCTCACCTGAGCCGAAGGCTCACATGGGCTCACAAGGTGAGCTTATAGTATGGTAGTCAAGCCGTCGTCTGTCCGTACGTTCGTGAGTCCGTGCGTTCACACTTTCAATCTTGAATATCTCTAATCGCAATCTGAAGCATCATTGATGTGGGGGAAAGGTTGCATTAGGTTTTGGGCTAGGTTAGATCAGAACTCTGGTTTCCATGGCAAGAAATAGCTCCCATATAGTTATAATGGGAAAAATGTTATGGCCACTCTAGCAACTTCATTTTTGATTGGATCTTCTTTATTCTTGGGAATAAGAAGGACAACCATAACAATTCGGATGAATTGGTTTGACCTCAGATTGCGGAGTTAGCTGCCCTTTAGCGCCTGGAAAATCCCCATAGACTTATAAAGGGAAAAAATGTTGTGGCCACTCTAGCGCCATTATTTTTCAGTGGATCTTCTTCATTCTTGCAGGTAACAAGGACAACTATAACATGTCGGATGGATTCGAATTTCAGCTAGATCCGACCTCTGACTGTGGAGCTAGCTGGCCTAAAGAGTTTGAAAAATCATTATTGTGTGTTGTGGCCACTCTAACGCCTTCAATTTTGATCGGATCTTCTTCATATTTTAAGGTAACTAGGATAACCATAACATCTCAGATGAGTTTAAGTTTCAGCCAGATCCGACCCTCGACTGCAGAGATATCTGCCCTTGAGTGTTTGAAAAAATCAATATTTAGTGTTGTGACCATGCTAGCACCTTCATTTTATTCGGTTCTTCTTTATTCTTGTAGTAACAAGGACATCCATAACATCTCGGATGAGTTCGAATTTCGACCAGATCCGACCTCTGACTGCGGAGTTTTCTGCCCTTGAGTGTTTGAAAAATCAATATTTTGGGTTGTGGCCACTCTAGCATCTTTGTTTGTCAGTGGGTCTTCTTCATTCTTGCAGGTAACAAGGAAAACTACAATATCTCGGATGAGTTCGAATTTCGGCCAGATCCGACCTCTGACTGCGGAGTTAGCTGCCTTTTAATGTTTGAAAAATCTATATTTTGTATTGTGGCCACTCTAGCGCCTTCAATTTCGATCGGATCTCTTTCATTCTTGGAAGTAACAAGAATAACTATAACATCTTGGATGAGTTTGAATTTGAGCCAGATTCGAGCCTGGACTGCGGAGTTAGCTGCCCTTGAATGTTTGAAAAATCAATTTTAAGTGTTGTGGACACTCCAGCGTCTTCAATTTTGATCATATTTTCTTCATTCTTGGTAGTAACAAGGATAATTATAACATCTTGGATAAGTTTAATTTCAGCCAGACCCAACCCTTGACTGCAGAGTTAGCTGCCCTTGAGTGTTCGAAAAATTAATATTAAGTGTTTTGGCCTTTGAAGCTGCTTCAGTGTTGATCGTAGCTTCTTCATTTGTGGAAGTAACAAGAACTTTCAGAACATCTCGAATGAGTTCGAATTTCAGCTAGATCTGATCAATGACTGCGGAGTTAGATGCCCTTGAGTGTCTGAGAAATCAATATTTAGTGTTGTGGGCACTCTAGCACCTTCAATTTTGATTGGATCATCTTCATTCTTGGAAGTAGCAAGGATAACAATAACAATATTGGATGACTTCAATTTTAGCCGGATTCGACTCTTGACTGTGAATATATTTAAAAAAAAACTTTGTCCAGTGACTGGACTTGTTGACTCTCAGGTGAGCGATCGTTGCCCTTGGGCTACGTGTTTAAATGATAGCCAAACGATCGCCTTGGCCTATTTTATGGCAATGTCAATTTCGGAAACTGGCTTTTACATGATAAAAGTGAAAATAATGGATTATTTGGAAACTATGGCAGTCTGAGACCTTAAACGGTGTCAGTAAATGTGTGGGAGTATTCATTGCCATTTCAATTTAACTAAATGTTCATAGATCCGGTTTCAGGTGAGTGTTCTCAGGATTGATGGTCCGCTGGTTATTTTATGTTCAGGATCATTTATATTAATTGTGAACATTAAAATTATTGCCAATGTACTATACAGGGATTTTCTCAGCTGTAAAAGTTGAAAATTGCATTAGAAAGAAAGACATTAACATGAAAATGTCTTATTGATGCTCAAAACATAGATTAAGGATACACATCAGAACCACAGCGGCGAGGCGATCCTAAGGAGTAACCGCAATCTATGTTTTGATCAAAAATATAAAAGCATATATATCCCTGTATACCCATTTTACTATATAAAAGTGGGATTCAAGGGGGGTATACATTTCACGGATATGTTATCCTGATGCTGTGTTTATAATTATGTGTCTAGTAGTGGCTTTGCATATCAGTACATTAAGCTGAGAATTATTGCAACACAATTCAAAAGCTGTATTATATTATGCAAAACTGCATTTTGTTTCATAATTGATTTTTGTACTTTTGTCACTTTTCAAGCATTTGAAACATTTTGTTTCATATTAAATAGATCATGCAATAAACAAATGCATTTTATTTGACTTGTATCATTTTTCATTGCCATGTTGTTGTTGTTGTTGTTCTAGTAGAGCATAACCCTTGATGAGGCGTAGATTAGGCGGCTTAAGACAATACAATGAAAAGTTCCTTTTGTACATAAATTACGCAGCTGGAACTCATGGGGCCATTTTTTAAATACTTCGTTAGCTTAACGTCATCGTTTAGACCTCAAATCTTTGAGTAAATGCTGAATATATAAGCAAATACACTGTTAGGTTTTGTTGATAAAATGTGAGAATCCTTTGAAATTGTGAGAATCCTTTGCATTTCTCACATATTTTGCAACTCAAAATAACAGTGTATTTGTAATATTCATGTTTGAAATTTTAACAAATCGTGAACGAAAGATGTAGTTAATTTTGAACAACTAGGCCTTGAGGTCTTAAAATAAGGGAGCGTTTACAGACAGGGTTTTCATGCCGGGGGTCTGGTTTCCAGCTTTAAGATAAACAGGTTGCTTGTCCAAGAAGTTGGCGTAGCTTACTCACAGGTACAGTCCCGGTAAAAAATCAACAACATATTCCTCTTTTCTCGGAGGACCCTAAGCTATTTTTCTCGGAGAAAGAACGTTAAATTTCTCTTTTCATTAAGATATTTTGCGTTTCGTTCAGTTCGATTTCTCGGAGAAACACCGAGAAATTTCACCGCGACCGCAGGTATTAACCGGTGAAAACAGGTAAGTCGAGATTTACCTGTTCGCGGTGTTTCTCGGAGAAATACTGTGCACGATTGTGAAAATCGATTTTACCATATTTTTAATAATTAAAGTAGTTTTAGACCTTTAACTGATCAGTATTTATAAGTGTTTTTGTATATGGCACCTCTAACAGTTCGACACGTTTTAATAAGGCACATTAATTACTGAACAAACATTCCACAATTTTATTCACTGGTTTCCGTTACGGTTGGTCAAGCATGACTCGACTCGCATTTGACATACAAATTAAGAAGTACTTTGTTTCATCTCAATTATGTCTTTATCCAAGTAGTTTCATTTGTTTGAGCTAGGAAACATAAAAGCAATAGGCCATAAACATGTACGAGTATAATAGGTAACCATTTTGCGCATTCTTGAATTCATATTGTAATGAAATAAATGTTTTCTGGTTCTGGTTGTATGTCAAGCTATGGAAACGTGCATGTAGAATGAAATGGCATAATTTCATCACATTGTCAGCTTATGGAGCAAGCTATTTTTGTAAAATTTTATTGACCCGATTACCCTGCAGCGATCTCCTAACTCCTATATGAATATGCATTACAACATTCTCGATGATAAGGATACACAGTATTTAACTAGCACAAAGTTTTGTCAATACCTCTAAATCACTCGTTTATCAGGGGCACTGTTCGCATAAACACTTTTTTCATACCATATTTATGACCAAATCTTCACATAAAAATAAGGCGGATAACGAGAAAACAATTTATACACTTTTCTTTTTTTAAGCATCTGTTTTTCTTGCTAAATGCATAAACGCAAAACCTATTGCCATGCATAACGACAACTCCGCCATGAACATTTTGTAAATGCGGCATGTTGTTTTTACAAGGTGCGGTCCGACATGTCAAGTGCATAGGAAAGTGCATGATACATGGTGAAAAATGACAAGTAAAACAATTTATCAATTACTGGTAATTGATAAATTAATTGATAATTAATCGAGTAAATTAACAAACGCATTTACATGTTCATGTGCTTTAAACCCATATACATTGTATGAGGTATTCCTCAACATATTTACACACATCATGATAACATGTCCATGTAATGTATACCCCACTTTTATATGAGCCGCGTCATGAGAATGCTGGACTTATACGCATGCGATAATAAAGTCGCAGATCAACTGTGCAGTATCTGCACAGCTGATCAGCGCCTTTGTTTTCACTACTCGGCTAGAACAATCCCCCTACTTCTTTAATCTGATATATCTGTACGCTGTGGCTTGGCTCGGATGTACGTTACATGTAACGTGGCTGTACGTTACATGTAACGTACAGCCGAGCCAAGCCACAGCAAACCCCGTCGATGGAAAAGCATGCTCATCCACCAAGGGTGGTTTACTGCGCTATATACCTAACACCTACTCGATTCACAAAGTCTCGAGTTTAAAATTTGCATATTTCCAAGGAAAGCTATCCCGTAACATTACTTCCCCCTCCGAGAAGACTCGCCCCGAGTCTTGGCCTGGGGACTACATGGGTAAGGCAACCCCGGTTTGGCGGTTGTCATCATCCCACCGCTGCCACCAAATGTAACGAGCGGCCGAGCCGAGCCACAGCAAACCCCGTCGATGTAAAAGCATGCTCATCCACCAAGGGTGGTTTACTGCGCTATATACCTAACACTTACTCGATTCACAAAGTCTCGAGTTTAAAATTTGCATATTTCCAAGGGAAGCTATCCCGTTACATGATCAAGATGTATGGATATGAATTTTTTTCACCGTATTCGATCTATTAAGTGCACTTGTTCCAAAAATCGCACATCCTGATCGTTTCCGAAAAACATGTGCAGCTCGACTAGCACACAGCTCAACTGGCGTATGGATATCTTACATCAAATTTACACGTTAAATCGCATTTAAACTTAACCTTTATTAATGTTTCCGTAGAAGGCAGGAACGGATACACTCATTTTACACGAAAACAAATACATGACCTTATATTTTGGTGTCAGTTTTAAAAATTACCGGGACCGTCTAAGTATACAAACTTTAATATGCATGTGCATGAATAGAAAAATCACTGCGCAATATTGCTGTTACTAACGTTCTTGTCCTCAGCCACGGTTATGTCGGTACGTTTTCGTCGCTTTATGGTACTGTACAAGTTTGGGATGTCCTGACGTTCGAAATGGGCTACACAACATTCGTATTTGTAAACCCTTCACTTACAAAAACTACCGAAACAGCATCCGACACGCTACGAACTGCAGAAACTTGAGTATGTATGTTTTGTATGTTTGATGCATCCACATTTATATCTCGATGTCGTAACACAAATGACGACAGAATAATGGTGCATACGTAAAAGAAAAATAAAAGAACAATACTATCATAACCGACATTGTCCCAAATTCATGTACATGTAAAGAAAAGTTTGTATATTTCAGCCACTTACTTTGCTGCACTGTGTGACATATCATTTACAAAAGTATTTGTTGCACATAGTGCATTTTTCATCTAATTAATCAATCAGATTTAAAGAGGGAGCAAAATAAAAATTTAAGACATGTATAGATAGTGCGTTCGCTTCGAAAAAAAAAAGTTGCGATTTCCATCTCCGGCCGGTATATTCATGTTATTTTGATGACTTGTGTTTATCCTGACATAATTAAAGTAAACCGCCTGTTAAATCATTGCTATTGTACATAATTAAATACCTTTGATCAAATGTCAATAAACTTATTTATTCATTAAATGAAAATGATTCTGATTATCCACATAGTCACTAGAAGTGTGGTAATTTTATTCTTTGTCGGAAAGGACTATTATGCTCAAGGCGCGAATTTTTAATGACGCCCTTGATTTTTAAATGATTTTTTCGCTTCCATTCTTCTGTTCAAAGATCGAATAATCATGGATGATGTGAAAAGTAACACAAGTGACAAAGGTCATCATAAAATTTCAATGTAATCAAGAATATATTTATGTGGATTATAAGCCATCTAAACAAATACGTAACATCTGCAAGTTTCATAATTGCAAATACTTATTATTTTTTTTTTTGATTTATTGTTTTATATTTATTCAGAAGTTATTAACATGCATTTGTCTTTTAAATTCCTCCGAGAAACTCCGAGACAAAGAGTTTTATCGATAAATCCAGGTAATTACCTTTCTCGGAGAAACACCGAGAAATTTCAGCGAGAAACACCGCGAAATTTTGCGCAGACGATTTCGTCTACCTGGCTTATTTCGCGGTGTTTCTCCGAGAAATAAAAATTTCGCGTTTGCCATGGTTGCGGAGAAACGCGGAATATGTTGTTATTTTTTCACCGGGAGTGTAGTTGGCTAACTTTAGGGGTCATAAAACTGACCATTTGTCATGACTGGTTGCAATAAAAAACTTCCTATAGACGTCGCGTCAGAAGTTACCGTCATACGGAAAGTTAGACTGGCTCCCGTCGTCAAACTTTTGTTTTTATCAGAAAAACATGCACAAAATCTTCTGATGGCTGAGTTTGACGACTGGTGAAAACCGTTTCTGCTTTCTTAGGTACATCTGACCTTACAACACTAGATGAACTGCTGAAACATTGAAAAGGGGTCTAATTGGCATCATAAATTCTTGGAAAATAAACAGATCCTTATCACCACAAAGTCTATGGATTTGATCTACAAAATTTATAGCTTTACAGTTAAAGAGATTCAAAAAGGAAAAGGAAATGGGACTGATTATAAAATATCAGCAAGCATTCAAAATACAAGCTATGACCAGACTGTTCAAATGTCTCGAAATATAACACTACATGTTATTGACCAGACTGTGCAAATGTTTGAAAGTCATACACCAGTGCAAGTTATTGACCAGACTGCGCAAATATTGGAAAGTAATCCACCAGTACAAGTTGTTGACCAGACTGCGCAAATGTCGAAAAGCAATCCAGTTGTACAAGTTATGGACCAGATTGTGCAAATGTTAGAAAGCAAAAATTCACCACTACAAGTTATTAACCAGACTGCACAAATGTTTGGAAAGCAAGTTACCAGTACAAGTTATTGACCAGACTGCGCAAATGTCGGAAAGCAATCCATAAGTACAAGTTATTCCCCAGACTGTGCATATGTCGGAAAGGAATCCACCAGTCCAAATTATTGACCAGACTGTGCATTTGTCAGGAATCAATCCACCAGTACAAATTATTAACCAGATTGTACAAATGTTGGAAAGCAATCCACCACAAGTTATTGACCAGACTGTGCAAATGCCAGAAAGCAATCCACCGCAGCAAGTTATTGACCAGACTGTGCAAATATCAGAAAGCAATCCACCAATGCGTTATTGACCAGACTGTGCAAACGTTAGAAAGCAATCCACCAGTACATGTTATTGACCAGACTGCACAAATGTTTGGAAAGCAATTCACCAGTTATTCACCAGACTGCGCAAATGTCGGAGAGCAATCCATCAGTACAAGTTATTGACCAGACTGCACAAAAGTTGGAAAGCAATCCAGCAGTACAAGGTTGACCAGGCTGTGCAATGTCGGAAAGCAATCCACCACAGCAAGTTATTGACCAGACTGTGCAAATGTCGGAAAGCAATTCAACACAGCAAGTTATTGATCAGACTGTGCATGTTTTGGGTAGCAATCCACGACAGCAAGTTATTGACTAGACTGCGCAAATGTTAGAAAGCAATTCGCCAGTATATGTTATTGACCAGACTGCACAAATGTTTGGAAAGCAATTCACCAGTACAAGTAATCCACCAGTACATGTAATTGACCAGACTGTGCAAATGTCGCCTACATGACAAGAAACCGCCACTGCAAGTTATTGACCAGCCTGCACAAATGTCAGAAAGCAATCCACCGGTTCGTGTTATTGACCAGGCTGTGCAAATGTCTGAAAGGGTCCCACCAACAGAAGTATTGATAAGACTGTGCCTGTGCATTTTTTATACCATATTTTCAAATTTCAATCTGAAAAGAATATTATTCTCTGTGATCCCTGATTTGATAAGGGCCATTAGCAGTTTCATTGATAAAATCTGTGTACTCTAACCACAACCATTTATAAATGGGTGAAGAGGTTAAACAGGTGAACTTAATGAGGTGTCTGCGAGATTCCGTAGACATCCATTCCGCTTTTCACCAGTCCTATGTTCTGAGCCTAAGAAGAGGAGTAACTCATACAAGAAAATATTTATGGAGGTTATAGAACATGGTATGATAGGATGATAGTGAACATAGGACGGGGGCCAGTCTAACGGAAAGTCGACATAACGATTTATGAATGTACGTGTAACATGCTTATTTGTGGAGGCATTCTGTTCAAATTTCAACAAAATACTCCTTTTGAAATGCGCAATTCGATAAATGTTGAATTTATATTTTACTGCGTCGCATTTTAGCGTGGTACCGATTTTGGCGGCGCTTTTGTCTAAAAAAAACGGACTGTAATCTTGTAACAACGGTCTGCACTACCAAGCATTCAATTAAACAAAGCTCGGTAATTATTCCTTCGAATTTAACTCGGAAGCATTCTGCGATTTACAAATGATTTCTTTATGTGGAGTACATTTGCATTCTTAAATGCGTTGATTAGAACGACCTAAGATAAAGAGTTTAACGTATGTCATAACCTGTAAACTTTGCGTTTTTAAGAACATTGGACTGTGATACTCTCAGTTTCCATGGCAATCAATTTAGTTTATGTTACGCACCGCATCATTTTAATTTATAGTTATAAACAAATACAACTGGAGTTGACTAATATAACATTTTTAGTTCTTAACTTTATATTTTTCGCTATTGTATGCATATCGAGAAAAAAATAGATTAATGACAATAATCCTCACCTCACATTCTGAACTCGTAGTAGATGAAATTGTGTCCTAAAACTGCAACTATTGAATTGTTGGCGAATCTTTAAATGTGCGATTACAGTTTGTAACACAGACGAAACATGACATACTTTTAACGTCGAGTTATATTTGCGTTAAATACTGTCATCGAACATGCTTTGGTAAAGACATGTATTTTCATCTTTATGTGATCTATGAAGAGCACTTGTTAGTTAATATATGAAGAATGAACACAAAATACTGATAATCTGCCTCAAGTATGCCTGCCATAGTACAGTGTGATAGCATGACTGAGCTTCCTAACACGACTGGAGCCTGCTTATTGTGGAAGTAAAAGCTTTTGCTGTCGCTACATAAATCACTCTACTTTCTTTTTTCGTCCATTGCTGTTACCACGCTGTTTATGTACATGAGGTTCTAAAAAAAAGTATCGCCTTGGGACGATCAGTAATATAAAATTACAGGCGGGCTTAAACCGGTTTTACAGGAACCGAACCTCACCCTCACCTAAAGGATCTCAGTTTATGTTTCATTCACAATACCCTAGAACCCGAAATCCTGTATCTCGCATATTTAGCGTTGGAGGTGACATCTCCTGCTATAGTTGGTTTGAATGCATTTTTGGCTAGTCCCAACCTTCTCTAAGAAGGATTGGGTGGGCTGCTCTGGAATTGTTTTTGGCACGATAGTCTAATCAGGCGATGTTGTATGGTACTGCTATGAAATAAGCTTTAAATCTAATAATCAGACAACTACGTACCTTTCCATTATCCAGTCATTTTCCCTGTCTGTATGACTTGCTTTTGTATTTTAAACAATTTTAGAAACTATTGATTTGATTATGAAACACCTGTATTGCTAAAACATATTTCTGTATTAATATTTTTACCACTTAACATGTAAAATTACCCCACCCACCTTAATGATATGCATGTATGCGATTTTAATGTTAATCTTCTTATGGTTAGTTTGTTTTTAACAATCTATCCTCTTTAACATGCTTAAACAATAGCCTGAAAAGCAATAAAAACTGTTTACTAAACTGTATGGACCTATACTTAAGGTTATACCTAAATGTGGTAATGCATCAATGGTATCAAACAGCGTGCGCATTTGTACTAGTGAATATTTTCACGAAGTCTTGGTTTGAAAATATTTCTAAATTAGACATTATTCCTTTTCAATGACTGATTCATGTTAATGGCGAAAGAAATGTGAACTAAGAACTGATAACGTGCCTCTATGCACAGGAGCGAAGGCTGCTACGCGACTGACAGCCCGACAAGACCATTACTAATTACCGAGGGTGTAATGCATTAAAACAATCCAGACTATAATTAAAAGTGAAGTTTGTGGCATTTTCTTAGAGCTGAATGATGCATATTAAATCAATTTAGGTATATTTGGTAATGGTCAAGCTCAGTACAAATACAAGATACCGATTGTATGGACGCTTCAGCATTATTTTTGAATATTTCTGATACTTACCTTACTATACACTGAAATCAAATATTGTCTCTTATCCTAGAACACAAAAACCGGTATCTCTCATATTTTGAGTTTGAGGTGACATCTGCTATAGTTGGTTTGAATGTTTTTAAGTAGTCCTCACCTTCCCGATGAAGGATCAAGTGGGCTACTCTTGAATTTTATTTGGCTTACTGCTCAAATTCATTGATGTACGGAGGTAGTGCTATGACAAAAAGCTATATATCCTATGAAAAGTCTGCTAAAATGTAGTATATAAATTGGTTCTTGTTTCTTATTTATTAGTTACTTTCCAATGCAGTGTATATTGTTTGTAAGCAAAAGTATAAGCAAAAGTATAAAGTGCAGTCTCATTTTACACTAAAAATCTCATGATCTTTTGAAAGTATGGCATTATTTCACACAGAATTACCCCACCAACTTTAAAACTCTGCATATAATTGATACTGTGTATAAAAATTTCCGAAGTATTACTCCAATTTAAATGAAACTATAAATTATGTTATTATATATCACAAGCAACTGTGGAGTGCCTTAGCAATACATGTACATGTAATTGGATGCCATTTGAAGCCCTACAAGTCAATTAGCAGCCAATTTACAGGTAATTTTGTGAGTCAATGTCTTATTTGTCTGCATTTTGCTCTTATTTCTTAAAAATATTGAAATATAAAGTCGCACGATTTATATATCTGAATATGGACCAATAGAGCATTGCAATCTTATCATACCATCCATCTACATCTCTATAGGGCCATAAAAAGCCAAGACGCAGTAACTTTTGTAAGTATACCCCTTCAATTTTTCCGCATTTTTTCTCTAATTATTTAAGTTTTCATAAATATTTTTGAAAATTGAAATCACATAATTAATTTATTTGAACATATACAAAAAAACAGTTGTCTTGGATATCATTTTGCACCATTTTCAGCTCTTTATGGCCATTTGAGGCCATGATAGAAGGACTTTTGTATGTGCTCCCCATTATTGTTTCCGCATTTTTTCCCAATAAGTTTTACGCATGCATAAAATTATAAAAAAACATTTAATCGTATGGTTAATATATCTAAATACCAGCTAATGAGCCTTGGTCAAAGCAATCATTCAACACCATTTTCAGCTATTTGGGGCCACTAGAGGCCGAGATACAAGAACTTATGTTAGTATACCCCTTCATTTTTTTCTCAATTTTTGTTTAAGTATTTATAATTTCAAGAATATTTTTGAAACTTGAAACCATATGAATAATTTATATTATTACACTCAAATAGATAATTGTCTAAACAATCATTTGATGCCATTTTCAGCTCTTTATAATCATTGGTTGACTAGAAACAAGAACTGATGTAAGTATACTCCTTTATTTTTACCGCATTTTACCTCCATCTTCTATACCTTCACAAAAATTATTAGCACTCAGAGTCACTTTGATTTATATATATGAATACAAACTTATAGAACAAAGTTAAAGCAATCTTTTGACACCACTTTCAGCTATTCCGGCCCATCAGAGGCCAAGATATAAGATTTTTTGTAGGTATACCCCATTTTATTTCCCTCACTTTTTCTTTAATTATCTATGTTTTCAATAATATTTTTAAACTTGAAATCATTTTATTAATTCATCCGATTTCATACCAAAAGATAATTGTCATAGCAATTATTTAACACCATTTTCAGCTTTTTATGGTCATCTGATGCCATGATACAAGGAATTTTGTATGTATACTCTGCCATCGTTTCCACATTTTTCTTCTATATTTTTTACGTATTCATAAAAATCATTAATACATTTAATCATATGGTTTATATATCTGAATATCAACCAACGTCCCTTATTCAAAGCAATTGTTTAACACGATTTTCATCATTTTGTGCCACCAGAGGCCGAGATGCAAGAACTTAAGTAAGTATACCCCTTTATTTTTTCCTCAATTTTTCTTTATCTATTTATGATTTCAATAATATTTAACTTATCTGATAACAAACCAATAAATAGTTGTCTACACAATTGTTTGATGCCATGTTCTGCTCTTTATAATCATTGTTTGACTAGAAACAGGAACTTTTGTCAGAATACCTCTTTATTTTTCTGACATTTTTCATCCATCTTCTATGCCTTCATAAAAATTATCACCACTTAGAGTCGTGTGATTTATATAATATTATATGAATACAAGCTTAAAGAACAGCGTCAAAGCAATCATTTGTTACAATTTTCTGCTAATCAGGCTCGTAAGAGACCAAGATACAAGCTTTTTTGTGCGTATATCCCTTTACTTTTTCCACATTTTCCCCATATCTTCTATGCCTTCATAAAAATATTACAACTTTGAGTCAATTCAATTCAATTCAAAACTTTATTTCACTCAACCCATCATATAAATGGCAATATGAGGTAATGTAAAACACTTTGACAATGGAGGCTCTAAAGAGTCACATGATTTATGTATATGAATACATGTACAAGCTTATATATCAAAATCAAAGCAATCATTTGACACCATTTTCAGCTATTCATAAGTATACCCCTTTTATTTTTCCTCATGTTTTTCTTTGATCATCTATGATTTCAATATTAGATTTAAACCTTTAAATCATAATGATTAATTTATTCGATTTCATACCAAAAGATATTATCTCAGCAATTATTTCAATGAACATTGAATGCCTAGAAACAAGAACTTTTCTGTGTATACACCTTTTATTTGTTCGCATTGTTCCTCTATTTTCAATGCATTCATCAAAAATATTAATATTTTAAGCCATAAGATTAATTTATCTGAAAACCAGCCTATAGAACCAAGTCCAAGTAATCATAAAACACCATTTCAGCTATTTAGAGCTGTCAGAGGCAGAGATACCAGAACTTTTGTAGGTATACCTCTTTATTTTTTCCCATTATTTTGCGTGTTTGTTTCATAACTTTTTCTTGACACTTTAAGCCTCATGATTATATATCTGACAGTGACCGACTTTAAATTGTTTCAACATTTTTTGATACCATTTCGATCCAGCCTTTACCGTGAGAAGCTGAAGTACAATAACTTTGAACAGACCAAAAACGGTCAGCTGTATATATACAAATTCCCAAATAGGCACAAAGACAGAGTGTAATCTCCATCAATGATAATGTTTCAAATAAAAGTATCTAAAACGCAAAGCTATAGATAAATTTCGAACACGCACATTGCTTGAAAGTGGCTGGGGTAACTTGGCATGACAAAACCCTATATTATAAAGGATTTATAGCACTTTATGATCTTTAAATACATTTTGAATTGTGTGGAGTTATTCATATTCAAAGTATTTGCATCAATGTGCATTGTTTTATTTATCAAAAAAACACAATGACCCCATAAATGATGTAAAAATATGCTTTGTATGGAATGCGTATATTCCCATGGTACCTCAAAACATGGTGTGAGTAAACCTATCTGCCAAAAAAAATTCCAGAGCAGCCCACCTAAACCATTTATGGGAAGGTTAAAACTATTCAAAAATCCATTCAAACCAACTATAGCAGAAGATGTCACCTCCTTCAAAAATTACCCTGGCTGGATTCTAGGGTACAAAATACGTATCTTTTACCTCTTTAACCGAAATCGTCCTTTAGGCTTTTTAAGCAGGGTATCCAAGAATATCATAGAAAGTATTTGTTGGTTCCAACAGACAATGCCAGTAACAATGTGGTTGTTGTTTGCAGGCGTCACTACATTGGTAACTCAATAGAGGAATTTGATGGTACCAGGGCTTATAAAGAGACAGATAGTGAAGAAAAAACTGTAGTTAATGCTCACTTAAACGAATTACCTGTTACATTTTCTGTTTGTGTCAATGAAGGCCATGGCAAACTTCCTACGATGTATTGGTTACCTAAGCTTCACAAAAGACCGTATAATGCTAGATTTATTGCAAAGTCTAATTCTTGTAACACCATTGAACTTTTTTAAGTTACTTACTTCCTGTGTTACAGCTATCAAATCTCATGTAAGATACTGTGAGACGGTGTATGAAACTTCAAATAAAACTGGTTATGGTCAAAAAACAATTCTGGCGAGGTGCTTAGTAAACTGATGTGTAAAGGGTTCCGTGCGACGAGCTTGGCCACATACGTACTTTTACTCTGTATATCACATTGCCACATTATCTGTTTAAAACAAAAGTTATCGACTTACAAAAGAGCATTAAAAAAGTATTGGTCACTTTATTTGACCTGTTTGTCTTAATATCACTAGACAAATAACGCTTTTAAAACTACTATCAAAATATGTGGACATGCCCAATCTCAAACTATACTATAATTCCTATATTTTACCGATTTTTGACTATGGGTGCATGATTTGGGGACAGTGTTTAACATACAATATCAACATATTACTAAGATTACAGAATTGAGCAGTGCGAGTTATTCTACAAGCTGACTTTATGACACCATCAAAAAAAAATGTTCCGAGAGCTAGGCTGGCTTACTTTTACTAAAGGAGTAGAATATCATATTTGCGTAATGGTTTTTAAGTCCCTAAATGACCAAGCCCCTGGGTATTTATCAAGCCTGCTTACGAAATCGTCTGAAACAAACGCTAAAAATTTACGTTCTAATGAACAAGAATTTCTGAAAGTTCCATTTGTACGAACGGCATATTATGAACAAAAAATTTATGTAACATGTCCAAACTTATGGAATGCTTTGCCACTTGAAATTAAAAAATCAACAAGTCATCAGGATATTCTGAGAAATCAGAAATTTATTATTGGTTAAGATCCATTTTCTTACCAATGTTTATTTAGACTATACTAGTCTTTGTATCGACTACCATGTTGAAAATTGCAACAATTCTTTTTGGCTCCATGTTTTCAAACTAAAGGGTCACTTACGAGACTTTAATAGTCTAAACCGCGGTATGGTCCATCCCCTTTCTCATTAATATGTTCACTGCTCTTAAAGGATCTCAGTTTTAATTTTTATTTGCCACATTCAAAACATTTGTGAAGAAATATTATCTAAATAAACAACTTAACGCGACATAAAGCACGTTGCTTGCATAGCCAGCCATAAAGCACATACTTATAATTGTAGGGGCAGCGGTGTGCTGTCTGGACATTGGTTTCCGCCACACTACCGCTGTCCCGAACGGCAAATACTAGAAATTAGAAAATAAGCAAATCTCGACACATTTTAAATGTCAATGAAGAACTACTTATTAAGTAAGCAAATTAACGAGGCATATAACATGTTGCGTGCATTGCCAGCTATAAAGCATGTACTTATATGAATGTTTGGGCAGTAGTGTGTTTGTCTAGACATTACCGCTGTCCCAACTATCAAACACTCGTAGGATGAGCTATATCTAAAACCCTAGTTCTCTTCATGTTCCCGCACTTGACTGGGTCTGGCTACATCATATATACAGTATTGCTGTCCCCACTTTGATATTATATCAGTTATTTCAATTTTTTATTATTTTTGTCGCTAGCGGTCTGTCGGCAGCAACGACCTAGGTAAGGAAACCACCCAGCCAGACAGTTTGCTATCGCATGCCAAGCTTGTGTTATTGAGGCGTTTATTTAGACTTCTAGGTATGTCGATGATCTTTTGAACATTGACAATTCTTATTTTAAAGGCATGGCCAATCAAACTTATCCACCTTAGCTACAGTTGAATAAAGCCAACACCACAGATACCGAAGCCCCCTTTTTATATTTGCATGTTTCAATTGCAAATGGATTTGTTACTTCTAAAGTTTATGATAAACGCAATGACTTTGATTTTGATATAGTAAATTTTCCGTTTTGGATGGTGACCTTCCTCGCCGTGCTTCGTATGGTGTATGCATTTCGAAACATATTAGGTTTGCTAGAGTCTGCAATCATGTTACGGACTTCACGCGCGAAATAAATGTTTAACAGCCATACATTTCCAGCAGGGCTATCGGTATCATAAACTTCGAAAAACATTTTCTAAATTTTATCGAAGACACTGTGAGTTGATTTCCAAATTTAATGTTGGACTAAAGCCGCTTTTACGTGAGGGCCTGTCGGAATCAGAATTTTAAGGTGTCTTGGTTTACAAATTAAAGAAACTTATTTGAAGGAATGATTTTTCTTTTCAGTTCAGAAAAACCATAACACGTAACAAACGTATAAGTTATAACTTGAATGTTACGCGACAGTCTGCATGTTTAGTTTTTAACTCAATCATGATCGATAACTATGCTGCCTTCTTTAATTGCACGCAGGTGGGTCGGGTTTTAGACTTTGATGGCCCCGACTTTCCTGATCATTGTCTAATTGTAAATTTAATACAATATTATGTTGAAGTGGTTCTTTGCAATTAAAACGAGCGCGTGGTATGTTCATAATCTTTACAACATTAGCAAATATTGTTCTAGTTTGAGATAGCTACGTGATGTAAAATAGTTTCACCACCCACGTAGAAGTATTCAATAGTATTCAAATCGAAAGTTGAAACCTCGGGTCTCCCAAATGTTATATAAAATATTCAGAAGCATTCAACATAAAGTGGTACAATCAGAATTAAAGTACATGTACAATATAGTATAAAGTACATGTACAACATAGTATAACGTACATGTACAATAAAGTATAAAGGTTCATAAAAAAACTCACATATGATAAATGTATAATGCGCAGTGCGTGATAAAAGCTCTGACCATGATTTGTTGTCTCAAATTTTGTTCAAAGTTTCTTCAGCCACGCCCCACAAAATCAAATGAGTGCTCCCTTAGGCGGCTCCCATGAGTCCACAATACCCTTTTGCTCTTGTTGTTTCAAACTGTCATTCGTGGCCACCTAAAGGATCCTATAAAGTTTGAGACATGTTTTAGTTTCATTTTGATGAGTATATTGATCGCTTCGTCGTAGATTACTAATTTTCGACACAGTGAGCTATCAATGGCATGGATTTTTTTCAATGATAATATATATAATAGATCTATTATTACTTCTACAGTGTAAAAAGAAAGACTAATTGCGGTGTAAGTTGATTTTGACTTAAATTGCTGTCGGGTGTTTAAAACCGACTGGTTAGCGAAAACTATTAAAACTTTTTGTTTGGTACGATCACATACCGTAAATAAATATATGTGTTATGTTGATTTAAACGCTTAAATGGAAGTTGGAAGTCTTGGTGTTTCCAATGGTTATTTAAACAAGTTAAATTTATAAACACATTAAACTTAAAACCATCATGTCTGATTCCATTGCGCGACTTGTAGATATGTTAAAACAATTATGTGACGACCCCGGATCAATGACGACGTCTGTAATGTCTAGATGATATAACCCAGATTATCCTTGAAAAATGTAATTTTCGATATTGAAAACGGTGGGAAACATAATGCATTAAAATTATTTGTTCCGCATATCTCTGTTTCATTCTGTTTAACAGATTTTGGTACATGCACCCGTAAATATCGAGATGAACATGTGAGTGATAATGTAATCATAATATGAAACAGATGTCTCGAGATGCGTACATGCCGTTATGCCTAAGCCACATGGGGCGTGGGGGTATCCTTGCAGTCATTCGGATTAGCATTTAAACCCGAGTTCCCATCTCAATATGACCTTACCTATCGAGTGGGACATTTAAAACGAAATCAAGCAACGGGTGAAGCAAATCAGAAATAAAATGTTGTTTGACTTGGTAATTTGCGTCAAACTAAGGGTCAGTGATTTCATCAGACGGTATTCTGTGACACCTCTTAAAACCGGAAGTGGAGCGAGCTCATGAAGTATACAGGGTGTGGGGTTGCTACCTGATCTATAATTGAATAGGTCTAATGTCATTATATCGATTTAAGAGACCATCAAAAACATTATTTTTTCAAAGGGAAATTACAAAATGTTTTAATTCAAAGACGTGCTTATTGAATTATCGTTTACTTTATTGTGAAAATGCAAATTTTATATTTCTACTTCCTGCTATGTTTTGATAAAAATGCTTATGTTTTTATATATTTGATCCCATTTGGATTTTACTTCTAGTTTTTGTATCGACTATCCTGTTGAAAGATACAAAATTACAGTTATTCTCTTTGGCTCCATGTTACCAAATCTATAGTGTCACTGAAGAGGCTTAAGTAGCCGAAACCGCGGTATGGCCCATCCCCTTTCTCATTAATATGTTCACTGCTTTTAAGGGAGCTCAGTTTTAGTTTTATTTATGTCAAAGTTAACATCCTAAATTAACCACTATTCTTGTCACTGGAATATTGAAAGTAGGACTAGAAGGGCGTGATGCTGATACAGCTTATTTTCACAAAGACAAAGTATTTTATATGACGTTTCATGTGGGCCGATTGTAACGTATTTTATATGGCGTTTCATGACGGCCGATTGTATCGTATTTTATATGGCGATTGTTACGTATTTTATATGGCGTTTCATGTGGGCCGATTGTAACGTATTTGAAATAGCGTCTAATGTCGGCCGATTGTAACGTTTTTTATATGGCGTTTCATGTGGGCCGATTGTAACGTATTTTAAATGGCGTTTCATGTGGACCGATTGTAACTTAGTTTATATGACGTTTCATGTGGGCCGATTGTAACGTATTTTATATGACGTTTTATGTCGGATTTAATATTACTTGTTATTTATTGTCAGTTTTCGTTTTTTTTTTTTTTTTCAATGATAAATGATTTATAAATAAATAAATAAATGGTCAACGAATCTCTAAGCAGCATAATTCTACATACTAAGCAATGAAGAAGTCAGCAACCGTCTCGTTTACCTCTGTTATTTTAGTATATGTCAATGTAAATGACGGTAAAACCTGGGTCTTGATAACGGAGTTTAGTTCTCACCTCACAAATTGTTCAGTTTCGAATGCAAGACATACATGAGCCTCGACGCGAGAAAACCGGTCTTCGGGGTTTCCGACCAGGTCCGACACAAACCGGCCTGTACAAGCTCAGAAAAGAGCTAGAAGCTTGAAATTTCGGATATAAGAAAAAAAGGAAATATACTATCCGAGTAGCGAAAACAAAGGCGCTGATCAGCTTCGCGGTTACCGCGAAGCTGATCTGCGCCTTTGTTTTCGCCTAGGCAAAAATCCGGTTTTCTCACGATGCGGCTCACATAATAGTGAACAATTTTTAACAGAGAATGAAAAAATAAGTTTACCGGACGTCAACGTTTTCCGCTTTTAAGTTACAGCTGTGATTAATCTCCGCTTTACCTTTCCATAGAGGGGTGCTTGTTAGAGCGAACCTGTCGGTTTTATGAAGCAGGCTGTCCCGGTTCCCCATGATTTTGGCTCCGATTGACAGTGGGATCAATTTCAGGTTAACTGTTTCATACCAGCAGCAGAACTAAATTATAATAAACATAAATAGTCTTACTGGACTTTTGTCAGCTGGTAGTCATTTTCAAGATTTCCTTACGTTCAGTTTTATAAAAGTGAGTAACAGCAGATGAAAGCAACAAAACTGTTACTATGGTGTGTATATTCCACTAACTAACAGAAGATAAACATTTTTTAATTTAAACACACAAATTACTTTTTTGCTATGCTCAAATTTTATTAGTGTACTTCGTTAGTCTTAATTAGCCAGGGCCCTGTTTCATCATTTGGCATCTCATAGAACAACAAAGAGGATCATTAAACCGGACACGATTGGTAGAATGTCTGATTCTTATCGATCAATCCTCTCGGTCGGCACATTCTTACATAAAGATTTGATCATGACATTTAATGTATTTCATCGGCAACTCGTACCTTAAGGGGGCATTTGTCAGTTATTATTGAAAACATGTGTACCAAGTACTGGTAACCAGCATCTGGGAGACTAGTCCAGGATTAGTTTGGCTAGGATAACTTCAACCGTTCCAACATCACCTAAGCATTTAAAACTGTCTACAGTGGACATTAAGCGGTAACGCAAACATTCTAATATTGCTTCTGATATAATATAGCACCCATTTTTGTATATGTAATTGTTGCATTATTGCGACACCAAACCAATAAACAATGAAAAAAATGTTGTCATTATTAAAGGTCAGCTGGTCAGTTTCTTTAAATGCTGGTCAGTTTTCTTTAAACTTGAATGTTATGCGACAGTCTGCATGCTTAGTACCTAACCCAATTATGGTTGATAACTATGCAGCCTTCTTTAATTGCACGCCGGTGGGTCGGGCCTATTTTAGTTGGTTTGGGTCGGAGCTTCTTGTCTGTTGCTTGGCCCACCGGGATCCAACTGGTGTTTTTTTTTTTCTTTTGCTCGGCAGTTAATAAGTTATTCGGCGCCCAGGGATCTCCATCGTCGGGCAGCTTACTGAATCTGTGAGTCCTGGTTTTTGATGCATCAGGATGTTTATCATGATGTATTTGTTTGTTTTTGATGATTCATTGACTAGTTAGAGATTCACCACTAGGACCGAAGAACTAACTAAATGTAACGAACCAATGCAGAAGCTGAGGGTGAGGGTATGGCCATGTAAAACCGATTTAAGCCCCCCCAGTTATTTCCCCCCCCCCAGTTATTTATAACTGGCCGTTCCAAGGCGGAACTGCTGCTGTAGTTCATATTTTCCAAGTTATTCAAATAATGGGTTTTTGTTGTACGACTTTGTGGCCACTCTGATATAATTTGGCTGTTCACTTCTCAGCCCTCTGCATTTCATTTGTTCTGTCTTAGCTAGCACGGTGACCACCTATTTTCAATAGCTGCTCACCCTGCTTTCCGTTATACATGTTATAATTGGTACTTATATCTTATGTCTCTTAACATGATTTCGTTATTGCTTGTTTATATGTTTGTATAGCAGAGCCACTGCGGAAGCTGAGGGTGAGGTTATGGCCATGTAAAATCGATTTAAGCCCGCCAGTAACTATGTGTTACTGATCGTTCCAAGTCGATACTTCTGTGGTGGTTCTTTTTGTTTTATGCCTTGGCGTTTAAAATTTTTGTGCTGTTGGCACCTTATGTATGTTTTCATATTTTTAGTTAAGTTAAGGTAACTGAGT
The DNA here is from genome assembly GCA_964017185.1 of Rugalucina vietnamica. Lineage (NCBI taxonomy): Eukaryota > Metazoa > Mollusca > Bivalvia > Lucinida > Lucinidae > Rugalucina > Rugalucina vietnamica. Next base: position 54,732,212 of record OZ024879.1, on the reverse strand, counting down.
GGCCACATATTGGGAAAATAGCTGCTCATTTGGTTTACGAAATGGTTTCATGGTATAAGTACCTGATTGTTAGCTTCTGTCGTGAACACGATGAATATGATTAAAATAACTTGACCTTGAAAATATCTTAATGTATTGTTGTAAGGAAATTTACATATTGTCTTGTTTTATTTCACGCATTGATAATCTTTGATTACAGTTCATTACGTAACTTGTACTTTAAAGCTTTACTCCACCGGAGCTAATAATAAGGCGGGAAAATTGTCTGATATATCATTGCTTATCTTGTGCTCCGCTCTCGCATTCCACGTGCTTTGTGTGCATATTGAGTTCACACGTGAAGCTTGAACTGAGTATAAGTACCGCAACGTGGGCTGTTTGAGAAAAAGCTAAAACAAAGCAGATAAAGATACGAAATAATGCCGAAATAGTGTAGTAAAAGTAAAAGTGTGTTAAAGTAAAGTTGTGAAGTGATATATTGTGGATATATGAAAAGTGTAAAAATGGTTGTTTAATAGTAAATAAAATTGTGAAAACTGGAAGTTGTATTTATTCCAAAATCTCCGATGTGGCAGAAAGTAAAGGTGTTAGGATCACTGCTACATTGTATGGTGCCGGAATCCGGGAGGTAAGCGTTTGAACTTTTATTTAAAATATAACGGAGTTCATCTGCTGTGCATAAAAGTGAGAACTGAAAAGGGGGCATTGAAAGATCTGACTTAAAGCATGGGTTCTTAATTAAAATATTTGAAAGGTGTTTGTACAAGATATGTGAATGATTTAAAGGAGCAAATAAATGAAGGCTCTGTGATTTTAAATACAGAGGTGTTCAGTAGCAAATATGAAAAAGTTATTGAAAGAATTGATCACACTGTTGATGCATTGACAGAACGCTGCCATGAAGTGGAACGTCAGTCTGAAAAGGTCATTTCTGAAATAAAGGATGGTGATGATCCTTATATTGATGAAATATTAAACGGTGATGCCGACGTATTGTTCACAGCAAATACTATGATAACAAAGCTCAGAAAGTTTGAGATAGAATTGAAAGATATAATGAAAAAGAAAAGAATCATTAATGATGCAACCAAACCTGATGAAAGTAAAATTGATATGCAAAAGCTAATTGAAATGCAGCTAGAATTTCAGAAGGCTTTTCTAAAAAGCAATAAGCCTGGTCCATTACCTGTACAATCATCAGTGAAACTACCGAAGTTGGAAATTTGCTCCTTCAACGGAGATAAGCTTAAATGGGTTGAAGTTTGGCAGTCATCTTCTGTTCACAAAAACGACAGCCTTCTGACATTGTTGACCGGTGATGCCAAAAGTGCAATAACGGGGTTGTCTCTCTCAAATGAGAATTACAGCGTAGCGTTAAAGATATTAACAGACAGATTCGGGAATGTGCAAGACACAGTAGATTTGCATTACACAGCAATAATTAATTTGAAATCAGCTTGTGATTCTGTTGATAGTCTAAGATCTCTGCTTGATGCTGTCGATAAACACCTCAGATGTATAGATGGTCTAGGGCAAAATATCAACCAAGATGTGTTTGTGTCAATAATAAAATCAAAGTTACCTAGCAGTGTTATAAGGCATTTAGAAATTAAGAAAGGAGTTGAAAAGAAATGGACAGTGTTTCTTCTGAAAGAATTATTGACAGAATATGTTGTGGCTTGTGAAAAGGCAAAGGTAGATAGTGAGAAAGCATTCGGAGCAAATACGGAGCAAGAACTGAGAACAGTAACAGACCGGAATACTCCGTCCATCATTCAAAAGGAGGAGCTCATAGACAGCCAAATGAGGCTCTTACAGTTCAGGAAAAACAAAAGGGTAAGTCAGGAACAAATTCGAAAGGAGCAATGTGTAGATACTGTAGCAGCAATCACTGGAGTGACGAGTGTCAAAAGTTCAGATTAATCGAAGAAAGGAAAAGGCAACTAAAAGGGAGTTGTTTCAAATGTTTAAAGGAGGGGCATTACACTCGTGATTGCAAATCCGCGAAAAGGTGTGTGTATTGTGGAGAATTCAGTGTTCATCATCGGAGATTGTGCCCGTCAAAATTCGAGAGAACCCGCGTCACAGAAAGTGTACATGTAGTTGAAGGAGCTGAAGCTGAACTTGCTCCGTCTGTATCGACGCAACACGAAAGTACATGTCTCTCTGTAGGAGAATCTGTGCTAATGCAAAAAACACTCACAGAAGTTCATAACACTAACAACACTAAGGCGGAGTAAATACGTGTGCTACTGGACTCCGGCTCACAGAGGACGTACATTACTGAAGAATTGTCCAGGAAGTTGATGCTTCAAGGAGACGATGAACAAGAGATCCACTTAGTCACATTTGGGAGTACAACTCCAAAGATAATAAAGACTAAGTCCGCTCAGCTTCAACTGAAACAAAGAGACGGTACAGTGATGAAGATAACAGCAAACATTGTACCAAGTATTACGGGACTGTTCAAAGACAACCTGCTACTTTTGAATCACAGGAAAGATTTGAAAAGATGATAAAAGGTCTGCATCTTGCTGATACCATTCCACATGAAAAGGAATCCGACAGTGTTCAAATATTGATTGGAAGTGATTACTATCTAGACGTTATTCTTCCTGATAGGATTTAAGTTCAAAGTTTAAATATTTGCTAAATTCTAGATTTGGATGGATTCTGACAGGTCGTACAAATCAATACAACTGTGATAATGTAGAATCATGTATGATAATTCTTACTCATGGAAACACAATTAATGATTCAAGTATATTCTCGTGCGTGGATAGTGTTGTGTCAGTGAAGCCAGATTTAGAAGATTTCTGGAATTTCAAACCCAGTGAGCTCTTGTGATTCAGAGGATACTAGAGCATTGGAAAAATTTAAAGAAACACTTCAATACGAAAATGGAAGATATGTTGTGAAATGGCCATTGAAAGAAGAGGTGCCAGATATCAAAGAAAATAGAGGATTAGCTATTGGTCGTCTCAGGTCATTAGTATCTAGGATGCAGAAGCAGCCTGACATGCTATCGAAGTATGACTCAATCATACAAGATCAACTGGCGAAAGGAGTCATTGAAAAGGTTGACCGGTTCAAATGTGATGGTATAAAACACTACATACCCCACCATGTAGTCATTACTCCACAGAAAACAACTAGGTTCCGAGTAGTGTATGACGCATCAGCCAAGTGTAAATTCGGGAGCAAAAGCTTAAACGAGTGCTTATATCGTGGTCCAGTGTTACTACAAAATGTCAGTGCTCGGATAATAGTTCAGACTCGATTACATCTGAGCACAATGACGATATGAGGGACGATGTCAAAACTCGAAGGCCGACGAGGAAAGCAGCAGACATAGCCAGGGGGAAGATAAGGCAACTCTTTGGCGAAACTTCTACAGACGATATATAAGGACAATAATGTGATACAGATTGCTCTTTAGGCAGACATATGAACTGATACTTAGGATTATATTAAACTGAGACATGGAGTTTATATTGATTATGTTTGATGTCAATTTCATTCCTTGTACAATATTCACAATTCATAAGTCTTGTCATATCTTTTGGCCGGAGTGTCGTGAACACGATGAACATGATTATGATAACTTGACCTTGAAAATATCTTAATGTATTGTTGCAAGGAAATTTACATATTGTCAGTAAATATACGCTTGTTTTATTTCAGGCATTGATAATCTTTGATTACAGTTCATTACGTAACTTGTACTTTAAAGCTTTACTCCACCGGAGCTAATAATAAGGTGGGAAACTTGTCTGATATATCATTGCTCCTCTTGTGCTCCGCTCTGGCATTCCACGTGCTTTATGTGCATATTGAGTTCACACGTGAAGCTTGAACTAAGTATAAGTACCGCAACGTGGGCTGTTTGAGAAAAAGCTAGAACAAAGCAGATAATGATACGAAGTAATGCCGAAATAGTGTAGTAAAAGTAAAAGTGTGTTAAAGTAAAGTTGTGAATTGATATATTGTGGATATATAAAAAACTTAAAAGTGGTTGTTTAAAAGTAAATAAAATTGTGAAAACTGGAAGTTGTATTTATTCCAAAATCTCCGATGTGGCAGAAAGTAAAGGTGTTGGGATCACTGCAACAGCTTCTGCGGTGGTTCTTCACATTTAGTTTGTTCTTCGGTCCTCGTGGTGAATCTCTAACTAGTCAATGAATCATCAAGAACAAAATAAATAAATCATGATAAACATCCATCAAACACCAGGACTCACAAATAGAGTAAGCTGCCCTGTTGGAGAAGTTTTGCCGTTAAACATTCATTTCGAGCGTTGAAGTCTGTAACATGATTGCAGACTCTAGCAAACCTAATAAATTTCGAAATGTATACACCATAAGAAGCACGACGAGGAACGTCACCATCCAAAAAAGGAAATTTTGCAATATCAAAATCAAAGTCATTGCACTTATCATAAATTTTAGGAGAAGCAAATCCATTTGCAACAGAAAGATGTAGATCTAAAACGGGGGCTTCGGTGTCTGAGATATTGGCTTTGTTCAACTGTAGTTCAGGTGAATAAATTTGATTGACCATACCTTCAAAATAAGGGTTGTCAACGTTCAAAAGGTCATCGAGGTACCTAGAAGTGTAATTTAAAGCCTCGATAACATCAGCTTGATTATCATGATTAAGAGAATCTATGAAATCTCTTTCGTAGCAGTATAAAAAATAAATCAGCTACGAGAGGTGCGCATTTTGTACCCATCATAATTTCAACAATTTGTCTGTATAACTTGGTCCCAAATCTAATATAAATATTATCCAGGAGATAGGATAAAGCATTCTGATATGACCAAAGTGTATACCGACTTTGGTCAGAGGAAATGAAAAACGCCTTTCTGTCATTACATGCCAAATAAAGTGAACCATAGTTTTTAATTCCCTTTTGGTGGTCCACTCTATGAAATCCAGAAGTTTTTTTCCTGAATTAGATTATGTGGTATTGTTGTATTCAGAGTAGAAAAATCATTTGTTGATAAGCTTTTATTATTATTATTATTATTTTATATTTTCAAAATATTTACACATAATTATCATAATGGACACAAATAGATTTAAGATAGTCTCTTGTACTGGTTGTCATCTGAAAAAAGCAGAACAGATATCAATAATACATTTCTTAATTTAGTGGGGGAAAATTATTCCGGAAAAAAACACTCCCAAGAGCTGGGTAAAACGAGGAGAAGGACGCTTATATGTGCACTGGTCTGTCTACCCGCTTCGCCAGTCTCCAGGGAGGGTCTTATTCGGTGTATTTTTTTACACCGACGGAAAATAGAATATTTAGCGATTCAACGGTACCGGTTAATATTACAAATTTCGCATTTAAGCGTAAAAAATAACTTAAAAGGAGCCGACTAAGCTTCCATGACGTCATTCTCATTCACGTGTTGTTTTTCGTGCAAATCATGGAATTAAAAAAAAAACGTTTGTGTGTTGTATTTCGGTTCGACTCAGTGGCATAATATTGAGCATATGAAAAATATTGATATGAGCTGCGTATGTTTATATATGTCTAGCTTCTGGTGTAAATTTCTGTGTATTCAAAATGTGTAAACGGAAATGCTGGTATTTTTAGTTAAGTTAAGGTAACTGAGTGGCCACCTATTGGGAAAATAGCTGCCCATTCGGCTTACGATTGTTTCATGGTATAAGTACCTGATTGTTAGTTTGTTTTTTTCTCACCTCGGTTTTTGGAGTGGGAATCTTTTCCTGATTGCGCCTTTTCCTGATCTTTGCCTACTTGTACCTTTTTGTGTCATGGACTCTTGATGTCATTTGGTAGACTTTCGAAATTTCGCGTATCGTTTGAAATGTGAAAAGATTAAAGAGTCGATACTACAACGGTTACGATGGCTCTCTGCTGCTTTTGATCTGCTGGTGGTAGCTTTCTTGACTTTGGGTGGCCAGGAATCCTATAACAGAAAAGGAGGGTTGATAAAAAAAAAAAAAAAAAAAAAAAAAAAATAAACAACATTATAATAGTTTTCAATGATATGATGATTGCTTTGACTTTGAGATCCGATTGTGTTGGGCCTTTTTATTTAGATCATGGCATTAGTTACCCGAAATTTCACAGTTTTATTTTCATTTTTGTGTGTGTGTATTTTGTCATTAATTTTTAAGGAATTTATATAGAGGAAATATTTTTCTTATCCATTTTCTCTGTTCTTTGTCTTTCTTTATGTCAGTCTTTGTCGTCAGCCCGATCTGAAATATAAATACATGACTTGCTTCGGTTTATTGATAGTATGTTTTGCAACAAAATTCTTCAATAATATATTTGACTGTCAACAGGTTGTGTTGCTATGATGACATCACAGCATATTTACAGTTTTTTTTCTCTGTAATCAGTGATCAGTTTGTGTTTGACCTTTTTACATGTATTTCACTTTTTTATTTTTTTTTTTTTTTTTTTTTTTTTGCAGTCAAAAAACATTAAATTTAATATTTTTTCTTAATTTGTGTATGTTCTATCATGATTGTTTAAGAATTTATTTAGATGAAATATTTTTCTTATCCATTTTCTCTGTGGACAAGCTCCTCGCACGGAACCCTCTACATCCCAATCAATTGCATATATCTCCTTAATTCATTGAGTATTAGGCTTAATTTCGCTGTAGATTTACTGTTGTGAAATATACAAAATATGTCTATAATTATTTAAAATTAACTATTAAAGCCGATTATATCATTTTCACTTGCAAATTACAAAACACTTTATGCAATCATACACTATTTAGTTGACAGAATGCCCCATGGCGAGCTTTATCAGAATAGGCGTTTCGTTCGGAGGCCTTGTTATATACAAATACAAATATCTTTATTGAATCATCACAGGCCATTTGACATGTGAACTACATATAAATCAGAAAAATGGTGCGACATACATGCACAAAATTCAGTGTGTCTGTAAGTTTTAGTGTAGTTAAAGTAACTGAGTGACCGCCTAATAGCTGCTCATTCGGCGTATGATATGTTTCCTTAATATAAATACCTGACTGATTATTTAGTTTTTTCACACCTCGGTTCTTGTTGCGGGACTTTCTTTCTGATTGCGCCATTTCCTGATCATTGCGACAAAATTTACGCTTACGTTACTTTTCAATAACTAGTGGCTCGAAAAGGATATCTCGCAAGCACAAACTCGAGCTTATCAAACTCATTGCAGAGGTACGATGTGCCAAGTATCAAAACAGGCCTACAAGTGCCTTCCAAACGGGTCGAAATCCGACCCTTCGAGGTGAAATAGACGGAATCCGCACAAGCGGTGGCAGCGACTCAGAGAGTTGTGCTAGCTCCAAGACGAAGTTAACATCTCGCTGCGTGCGCAGAGGGTTGCGAAAACACTTCGGAGCGATCCGATGCAGCGCCAGTAGGTTTCCGATAGACTTCGCAAGAAGCTTTCCCGAAAGGGAGACGTCAGCTTTATCCTCATCCCAGAGGAGCAATTGGTTGAGTTATTTATTTATTTTTTTTTATTTATTTATACATTATTTAAAGAGGAGAGCACATTTAGCTGAAATAAGCTAGTCTACCATGTGTCCCTCTAAAAAATATATACATATATTTACAAACATGCATAGTAAAACAATAAAAATATTACAGGTATGTTTAAAATATTAAAAAAAAATAAATAATTACAGTGAGACGCTTTAAAGGCACATAAAACATATGATTGTGTCAGCACATTTAAAACATGCCTGTGTCGATACTTCTGTGGTGGTTCTTTTTGTTTTATGTCTTGGTGTTTGGAAAAATTTTTGTGCTGTTGGCGCCTTATGTATGTTTTCATATTTTTAGTTAAGTTAAGGTAACTGAGTGGCCACCTATTGGGAAAATAGCTGCTCATTCGGCTTACGATATGTTTCATGGTATAAGTACCTGACTGTTAGTTTGGTTTTTTTCCCACCTCGGTTTTTGGAGTGGGAATCTTTTTCTGATTGCGCCTTTTCCTGATCTTTGCCTACTTGTACCTCTGTACCAAAGCACATAAAATATGATGTTAAGTTATTGCACCATAATATATCCAAGCAATGTTTGTTATTAAATAAGTTATTAGACGTCGCTAAATCTAAATAATTGTACATTGACTTTATTGACCCTTAGACCTGCGTCAAGCATCAGACTGGCTTTATCGATTGGTCACGCTCACAGGTATAGTCCGTCACTCACATACATGCAGATATTCCGGTGACCTGGGGACAATTTATGTCCGTTGTAAGAAAATGGCAGGTTTTCGAAGACACAGATACTGCTTGGGGCATTTAAAAATAAGAGGTAGGCCAGTTTGGACATGTGAAATCACGTAAATTATTAAATAATGCACCAAGACGCATGTGTTATTAATGAAAAAAATCCTTCTACAAGAGAGGACAAAATCACAGTCTACGAACCAAAACCTTGAGTTTCGCTTTGCTTTCGTCGAATTCGTAGCTTTCCTTCTCTGTCGGACTTTATTTTATTGCACTAGTGACAAGCACAGGCTGGCTACTATTAATGTACATGGCGGAACAAACATGCTATGTGTCCCGTGGCAAAGCAGGAACTCCAGTTCTTTCACGTTTTCCATGAGTTTTTGGTCTGATTTACAGGCACGTCCATTGTGCACCATTGGTAGAGTCCGTTACACGCGCAGATAGTGTCAGTTAACGCAGATTTTCACAGATACAGTCCGATATGGTAATGCATTGTTGTAGAGGGTAGAACGAGAAGAACCGAGGCAGCTGTTTTGAATACCCGCATCACAGATGAAAAAAAAAGAATAAAAATGAGATCCTTTAAGAGCAGTGAGCATATCAATGTGAAAAGGGATGGGCCATACCGCGGTTTCGGCTAATTAAGACTCCTCAGTGACCCTTGAGATTTGGCAGAGTGGAATACTGCAATTTTGCACTTTATCAACGGGAAAAGGCGGTTGAACATCTAACAGTCATTCCGGATGAGGAAGTCCTGCTGACGAAAAGGAGTCTGTGCGAAATGGATGAAGACGACGATTGGATTATTAAAGACAATTTCCGAATCATTGAAGTTGACGTTTCGCAGGTCATCCGTAAAGCTGCTGGTATTCAGGATGAGCCGAAAGCTGTTTGGTTGAACAGACAACTCACTGTCGATCAGTTTGTGCTCCTCTATGGTTGGACCTATCGACCGCCTTATTAATGAAAAACAAAAACCGTGTGACCCCGAACTGGTCCAGAGGACCGAAGTTATGAACCACTGCAGAAGCTGAGGGTGAGGTTATGGCCATGTAAAATTGATTTAAGCCCGCCAGTGACTTTGTGTTACTAATCGTTCCAAGTCGATACTTCTGTGTTTTTTTTGTTTTTTTTTTTTTGTTGTTGTTTTTTTTTTTTTTGTGTGTGTGTGTGTGTGTGTGTGTGTGTGTGTGTGTGTGTGTGTGTTTTTTTGTTTTATGTCTTGGTGTATTAAATTTTGTGCTGTTGTACGCCTTATGTGTGTTTTCATATTTCAATTAAGTTAAACTGAGTGGCCACCTATTGGGAAAATAGCTGCTCGTTCGGCTTACGAAATGTTTTCATGGTATAAATACCTGATTGTTAGTTTGTTTTTCCCACCTCGGTTTTTGTAGTGGGAATCTTTTTCTGATTGCGCCTTTTCCTGATCTTTGCCTACTTGTACCTTTAGACGAAAACCACGCGGTAAGCATCATGATAAGAGAAAAGAACAGCTGGAAACCGACCTGAGCCAGTATACTTGACGTCATCCAGATTGTCAGTTTAGAGCATGGCCACGGTTGTCTTTGGAATTCGATGTCCTATTACACGAAATACATTTTTAGCATAGACTTGAAGTCTTGCTACCAAGCTTTCTGTGCATAGTGAAGCAAAGCCTTACTTTGAGTTGTTCGGACATCCAATCAACCGTATAACCGATGTTGCTAGCAATGGTAACCTTCCCGAGGACATTGGCACAGGGTTCGCTGAACTCCAGGAGTGGCTGCCATCCCGTTATCCAAGCGTGATTTGGAGGCACTTCGCGGGGAAACAATAGGCCCTACGTCACTACTGATCTGTTTTGCGGAAAACATATTTAACTAAAACACCTCAAAAGTAAAGCCATCATAGCTTTCAAAAAACAGACCAAAGTGTGGTTCCTTTGGGGCGCAAACAGGGGTGCAGCATTATTGGGAAATTTATTCATGAGGCCAAGGAAAACGTAAAAAAAACTTGATTGACGATTGGTGACTGATAAAGGGGACTACAAAATTCGAGATACTTATAATTCTTGAAATTGCAGCAAAATGTCTGGCTTTCGCTGCCAGTTTTATAAAAGGTCACTGATGAAGGTTCATTACCCGAAATTGTACAATATGGCCTATCTTCTAGCTTTGTATTTTTACTGCTTCCAAAGGATCTAACAATTATCTTTATTATAAAAATGACACCCTCGTTGGAGCACCAATAAAGTGTCCACTGGGCTACATCCTTACCTACTACGATAAGGATACTTGCCTCAGAGCATCAATGTTGGCGTACGTCCATAACCACGTAATAGTGGCTAATAATCGTGATAGATCGTGGATAGCCGTTAAGGTTTTTGGATAACCGTTAAGAACCTTAACGGCTCCGTGACACACCGGCTTATCACTACCACGGTCCAGGATATCGTAACGTGACAGGTTATCAAGACGTAATAGATCTTGAGATACAGAGAAATATATGACCAAATTCCACGGCACGCAACGGTGCTGCCGTGGACGCCGTGAACATAGTGTAAACGTAGCGTTATATAGAAAAGTAAAGGCAGACAACGACCAGGAAATGGCACAATCAGAAAGACATTCCTACTTCAAAAACCAAAGTGGGGAAAAACTAAATTAACAATCAGGTACTTATACTAAGAAACCATATGGTAAGCCGAATGGTGCGTCATTTCTTCCCAAGAGGTGGCCGCTCAGCCACCCAAACTTAACTAAAATTTTGAAACCGCACATAAGGTGATAACAGCACAATGATTGAACACCAAGACATGAAACAAAAAGAACCACCACATAAGAATCGCCTTGGAACGATTTGTAATAAATAAGTGGCGGACTTAAATCTATTTTACATGGCCATTATCTCACCCTCAGCTTCTGCAGGGGCTCATTGCATTTAGTTAGTTGTTTGGTTCTCGTGGTTAATCTCTAACTAGTCAATGAATTATCAAGGACAAACAGATAAATCATGATAAACATCCTGATGAATCAAAAACATGAACACGAAAAACAAAGATGTAACCAAATGGCGAAACCCAAGTGGATGATGGGATAGTTGCCGAGTTTTTCATAACACTCCCGTCGTTAAGATAACAAGGTACAAAAGTATGCAATGGTCAGGAAATGACGTGTTATTAAGTTTGTTTTAAACTCGAATACTCTCGCGTCGTCACAATATAGGGCGATGCTAACTGTTTTATATAAAAAGCCGAACGTGCGGATATTTCAAATTAGCGATTGATCCGTTGCGTAATGTGGACTATAAATGATAACCAAATTACTTGCAGAACGTTTAAAACCACTTCATCCTAAGAGTATTCATTCCGACCAAAATGTTATGTTACTAGTCATTATATTATAAGAAGCAAACAGTCTGTTACAAGAATATAATTGATAGTTTGACAATCCAGGCTAAAAACTGAGGTACCCGGTCATCTAGTATAACACAACTTATTATAAGCCAAATGTTCGGCAATTCTGTAGCATCTGAAACTGACGACATAAATGGTGGCAAGCTGAGAAATCCAAGATTGTGTCCAACATTGCAACCAAAATAAAATAGATAAAGGAGGCAACGATCAGGAAATGGCGCAATCAGAAAGAAATTCCTACACCAAAAACGAGGTGGGTAAAACTAAATTAAATATCAGGTACTGAATCATCAACGAGTCAATGAATCATCAAGGACAACAAATAAATCATGATAACCATTTCGATGAATAAAAAACAAGGACTCAACAGATTCAGTCAGCTGTCCAATGAAGGAGATCTCTGGGCGCCAAGTAACTTACTGAAACCCGGAGCAAAAAAGAAATAATAAAACATCAGTTGAAGCCAACACCAGTTGAAGCCCGGTGGGCCAAGCAACAGACAATTGCTCCGGTCCCAACCACTTTTAATAAATAACTTTAAGTCGGGACCGGCAGAGAGTCATATCCTATTTCATGGTTTATAAGATTTCACAAATTGCAGGTGGAAGATATACACAATATGAGATTTGCCAATACATTCAGTATATGAGCATAATGTTTCTCACAATCTGAGTGACTATGACCAGGGATTGGGTGAGTACTGAGATAATTACATTTTTGAAAATACTTGAGTAAGTACTGAGTACTTAACGCAATTTACTTATGAGTACGTCTGAGAACCTTAAAGTACTCAACTATATATTTTACATAAGTTACAAGATAAATCAAATACTAAAAACACATCTTCTGAACATTGTTTCAAATTTTAACCCTGTGTCTTTTATTTAGCCAATCCTTTTGTAAATTTTTGAAATTGCAGTATATCTTTCTGGATATCGTCGCCAGCTGAAGGGTCACTGATGAGGGTTCAGTACCTGAAACTACGCAATTTGGCCCATACTACCTCCATTTGAACGTTTTTACTGCTTCCAAATGATTAATCTTTTATCTTTGATTTGCGATTACTGCAGCTGGCGTTGTGCCGTGTGACCCTAAAAGACTCCCCGTACACCATCCATAGTGCAGATTATATTATTTTTTCGGTCCTTTGTGATCAGTAAGAATATTCGGAGTATCAAAATATTTTACGTTTAGAGCCATCTTCTAAACATTTTTTTTTCATTTTTAACCCCGTTAAGGCGTGTGTCTTTTATTTAGACCCTCTATGTATTTTTTTTGAAATTACAGTATATTTGTCTGACTATCGTCGCTAGCTTATGAATGGTCACTGATGAGGGTTCAGTACCCGAAATTGTGCAAGATGGTCCATTCTACCTCCGTTTGAACGTTTTTACTGCTTCCAAAGGATCAAACTTTTATCTTTTATCTACATGTCACAATACGTTTGCGTATGACCAGACCTGTGATCGTATAGTAGCTCTCGGTCACTTTTGAGCTAGTTTCATGGTTCAGTGATTTTGGCTTATATGTTGACACTCATTTAATATATTTTCATGCGTTTTAGATGATAAGTAAATCAGGCCAGGCATTTGACCCAAAAGTACTTATTTTTTAATAAGACATATATCTTGTATGATTTATTGTTCAGTGATTTTGTTTTATATCTTGACCCTCAATTAGTGTAGTTTATCCTATATACTTTTATATTATACATGGTAGGACCAGACCTTCGATCCCGAAGAAATTATTGGTGTAGTGGTTTTGCTGTAGGAACTGTTTCACATGACCGGTCTAACTATATGAATCTGTAGAACAGACGGGAGTATGTTCTGATAAATTTCTCATTTTTAAATGTTCAAGGATCGATAACAAAAGATAAAAAAATGCAATCCAGTGAACTGATATCAATATTTCAACATAATGGTTTTGTATTGTTAACCGAAATTTGGTCTTATTAATTATGTGATATATCTGTTGATGGACCTATGCAAACCAAATACCATGCGAGACTCCGGGGTATTGTTCTCTGTGTTAAAAGTAGTCTAGAGCGTTACTGTGTCTTACTGAAAAAGGAAAATGATGACGTTGTTTGGTTAAGACTCAACAAATCATTGCTCTATCTATCATTTGATCTTTACTTGTTTGTGTGCTATATAATTCCAACTGGGTCAAGTAGAGAAGCGTTAACTGGAGTCAGCGTTTTGATAGTATTGCCAATTATTGTTCGAAATCTCTAACCTGACTGAAAATTCTTACAAAACGTGCCGTATTTTAATTTGCGGAGATTTGAATAGTCTCACTGGCACCGAACACGATTTTGTCAGTTGCGATAATTCAGATAATGGTACGTTGCGGGAAGATTACGTCAGTGATGGGTTTATAGCAAGGTTTTCTGAAAACAAGGTAGTTAACTCGAATGGGAGAAAGTAATTGGACCTATGCAAACAAACGAGTTGGGTATTTGCAATTGGAGAATAGGTGGAAATAAAAAATGTTGGAAAATTTACTTATGCAGGCAATGCGGGTAAAAGCGTCGTTGATTATGACATAAGCAATCCAGCGTTATTTGACATTATTCGCAAGTTTAGGGGCTTTGACCTGAATAGCTTGTCTTATTATTGCGTTGTGCAATTTTCACTTTATAGAAACACTCGAATGTATACTGCGCAACGCAAAGAAGGCGACTCATGTGAACGCTAAATGAACACAATCATATGGGATGATGTGAAAAGGGAACAATATGCTACAAATCTAATTAAAGCAGAATTGATTTTAAATTTATATACGAACCTAATGTAGGCTTATAGTACAGGGAATATTGGTGAGATAGTTTTCAAAAATAACTGACAGCGTGCGCGATCATATGTTTCAAAAAAAAAAATGTTCATTTAGAGTCGGACAATAAAAATAAACGGATACCTTTTAATATACAAAACATATTTTTTTTAGAGAAAGGTAAACGAATGAAAACTTAAAAAAAATAGTATGTGCCGCCTTATTATGCGCGGTCAAGCTTCAAGAGATTGATAAGAAGAAAACGCTTAAATTTTAATGATAAATCTAAAAATGAAAAAAAAAATAAATAAATAAAAAATAAAAAATCATCTCCACAAAATATGAAAATACAAAGACTTAGTGGCGGTTACTTTTAAAAACAAGCAGCAAATATTTAGAAAAAAGTACAAGTAGGCAATGATCAAGAAATTTTGCAATCAGAAAGACATTTCCACTTCATATACCGAGGGATGGGAAAAAAACTAAAATTTCACTTAGGTTCTTCTACCAAGAAAACATATCGTAAGCCGAGTGAGCAGCTATTCCCCAATATGCCGCCACTCAGTTGCCCGAACTGAACTACAAATATGAAAACGTACATAAGGCTTAAACAGCACAAAATCAATTCCAAAACACAAAACAATCAGAACCACAAAAAGAAGTATCGCCTTGAAACGATCAGTAATATAAAATTACTTGGGGACTTAAATTGGTTTTACAGGCGTCTAACACCATCCTCACCTTCTGCAGTGGTTCACAACAATGTGTTAGTTGTTCGGTCGTCGTGTTGGGGGACAGGTTAGTATACGCGACAAGGTTTTTTTTTCTGAATCCACTCACAATTATTGTAATCTAATGTATTTTTATATGTGTAATCACATACTGTTTTGTATGATCGACCGAGTGAATACATGCTCACTTAGCTTAGCATATGTTCTCATGTTTGTTAGTATCTGACTGTCATGATTTTTGCACATCAGTTGTTATGGTAAGACTATCTGACTTTCGTTCTGATTGTCCAGTTCCTTACTTTTACATTTTAGTAATAACATCAAAATGGTTATAAGACAAGTGCAAAACATGACATCGTTTATGCATATAATTCAAGTTCCAAGGCGATACTTCTGTGGTGGTTGTTTTTGTTTTATGTCTTGGTGTTTTTTTTTTTTTTTTTTTTTTTTTTTTTCTGTTGGCGCCTTATGTGTGTTCTCATAGTTTTAGTTAAGTTAAGGTAACTGAGTGGCCACCTATTGGGAAAATAGCTGCTTATTCGGCTTACAATATGTTTCATGGTATAAGTACCTGATTGTTAGTTTTGTTTTTTTTTTCCACCTCGGTTTTTGGAGTGGGAATCTTTTTCTGATTGCGCCTTTTCCTGATCTTTGCCTACTTGTACCTTTTTAAATGCAAACTATTAAAATCCGGCATTGCAATGAAAAGTGCTTTTGTAAATATTAACACGTTCGTGGTCATATAATGAAGGTAGGTTATTGAAAACTCGCAAGCTTTAACAAGAGCGGAACAATCTTCAGCGATATCAGATTTTGCATTTTTGCATAAAGATTTAACGCCCCAGTCGACAATTTTAGTCATGTCGAGATGAAACCACCGCTTCCTTAGTATAAACCAATTATCTGTGTCTTGCTCAAGTGCAACATGAGGTGTTCCGTGAGGGGAGTGAACAAAGGATCCCTGGATTTGAAGTTCGATGATCAACCGACTAGGACACCGTGCTACCCTCCGATATCGGTACAATTATCCTTTTATATGATAATAAGATATTTTTTCTTAGGGGATAACATATTTCACAATGTTCAATACGGTCGTCAAGTAAATATTATTATTGATAATAGTCCGATTTTTGTTTAAAATTTTCTTTTTTGTCATACCTTTTTTGAATAAAGTTTCTTTTCAAAGGATCACAGGGCAGGCAATCACTTTAGTCAGAGAATTGATATTTTGCTGAAATTGAAAGTTGGTATGCATTGCAAATTAAGATTAACTGTTATAATCATTATCATGTGTGTGTGTGTGTGTGCGTGTGTGTGTGTGTGTGTGTGTGTGTGTGTGTGTGTGTGGTGGGGGTGATCAAGCTTTCAGCAAAGTATCCACCAGTGCCGTTTAACGCCTTTGATATGGCGCAGCCGTGGAATGAAAGCAAGGATCGCTCCCGTACCCGACACGCTATAACATCTGAGCTATAGGTGCGCGTAATATACGTATAAGTCAATGTCGCATCATGAAAGCATGTTTTGTAATGCATATCGCCTAAAAGATAAAAATATGCAATGATCAGGAAATTACACAATTAGTGAGAAATTCCAACTCCAAAATCCGAGATGGAAAAACCCTTTATTTACAACTAGGTACTTATACTAAGAAAACATTTAAGTAAATCTGTGATGGATAAGGGTATACTGTTTTAATTACTTTTTGTTCCGACACAAAAATTGCAGGTGCAAGCTAGAACTTTCTCGCTTAGTACCCACAATCGATGTTTTCATATTTTTGTTAAGTTTAAGTAACTGAGTAGAGACCTATAGGGACAATAGCTGCTCATTCGGCTTACGATATGTTTTTATGGTATAAGTACTTGATTGTTAGTTTGTTTTTTTCCCACCTCGGTTTTTGGAGTAAATCACCTTTTCCTGACCTTTCCCTACTTGTTCCTTTGTGTTTCTTAATCAATCTTAATATGTAGTGGATAGCTGAAAATCTTGACCGTTTGCAGCCTAGGAAAACTCAGTATATTACCAGGGCGTGTTTTGTAATGATGTTTTGGTAACAAGTCGTAAACAATAAGTTTCATTGTGGAATAATGGAGTTGACGAACACTTGCTCGTGTACAATGATTTTTCTGCTGTAAAAAATAAAACGTCATTGAAAAGAAATTGTTTGTTCGAAAATATTGATTGTGGGTACCCGTTAGAACCACCTCGGAAAGTCGGTTCTTACGAGTACCCACATTCTATGATTTGGATAAAATAAATCTTTAGGTAAACCCGTGTAAATCCTAATATTACTATATAAAATGGGATTGATATAAGTGGGTACACGTTTTATGGATTTCTTATGTGAGTGTTGTATAAAAAGATGTATTTTTTTCAAGTATTGTTCGATTGTCAAATTGCTAATTATTTTCAAATCTTCAATAACAGTGACACAAAAGAAACAAAGTCTGAAATATAAGCCAAGTAATTATTGTAATATTTGTATTTTACAAATTTCTATACATTTATGTATTTACCTACATATTATTTTTCAAATGTCCTTCACAAATCAAATTACAATTTCACTGCGCACGCAATAAGTAAACAAAACATACCATCAACTTAGTTACGTACCCAGTATAGCTGTTTTGCGCGGCGGTGTGGCAATAGACCATTCTTGTTAATTTAAAATATGCATTTATCTTGATTGTTATTGCGCAGCATTGTTTCATGTGACTGTGTATTGAATTGAATAACTGGAACCCAACAGATTCGCATGTAGACCAGTAACTACAAAACATATTGTTCTTTCAGAAGAATACTCGTACTGCCATTTTTTGTGCGAGAAAATTACAAACATGTTTCTCTGCATAAAATGGAACAGTGGACGGAATTAATACAAAGTAAGTTAATATTGTATATGTTTAAATACACATTTGGAAATTAAACAATATATTGTTTTAGTCAAATAATGTAAGAATAGAAGGCTTGGAGAACCCACAGGGAGAAGATTCATTTAAAGTACTTTGAATTATTGATTGTAATAATTGTAATTTGTGAATGCATTAGTAAACTAGTGTTTAAACCAGTAGGCAAGGTAAATGGTACAGCCATTTCTTTAAATTTGCATCCAGACACCTGGCGGGAAAGTAAAGGACAAAACGCCAAACTGTTACAAGACGTTACAAGAGTAAGATAAATATTATCCCAACCAGTTATTTCTAGACTTTTAAGGGAACGTATAACAAAAAATTGCCTTGTGCTTCACAAGATAAGAGAACACCACATGATGCTATTGCCCTGCATGTACGATGTAGTGTTGAAAGCAAAACAATAATATACATACGGAATTGTTACACTTGAAACAAGTTTACCTATCTCTAAATACTATCATACTACCCTCGACATACTAATCATGTTCGCGCAGCGTCTGTTCAATAGGAACTATAAATGGAAAATGCGGGGGTTATCGTACAGAAGTTAATGTAAAAGTAATAATATACATGATGGGTTAAGATATGTATGCGTAGTTATTTTTATTTTATGGCCAGTCAGGTTTGACAAACTTGCGTCAAGGTTTGAACCCGTCGAAAACTTTAGGAACTGATGGGCTTCATTTCACAACTTATTAGGTTTGCTGGAGTCTGCAATCATGTTGCGGACTTCAATGCACGAAATAAATGTTTAACAGCCAAACTTCTTCAGCAGGGCTATAGGGATCATAAACTAGTTAGAGATTCACCACGAGGACCGAAGAACTAACTAAATGTTATAAACCACTGCAGAAGCTGAGGGTGAGGTTATGGCCATGTAAAATCGATTTAAACCCGTCAGTAACTTTGTGTTACTGATCGTTCCAAGTCGATACTTCTGTGGTGGTTCTTTTTGTTTTATGTCTTGGTGTTTAAAATATTTTTGTGCTGTTGGCGCCTTATGTATGTTTTCATATTTTTAGTTAAGTTAAGGTAACTGAGTGGCCACCTATTGGGAAAATAGCTGCTCATTCGGCTTACGAAATGTTTTCATGGTATAAGTACCTGATTGTTAGTTTGGTTTTTTCCCACCTCGGTTTTTGGAGTGGGAATCTTTTTCCGATTGCGCCTTTTCCTGATCTTTGCCTACTTGTACCTTTTTAGATAAACCTTTTCTAAATTTGATCGCAGACACTATGAACTGATTTCCAAATTTAATGTTGGGCTAGAGACCCTTGTACGTGAGGGCCTTTCTGAACCAGAATTGTATGGTGACTTGGTTTACAAATTTAAGAAACTTATTGGAAGGAATGATTTTTCTTTTCAATTCAGAAAAAATCATTACGCGTTACAGACGTATAGGATATAACTTTAATGTTATGCGACAGTCTGTATGCTTAGTTTTTGACCCAGTCACGGTTGATAAATATGTTGGCTTCTTTAATTGCACGCCGGTGGGTCGGGTGTCAGACTCTATGATGGCCCCGACATAAAGCTATTCATTTTAGTTGATTGGGGCCGGAGCTTCTTGTCTGTTGCTTGGCCCTGCGGGGTCCAACTGGTGTTTTTTTCTTTGGCTCCGGCGTTAGTAAATTATTGGGCGCCCAGGGATCTCAATCGTCGGGCAGCTTACTTATTCTGTGAGTCCTCGGTTTTGATTCGTCTTGGAATTTATCATGATTTATTTGTTTGTCCATGATGATTCATTGACTAGTTAGAGATTTACTACGAGGATCGAACAACTAACTAAATGTTGTTAACCACTGCAGAAGCTGAGGGTGAGCGTAGAATACTGTAAAACCGGTATAAGCCCCCCCCCCAGTTATTTATAACTGACCATTCCAATGCGGTACTGCTGTTGTGGTTTACATTTATCCAATTTATTCTAATTATTAGTTTCATGTTGCATGACTTTGTGGCCACCCGAATTTAATTTGGCTGTTCACCTAGCCCTCTGCATTTTACTTTTTCCGTCCAAGCTAGCACTGTGACCACCTTAATTCAATAGCTGCTCACCCTGCTTTCCGTTATACTTGTTACATGTTGGTACCTATATTATTAGCTCACCTGAGCCGAAGGCTCACAGGTGAGCTTATAGGATAGGCAGGCATCCGGCGTCCGTCGTCGTCGTCCGTCGTCCGTCGTCGTCCGTCGTCGTCCGTCCACAATTTCAAAGAAGAATATTTCTGAAGCTAGTAGGCCGATCTTGATCAAATTTAATGTGAACCATAATTGGGTTGGGGGATTGATGGCATTAGGTTTTGGAGTAGATTGTATCAAAATTGTGGTTTCCATGGCAACAGATAGGTCCCATAGACTTACAATGGGAAAAACTAAAAAAATCTTCTTCTCTGAAACCACTAGGCCCACAGCTTTGATATTTGGTATGTAGCAATGGCTAATGGTCCTCTACATAAATTGTGCCATACATGCCCCTGGAGTCAAATTTGGCCACGCCCCAGGGGTTGATAGTCTCCATAGACTTACTATGGGAAAAAAATTAAAAGATCTTCTTCTCTGAAACCACAGGGCCCACAGCTTTGATATTTTGTATGTGGCAATGGCTAATGGTCCTCTACATAAATTGTGCCAATCATGCCCCTGGGGTCAAATTTGGCCACGCCCCGGGGGTCGATAGTCTCCATAGACCTACAATAGGAAAAAAAAAACTAAAAAAATCTTCTTCTCTGAAACCACTAGGTAGGCCAACAGCTTTGATATTTGGTATGTGGCAATGGCTAATGGTCCTCTACATAAATTGTGCCAATCATGTCCCCGGGGTCAAAATTGGCCACGCCCCGGGGGTGGATAGTCTCCATAGACCTACAATAGGAAAAACTAAAAAAATCTTCTTCTCTGAAACCACTAGGCCCACAGCTTTGTTATTTGGTATGTAGCAATGGCTAATGGTCCTCTACATAAATTGTGCCATTCATGCCCCTGGGGTCAAATTTGGCCAGGCCCCGGAGGTTGATAGTCTCAATAGACTTGCTATGGGAAAAAATGGAAAAATCTTCTTCTCTGAAACCACAGGGCACACAGCTTTGATATTTTGTATGTGGCAATGGCTAATGGTCCTCTACATAAATTGTGCCAGCCATGCCCCTGGGGTCAAATTTGGCCACGCCCCAGGGGTAGATAGTCTCCATAGACTTACAATGGGAAAAACTAAAAAAAAATCTTCTTCTCTGAAACCAAAAGGCCCAGAGCTTCTATATTTTGTATGTAGCAATGTTTGGTAGTCCCCATTATAAATTGTGCCAGTCATGCCCCTGGGTCAAATTGGGCCATGCCCCGGGGGTCAATAGTGTCCATGCATAGACTTTCATTGGTCGATTCTCAATTAATTTAAATCTCATGAGCTTACAATGTGATAATCTCTCAGGTGAGCTACAGGACCAATGGTCCTCTAGTATATTTTCTTATCATGATTTAGCTTATTTCGTGTTTATATCTGTGTATAAATGAACCACTGTAGAAGCTGAGGGTGAGGTTAGGTTCCTGTAAAATCGGTTTAAGCCAGCCAGTAATTTTATATTACTGATTATTCCAAGGCGATACTTCTGGTGTGGTTCTTATTTTTCTATGTCTTATTTGATTTGTGTGTTGTTGGCGCCTAATATATGTTATCATATTTAAATTAAGTTTAGGTAACTGAGTGACCACCTATTGGGAAATAGCTGCTCATTCGGCTTACTAAATGTTTTTATGGTCTTAGCACCATATTTTTAGTTTGTTTTTTCCCGCCTCGGTTTTTTGGAGTGGGGGTCTTTTTCTGATTGCGCCTTTTCCTGATCGTTGCCTGCTTGTGCCTTTTCATCCCAGAGTTTTCATAACTTTAGCTACGTTAAGGTAACTGAGTGGCCACCTATTGGGAAAATAGCTGCTCATTCGGCTTACGATATGTTTCATGGTATAAGTACCTGATTGTTAGTTTGGATTTTTCCCACCTCGGATTTTGGAGTGGGAATCTTTTTCTGATTAGCGCTTTTTCCTGATCTTTGCCTACTTGTACCTCCATAAAGAATTGACAACTGAGCTAGGTCCATAATTTGCATATCTTTTTCAACTGTCAATAGACTCAGGTGAAATCCAAAAAGAAAGGTCTTTAGCAAACATTTGCACCCTGTTCAAAAAGGCCGACAGGCGTCTTTTGCTTGCAATCATCGCGAGTTTCCTTGACATGCGTACCCTGCAAATGTCTGGTACATATACTGTGTTTGTTTTTGGATGAGCACAAGTTTTTGTGAGACAATCAACATGCATTCAGGAAATCCCATAGCTGTGAAACTTAGTTAGCTACACTGATAGATCATTGGGAAAAACTCTTATACAATCAAAGTCACAATGATACATTTATCTCGGATTTGGACACTCCTTCGCATGAACTCCTTAAAAGCAAATTATTCAGTTATCGAATTGAAAGGAATACAATTAAATTGACTGATTCTTTCCTGTGCTACAAACAACAAACATTTGCAGTTAAAAGTGTTAAATCAGACTGGGCTCCTTTTATATCTGGTGTCCCTCAGGGCATCGTTTGTGGCCCCTTGATGTTCTCGTTGCATAGGATATAACCTCGGACATTGAATCGAAAATTAGACTGCTGATTACTGAGTTTGTTGTAGTGAAATTTAGAATGTGGACGATGCAATGAAACTTCAGGCGGTTGTTGATCGGGTATGTATTGGGCCCGGAAATGGGGCATGAGATTCTTACTCGTCAAGTACACCTGGCGAACAAACGGAATAGTAAAACCATGGTGGTTATTATCATTTATTTGTTTGGCCCTGATGATTCATTGACTACTTAGAGATTCATCACGAGGACCGAACAACTAACTTAATGTTGTGAACCACTGCAGAAGCTGTGGGTGAGATTACGTACCTGTAAACTCGATTTAAAAAAAGTACAAGTAGGCAAAGATCAGGAAAAGGCGCAATCAGAAAAAGACTCCCACTCCAAAAACCGAGGTGGGAAAAAACCAAACTAACAATCAGGTACTTATACCATGAAAACATTTCGTAAGCCGAATGAGCAGCTATTTTCCCAATAGGTGGCCACTCAGTTACCTTAACTTAACTAAAAATATGTAAACATACATAAGGCGCCAACAGCACAAAAATATTTTAAACACCAAGACATAAAACAAAAAGGCCACCACAGAAGTATCGACTCGGAACGATCAGTAACACAAGCCTGCCAGTAATTTTATATTACTGATCGTTCCGAGGCGATACTTCTGTGTTGGTTCTTATTGTTTTATGTCTTGGTGTTACAGTTTGCGTGCTGTTTACACCTTATGTATGTTTTCATATTTTTATCTAAGTGTAGGTTACTGGTTGGTCCACCTATTAGGAAAATAGATGCTCATTCGGCCTACAATATGTTTCCATGGTATTAGTACCTGATTGTTAATTTAGTTTTTCGCACCTCGGTTTTTGGAGTGGGAATCTCTTTCTGATTGCGCCTTTTTCTGAGCATTGCTTAGTGTTACATATTTTTCCTACAAACTTCAGGGCACAGTGTTTTTACTTAGTTTACAATTCAGTATCTTCTCATGAAATTGACTTTGTTGTTTGAAGCGATTGTAGACGCTAAGATATTCGTATATTTGACAAAATTATGAGAAATGTAGGTAAATACAACAGCTACATATGTGTTATTGTACGAATATTTTGGTTCACATTGGACATATGGAAGAAACAATCTGTATCTGCCATTCACAGAACCGAAGTACGCTAGTATTTGGTTTATTTCGAACATTTTCAAAGATTTAATCAACATACCCTCTTAACTGAGGTAATGAGGGCAACGCCAACGCCTACGACGGCAGCCGGAGCAAATGATAGAAAATAGATAAGAACAACTGCAACGCCCCATTTTGTTCTCAATATTTAATGTTGTTGTTTTGATGTTGTGTTCTTTTTTATCAAGAAACCGTTATGGCCTGTAAAGCCTATTATCTCCTACAACCGCCAACATTGTGACGTGGGATCGCGCGCGCCCATGTTTATGTTAAACGGTTAATTGAGGACAAATTGGTACAGTTATTGTTTCAAATTCGTAGTTTATCATGAATATAAATATTTCTTCACACAAAGATACAATCGAGCTATAATGGAAACAAAATCATAGCTTGATAGATTCGCCAAAGACTTGTATTGAAAAGCAACATGCACTGAAAAGCATTTTTTATTTTCTAAATGAATTTTCCTAAATTCCTATATTTATTTCTTGACTTGAATGCCTAGGTGCACTATAAAATGCAAAATTAGGCCCAGGATGACGTTAAAAGCCTCAAATTTACTACAACTACTATTACTTATCTCAGTATTTGTCTTGACACCAAAGGGTTAACATCTCCAGCAGCTCCAATAATCAGTTTGATTGGCTGTGGCTGCTACCTGTAGAATAACTGATATATGCTTGCTTGTAAAATAGATAACCATAAATACATACCGTATTCGTTCTAATTAGCGCACAGTGCGCTTACTTTTTCAAAATATCTTAAAGTTAAGGTAACAAAATATCGTTGCAATAAGCGCACACTACGAATGAAAACAACATATAGATTGTTGTAATAACTAGGTCAAAATATCACTGGTAATGTCATATAAGTGTTCCTGTCGTCGCGAAATATTGTTTGATCAATTAAGAATACGTTACAATGTGGTACTAATGTGTAAAATTGGTATAAAATATCAGTATTTTAATCGAGTAGTGTGTGCTTATGCGCATTTTTTTCTAAAACGACCAGGTTGTGCGCTTATTGGAGCACGTGCGCTAATTAGAACGAATACAGTGCCCATACCTTTGATCATTTTTATTGCACAGGTAGTGTCTTAGGGATTGCCAATAATACAATGGATATGACAGTTGCTGCATAGTAGCATGCCTCTACATGTATTACCTGACTCAATAATGTATTAATCTTTTGCCACCCGGCGGCTGACTGAAAATGAGTATAGCATCACTGTTTTGCTTGCTCGATTTTTGAAGGTTGATAGGTTCGCGCAATTACACTGACTATAAGACTGTAACTTCACATGCACAAATAAATATACCATTCTATGGTAAAATCTTTGCAACAGTAATTAAGATACGATTTTTCGTCGATAATAATAAAACATGCTTATTTTTAAAGATTAGTCTGGTTTCGCTACATTTTATATTAGCCAAATAGTGCAGTTGTCCAAGGAGACTAGATAAAGCAGATGGTTTTAGTACTTTCATCCTTAAAACTGTGACAAACAAGCCCAGCGAGACTTTCTATGTATGTCAGCTTCTTTGCCTACTTGTACCTTTTTATGTACATCATCATGTCCTGATCATTGCCTACCTTTACCTTTTTACAACTGAAACATTTCAGTTACTGAAATTGTGAAGGCATATACAGGGTATACCATGATTTGAATATATGGCCTCAGCTGATCTTTGACCTCAATGACTGACATGCATTATCTTTCTAGATTTGTCGGTACGCATTCCAGATGCGTTTAGATACTTTTTCTGAGTTACTCCATGATTTTGTCAAAAATAACATTATTTAGGTATATTTAAAGCTTTTGAAATTTTCCACTCATATGATCTTTGACCTTATCCTGTGACCCAGATGCATTAACAGTCTTAGAATCTACCTGAATAAATTTGGGCACATGTCAATGAATAAAATGAGAAGGTACAAATAGGCAGCTATCAGGAAAAGGCGTAATCAGAAAAAGATTCCCACTCCAAAAACCGAGGTGGGAAAAACACAAACTAACAATAAGGTACTAAGACCATAAATACATTTAGTAAGCCGAATGAGCAGCTATTTCCCAATAGGTGATCACCCAGTTACCTAAACTTAACTAAAATATGATTACATACACAAGGCGCCAACAGCACAAAAATAAACATCAAGCCATAAAACAATAAGAACCACAACAGAAGTATCGCCTTGGAACGATCAGTAATATAAAATTACTAGCGGGCTTAAATCGGTTTTACAGGATCCTAACCTCACCCTCAGCTTCTGCAGTGGTTCATAACATTCAGTTAGTTGTTCGGTACTCGTAGTGACTCACAGAATGAGTAAGCTGCCCGACGATGGAGATCCCTGGGCGCCCACCAACTTACTAACTCCGGAGCAAAAGAAAAACACCAGTTGAACCCCGGTTGGCCAAGCAACAGACAAGAAGCTCCGGCCCCAACCAACTAAAATGAATAGCTTTATGTCGGGGCCATCATAGAGTCTGACGCCCGACCTACCGGCATTCAATTAAAGAAGGCAGCATAGTTGTTAACTGTGATTAGGTTAAAACTAAGCATGCAGACTGTCGCATAACATTTAAGTTATATCCTATACGTTTGTAACGCGTAATGTATTTTCGGAATTGAAAAGAAAATTCTTTCCTTCCAATAAGTTTCTTAAATTTGTAAAAGGGTCTTTAGCCCAGCATTATATTTGGAAATCAGTTCATAGTAAATCAACATAAAACATACATTAATTTACAGCAAAGGATCGCACCAAAGCAACATTTTTAATAGTTTCCACTTACCGGTCGGTTTTGATAACACCTCGACAGCAATTTAAGTCAAAATCATCTTACAGCGCCATTACTCTTCCTTTTTTACACTGAAGGGGTACTAGGAGTCTATTGTTATCGGTTGGAAATTCTTTGATAAAAAACATACAAATGATAGTTCACTGTGTCAAACATTTGTAATCTACGACACTACGATAAAAACTCATCAACATGAAAATATTTTTATTTGATGCCCTGTGTATGGGTAGTGATTGTATTTCTAGTCCTACTTTGATTAGTTCACGTTGTTATAGTTGCTATTAATATGTGAATCCAGGGCCCAGTTGTTTAAAACTTTGTTAGCTCAACGCTGTCGTTAAGCCCTCAATTTGTTAACTATATATCGACTTGAAACCGCGGTATGGCTCACCCCCTTTATCATTAATATTTTCACTGCTCTAAAAGGATCTCAGCTTTATTTTTATTCAAAAGCAAATACACTGTTGTTTTCTGTTGAAAAAAATGTGAGAATCCTTTGCAAAGCTAGGGATTTTTACATTTTTTTCAACTTAAAATAACGGTGTATTTGCAATATTGCCATTCGAAATTATAACGAATCGCTTATTAACGATTTCGTTAATTTTGAACAACTCGTCCCCCCTAGTCAATAGCTCCAAAATTTCATAAAATCACCTGTTTGCATTTTTCAACGTGTAACCATGTTTTCCATATTGTATCAAATATTGGACCGAAATTTGATATGCAAACTAGGTAATTTGCATGAAAAGCAAAATGTGTTAACTACATTTGAATTTTTATTGAGCGCAAAAACGGAATAAGTGCACTTGATGAGTTTTTGCGCCAAATTTTATTGGAAGTCACATTCAAATTCTTTGGTGCAAAAACTCAATAAGAGTCTTTATTTTAATTCACATGGAAATATGGAAATACCTGCCAAAATACTTTGGCAGGTATTTCCATATTTTTTGTACAAAAATGTCAACTTCATGCAGTGACAGGTCCAGGATTCTAAGAAAGGGGATTTAAAGTGGCAAAGAAGGGTTATATCCATCATTATATTCACTGTAATTTCACCAGTTCAGAATGATTTAAGAAATAGATCAGCTCTAGCAGTGAATTGTTGAGTAATAATTCACTGTTTGGAGGTCAGTTGTAAAGAAGATCAAATCTCGAGAGCGTAGCGCGAGTGATTTATCTTCTTACAACTGACCGACAAACAGTGAATTATTACTCAACAATTCACGCACTTGAGCTGATCTATTTCGATTCTAACACACAATAAACGGAATAAATGTTGCTGAAACCGTCAATATCGTTCAGCTTTCCGCCATTGCATTGCAGATATCCCGCCAAATATTTGACAGTAATGCTGGTATTTACACACATTTATTACGTTTGTTGTGCGCTAAAACGACGTTTCACCGTCTAACACTGCTTTGTGGGATGGCTGACGTCACAAATGCCGCAAAGTAACGTCACGCTTATTCGCCCAGTGAAATTGTTGCACAATATAACACTTTTTTTACCATTGGCTATATAGGCGAGGTGTGTTAGAATATGCGGTTACCAAATACATGTAGTTGCTTGGTGCAAATAAGGTGTTTAATAAAGTAAAATAATGATGATAAGTTTGTATTAATGTGAATCAGCTGTATTCTATACAATAGCTTTCAGGAAGACCACTATAATCTTTGCTAGTTCCAAATCATTTATCAGTTCCGAATCTCCTGAATTATTTTAGGAAAGAGCCCTTGGTGGTGCTATTGTTTTGGTTTTGTTAGCTTGGTGACTTAATTCCAAGACAAGGTGTACACAGTTTACGGTTTTCATTGCATTTCACATCCAGGAACTTTGCACATACACACTTATAAAGTATGTAAATCTGTCCAATTCAGTTACTATCCGACAATAACAACTGTATACTAGGGCTATAGAAATCCATCAATATATCCATACATTTTGACATACCGGACATCCATTTGTGATATCAAAGAATGTGAGATTGTCAGCATCTGCAGATAAGCTAGATGCCAGACAAAATTAACCATACTAACAATGACGCCATACAATGTTGAAACATTGAATTGACTTCCAATAAAATTTGGCGCAAAAACTCAACAAAGTAAAGTTGACAAAATATCATTCTAATAAGCACACACTACGACAAAAATAACACATAAATTTCTGAAATAAGCATGTCGAAATTATCATTCAATTTGGTTATGTCATTTGAGTACAATATGACCCATATTCAATTTGGTTATGTCATTTGAGTGCTCAAATCTATGTACATGATTGTGATTGATCATTTGAGATTACTTTTAAATGCGGTTAATACGGTATTGATGTGAAAAATTGGTGTGGTATACTATTATGCTAGTCGGGCAGTGTGCGCTTATACACTAGATTTTAGGAAACTCCCGGGGTTTGTGCCTATTGGAGCATGTGCGCTAATTAGTATGAATACGGTTTATACTAATAAGTTTATTAATAAAATACAGTAAAAGTGCAATAAAAAAGTACAAGTAGGCAAAGATCAGGAAAAGGCGCAATCAGAAAAAGACTCCCACTCCAAAAACCTTGGTGGGAAAAAACCAAACTAACAATCAGGTACTTATACCATGAAAACATTTCGTAAGCCGAATGAGCAGCTATTTTCCCAGTAGGTGGCCACTCAGTTACCTTAACTTAACTAAAAATATGCAAACATACATAAGGCGCCAACAGCACAAAAATATTTTAAACACCAAGACATAAAACAAAAAGAACCACCACAGAAGTATCGACTTGGAACGATCAGTAACACAAAGTTACTGGCGGGTTTAAATCGATTTTACACGGCCGTAACCTCACCCTCAGCTTCTGCAGTGGTTCATAACATTAAGTTAGTTCTTCGGTCCTCGTGGTGAATCTCTAACTAGTAAATGAATCATCAAGAACAAACAAATAAATCCAGATAAACATCCTGATGAATCAAAAACCAGGACTCACAGATTCAGTAAACTGCCCGACGATGGAGATCCCTGGGCGCCAAATAACTTACTAACTCCGGAGCTAAAGAAAAACATCAGTTGGACCCCGGTGGGCCAAGCAACAGACAAGAAGCTCCGGCCCCAACCAACTAAAATGAATAGCTTTAATGAATAGCCAGTAACTTTGTGTTACTGATCGTTCCAAGTCGATACTTCTGTAGTGGTTCTTTTTGTTTTATGTCTTGGTGTTTAAAATTTTTGTGCTGTTGGCGCCTTATGTATGTTTTCATATTTTTAGTTAAGTTAAGGTAACTGAGTGGCCACCTATTGGGAAAATAGCTGCTCATTCGGCTTACGATATGTTTCATGGTATAAGTACCTGATTGTTAGTTTGGTTTTTTCCCACCTCGGTTTTTGGAGTGGGAATCTTTTTCTGATTGCGCCTTTTCCTGATCTTTGCCTACTTGTACCTTTTTAAGTCGGGGCCATCATAGAGTCTGACGCCCGACCCACCGGCGTGCAATTAAAGAAGGCAGCATAGTTATCAACCGTGATTGGGTTAAAAACTAAGCATGCAGACTGTCGCATAACATTCAAGTTATAACCTATACGTCTGTAACGTGTTATGATTTTTCTAAACTGAAAAGAAAAATCATTACTTCCTATAAGTTTCTTAAATTTGTAAACCAAGTCACCATAAAATTCTGGTTCCGAAAGACCCTCACTTAAAAGTGTCTTTAACCCAACATTATATATGGAAATCAATTCATAGTGTCTACGATAATATTTAGAAAAGGTTTTTCGAAGTTTATGATACCGATAGCCCTGTTGGAGAAGTTTGGCCGTTAAAGATTTATTTCGAGCGTTGAAGTCTGTAACATGATTGCAGACTCTAGCAAACCTAATAAGTTGCGAAATGTATACACCATAAGAAGCACGACGAGGAACGTCACCATCCAAAAACGGAAAATTTACTATATCAAAATCAAAGTCATCGCGCTTATCATAAATTTTAGAAGAAACAAATCCATTTGCAACAGAAAGATGTAGATCTAAAAAGGGGGCTTCGGTATCCGAGATATTGGCTTTGTTCAACTGTAGTTCAGATGGATAAATTTGATTGACCATACCTTCAAAATAAGGGTTGTCAATGTTCAAAAGGTCACCGAGGTACCTAGAAGTGGAATTAAAAGCCTCGATAACATCAGCTTGATTATCATGGTTAAGAGAATCCATGAAATCTCTTTCGTAGCAGTATAAAAATAAATCAGCTACGAGAGGTGCGCAATTTGTGCCCATCGGAATTCCAACAATTTGTCTGTATAACTTGGTCCCAAATCTAATATAAATATTATCCAGGAGATAGGATAAGGCGTCGCACACATTCTGACATGACCAAAGTGTATACCGACTTTGGTCAAACTGATTGCAAGCAATCCCTGAGGATTGGAAAAATAAGAGCATTAAATGGATGTACGGGGAGATATTGTTTCATAGATAGAAGTGTTACACCAAATCATTCGGCATGTATTAATGAACAAAAAATAAAGTGTAATAATCAGGCAAATCACATTTGCGCCCACTCTCATGACAAAAAGCATGTGTTAAATTATTAGAAACTGGACTCAATCCGAAATGGGAAAACATTATATACAATTATATGCATATATGTAAAATGTGATGAGTTTATGAAATATAGTGTACCATTATGTATTTATTTATTTATTTATTTATTTATTTATTTATTTATTTATTTATTTATTTATTTTTGCTGTGGTTTTGCAGAATTTTTGTAATAATACTGATCAAACATGATTTTTTGTCATTTGTTAACATTCCTAAGGCCCATTGGGTAGTGTTGAAAACCTTGGGGTTTACCATAGGTTATCAACACTCCCCTCTACTGCCATACATTCTCAGTTTACGCCAACTCTTTCGTATTAATAATAATATCAGGATTTTGCATCCATGGTATATGAATGGTTTGGTCAACAGATAGGTAAGACCAATAGTAACAAATTAGATTCTCCCTCCTTATGTTACCATAAACAAAAACAAATTAGTTTCCTAGCTTTTGTATCAAGTTATCTTGGTCAAATTATGGCATTAAACACAGATACATGGCTTTGATGGTAAAACTTTAGATGTAATAAAGTGTAACCGGGTATTGTAGTTCAGGGAATCTTACCATCACATTATCCCTTATGTCTGAATGGCTTGTCTATAAGGTATTCGCACCACGTGTACGCTCAGTCGCTGAACTGTTGTAGAGACACGTCCTCTCGTTTCCGCAGTTCTGGTTGAAGAGAGCTATAGCACGGATTTCCCTGGCGATGATGTATTTCTCTCGAGAGGGATGTAATTATCTCTCAATACCGAGGTATTGGATTAGTCGCACTCGTTTTGTCGTCACTGCGAACTAGTGGTATTACGAGTCACCGCAAATCCACACCAACCCCCCCCCCAACAAATCTTCGAAGCTTGATCCCCTGGGGAGAGTGATCTACTATCCACTAGGTTATGGGATTCCAAGAATCCAACGAGTGACCCTCTGTATTTTTTTGGTTACTTGTATATCAGCGTTGATTTTCCGAGTGTGGTTGGTGTCTGACACCCATCAATGTAAATATACTTTAAAAATCTTGTTGGTTACTTCCTCAGAACCATATGTAGTCAAACTACACCTCCAATTATTTAAGTTGCAGTCAAACTACACGCTCAATTGTTTTAATTGTAGTCAAACTACACATCACATTGTTCCAGTTGATTTCCTCAGGAACATATGTAGTCAAACTACACCTCAGACTCCCAGTGTGTATACTTCCGGAAGGGCTCATAATGAGTCTTGCTGCATTCCCAGTAGCACTGGTTTGGACATCCCTCCAGAAACAACCTCGAACTTTGGCTACTGCCCCAGCTGTCATCCCAAGCTGAAATGAATAAAATGAGTGCCTGGCACATATGTCTATAGTCTTTATGAGGACGTCAACAGCCTCGCTAGGATTAGCATTATGTTTCTCTTAAGTTTTCCAAGAAAACCCCAATTGGACATTTTTATTCAGACTTTGTTTGGATATTGCAACAGGATCTACTGTTATTACCTAAACTCCATAATTTATCATGACAACATCAACACAAACCCCAATTGGACATTTTTATTCAGACTTTGTTTGGGTATTCCAACAGGATCTACTGTTATTACCTTAACTCCATAATTTATCATGACAACATCAACACGAACTTCATTACTACTGCCATTGCAGATTGCCTGGGTCAAACCCTACTTTCTGGGTCAAACCCAAGATCTTGTAAATCTATACCAGTTCCCCATACCTGGCCATGTGTACCAAATTCCTCAGCTGTGACGTACCGCCTTCCAACTCCATCTCTCGTGCTCAACTTACCAGTAATGTGGCCATTATCCCCAGCAAGATGTCATTGCAATCCCCTGAGAGACCAATGGAACCGTATCGTCTTATGTTTTCATTTATTTACATTGAACAGCATATATGATGAAAATTGACATTGCTATAGAATAGGCCAAGGTCAGCCCAAGGTCACGATCTATACAACTTTAGATGTGCCAGAGTCCCTGATGTTACATCGTAGCCGGTATGACAGTTCAAATCAGGCTTTGCACGACCTATGATTTCAGGACTCTTTAGAAAGTTGATTAGGACTGGTTGATGTGACCAACTTATTGGAAAAGGTCCCTCAGGACCTTTTCCACAGTGTTTACTTTGAATATGAAGAAAATTGTCCCCATGATCGACTGCTCTCTCTCAATTACGCGTTTTGTCACATAAAGCGCTTAATAAAAACTAGTGAACCCGTCTATGTTGACTAGACAGTTCACCGCAAACAATTTAATTTATCCATTGTTGACACTCCCTGTCAAAAAGCGGTAAATATCTAGCAAGCAGTCTCGATCGTGGCGACTACTTATCATAGCGCATCTAAGTTAAGATCGTAGATACCCTGGTGAGGGGTACAGAAACTATAGGAACTCTATACGGCTGACTTTTAGTCCATCACATCGGACCCATGGGTCTCTTTCCGGTAGTGTGGCTGCAAGTCAAAATTCAGAACTCTGTCACAAATTGACTGCACTGCCAAATGGTTTTCTACACTGTGACATATCGACATATTTGATTGTAATCGTGTTCTCGTGTTCTCTTTAGAATTAGCTTTGATTCTGTAACATCAGAAAATTTTAGTCAGTGCCTTGAGTGACATATACATTCACTGGTCAAGCGTTCATAACAAGAAACGATATTTATACGAAATTGAAACGTACATGGGAATCGAAATTAATGACAAACCAGAGAATCAACAACACTGAAATCTAGAGCAAAAGGTATCAACCTGCTGCTGACCTTTTCATTGGTTTCTTTTAAAGAAGCCAACTTGTTGTAATCATTGACAGTTTATACTTATCGATTTTAAATATCTGTACCACGCCAGTGAATATACATTGCATATGTAGAATTGGGTGTTTAAGTTAATACACACGTTTCATGTTTCAAGTATAAACAACGAGGCTTTTGTAAAACTTGACAAAAAGATCTGTCAAAAAATCAAATTTTAGTCTACATTTCACAAAAGAGATATGAATGGTTGCTTATCGTATTTCAAAACACATTGTCATCAAAATAATACTCGTAATTGACACGCAAGATATATTGTGAACAAATTCAATGACATACATTGACTTCCAACGGCTTGGATTGCACAATGAGGTAGACAAACCTCAATAATCACCATAAAGTGTTAGCAAATACGGTGCTAGACTTGTTCACAGAACGAATGAGGGTGTCAAAGTTTCTCCTGGTTATAATTAAAGTTTAGACCGCGTTATGGTTATTACCTCCAACACGGACTATCAGACGGCTGTCACGTTTATTCACTAGTTGTTGTTTTTTTCATCTACTGACATTGTAGTGAATTTCTATCATCTAGGATAGCTTCATTACAACAATACCGAAAGGTGAGGAACATTATGATTTATTAGATGGTGCGGTTGTGTGCGTTCGTACGTACGTGAGTGAATATTTGTTTGTGTGTGTTTTATCATATCAAGCCGAAATTATTGCTGTTGTATTAGTCTTTCAATTCTGCTATGACACTATTATGCAATGTGCTTAAAGTAAACAAACATGTTTACCTCAAGAAAGGAAATAATAAAGATTCTTCTATGGAGGTAACGTTTACGCGTTGTAAGGTGAATGCCAGAAAGTGGAAACTCATTAAGGTTTCCGGTTATATTGAAATGTTTGCATAGTGACTTATCGTAATAGTATGATAATAAAGTGATCCATTTTAACTGTATTAAAGTGTTTATCTCAAAGGTAACAAGTTATATTTTGAAAAAAAGTTTGTACAAGTAATTGATATAAACTTACGAGGGAGCAGAGCCCCCGAGTAGTTTATATCAATTACGAGTACAAACATTTTCTAAATAATTTGTATCATGGTCCAATCAGGAACAAGTGTTTTAATAATCCAAATTTTGATGAGTCACGTGATGTTATTTTAATGGGTCTCTGTAATCATGAATGGCAGATTTAGATGCCGTAACCTAGTTTCCACATTCATTGCTGATAAGCTTTTTGACTCACAATTTATTCTGTATTTTATGCAGGGCAAAAGAAAATAAACAATCAGAAATAAACTATACTAAAAGATAAAAACAAAACTTGCAACTTCTCCAAAATGACTCCTTTACAATTTTACTCTATAGTCTCTATTCTTTGAGACAACGGGTGTCTGGGATATATATCAAAACTGGCAGAATCGTGCTCTTACTACCCCGTGCAGTGTATGGTACTTACAGCACGACCTACATTTTAGACAAAGCATAAGTGAATGGAAATTTTAAGCTCCGCCTTCTTACTAAGACACTCTGATTATCTAGCATTTGTGGTTTATTCAAATATTGCATAAGGCGGCCCCCGTGGCCGAGTGGTTAAGGTCGCTGACTTCAGTGCTCTTAATCATTCGATCATCTCACCGCTGTGGGTTCGCGCTTCGCTCGGGGCACGAGTCACATGTGGGACAAGCCAAGTTCTGCTTGCGGGTGTGTCAGGTGGTTTTTCCACGGGTACTCCGGTTTTCGCCCCACCTACCGATTGATTCGTCTCGTATACATATGAGTGAAAAAGCTTGAAAGGGACGTAAAACTGAATCAAAAAAAAAAAAAAAAAAAAAAAAAAAAAAAAAAAAAAAAATTGCATAAGCAACATCAAAGGGAAAACTCTAGACCATGATACAAAGTGTTTTTACCGCATCAGGAATATTTGTCCATGAGCAGTATACCCCCTCATACCCCACTGTTACATAAAAAAATACTTTAATTTGTTTGCCTGGGTATCCAAAACAAAGATTGTCGCTACTCGTTAGAACCGCCTCGCAGCGATTCTAACGTGTACCCACAGTCAATGTTTTGATCAAATATCAAAAATATGATTTTTTTTCCATTCAAAACTGCAAAAAATATTTTTATTGCAAGGGCAAGTTTTGGTAATGCAAATGTATCTAATTGTCATATCAAATATCCGATCTGAACAGTATCAAAGTCTTTTATGACAACAGTATCAATGTGTTTTATCTCAGCTATTATGTTATCGCTTCAGTATCTAGAAGTTTTGTCCCAACACTATCAAAGTGTTCATAGCAACATTATCTCAAACATATATAATTGTTATCTCAACAGTATTGCAGTGTTCAATTTTGAGAATACATACGCCATTTATCCATTTTAAAGAGCTTATTTCTAGTGTTGGACGTATGAATTGTTCTATGTATGTCTTTGTTATTTTCAGACAGACAGTACAAGCAAAGATGAAGCCACACACTATACTCTTTATCTAAGAAAACATTTTATAATCGACATGGAGACAAAGATTAAAAGTAACTTAAATGATGTGAATACCATTTTGAAAATCTAACATCACACATTTATGTAGGATCTTAATATTATATTTAAAAAAGGCAGGCATTACGGTCGTCAGAAAGGATGTGGGCCTCATGTACATAAAAGAAATATTTTATTTCGTCAACTACGCGTGACACATATCGAACTGTGGTTAATGTAAACAAATTAATTTCAGGCAGCCGCTAATTCAATCACAAACAATTATAACACAATAGATCATTGGCCTCAATGTTTAATTTGCAACAAGTCGTTATCTCTAGGGCGGATGTTTGCGTAATAGTATAAGTGTTGACCTTGATCAAGATGCATTTATGCTCCATAGTATGGTTAATACACAATAAGCGTTAATCATGTCCCGACATGACTTAAGAAAATGATTGTACGAGGAGACGTTAAGATACAACAGAAAAAAAAATGGTTAATGTCAGTAAATTACTTTGACGATACTGTCTTTAGACAAGCAGTTGACAGGCTGAACCTGACGTCTTTTTATGGGACATAGGCAAACAGGACAGCCCCACTAGATATGACATCACATATGTTAATATGGGTTAATACAAATGGCCAAGAAAACCGAGTAACCGATTAAAAAGGGGAAATTCCCTGTCTCAAAAAACTTGATTTCATTGGATAGTATAATTCTATTTATCAAATAGTTGTGGTGTACTACAGGATGTAATCTGATTCTGCCGTCGAAATGAATATAACACTAAATTCCATTGCTTTTATTTTCTTGACAGTACAAATTCATCTTCCCAGATCCTGAATCTCAATAAACTCGGGTACATTGAAAGTATTTTTATCTAAATTGAGAGTTATAATAATTACATGTTCATGTAATAACCCCATGTTGATGCTCACCAAGCAAGGCCCCATTTAGATAATATTAGTCTTTGTATCGACTACCCTCTTGAAAGCTGCAGAATTTCAGTTATTCTCTTTGCCTCTGTTTTGCCAAATCTAAAGGGTCACTGACGAGACTTTAATAGTCGAAACCGCGGTATGGCCCATCCCCTTTCTCGCTAATATGGTCACTGCTCTTAAAGGGTCTCAGTTTTAATTTTTGTTTACTATATATTAGGTTTTAAATTCAAAATGCTGCTGGCGTTTTCATTAGTTTCGTTTAAAAGTAGCCAACTTGTTTTTCGTTTCCCAATAAAATATTAAAATGAGTACAAGATGTAAGGGGCATTTTTTCTACATTATTCTTTATTTTAACTATTATTTTCGTTCCCTTATGTAACCTACTGCATGACCAAGGGTGGGCGATTCATTTAACTTAACTAAACACAACACGATATTTTCTTAAGTATGAGTAAGCTGAATTTAAATGTTTCTTGCAAAGATGATGTATGAATAATTGCATATCGTATTTCAAATATCATTGTCAACTAAATAATAGTTGACACGCAAGCTATATTTTGAATAAAAGCGAACTAGAAAATTAATGAATGCTAGTTTTGCATTTCATTTAAAAGACGGGAGCATTTACATATTAAATGATCGCAAGATGCTTGATAAATGTGTCTTCTTACATTTCAACCACGTACTTGTGTAATAATAATACAGACTAATACAGATTTACAGACTGATGAACTTAACTTTTTAGTAGTTTATACAGAATGTTTATCTGATCTGACATGGACTGGTCACGTCTAATCTGACATGGACTAATCACATCTGATCTGACATTGATTGGTTAAATCTGATCTGACATTGACTGGGTACATCTGATCTGACATTGATTTGTTACATTCGATCTGACATTGATTAGTTACATCTGATCTGGCATTCATTGGTCACATTTGATCTGACATTGATTGATCACACCTGATCTGACTTAGATTGGTCACATCTGATCTGACATTGATTGGTTATATCTGATCTGACTTTCATTGGTATCACCTGATCTGACATTGGTTGGTTTCATCTAATCTTACATTTGTTGGTTACATGTAATATGACTTTGATTGGTTACACCTGATCTGCCATTGATTGGTTACATCTGGTCTGACATTGATTGGTTACATCTGATCTGACATTGATTGGTAACACCTGATCTGACATTGATTGGTTAATTCTGATCTGGCATTGAGTGGTTACATCTGTTCTGACATTGGTTGGTTACATATGATCTCACATAGACTGGTAACAGCTGACCTGACATTGAATGATAACACCTGATCTGACATTGATTGGTCACATCTGATCTGACATTGATTGGTCACATGGTCACATCTGATTTGACATTGATTGGTAACACTTGATCTGACATTGATTGGTCACATCTGATCTGAAATTAATTGTTAACAACTTATCTGACATTGATTGGCCACATCTGATCTGACATAAATTGGTTACATTTGATCTGGCATTGATTGGTCACATCTGATCTGACATTGATTGGTCACATCCGATCTGACATTGATTGGTTACGTCTGATCTGATATTGATTGGTCACATCTGATCTGACATTGATTGGTCACATCTGATCTGACATTGATTGGTTACACCTGTGATAGTTCTTAAACATACAACGAAAATGTCAGCAGACTTAAGATCAGCTAGCTAGCCATCCGGTACTCTGGTTCCACATTCGCTGGAGGTATAACACAACACAAATGGGAATATCCCATCTAAGTAGACTTATACATTTAATTGTATTGTGTTTATGCTTTTGTGTAGGACTGATGCTTGTGTGGATGGGTAGGTAGGTTTGGAGTTTGATGGGTGTGCGGGTAGGTGGGTCGGTGGATGTGTACGTAACTTAGAAGATGGTTGTGTGTGGGTTTGTAGGTGGGTTGATTGATATGTAGATTTGGAGAAAAAAATCGGAGATGAATGTTTGTGAGGGTAGATGGCTGGATAGATTATTACGTAGACAGGGAGATAGTTGGGTGTGTGGGTTTGTAGGTTGGTAATTTATATGTAGTATAGGGGATTGATGGGTGTGGTGGTAGATCTGTGGGTTCGTAGGTAATATACAGTTTACAAAGATACCT
This sequence comes from Rugalucina vietnamica, assembly GCA_964017185.1. Classification (NCBI taxonomy): domain Eukaryota; kingdom Metazoa; phylum Mollusca; class Bivalvia; order Lucinida; family Lucinidae; genus Rugalucina; species Rugalucina vietnamica. The sequence goes on along the minus strand of OZ024879.1, from coordinate 54,692,697 downwards.
CAATATATGAGGCTGGTGCAAGGCAGTGTAAATTCTTGCAATACGACATAATAAATTTGAGGCAGTCACTCACGTTATTAAGTCATGTCAAGAGGCTTCAATATTTTAATATTAAACCTTTATATTTTATTCAATATGGCCCATACTACCTTCCCTTGAACGTTTTTACTGCTTTCAAAGAATCAAACGTTTGTATTTTATTAATATATCTCATCTCAAACCAAACATTTGCATGCCTACTTAGATAAGAATGTTTCATTTTCAATATATTCTATATATATGTAAAGTGGTGATTCTAGAATATATCTAAAAATACACCTGTCTTCAGCCCTGAAAACAGGTGTTCACGTCTAAAAACTTGCATAAAAAAATACAGCGTCTGTGGACAACGGAAATTCTGGATATACACCTTATATCTAGTCTTCAACGGCTGAGCTTTGCTTTATTTTACTAATTGTATATAAACCAGGAAGCTTGAGAAAAAAAATGAACGAAAATTCTGGATATAAGATTGTTTAATATTTTATGTTTCTAAGTCTGCAGCATTCAATGTTAAATGGTTTGACTACATTATGATATCTCTGTAATACTCTTATTTTATTAGCACCACATTTATTGCAAATCTGCAACTTAGAACATGTTCTTTTACCACAGCGTAAACAAGATTTTACATTGCCATTTTTCATTAGGAATTTATGCATTGCGCAATATTTTGAATTTTTTACAGCCTGTTTATGGCAAGGATCATTACTACCCACTTTCAAAAATTCACAATCCATTTTTTGTTTTATATTAATTGTTTTTTTTTTTAATTAAAGAAAAATATTATAATAAAAAATGAGTTCAAATATTGAATACCTTCTACAATTGCACCGTAATGGTGTTATAACTGATGATGATTTAAGAAAAGGAATACGTGCATTGAAGTTGTCAGATGAACCAAGCTCTAAACAAGAGGCAAAATCATCTGAACCAAAAGAATCACCACTGGAAAAACTACGTACAAAACGTAGAGAAAAGAAAAGGCGTCGAAAACAAAGACGTGATCTTGCACGGGCAACTGCGGTGCATGAAGAGACGCAAGAACTTGCGGACACAGCAGAAGCCTCTCAAAATTTAAAATTAGTAGACAAACCATTATGCAATTATTTCAAAACATATGAAATAAATGCAAAAAAATACAAAGACCCATCTATACTGTTTGAAAATAAAAAGTCTCTAATGATAGATCAAATAAACAAAGATATAAAAGAATACAAAGGCATTAAATTCTCAGTTGGCCTGTCTTTAGAATTCTTTAAAGATGAAAAAGATGGAACACGAAAATATTTTCAAGGACAAAAGCATGGAGAGCAAAGTGCTGTTCTGCAGGAACATAATGTGGAAGACCTTTATAATGAGCAAGTGGCACATATAGAAAAATGGATTGAAAACTTTACAAGCCAAGAAGGAACAGGTGCTGCTGTTAACAAATGCATTAAATTATACTTAAACATCGCAAAGTACGAACCACTTAAAGGATCATCATACATGCCTCTACCAGACAAAATAGCAAATAAGAAAGCAGTAATAAATGTGAAAAATGATGATAACAGGTGTATAGATTGGGCTCTTAAATCTGCTTTGTACCCAGCGAAAAATAATGTTAGTAATAAATATACATATACAAAATATGATTTAAACTTAGAAGGTATTGTAGATTTTCCCACGCCTGTTTCTCAAATTTCAAAAGTAGAAAAACACTTAGACTTAGCAATAAATGTTTATGGCTATACCGTATCAAAAAAGTTAGAAAAATTAAACATTTTTCCATATCACATATCAGAAAAGCCAAAAGAAAAAGAAAGAATTAACTTGCTCTTGATATCAGAAGATGTTGAATGTGTTAATGATAAAAATGAAAAAATAATAGAAACAAAATCACACTATTGTTGGATTAAAAATCTAAACAGATTACTTCATGATCAAAACAGTAAACACGGAGGGAAAACTTACTTCTGTGACCACTGCTTATATGGTTTTACAAAAGAAGACCTACTCATCAAACACAAAGAAGACTGTTATGGAATCAATAAAAACTCAACGAAAATACAAATGCCAACTGAAGGTAAGAGTCATATTAAATTCAAGAACTATCAAAATCAAATGTCAGTTCCATATGTCATCTATGCAGACTTTGAAAGCATAATAAAACCTCAAACAGAAAAAGCAGGAGAGAAGTCTGAAATAACAAGTGAACAAGAAGTATGTGGGTTTGGTTATCAAGTTGTGAGACATGACAACGTGGCTTATCCGCCTGTAATATACAGAGGTAAAGATGCCATAGAAGTGTTTCTCAAAAAATTGCAAGATGAGAGACACGTCATAAATAATAAATTTAAAAACCCGGAGCCATTAACAATGACCGAACAAGACAAAGAAGACTATCTAAAAGCAACACATTGTTGGATATGTGAACAAGAAATAATAAACATTAAAGCCAACCCTAAAGTAAAAGATCACTGCCATTTCACAGGCAAATATCGTGGTGCAGCACACAAAATATGCAATCTAAAACTTAAAATAAAACCATATAAAACTCCGATTCCTGTTGTATTTCACAACCTCAGGGGCTATGATAGTCATTTTATAATGCAAAAAGCTCATAAAACCTATGGTAACATCACATGCATCCCAAATAATGCAGAGAAATATATATCATTTCAGATAGGTCAATTAAAATTTCTTGATAGTTTTATGTTTATGTCATCATCACTATCAAAGCTTGTTGAAAACACCCCAGACTTAAAGATAACCAGAGAAGCATTTACAGACGCACCATTAAACAAAGAAACATACAAGGTTGGTAAATTTGATTCTGAAGACAATCGTGATATTACTCTGCGTGAAATAATCGATAAACCGAAATTAGAATATATAATTGCAAATCATAGAGATTTTGATTTGGGTAGCTGTTTTGTTAATGGTGCAAAAGTTAATAAAGATTCACAGCTTGTGTTATTGAAAGAATGTCTTTCTAGAACAAACAAAAAGGGAGAAAGTTTGATGAGGTATCATCAACGCAATGAATTTGGAAGATACTGGACATCAGAAAAAATGGGACTGCAAAGCATGAGCAGAAAAATAAGACACACCATATGTAAAGACAATATGATTGATATTGACATGAAAAATGCACATCCAACATTGTTAGCATCATATTGTCATCAGAATGGTATTTTGTGTGAAGGCCTTGATACTTATGTCAATGATAGAGAAAATCTGCTAGCTAGGTACATGAAATCAGAAAACCTAACCAGAGATGAAGCAAAGAAAAATCTATTAGCGAATCTCAATGGTAGAGAAGTGACATTAAAAGACACAGATCCAGATTGGTTTGTTGACTACTATAATGGAATGAGATCTGTCATAGACAAAGTATGTGAGCTCAACCCAGATCTATATGAACTAGCAAGTAAACAAAAATTAGAAAGAAGAACAACTTACAACATCAAAGGCTCAGCTGTAAATCTTTTAATGTGCAAGCTAGAAAACAAAGCATTGATGGCTGCTTTTGACTATCTTAATGAAAACGGTGTTGAAATCTGTGCACTTGTGTTTGATGGTTTGATGGTGTATAAAGACACAGTAAAAGACATAGAAGAAATACTTAAAGGATGCTCAAGATCTGTAAAAAAAGCAATAAACTGTTACATAGTTTTTACGGTTAAAGACATGGATGAAGGATATGACATAACAACTGCATCACAAACAGGTAATCAAAATTTTGAATTATTGAAAAAAGGTGTCTACCCATATGAATACTTTGACAGCTTTGAAAAATTTAATGAAACACAGCTCCCACCCATTGAACAGTTTTTCAGCAGTCTCACAGATGAAACTATTAGTCAAAAGGATTATGAATATGCACAGAAAATATGGAAAGAATTCAACTGTAAAACACTGGGAGACTATCATGATTTATACCTAAAATCTGATGTCACTTTACTTGCTGATGTTTTTCAGACCTTTCGAAAAACATGTATGGAAGCGTATAAACTTGATCCTCTTCATTATTATACTGCACCTGGCTTATCATGGGATGCTCTTCTCAAATACACAAAAATAGACTTAGAACTCTTAACAGACATGGATATGTATCTCTTTATAGAAAAGGGTATGCGTGGTGGTATAAGTATGGTCTCAAAAAGACATGCAAAAGCTAATAATCCATATACCACAGATTATGATTCTAAGATAACAAATAATTATATCATGTATTATGATGCAAATAATCTCTATGGTTGGGCAATGAAGCAGCCATTACCATATTCTGGATTCAAGTGGTATGATATGACAGATAAATCAAAATTTAAAAAACCAAAAGACAAAGGTTGGATCCTTGAAGTTGATTTAGAGTATCCAAAGGAATTGCACGACCTGCATAATGATTATCCACTCGCCCCAGAGAAATTAACAGTACAAAAAGAATGGTTATCTGATTATCAAACAGAGTTGATTGGTGATGAAAACATGGTAAATGTCTCAAAGCTTGTACCTAATCTTATGAATAAGAAAAAATATGTAGTACATTATAGAAATCTCACTTTATACATGCAGCTTGGTATGAAAGTAACAAAAGTGCACAGAATATTAGAATTTAATGAAAAGCCTTGGATGGAACCTTACATTAGATTAAATACAGAATTTCGTAAAAAAGCTAAGTCTGCTTTTGAAAAAGATTTCTATAAACTAATGAATAATTCGGTCTTTGGCAAAACAATGGAAAACCTACGCAAAAGAGTTGATATAAAATTAGTAAAAACAGATGGCAGTGAGAATGGAAAGCTAAGGAAAATCATTGCTAAGCCCAACCTTAACAGACGTATAAAATTCTCTGATGAGCTGTCTGCTATTCATGTAAATAAGACAAGCTTAACACTAAACAAACCAATCTATGTTGGGTTCTCTGTTTTAGACTTATCAAAACATCTGATGTACGACTGGTACTATAACAAACTAAAGAAAAAATATGGTAAAAAGGTACAAGTAGGCAAAGATCAGGAAAAGGCGCAATCAGAAAAAGATTCCCACTCCAAAAACCGAGGTGGGAAAAAACCAAACCAACAATCAGGTACTTATACCATGAAACAATCGTAAGCCGAATGGGCAGCTATTTTCCCAATAGGTGGCCACTCAGTTACCTTAACTTAACTAAAAATATGAAAACATACATAAGGCGCCAACAGCACAAAAATTTTAAACACCAAGACATAAAACAAAAAGAACCACCACAGAAGTATCGACTTGGAACGATCAGTAACACAAAGTTACTGGCGGGCTTAAACCGGTTTTACATGGCCATAACCTCACCCTCAGCTTCTGCAGTGGTTCATAACATTTAGTTAGTTATTCGGTCCTCGTGGTGAATCTCTAACTAGTCAATGAATCATCAAGAACAAACAAATAAATCATGATAAACATCCTGATGAATCAAAAACCAGGACTCACAGACTGAGTAAGCTGCCCGACGATGGAGATCCCTGGGCGCCGAATAACCTACTAACTCCGGAGCAAAAGAAAAACACCAGTTGGACCCCGGTGGGCCAAGCAACAGACAAGAAGCTCCGGCCCCAACCAACTAACATGAATAGCTTTATGTCGGGGCCATCATAGAGTCCACCTAACTGCACCTTGTTATACACCGATACAGATTCATTATTAGTTGACATCAAAACAGAAGATGTATACAAAGACATGACCGAAACAAAAGAAGAATATGATTTCTCTGACTATCCAAAAGACCACCCACTATTCGACGAAACAAACAAAAAGGTCTTAGGCAAAATGAAAGATGAATGTGCCGGTGCTCCTATATCTGAATATATTGGTTTGCGTCCTAAATTATATTCAATCTTGAGATGCGATGATCAAATCATCAAGAAAGCAAAAGGAACAAAAAAATATGTAATCAATAAACATATCAGTTTTGAAAATTATAAAGATGCTTTGTTCAACAAACAAAAATATACCCATGAAATGAATATGCTACGATCAAAACACCATAAAATCTATGGACTAAAAGTAAACAAAACAACACTCTCACCGCTTGACACAAAAAGATTTATAGCACCAGATGGCATCATAACATATGCTTATGGCTATTCACAGTTTAGCTTTCACAATAAATAGGTGGCGGCTCATTAACAAATACAAACTTATTAAAAAGTATCATGTGTCTTTTATTTTTTTTGTATGACGCTTTGGGCTTGCTCTTTGCCTTCTGCGATCAACTTCTGTTTTTCTGCATCACTCAGTCCTGACTGCTTGGAACATGTCTTATCTTTCAAATCATTAAACTTATTCAACTCGTCGAGAACAGTTTTAAATTCTTGTTCTGATATTCGTCCATCACTTAAGGCCTCGGAAATCAAATCTTTAATACTATTTAGTTTACTTTCTGCTATAGTTTTAATCTCATAATGTTTTTGTACTTTCGACATTAATTTACGTCTAAATGCCTTGACACAGACACCCATGCATCCACAAACAACTGCAACAATCTCTAAAGGTAACAAAACTGGTATGGCTAATCCAACACCAGCCAAAATAACACTAGTAGAAATTAATAAAGTATCAAACCCATCTGTAAGATTGATTCCCCGTTTATATTTTTTATATAATGCTTTTCTTAAAAAGGTACAAGTAGGCAAAGATCAGGAAAAGGCGCAATCAGAAAAAGATTCCCACTCCAAAAACCGAGGTGGGAAAAAACCAAACTAACAATCAGGTACTTTTACCATGAAACATATCGTAAGCCGAATGAGCAGCTATTTTCCCAATAGGTGGCCACTCAGTTGCCTTAACTTAACTAAAAATATGAAAACATACATAAGGCGCCAACAGCACAAAAAAATTTTTTATACACCAAAACACAAAACAAAAAGAACCACCACAGAAGTATCGACTTGGAACGATCAGTAACACAAAGTTACTGGCGGGCTTAAACCGGTTTTACATGGCCATAACCTCACCCTCAGCTTCTGCAGTGGTTCATAACATTTAGTTAGTTATTCGGTCTTCGTGGTGAATCTCTAACTAGTCAATGAATCATCAAGAACAAACAAATAAATCATGATAAACATCCTGATGAATCAAAAACCAGGACTCACAGACTGAGTAAGCTGCCCGACGATGGAGATCCCTGGGCGCCGAATAACCTACTAACTCCGGAGCAAAAGAAAAACACCAGTTGGACCCCGGTGGGCCAAGCAACAGACAAGAAGCTCCGGCCCCAACCAACTACAATAGCTTTATGTCGGGGCCATCATAGAGTCTGACGCCCGACCCACCGGCGTGCAATTAAAGAAGGCAGCATAGTTATCAACCATGATTGGGTTAAAAACTAAGCATGCAGACTGTCGCATAACATTCAAGTTATAACCTATACGTCTGTAACGTGTTATGATTTTTCTGAACTGAAAAGAAAAATCATTAATTCCTTTAAGTTTCTTAAATTTGTAAACCAAGTCACCATAAAATTCAGGTTCCGAAAGGCCCTCACTTAAAAGCGTCTTTAACCCAACATTATATTTGGAAATCAATTCATAGTGTCTACGATAAAATTTAGAAAATGTTTTTCGAAGTTTATGATACCGATAGCCCTGTTGGAGAAGTTTTGCCGTTAAACATTTATTTCGAGCGTTGAAGTCTGGAACATGATTGCAGACTCTAGCAAACCTAATAAGTTGCGAAATGTATACACCATAAGAAGCACGACGAGGAACGTCACCATCCAAAAAAGGAAAATTTACTATATCAAAATCAAAGTCATCGCGCTTATCATAAATTTTAGAAGAAACAAATCCATTTGCAACAGAAAGATGTAGATCTAAAAAGGGGGCTTCAGTATCTGAGATATTGGCTTTGTTCAACTGAAGTTCAGGTGGATAAATTTGATTGACCATACCTTCAAAATAAGGGTTGTCAATGTTCAAAAGGTCATCGAGGTACCTAGATGTGGAATTAAAAGCCTCGATAACATCAGCTTGATTATCATGGTTAAGAGAATCCATGAAATCTCTTTCGTAGCAGTATAAAAATAAATCAGCTACGAGAGGTGCGCAATTTGTACCCATCGGAATTCCAACAATTTGTCTGTATAACTTGGTCCCAAATCTAATATAAATATTATCAAGGAGATAGGATAAGGCGTCGCATACATTCTGACATGACCAAAGTGTATACCGACTTTGGTCAGAGGAAGTGAAAAAAGCCTTTCTGTCATTACATGCCAAATAAAGTGAACCATAGTTTTTTAATGCCCTTTTGAAGGTCCACTCTATCAAATCCAGAAGTTTTTCTTTAATTAGATTATGTGGTAATGTTGTATACAGAGTAGAAAAATCATATGTGGACAAGCTTGTCGCACGGAACCCTCTACACTTCAATTTACTGAGCACCTCACCAGAATTTTTAATTGACCAAAACCAATTTTTATTTGAAGTTTCATACACTGTCTCACAGTATCTTATAACATGAGATTTGATAGCAGTAAGACAGGAAGTTAATAATTTAGAAAGTTCAGTGGTAGTACAAGAGCTAGAATTTGCAATAAATCTAGCTTTGTATGGTCTTTTGTGAAGCTTAGGTAACCAATACATCGTAGGAAGTTTGTCTTGGCCTTCATTGACACAAACAGAAAACTTAACAGGTAAATCGTTTAAGTGGGCATTAACTACAGACACCTCATCAGTATCTGTCTCCAGATAAGCCCTGGTACCATCAAGCTCCTGTTTTAAGGTGTTAACGTAGTGAAGCCTACAAACGACAACAACATTGTTTGCGGCTTTATCTGCCGGAACCAAGACATACTTTCTATGAAATTCTTGGATACCCTGCTTCAAATGCCTAAATGACGATTTGGGTTTAGGAGGTAAAAGATTAGTATTTTGTGAATAAAACTTAATACGTTTATCCACGATAGTGAAGATACTTCTTTTCCATTCTTTAAGAGCATTATCCTCAACACCCTCTCGTTTACACCATCGATTACCGAAATCATTTAATGCAGATGAAATCTCCTCTCTACATTTGTCGAAATTAATGTAGGAAGGGAATCTATATTTCGGACCTTTAGAAACAATTTTGCGAATTCTAGAATCCGAAATTATTTTTAAATTTATTTTTAAACCTCTCTCAACTAAAAGCTGCTTTTCTACATCTGATATCTTTTGTAATCTGTAATTGTGGCCATCGTCAGTCGAACCATTCAAATCGGGATAAATTGGTGCTGTGGGCGGTTTCATTTTTTAAATACAATTTTTAAATAAATTTATAATAAAAAAATAAAATGATATCTCACACTTTCACAAATGTTAATCTCGGTCAAACTTTTCAGCTTCAAGAATACATTCCAAATATGCAAAATACTAGGTTAGTATGTTTGAAATCAATAATATATTGGATTGGATGGTACAATGTCAAAGGTAAACAATATATTGCAACCAAAACTAAACAAATCGACATTGAAAGCGGTTTGTACAACTTTAAAGATCTGAAAGATATCTTTTCAAAAGAAAACATTGACTTATCTGTCAATAAAAACAACGGAATAGCAAACTTAGAAATTCCAGTTGGCACTGAAATCGAAATATCTAAAGGAATCTTGGCTTTACTTGGAATAACATCAACACATGGACGATTCACTGCAGGTCAATACATGGGAACTAAAATGGTCGATTTTGCTAAACCAAAAGAACTTCATGTATATTTAGATCAAATCAATACCACAGACAACTTTGTCAATGGTGAACCAAGCTCACTGCTGGCTATAATTCCAATATCTGACATATCTTTTGGTAAATGTGTCCATTTATCTTTTGATTGGCCAGTTTTTAAAAATCTTACTAATGGTTGCATTACTGAATTGTCATTTAGAATTACTGATGAAAACGAAGTTCCCATAGACAATCATGGGCTACCGATTTTAGTTGAACTAAATATTCAATAATAAAAAATAATATTGCAGTTATAAAAAAAATGAGTATATTCGGATCAAATTATATATATGAAGATGACACTTATACCATATCGGGTGACCTTGATATGGAAGGCAACAGAATAATAGATGTTCAAAGCCCATCAGATTCATACGATGCTGTTAACAAGAGGTATGTCAATAAACGTTTAGAATATAAAACAAAACTTTTAGACGACAAGCTTGCAGAGGTTTACGCTAGACTTAACAAAGAAAACAATGACAATCTTGAACGACACCAAGAGCACTATGCAAGCATCCAACAAAATAAAGATGAAATCGATAAACTAAGAACTGACCTTCCAGAAACTACTTCTCTGAATACTGCAAATATACACAATCTTCAAAATCAAATCTTAGCTCTGCAAGACGTAATCTACGGAACCGAAGCATTACAATCAGATTTGAATCTTGGGTATAATCGTATAACAAACATTGAACACCCCCGAAATCCTCAGGAAAATCCAGCCTATGATCGTGATGTTGTCACTGCTAAATATTTGTATGACTATGTTCAAAAAGCTTATAAAAAGTTTTTAACAAAAGATGAAGCTGAAGCCTTCTTGACAAAAGAAGAATTAGAAGCCTACTTAACAAGAGAAGATGCCGATAGAAAATATCTAAAAGCCAACGAAGACAATGTGCTAGATGGAAAAAGGTACAAGTAGGCAAAGATCAGGAAAAGGCGCAATCAGAAAAAGATTCCCACTCCAAAAACCGAGGTGGGAAAAAACCAAACTAACAATCAGGTACTTATACCATGAAACATATCGTAAGCCGAATGAGCAGCTATTTTCCCAATAGGTGGCCACTCAGTTACCTTAACTTAACTAAAAATATGAAAACATTCATAAGGCGCCAACAGCACAAAAAATTTTAAACACCAAGACATAAAACAAAAAGAACCACTACAGAAGTATCGACTTGGAACGATCAGTAACACAAAGTTACTGGCGGGCTTAAACCGGTTTTACAGGTACCTAACCTCACCCTCAGCTTCTGCAGTGGTTCACAACATTTAGTTAGTTCTTCGGTCCTCGTGGTGAATCTCTAACTAGTCAATGAATCATCAAGAACAAACAAATAAATCATGATAAACATCCTGATGAATCAAAAACCAGGACTCACAGATTGAGTAAGCTGCCCGACGATGGAGATCCCTGGGCGCCGAATAACCTACTAACTCCGGAGCAAAAGAAAAACACAAGTTGGACCCCGGTGGGCCAAGCAACAGACAAGAAGCTCCGGCCCCAACCAACTAAAATGAATAGCTTTAAGTCGGGGCCATCATAGAGTCTGACGCCCGACCCACCGGCGTGCAATTAAAGAAGGCAGCATAGTTATCAACCATGATTGGGTTAAAAACTAAGCATGCAGACTGTCGCATAACATTCAAGTTATAACCTATACGTCTGTAACGTGATATGATTTTTCCGAACTGACGAGAAAAATCATTTATTCCTTTAAGTTTCTTTAATTTGTAAACCAAGTCACCATAAAATTCAGGTTCCGAAAGGCCCTCACTTAAAAGTGTCTTTAACCCAACATTATATTTGGAAATCAATTCATAGTGTCTACGATAAAATTTAGAAAAGGTTTTTCGAAGTTTATGATACCGATAGCCCTGTTGGAGAAGTTTTGCCGTTAAACATTTATTTCGAGCGTTGAAGTCTGTAACATGATTGCAGACTCTAGCAAACCTAATAAGTTGCGAAATGTATACACCATAAGAAGCACGACGAGGAACGCTAGATATGAAACAGCATAGAATAATTGGCCTTTCTGATCCTCTGCAAGAAGATGGAGCCGTGACAAGACATTATTTGAGTTCAAGGATCCAAGCACTTATAGATAACGATTCTCTACTAAGTAGACGGATTGACAGATTAGAAAGACTGGCTCAGCAGTGAATTTATTTTTTTATGTTTGAAATTAAAAAATGATACCGAAAGAATTTAAGTACAATGCAAATGCTAATTATCAGCACTCAAGTACATTCAAAGTAAAAACTATTGACATAATAGACCAAAATATAGTTGTTACATCAGATAATGATAGTTTTCATGTTTCTTTTCCAAACTTATTTGAAAAATATACGCTACCATATGTTGAGACAGATGCACTAGTCCAACGGTGGCGTTCAAACTGGATGTTATTTTGGCAAATCAGTTAAACTTTGCCCTTTGGTGTTCGACTACAGGATCTGGCGTAGACTTTAATAACCACTTGAAAGATAAAGGAATGATAGGATCACTTTTCAGATTCCACATTTATTATCAAACCAGAAGAATATTGTTTGAAATGAGCGCTGCGATGCCCCAAGACCCAAGTTGGAATGCTTTTGACAATAACTTTGACCAAAAAGCGTATGAAAGAATATGCAAAGAATTTAATGTAGACATCAATACCGACTGGAGACAAAAACAAAGTGATAATCAAGGTCTCGGCAGAATATACAATTACTGGACAAATGATGGTTACCATCCATTTGACGTTGGTACCGAATATGACAAAACAAAGTTTTCATTTACAGACTACAACAGCAGCACCAAACTACACATTGATTACATTGCACAAGGACCCGAAGCCAAAACAGCTTGGTCTACCTTTATTCTCGATGAATCAAATGGATTTACAAAGGCTGGGGTAGAGCGAATCAATGACAGTATCAGAACATATTGCTGGGCTATTCTTGGCTCTCAATCACAAACAAGAACAGAAATTCTAGGTACTGGAACAGCTTTTGATGCTCAAAAACAGTTTCTTGCAAATGTAGAAGACGCGATTCATAGTCCAGTTGACTTGCCGAGTCAAATAGCAAGATATCAAAACACACTAAAATATGCAAGAAGTAAAGTTGATTTTGTATTTGGAATCGGCTTGTATATGTCACCCAGTAATATGGCATTGAGAATTGGCACTATACAAGACTACAATAATGTGATAGTCATAGCAACTGCTTCTCAAAGTCTTGGACTAAATAATGATGTCAATGTAAAGCCTGTTCCACCTAGTCAACCACAGACAATTAAAGGAACCAAAACAAAACAATCTCATCCTGAATCTTCTTATCATAAAGAAGCAGAGGCGTATGCAAAATCACATGGTTTATCACAAAAATGGGTAGATGAAGCTGGGGATATAAGTGAAAAAATAGTAGATCAAATTGCACAAAAATACAGTCTGGGTAAATATCATCACCCAGATGTAAAACAGAATTCAAAACAAGATCCAAATCAGAACCATGAAGACAAAAAGACTGCATTAATAGTTGGCAGTATTGCCGTTGGTATTACTGTAATGATTTTATATAAAGTCTATTAATTACTTTACAATCCACTCTTTTGCTGCAACATACAACAGCCCTGCAACAGCAACAACCAGAGCCCATAGATTATTTCCAAACCAGTTTACAACTTTACCTGTAGCAGACAATAACCATGACACTATTGACCCAATGATTCCAGGCAATGCAGCTGCTGCCTTTCCTGCCAGAGATGCTAGTAGTTTTCCTAGATTTTGCAATTGCTTTTTAACCCAGTCTTTCACGCCTGATTTAGGAGATGGTTTTGGTGGAGTTGTTCCACCACCACTTGGAATAACAGCCTCAACAATCACACCAATGATCATACCGATGGCAGTTAAAACACTGACAATTGTAATACCTTGTTCTCGAAATAGTGTTCTTAACCTTTCACCTAGTGTAGTGTCTTCTTTTAAAATTTTATTTATAGTTTCTTTTATTCTGTTTATCTGACTCCGCAAAAATTCTTTGTTAGCAGTGGCAGCCTCAAGCCTTGCACCTCTTTCATCTTCTAAGTTTTTCAATCGAGATTTTATATCTGTTTTGCTTATTTCATCTTCTGCTTCATCTAGTTTTCTTCTTTCTTTGGCTATGTATTTGTCTAGATCAGTTAGTTTCGCTAAGTTATTAGCCAGTTCACCGCGAGTGCGCTGCAGTGCCTTATCTAAACCCTGTAGCTCTCTGAATGTTAATCCTTCTGTTTGGGTATGTGCATTTGTAACATCTGGAAGCTCTAAGTTCCAATCAGTTAGTGAGTTTTGTAGAGATGTTTCAACTTGATTTGCTGTATCAACTGTATTTTGAATATCTTGTGTGGTTGACAGATCTTGTAGTGGTATTTCTTCTGTTGCAATCGTATCTTTAGTTTTTATCAATGCCTGAAATGCTGCTCTACCTTCCTTATGTCTTGCAGCAGATGGTTTATAATCAGCTATACCTAAATCATATCTCATGAAACCAACACCATATTTTCTTTGAAGTGTGTCAACCGAATAGAACTGTAAAATAGCATCAGGTTTGTTTGATTTATAATATGACATCTCATAATCTTTTCCATCTACTTCCAAATATAAAATCGGTCTACCGCGACCATCGTTTCTAATATTCCACTCTGCTTCATCTACATCAAGTGTCATGGCTTCTTGATTTCTTTCATAAAATCGTTTTACCAACATTTTTAGCAATTTCGTTGTATGTTCTTCTAGAGTGTTACCTTTGAGATCGTCTAATGCTTTATACTGGTTATTCAATGTTCTTTGAAAATCTTCTTCATCCATAAAAGATTTTTCATCGGTTTCATCCTTATCATAATCATCTCTATCGAATTCTGGATTCTCAAATTCATATCCACCTTCTGCCATTGTTTTTATTTTAATTTATTTTTTTATTTTTTCTGAAAAAAAAAACATGTCCGCTTACGGAAATAAACTCAACCCATACAGAAATCTAAGAAAGCCTTTAGGTGTCCGAGGCATTCGTCAAAGCGTAGTAATAACAAACAATCCAAGCACCATTGATCAAAACCAACAACTTTTTGTACGGTTTCCAAATCTAGGCAGTAATGATGTTATTGTCCCCAGAAGTGCTCGCCTTGCATTCGAAATCGAAATTAAAAGCACAGATGCTAACGCCACCGTTTACCAAAATCTAGGAAGAGCGATAGTAAAGAAAACAACGATTAAATTTCAGGCAATGAAGTGATGTCTATTGATGACAGTGATATTTACCATTGTTACATTGATCTGTGGAAATCACCATCTGAGAGACTTAACATGGCCTACCAAGGCATAGGCAAAGCAAACATGTTGAAACATCGAATTGGGGCTGGTAATGCAGGTTCAGACAAAGAGGATGAAGCAATTGCTAAAGCTTTTGGAACAAGGTTTTGCATCCCACTTGACTTTGAATTACTGGAAACACATATGCCATTTTATCAAGCAGGATTGGGAGACAGACTTGAATACGAACTTACATTTAATGACTATAACAAAGTGATAAAATCATCAGATGCTGATGCAAAATATGTCATCACAAATATCTGCTTAGAATTTGATCAAGTTACCGACACTGAATTGGCTCGTCAAATAAGAACACAGTATGATGGCAGAATGACAATATTCTATGACCGAATACTTCGACACAGAAAAATTACAAAGAAGAAACTTGATACACTATGGAATATCAATCTGAATGTCCCAGCAAAGAGTATGAAAGGAATTCTTATGCTATTCGAAGACCCGGACAGAACAAGCACAGAAGACTACTTTAATCCAAACATTACAAAAGTAGAAATGACTATAGAAGGTGTACCAAACCAATTATACAGCCAGGGAATGAAATCATATCAACAGTGGGATGAAGTTAATAAATACTTTGCTCTGACATCAAAGAGAAATGAAGAAACAGATATTGTTGCCAAGGACTTGTATTTAACTACTGTTACAATAGGAAAGTATCTCACTAATAATTATGCACTGTGGTTAGACTTACGGTCAACAGATGACAATACACTTCATGGCTCAGGAAGAAAAGTTGAAAACGCATCTGAAGGTATTACAATTCAGATAACAAAAGAACAAGGAGCAGATGAACCGATTAATTTATATTTGTATGTTGTTCAAGATGCACAAATTAATTTTGAAGATGGAAGATTTAAAGATGTTAGATATTAAAAAAATTTAGGATAATAAAACCGTCAATGGAACTGCCAAAATATGCACAATGTGCAATTATCTGCGGTCAAACAGGATGTGGGAAGACCGAGTTTGTTCTAGATTTGCTAGAGACTGAATATAAAGGTGTGTTTGAACACATTATTATTTTATGCCCCACTATACAATGGAACAAAGCATATAAGAGTAGGTCTTGGATTGGCAACATTCATAAGCCTAAAAATAAAAATATAATAATTGTCAACCCTATTAACAGAAATGGAGAAGAGATGCTGCAAGAACTGCTAAGATACTTTTTCAATAAATATGCCGGTTCCCCAACCTTATACATCATAGATGACTGCAGTGCAACAAGAGAACTAACAAAGAAAAAAGACATGCTATCACAACTTGCATTCTCTGGTAGACATGCAGAGCAATCAGTGTGGGTGATTTCACAGAGGTACAATTCCGTTTTGAAAGATTTACGGGAACAGACAAAATGGCTTTGCATGTTTTACACAAAAGACAGAGATAGTTATGAAAGTTGTCTGCGAGAAAATGATGTAATCCCCACTTTAGAAGAGAGGCAAAGAATAAAAGAAAAATTAGCCAAAGTAAAGCATCGTAAGTTAATTTTGAAAACAGACCAGCCAACTAACTATTGGCTTGTTGATTAATCTTTTTTTCTGAGAGTATTGATAGCAATACTTATAGCAATGCATATAGCAATGTTAATAATGGCTTATAGCAAAAAACATGGAGATTGATGGGACATTTAGCACTTTGCTTAAGCATTTCTTGTAGCAAATTTAGCAATTCTTATAGCAAATTTAGCAATGCTCATAGCAATGCTCATAAAAAAATAAAAATTGCTTATAGGAAAATAGCAATGCTTTTAGAAGTGATTAATATAGCTGCGTCTATCATAAATATCTCATGTGCATTTGCTGTTGGATGCTCGATACTATATTTATATTCAAATTATTTGAAAATAAAAATTAAATTTCATAAAATAAAAATGAATCCTGAAGAACTATTACAAGATATTTCACAAGATCTGCCACAAGATCACATAAACCCAAAAGATGAAAAACAAGACATAAAACGAGAACGGCTATCAGCCATTGTTGCTGGTGGTGGTGGTAAACAATATTTGGGCAAAGAACTGCAAATCTCAGACATAGACAATATGACACCAGAACAAATCAATAAACTCTATTGTCGATACGAAGCTAGGTTAGGGGCAAGCATGACTAAGACATTGGGCAATGCTTTTATTAATCTGTATGTCATGGGTGTGTCAAAGTATTTCAATGTTGTCAACCCTCCAAAACTGATGGAAGACTTAGAAGAAGATCCTTTCATTAATCATGCATTGACCAGCGTTTGTTGTGAATTGTATTATCAGTATGGTATGTATTTGGCTCCATTCACGGCAATGCTGACCACAGTGCGACATATTGATTTTTCTAATAAAAATAAAAATATTGAGTTTGAAAATAAAGATATTGAAAATATACAAAATGAACAATGAAACTGATAACACTGATCTAGAGTCAACTGAGTCAATTAAGTCAACCAGCACTTTGATGCCAGTCAGACAGAAAAATCCAAAACGAGTTGAAGCTGGTAAAAAAGGGGCTGCTGCAAGAAAGGCTAAACGTGAAGCTGCCAAGGAGCTTGAGATTGCCAAGGCACTTGAGGCTGCTAAGTCTGAAACTGAGTCAGCTAAAACAGAGATAGAACCATCAGAGATAACAAAAGATGAGCCAGAAATAAAACAACATGTAAACTTGCCAAAGAACTACAAAAACTATTTTATACCCATAGCCATTGTTGCATTAGCCGCTGGATTTTATTTTATCCGTATGCAACCAAAGAAAGAAGAAAAACAAATTAACCACACTGCAAAGACCGCTGTAAAGAAAGTGTATGATCCTTTTGATGATTAATTTATTTTTAAAAAAAAATATATATCCTGAAAATAAAAAAATGGCTGCAATCGATGGCAAACAAATTGTAAACATGTTATACCACGCAGGAGTAGAGACTGTTTTAACTGTTGGTTATTCAGAGATTGGTAAAAAATTACTAAGAAGATCGCCACCTAGAGTAGATTTTAATATGGGTGATATTGCGATGTTATCTATTGATATTCTGTTGGCAATGGCCACAAGAGACATGCTGATTAAACAAGGTATTATACCAGCTGATATCATGAAGTAGTGTAATAAATTATTTTGTACTTATTTTTTTTCTGTTACATAAAAAATGGCAAGTGCCGTGGCAATGATGATTGGTGGTGCAATTGTAAATGCCTTAGCGTTTACAGGAGGAAACTATTTATTTTCAAAACTAGGCAAAAGCGATGATGCAGAAAAAGAAAGAGAAAGACATGACAAAGCAGTCGAACAGTTAGAAGCAGCACAAGCTGCATGGAGCAAGAAAAGAATGCAGAGATTAGATTTTATAAATGAACAGATGCAAAACGAGCACCATGCTGTGCAGACGTTTGAAGACGTAGATCAAGCTATGAAACAGTATTATTATATTACTGGCAAGCAACTGGATCCTCTTCCACCAGAGCCTCAATTAAGTGATTATTATGTTCCATCGTCTAATCAACAAGATAAAGAAATTGTGTTTATTGTGTTGGGAATGTCAGCTGTTGGGTTTGCGGCTTACAAGCTGTTGTGAAGATAAAAAAAAAATAATGACTTACATAATCTCCATGCATACAATCAGAGGCTTCGGGAATAACCAAGTCATATGCATGATATTTATTTTTTCTGTTCTTCTTACAAGGTTTTAAACCAAGCGGTCTAACATAAAATGGTGGGGGCTTGTTTTTAATCTTGTCGGCGAGATGAAAGGGGCACCATACTTCTCCTTCATTTAAGATATTTAAAATTACACTTTCACCATTACTTGTTACAACTGTCCTGAAATCAGTTATTATAAAAATTTTATTTAGTTCTAAATCAGTCCATTTCTTTGTATCATGATAGCTTTGCTCATTTAGCATTTGTTCAAATTCTTCAGTTGTTGGTTGTGCGAATTGCGTACTCACTGTCTGATTTGCAATTTCTAACTTTTGCATGTTTGACATTTTGTTTCTTTTTTATATTAATATTTTTTTCTTTAAAACAAAATAATGGAAAAAATATACTACAGTCCCAAAGGATTTTGGAGAGGTCAAACCGCAATTAAAAGATTAGCAAAAGAGGCAAAGGTCAGTGAAAAACAAGCACTTGAATTCTTGAAAAAGCAAGCAATCTGGCAGATATATTTACCCGCACCTAAGAAAATAATACGGCCGAGGTTTGATGTCTCTGCGAAGAATGAAGTTCATCAAGCTGATCTGTTGTTTCTGCCATATGACACAGTTAAGGTCGGGAGAGTAAACAAAACATACAAATATGCTTTAACTGTTGTGGACCTGGGAACGCGATACAAAGAAGCAGAAGCATTGACCTCGAAAGATAGCAAAGAAGTTGCTAAAGCCTTTGAGAAAATATATAGTAGACATTTGAAATACGCAAGATTGCTGCAAGTCGACCCCGGAAGAGAATTTATGGGTGCTGTATCAGAATTAATGGAGAAACACCATGTTAGAATACGGCGGGGTCATGCAGATATACACAGAGACCAAGGTGTTGTAGAAAGATTTAACAGAACCTTAGCTGAACGACTGTTCGGTTATCAATATGCCAGAGAGCTAGAAAATCCGCACAAGCGAAACAGAGAATGGGTTAAGAGATTGCCTAGAGTCATTAAAGCACTAAATGCGGAGACGAAAAAAGCCCCTCCAATTGTTGTAACAAGAAAAGCTGATCCTCCAATTTGTCCATATGCAAATGTAAGATATTTGTATCAGCCAGGAGAATTAGAAGGCGGTAAGAGACGAGCCACAGATCCAGTATGGTCTGTTGATATTCATAAAATTGGTTATAACATTGTTACACAAGGAATAAGAGTTTATTATCTAAAACCACCAGCACCGAAGAGAGGTTTTGTAAAAGAAGAACTGCTTATTGTTCCGGCTGATACTGTAAGTAGCCATAAGCATATGTCGTGATGCAAAAAAAAAAAGAAACGCCACAACTGCAAAATATTGACTACTAATATACTAAGATTCACAGTTGTGTATAAAACTCCGATATTTGAATTTCCCGCTATTATTTCATTGTCCCATTTAACTAATTGATAACACATCTATCTATATAGATAATGATTACAAGGAATCCGCTATATAGATAATGGTTGTTTCACGATATATGTCAAGGAATCCGCAACAGGGCTCGCTCCAGATTCAACCAGAAGCTGATCTGCAATATATTGCAGAATTTCAATTAAAAAAATACACTTAAAACATTTCATATTTATATCGTAGAAATCCGATACAATAAGAAAGTAAAAACCACATTGATTGCTATCTACTATACTCTTGCGTCCTCATTTTTATCAGGGTCAACACTTCACTGTTAGATAAAATTAATATACTGCTGATAAAAATTTACTATGGAATGTTTATAAATACTTTATATCATTCATCGCATAAATAACGTTTTTCTACAGAGGAGATATCAAAGTTCAAGTACACGCCCCCTCATCATGTTCGGTATACTTCGGAGTTTGCCTGGTCCACCACTGACAATGATGTCACATATGACACATCTCCCTGAAACAGAAGACAAAATAAAAACAAGTGTAAATTGACTTGTCAATAGCGTTGTTTAATGGTTTAAACAATTGTTACAAAATCATATGCTTATTTTGTTCTTGTAGTTTTTGATAGGTTAGAAATAGTATTACCCCTTTCTTATCACAGATTAAGAAACAATGCTTACATGACGCTCTGTAGTTCAGACTCCTCGTCATCAGGAACTCGACTGTCCACCATACTTTTGAGTTCTTCGTCTGTCAATGGAGCCTTGGTATGTTGGTCGTGATATTGCCAATCTGCATCGGTGTTGAATTTCACGGTTGGGGTTATAATATCCTCACGTTGAATCTTTATTTTGTGACCTTGGGCCGTAATGTCAAGTGGTAATGACAATCTGCAATGCAAATCGTGTCAATCTGGATGTGCAAGGAAATTGAGAAGCCTTTTCTTGTGCTTCATTATCTGCGTGAAAGTCATTTGACAAATAAGAAGCCGTGGGTATTTCAAAATGATTGATGCTAAGGTCATGTATCGCAAAGCGGTTGTGTGCGACACACTCAGTCTACCCTGGTCTATGATATTACGCAGACTATGTCCGTTTTCGTTGAGCTTTTCAACTAATGATAGATATAATAATCCACGCGAGTATTGAGCAAAGAGTGTTAGTGCCTTCAATCCTTCTTCAGTTAAAACTATTTTTGTATGTTCAGTCAATAAATCTTCTACGTTACATGCTTTGAAGTCTGTTTTGATAGCGAAATCAACAGTTATTTGAAAAGCTTTGTTCATTTCCTCTCTTTCTATATCCATCATCCGTTTTTTGATATCTGGAATCACATTTTCCTTGAATATAACTTCGTCTGAAAGTTTTGGTTCTTTCAGTTGTGACTTTTTCTTCTCCTTCTTTTCCCCTAATCTTCCTGTGAGTAAATTCAATCCTCTTTGAAAACCTTCCCATTCTTCTGTAGTTAATGTATCTAATGCCATTTGTATGGCATCCTCTGAAAATTTTGCAGCATATTTAATTTTTTCCGACATGATTGGTAATTAGACAAAAAAGGGGGAGGTTTGCACTCTGTACCGGTATCTACCCAACATACAGTTAACATCCGTTAGATAATAAGCCTACTTTCGTTTTTGAAAGGGACTATATTTTTGAAGTGTAGTAAACTGATAAACCCTTATCAAAGGTGTAATGCGTCTCAGCCAGTGTTCAGATATCAATAATTAGAGGTGATATTAAAAATCTGCTTCGACAAAAGTCGCGAAATGAAAGCATAGAACAAAATATTTAAAGGAAATTTTGAAATTCCACCTTTTTGGCAAAACTTTAACATCAATCAATCACCACCAGGTTTTACACAAATAAGCGGACGTAATAGGGGCATAAGGTATTAAATTTCCAAGTTCCTACGACAACTTTTGGAATTTCAGAAAGTCTTTGAGTCTTCTTGAAAGTGGAATCCCATCAACCGATTAGTCTCAGACCGGAACCCAAAAACTTTGGTTTCCCGGGGGTTGCTCGCCGAGCCATTAACATTGAATGCTGCAGACTTAGAAACATAAAATATTAAACAATCTTATATCCAGAATTTTCGTTCATTTTTTTTCTCAAGCTTCCTGGTTTATATACAATTAGTAAAATAAAGCAAAGCTCAGCCGTTGAAGACTAGATATAAGGTGTATATCCAGAATTTCCGTTGTCCACAGACGCTGTATTTTTTTATGCAAGTTTTTAGACGTGAACACCTGTTTTCAGGGCTGAAGACAGGTGTATTTTTAGATATATTCTAGAATCACCACTTTACATATATATATTCTAGCAAAAAGGCGAGTACGGGCATACTTTGAAATTTTGCAATAAATATCAGGAAAAAAAACAGTATTTTTGCCGGTGAATTATTAAAGTGAATAAGTTTATGAAGAAAAAAACCTGCTTAAGTCTACGCACTCGTTATACCCGCTACTACCTTAAGGGTAGCGTTGTCTCTATGAGGTTTGCGAAGTCTGTAGCAGAAGCGAGTTAAAGTGACTTGCTTTGATCTATTATAATGTCTGGCAATTAAAGCGCATTTAAATTACGTCTGTTGTGAATGCAAATTTGTAGTGTACACACAAATTGGGAAATAGCTGCTCACTCGACTTACAAAATGTTGCCTGAGTGTAAATAACTAATTGTCAATTAAGGTTTTTCCTACCTTGGTCTTGGAGTGGGATTTTCTTTCTGATTGCACCATTTTCATGACCATTGCCTACTTGTACCTTTCTAAACATGGCATTGAATAATATTCATAGAGCTGATTTCTAACGGTAAACTTGTGACGATGGTCTTCGTTTAATGTGTTCAGCTTTCTATGATTCCCGTCCTTGAATAGATGGACTTAGTCTAGCCGATCACGCCCTGATATGAATATTTTAGTTGCATTCTTCAAAGTTATCTATTTTACACACTAACCTGTTTTGCAAGCTATACACATTTTCAACATAAATTATTGCTCATATGACAACATCACGCACCTTACCCTTATAGAATGCTTTTCTCTTGAATACGCTCACTACAGTTGTACTTTGTACACTTACGGCCAACAATCGGTTGCAACGTTAAAACAAAATAAATAAAATAAATACAGGCAATTATAGTGTACAAATAAGAGGAAAAAAAATAATAAAAAAATGTAAAAAATGGGATTCGAATGCCTACAAGAATATAATCGATACCTTCGATCCACGGTCTTACTATCACGACTATGACATTAGCGTAAATTTATTGTGGATTCTAAATGTATTAAGCATAAAAGGGAAAACTCTTGATTCTCCGGAAAAAGGCGCACACTTTCCGGATTGCTATTTATAAAATGATTACCTATTTCGACGCTGTAAATGGAATGTGCGACCTATTGACATGACAATCAACATTGCGCGGATTAAAGAGTAACCGATCACACCCAGGTATGAATATTTAAGTTGCCGCCTTCACATTTACCTATTTTACACAGCAACCTGTTTTGCAAGCTTTACACATCTTCAACATAAATTATTGCTCACATGACAACAACAAGTACCATACCAGCAAAACATGCTTATCGCTTGAATAGTAAATTTGTGGCTTTATGATAACTAACGTCCAGCAATCGGTGGAAACGTTAACGTTATTCAATTTGATATTGATATTTATTAGCCTTATCTAATAAAGAAAACTGACTGGCATATGTAATTTGCTTTTGGAAGTACAATTTTACAATTCAATTCGTGTTTTATGCAAACTTTTCAAATACTGCGCAACTCTTTCTTCCAAGTAATATGATATACTTGCTGTTCACAAATGAATAATTTTAAAAGAGTATAATAGAGACTTGACGGTTTAAGTAGGCGGTGGGCAGAATAAATGCATATTACACTTGTAGGTCGATTTCAGTATTAAAATTGTGGGTAATTTATAAAATGCTAGGATATAAAATTGTAGGGGATAATATAAAATTTTAACGTTTGATTAATATAGACGCACATCAAAATATTTAGGCATATATTTTAGCCTGGATTACAAATAGAGCAAGTAAGTGTGATATTTCCATCATATGGTCCACACTGTATATTAAGTTTTATTTCAGTTTGCACGTATTCGCAAAAGAAACGCGAAAAAAATAAATTGCTTGTATTTTCCCTAACACCAAAATTTATTTAAAGATAGTCGCGATAATTCTCTCTAACACAATAACACAAATTGAAAATCATGACGTTTAGACTTACGTTTGTCGCGTTACCGTTAGAAAATTTATTTATTTACATTTCCATAGCTAAAGGGTCATAACATCTTTAATTATCTTGCAAAAAAGTTTCCAAACTGATACCGATATTCAAAAGTCATGGGAAGACAAAATCAAATAAGAAAAAAAAATATGCCACCCTCAACGCTTATTTCTTGTAAGTAACTTTTTTTATATCTTTTAGTGCCATAAGATAGCTGTTGAAAAGCTCTGAAATGAGTGACGTCTAACGAATCGCCATATGAAATACCATTCTGAGTCTTTTTAACAATAATGACGACAAACAAACGCGACCACTTGGAGCGTTTACAAGCGGTATTTTTCAACCATTTTACGAGTTTTTGAGTTTAGAAATTCACCCACTCGTTAATGCCAACTGGTTTTAAATTGCATTAATCTTTTAGATGCAATGCAATTTTGTAATACACGGGCTTGTAAGCGTGTATTGTAATACACAAACATCATTGTAGCGTCATAATAAAACATGATTCAAAACTTTAAGTTGGGTCTGTTACTTACTGTAATTACTCATTAGCCATATCACTTAAAACTCCACCAAAATGATCTTTTTCATGAAAATTGGATTCAATGTTTTTCGCGTTTCTTTTGCCGATAAGTTTATATTAATTTGAGCGTTTATTAAGGTAATGATTTGCCTTATGTATGTTTTAGTACGTCAAGTTAAGTTGAGTTAGATGTACGAAAAGTGATCAATCAGTTATGATCAGATAATGGTGCAATCAGAACGAAAGTCCCACTCTGAAAACAGTGAGGGACGGAAGCCAAGCTCTGAATATACCCGTTCGTGTTCAATTCTTACATTGGTCATTTCTTACATTGAACTTTAGTTTTTTGTGTTTTTTTTCTATATCGAGCAACGTAGTACTAAAATTGCACAGTACTACAGAATTATTCATACTAGCATTTCAGACACATTGCATATTTACGTTTTGTTTTCTAAATTATGACCACGCTGTGCTATTTATTTTGTATGTGTACGTATGTTTGACATCAGGCATCCAAATGCAAGAGACCGATTCTTTGCCAGTTCGTCCCTTTTTATTCTGATAAATATTGTGGAAGTTATTCGATTCCGTCCAAAACATTGTTAAATACGTATAACACGCAAGGATTTAAACAATGGCACGATTAAAGCTGGTTGTGAACCACTATTCAGAATCACTATGAACGGCCCGACACCCATTTAAACATTGGCTGAGCATGTCCATATTCTTCGAACACTGGACTGTCTGCTATGACGTGTTACTATCCCGTTCAGGATAAAACGTAATACGCTGACCTGTTTACTATCAGGAAAACGACAAGCAGGCGAAAATAACTTACTTAATGTGTCCACAATTTTATACACTTTATAAGCCGAATCATGAAAAAAGGCGCTCTTTAAATATATTTTGTGAATCTATAATCGACACTCCTTTTGGTCAACAAGAGTGATCACCTGACGCCAAAATACAAAATTGTGTCTATCAAATCGACGATCACAATTTCGACCGGCTACCAGAGGCGAGAACGCATGGAAAAATTGGGTAACAAAACGAAACGGTGGTGGGTACTAAATAATTTTAAGCCACTCGCCTTGTAAAACAGGGGTCATGGGTTCGATACTGGGCTTCTTCAGCCTTCGATCCTCGACCTTCAGAGAAATTTGCGTTATACTGTAAAGAAAGGGGTCGATGGTTTGGTCCCTGGCTTTTCCAATCATTCAGATACTTTAAATCGAGATCCCGTCTTTATCTTAGCTTTTGAGTGGGACGTACAACATCAAATCATTTTATTGCAACTTTAGAATCTTTTCAATAGACGTGTGCTCAACGCAAAATCACTTATTAAATTTAAATTTATGTAACGTTATGAAAAGACAACATTTTGCAGATACGACAGTTTTTATTTTAGATCATTGATAAAACAGAAAGTAATCAAATTTATTTATTTTTAAATGTCTATATGTCAGGTTTTCTCTCAGAGTTTTAAATTATGGGACCCGTGTCCCGCTACTGGCAGCTTCTGAGGGACATTTTGACAACTTAATTGAGAAATTGGGGGGCATTTATTTTGGAAACAGAAATATACTAAGGGTTTGGGGGACATCACTGTCCCCTCTGTGGACAGTTTTAGGGGTCATTGGAGGCTAAAAGGGGTCAAAATGCACATTTTTGTGCACCAGGAAATTTCCTGCTTTATGTGTATTTGCTTCATCCACCAAACCAGTGTTTTACTTGTAAATGTGCATAATAAGGGAACATAAAGGATGTTGTAACCTCGACGGGCTTTATAAATGCTGTTATTTCCATGGTAGACTCGGTAGTACCATGATTTCTAAATACGGGCAGTACATAAATCGAAGTATACAAATGTTGGCTATCATAGTAGACACGATTCAAAATGTGTACTTTGTAGCATCATACCCATCACAAGCGCTTTCTTCTGTTCTTGTGCTCTGTTGCAAAGTAAATTTACTTGTTGCATTATGTGTCATGTAATCAAATGACTGGAGATCAAATTTAGACAAACCTGTAAATGTCTCACTGTTTGAGAAAAGCCGTGGGTGGGTGGTAGGATTTTTTTTAAGAAATTGAAATTTATTGGAAATAATACCCCAACACTTTCTTGCAAAATCATGCGTTTCAAAATTTTATTTCTTAAAATCAAACGTCTGATTGTCACTGCAAATATTAAGAATAAAGTCTTTCTTCAATATTGTTGCCACTTTGAAACATACAGGTTTACCTACTTAGCTAAAAGACTTAGTGCAATAAGAAGATTTACCTCGTATAACCGTTTAACTCAAGACAACAACAAGATACGTAGTTACTTTTTCGTTTATTAGAGACGTTGATCATAAATCCATCTGATTATAAGTGAACTAATTTGATAATATATAAGTATCTAAATGCTATTGTATTATTCTCTGATTTAATACCTAAAGAAATTATATTGCAATGTTCATGGGTCACATGACCTATTGCCTAAATCGAAACAATGAAAATTACTAGAATTAAATGTAGTTAATGAATGTCATTCACTTTTCAGAGAATAACTTCATACTTAAGAATATAACTGTCCATCTTTAATATAATATAATAACTATCTTTAGATAAGTTATACTATACAGTAAGACATAAGTTAAGCATCACCCTAACATTTTTCTAAATGTATTTTTTATTAAAAATAACTTCAAAACCACAATAAATTAGTAAGGGTCTTTAACTCACGTCTATCCCTGATTGTTTAGGTCTGTCCGAATGGCTTTTTTACCATGTCGCTCAAGTTATATGATGTACTAAATACACCTACCCCTATTTTGGGGGTTGCTATTAAAAGTTGTATTAATGTCCCCTATATGATCGCAAATGGGTTTCTATAGGCATGGAAAGAAAGTAGTATCATGTTGTAAAAATGTCCCAAAAAAGTTTTCTTCTACCAAAGGTTTAATGGCAGTTACACGCTGATTCAGGCAAACTTATTTCCTTGTTTATTAGCGTTTATTAGCACGACGTTTTCACTATGTAACATGACATTCTTTAAACACCCATAACTGTTGATGTTTTAGGGATATTTATCTGAAATTTTCAGATTGATTAAGGTCTTTAAATTGTAACAAAATGGCATTATCTTTTTACGCTGTTTGGCGGTTTAAAAAATACACATTTTTCTGGCGGCCATCTTGGATTTATGCAAATTGCAAGAATTGTCCAAAGTTGACAGCCTGTCGTTCAAGCCAGATTGGTTCTAAGACACCCGTAAAGGACAGAGAAACAAAGAACTACATAGCACTAAACATTTCGAGGTCAAAGTTAAAGCCTTTTAGCAGCGTCATATGGACTAGGAAACAGCGATTTTTGGCTATGTGGGGGTATGTCTGCTTAAACAACGCCTACATGTTTACCTTAAGAACAACCTCATCCGCGTTTGCTTAAATTTATTACCAATATAACAAATATCACAAATATTAAAAGAAAATATTTCTGTATTGAAGGTTTTTCTGATTATTTCGGAAAATATTCAAGTGATGCTTAACTTTTGTCTGACTGTATATTATGAGTTTCCATACGTCATTAAAAACTATATCTATGGCAAAGCGGTCAGCTTTCTACGGAAGCGTATTTACACGGTGCACATATACGCTTCCGTAGCTTTCAACTTATGTTATTTATAGCAAGATAATGATATAATTTATTATAATTTAAAACTGGGCTATGTTACACCCTATGGGTGGTTTGCCTTTATTACGTCAGGGTAAACATTTGTCACCAACATGACAGGCATATGTACCAGCCGGGTTTCGAACCCGCAACCTCTTGATTGCTAAGCGAATACGCTATCCATTACACCACCGCGGCTGTACATAGATAGTGGAATATTCGTTCATAATCTTAAGAGTGTTACTTTTGAATATATGCAATAGCTCTCGACTAAGGAATGATATGATGAAAACCATTTCTTTTATTGAAAGGAAAATGATTTGCCTTTTCGGTTAGTGTATCGAAATAAAAAAGTGCTAATAGACGTATAAGAAGATAGCTTACTGTTCTGTAATTAACCTGTGTATAGGCTGCTTAGGAGCTGTAACGTACATAACACCATCGGTGAATAAAATAATTAACAACTATCAATATATGTGTCAGTATTTGCTTTTCATCATATGGCATTGATATATTAAGATTTAGAATTTAGATTAGATATACATAGTGTATTTTACACTCTTAGAGTATATTTCTGTTTGAATGGGTAACATACGTAACGGCTTCTGGAGGGCACACGCACGACACCACAGGGTGACAGCGTGCCTAGAAACACTCCATAGTAGAATCCAGCTATAGCATCGACCTAGTATGTGGAGTACGTTGTGCGAAACGAAAAAAAAATCGCTATCCATCGCCCCGTCTCTTGAAATTATTATATCACACATACAAAGTGTGATACCAAACTACAAAAATCACCATACAAGCAGTATATTGAATATTTAAATAATTTCATACACCACAAGCATAATAATGCTTTATCTCTATGGTTTCTTACGGTTGACCTGTGAGTAGGGTCTTTTAATTGTATTCATATAGATTTTAGCTCACCTTAGTCGTTAGGCTCACAAGGTGAGCTTATAGTTTACCATTACCCCGTCGTGTTGTCGTTGTAGCTGTTGTTGTCCACAATGTTCAAACGTCTTCTCCTCTGAAACAGCTGGACCAATCCAAGCCAAACTTCATGTGGATAAAAATTTCAACTGAGATCCTATAAGAGTAATGGAACATAAATGACCTGATCTTTGCCTGCTTGTACATTTAAATTTCATTCATAAATTCTTTAAAATTTGGAAGTATGCAATGATCTGGAAAAGGCACAATTAGAAAGTAATTCACACTCCAAGAACCGAGGTGGGAAAAACTAGATTGACAGTTAGGGACCTATACTAATGGAAAATATCGTGAACCAGTAAGCAGCTATTTCCGAATAGGCAGCCACTCAGTTACCCGAACTGAACTAAATCTTTGAAAACGTACATAAGGTTCAAACAGCACAAAAATCGACCCAAAACATAAAACAAATAAGACCACAACAAGTTATGTTACATGTAATTGCCGAGTACTGTAAAATCACAAAACAATTTTACCACGGAGGTTTGCTTTATTTTGTGGATTCATTTTATGTCTTGCATGTCTACTAGACTAGACTGAACTTTGTGATGTCACGTAGTGACCAGCTACGTGACCAGCTGAATTGATTCAATTTGTCTATTCGCTCCCAAGGCTCATGTAATTTTTATAGGCTTACACGTATTATTTTAAATATTTTGTGTTACCTTATGATATACATTTGGCATTCCTTTTAACAAAAATGAATACATTTCGATTCATTGAGGATTTTGCTTTCAAATTGTGTAAACTCCTCCTTACATATAACGGCCAAAACATTTCAAATAAATTTAATCACGTGACCACGTCATAAGAAGATCATGTAAAAACAGGTTTTCTGCACAGCTGCTCGTTATGACTGTCTTTTGATAATCTTTAAATGGAGTTATTTAACTTGTTATTAGTTGAACGCAAATCGAAAAAAGATCTGCGTTGCTGAGGGAGATATCATTATAAAAATTGTAATTGCTCCATATTCTGTCAATACGAAATCGCTTTTAGCGCTAGTGCAAGAGCAAATGAGGTTGGTGTACCCTTTAGGTACAGACTGTGTAAGATATACGATCTGGATCCTTAAGAACTCAAATTATTACTTACAAGTCTTTTAAATTTGAATTTGATTGTTTGAATTGATGCTTTACGTCCCAGCAACAGCAATGGTCATTTTTGGACGTTACCGTCATTTTATGGGACTGTTATCCAACATTAGGATGTCATGACACTCAAAATGCGCTTCTTCCTTCATAAATATAACCACCCAACTAAGCCAATATGGCTTATATATATGGATGGTTTGACTAAACCAGTTTTCTTGGGCAGGCTCAGACATGAGCGGTTAACCAGTGATCAGATGGTCGGTCAGTAGATGAAAAGCTTTGCCTGGAGGCACAACAATATCATATATTTCTCCTAGGCCCCAATAGACGGGGCCAATATTCCAACACGATCATCCCTTTTATGTCTTATAGAGACGCTTATTTTCGATACAAAATGACGTTTATGTTCATGCGTGCTGTAACGTTTTCTCAAGTTCAATAAACGTTTTGTACAAATCAAGATTTTGGACTAAATTTACCATAAACATGACCTATTTATTCTGTTGTTGTTTTAGCATCGTCCGATGTTTCGAATGAAGTGTATGGTTACCAAAAGTTCGATAATTTTCGATAGACACCACCAAATGCAATAACATTTCAGCATTATGTTTGAAAATGGTTATTTTCAGCATACTGAGAATTTTAAAGATTTAAGTTTTTTCGTTCTTGAAACATTTAACAAAATATTACTAGGTGCATTGGTAATTTGGTTAAGTATATACATTCTGACATAATTTGTTCTAATGTTTTGCAGGTAAACGGAGGACACACAGAATGAATACAGCGCGTGCAAGACAATAACGCTTGGAATACAAATTTCAAATAATATACTTTATGAACGATTTCCTCTATTTATCTGAGGAATAGTATATTGGAATATAAACCTCGAACGGATACACCAGTATATACATAGTTTCGAATTAGTACTTTAAAAACTATTTCCTCCATATAGCTGAGGACGTCAAAATGATACATTGATCTATAAACCTAAAACTATAGTATACAATACATCATTTTGGGAATTATTTTGTTTTAATCAGCGATGGATATCGGCGTACCACAAAATGACATATTTATATTAGCACAATGGATGTAGCGCGTGCACAACAATAACGACGCTTCGGCAAATGAAACAAAAACTATACATTTCTACAATACTAATGCAGTACTTTCAAATTTTACTTATACCAAGAATGAGCATCTGTTTAGAACAACACGAATTCTTTCAAATAAGATACTTTGGAGGCTATTTCTACCAGACATCTGAGGACGTCGAAGTTACCGGACCACAAACTCACATTGAGGTTCTAATGTCCTTCATTTATAAGTCTACTGAATAAAAGTTTTCTCCATGACTGCAGCTGTGACAACATTCAATTCCTGGATCATGGGATGTTCTCTCATGTCAGCTCATAGAAACCTGGAGTTTCCTGAAACAGTTGTGGCATAGTTCAAACTACCTTTAATTAAGTGGAAAGAAAAAATAAGTAAAGTAATTAATAAAGAAAAAAAAGTGAAAACTGTTACTTCCTTATATCGCACCCGATTGCGTAAATGGGTACAGGTGGATAAACTGTGAACATGGACAATTCCTAGAATCGTGAAGTTGCATTACATTGATGACATCAATATTACTGAACAAAAAATTGGAATAACATTACTTAGCAAAACAAAGGTTTCACGGTCACGATACTACATAGTAAAACAGTCAAACATGAGTTCCCTCCAGACTCGCCTCCAGGATCCGGACTACATTAACTGGATCAAAGCTGGACTCTGTCTGATTCACACAAAATCAGGCCTTGAGGAGTTTGCTGAAGCAGCTAGCCAATCATTACACCAGAGTATACTCAATAATATAATCCCGACCTTTGCCAGTGCTGCCCAACCCATGTGTGGAGTCAACATTGCGAGACAGAAATTGATAGCAATATGCTCAGATCAATACTGCCAAAACTTTATTAAAGAGGTCATAAACATCGGCTTCGATCCAAACCACGCATTCACCGTCAATCATGGGAATCTAGGCAATTGTGATATAGGACAATGGCACAGTCATCATTGGCAGGTTGCCAAATTATTTATGAACAAGGGGCAGGAGCCCACTCATGTACACCCCAGAGAAACAGACATGAGTGGAATCATTAACTTCTTGTCCCATTGCAAAGTTCCAAGAAACGCAGTGACAAACAACGGTTTCTTTGATAAGGTAAGTACACGTTTGTTGTCGATCATGTTTAAATTGTTTGAATCACAGATATTACGCATTTACCGTCAAGCATGGGAATATAGGCAATTGTGATACAGGACAATGACACAGTCATCTCTGGAGTTAGCGAAGCTTTTCATGAATCGTGGGCAACTGTCCACATAAGTCATGGCTTCCAAAACAGATATGAGCGGGATCCTCAATTTTATTTCCCACTGCAAGGTACCAAGGCTGAAAATGGTCAACATTCTATTTGTTGATGAGGTTGCTTTAGCTTTTATTATGTTACCATGCACTGCATATTTTTCTGCTTTTAAGATTTTGAATTGGTTGAACTAGTGTTTTACGAATCATACAACAGATGAGGTCATATGGAGACAAGGAGTCTGTTTTTAAAAGTCTCGTCCTAATGACTACCGAAGTCCTTAAGGATTTCTCTTTTACAATGCAAAAATGTGTGAGTGCCGACTCTGAACGTTAAGCACATAGACGGAACTGAGACGTGTTAGCGATGCGGCACTCATCTTCGTGTTCAGGGATGACTTTTGGTCTTTAATGTTTCAACCAAATGTACTGGTGAAGTATGTAAATGACAGCTCGAGAAGAAGGTAAAAGTAAGCGATGATCAGGAAAATGACGCAATCAGACACGTCAGATATTTCCACGCAAAACAAACGAGGTGGAAAAAACTTTTCAACAAAATCTACGTGCATCCAGCATTTATATGTGTATAGCTGCAATTTTGATATCTGGTAGTGTGAAGTATTATATAACACGACAAGTTATGCACTTACCTATGATTTTCAAATAGCTATAGAAAAAGATTTTGCTCAGAAGGAACATTCACTTGTTTGGTAGTTTTTACTCATAACGTAAAGGTTGCAACGGTACAACAAACAATATAAAAGATCCATATATGAACGCAAGCATGAAAATGAAATAAAATATCGAGCATTTTTGTTTGGTTAATGCTGAATGTCGCAGTTCTTTTATCAGCTATGTTAACTGTATGCCTTGACGTGTCTATTAAAAAGCGTTACGTTGGTGCATAATTCATATTTGTAGGTACGTAAGGCACGTAATGGTACAATGCATTCAGCGGTTATGAAACTCTCAGCTGGCGACCTGCAGACATATGCCCAATCTATGATTGACCTTCTCAGTGACCCGGGTGTGGCACAATTCACGAGAGCTCAAGATGCGGTGAAAGAAATTCAGTCAGTATGTATGACCGCCAATTTAAGTAAGATTAACTACGTGGTTTTAGCTGCTAACTTTTAATCGACACGCATTATTTTGATGTATCTCGATTGGACGAGGTAATAGTATGTACAGCTTTAACTAACCAAATGTTTATTATGTGGGTTTCCTCCCCGGACATCACTCGAAATGCTAGCTCGGTCTGTCGGGACCACAAGGTGTACATTATTGTGCAAAGTGGACTGCTTCGAATACAGTTAAATGCATGTTCCTATAGGTCTTACAACATAGTTTCTGTTAACTCATGTAACTTTCGGTTTTAAGTTGTTCAAGCCTTAAGAGTAGTAAATAGCTTTTATTGCTGTGTTTAATTCTACATTTAAATGATTCCCGAGCATTGTTTACTAGTGACTGTTTATTTTAATTACAAGATAATCAATGCAGCGGATTTCAAAATAACACTAGAAGACGAGAGAAAGGTTATTGATGATCTAGCAGCGGAAATACGGACACTGACAGAAGGGATAAGACAGGAAGTGGACGATGTTGCGCAGAAAGGGGACGCTGAGAGACAATCTATCAAGGAGAAAATCATTGGAGAGATTCAAAAGGTATATAACTTTGTCAAATGGTTTGACTTTTGATAATGTAGACAGCCGGCAAACACTGCGTCCTATTTTTTTTTTTTTTTTTTTTTTTTTTTTTTTTTGAAGTTTGAAAGTGATCCACATGGTGTCACTTCAGCAAGCAAGACAATGTACGCTAAACACAATGATTGACCGTTAGTATTACCATTCAACAATCGACAGTGTGCAATATCAGAAGCTGTGAATTATTTCGTAAATGTCACAGACACTAACCTGCGCCTTTTCCTGATCATTGCCTACTTGTACCTTTCTGTAAAATGAAAGTGGTTTATATGCTTAACATTGTATACCAAAACAAAACATTTTACTTTGTATGTACCCTTTTAAGCAGTTTATACAAACGACAAATTTGTGTGGTGGTAGTGCGCCTTTGAATAAAAAATGTGTTACCCTTCCGACTGGTCAGAAAATGTTCTAACAATTGTTTTTTCTAATCTTGAATGTTGTTCTTTGTTAAAGGTCAGCAGTTTGAAAGACAGGCTAGAAAAGATTGCTGGTACACAAAGTCAAATGAAAGACGAAATTACAAATTTGACAGACCAACTAAAAGATCTCCGTGCCTTTGAAATAAAACTAAACGACATTGAGCAGCAACACCAAAAACTTGCAAAACAACAAGAAGCGTGTCAGCAGACAATCGAAGCCCATGACAAATCTCTTTCTAATTTAACAACCAGCCAGATAACCACCCAGAAGACGGTTGATGAGCTAAAAAACAAACAATCTGAAACCGACAATGCACTTCAAGATTTACGGACAAAACAAGAAACATCCCGTATTCCAACAGACGAAGGTACGTGGTTATGCATTTAATTTTCTGTGTTCATTCCAGGATGAGTCGGCTATATCAATATTTAAATCATCGTGTCATGCAAATTTCTCGAATAATTTGTATAATATTGAATAACACATTATGTACATTTTCTGAAATGAGCATTTATCTTTATGTTGCCTGTTTGATCTTTATGCCTCTCTGTTTGGCTCGTCATCTTTTAATTGATGCTAACCTGGTGGCTACCTCGTTGTGAAAGATCTTAGTGTCTTTTGACGTTTTGTATAATCATTTACTTTCCAACTTCCTGATGCTAACCTGGTGGCTACCTCGATGTCTTATCATTTTCTTCCCGTCTCGAGTCTATTATGAGATGTTGATTGATGCTAACCTGGTGGCGATCTCGATGTGAAAGAGCTAATGTCTTTTGACGTTTTATATTACCATTTGCTTCCCGTCTCGAGACTTGTTTGGGATTTTGATTGAAGCTAACCGGATGGCTACACCATTGGGAAAGTGCTCGTCTTATCATTTACTTCCCGTCTCGAGTCTGGTTTGGGATTTTGATTTTGATAGTACCAGTTCAAGGACTTTGTCAAATAACATGATATTTAGACTGACATGTCTACCACCCTAATTACATGATATTTAGACTGACGTGTCTACTACCCTAATAACATGAAATTTAGACTGACATGTCTACTACCCTAATTACTTGATATTAAGACTGACATGTCTACTACCCTAATTACATTTTATTTAGACTGACATGTCTACTACCCTTATTTAATGATATTTTGACTGACATGTGTACTACCCAAATTACACGATATTTAGACTGACATGTCTACTACCCTAATTACTTGATATTAAGACTGACATGTCTACTACCCTAATTACATAATATTTAGACTTAAATGTCTATTACCCTAATTACATGATTAAGTCTGACATGTCTACTACCCTAATTACATTTTATTTAGACTGACATGTCTACTACCCTTATTTAATGATATTTTGACTGACATGTGTACTACCCAAATTACACGATATTTAGACTGACATGTCTACTACCCTAAATACATGATATTTAGACTGACATGTCTGTTACCCGAATTACATGATATTACTGACATGTCTTCTACACTAATTACATGATATTTTGACTGACAAGTCTACTACTCTTATTTCATGATATTTAGACTGGCATGTTTACTACCCTTATTACATGATATTAAGTCTCACATGTCTACTTCTCGAACTTGTCGAACTTTGCAAAAACGATTTGGTGAGCACTAGCGTAGAATCAGAAAGCCCAAAAATAATGATACCTTTCTGTACCAGCATTTTAAGCGCACTGGTCATTCTCCCAATAATGTTGTAGTTCAACCAGTGGAAAAAATCTCATATGATGAAAATACTTCTGTTAGATTCAAAAACATCAAACGATTTGAAACTGAACTTAAATGGATAAAATTATTGCAAACTCCCTTTCCACTGGGATTTAACGACAACATTTACGTCCCAGTTGGCCAGGTCACCATCCCAGTTGGCCAGGTCACCATCAAATTTTGCTACTTCATCATCACAGTTGGCCATATCACCATCCCAGTTTGTCACGTCACCATCCAAGTTGGCCACATCACCGTCTTAGTTGGCCAGGTCACCATTCCTGTGTCACAGTCCTAGTTGGCCACGTCACCTCCAAGTTGCCACGTCATCGTCCAAGTTGGTCACATCACCTCCCAGCGTCCTCTTCACAATCCTAATTTACCACGTCACCTCCTAGCTTCCACGTCACCATCCTAGTTGGCCACCACTTCCCAGCGTCCTCGTCACTTTCCTAGTTGGCCACAGCACCTCCCAGTTCTCACGTCACCATCCTAGTTAGCCACGTCACCTCCAAGTTCCCACGTCACCTCCCAAATGCCACGTCACCATCCTAGTTGGCCACGTTACCTCCCAGCTGCCCAGTCACCTCCCAGTTACCATGTCAGCGTCCCAGTTAGTCACGTCACTGTCCAAGTTGACCAGGTCACCATCCCATTTGGCCACGTTACCGTCCCTGTTATCCAGCTCACCGTCCAAGTTGGTGACATCACCGTCACAGTTAGCTAGGTCACCATCTTGTTTGGAAATGTCACATACCGTTCGGCCACGGTACCGTTCCTGTTGGCCAGGGCACGGCACCAGCTGACTACTTTACATTCCCAGCTGCCATGTTACCGTCCTAGTGGCTATAACACGGTTTCTGTTAGCCAGGTCACCGTCCCAGTTGGCAAATTTCACCCACCCAGCTGGCCACATAATCATCCCATTTGGCCAAGTCAGCTTCACAGTTGCCACGTTACCGTCCCAGTTCGCCAGTGCACTGACACAATTGGTCAAGTCTTTGACCCAGCTGGCCACATAATAGCCACATAATAGACACCGTTTGCCCTGTCACTGTCCAAGTTGGCGAGGACACCGACACAGCTGGCCACATAATCATCCCATTTGGCCATGTAAGCTTCACAGTTGCCACGAAACCGTCCAATTTACCAGGGCACTGACACAATTAGACAAGTCATTGACCCAGCTGGCCACATAATCTTTCCAGTTGGCCACGTGACCGTTACCGTGTGCCAAGTTACTGTCCAAATTGGCGAAGTCACCGGCCCTATTGGCCACGTCACCGTCAAGTGACCAAGTCACAGTCTGGTTGGCCACGTCACCATCCCAGTTAACCAGGTCAATGTCCAAGTTGGCCAGGTCACCATCCTATTTGGCCACGTAACTGTCCCTGTTGACCAAATCACCGTCCCATTTGGCCACGTTATCGCCCCTGTTGACCAGGTCATCGTCTAAGCTGGCCATGTCACCGTCACAGTTTGACAAGCCATTGTCACAGTTTGCCAGGTCACCGTACAAGTTGGCTAGATCACCGTTATGTTAATGTCCCTGTTGGTAAGGTAATCATTCCAGTTGGCCATGTCACCTTCCCAGTTTGTCATGTTACCGTCCTATTTGTCCACGTTACCGTACCTGTTGGACAGGTCGTCGTCCCAACTGGCCACGCCATGCACCAGTTGGCTATTTTACCCCTCAAAGTGACTACATCTCTGTCCCAGTTGGCCGGGTCATCGTCCCAGCTAACCAGGTCACCGTCCTTGTGGCCCTGTCACCATCTCAATGGCCACATCATTGTCCCAGTGGCCATTTTACACTCCCAGTTGGCCACATCACCGTCCAAGTGGCCACGTCACCGTCCTAGTGGCCACGTCACCGTCACAAAGGCAACGTCACCGTCCCAATTGGCCACGTCATCGTCCAAGTGGCCATGTCACAGTTCCAGTTTGTCAGATTGTCCCAGTTGGCCACGTCATCGACCCAGTTGGCCAAGTCAGCGACCCCATGTGGTTCTGTGGTGATTTTGATGGATCTTCTGTGTGTTCAGGATTTTCCTAGTGGTTACATTTCTTTCCCAGTTGGCCGGGTCATCGTCGCAGTTGACCAGGTAACCATCACAGTGGCCATATCACCGTCCCAGTGGCCAATTCACAGTCCCAGTTGGCCACGTCGACGTCCAGTGACCACGTCACCGTCTCAGTGGTCATTTCACAGTCCAAGCTGGCCACGTCGAAGTCCCAGTGGCGATGTTACAATCCAAGTGGCCATGTCACCGTCCGAGTGGCCATGTCACAGTCCCAATGGCCATGTCACAGTCCAAGTGGCAATGTCATCGTCCCTGTGGCCATGTTACCATCCCAGCGGCCATGTCACCGTCCCATTGGCCATGTCACAGACCCAGTGGCCATGTCACAGTCCCAGTGACCTTGTCACAGTCCCAGTGGCCATATCACAGTCCCAGTTGGCCATGTCACAGTCCCAGTTGGCCACGTCACGGTCCCAGTTGGCAATGTCACAGTGCCAGTGGCCCTGTCGAAGTCCCAGTGGCCATGTCACAGTCCAAGTCACAGGCAGTGTACCAGTTGGCCATGTGACAGTCCAAGTCACAGTCAGAGTCCCAGTTGGCCATGTGATTGTCAGTCCCAGTTGGTCATATCACAGTCCCAGTGACCACAGTGAAGTCCCAGCGGCTTTGTCGACGTCTCAGCGACCAGGTCACAGTCCCAGTTGGCCATGTCACCGTTCCAGCGGCCTTTTCACCGTCCCAGCGGCCATGTCACAGTCCCAGTTGGCCATGCCATCGTCCCAGCGGCCATGTCACCGCCCCAGTGACCATGTCACCGCCCCAGCGACCATGTCACCGCCCAAGCGACCAGGTCACAGTCCCAGTTGGCCATGGTCACAGTCCCAGTTTGCCAGGTCACAGTCCCAGTGGCCATGTCACAGTCCCAGTTGGACATGTCACCGTCTCAGCGGCCAAGTCACAGCCCCAGCGGCCAGGTCACAGTCTCAGTTGGCCATGTCACCGTTCCAGCGGCCATGTCACCGTCCCAGCGGCCATGTCACCGTCCCAGCGACCATGTCACCGTCCCAGCGGCCAGGTCACCGTCCCAGCGACCATGTCATCGCCTCAGCGGCCAGGTCCCTGTCTCAACGGCCATTTCATAGTCCCATTGGCCATGTAATAGTCACAGGTGTCCATTTCACAATCACAGTGGCCATGTCACAATCACAGTGGCCACGTCATAGTCCTAGTGGCCCTGTCACAGTCCTAGTGGTCATGTAACAGTCTAAATGGCCCTGTCATCGTCCCTGTAGCCATGTCACAGTCCCAG
The DNA here is from genome assembly GCA_964017185.1 of Rugalucina vietnamica. NCBI lineage: Eukaryota > Metazoa > Mollusca > Bivalvia > Lucinida > Lucinidae > Rugalucina > Rugalucina vietnamica. The sequence goes on along the minus strand of OZ024879.1, from coordinate 54,652,489 downwards.
TGGCCATTGCACAGTCCATGTTGGCATGTCACAGACCTAGTTGCAATGTCACAGTCCAACTGACCATATCACAGTCCCAGTTGGCCATGTCACGTCACCATCACAATTGGCCAGACCACCTGTCCATTTTGTCACTTCATCGACCCAGTTTGTCACATCATCGTCACAGTACGCTGATTTTTCATCCCAGTTGGCTTCGTCACCGTCCCAGTTTGCCACGTCACCTTCACAGTTGGCCACGTCATGGTCAAAGAGGCTATTTCACCGTCCCAGTAGACCACGTCACCGTCCCATTGATCATTTCATCGTCCCAGTTGACCACGTCAGCATCCCATTGGCTATGTCATCGTCCCAGAGAGCACGTCACCGTCGTAGAGGTAATGTCACCGTCCATATTGACCACGTCACCATTCCAGATGGCCACGTCACCGTCCCATTTGGCCAGATCACCGTCCCAGTGGCCATGTCACAGTTCCAGTGGCCACGTCATCGTCCTAGTGGCAATGTCACCGTCCCAATGGTCAAATCATTATAACAGTTTGCCAGGTCATTATCCCATTTTCCTACCTCGCCGTCCCAATTTGTCTCGCTATTGTCTCAGTTGGCCGAGTCATCATCCCAGTTGGCTACGGCACCGTCTCAGTTTGCCACGCCACCGTCCCAGTTGGTCAAATCACTATAACAGTTTGCCAGGTCATCATCCCATTTTCACACCTCACCATCCCAGTGTGTCACGTTATTGTCTCAGTTGGCAGAGTCACCATCCCAGTTGGCTACGGCTCCGTCTCAGTTTGCCACGTCACCTTCACCTTTGGCCAGTTCACCATCCCAGAGGTCTTGTCACCGTCCATGTTTGCCACGTTATCATCACGTCACTCTCCCATTTGGCAAGGTCACCGTCTCAGTGGTCACATCTCAGTTCCAATTTGCACGTCATCGATCGAATTGGCCAAGTCAACGACGTAATGTGGCTCTGTCGTGATTTTGATGGATCTTCTGTGTGTTCTGTCCGTATATCTGTTCCAATGATCTATGTTCTGTCTGCATACCTGTTGTGTGCGTTGTTTTTGTGTTTGCTTGAGGCTAGCCGGATGACAAACTTTTTTGAAAAAAGAGCTTATCATCTACTGTCTGCACACCATCTTTCAGAAAATGCATTTTTAGCTCACCTGAGCCGTAAGGCTCACAAGGTGAGCTTATAGGATGGCCATGATCCGGTGTCCGTCCGTCGTCCGTCCGTCCGTCGTCCGTCCGTCCGTCGTCGTCCATCATTTTCAAAGATCTTCTTCTCTGAAAACGCTTGGCCAATCATAGCCAAATTTTATATGAAGCATCTATAGGAAAGGGGAACCAATGTGTTTATAAATAATCCAGGTCACATAATCCAGGTCTCTGGAACCACTGGACCGATTTCAACATAACTTGGCATGAAGCATTGTGGGCTAAAGTACTACAATGTGTATATCAATTATGACCTTTGGATGACCTTGACTTATTTTACGGCAAGGTCAACATAGGTCCCCATGCATTTGAATAGGGAAACTTGTTAAAACGTCATTTGAAAGGCAAATCTTGCAAGAAATGGGCAAATGGACTGAAGGTAGGTAATTCTGAAAAAAAAAATTGGACCCCAGGGGTTGGTCTGCCCCAAACCCCCGGGGCAATATACATGTATATTACAAAAAAAAAATCAAAGATCTTCTTCTCTGAAACCACTTGGCCAATCAAAGCCCAATTTTATAGGAAGCATCTATGGGAAGGGGGAATCAATGTGTTTATAAATAATCCAGGTCACATGACCAAGATGGCCGCCATGCCCATATATGGTAAAAACTCTTTAAAATACTTCTTTTCCTGAACCAATGGACCGATTTTAACAAAACTTGGCATGAAGCATTGGGCACTGAAGTACTACAAGGTGTTTATGAATTATGACCTTTGGATGACCTTGACCTATTTTAAAGCAAGGTCAACATAGGTCGCCAATGCATTTGAATGGGGAAAACTTTTAAAATGTCATTTAAAGTGAAAGTCTTGCAGAAAATGGGCAGTAGGACTGAATATTAATGATTCTGAAAAAAATGGACCCCATGGGCTCATTTGCCCCAGCCATGGGGCATTATACATGTATATTACCATAATATTCAAACATCTTCTCCTCTGAAAACGCTTGGCCAATCAAAGCCAAATTTCATGTGAAGCATGTATAGAATGGGGGAATCAATGTGTATATAAATAATCAAGGTCACATGACCAAGATCTTCTACTCCGGAACCGGTGGACCAATTTCGAAGAAACTTGGCATGAAACATCAATAACTCAAATACTACAATGTTTGTATACATGTAAATCATGACCCTGTGGTGACCTTGACCTATTTTAAGGCAAGGTCAACATGGGTTGCCTATGTATTTGAATGGGTAAACTGTTAAAACTTGTATGGACAGTATATTGATTATTCTGAAAAAAAAAATGGTCCAAGGGCTTCATCTGCCCCTATACTGGGACTATTTTCTATAACATTCGTATATACAGCAGATCTCAGGTGAGCGTTTACAGGACCATTGGTCCTCTGGTTCAAAATCTCACTTTTCTGAAACACCACAAGAAAAATATGACCATGTCATTGTTTTGCAACCCAAAAGTCATAAAATTGCTGCAAAAATTTTGAACATCGGTTCACGAATAAAATAATTGTGCCCAAAAATTATTTTGAATAGGCCTTTTGCATGCGCAAGGGAGTTAATCCAAACACCTTAAAAGTGAAAATCAAGCAAATCTGTGGAATAATTTTAAGAGTTTTGCAGCTATCCATACAATAAAATTGTGTATTGGTTTGGTGTATTTTTAATGAAAAATAACCGATTTAGATTTCCGGGAAAATAGTTACTTCCCTTGCTGACATTTTTTACAACGAAAAAAGCCGTCTCAAAACTATTTTCCGGCATGAATTTTTTATTTTTAACCGTTTTTCAATTTTTTTTTGTGGCACTTTTTAAGACTTTTGGAATGCAAAATGGTGATGAGGTAATATTTGTCTTGGGGTCTTTCAGAAAAGTGAGATTTTGAAATATGGAGTTTCTGGAAGATGCTGTGCAGACAGTAGCTCTTCGTGTGTGTTGTCAGAAAATGTATTATTTTGGTCATATTTTGTGATGTATTTTATTTTCCGCCTGGTGTCTATGTTTGAGTATAGATTTAACTGCTTCGATTTCTGACGTTTATGTTCTCCCGTTACAAGTGAAAATTGGGTGTCATACACTATGTTTAATTTTAATGCTACGCTTTACTTCTGAAAATTCATGTTTTCGTTAATATGATTATTCTCTTTCCTCGTAGATAAAAAACGTCTTAGAGAGTATCTACAAAATATTTATAAAGACAGTAGATATAGTAAAGTAACCCCGCTGCTGCCAGATTGGGTCGGCAAACACGTTAGAGACATATTCACGCCCGTGATTCTAGAAGGGGACAGCAAAGACGATGTGGGACAAATGTTGGAGTCATACAATAAACTTTTCCTTGAGGAAGGGGATAAACAGAACAAGAAACATAGGTTGGAGTCATACAATGAACTTTTCAATAAGGAAGGGGTTAAACAAAAAAGAATTATGCTTTTAGGGGAGGCAGGTGCAGGTAAAACGACGTTCTGTCAACATTTGGTCGATGTCTGGCGTAACCCATCGTCAAAACTTCAATTTGATGACGTTGATATCATACAGCAATACCAGTTCTTGTTTTATGTTCGTTGTCGCTCTGTTGACAAAAACCAGACCGTCTTAGAAATGATAAAAGATCAATTGTTTAGCAGCGACCACTTGAGAAATATTGCCTGTAACGTGTTAGAACACAATGCAGATAGTTGTTTGATCCTGATGGATGGTTTTGATGAGTTGCAGCGATCAGCTCTAGCTAAAACTGATCAATATGGTGACATTACTGGTTTACCTAGCTTTAGTGGTATTCAAAACTGTGTTCTCGTTGTCACTAGTAGACCCTGGAAGTTTTACTCAATTGACGAGGACGAACGGAAAAAGTTTAGTTGCCTGCAGCTAGACGGCATCAAAGATGTTGAACAACTCGTCAAAACAATCTTTAAGGAGAATAAAGATAAAAACCCAGCAAAATCATGTAACGACTTTTTAGCTGCGATAGAGGAGAGAACGTTGTCTGATGTGATGAAATTTCCCATAATGCTAATATTTGCAATAGATGTTTGGTTAGAAAAAAAGTCATTGCCGAAATCAGTTAGTCATTGCTATATCAATATGATTGAATTAGCAATATCACGATTTGCTAGAAAACGCGATGAAGCGAACATCGAAACATCATATGCGCGTGTAGATAAATTGCTGGAAAAATATTCGCAATCCTCGAATTGCCTGCCGAAACCAATTTCAAATTTTCCACGTTTACTTCAACATGCAGGACTGTTGCTATCTTTGGGACACCTAGCTTATGATCTGCTCATACAACCCAATGAACAGATGCTTGTGTTTCAACGACATGTTTGTGAAAGGTATGAATTAAACGATACCGACGGAAGTCGGAAATACTGTTTGGATTTAGGTTTATTGGTTAAAATCGAATCGACAATAATTGGTGTAAAACAGAAAGAAAATTTTCAGTTTTGTCATAAAACATACCAAGAATTTTTTGCCGCGCTGTGGCTTTCATATAGATACACAAACGAGGGTTCACAAGAGATGTCACATATTCAGTCTTGCATTAAAAGCGACAGAGACTTAAACAATCATAGTGTCCTTATACAATTTCTGTGTGGCCTATGTCCAGAGGCAGGTGCAGAACTCTGGAAGTATGTTGCTCAGAATGACAATATTATTTTTTTTTATTGGGATAAGCAAGCAGTTCAGAATCAGGTCCTGAGAGCAGTGAAGGAAGCCCAGGACTGCTGTGATCACCAGGGAGATCAGGTGTATTATTGTATACGTAATGTATTTATAAATAAAGACACGACAGATGAGGATGTCTCTCTGTTGTGTAAAATGATCCAGAACAACAGTTGTTACTTGAAGCGTCTGAAAGTGTCGAACACATGTCTGTCAAGTTCTCAGTATCACAGTCTGTTGAGGTCTGTTTCTTCTGCCATAGAATTAGAGCTACTTGAGTTAGTCAATATTTCATGTCAGTCTAATGACAGCAGTGAAGACCTTCCTGTGCTAGACTTGAGCAAGCATTGTAGACTACAGGAGCTGTGGCTTGATAGGATATCTATCAGTGGTCTGGTGTTACCCAGTCAGGAAGGGTCACGACTCAGGACACTGGACCTGTTTAACCTGGTGCTGCCACACGACAACCTGGTAAACATATGTTCCTCACTGTCATCAGGGACAGGAATAGAATGGCTGCAACTTGCCAGTATGTCCTGTAGAGAACACCAGGATAGTTGTTGTCCTGCTGTACTGGACCTACACAATCACTGTAGACTATTCACGCTGAAACTTGATGAAATATCTATGATTGGTCTAGTGTTACCCAGTCAGGAAGGGTCACAACTCAGTAGACTGTACCTATACAACCTGGTGCTGTCACATGACAACCTGGTAGGACTGTGTTCTGTCATATCATCTTTGTCTTCCATAGAGGTACTGCTACTTACCTACGTACGTTGTATTGAACATGACGGTAGTTGTGATGTTCCCACATTAAATCTTCCAAAACAAGAATCAGACAATGCACAGAAAGAACAGATACCAGACATAGATGTGTTGTCATTGTCTGGTTTAGACAAGTTGAAGCTTCCTATCTTGCCCTGTAGCGAGCAAATTGCTGCGTGTAGGTTTACTGTACTGAACTTACAAAAGCATCGAAAACTGAACGTGCTGAAACTTGATTCATCATCTATATCTGGTATACTTTTACCGAGTCACGACCGGATAATAATCAAGGTTGTCCTGAGTAACCTGGTGTTGTCACATTACAGTCTAGAACAACTACCCAGATCACTATCATCCCTGCCCCGCTATGTTAGACTGTATCTAGTCAATTTGTCTTGTAGTGATCATGGTGGTAGTTGCGAGCTTCCTTCACTGAATCATGATACTGAACTGGAAAATATGGACATTGATGAGATGATGTTATATTTAGATTCATTAGATTTCGACAGCGACTCAGACGGTAGTGAATCTGATTAAACAGCATCTCGAGAAAACGTGTGATTAATCAGTTGCCTTGTTCTATTATAGTAGAATATTATATAACCAAAGTTCATGTCTGTAACTCGTGTGAATGACTGAGCGAACTGCATTATTTGAATAGATAAACGATACAGATTTTCATTGTGCGAGTATTATTCCACTGACTGGAGTAATTATGGCTGACTAATATTTTCAGTCCTAACCACAGCCTCAGATTTCCCTCAAAAACAAGAAAACATGAAGTTCATAAAAAATAATTAATTGGCTACTTACCACAGAATGTTGTTCTGTTCTGGTGTTATGTGAATAAGGAAATACCTACTTAGTGACTGCATGTTGTCAAGACCATATGACACAGATAAAGCTGTGCCTTCAGTTTATAATCTTTACCTGGTTCTGTTTGCAAGAAGGCTAATTTTAAAACATGCGTTTCAAAAGATAAATATTGTTTTTAATTTGATAAACATAATAAAATGATGCTACTGTTAAACATAGGACTTATCACAAACAATACACACACAAAAAATACCTTTCTGCCTGTTAATAACTCTGGACTATTGTCATCGCATATGAAAATACTATTGTTCCTGAGTTTTTGTTTAAAGTGATCAAATGTCCCCATTTCCTCTGGTGCAAGAACAGTACACTATTTGTGAATATACAAGCGCACATATGCAAAAAGCGCTCATAAATGTATTAGTCGTGAAATGTGAAAACCAACAATGTGGTTTTCGAACAGGTCCAGCACAAACTGTGCAGTACACGCACAGAAGATAGCTAGAGGCTGAAAGTTACGGATTTAGAAAGTAGAGGAATTGTAATTTTCGTACAGAGAAAACAAAGGCGCTGATCGGCCTCGGAATTACTGCGAAGCTGATCTGCGCTTTTGGTTTGCATATGCAGATTATTGTCTTTCTCATGAGGCGGCTCGTATTTTATTATGAAAATCATTGATGGGGCTGACATAATCATGCTGAACAATCATTGTAAATGACACACATTGTTTCATTTGAAATGATACTATCTATACAATAAAATGCCAATCAATTGCAGATTAAAAATGAGCCAGGTATTGAGGCTGTGGTTAGGACTGTATTATCAATGTCAGCAAAAGCACAAAATGTAAGGTAAAACAGTATTCATATACGTTCTACAAAAAAGAATTCTATCCCGGTGTTTTAAGTGTATCTCCCCTAGCTGAACTGAAAACACCTGATTCGCGCAAAAAACGTTAAATATGTTTCGAAGAACGAAATTTCTTATTTTCTCATTGTAATGTTATGACCGCGGAAAGATTAAAGGGGAAACATCGACGTCTATTGGTATGTGCTGAGTCTGCAATTAATTCTCATTTTGAGGAAGCACCGTGGCATAGCGATAGAGCGTCCGAATTCAAATTCACTCCCAATCGAGAGCCCTCGGTTCGAACGCCGTTTGGGTGCCGTGTCGTGTCCTTAGGCAAGACATATTAAATCTCATAGGCACTTGGTAATGCGGGGGAAACATTGGCACCTTCCCTACCTGACAAAAACATTGTTTAACTTTAATGCAAACAAACAAACATGGTTTCGCATAAGATCCGTTGTTCTGGTGAATAACACCCGATGTTCAAAGGCTTAAACGAGCTTATCGTGATAATTGTTGGATAAATAACAATCGATTTGCTGAAGTCGAGAGAACATGCTTCTTTTGTAAAGATGATGTAGAATACGAAATAAAATTGACCCATAGCGTGAGAAAACCAAAAATCTTAGTTTTCGACCAGGTATGACACAAACCGTCTGTACAGTCACTCTGTGCAGCGAAAACAAAGACGCTTCCGCTGTGCAGTTACTGCACACAACTAATCTGTGTCTTTGTTTTCGCATTTTTTTTCTCTTTTTTTGGTGCGGGAGCTAAGTTATGTAATTTCTGACTGCAAATTATATTAAGCCGCCTCATTAGAAAACCAACAAACTGCATATGCGAAAACAGAGGCACAGAGCAGCTTCGCAGTAACTGCGAAGCTGATCCGCGCCTTTGTTTTCGCTACGCAGTTAGTACAATTCCTTTACTTTCTAAATACAAAATTTCCAGTCTCTAGCCATCTTCTGTAGCTGCACAGCCCGGTTTGTGTCGGACCTGCTCAGAAACCACATTGTTGGTTTTTACCACGACGCGGCTTATTTATAAATGAGTCGCATCGTGAGCAACCCGGATTTTTGCCTATGCGAAAACAAAGTCGCAGATCAGTTTCGCAGTAACTTTCGCTACACGGATAGTGCAATCCCTCTTCTTCTTTAATCCGAAACTTCAACCTTCTAGCCTGCTTCTGTGACTGTACAGGTCGGTTTGTGTCAGACCTGGTTGGAAACCTCGAAGACCGCTTTTCTCACGTCGCGGCTCTTATGTCATTCCGAACTATTCCTGTATACATACGTTTCAATTTATTAGAAAAAAAAAAAAACTTGATATTTTATTATAATTATTATTATTGTCTAGCCCCAAAATGGTTCGGACATTTTATAATTCTCCAAAGACGATTAGCGTTTATAACAAAATAAGTGACTTTTTCTCATGCTATTTTTTACGTTTACTTTTAAAGTTGTATATATACTGAAAATAAAAAATCTTGCACCATCCTATTTCCGTCATTTTTTTATGACCAAGTAGAAATAGATTTATTTCTTACATTATTTCTTGTTAATTCCAATATCAAATCTTTGACTTTGCAGCAAATTCAATAATGTGGATGATAATGCAAACTTTTGGGGGCAAAAAATGTATAATTGCATGTTTTGAGAAAAAATGATTATCAATGAAAAGTTCAATGAGTTTTCTTTGTACATGTGATCTGCAACATAGCAGTAGCAGAAAAAACATTAAAACATTTTGAATTTCAGGGAATTTGGAGTTTTAACAAAATTTTTAAAATTTGCATTTTCGGAAAATTACCAGGTGGTTTTGAAAATTTCCTTTAAACAGCTAAGAAAACAAACAAAATCATTTCTAGGCTATGGCAAGTAAGCACATACCCCATTTGACTGTTTATAAAAGTTTCATAAACAAAAGCCAAATCCGTTTGCTGTACTTCCGGTCTGAATGCAAGAATTTTTAAACTTTGATTTTACAGTTACCATGTTCATATTCTTTTAATTTTTATGTGCCATTGTAATGAGTGAGGATAAAACAAACTTGTTCAAAACAATAAAATGATAGGAACAAAGCAAATTGTCACAGTAAAGCAGCTTAAAGTTTGTGTTTTATTTGGCGCGCTTTGCCATTGTTTCAAAACTGTATCAAAATAAAGCACCATATTTACGCTGCTTTGATCGGACTGTTTGTTTGGTCCCCCAAACATGGTTGTTTGGGGCAAATTGTTCAATCTCAAAACAGTACAATGGCACATAAATACCCCAAGAATTACTAAATTGTAGTTGTAAAATCAAAATTAAAAATTCCTGCATGCAAACCGGAAGTACAGCAAACGGATATGACTTCTGTTTATGAAATTTGTCAAATGTGTCAAGTGGGTTATGTGCTTACCTGCCGTAGCCTTTGAATGCATTTTTGTTTGTTCTCTTTGCTGTTTAAAGGACATTTTCAAAGCCACAGGATAATTTTCCGAAAATGCGAATTTTCAAAATTTTGTAAAAACTCCAAATTCCCTAAAATTCAAAATGTTTAATACTGCCATGATGCAGATCACATGTACAATGAAAACTCATTGAAAATTTTCATTGGTAATCAGTTTTTCTCAAAAATGGCAATTTTACACTTTTTGCTCCCCCCAAAAAATTGCATTGTCATCCACATTATTTAATTTGCTGCAAAGTCAAAGATTTGAAATTGGAATTTACCAAAAGTAATGTTACATGTAGTAATAAAAATGATTCACTTAATCATAAAAAATAACAAAAAACAGGGTGGTGCAAGATTTTTTTCATTTCCAGTATATATAGAGGGCGACTGTTGATGATTGGATTCGTGTCCCAAGTAGCCCGGTGGGGAAAATGCCCAATCCCTTGGGTCGCGGATCCTGGGGTCAGCTGTGTGCTCCACTTGGTGTAGCCTGGTAATGACGGCTTTTATTTCTTGCGGTGCGGACATTCGCGGGCCCCTATTTTCACATACAAAAAACTGTTCGTATTTGTTTCAATACAGACGGGTGGTGTGTTTCTCGACGCATACTCTTTAGCTTCTCACACCAGAATATGTGGGGATTGGGTCCGCGTGTGTTGGTTGTACGGGACACAGGCCGTTATTGTACGGCTCGTTAACCTATTTTTGTACAATGTATATTATAATGTGTATATGTTTTGTAAATTATCCTTTTTAATTGGCATGTACTGCAAATACTTTTAAATGTATATGAGCCTTCGCATGAGAAAATCAGCTATCTGATTCTCCGACCAGGTCCAACACAAACCGGTCTATACAATAACAAAAGCAGGCTAGAAGCTTGAAATTCTGGATAAAAGTGGAAGAATTGTACTATGCCTGTGGCGAAAACAAATACGCTGATCGGCTGTGCAGTTTCTATGTCTTTGTTTTTGCATATGCAAATTGTCGGTTTTCCCATGCGGCGGCTCAAATAAATACATAAAGAGGAAACTGTGTCGGAAAAGAGGGCCTGCTGTCTGGACGTTGGTTTCCACCACAGGGCTCTCTTTCTCCGAAAAAGCATACATACTGATCCATATGTCGTATATAGATCTATTCTATGTCTATGATGGTTGAGAACGAACATTAATTAAAGTATGAAAGTATGACTGAGCCTTCGCGCGAGAAATAAAAAAATTGGGTTTCCGACCAGGTCTAAAACAGAAAGCCCGCCAGTAACTTTGTGTTACTGATCGTTCCAAGTCGATACATGTACTTCTGTAGTGGTTCTTTTTGATTTATATCTTGGTGTTTAAATTTTTTTGTGCTGTTGGCGCCTTATGTATGTTTTCATATTTTTAGGTAAGTTAAGGTAACTGAGTGGCCACCTATTGGGAAAATAGCTGCTCATTCGGCTTACGATATGTTTCATGGTATAAAGTACCTGATTGTTAATTTGTATTTTCCCACCTCGGTTTTTGGGGTGGGAATCTTTTTCTGATTGCGCCTTTTCCTGATCTTTGCCTACTTGTACCTCTTTACAGTTACAGATACAGGCTAGAAGCTTGAAATAAAAGTAGTTCTGGATTTTACTATCCATGTAGAGAAAACGAAGGCTCTGATCAGCTGTGGAGTTACTGCACAGCTGATAAACCTCTTTGTCTTCGCATATTCAGATTGTTGGTTTTCTTGTGCGGCGGCTCATATTGTCTCATGTTTTAGATGTTTATTTGTGAATGTTGTGTTTGTTGTATATACGATTATGTATGTCTCAGGTTTCTAACGGTAACGATTGTCTCTTATAAGTCTGAAAAGAATGGGTTGATATTATTCATTTTTGTATGTATAGAATGGGTTAATATTATTCATTTTTGTATGTATGTATATATTTGTTTGTTATGCCATGAATATTGTATATCAACATGAGACGCAAATTAACAAAAAATAATATTCTCCCGCAACATTTGAATTCTTAAATATTTTCAAAAGCAAAAATAGGCACAAATAACTAAACACAGTTATGAAATGTACACTGTTTGAAATCGGAAGTTGTTTCTTCTATAGAACACCTTACTTTTCGACAACTAGACATCTATACACAGTCTTTATTAATCGAAAAGTCAGGTACAGATTTGTGTTGATTTGGAATCATGAGATGCCCTGTTGGGCAGAAGACAATTTATTTTGATGTTACATCAGTGTTATTTTTCATTCACATATGCGTGGAATTTTTGTATAAATGCATACATTGAATTGTTTTTAAAGATGCGTGGAATTTTTGTATAAATGCATACATTGAATTGTTTGTAAAGACAGTTTACATGTTAGTCTGTGTCAGCAACAGACATGATAACTTTGCTTGCATTTCAGCAATGTATAATATTGTATTGATTGGTTGGTGGTTTATGCTGTTATGAATAAATGGCAAAGTTACGACCTGTTGATGTATATGCAATGTTTTTCATTTTCGTTTTTTTTTCTTTTGAACTTCAAACTAATTAAACCGGCACGAGTATGGCATATTTTTGATGGACCTGGAAGTCAAATATAAGGTGTTTTTTTTCTTGATGGATTCTCGAAGAAACGACATTGCCATTCAAGATTCTTGATGATGACAGCCTGTCATCATTGAGCATTTTGAGAAATTAAAGATGGCGTCCAAGATGTCTAAAATGAAGAAAATGCATACGGTCTACTACACAATTTGTCCATAAAATGAAAAAAAAAAAAGCTATGTTGCCTCACAACTTTATCAGACTCAACTGTCTTTTTATCAGTACTTCCTGGTTTTAAAGCCAAAGATGGCATCCAAGATGGCTGCCAAAATAAGATTTTTAAACATGTTCATCATATATTTATACGGTATACATATTGGAGCTTCTTCTGGATTAGACACTGACATTATAGAATCAAAATGACAAACTCGTGACATCATTGTGCATTGTCAGAAATTTAAGATGGCTTCCAAAATATTTACCAAATACAGCTTTTCAGATAGTATAATACTGATCTAAAAGTGAATGTTTGTTTGAATGTTTGTTTGCATCAAATTTTGAAGGGCAGTTAAAAGAGTGGTGAACCTTTTATATTTTGGAAGCTGTATAATTAACATATCTAAGACGGCATCCAAAACGGCCACCAAAACACAATTTATTATTGGTGTAAAATAGACACAAACATACCACGTGGTGCATCTAAATAAATGTTTTGCATATGTATATATTTTAAGAAATTCATGGCTTCGAATAACCTTTGAAGCTATAAAATATGCAAGTTTAACACAATGCAATGCTATAAATTCATTAATGTGATTTCAGTTTATTTTTACACATTATCTGATTATGAATAGGATCCAGTCACAATGAAAAAATGATAAAAATAGCATTAACATTCATTCATAGAGTTATCAGCAGCATGACACAATTACCAAATTACCAAATTGGCATAAGATCAGTATAAATGAAGATATTTTTGCTTGAATTGAATACAAATACAAAAGATGCATTTCCACCACACAAATAAAGGCTAAAAACGTTCTTTCGTATTTTTCGTATACACAGTGAAGATTTTTGTACATGTTTTTTTTTTCATATTTATAAGTCGTATCGAGAATGACTTCTTTTATACCCCAGCTAGACTATTTTTGAAAGTATATTGATTCATGTAGCTTAAAATCAAATGGACAGGGTTCAGATCTAGACGATATCCTGTCAAAATCAGCAGCATTGATGACAAAAACGCTGCTGTTGATTTTGCAACTGCAGTGGATGAAATAATTACAACACACAGAGAAGGTTATGTGTACCAGGGGTAATGGTGCTTCTATATCTGCAGATATTAGTGTTACAGGAAGCGCACTTAAATGGGAGAATCTATGTCAATTTTGTCGAACTCTAGGGAGCATACAATATAGATCAATGTCCCGGGGAATTTCAAAAGGAACAGAGCATGAAAATCAGGTCAAAGAACATGTTTTAAAAGTACATCAATGGCAATCAACATGCGTGGTTACACAATTGAAGAGTAAGCCGCGATATTTATAATTTCATTTTAGTCAACTGCGGAACAAGAAATAATACATCAATGATTCCTAGTCTAAGCGCATGCTTTAGAGTATTTCAAAGACAATTCCATTTTCAGGCAGCTAAGTAATTTAACATTAATTTGCTCAGAGTCAGAGGAGCAAGAAATATATATGTCAAGTACACATGCTGAAAGCGTGAGCTTGAAAAATACATGAATATGAATGAAAAATACCAATAAAAAGCAAAGTTTCGCAATTGCAGCTAAGTAACTGATGAACACACTTTAATGCTAGACTAAATATTGCTTGACAAAACATTGTTGAGGTACATGTAAATGGAACATACATACCTGGTCAGTACGCATACTTGAAAATATACATGTATCTAGCCTAAGAAAACTGTGTTCGAAAAAAGTATCACCCCGTGATATAAGCAGATACATTAAAACCACAAGTATGCAGCTAAGGACAATCTAAAAACCATTTGTCTCACAGTTTTTATGTGGTATATTTCCTACAAGACTAAGCTTGCTTTGTAACCACAGCGCCATGCCTCTCACTTTCACTTCGAAAATTTAATTGTTTTCAGAAGGCGGTATGGTGGTCATCAAGAGGTACACTTAAACGGTGAGGAGATTTCTCAGCCACCAGATCTGATTTTAAAACATGCTGGGAAATGGGCAGGTTTGACATTTTCAATTATAGAGGTCAAAGTATGGAAGCTTGCGACAGTAGCCCATTGTTATTGAGCATGAGAGTGAATTAAATCAGGTGTTTCATTTAACATTCTTTTATAATAAGTATGTCGACTTTATGTCTATTACAGTTCTTTCTTTCAACGATACCAGGAATTGTCAGGTGTTTTAGAATTTTAAAGTAGCAAAAACTTGCATGAGTGTCATCCGCAACACTTGAAACTTATTTTGGATTTTCATGACGTAAATATGTGAATTAGTTCAGTAGGACATTATCGGTCTGCAAAATTATTATAAGTGAGTTTATGTCAATCCTTTCATTTGAAGCACAGTTATACATTTTTGCATATCTTGTTTGCTTATTTGCCTGCATCAACTAGTTTGTGGATACCAATGCTTCAATCATTAAATTCAACATCCTATGTAAGCTCACAACCTATCAACTTTATAACCTGCCGCTTGTTCACAGTAACTGCAAACCACATAAAATTGAATATTTACAAGACATACTATGTTAGCGCCATTTATACAGTGAAGTTCTTGTCAAATTTTCGATAGTACTCCTAAGAACTAAACGTGTTTAATAATGCAATAAAATTAGAAATAGACAAAAGGTTCAAAAGTGTATGCATTAGGAAACTGTTAATAATATTCAAATGTTCTGACAGTAATCTTGGATTTCTTATTGTACTCAAGCCTGGAAAAGGTAACTGATGTTGTATATGTCAGTATGCACTGAATAGTAGGATAAATGATAAATTAATTTTTCATTTTGTTAGAGACAAACTATAAAACATTGCATAAAATATTTCAGATGTCGTGTTGATTTTCTCATATTGTTCAATGCCGACAGGGTGTATGAAGCATACATTTGTAAAGAAAACAAACGTATAGGTCAGTTTCAAGCCTAACTGATCACAACATCTATGCATCAGAAGTCAAATATTTATACATTGTACAGACAGTTAGCGGTCATCGTGGATGTCATTTTTGATCTTTTAACCAGAAAACCATTACTTATGTCAGATATAATAATACCTGCCAAAGTTGTGAGGAATTAAAAAGGTACAAGTAGGCAAAGATCAGGAAAAGGCGCAATCAGAAAAAGATTCCCACTCCAAAAACCGAGGTGGGAAAAAACCAAACTAACAATCAGGTACTTATACCATGAAACATATCGTAAGCCGAATGAGCAGCTATTTTCCCAATAGGTGGCCACTCAGTTACCTTAACTTAACTAAAAATATGAAAACATACATAAGGCGCCAACAGCACAAAAAATTTTAAACACCAAGACATAAAACAAAAAGAACCACTACAGAAGTATCGACTTGGAACGATCAGTAACACAAAGTTACTGGCGGGCTTAAACCGGTTTTACAGGTACCTAACCTCACCCTCAGCTTCTGCAGTGGTTCAGTGATAAACAAGAAATAAGAAATCATATTAAGAAAATACTAAACATAGATACCAACGTTTAACATGAATAACGGAAAGCAGAGTGAGCAGCTATTGAAGGTATTAGGTGGTCACAGTGCTAGCTTGGACAGAACAAGTAAATGCAGAGGGCTAAGTGAACAGCCATTATATTCGGGTGGTCACAAAGCCATGCAACATGAAACTCGTAATTGGAATAACTTTGATAAGTGTGAACCAGAACAGCAGTACCGCCTTGGTACGGTCAGTTATAAAATAACTGGGGGGCTTAAACCGGTTTTACAGGTACCTAACCTCACCCTCAGCTTCTGCAGTGGTTCACAACATTTAGTTAGTTCTTCGGTCCTCGTGGTGAATCTCTAACTAGTCAATGAATCATCAAGAACAAACAAATAAATCATGATAAACATCCTGATGAATCAAAAACCAGGACTCACAGATTGAGTAAGCTGCCCGACGATGGAGATCCCTGGGCGCCGAATAACCTACTAACTCCGGAGCAAAAGAAAAACACCAGTTGGACCCCGGTGGGCCAAGCAACAGACAAGAAGCTCCGGCCCCAACCAACTAAAATGAATAGCTTTAAGTCGGGGCCATCATATAGTCTGACGCCCGACCCACCGGCGTGCAATTAAAGAAGGCAGCATAGTTATCAACCATGATTGGGTTAAAAACTAAGCATGCAGACTGTCGCATAACATTCAAGTTATAACCTATACGTCTGTAACGTGATATGATTTTTCCGAACTGAAGAGAAAAATCATTTATTCCTTTAAGTTTCTTTAATTTGTAAACCAAGTCACCATAAAATTCAGGTTCCGAAAGGCCCTCACTTAAAAGTGTCTTTAACCCAATATTATATTTGGAAATCAATTCATAGTGTCTACGATAAAATTTAGAAAAGGTTTTTCGAAGTTTATGATACCGATAGCCCTGTTGGAGAAGTTTTGCCGTTAAACATTTATTTCGAGCGTTGAAGTCTGTAACATGATTGCAGACTCTAGCAAACCTAATAAGTTGCGAAATGTATACACCATAAGAAGCACGACGAGGAACGTCACCATCCAAAAAAGGAAAATTTACTATATCAAAATCAAAGTCATCGCGCTTATCATAAATTTTAGAAGAAACAAATCCATTTGCAACAGAAAGATGTAGATCTAAAAAGGGGGCTTCGGTATCTGAGATATTAGCTTTGTTCAACTGAAGTTCAGGTGGATAAATTTGATTGACCATACCTTCAAAATAAGGGTTGTCAATGTTCAAAAGGTCATCGAGGTACCTAGATGTGGAATTAAAAGCCTCGATAACATCAGCTTGATTATCATGGTTAAGAGAATCCATGAAATCTCTTTCGTAGCAGTATAAAAATAAATCAGCTACGAGAGGTGCGCAATTTGTACCCATCGGAATTCCAACAATTTGTCTGTATAACTTGGTCCCAAATCTAATATAAATATTATCAAGGAGATAGGATAAGGCGTCGCACACATTCTGACATGACCAAAGGGTATACCGACTTTGGTCAGAGGAAGTGAAAAAAGCCTTTCTGTCATTACATGCCAAATAAAGTGAACCATAGTTTTTTAATGCCCTTTTGAAGGTCCACTCTATCAAATCCAGAAGTTTTTCTTTAATTAGATTATGTGGTAATGTTGTATACAGAGTAGAAAAATCATATGTGGACAAGCTTGTCGCACGGAACCCTCTACACTTCAATTTACTGAGCACCTCACCAGAATTTTTTATTGACCAAAACCAATTTTTATTTGAAGTTTCATACACTGTCTCACAGTATCTTATAACATGAGATTTGATAGCAGTAAGACAAGAAGTTAATAATTTAGAAAGTTCAGTGGTAGTACAAGAGCTAGAATTTGCAATAAATCTAGCTTTGTATGGTCTTTTGTGAAGCTTAGGTAACCAATACATCGTAGGAAGTTTGTCTTGGCCTTCATTGACACAAACAGAAAACTTAACAGGTAAATCGTTTAAGTGGGCATTTACTACAGACACCTCATCAGTATCTGTCTCCAGATAAGCCCTGGTACCATCAAGCTCCTGTTTTAAGGTGTTAACGTAGTGAAGTCTACAAACGACAACAACATTGTTTGCGGCTTTATCTGCCGGAACCAAGACATACTTTCTATGAAATTCTTGGATACCCTGCTTCAAATGCCTAAATGACGATTTGGGTTTAGGAGGTAAAAGATTAGTATTTTGTGAATAAAACTTAATACGTTTATCCACGATAGTGAAGATACTTCTTTTCCATTCTTTAAGAGCATTATCCTCAACACCCTCTCGTTTACACCATCGATTACCGAAATCATTTAATGCAGATGCAATCTCCTCTCTACATTTGTCGAAATTAATGTAGGAAGGGAATCTAAATTTCGGACCTTTAGAAACAATTTTGCGAATTCTAGAATCCGAAATTATTTTTAAATTTCCAGTAACTATATGTCCAGCTGGTTGATAAACATATTTTGAATCTTTACAATCTCAAGACTTAGGAGTATTAGCATGGATATCAAGATCAGAAACAAGTTTATTGAAATTAAAAATAGTATTTCTGATTGGTTTGTTATATTTGTAACAAATAATAGGAGGTTCTGAATTTTGGAAGTAGGTAGGTATAGACTGTATCACTGATTTATCCTGGAATATGCTTGGTAAATCAATAAAGTCAATTCCTTTATTGATGAAAGGAATTTTAATAAAACTTCTAATGTGATTAGATTCGGAATCGATAAATGGACGAAGAGCATGCTGAGTATAACATCTTGTTAACAGTGCAGCGTCATACATTTGATGATTTCTATCGTAAAATCTATTAGCCTCTGTGTCCAGGGAACGTAATGCAGCAATAGGTAGAGAACTAAGATAAGACAGCATTGGATGTCGACCGTGAATCCTTAGTTTAACAGCTAAATCGTTAAGGGAAATGTTCAATTTCAATGCAGCGCACCGTTTACGTTTGTCATTACCCCTTTTCCGTATACCATGAGATCTAGATTTACGTTTACGAGACTCTGAAAGTGTAAGTACATCAAAATCGGGCATTTTGGAAATATTGCCTTCATGGTAAATGTTGTCGTTAAATCCCAGTGGAAAGGGTGTTTGCAGTAATTTTATCCATTTAAGTTCAGTTTCAAATCGTTTAATATTTTTGAATCTAACTGAAGAATTTTCATCATATGAGATTTTCTCCACTGGTTGAACTTTAACATCATTGGGAGAATGACCAGTGCGCTTAAAATGCTGGTACAGAAAGGTATCATTATTTTTGGGCTTTCTGATTCTACGATAGTGCTCACCAAATCGTTTTTGCAAAGTTCGACAAGTTTGTCCAACATATTGCATCCTACAATTGTTTGTATTTCAAGTAAGAACATATACAAGATCCATTGATTTTCAGTCTAAATCAGAATCATTAACCACTGAAAATGTCCTACCATTCACAGATGAAGTGATAGTAGTCTTAGAGCATAAATGATTGCAACAGTTGCACTTCTTGGCATTGCACTTAGAAATACTAGGGTACATTCCAGGTCTCTTGAACGGATTAATATATTTACGTAAAATTGGTGATTTGAGTGGAGATAACCTAATCTGAAGATTATTACGAAACATATTAGAATTAGAAGCTCCGTGTAGATTAACAGTAGATGCCGAAAATAAATTAAGAGGTGTCACCCTAACAGTAGGTAATAAATTTTGAAAATTGTTAGTTGATTGAGGAATCCGTACAGTAGACGCGGCATGCAACCTAAGGGGAGTTAATGTAATTCCTAATCTTTTTGTGATAGTCATAGTTGGGAGTATTGTGTTGATACTGCCAAAAGGAGCGCGACACTCATACCGGTTATAGAATAAATAATGCACTTAATCGTAATGCAAAATCTTTCGAATGAAAGAAAAAAGGTATAACCGAAACCCACATCTCAGGTCCATGTCTAATACAAGTCCATGTATAGAAACGTAAGAATCGCTTATACAACGAGATACGAGTGACGGTCAACTAATGACCTTCAATACGGTATCGAAGAGTTGTGGTAGTTAGAGATAGGAAAATACAAACTGATTGCAAGCAATCCCTGAGGATTGGAAAAATAAGAGCATTAAATGGATGTACGGGGAGACTTTTTAGGGCCGCCACACGGCACAACCACAAGAACTCTGATATAAAAAGGTACAAGTAGGCAAAGATCAGGAAAAGGCGCAATCAGAAAAAGATTCCCACTCCAAAAACCGAGGTGGGAAAAAACCAAACTAACAATCAGGTACTTATACCATGAAACATATCGTAAGCCGAATGAGCAGCTATTTTCCCAATAGGTGGCCACTCAGTTACCTTAACTTAACTAAAAATATGAAAACATACATAAGGCGCCAACAGCACAAAAAATTTTAAACACCAAGACATAAAACAAAAAGAACCACTACAGAAGTATCGACTTGGAACGATCAGTAACACAAAGTTAATGGCAAAACATTTATTTAATTTAAGGGTTACCCTGTATAATAGCACATGTTTTTTTATATTATTTTCTGACATCTTGGACGCCATCTCGAATGTCTTAAAATGCTCAATACATCCAGAATCTTTAATGGCAATGTATACCCTACAATAATCTGTAAACAAAGAAAAACACCTAATACCTTAATGAATTCCAGGTCAATTTGATTTTGTGCCGGACTAAATATTTTAATCCAGTGCATACAGTGACTTTTTGTATCAATAAATTTTATACATTTTTTCTTTTTGCTTGACATTCAACAGATTTTAGTCATACCTTGGCGTGTTGTATTAAGGGACCATAGTTTTATATTAATTCTTCTTATCATTCATGATCATTTTATTCTGAATAGTTTACTGGTGACACGCCAAATGACATCATTTCACCAGGGTGTTCGGATGGGGGAGAAATTGGTCCCTTGAACGCACGATTGAAACGAACTTGGACACACTGTCACAGTCATCAGACATTTCAGCAGAGGAGATAAGTGAATCAGGGAGGTCATTCCAGTCCCTGATAATCTGTGGAAAGAAACTACTTTTGTACGCTTCTTTGCTAGCTGAAGGTATCTGAAAAGCCAAAGAGTGTTGATTTCTACATCGCCTATTCTTTGGGATAAGGTCATCTGTGGGTATTCTGGCTTTAGCCTTTAGACCTTTGTATAGCAGTATACGTCTACTGTCCTTCCTCCTTTTCTTAAGAGATTCTCATTTCAGTTGACCTAAAATGCCAGTCATGCTCCCAGTTTCAAAAACATAATTTCCCGTCACAAACCTTGCCGCACGATTTTGGACCTTTTCCAGTTCTTCCTGGAAGACATGAGTGTGAGGGTCCCAAACTGAGCTTCCATATTCCAAGACCGGCCGCACCAGTCCTTTATAAGCTGCTTCTTTCACATCTTGGGGACAATAATACAAATTTCTCCTCAAGAATCCGAGAGTTCTGTTAGCCTTTGTACAAACATTGGAAATATGAGTATTCCATTTCAAATCATTTGTGATAGTTACACCCAGGTATTTTATGCTTTCAACGTTTTCCAGTACAGTGCCCTCAAGGGTGTGGTTAGCCTGTATCTTACTAGACCGTTTATTTGCCAGCTGCATCATGTTGCATTTGACGGGTTGAAATCTCAGTCCCCATTTCCTTGCCCAACTGCCTAAACGATCAATGTCTCTCTGAAGTTTCAATGTTTCCTCTTCATTCTTGATTTTACGATAGCAAACACAATCATCAGCAAAGAGTCTTATTTCAGATTAATGTCTGCCGAGATGTCATTTATATACAAGGAATACAGCAAGGGGCCGAGAACGGTGCCCTGAGGGACACCCGACACAACTGGAGCCCAATCCGATTTAATACCATTAACCACTACCCTTTGTTGTCTGAAGCAAAGGAAAGCATTTATCCAATTCAGTTTTGTTCCACCTATTCCATAGCTAAACAATTTGCTTTTAAGGAGTTAATGGGGAGGAGTATCGAAAGCATTTTCAAAATCGAGTATAAAAGTGTCGACCTGGCCTTTTTTGTCTAAGATTTTGGCCCAGTCATTTATCACTGTAGTCAACTGGGTTTCACAGCTATGCCATTTCCTAAATGCGTGTTGCCTGCCCGACAAGAGTTCATGTTCATCAAGATGGGCCATAATATTTGAGCATACAATATGTTTAAGAAGCTTACAAGGAATGCATGTCAAAGAAACAGGGCGGTAATTTCGGGCAAGTGACCTGCCTCCCTTCTTAAACAGGGTGCAAATATTAGCAAAAGACCATTCTTTAGGAATTTCACCTGTATCAATTGACTGCTGGAAGAGATGGACGAATACCGGCCCTAATTCCATAGCCAGTTCTTTTAGGACTCTGGAATGAAGCTCATCAGGCCCTAAGGCTTTAGACGGGTTTAGACCTTTGAGAAGTTTGGTCACCCCTTCCTTTGTGACCACAATATCATGCATGAATGGGGCAGATCTATCCATAAGAGGGAACTGTTTGTATTCATTTTTAGTGAAAACATCCGAGAACTGACCATTAAATTCTTCCGCCTTCTCAAATTCAGATTGTGCAATTCCACTTCCATTTCTCTTTTTCAACGGGGGAATACCTTGGGTATCTTTTTTCTGACTGTTTATGTACCTGTAAAAATCTCTAGGATTAGCCTTAACATCTCCTACCAAGTTGTTCATGCTGCTTCCTGGTATCAGCTTTGATCTCTTTCCGTAAAGATTCAAATTTATTCATGGGAAAGCAAAGCACATATATAGTTCAAGAGCCCTTTCTGGCTTTTTCAATCGTATTCCATAGCTACGCAGTCAAAACATGAATGCCCAAAACCTGCATCACAAAATTAAACTACGCACAGTTTTTCTGTTAATGCGTAGATTTATTATTGATCAGAACTGTTTCTATTGTATTTCCATGGGATAAAACAAATATTGTTGATGGTCAATCGTCACCAATGTTTGCTGTCTGGAAACTAGTCTAAGTTTAAAAAGGATTCTTGAAGTTATATCCACCTTTGTAAATGTATAAACGTGTAGAAATCATTAAGATACAATTTGAGGGGCATTGGAATTCAAACAAGGTTGCATTTAACATAAATGCCTGCTCTAAAATCACCCATTCATCTGTAACAGATTTTATCCAAACACCAAGTTGTGTGTGTATATAAAATGTGTATAGCTCATCTTAGCCGAAGGCTCACACGGTGAGCTTATAGGATGGCTATGATCCGGCGTCCGTCCGTCGTCCATCCATCAATCACCATTTCAAAGTTCTTCTTCTCTGAAACCGCTTGGGTAATCAAGTTGAAATTTTAAGTGGAACTACCTTGGGTAGTGCATTGAAATTTGTTCGCGATATTATGCTCACGTAACCAAGATGGCCGTCACGCCCATATATAGTAAAAACCAAAAATCTTCTTCTCCAGAACCGGTGGGCTGATTTCCACGAAACTTGACATGTAGCATCGAGGACAACAGCCCATCATAGTTTGATTAAATGATGACCCTGGGATGACCTTGACCTATTTTACGACAAGGTCAATTTGGGAAACATAGGCTTGTACATGGGAAAATATGAAAACAATGGATATTTTGGAAATTGTTGCAGCCTGAGACTTAAAAAAACTAGATGCAGATAAAAATAGGGCCGATATAGGTGTGTAAATTAAGGTCAAGATCATTTCTTGACCTTGAGCCAAGGTCATTAAATAAAGAAAAATAAGTCAAAATGTCATAGATTTTCTTCTCTTAAATCCTTTGACCAATCAAGTTGAAATTTTATGTGGAGCCTCCTTGTTTAGTTACATTGACATTTTGTTTTCGATATCTTGGCCACATGACCAAGATGGCCGCTACGCCCATAATTGGTAAAAAAAGGTAGACCGATTTCCGTGAAACTTGGTATGTACTATTGGGGACTCCAGCCAATTATATTTTGTTCAAATGATATCTGGGATGACCTTGACCTTTTTAAGACAAGATCAATTTCGGAAACATAAATTTTATATGGATAAAGGCGAAAACAATGGATATTTTGAAAATGTTGCAGCGTTAGACTTGACAATTGCTAGATACAGAAATTAATGTATATGATAAATTCATGACTTTGACTCAAGATCATTGAAATATCAAAATTAAGTGACAATTTCAAAGATCGTTTTTTTCTGAAACACTTATCCGACCAAGATGAAATTTTATGCGGAATCTCCTTGGATAGTGGCATTTTAATTTTGTTCGCTTCATCTTTGTCACATGACCAACATGGCCGTCATGCTCATATATGGTAAATGCCCTTCAAAGGTCTTCTTCTCCAGAACCAGTGGGCTGATTTCCACGAAACTTGGTATGCAGCACCGGGGACTCCAGCTTATTACAGTTTGCTCAACTGATGACCATGGGAAGCCCTTGATCTATTTTAAAGAAAGTTTAATTTTATAAATTAGGCTTTTACATGGGAAAAAGATAAAACAATGAATATTTTAGAAACTATTGCAGCATTAGGCTTGAAAGTTTCCGGATGCAGACAACTAATGGAGTCAATGAAGGTATGTAATCAATTAAGGTCAATGTCAATATTTATCTTGGCCCAAGGTGATTTAGATCTCAAAATTAAGATTATGGTTTTCTCAGATATCATTGGGCCTATGAAACTGATATTTTATGTGGAACCTCCATGCTTATGTGGAACAAAATGGTTTACCCGAAATCTGGGTCGAATTCGTAATATTGCTCCCCTGCTCACAAATGCTCAAAAATTATCTCCAGAACCGGTGGGCAAAATATCACGAGACTAGGTTTGTATATCTGGGACTTCTGCCCATAGTAATTTGTTAAAATGATGGCCCTAGGGCGACCTTGACCAATTTTACGGCAAGGTAAATTTTGGAAACATAGGCCGGTACATGGGAAACGTGAAAACAATGGATATTTTGTAAATAACTGTAATTATCTTTGGCTCCATGTTGCCAAATCTGTAGGGTAATTGACGAGACTTTAATAGTCGAAACCGCGGTATGGCCCATCTCCCTTTCTCATTAATATGCTCACTGATTTTAAAGGATCTCAGTTCTATTTTTATTTGGAAGCTATAACAGCCTGAGACCTGAAAGTTGGCAGAAGCAGACACTTAATGAAGGTATGAAATTGATTAAGGTCAATGTCACTTTTTGATCTGGACCCAAGGTCATTGAAATATCGAAAATGAATACTTGTTTTTCTTAGTAAACTCGCAGTCTATGAATATAAACATTTTATTAGAGGCATTCATGCATAGGAATAATGCAATATTGTTAATGAAATCGGGGTTGCATGCTCACCATAGTTGTCATGCTCACAAATGGTCAAATATCGTCTTCCAAAACTGGTAGGCCGATATGCCTTAAATTTGTTTGTAGCATCAGGGACCTTAGCCTATCGGAGGTTGTTAAAATGATGACCAAAGAATAAACTTGACCTAGTTTATGGCAATATCAATTTTAGAAAGTGGCTTTTACATGAAAAAAAAAAAAACATGAAAACAATGGAGTTTTGGAAACTATTGCAGCCTGAGACCTGAAACTTGGCAGTTCAGACAACTTGGTGTATTCAACGCCATTTCATTATGACTAAATGCTCCTATAGGGTTAGTACCTTCCCACCTCGGGTTTTTGGAGTGGGAATCTTTTGCTGATTGCTCCTTTTCCTGATCTTTGCCTACTTGTACCTTCCTATATCCGGTTTCAGGTGAGCGTTCTCAGGATCGATGGCCCTCCTGTTATTATATGTTCAGAATCATTTATATTAAATGTGCACACTTAAATCATTGATTTGAAAATTGCATTAGAAAGAAAGAGATGGATATGAAAATTTATCATTAATATTTAATATTTAATATTTCATTTAATATTTTTGCTCAAAACATAGATTAAGGATACACATTAGAACCACTGCGGCGAGGCGATCCTAACGAAGTACCCACAATCTATGTTTTGATCAAAAATAAGAAAAAAAAGTATATCCCTATATAGTATTTACCATTTTACTATATGAAAATGGGATTCAATGGGGTATACATTTCACGGATATGTTATCCTGATGCAGTGTTAATAATTATATGTCTAGTAGTGGCTTTGCATAACAGTACATTAAGCTGAGAATTATTGCAACACAATTCAAAAGCTGTACTATATTATGCAAATAAAATATAATTGTTAGATCCTTTGGAAGCAGTAAAAACATTCAAAGAGAGAAGGTGGGCCATATTGTACAATTTCGGGTAATGAACCTTCATCAGTGACCCTTTACAAAACTGACAGCGAAAGTCAGACATTCATGATTGCTGCAATTTCCAGAATTTACACCAGTATAGTCTAAATCGAAGACTTATACTCCTAAAGAGGCCAAATATTCAAAATTCTGTTAAGATGGTGATTCTTAACGTACAATGTATTTGAAACACTCCAAATACTTTCACTGGTCTCAAAGGATCAAAAGAAAAATATAATCTGCACTATGGATGATGTACGGGGAGACTTTTTAGGGCCGCCACACGGCACAACACCAGCTGCAGTAATAGCAAATAAAATATAATTGTTAGATCCTTTGGAAGCAGTAAAAACATTCAAAGAGAGAAGGTGGGCCATATAACTGCATTTTGTTTCATATTACGATTTTTGTACTTTTCCACTTATCAATCATTCGAAATATTTTGTTTCGTTTTAACATATCATATTATAAACAACGAAGTTTAAATTGACTTGTACTGAATTTCGCAAAGCTGCATGTTATTATTTTGTACATTTCCACTTATCAAGCATTTGAACTATATTGTTTCATTGTAAATAGATCATGTAATAAACAAAGACATTTTATTTGACTTGATCGTTTATTCATTGCCATGTTGTTGTTGTTCTAGTAAATCACCATCGAGATTTTCTCGATGCACCACCCCGTAGATTAGCTGGCTTAATTCATTACAATGACTATAAACTAGTAAGTTCTTAAAGTTCACTTTGTACATAGATACACAGCTAAAACATCAGGGTCTTAAAAATGGAAGATTTAATCCTTTTTCACATTCACAAGTTTTCACAAACAAGTTATAAGCCTACTGACCTGTTTGCTAACTAAGTATCCTATAATGTCAATGGTACGGAAGCGTATATGTGCACCGTGTTCTTGCTTTAGTTGACATCATCTCGACTTTGCGTTTGTCGATTTGTTTAGTTGATCTACCAAATCTCGACAAATTTATGTCTAGATGTCGAGTTAAAACGATAGAAATCGATATACTTTCATTCTGATAGTATTTAAAGTTACAATAATCTTCTCTGATAATCGAACTGATTATTTTATCGTCTAGAATTATCTTGTGAAACATAATCATAGTGTTATCCTTATTTAAACAATGCACCTTCCAGAGATGATTATG
The DNA here is from genome assembly GCA_964017185.1 of Rugalucina vietnamica. Lineage (NCBI taxonomy): Eukaryota > Metazoa > Mollusca > Bivalvia > Lucinida > Lucinidae > Rugalucina > Rugalucina vietnamica. Next base: position 54,625,165 of record OZ024879.1, on the reverse strand, counting down.
TCGAAATAACACATTGTACGAAACAGTTTGAAATAAATTTCGCACCGATCAGAGTTATATTGCAATATACTTCTCGACTTATCCAACTGATTTTATTAGTCGATATTAGTTAAGTCTTATAATAACATAATGAAACCAGAAGGGCACCAATAGACACCTGTACTGTATGTCTCAGCTACGATCAGGTGCAAATGTTTGTTTCACCAGTTTTAAAAAGTGTTTTGTCAAAGTTGCACCCTAGGCTTTATTTCACTTTTTCCAAAATCTATAAGTTAAACAGTTTCGGAAAATATATACCTGTTTATCATACTATGTCCCAGAATTCCGTTGTATCCAAAACACGATTTGAACCTGAAAAATGATGAAATGGGGAACCAACTCTCTACTTAGGAATCAGATTTGGCCGAAACTTTATATAATTAAAGCTGATGTGTATATCCTGGCTACAAATAAGTTTGAACAGAATCAGACCATTAGCTAGCTAGAAAATAAGAAAACATTGTTTTCACCATTATAACCCAATGTTACCTTTCCGTTGCCATGGTAACCAGAGTTTTGATACCCTACATTCTAATGAAAAGTTTATCCCGCTAAAAAGCGCCATGTGAAATTTGATAGATGGATAGATAGATAGATAGATAGATAGAAAGATAGAAAGATAGATAGGTAGGTAGGTAGGTAGGTAGATAGATAGATAGATAGATAGATAGATAGATAGATAGATAGATAGATAGATAGATAGATAGATAGATAGATAGATATTTTCTCTACGGACAGGACATTTTTGACCAAACTATTATTTCTATTATTGTACAATGTCATTGTTGCTGGTATAATATTTTTCTCATGACAACTATCATTTCTGAAGACACCATCCCCCATGTGATTTTAAACTTCCAGGTACAGAAATGATTTTTTTTTCGGACAGGACACTTTTTTGTAACATCGTCTTCATTAATTTGGTATATAAATTTCTGTCCAGTGATAATAGTAATCAAAGCGACTGGTTATTTTAGGTATAGTCTGTTAGGTGTGTATAAAAACTGGTGTTTTGCAGAATATCTGGCTTATTATTGTTGATACAATTAAATTTATTTTTCCAATGTTATTTTGATACCAATACATAACTGATTTTCAGAATGTTCACTTGTTGATTTCTTGCTTTTGTCTATTAAACTTAATACAAAAAAATAAGACAGAATAAAGGGGAGTACTTCGAAATATTGTAACAGCTATAGGTACTGCCCATGCACACATCCCATTCAATGAAATTTCAATAGGCAGATTAACTTAATCCAATAGTATACTGTTCAACAAAGTGAATGTTCGAAACCATGTAAAGGAACTTTTCAATAATGTTTAAAGTAACCACTTTCATTAAGCTTCAGTGTCATCATCGACTCATTTGATCCTCCTGCCTCTGTATCCTCACTATATCAGAGTCAGTGCTTCAACATACATGTACTTATAGATTTTCACAATCACATTCGATTTTTTGGCAAAGTTTCAGGAGGCATTTCTTTTTTTTTTCTTCAGAAAGAATACAAAACAAGAGAATGAGTTTTACTCAAGTTATACCGGTATTATAAATGCATTTTTCACACAATAGCCATGACATTTTAAAACCTACATCACGGTATGTGTTTCCATTTGTAAACTGTATTCTGCTGGACTTATCTGTCTCTACCTAGCCATGATCCATATGTCGCTTTTGGGCCTTGCTATTCCCATGCGCACAGCTTTGAAGAAAACATACTGCTCTGAGTCTTGCGTTGGAACACAGGACAGTTCTTTGGTTTAACTTAACGTATTTTTTCATGTGCAGTGCATTTTAAATGCAGACTTAACCAACACGGGATAGAGGTATTGCATACAAAGAAGCATATTGCTAGGCTATTACATAAACAAATTTACTCCCATGTTCATTACAGCCAAACTGCCATGTAAAAATGGGCAGTTTTCAAAATAAACTTTTTAACCTCAAAGTGTAAAAATTGATAAAAATATAGATTAGTTATGTATAAGATAACCATTCAAGATGCACCATACCTCAAAGTGATTAATTTTGTTGTTTTGAAGATATATAGCAAAACATCAGTTTTTATAGACAGCTAACAGACTACACATGTATGTGCAAACATTGTTTATAACCCATTGAAAGCAGTATGGGATGTAACAGTCTGACTTATCTGGCAGGCCACTCCGTCATCATTTTAGAATATCCCAGTTTGACACATGTCAGCAGCTTTAGTAATAATGGCATAACTAAAAAACAAATAATCGTAGCCCATTCAAATAAACGACAGAATAAAGGGGATATGATTGTTTACTAGCTACGGACTATGCACATAAAATGTCAGTTTCAATCCCCTTAAACATAAAAAAGCTATTTTCAAGTGAGCCAGTATAACACCTGTTTTTGGGATATTTTTGGTTATTAAACTTAAACTGTGAAAAATGGCTTGTCCAATCAACATGAAATTTTTAGCCCAGGGAGAGATTTTTGATTCTGACATCCTGCAATTCATTTTAAGTATGTTAGTGTTGAAGTGTTTGTTACACAACTGCATTACACTTGATAAAATAAAAATTTTCATCTGATCTTGGCTGACCCGTGTATCTATCTATCTATCTCTATATACTGCCACACGCCCTCGCGGACATTCTAGGCAGGTGTGTGCATAGTCTGTTAGTATCAGACAGGTAAAAGAATGAAATTTAAGGAGGATGAATGGGTGATAGTGAAGGATAAAAAAGATGATAGGTTAAAATAGATAAGAATTAGCTAAAAACAGGGTTAAAAACAAGCTTTGTGGGATTATGGTCGAGAATGTTGCAGCTTACAGATAGCAGCCTTGAAGGCATCCAAACTCTGTAAGCATACAACAGATTCGGGGAGGGCATTCCACTGGGCAATGGCCAGGGGGTAAAATGAATACTTATAATAATCTCTTGAAGTGTACACCTGTCTAAAGGTCATCGAATGGCAGTATCTAGAGATTCTGTGGCTGCACATGATCTGGAAGAGGGACTGCTACCAAGCCATAGACAATCTTGTAAAAAAGACAAAGACGGGCATCAGCTCGCTTTTGCTCCAATGTTCTCCATCCTAGTTTGTTAATCATCTCAGTTACAGATGCCTCATGGTCAAAATTTCTAAGAGTCCAGCGAGCAGCCCTTCGCTGGACCATTTCAATTTTAGAGATACGCTCTTTAGTATGTGGGTCCCATACTGCAGAGGCATACTCTAACTGGGGCCTAACTAGAGTGTTATAGGCTGACTCCCTGACATCTGTATTTTGGCATTTAATATTTCTACGGATGTAGCCTAAGGTCCTGTTAGCATTGTTGACCACACGATCGATATGGGAGTTCCAAGATAGGGTGCTTGACACGTCAACACCAAGGTATCTGGCACAAGTGACAGTTTCCAAGACCTGTCCATGGAGAATATATTCTGAATTAATAGGTTTCTTACTCTTGGATCCTGTCACTTGTACCACCTGGCATTTAGATGGATTGAACTGCATGTCCCATTTGAACTCCCATACCGACAGTGTGTCCAGGTCCTTCTGAGGTGCCGAGCTGTCTTCCTCACCCTTGATAGTGAGATAGAGGGCAGTATCATCTGCAGAAAGACGTACTTGGGACGAGATCCCACCAGGCAGGTCATTGATATAGGCGAGGAAAAGGATCGGACCCAAAACCGATCCTTAGGGGACACCGGAATTCACTGATATGGAATTGGACTCCTCGCCATCAATGACAACCAGCTGGGACCTATTCCCAAGGAAGGCTCGAATCCAGCTCAGCACTTTGCCCCTGATACCGTATTGGTGCAGTTTCCAGAGAAGCTTACTGTGAATGACTTTATCAAAAGCCTTCGAAAAGTCAAGGAGTATTACGTTTGTCTGATTTCCCGCACTGGCATTCCTTGCAAGGTCCTCAATCATCATGACAAGCTGGGTTTCACAGGATCTTTTTTCTCTGAAACCGTGCTGCATGTCATACATGATTTCCTGCGCGTCTAAATGTTTAACTATTTTTGACGCTAGGATGTGTTCCAGTACCTTGCAGAGAATGCAGGTTAGGGAAATAGGTCTGCAATTAGCCGCTAAGGATTTATCTCCCTTTTTGAAGACAGGCATTACATAAGCGGTAAGCCATTCTGTAGGTAGCGTTCCTGTCTGGAGAGATTTATCAGAAATAACTTTGATTATTGGTGCTATCTCATCCCTGAGCTCCTTGAGCAGCAATGGTTTGAGCTGATCTGGTCCTGCGGCTTTTCCAGGTTTTAGATTTTTCAGGAGTTTCTAGAGGTCATTGAGGGATATATCTATATCTGACATGACTGGGGTGGAATTAAGGTAGGGGTCTGGAATGGATTCAGGAGGTATGTTGCCCTCATCAACTAGGTCCTGTACTTTCATTTGGCCTAGACGTGAAAGGGAAAGTGGGGATTTTTTGTGAAGACTGACTGAAATTGTTTTTTACACAGGTTGGCTTTGGCGGGTGTTTCTGTGAGGAGGATGTCATTGTCTTTCAGAGGTGGTATGCCTTCCTGGTCCTGCCTTGAGCTTTTTAGGAAAGAGAAAAGCTTCTTTTTATCACAGGTCTTGTTGCTTTCAGATAGGCCTAAGAGATCATTTAAGTATCTTTCATACGAAATTTTAATCTTCTTCTTGATTTTTGTCTTAATGCCTTAAATTGGTGTTTGATATCTTCTTCATTACCTTTTTTGAACTGAGAGTACAGGCTATCTCTCTTTCTTATTAAACGTTTGATCTCTCGTAAAATCCAGGGGAGGGATGGCTTTCCTCTTATAAGCTTAGATGGAATGCTATCTTTACATAGTTGGTTGAGGATACTGGTAAAATCATACCATAATTCCTCGACAGATTTTTCTGAGCAAGTTGACATAAAAGATTCTTGGTATTGCTTCATTTTGCTTTTTATGGTTGTCCAATCTGCCTTGTGAAAAAGATAGGCTTGTCGAGGTGTTAGTTTATGGACAGAGGGCTTGAGGGAACTCTCAGCAGAGACCATATCATGGTCACCAAGACCAGGTTGGCATTTAACCTTAGTTATGAGGGTAGGATTTGTCGTGAGGAACAATCAAGGGTGTTATTGAGGCGTGTGGGTTGGGTAACATACAAAACAATATGGTAGCGGTATATACCTGTAGCCTACTACAGTTGACAGTAGGGTACATACAAAAAAAAACTGACAATATGGTACCGGTTGAAACGTCTCGCATACAACATCCTCGAAGCAATATGTGATCTTCCTTTGAGCAACAACTGACTGGCAAGTTGACAGTAGGGTACCTGTACTTTCCTGTGGCCTACCGCAACTGAAAGTAAGATACCTGTTTTTACCATACTATCAGTTGTGGTAGGCTAAAGGTATTGACCGGTATCCTACTTTCAGATGTGGTAGGCTACAGGAAACTACATGTACCCTACTGTCAACTGTAGTAGGCTACAGGTATATACCGCTACCATATTGTCAGTTCTGGTAGTCTACAGGTGCCTTCCAGTCAGTTGTTGTTTGCGAGAGGTACCAACCGATACCTTACTTTCAGTTGCTGTATGCTACAGGTATCTACTGGTGCCCTACTGGTATTATGTTATTATACAACTTAACTTATATCGACTAATAAAATCAGTTGGATAAGTCGAGAAGTATATTGCAATATAACTCTGATCGGTGCGAAATTTATTTAAAACTGTTTTTGTTACAGTGTATTATTTCGACATAATCATCTCTAGAAGATGCATTTTCTAAATAAAGATAACACTATGATTATGTTTCACAAGATAATTCTAGACGATTAACATAATCGATTCAATTATCCGAGAAGATTATTGCAACTTTAAATCCTATCAGAATGAAAGTATATCGATTTGTGTCATTTTAACTCGACATCTAGACATTAATTTGTCGAGATGTGGAAGATCAACTAAACAAATCGACAAACGCAAAGTGGAGATGATGCCAACTAAAGCAACAACACGGTGCACATATACGCTTCCGTACAATGGTCGTCTGCTTCTTTTTCATTTGGATTTATTTGATTTATAGAGGGTGAAATATAATGACAAAACAGTTTTCCCGCCTCGGTTTTAGGAGTGGGAATCTTTTTCTGATTGCGCCTTTTCCTGATCGTTGCCTACTTGTACATTTTCATTTTTACAGATGACTTTTATTTATCTGCAATACGATTCTGTCCTGATTGTCAAAATTTGAAAACACAAAGGCGGTCAATAAATCCAAATTAAAAATGCCTTGAAACAGTAATTGACCAAACTTGATTCCATCCGGTTTTCAACAAATTCATTACGAAAGATTACCCATGCAATATACAGAGATTATTTTCAGTTGCAAAAAACGAAAATTCCACTCGAAAAAAATGATATTTTTGCTCAAACATTGATTGTGGATACACGTTAGAATTGCCTAATGGAGGCGGTTCTAAAGAGTTCCCACAATTTACGTTTTGGATAAAAAGATAAGAAAAATATACTTTGCAAAAGTGGGGTATAAAGGGATATATATTACATGGAAATTTTATCCTAATGTGCAATGCTTCCATTTGATATGCATTTATTTTGTAACATGCATTCACAATTAACCACTGGCATTTGTTTGTTGTTGATTTCCGTCACAACTTTGCTGATAAGTGTGTAGTTTGACTGACAGATGTTGTTTCATCCAATGTTAATACAGACTGTCTCCACAAGGTAAGATTTGCAATGAAAAATGCTGGATTGATTACAAATAATTGGAAACCGTTTACATGACCTCAGTAATTCTAATTTGTCAAGTATGTTGACACTGGTAGAAAATCTCAGCTTTTGTATAAGTCGAATCGAAAAATGTCATCAAAGTTCGATTTCAAGGTAAACATAACGAAAAATATTTATGAAAACTATTCCATAGTGTCTGTTTCAAAATTAGAAAACATACATTTATTGTATTTTTAGTTAAACTGGCTATTATAAGTCAAAAGCCTGGCTCAGCAACTCGAGCTCGGCAGTTCCTCGCGGCTCAGCAGGGTCTGTCATACCACACCTTTTTCTGTGGCTGCGAAATAAGCTCTGTGTTTTTCCCACTTTTTTGGAGCATAACGAAACACCGATGGGAATATCCCGTCTAGGTAAAATTACCTTTTGGCAAATTTAACAACTTGATTATCCCGAGAATACCTGACATCCTGAAAGAAATACACATGAGCCCACTCGTGGGTAAACCAACAATGTGGTTTCCGAACAGGTCCGATACCAATCGGACTGCACAGAAACAAAAGACAGCTTGAAGCATGACATTTCGTATTTAGGAAGTAGAGGGATTGTTCTATCCGGGTAGCGAAAAAAAAAGGCGCTGATCAGCTTCGCGGTTACCGCGAAGCTGATCTGCGTCTTTGTTTTCGCCTATGCAGATTGTTGGTTTTCCCATGAGGCGGCTCATATATAGAATTAGTTTTTTTAGAATTGAACAAATTTTCTCTTTCAAATCACAGCAAACGAATGACGAAGAATTAGGCACCATGAAATTGATCTACGCCCTTAAATAAATTCTTTACTGACTTTTCCAGGCCAATTTGTCTGTTTCTTCTGTATTTTGTTATGTAGCACATACCATCTTTGTTTCTGTTTGATGCCAGCTGGATGTCCTAGTCACTGGAAAAAAAGAGCTATTCATCTTGTTCATGAAGCCTGTATCTTATGTGATGAATTATATTGACTATTTCCCTTTTAAATTCAATAGTTGCATAACCTTTTAAGAAGAATATACTACAACATTTATGAAGAACAATATTTCTCTCTTACTTTCAATTTTTGCCAAAAGCTTCAGTTGCACTTGACTGACTGGTTTCTTGAACTTGGAAGCTAGTCCCAAAATATCCATTTTTTAAACATCGACAACAGTAACTTTTACCCCAAGAACGAATCAAATAAGCCTAGGTGCATCAAGTAAAGATAAATGTAGGTAACTGAGTGGCCATCTATGGAGGAAATAGCTGCTCATTCGGCTTACGATATTTTTTCATAGTATAAGTACCTGACTGTTAATTTAGTTTTTTTCCCATCTCGGTTTTTTGAGTGGGAATCTTTTTCCTGATTGTGCCTTTTCCTGATCCTTGCATTCTTGTACCTTTATCTCTAAAGTACCTTTTTCATCTTGATGCTATCGCCGCTCCAGTTCATCACTTCATGACAGGTTGTGAATCAAAGAGCAGTTGGTCTGTACTTGACTCCTGTGCTCTCGTCCGGCAGACTTCATAAGTGTCATCTTCCGCATGTTTTTAAAGGTTTGCCAAACTTCAACATGCACAAACGAAACAGCAACATTGCTTGATCTAACCTTTCATCACCTCTTCCCAAGGTGGGCTTATATAAAATTTCGTTTTGATTGCCCAAGTGGTTTCTGAGAAAATGGTGTCTTAATTTTAATTTGTAAAGGACATTTTACCAAGGTCAAAAAATTACCATGACCTTGAATACTGATTGTGAGTACACACTAGAAATGCATACCACTGTGAGGCCCATTTTAAGTATACGAAATGTTTTCAGAAGCTGCAGAAGCTGAGGGTGAGGTTATGGCCATGTAAAATCGATTTAAGCCCGCCAGTAATTTTATATTACTATATCGTGGTGTTTAAATTTTTTTGTGTTGTTGGCTCCTTATGTATGTTTTCAAATTTTAGTTAAGTTTTGGTAACTGAATGGCCATCTTTTTGGCAAATAGCTGCTCATTCGGCTTACGATATGTTTTCATGGCACAAGTACCTGATTGTTAATTTATTTTTCCCATCTAGGTTATTGGAGTGGGAATCCTTTTCTGATAGCGCCTTTTCCTCATCTTTGCCTACTTGTACCTTTTTAATTTCGGTTGGTCCCAGGATGCAGAGATTTTGCAGATTTCATGTGAAAAATTAGTAGCAGGACCCAAAAGTTTGCAGCTGGTACCTGTGATGTGGTATCAAATGAGTCCCAAGTACCCAAAGTCTCACAATTGTAAATAAATCACTGATGTTTACTTAAAACATTGTGCATACACGCTAGAACCGCCAACAGAGGTGTCTCTAAAGAGTGTCCATAAAACATGATTGTGGGTAGTGGATACACTCTAGAAGCACCTCGGTCAGGCGGTTTCAACGAGTACCAATAAAACATGATTGTGGCTACACACTAGATCCACCTCGCTTCTAACGGTTACCTACAAAACATGATTGTTCTAACATGCTAGAATCGCCTCGTTTCAGCAAAATAATGAAGAAAAACAGAGTACCAATGGTACTTTAAAACGCTCACCTGAGATATGCTGTATATACCAATAAAATATGTTTGAATATTATGGAAAATACCTCCAGTAAAGGGGCAGATGAAGCCCTTGGGCAATGTTCTTTTCAAAATAATCAATATCCCGCCCATGTGCCAATTTGCTGCAAGTTGTTTCAAATGACATTTAACAGTAATTTTATATTACTGATCGTTCCAAGGCGATACTTCTGTTGTGGTTAATATTTTTATGTCTTGGTGTTTATTTTTTTGTGCTGTTGGCGCCTTATGTATGTTATCATATTTTCGTTAAGTTTAGGTAATTGAGTGGCCAACTATTGGAAATAGCTGCTCATTCGGCTTACTAAATGTATGCATGGTCTTAGTACCTTATTGTTAGTTTGTTTTTTTCATGCCTCGGTTTTTGGAGTGGGAATCTTTTTCTGATTGCGCCTTTTCCTGATCGTTGCCTACTTGTACCTTTTTACACATCCAAATAAATAGGCGACTCATGCAGACCGTGCTCTAAAATAGGTCAAGGTCATGGTTTATTTGTACCGTGAAGTACTTGAGTCATTGATGCTTCATGCCGAGTTTCGTTGAAATCAGTCTGCCAGATCCAGAGAAGCAGATTTTTGAACGGTTGTACTTTATATGGGCATGGCGGCCATACTGGTCATGTGACCTGAATTATTTATTGATTCCCCCTTCTTATAGTATGATTCACATAAAATTTGCCTTTGATTGTCCAAGCGGTTTCAGAGATGAAGATCTTTGAATATCATAGTAATATACATGTACCAGTATATTGCCCTGGAGTGGGAGCAGTTGAGCACCTTGGGTCCATTGTTTTAAGCATTATTAATATTCAGTCATATTGACCATTTCTTTCAAGATTTTCCCTTTTAATGACATTTCAACAGTTTTCCATATTCAAATGCATAGACGACATATGTTGACCTTGCCGTAAAATAGGTCAAGGTCAACACAGGATCATTTATAAACACATGTAGTGCTTGAGTAATTAATGCTTCGTGCCAAGTTTTGTTGAAATTGGTACATCGGTTCCGGAGAAGAAGATTTTTAAAATGTGTCTTACCATATACAGTATATTGGTCTGACGGCCATCTTGGTCATGTGACCTGGATTATGTATATACACTTTTGTTGCCGCTTCCTATAAAATTTGGCTTTGATTGGCAAAGCGGTTTCAGAGAAGTAGATCTATGAAATTGTGGACGGACGACGGACAGACGGACGGACGCCGGAGCATGGGTATACAATAAGCTCTCATTGTGAGCCTAACGGTTCAGGTGAGCCAAAATACATACCCCCGTAGACCCAGTTTAAGTACACCACAACTTCTTTATAACACTATTGTTTGGATCCAAGCCAATTTCCGTGTTAATTATCCAACCCGCGTCAGAATGAGAGTAAAATGTTTAGCAAAAATAGGTCAACTAGAAACCAACAATGATCAGTGTACATACAAGGTCGTGTTATAACGAACCGTGTTGTAAAGAGGTCCATGTGGGTAAATGTTGGCTTATGTTCCATTTCACACGCTTTCATCTCATATCTTCATATCAAGTGCTCATAAGCCATCACTGGGGGTACACCTTTGTCCTTTCTTTCTTTCTTTCTTTTTTTCTTTCTTTCTTTCTTTCTTCCTCTCATTCATTCATTCATTCATTCATTCATTCATTCATTCTTTCTTTCTTTCTCATCATATTTAGTTCATTCGCTCCCCTTTCGCTCTCTCTCATTTTATCTTCCTGTGTATGTGAGTCTATGATTAAAAATGGCCCTTAATATTTGTGTGTGAAATAAATGTAAGAGAAACAACTGATGTTAAACACTGCAGAATGACCGAAAGTGATTATCTTATATCGAATGCACGTTGTCATACTTGCTTGCGTTACAACTATTTTTGGAGTTATTGCTGAATACCTGAACCTAATTAATGTATACTGATAATGAAATAAGTCCACACCCTACACCTTATCACTATCATGTTCTGTAGTATTCTTGTTATAGAGTTGAGCAATGTCTTACACATTATCAAAACGATGTTATATATTCGCTTAATAACTGTTCTGTCTTTCTCTATGCATTAGACTTTCATATCATTTACTCTTTCTTTTTTTCTTCCTCTATCCCTATAATTACATTTCGCTCCTTTCCTCTGCATCGCCTCCTTATTGTATCTGTAATTTGTATAAATTTACTGCCACATTCGCTTTTCTTTCTTTCATTTTTTCCTTCAAATCTGTATTGTTGTCGCGCCAGGATGTACGTGTATGCTATATGATTTATGCTGTTTCATATTTGCCTCATATTGTCAGTGTGTGACTTGAGAGAAATAAAGTTTATGTTCGTTCGTTCTATAAGATTAATATGAAATAAAGGCACGCTGCCTTATCTGCAAACACACACGGAAAACCGTATGCTGGGATTTTTTGTCAATAAGTGTATCCAGCTATCCATTTTAGTAGACCTGAGTAAGTAGACCTTGTAGGTAAACCTAGGTAGGTAGATCTTGGTAAGTAGACCTTGGTACGTAGACCTAGGTAAGTAGACCTAGGTAAGTAGACCCCGGACGTAGACCTTGGTAAGTAGACATAGTAGGTAGACCCAGGTAAGTAGACCTAGGTAGGTAGACCTTGGGAAGTAGACCTAGGTAGGTAGACCTAGGTAAGTAGACTTTGGTAAGTAGACATAGATAGGTATGTATACCTTGGTAAGTAGACCTAGGTAGGTAGACCTAGGTAAGTAAACCTTGGTAAGCAGACGTAGATAGTTAGACCTTGGTAGGTAGAAATAGGTTAGTAGACATTGGAAGTAGACTTAGTATGTAGGTTTTGGTAGGTAGACCTTGGTAGGTAGATATTGGTTAATAGACCTAGTAGGTAGACTTTGGTAAGTCGACCTAGGTGGGTAGACCTTGGTAAGTAGACTTGGTAAGTAGACCATAGAAGGTAGACCTTGGTAAACATACCTTGGTAAGTAGACCCCGGAAGTGAGACCTTGGTAAGTAGACCTAGTTCGATAGACTAAGGTAAGTAGACCTAGGTAGATAAACCTTGGTAAGTAGACCTAGGTATGTAGACATTGGAAGTAGACCTAGGTATGTAGACCTTGGTAACTTGACCTTGGTAAGTAGACCTAGATAAGTAGACCTTGGAAGGTAGACCTAGATAGGTAGACTAAGACATAGGTAAGTAAACCTAGGAAAGGGAACCTTGGTAAGTAGACCCAGGTAGATAAACCTTGGTTAGTAGACTTAGGTAGGTAGACCTTGGAAAGTAGACCTAGGTAGGTAGACCTAGGTTGGTAGACCTAGTTAGGTAGGTAGACCTTGGTAGGCAGGTAGACCTTGGTAGTTAGGTAGACCTAGTTAGGTTTTTAGGTAGACCTAGGTAGGTAGCTCCCTTAAATGTTTTCCTTCTGTTCCTTCAAACCTCAAATATTGTCCCCCAAAAATAACCAGGCACGCTATTCACGGCGTAATTTCCGTCTGTTCGAAACGTCTCGATAATTTCGCCGGTTACCTGCTTTAGGTACACCTCGCAGACGCTTGTGTTTTCGAGCGTTTATATTGCCTTGTTGACTGGTTTGCTATAATACGAGGATTTTAACGGTGTAATTTCCAAAAACCAATCTTCATCGTCGTCTGCATTTGTAAATTGTGTATTTATCTTATATTTTTACATTTTGGAAACAAATATGATCTGAAATAGGATATATGGAAATATGTTTGACAAAGAAAAATGTTCAGCCGAAAAAAGAAAAAGAAAGTACAAATTTCCCGACATCTGAACGACACATTGTCTGCGCATGCCGACAAAAATGTCTGCGCCCAACATTAATGGCCGCCTAACCGTCGGTTTTGTTCGGTAAGGTATGTAGATTTTTTATTCTAAATTTCTTACGTACGTTTATCCTAAAGCAAACACACATGTGTGTTTGCTATTAACATAACACTCCGTCGTGTCGATTTAAAAATACAATATTCAATGAACCATTTCAACATAATATTGTGTTATTTTCAACATATTTTCAACATTTCAACATAATATTATTTCAACATAATAACCATTTTGTACTCATAACCCACGACAGTATATGTAAACACCATAGTTGTACATACCGAGGAAATCCTACCAACATTTCAAACTAATACGAGGATGGGTCAGGGAATTCTGTCATAGGTGTTATATTACGATAAATAGACATGATAGGCTTCTGAATTATACATTGTTAGAAAGGGCAACATTATATATCTTTATAATGATACGAAATCCATGCCCCAAAGAAAATTATAGTTTGAATTATCCGTCTTCAAAGACAGGTGTGGTCAAACCACTGGCATGTTTTCTTGAAAATGTTAACTTTGTATTGTGTCTTTCATGTGTTGTATATTTATAATTACTGGTCATATTTTCTTCAATTTTTGTGATAAATTCTGATATTATTTAGAAAAGCAATCCGACAGAAATGAACGTCACAAGTGCGCTACTGACTGTATAATAATTCGATAAAGATGACGCCATTTGAATATGTACCCCTGTAACTGTTCAATATCACTGTGTCATTATAATTGCTGGCATTATTATCATTTCACTTCAGAGCAGACTAAGATGATGCAGCTAAATGGTTAAATGCATTTAAAGCTTCAAAGTTCATGCCTAGATGTCATTCTGTCTTTGGATTTAAACTGCAATTTTAAAAACATGCCAGGACAGGCCGATTTCATCATTTCGTTGTGCTATAAAACAATCCAATTAAGTTGAAGAAGTTTGAGTTTTGCAGGATATAATCATCCATATTTGAAGAGTACATAGCACTGATGATTTTTTTCGAAGTCATTTTACTGTATATTGTTGAATTATTTTCTTTAAACCATGCCAGTGTCAGCGAGTCACTTCTTTAAAAGTGATTTATTACAGTTCACTCATGAAGAGCCACAAACAACTTTAATCACAGGTAATAGCCAGAGAAGTGGTCTTCCAGATGTTGCTATTTTAAAATAGTTTGCAATGACAGTTACCGAAAAATAAATGGAGTGACAGAACTTTTTTACCGATCCTCGTATCTAACTGTATTTAAACGTGTACGCTTAAAGTACACTCAGCAATCCATTTTTATCACATTGCAAACTTAAACTGTTCATGGCCAGTGGCCTTACTTCCAGATAGGTGCCTACCCATACTTGTGGTCGGAATTTAAAAGAAAATTTTAAAACGACTACGATAGACATTACGAAAATTTGCCCATGCAGATTTTTTTTCTGCTTTTAAAACTGAAAATTTCATCATGAAATTTTCGATATTTTATAATATGTTTGCTCAAAACATTGGTTGTGGGTACACGTTAGAACCGCCGCGGCGAGGCGGGTTTATCGAGTATCTACAATCTATGTTCTGGACCAGAAATAAGAAAAAAAATAGGTATATCCCTGCATACCCAAGTTTTACTATACAAAGGTGGGGTTTAAGTGGGTATTTATCGCTTGGACACGTTTCCTTATAAAACAAACGGGGAAATCGAAACCATGCACTTTTCATAGTGTAAAAATGTTTATCTTAGCGAACTTTTGTTTTAATACTGGGACCCAATAAACGATTTGGAATCCATGAAAAATTGCACTGGAGTGCAAGGTAGGACAATTTAGATCCCAGGGTAAATTCGAACGCAAACGTAATACGGAATATGTAACATCAGCGAGGATATTTAAAAAATCAAATCTCAGGCTCCGTTTGAATAAAAACTCTTAAGCAAAAGTAAGCAGTGTTCAAGAGTCGGAAATAATTGTGCAATCAGAAATAAATTATCGCCCCAAAAAATGAGGTGGAATAAATCTAAATTGGCAGTCAGGTACTAGTGCAAAGACAACATATCGTTATCAAAATTCGCAGCTCTTCCCTCATAGGCGGCCACTCAGTTACCCGAAATTAACATTAGATATATAAAAACTTGCAAAGCGTGCAAACAGCACAAACACCCAACACTAAAGCATAAAACAAATATAACCAAAACATAAATATCTACTTAGACGTTGTTGTTTTTTCTATCATATACCTTGTTTAATTTTGCAAAATAACAGTAATTCTCTTTCGCACCTTGTTGCCAAATCTAAAGGGTCACTGACTTTTAGCAGCCAAAACCTCGGTATGGCATATCCCCTTTCTCATTAATATGCTCACTGCTTTTAAAGGATATTATTTTTTATTTTTATTTGATGCCCTGTGTGTGTAGATATTGTAAGTTTAACTGTATAAATATCTTGTCTTTCTAGTCCTACTTTGATTAATTCACGTTGTTAAAGTTGGTATTATGTGAATCCAGGACCCAGTTGGTTCAAAACTGTGTAAGCTTTTACGCTGTCGTTAAGCCCTCAATTTGCTTACTATATATCGACTTCAAAAGCAAATACACTGTTTTTGTTGTTGTTGTTGTTGTTGTTGTTGTTGTTGTTGTTGTTGTTGTTTGAAAAAAGAATGTGAAAATCATTGCAAAGAAAGGGATTCTCACATTTTTTCAACATAAAATAAAAGTGTATTTGTAATACTGCCATTTGAAATTTTAACGAATCGCTAACTAACTATTTCGTTAATTTTGAACAACTGGCCCCTTGTTGTTTACGTATTCGATTATTGCAAATAATCAAAACAAACAAATTGTACATATGAAGGAGGAAGTAAAATATGAAATTCACCTTATTAAAATAAAGTAAGCGGTAACTCAATAACCAATCCTTAGTCGTCAATTAATTTAGTTATTTCCCTTTGTATAGGCAATGATTTTGATGGTTTCTGAAATGGATATATAAATAATAAACAGAGGTATTATATATGACATATATAGACAAGGCACATAATGTCACGAACTAAACATACTCAAAGAAAGAAGTCCTGGATTTTGATTCATCAATCTGTTTATCGTGTGTTATTTGTTTGTTCTTGATGATTCATTGACTAGTTAGAGATTCACCACGAGGACCGAACAACTAACTAAATGTTATGAACCACTGCAGAAGCTGAGGGTGAGGTTATGGTCATGTAAAACCGGTTTAAGCCCGCCAGTAACTTTGTGTTACTGATCGTTCCAAGGCGATACTTCTGTGGTGGTTCTTTTTTGTTTTACGGCTTGGTTTTTAAATTTTTTGTGCTGTTGGCGCCTTATGTATGTTTTCATATTTTTATGTAAGTGTAGATAACTGAGTGGCCAGCTATTGGGAAAATAGCTGCTCATTCGGCTTACGATATGTTTTTATGGTATAAGTACCTGATTGCTAGTTTGTTTTTTTTTTCCACCTCGGTATTTGGAGTGGGAATCTTTTTCTGATTGCGCCTTTTCCTGATCGTTGCCTACTTGTACCTTTCCAAATGACATACCACTAATAACAAAAGATTGTGAGATATGCGGGGAGATATATTCAAACATGGCTCTTGATCAAGGCAATGTACCATCTAATCAACATATATACAAACACTCACCACAAATCAATAAAAAAGTACAAGTAGGCAAAGATCAGGAAAAGGCGCAATCAGAAAAAGACTCCCACTCCAAAAACCAAGGTGGGAAAAAACCAAACTAACAATCAGGCACCCATACCATGAAAACATTTCGCAAGCCGAATGAGCAGCTATTTTCCCAATAGGTGGCCACTCAGTTACCTTAACTTAACTAAAATATGCAAACATACACAAGGCGCCAACAGCACAAAAATATTTTAAACACCAAGACATAAAACAAAAAAAAAACACCACAGAAGTATCGACTTGGAACGATCAGTAACACAAAGTTACTGGCGGGTTTAAATCGATTTTACACGGCCGCAACCTCACCCCCAGCTTCTGCAGTGGTTCATAACATTCAGCCAGTCCCTTGGTCCCCGTGGTGAATCTCTAACCAGCAAACGAACCACCAAGAACAAACAAACAAATCATGACAAACATCCCGACGAACCAAAAACCAGGACCCACAGACCCAGCAAGCCGCCCGACGACGGAGACCCCCGGGCGCCAAACAACCCATCAACCACCAACTTCTAAACACTGTATGTAACGTGTACGGCTGAAAGTACAATCAACGAAAAACTTTTAACAAATTGCAACTTTTTAATTGTGAATATTCTAAATTATATAGATAGACAGGAAATGATACTCAGTCCATGTACCACAGAAAAAGGTTATGATTAATAAAATAATGTCAGGACAATCAATCACGTATGTGCGTCGGATATAACCCATCATCGCACCAATAAAAAAAGTCATGTCACCTTGACCCGACTGGTCGTTGGTCTCTCACTAGTGAAAATGATCATCATTATTTCTTGAATAGAATCGTTTGTGTTGGTGCGATCTTTATCTGGCTGACTAGGCCATTTCTAGCTTTAAACTTTCGGTTGCAAGTAGAGCCAGTCAATGTCATGGACTCAGCTGGTGGTCCGTTGGCATTGGCTTCGCGTTCTCTGCGCTGTCTTGTAGCTTCACAGATTATATTTTTTCTTATAGAGAGCTGCTCCTTTGTTGATGAGACCTCGCCACTTTGATTACTCCTGTGCAGTCTGTTCCAAAGACCCAATTGTTATGTCGAAATCCTTTAGAGAGGCTTTGAGGGTGTCTTTGTAGCGTTTCTTCTGGCCAATTTGAGAGTGCTTTCCCTCTTGTAAGTCTATAGAAGTCGCTCATTAGGAATTCTTATAACATGACCAGTCCACCTTAGCTATGCTAGCTTTAAGACAGTATGCATGCTAAATGCATTATTGCTTCTTCAGGACCTCCGTGTCTGAAATCTTGTCTTGCCACTTGATTTTTAACAACTTTCTCAAACAGCTGAGCTAAAATGGTTAAGTCCCGTTGCATGACTCTGGTATACTGTCCAGGTCTCACATGCATAAAAGAGGGTTGACAGTACCCACAGCCTTGTAGACTTTCAGCTTGGTACCAAGCTTGATTCCATTACGCTCCCAGACATTTGCACTGAGTCTTCCGAATGCCATACTGTTTTTTTTTTCTTTGCAATTCTGGCAGTGACCTAATCATCAATGTACACTGCTCTGGAAAGAGTGCTTCTCAACTAGGTGATTTTGTCAAGAACGTTCAGTGTTTTTCCATTCACACACATGGTTGGTTCATTGTATGGTTTTTCATGTGCTGGTTAGTGTACAACCTCCGTTTTTTTTTGTGCTGATTGTGAGATAATAGTTATCACATGACTGTGAGACTTTGCATTTTGTCCCTGTGCTGGCATTCTTATCCATATCATCTGCGTAGAGGAGCTCATCTAGCACATCAGTCTGCACCTTAGTTTTGGCTTGCAACCTTCTAAGGTTAAATTTATTGCCATCAAACGGCAACTGTTTGGAAAATCAGTGTCACTGTCCTAACAAGCATCCAAGAGCATGGTAGAAAACATCATGCTGAACAGTTTAGGTGCCATAACACAGCCTTGTTTGACACAGCCGTGTACCTCAAAGGGTTTAGAGAACTCTTCATCGTTTTGCACACGTGTCTGCATGCCATCATGAAATTGTCGCACCATTGCTATGAATCTGTGTGGATAGCCAAACATGGCCATGATTTTTCAGAGTCCATCACAACAATGTCAAAAGCTTTGGTTAGGTCGACAAATGTCATGTATAGGTCTACATTCTGTTCTTGGCATTTCTCCTGAAGCTGCCTTGCTCTCGTGCACGAGGTAAGTCGTACGTCCTACGCTCCCAGCGCGTAGCCAAACGTACGACACACTCCGGTAATACGGGATGAAGAACACGATAATGACGAATAGTAGTCCAACACTGAGGACAGCCAGTGAAATTTTGACAAAAATTGTCGCATTATTAAACCGGTCCCTGACTTTTTCCTGGAACTCCATTGTAAGAGGTGTTTTTGTACATCAGAAAACATTTCCGTTCAATGTATACCCCATTAAACCCCACTTTTATATAGAAAAACTGGGGGTTTGCAGGGGTATACACATTGTGTCTTAATTTTGATCCAAAACATACATTGTGGGTACTCGTTAGAACAGACTCGGCGAGGCGGTTTAACGTGTACCCACAATGTATGTTTTGAGCGAAAACATTTAAAAATAATTTTACCAATAAAGATTTCTTTTTTCTTTTTGCTATTGAGAAAAATCTCTATATATTGCATGGACGTGTTTTCGTAATGACTTAAAATGCTGTCAAAGAATATATAATGACACGCAATAAACGCTGGTTAGCGAATATAGTTCACCGATATGGAATCCTCAACACGAAACTCCCATCAAGAAAATTGAACAAGTACAGCGGAATGCAGCTCGTTTTGTGTTAAATAAACCTTATAATCGTCAAAACCCGACAAGTGTTACTACCATGTTGCAACACTGAATTGGCCAACAATGGGGGTCGTAAAACTTCAGACTTAATTCTCTTGTACAAGGTTGTTAACAGCCTTGAAGCTGTACTTGTGAACTATCTACCACCTAGATCGCAACGGTATGCTGATTGTATCAGATTCATCGCATACCACTGCAGAGTGAATGTATATCAACATTCGTTCATCCCACGGATCGTGATTCCCTGGAACCGACTACCAGACTCCACTATCAACCTACAGAGCTTGGATGGCTTCAAACTCGCTGTCCAGCCCGTACGCAGGATGTAAAGTACTCAGGAACTGTACAGTGTATATATACGTTTGTTTTTTTTTTTTATTACACTATAAATACACGTTTTAAACCTTTCAATGCGGCTGGCGTCGTGCAAGCGAAAACCTAACACCCTTGTCGAGATGTCTGCCCAGCGGATTTTGATAAGAAATATCATCGAAGTTGGAGTTGAAAAGATGACACAAATCCATACGTAACTGCTTCAAACCATGGCTACGGTAAAAGGTCCTTGGCTCACGGTACAGAACTAGCCAGGAAAGGCCACACCAGTAAACTCGTCTCGCCGAATGCCATGGAATACAAGCTAACCCTAATCGGTATCCATCGTCCAAGTATGAATGCTATCTCATAAGTGGTTGTCAAGATATGGACTAGAAAACTTTAACGCAAATATGACGCGCACGCGCACGCAAACGCGAACGGGAACGTGAACGACCGGGGTGACTGCAATACCTCTATGCACTTCGTGCTGTTAAGCTAAAACACTTTAGTTTTGTCTCAATTGTACCATTCTACGGATCTTTGAAAATGAAATATCAGAATTTTACAAACTTGATGTCGTATATATTTAGCATCTTTCAACTATACGGCTGTGCAGCGGCCCCCAGGCTATTGAGACAGTGAAGGGTTGGCGCCGATCTGATCAACCGAACGTTATATGTCTCGTAAATATGCTATATTACGTCGATTACGTCGACCATGACCATTTTGACAAGGCAATCGCTGCAAAAATTGTGTTTTTAATAAGATAGCGATGCCAGGGGACAAATTGTAGTCCTGCTGAATATTTTATGCAGTTTTGGATTTTGCTATATCGAAGACAGTTGTTCTCACATTACTCATTATTTTCATACGAAATCCACAACATAGTTTGCACACATATCAATGCTCATAAGTGCCAAATAACATCAAAAACGGAAAACTATGAATATGAAAAACATTTAAATTCCAACTTTTGCGCTTTCAAAGCGTTTCCTATTGGGGAAATAGTTGCTCATTCGGCTTACGATATGTTTTCATGGTACAAGTACCTGATTGTAAATTTAGTTTTTTCCCCACCTCGGTTTTTGGAATGGGAATCTTTTTCTGATTGCGCATTTTTTAATCTTTGCCTACTTATACCTTTTTCAGTGTATGCATATTGTGATACACTTGAATGGTGACACTGTAGGATATAGGCTCTACAGACAATGTTCAAAAGTTATAGATTAAATGATTCTTTGACAAAAAACATCTGATCTTTGCCTACTTGTACCTTTTTTAGTGTATGCATATTGTGATACACTTGAATGATGACACTGTATGATATAGGCATAACAGCCAATGTTCAAATGTTATAGATTAAATAAGTGTTTGACTAAAACAGTGAGAGATTGCAACTCGCGTTTTATAAAAAAAAATGCGAGATAAGAAATATAAGCCCTTTCCTGATTTTTGTACTCATTTGTTCAATTCGTACTCATTTAACCAACTCCTTTATTTACGCATTTACTCTGAACAAAATCAAATATATCAAACAAAGTTCCTCAATTGACCATTGTCAAATGCCTCAATTGTCCATTTTTTGTCCGATTTTACGTTTCGTTATCTCAATGTAAGCACAGTGGTTCATTCAAGTTGTTAACATTAACAAAAAGTGAATTCGATCAAGACAAATAATAAAAACCAACACGTTATACTTTTAGAGCAGGAAGTAAAAATATGAAATCCGCCCTATTAAAATAAAGTTAACGATAATTCTATTACCAATCTTATAAGTAAATGCATTGTGTTATTTCCCTTTGCAAGAGCAGTGATTTTGATGGTTTCTTTGATATAATAATGAACAGAAATATTATTATCTTGTACCAAGAAACCCCTCCACCTTAAACCTGTGAAATTACTGAGCCTTACTGACAGTCCCATTGCTGTTGAGTTTGATTCAAACAACGTTTTAAACAACACTATACAAATCCATGTAAATCTCGGGTTATACATGAAATGTAGTAACCCACATGTATATCTTAAATAATTCACAGTTCCTTTCTAACCTGTGATTATGTTGTACACCATACTCTGACATACAAACGATGCTTCAAACGAGGTTTCTCAAATAAAAAAATGGTGTATCTTTTGGGTTGTCGATCTGAATGACACTAACCGGGGTCTGCATCTTCACAGACTAACAGATTGTTGATAGTTTGGATCTAGGAAGTCCTTTCTAATAGAATGTTTGTACATTTTTCGGCTAAGCGGCTATGCATGACATGCATCGATGATGATAGAACTGGTTTTCTCATAATTAGGATCATAAAATGGCAATTTTATTTAAAATACATTATAGAGGTTGAGAAAAAATCAACGTGTTCGAGTACGTGAGTGCATGGGACAGTTTTGCTCAAAATTCCATCTAAAGCAGTACTTGTACAGTAAAGCAGCACTTCACAGTACCGTATTGTATCGCCCGTATCGCAGCAAACAGTGTCATTTATGCCTAGGTCACACTAGCAATATCGTACGCTGCGGATAGTTGCGGAAACTAAACGTAGCAATCCGCAGGAATTAGTGGGTGGGGCTAACTGTTCTTAATGAATTAACGTAATTTTAATTACCTTTAAATACGGATTCATACGGTATAGTTACGGATATATTCGGATAAATACGGAAAGTAACTTGTCTACATACCTTTCGATACCATCTGTTACGTTTAGACACGGACATGCACCTTCAGATACGCATTTGTTACGCTCTCTTGCGTATAAAACGCTGCAATGTGATGTAAGTGACCGCTGTTTATTATCAAAGTACAGTCACACTATCACATACGGATGCGACGAACGCTACGGACAAGTCATACGTATCTATCCGTTATATCCGTAACAATTCGCATCGTATACGTATATGGCCGTA
The DNA here is from genome assembly GCA_964017185.1 of Rugalucina vietnamica. Taxonomy (NCBI): domain Eukaryota; kingdom Metazoa; phylum Mollusca; class Bivalvia; order Lucinida; family Lucinidae; genus Rugalucina; species Rugalucina vietnamica. Next base: position 54,602,331 of record OZ024879.1, on the reverse strand, counting down.
GCTGTACGTGTTGTATCCGCAGGGTCCGTAGAATACGCGCCCAAATTTTGAAAAAAGTCAAAATTTCGATACGGACGAAACATCCGATGTCTCGGTCGATCGATAGACTGATTAATCGATGAGCGATCAACTGATTGATCGAGTGATTAAATGATCGAAAGTTAGAGTGATTGATCAAGACCGATCGGGTGATAGATCGATTGAGTGATCGTTCTTTCGATCGATCTATCGAGTGATTGATCGATTGCGATCGATCGATTGATTGAATCGTGACGGATCGATCGAGTGATTGATCAATCGAGTGATAGTCGTAAAACAACGGAAATAACTTCTCATAATACTATAATTTGAGTAGCATTTGTGTGTTCGCTTGTTCGTTTGTTGGTTCTCCATTTTTTCTTAGATATTACAGCCTGCTTCTCAGCAAAGCCTCCTTCTGAGGAATCCATATTTTTCATACTGGCTAAAGGAATGCATTGAAAGCACGTGCATATTTGTGAGCATTGGACGCTCGGGCGATTCAGTGAGTAAGCGGTATACTTTTCATCACATAACTGTACGCCGACAAAGACCGTAACCATACAAAATAGCACATATGAAACAGTATCGATCCGCAACAAATGCTTACGACAAGATACGTTTAGTTACGGAATAGATACGGTTTTTGATACCGATTAGATACGGACAATTACGGGTTTTTCATCCGTGCCTGATTTTTGACAATTATCAAAGCTTGGCTGTGAATCTTCCGTGCCCTGTAAATAATGCACGTACAGATACGGACTTTTACGGAATGGATATGATACGAATCGTTACGGACAGGACGGATAAATACGGAAGCCCTATCCGCAGCGTCCGCAGCGACCGTAAGTGCTAGTGTGACCTAGGCAATAGATATGTTCTTTATCGTAACGTATTGTTTTGCTAAGCACGGCGAGTTGAAAAACTAAGACCGTTAAGGCACAAACCATTCAGTACGAAACGATATGGTACTTTACGCACAGAAGGGTTCGCTCCGGTTTAAACTTTACGGTACGTTACTGTACAAAGTCACTCGCCTTGTAAACCAGGGGTCGCAGGTTCGATCCCGGGCTTCTCAAAAAACAACGACAAAAATCAACTTCCATGTTGAGCCTTCGGGTGCTCCCGAGACAACAAAACCACAAAAACAATTTCATAAGTACTGGTCTCGCCCAGGAAAAAAAAACGGTACGGTATGAAAAGGTTTTTGGACGTATTGTACGTTGCAAAATGGAACAATGCAAAACGTTTAGGTGGGTATGATGCGATGCGATGCGGTGAATACGATGCAGTGCGGCGCGAAACGTTGCGTTTTGGTCTGCTGCGGTACGCAGTGCTGTGATTGCGGTACGAAACGGTGCGGCGCGGTATGGCGTAATAAATTGTACACATTTTATTGCCATATTCGATATATGGAGTTGAGATGAACAAATCGTGTATGAAACCAAACCATCTCCGTCAAACTCCAGTTTCTTGCATTTTTTGCTACACCACTAGGACCGAACAACTAACTAATGCTATGTGTAAAATTTTTGAAATTGCAGAATATTTATCTGGCTATCGTCGACAGTTTCTAAAGGGTCACTGATGAGGATTCAATACCCGAAACTGCGCAATATGGCCCATACTGCCGCCCTTTGAACGTTTTTACTGCTTTCAAATGGATCAGACTAGCGCCACAGTAATTTTATGTTTCTGATCGCTCCAATGCAATACCTGTGTTACATCAAGCGAAGCTAAACTCGGAAAATTCATATGTAACCATCAACTGTATAATGCGCATACTATCTCTTCCTTTTGGGGATTTATTCGATAAGTGTGAAAAGAAAATCAATGCTTCTGACGTTTGTAGAAGTTTGCATTTTTTCAACACACCCGATGCGCGCTTGCCTTATTCACTGATGTGTGACTGGATTTAAGCTTACACATTTTTAGTGAATAAGTGTCATGTAAACTCGTTTATGTTGTGGTTTAAATAATTTTATGATAGTTTCAAATGATAAATAAACAGAAAGCTCTTGTATTTTACTGAATAAAGTATAGTTAATTGCATGGGACAATGATTTATATAGGACAAGAATTGGAACTGACTACGAACGCTAGTCATCTTGAAAATATAGATCTAAGAGACAAATTGTAGTACATTGTATTGTATAGCCAGTAACATAGACAATCAGTAATACACCCCGAAAAGGCATTTGTATTTTGTATAATATCTAAAAGGGCAAATACTATTTCAAATCCACATTTGATATAAGCAATGATATTTGGATGCAAAGGAGAGCGTTTAGTATGTGTTTCTTTGGTCACAAGATGTCTTGCCTTGTTCACTTCGTTACATAATGGTAATAATCTTACAACTGTATTAAAGCAATATTTTTATGTCTAGATTATTGGCAGCTTTTTTTTCTAACTTCGTATAGCTAAGATGGTAAAATAGTGTATGCCAAATGTCCATGTTATTATAGGAATGAATTTTATTTTTGTTGATTTTATCGATGTGTAAACTCAGGCGAATCACTCACAAACTAAATAAAGCCCGAAGGGCTTTATGAAAAAGCTTGTGAGTGATTCGCCTGAGTTTACACATCGATAAAATCAACAAAAATAACAATTCATTCCTTATAATTCCACCTTTGGAAGTAAATTGGAACAATTCATTCCTTTTAATTCCAACTTTATAGGAAGTAATGATTTTTCTTTTCAGTTTAGAAAAATCATAACACGTTACAGACGTATAGGTTATAACTTGAATGTTATGCGACAGTATGCATGCTTAGTCTTTAACCCAATCACGGTTGATAACTATGCTGCCTTCTTTAATTGCACGCCGGTGGGTCGGGCGTCAGACTCTATGATGGCCCCGACTTAAAGCTATTCATTTTAGTTGGTTGGGGCCGGAGCTTCTTGTCTGTTGCTTGGCCCACCGGGGTCCAACTGATGTTTTTCTTTAGCTCCGGAGTTAGTAAGTTATTCGGCGCCCAGGGATCTCACTCGTCGGGCACCTTACTGAATCTGTGAATCCTGGTTTTTGATTCATCAGGATGTTTATCATGATTTATTTGTTTGTTTTATGATGATTCATTTACTAGTTAGAGATTCATCACGAGGACCGAAGAACAAACTAAATGTTATGAACCACTGCAGAAGCTGAGGGGGTGAAGTTCCGGCCATGTAAAATCGATTTAAACCCGCCAGTAACGTTGTGTAACTGATCGTTCCAAGTCGATACTTGTGTGGTGGTTCTTTTTGTTTTATGTCTTGGTGTTTAAAATATTTTTGTGCTGTTGGCGCCTTATGTATGTTTGCATATTTTAGTTAAGTTAAGGTAACTGAGTGGCCACCTATTGGGAAAATAGCTGCTCATTCGGCTTACGAAATGTTTTCATGGTATAAGTACCTGATAGTTAGTTTGGTTTTTTCCCACCTCGGGTTTTGGAGTGGGAGTCTTTTTCTGATTGCGCCTTTTCCTGATCTTTGCCTACTTGTACCTTTTTTTTTGTCCCGTTACACTGCATTTATTTACATTGATTTCATTTTTATAGCCAGCGGAAGGAAAATAGAGCAAAACTGATCTTCATGAGGCAGCCGTCTTGAATATTTCAAAAGCATAGAACTCACTTCTAGAAGCTATAACTGGCTTCCTAAAGGCAAGCTGTAAAAGCGGGAGCTTTAAAACATCTCTTTAAAACTGCATTTTTATAAATATCACGATTTTTGCACTTTTTCCACTTTTCAAGCATTTGAAATATTTTGTTTCATTGTAAGAGATCATACAATCAACAACTACGTTTAAACTGACTTGTACTGTATCATGCAAAGCTGCATGTTATTATTTTGTACTTTTCCATTTATCAAGTATTTGAAATATATTGTTACGCTTTAAATAGATCATGTAATAAACAAATGCATTTAATTTGACTTGATCATTTATTCATTCCCTTGTTGTTGTTGTTGTTGTTGTAGATCACCACCGAGATTTTCTCGATGCATCCCCCTGATGAGGCGTAGATTAGGCGGCATAACCCAATACAATGATTATAAACTAGTAAACTTCTAAAAGTTCACTTTGTACATAGCTACACAGGTAGAATTATTGGTGTCTCAAAATAAGGGAGCGTTTAATCTCTTTTCACTTTCAATTACATATTTTTCACAAACAAGTTCTTAGCCTTCTGACCTGTTTCTTAACTATGTATCATATAATACCAGTGGTCGACTGCTTCTCTTTCATTTGGATTAAGATTTATAGAGGGAGAAATATAATGATAAAAAGGTACAAGTAGGCAAAGATCAGGAAAAGGCGCAATCAGAAAAAGATTCCCACTCCAAAAACCGAGGTGGGAAAAAAACAAATTAACAGTCAGGTACTTATACCATGAAACATATCGTAAGCCGAATGAGCAGCTATTTTCCCAATAGGTGGCCACTCAGTTACCTTAACTTAACTAAAAATAAGAAAACATACATAAGGCGTCAACAGCACATTTTTTTTTTTTTTTTTTTTTTTTTTTTTAAACATTTTTCATTTATACAGATGACTTTTGTTCATTTGAAATAAGATTCTTTCCAGATTGGCAAAATTTGGAAACACAAATTCAATAAATCCAAATCAAAAATGCCTGGAAACAGTAATTGACCAAACTTGATTCACTCACCTTTACATTTTAATCCAGGACAAACAAAATATAAAATGCTTTCATTTAATGTGCAGTTTAGAGTAGCATGCGGTCACAATTAGCCCTAGCAGTGACACCCTCCAAACATGACTGAAAAACAAATAAAACTTCAAAACAAACAAACAGATTGTGTGACAAATGTTTCGTGTAAATTACAGTGTGGGTGATACTGGACACGTAAATTATGTAGGAAATTCTCTCGAATCGGTTAACAAACAATTCAACCTATTCAATAATAATATTTTTATTGTTATTTTATTTTATGTAAAATAAGTAGCGTATGTTTATTGATTCTGCATTCAATAATTCTTTAGAACGTAAATCTATTTTAATCATTCAAAGAAAACAACCACGCGAGTACAGTATAAGTTTACTATCTGGAAACCTTACTGAAAAAAAAAAAAAAAATGTGTCTGTGGTCCGCCGGACTGATGAATTTCGGGAAACCTTCTTGCAAGGTATATCTAAATTCTGCTTGCGTTGTCTCGGATCGTTCCGGGTAGTATTCATTCGCAAACAACTTTTTGCGCACTCATCGAGATGTTCACCTCGTCGAGGAGATGACGCAATTCTCTGCATTGCTGTCCCCGCTTGTGCGAATTATAGATCACCTCTAAGGGCCGGATATCGACCAGTTTCGAAGGCACGTCTATACCTTTTCTGGAGGTCGGCAGCTCCTATCTCTTCAATGAGTTCGAAAAACTCGGTGTTACGCTTGCGAGATATCCTTTGCAGCTAATATCTTTTTCCAAAGTGTCGCAAGTGTTAAAGTTTTGTCATGCGCGGCGGTGGAGAAGGTCGAAATTAAATAGGACAACAGGATAGTCCACACAAACACTAGTAAAATCCAACTTGAACAAAACTGGGATCCTTTAAAAACAGTTAGCATATTAAAGAGAACCGGGATGGGCCATAACACGGTTTCGGCTACCTAAGCCTCTTCAGTGACCCTTTAGATTTAGTAAAATGGAGCCAAAGAGAAATACTGTTATTTTGCAACTTTCAACACGACAATCAATACAAAGACTAGTATTATCAAAACAGAGCCATTGGTTAGAAAATGAATCTAAACCGGTGATAATTTTCTGATTTTTCAGAATACCCAAGGACCGAAAGGAAAATACAATCTGCACAATGGATGATTTGGCTATATATATGTAAACTTTCTGACTGGCGTATCAACGCTCGACGATTACATCGAGTCTCGAGTCCATTCACCAGCCCTGCTGCGGAGTGAAATGAGACTATGCGTGAGCAAACCAACAATTTGGGTTCCAACCAGGTCTGACACAAACCGGCCTGTACAGTCACTGAAGCAGGCTTAAAGCTTGGAATTTCTGATTTTAAGAAGAAGGGTTTTCCTGATCTTTGCCTACTTGTACTTTTTTGTACTATCCGAGCAGCGAAAACCAAGAACCCTGATCAGCTTTGCAGTTTCTGCGCCTTTGTTTTCGCCTATGCAAACAGTTGGTTCTCTCATGCAGTAGCTCAAATTTGGATGGCTAACAAGTCCAGATGAAGTTTGCTTGATGTTTCGATGCTGTGCTAAGTCTGTGATTACTGTAAATAATAGGATGTATTTTCAATTTAAATACCAAGTATTTCACCCATGAAGACCATTGTTAGACCGACATACATGCTAAAAATGTTGTTGTCTTAAAATAAAGTATCAGTATTGCAAACACAAAGACCAAAGTAAAATATAGTCAGGATTGAGCACTTGTGTTGGACACGAACGGAAACCCGTGAAGAGAGTCATTCACCAAATGTTGTAAACACTTTATTATCTAAAGTACAGGACACATGTGTTTCCTATGATACGGATCGTTACGAAAACATGCCTATACATAGTTTTCCTAAGTTGTAAAGATAGAAAATTTTCTGCTTGTACCACTTTTACTCAAACCATAGCCTTGCCGAGGCAGCCACAATATATCTATGTTTTACAGCAAAAATAAGAAAATAAGGTATAGCCGTATACTGCCTATTTTACTATATTTAATTGAGGTTTAAGGAGGCATATAATACAACTACATATTATTTTGTATCATAGCTAGAATCAAAAACAAATAAATGTATCTACTGAATCCCACCGCTTTCTGTCGCATAACCTCACCTTCTCTACACCTTAGTCTAGTTGAATGCTGTCAGCTTGGTTTGTTACACACAGGTAATATGCTTTGTTACTAAATGATGAAAAACAAAACCGTTATTAGACAATTTGTAATTTGCACAAGCTTGTCTGTATGGTATATGTTCGTCGTGTGTTCACTCTACGAGATTTTGTGACGCAGCTCGATATTTATTCATTTTGAAAAAAAAAGAAAGAAATTTAAACAATGCCATTGTTTGATTAACAATAACGAGCATTGACGTGAGAAAACCGATCTTCGTGGTTTCCCGGTCTGACACAAAACGTTTGTACAGTCACAGAAAGTATGTGAAATATTGAAATTTTGGATTTAAAAAGAAAAAATATTCCTATCTATGAAGCAAATACAAAGACGCTTATCAGCTGTGCAATTACTACATAGCTGATTTGCGCCTTTGATTTCGCTTATGCAGAATAAAAATGGTTTTCGCGTGATGAGGCTCAATGTTATTAAATGTTTCTCATGACGCAAAGTCTCGACATTGAAACGAACTTATGAAAGGTTTCGTTTGGTTTGAAATAACTACTATTAAGTCATGTGGGGACAACGACATCCCTTCCTGAGAGTTCATACTTAGTTTCATTCTGGATACTGAGTGGCCACATAGAAGGGAAAGGACTGTTTACTGGCCTTGGTCTGTGGTCCCTTTATATCAGTAATTGATCGCCAGTTTTTAGCTCACCTGAGCCGAAGGCTCACAAGGTGAACTTATAGTATGGTAGTCGAGCCGGCATCCGTGCGTCCGTCGTCCGTCGTCCATCGTCAACATTTTCAAACGACTTCTCCTCTGAAGCTGCCAGGACGAATCTTTTTATATTTCACATATAGCATCTACAGATGGGGGGAACGAATATTTGTGTTTTTTTATTTCGATCGGATAAGGACTCTGGTTGCTATGGCAACTTATGCTTCCCATAGACTTATAATGGAAAAAAGTGAAAATTGCCAGTTTTTGCTGTCTTGTTGGAGATATTTGAATTTTGTTTTTGCAGAAATGTTTATTGAGTAGTCCTCTACGTTTCATTTGACTTTTGTCCTAATCCTTTATTTTGATTGGTTGCAGGGGCCCCATATAGGGCAAAATTTCGAAAAAAACATTCAAAAATCTTCTTCTCAGAAACTGTCAGAGGAATTAAGCCTGTACTTTGTTTACATGTTCCTGACAGTGGCCTCTACATAATTTGTGTTTTTTATTCCAGGCGGATAAGAACTCTGGTTGCTATGGCAACTTAAAGTTTCCATAAACTTTTTCCGCTAAAATTGCAGACATTTGAATTTTGTTTTGCAGAAATGTTTATTGAGTAGTGTTTGACGTTTCTTGTGAGTTTTGTCCTAATCCTTTTTTTTTGATTACTTGCTGGGGCCCCATAAAGGGCAAAATGTTGAAAAAAAAAACATTCGAAAATCTTCTTCTCAGAAACTGTCGAGTGGATGAATCCTGTACTTTGTATACATGTTCCTGACAGTAGCCTCTACATAATTTGTGTTTTTTATTCCAGTGGGATAAGAACTCTGGTTGCTATGGTAACTTTAAGTTTCCATAGACTTATAATGGGAAGTTTCCATAGACTTATAATGGGAGGGGTGAAAATTAGCTATTTTTTGAAAACTATTGCAGCCTGAGACCTGAAAAGTGGTAGATGCAAGCAACCAATGGATAAGATGAAGGTATATAATTAATTGAGGTCAAGGTCATCTCTTGACCTTGGCTGGTATGTTGTCCATACACACTTTTCAAAGATCTTTTTCTCTGAAACCACTTGGCCAATCAAAACCAAATATTGTATGAAGCATCTATAGGAAAAGGGAACCAATGTGTATATAATAATACAGGTCACATGACCAAGGTGGCCGCCATGCCCATATATGGTAAAACCCTTCAAAAATCTTCTTCTCCAGAACCGGTGAACCGATTTCAACGAAACTTTGCATGAAGTATGGATGAATCAAGTACTACAATGTATATATAAATCATGACCCTGTGATGACCTTGACCTATTTTACGGCAAGGTCAACATAGGACACCAATGCATTTGAATGGGGAAAACTTTTAAATATTATTTAAAGTGAAAATCTTGCAGGAAATGGGCATTAGGACTGAATATTAATGATTCGGAAAAACATGGTCCCCAGGGGCTCATCTGCCCCCATCCCGGGGCATTATGCATGTATATTACTACAATATTCAAACATCTTCTCCTCTGAAACCGCTTGGCCAATCAAAGCCAAATTTTATGTGAAACATCTATAGAATGGAAGAATCAATGTGTATAGAAATAATCTAGGTCACATGACCAAGATGGCTGCCATGCCCATATATGGTAAAAACCCTTGAATAATCTTCTCCGGAACCGGTTGACCGATTTCAAAGAAACTTGGCATGAATCATTGATGTCTAAAGTACTACAATGTATATACAAATCATGACCTTGACCCAGTTTATGGCAAGGTCAACATGGGTTGCCTATGTATTTGGATGGGAAAAACTATTAAAATGCCATTTGAAGGGAAAAACCAGCGGGAAATTGGCAAATGGACAGAATATTGATTATTCTGAAAAAAGAAAATGGCCCAAGGGCTTCATTTGTCCCTGCACTGGGGTTAAATACCATGATATTCCAACATGTTTATTGGTATATGCAGCAGATCTCAGGTGAGCGTTTACAGGACCATTGGTCCTCTTGTTGTTTTTCTTTTTCCTTCTTTCTTTTTTTCAGCCTGATTTATGGAGTGGGACTAACAATCTAATTGTGGCCGATCCTGAAAATAGCTTACCTTTACCATAACTAGTTCTATGGCGAACATACTCAAAGGCACTACACTGTAGAAGTAGGTATCAAACACAGACCTCGGGACAGTAAAACATATAACTACGTCACACTGCCCTTGCTCAAGGACAATAAACTGTGGAGGCAGGTATCAAACACAGACCTCAAGGCCCCATAAACTGTCATCAAGCCACCACACCTTGCAAAATGACACTGCAATGTAGAGGTAGGTATCAAACACAGACCTCAGGGCCCCATAAACTGTCATTAACCCACCACCCCATGCAAAAGGACACTGGAATGTGGAGGAAGGTATCAAACACAGACCTCAGGGCCCCATAAACTGTCATCAACCCACCACCCCTTGCAAATGTGGAGGAAGGTATCAAACACAGACATCAGGACCAAATAAACTGGCATTAAACCACCACCCCTTGCAAAAGGACACTGCAATGTGGAGGAAGGTAACAAACACTGCCATCAGGGCCCAATAAACTGTCATCAACAAACCACCACTTGCAAAAGGACACTGCAATGTGGAGGAAGGTATCAAACACAGACCTCAGGGCCCCATAAACTGTCATCAACCCACCACCCCTTGCAAATGTGGAGGAAGGTATCAAACACATACATCAGGGCCCCATAAACTGTCATTAAAAACCACCACTTGCAAAAGGACTCAATACTGTGGAGGTAGGTATCAAACACAGACATCGGGGTCCAATAAGCTGTCATTAAGTCACCACCCCTTAGACGAGGACTCTATGTACACTGTGGAGGTAGGTATCAAAAACAGACATCAGGGCTCCATAAACTATCATCAAGCCACCACCCCTTGCAAAAGGACACTGCAATGTGGAGGTAAGTATCAAGCACAGACATCAGGGCCCAATAAACTGTCATTAAGTCACCATCCCTTGGACAAGGACACTACACTGTGAAGGTAAGTATCAAACACAGACATCAGGGCAACTGCTCAAGGTCACTACACTATTAAGGAAGTTATAAAAACAAAACTCGGGACCGCATCACCTATTACTAAACCACCACACATAGCCCAGTGACATTACTCTGTTTAGATATGGATCAAACACAGACCTCGGGGCCCCAAAATCTGTCATTAAGCTACCATTCCTTGCTAAGGATTCTACACTGTGAAGGTAGGTATCAAACACAGACCCCGGGGCTCGATTATTTAGAAAAATCAGTATATGATACAAACGTTGGTCGGGCGTCAGACGTCATGATGGTCCCAACTTTAGACAATTCATTTTGGTTGGAGCTTCTTTTCTGTTGCTTAGTCTACAGGTTTAACTGGTGTGTATGTTTCGTTTACTGGACAAAGTGATTTATTTTTGTTTATTTTTTTACCATAAATGGGTATAACGGCCATCTTGGTCATGTTTCAGGTCTATGGCTGCAATAGTTACCATAGGATCATTGGTCCTGTAAACGCTTACCTGAGACCCAGTTGTCACTTTTTCCCATTTTTCCGTGTTTGCTTATGTTTCCAAAATTGACCTTGACCTAAATTAATCACACACCTTTATCTACTCTATTATTTGTTTGCATCTGCCACTTTTCAGGTCTCAGGCTACAATAGTTTTCAAAATATCCATTGTTTGCACTTTTTCCCATGTAAAAGCCTATGTTTCTGAAATTGACTTTGCCATAAAATAGGACAAGGTCATCCTAGGGTCATAATTTGATCAAACTATGATGGGCTGGAGTTCCAAAAGCTACATACCAAGTTTCGTGAAAATCGGCTAGCCAGCTCAGGAGAAGATTATTTTAGAGGGTTTCACCATACATGGGCGTGGCGACCATCTTGGTCATGTGACCTGGATTTCGCGATAAAACTTTCATTCCTCCTACCCATGGCTACTGCACATAAAATTTCACTTTGATTGGCCAAGCGGTTTCAGAGAAGAAGATCTTTGAAAAGTATATATTGATGACGGACAGGCCAAGGTCAAGAGATTACCTTTACCTAAATTAATCACATACCTTCATTGACCCCATTAGTTGTTTTGCATCTACCTCTTTTAAGGTCTCAGGCTGCAATAGTTTTCAAAAAATCCATATTTTTCACTTTTCCCATGTAAAAGCCTATGTTTCCAAAATTGACCATGCTGTAAAAAAGGTCAAGGTCATCCTAGGGTCAACAATTTAACAAACTAAAATGGGCTGGAGTCCCAACTGCTACATACCAAGTTTCGTGAAAATCGGCCTGCCGGGTCAGGAGAAGAAGATTTTCGGGTGGTTTTTACCATATTTGGGCGTGGCGGTCATCTTGTACAATGCCTATTCTTAAATCCGAGATTTCCCGGTTCTAGCCTGCTTCAGTAACTTTAGAGGCTGATTTGTGTCGGGTCTGGTCTGCAACGACGAAGACCGGTTGTATCGCGTCGCGGCTCATATTACGTATATTTACATTGTTGTAAGTGAAAGCTCTTGAAAACTTCCTGATTCATGACGTGGTGTAGATATATATTATATAAATCTGGAAATCGCGGTAACTATTGTATCGGTTTCTGTGAAATAGGATAGTTACGCATAAAATGAGTTAAAGCGAAACATTCGGACTGGTGTTGGCGGTTTGTGAAAGAAGGGACTCTTTACATAGAATAATATATTTACATTTCACATTGTTCATGAACAGATCAAGACTTACATCAAACTTAACCCGTTAATGACAAACGGAATCACCGATCATTTTGGTGAGTACACTTTAATTTTTATGGGCTTTTGGTGTGATTTTAAAATTTAATTTCCTTTCTCGAAGAAATTCCTCTACGCAAACAGAATAGCCCCATCTGGGACACCGCGTTCTATGGCGCTTCATCTGTGGCTATACTGTTCGCCTATGTGCCAGGTTTATCTAACTTAAGTTCCACTTATAGGATTGTTTCGAAGCACCCAATTGTAATATGTTTTTTATTATTATTTCAAAGTTTAGTTTGTTTTCAGTTTCTTTAACTGCATGATTTTTTTAATTTTCTTAATTATATTTCACTTCAACTCCACACGTACATATTAACGAAATGTATTCGCCCTCGGTAGCCGAATAAGAATTATAATCCTTGGGTTTTGTCTCGGCGTCGATCACGCTTCGGCATAAACGGACTGCCCTTTAGATAACATAACGTGTGGTAAAGCGCTTTTGAACCGATAAGAACTGTATTTTCTAGTGAGCGCGTCGTTGGTATCTTTGTATCCTCTTTTTGGTCTTTCCTGCAGAACTGAAAAATATATTTGAGACACACTATCCCATCATGGAAACATCTCCTTGTGGAACTTAACCCTTCAAACCTATACTTATACGGTAAAATTGGGGTTTAACGGGGTCATGAGAAAACATAAATAATTGATGTTATTATGTAATTTAAAAGTCAAAAATACTTAATTCTAACAAAAATCAATATAATAAATCATAAGTTTATGTTAGGCAAAGTATATTTTTGTAAAAATAAAATTAGGTTCATAATTAGATATTTAATATGTAATTAAAAGACATTCCCAAGTAATCATGGAGAAGTTTCCGTGATGCCTAACATCATTCAATTATGCCGAAACGTGGTTCACTCGTATGTTTCGTACATCCGATTATGTTTTTTTTTTATTTCTTGCTGAATATTCCATTTGTTTTCAAAGTGTATGCTAGGAAGGGCATAGATAAGCACAGCCTTGGATAATTTCATTGTTGAGAAAGGGTCCCATAACTGACAATGTATAATTGTGGTAAATGACTTACAATGTATAATTGGGGTAAAGGACTGACAATGTATAATTGAGGTAAAGGACTGACAATGTATAATTGAGATAAAGGACTGACAATGTATAATTGAGATAAAGGACTAACAATGTAGAATTGAGGTAAAGGACTGACAATTTATAATTGAGGTAAAGGACTGACAATGTATAATTGAGGTAAAGGACTGACAATTTATAATTGAGGTAAAGGACTGACAATGTATAATTGAGGTAAAGGACTGACAATTTATAATTGAGGTAAAGGGACTAACAATTTATAATTGAGGTAAAGGACTGCTAATTAATAATTAAGGTAAATGACTGACAACTAATAATTGAGGTAAAGGACTGACTCTGTATAATTGAGGTAAAGGACTGACAATTTATAACTGAGGTAAAGGACTGACAATTTATAATTGAGGTAAAGGACTGACAATTTATAATTGAGGTAAAGGGCTGACAATTTAAAATGGAGGTAAAGGACTGACAATTTATAATTGAGGTAAAGGACTGACAATGTATAATTGAGGTAACGGACTGACTCTGTATAATTGAGGTAAAGGGCTGACTCTGTATAATTGACAATTTATAATTGGGGTAAAGGACTGACAATGCATAATTGGGGTAAAGGACTGGCAATTTATACTTGATGTAAATGACAGGCAATGTATAATTGAGGTAAAGGACTGACATTTTATAACTGAGGTGATGGACTGACATTTTATAATTGAGGTGATGGACTGACAATTTATAATTGAGGTAAAGAACTGACATTTTATAACTGAGGTGATGGACTGACATTTTATAATTAGGGTATAATTGAGGTAAATGTGACTATGCTTGTTGTCTGTGTGCTACACTGTGTTTCTAATGATTTTAAAGCAGGTGAAGTGCTACACTGTGTTTCTAATGATTTTAAAGCAGGTGAAGTGCTACACTGTGTTTCTAATGATTTTAAAGCAGGTGAAGTGGATGGTAGACACATCAAACATAAATATTTATTTCTTTAATATAACCATAAAGCTACATCTACTCTCAAATCTTTCTATCAAGTTAAACCAATGCCTCTATTTTGTCAACAACTGTTTGCTTTACTGCATGGCAATAAAATGTTAGAGATAAGTACCATTAGGAAATAAAGCGAGTCGGATAACGTGCTGATTTTACTTATTTATCCTACAAGGTCTAACAGCTTGGTCAAGTTAGCAGCATATTTGCTGTAGCAAAGAGGTACAAGTAGGCAAAGATCAGGAAAAGGCGCCATCAGAAAAAGATTTCCACTCCAAAAACCGAGGCGGGAAAAAACCAAACCAACAATCAGGTACTTATACCATGAAAACATTTCGTAAGCCGAATGAGCAGCTATTTTCCCAATAGGTGGCCACTAAGTTACCTTAACTTAACTAAAAATATGAAAACATACATAAGGCGCCAACAGCACAAAAATATTTTAAACACCAAGACATTAAACAAAAAAAAACACCACAGAAGTATCGACTTGGAACGATCAGTAACACAAAGTTACTGGCGGGTTTAAATCGATTTAAAATGGCCATAACCTCACCCTCAGCTTCTGCCGTGGTTCATAACATTAAGTTCTTCGGTCCTCGTGGTGAATCTCTAACTAGTCAATGAATCATCATAAAACAAACAAATAAATCATGATAAACATCCTGATGAATCAAAAACCAGGAATCACAGATTCAGTAAGCTGCCCGACGATGGAGATCCCTGGGCGCCGAATAACTTACTAACTCCGGAGCAAAAGAAAAACATCAGTTGGACCCCGGTGGGCCAAGCAACAGACAAGAAGCTCCGGCCCCAACCAACTAAAATGAATAGCTTTGAGTCGGGGCCATCATAGAGTCTGACGCCCGACCCACCGGCGTGCAATTAAAGAAGGCAGCATAGTTATCAACCGTGATTGGGTTAAAAACTAAGCATGCAGACTGTCGCATAACATTCAAGTTATAACCTATACGTTTGTAACGTTTTATGATTTTTCTAAACTGAAAAGAAAAATCATTACTTCCTATAAGTTTCTTAAATTTGTAAACCAAGTCACCATAAAATTCTGGTTCCGAAAGGCCCTCACTTAAAAGCGTCTTTAACCCAACATTATATTTAGAAATCAATTCATAGTATCTACGATAAAATTTAGAAAAAGTTTTTCGATAAAATTTAGAAACGGTCAGCAGCAGCAATGTTCTTACAGCGAAATCGTTCAAGTTAGCAGCAAATTTGCCTGCAGCGAAAATTGTTGTCGCAGATTGCTTTATTTGTAAAGTAGCAGTTAGCGCATAAGACAACGATAAAGAATTATTGGAAACATTTGTCTCCATTTTTAGCTCACCTGAGCCGAAAGCTCACAAGGTGAGCTATATGATGGCCAGGCTGAATGTCAGACAACTCGACTCAGACCGAAACCTTTTCGTACCCAAAACGAATCGGACCCAAACCTTTTCGGGCCAAAGACGAATCGGACCCAAACCTTTTCGGACCCACAACGAATCGGGCCCATACTGACGGACGATATCATAAATGTAAGATATACCCCGGGCCGTGGGTATTAATTACTAGTACAGTATTTAAAATGTAAATAAAACTCATCCACCAATAGAGCAGAATTTATTACGCTATTACATCAGATTTATTGATTTTAGAATTAATGTATTTTAGACTGTTTTTAAGTATTGTTTTATCAATTATTAAAATTTTATGAACCACAACTTCCTAACTTGACTTCAACTTATACTTTTTCTGCTTTCTTCAATAAAGAGTTATCAGCAATAATTAAAGACGGTGGACGGAAAAAGTCACAGGAAAAAAGTCAAAGAAATACAGTCACGAAGAAAAGTCATAGGAAAAAAGCCACAGGAAAGAAAGTCGCAAAAATAAAGGTCTAAAAGAAAATACATATAATATGTACATACATGAAGTAGGATAATATGTTTATGTTTAAAGTAAAAATGATGAGAAACTACAATAATCAAGACTTAATTCCTGCTCTAGAAACTGAAAAAAAAATGAAACAAATAAAAGATGGGAACCACCCTAGTAAATTTGGGCACGAGGTTGTGATGGTAGACCATGAAGCCAGAGAAAGAAGATGGAAACCTAATGCTGCAATATTACCTTGTTGTGTACTTGAACGGGTTTAGTCCTCAGGAAGCATACGCTCAATCCCAGCATGACTGGAATTTGATAGCCAGGACATAAAACATTAACACAAACAAACAATTTTATTAATATCAATAATAATAAAATAATAAAGTATTTTTTTTACATAAAAGTAGAAGAAATGTTGTTGTTTTTTTCTCAGGCATTTTTCCTCCCCAAATCTGTGTCTTTTTTCCTTGACTTTTTTCTTGTAACATTGTTTCCAACATTCTTTAAAACAATATTTGAAATGTGTGTCAAATGTGACCAAAACAGGAAAGCCTCATCTGCGCCTGTAATTAAGTTAGTTATATGTCTGTTTGAAATGCAGGACACTGCACGCATAATTGTACTCAAGCCAACTACATGTATCTGGTTAGATTGTCACTAAAACACCGACATACTAATATCTCTGTTTAGGTGTGTTTATTATCGATTCAGTATCGATTACAGAAGTCATGATTGTTAAACAATTACCGACTTAAATTATCGAATGGATCGAGATACTTAGAGCTGTACTTGAGGTGCCACTTCTGCCTTCATGCGAGTTTGTGTTATTATAATTGTAACAAACGATAATATTAACGTAGAAACAGAATTATCATATCAAAGAAGTCGCCAAATATCTGAGAGAATTGGTATACTATAAGCTCACCTGGGTGAGTATGGGTATATTATAAGCCCAGGTCACCAAAAATAACATCATCAGCTGAGTATTACTTCGAAAAAATCACATGGGTATACTATACTACTACGCCTGAGCATGGGTATACTATAAGCTCACCTGGTGAGCATGGGTATACTTTAAGCCCAGGCCACTAACAATAACATCATGAGCTGAGTATTACTTCGAAAACAAAATCAATATTTGCTGTCCCGGTATTGATCGGGAAGAGTACCAACAGGCTGCGAAGGAACACGCTCACTTTTCTTTGTCTGCAGTGCCAGGATGCTTCCGGTACTGAGGTAAACCTCAGTACTGAGGTACTGAGGATCTCAAATTATGGTAACAATTTTATGCAATATGCAAAAACTAACGGCTGGAAAAATGAAATATTTTAAAACCTTAAAATAGCTACAGCTAAGAGGAACCAATATTAGAGATTTTTTTTTTTTTTTTTTTTTTTTTTTTTTTTTTTTTTTTTTTTTTTTTTTTTTTGCAATTTGGAAGACGACTCTCAACAGTTACAGGAACCTACGACTACGTTTCGTTTGATCGAGAGAGGTACGCTGCTAGGAAAAGACAAAAGAAAATTTTATTGTCGACCTTGTTGTTGGGTCCGAGTCGTCTCAAAATAGGGTCCAAGTTGTCTCGGATTTGGGCCCGATTCGTCTTGGGTCCGAAACATACCAAGGGTCCCAGTTGTTCGGCTGCCGCCATGCTCCGGCGTCCATCCGTCCGTCATCCACAATTTCAAAGATCTCCTATGAAACCGCTGGGTCAATCAAAAAGCCAAACTTCACGTGAAACATCATTAGGAAAGGGGGGGGGGGGGAAACGAAAGTTTATATAAATGGTCTAGGTCATATGACCAAGATGGCCGCCATGCCCATATATGGTAAAAACCATAAAACAAATCTTTTTCTCTGGAATCGGTGGACCGATTTCAACGAAACTTTGTATATAGCATCGGCGACTCTGGCTGTTACGCAAAGAAAGGCGGTTTCCCGTATTTATTTGCGCAGCCAGGACGGTAGAGGGCGATTTCCGGCTTGCCAGGGATATGTCTCCTAAAGTAGGGTAATTCACAAGACAATTCTGACTTTAAGTTAGAATCATTTATATGACATATTTACATGATGAACAACACAGAGATACAACAAAACAAATAACAAAAAGAATCAGTTCATCTCGCTGTGCAGGGACACGAACCACCGGTAGGCTGTGTCCGTGCTGCAGCGATATGAACTAATTAACGAAAAGTTTCACAGAAAAGTTACGTGCATGCTTTAACAATGTTTAGGCCTTATTGTCCAAGGTTCCGATGTCGTTGAGGCCCGAGACTGGACCACATCTTGGTACCGTCAATTTGAATTGAATAATTCATGTACGTCGCACTTGGACGTAACGTCAGAATACGCGTACGCGATATAACGGCGACCCCGTCGACCGTTTAGATACGACCCACTTGACTTCAGCGACCCCTGTCGGGTTTGGCTGCTGTCGATCCCGGCCCGCCTTTGCTAGGCTCTAGTAGGATCTAGCGGGTGGATGTACCCGTAGCCCTCGTGGCTTTGGCACCCTTCATGGTTTGCCTACAATTCACGAATAACAAAACTTACAAACAAATCAAACGGTATTCGTCACAAAGAAATCCTGTTGTATTCCTGGCATCCCAGGACGACGCACATGCGCCAATTGCTATGTCAAGCAATTCACACATACGCACAGATGCACAACAATACCATGTGCTATAGACAACAGGTAGACCCATGTCCCACTGCGTTTATTCGCAGACCAACATAAGCCCAACTATTCCCTACAAAAACAGGCTTCTGTATGACACTGATACATAAAACATCAAATGATAAATAGCTCAAATGCACTTCTTTTCTACATTGTCGTTACATTTAATTTATTGTGAAATTATGACCTTATTTGCCGCGTTGGTTGTACCCTAAAACCTTAAACTGTAATTCATACAATCTTCTTAGCTAGCCTATATCATTTAGAACAGACAAAACTCTAAGACGGGATATTTTCGGGACATGTCGGTTAATTCCAACTCGGCGAGGCCACGCTAATTACCTACCCGTGATGCTTAGCGACGCACTGCTTCGTCAGAACCAACTTTGTACCCCAAAAACTTCCTTCCTAGATACATTCTGAATCACATTTACAAATAATTTATGTATTCTAAGCAAAACAAAACTAAGATCATGCGTTTTGCTAGAGGATAATGCGGCCATAGTTTGTCATAACATATGCTTTAAAATGCACAATTTTCTATGTACAAATAACGGAATGGTTTACAATTCTTTCATATCGGAAACAAAACCTTCGCGACCTACCCAACCTGAAGTCTAATACGTCGAGACATTGCATATAATTCTATAAACGGCTCCGGCTCCATGAGGCGGTTCAACAAACTGCCGCCTCATGAGGCGGCCCAACAAACTGCCCTAATTTTAAGGCGGTAACAACATAAAAACGTACATTAACAGTAAGATAGCATGTCAAAATCATACAACAACGTCTCGCATTAGAATTCGGTATGACAATACAACAAAAAAGAAACATTGTTACCTCGTAAGATCAGATTAGCCCACAGATATAGCAGTTGCCATTGTGTGAAACCGAATCACTGACCAATACGGCTAGGCAGAATTTATCTAGATGCCCCTGAGACACAGCCCAACACCCGGCTACAGTTTTCTCATTTTAGTGTCTAACAAGATTTAGAAATTTTGCTATTTATACGAAATTTGATCACACAAAATCCATGCCGAAAACTTGTTTACATCTTTGGATAATAGCCATGTCGCTAAAACAATCCATTTTATGCAATTTCACAAAATGACAAAATTTACTCTGATTTAGCCTCAAACTGCTACCAAATGAATCACCTCATATTATGCTAATTATTTGACATAAAATTCCCTTAAAAGAGATCGGTCTGTGCCGTGCTATTCACCAGAACATTAGGGGTATAAGCCAGCACTTAATGTGCCTTTCTGTTTGATCAAGCTCATAATAGCAAACTTTTCACGGGACAAAAAAATTTTACATAACTTTATGATGGTCGTTATACTGAAGAAAAAATATAAGTAAGCCCCAGCTATACTGAGGAGAAAATATAAGCGTTCCCCAGACACAAATTGGTCATCACGACCCAGGGGATAAAAGTACATTAAAACAGAAAATTTAGACGTGAAACACCGATTTTACTTCATTTCGTAACAAAGGTTTCCCCTTTTTGGAGAAAAAAACATGATTTTTTTTCTTTTGCCTACGACATGATAGTAAAACCAGTTGTTTCCAGCAAAAAAACCCAAACTATATACACAGCATATGTACGACGCCTTGCTCTGTCTCACAATCTACCGACTAAGATAATCAGCCCCCAAATTGTCTTGACCGCGGATACCAATGATCCTAAACCTGTATGGCTGCAATTTCATTGCCCATCGCATAATCCTTGGGTTGAGAACCTTAGCTGTCTGCAAATATGACCCAAATTGGTCATCACGACCCAGGGGATAAAAGTACATTAAAACAGAAAATTTAGACGTGAAACACCGATTTTACTTCATTTCGTAACACTGGCCCATAATAGTTTATATAAATCATGACCTTGGTTTGACCTTGACCTATTTTATGGCAAAGTCAATTTTGGTTACATAGGCTTTTCAATGGAAAAAAAGTGCAAATTTTAAACTTTTAAGGAACTTTTCTAGCCTGTGACTTGAAAGTTGGTAGATACAGACAGCATGGTGAGGTTATGAAGTATTGTGAGTATCAAAGGTCAAGGTCATTTCTTGACCTTGGCCAAAAGTCATTTAACCAGAGGACCAATGGTACTGTAAACGCTCAACTGAGATCTGCTGCATATACCAATAAACATGTTTGACTATTTTGGTATTTAACCCCAGTGCAGGGGCAGATGACGCCCTTGGGCCATTTTCTTTTTTTTTTCAGAATAATCAATATTCGTCCATTTGCCAATATCCTGCTGGCTTTTCTCTTCAAATGACATTTTTAAAAGTTTTCCCCATTCAAATGCATAGGCAACCCATGCTGACCTTGCCATAAACTTGGTCAAGGTCATCACAGGGTTATGATTTATATATACATTGGAGTACTTTAGCCATCGATGCTTCACACGAAGTTTCCTTGAAATCAGTCTATTGGTTTCAGAGAAGAAGATTTTTAAAGGGTTTTTACCATATATGGGCATGGCGGCCATCTTGGTCATGTGACCTGAGTTATTAATGTATACATTAATTCCCCAATCCTATGGATGCTTCACATAAAATTTGGCTTTAATTGGCCAAGCGGTTTCAGAGGATAAGATGTTTGAATATTATGGCAATATAAGTCCTTGGGGTGGGGCCATATAAGTCCTTGGGTCCAACTTTTTTCAGAATCATTAATATTCAGTCCTATTAACTATTTCCTGCAAGATTTTTAACTCAAATGACTTTTTAAAAGTTTTCCCCATTCAAATGAATAGGCGACCTATGTTGACCTTGTCTTAAAATAGGTCAAGGTCACCACAGGGTCATGATTTATATACACATTGTAGTACTTTAGCCATCGATGCTTCAAGCCATGTTTCTTTGAAATCATTTTACCAGTTACGGAGAAGAAGATTTCTGAAGGGTGTTTACCATATATGGGCATGGCGGCCATCTTGGTCATGTGACCTAGATTATTTATATACACATTGATTTCCTCATTCTATAGATGTTTCACATAAAATTTGGCTATGATTGGCAAAGCGGTTTCAGAGAAGAAGACGTTTGAATATTATGGAGATATACATGTATATTGCCCCGGGGTGGGGGCACATGAGCCCCTCGGGTCCATTTTTTTTTTCAGAATCATTAATATTCAGCCCTACTGCCCATTTCCTGCAAGACTTTCACTTTAAATGACATTTTAAAAGTTTTCCCCATTCAAATACATTGGCGACCTATGTTGACCTTGCCGTAAAATAGGTCAAGGTCATCACAGGGTCATGATTTATTTATACATTGTAGTGCTTGAGCCATTGATGCTTCATGTCAAGTTTCAATGAAATCAGTCTACCGGTTCTGGAGAAGAAGATCTTTAAAGGGTTTTTACCATATATGGGCATGGCGGCCATTTTGGTCATGTGACCTGGATTTCTTATATATACATTGGTTCCCCCTTCCTATAGATGCTTCATATAAAATTTGGCTTTGATTGGCCAAGCGGTTCCAGAGAAGAAGATCTTTGAAATTTGTGGACGACGGACGACGGACGACGACGACGACGGACGGACGCCGGAGCATGGGTATACTATAAGCTCACCTGTGAGCCTTCGGCTCAGGTGAGCTAAAAATTAAATGTAAAACTTAATTTTCTCAGTACCCGCTTGATCAATCAAAACCAAATTTTATATGTAGTATTCTTGGGATGGTGAGAATGTAGATTTGTATAAATGGTTAAGCTTGCATGACAAAGATGACCGCCATGGCTATAAATAGCAAAAACTTTCAACAGTACGAGGGGTGATCGGAAAGTACGTATAAAAAGCTGTAAAATAAGTTTGCGTCAACGGATTGATATGAAATTTTGTTTGAATAAACATTGATCCTTTTGTAATTAAATGCCATTGTCATTTTTATAGCTTCAACCCTTCAATGTATTATTCTATAGCTATAACTGTAATGGAAAAGTTCCATGTAGATATCCATCCGAGAAAAAAAGAAGTCCGGTTTTAAAAGATTGTTTATTCGTCAATATGATTATTTTAGGATGTAAAGCTGTAGACATACAAAAAGTAAATAGATTGTTTTTTCAACTGGGACACTTAAAAGTTTGAAAGTTACTAACGTTTCAAATTAAAAAGACTGCTTAGAGGCCATGGGTAGTGATTCGGTCGGCGGTCATCAGTCTGCGGTCTTTGCAAGCCTTAGGCATATTCGTCCCCAATTATTTCGATACAAATTGTTATTTCGGTTTCTAATCTATAAACGACATGCTTAAGACATGATTTCTATCATTGATTATGCCTGTAGTGCCTGTCTGTTCTTCATAATAATAATAGTTCATCGCGGTTTGTATTTAGCGCTACACTGCCGTGGTCACTTCAATAGTTTTTTATGATAACCTCGAAGGTACGAATGAAGCCGAGATAGCCTTATTCTCTTTTCTTTTCTAATCAAGGGCGGGAAAATGATTCGGTATAAATTAAGCATGGCACTGGTTCCTATTCCGAATATATTTACATATAACATAAACCTGATAACGGGAAACCAGCCGATAATGGCAACTATTTTTAGATTATTATTTATAGACCATAAATATTAATGGTAACATGAGTAATGCCATTAAAAGTCCGTCGGCCCCATTAGCTCAGTGTGTTAAGCATCGATCTTCTAATCAGACTCTTACAGGTTCGAATCTCGCCGAGTATCCGCTATTCATTTTTTTTTTTGTTATCATAGTAAGCCTCTTTTCTTTCTTCATTCGTTTTTATTCTTCCTTTTTTATGGAGTCTATTTAGCAGTACGCTGAAAAAAGTTGTTCAGTACTGGCGATAACTGGTAGACCCAGACAGATGAATGTTGCATTATCAAATGAGCCGCGTCACAAGAAAACCGGATTTTTGCCTATGCAAAAACAAAGGCGCAGATCAGCTTCGCAGTAACTGCGAAGCTGATCAGCGCCTTTGTTTTCGCTACACGTATAGTACACTTTCTCTTCTTATTAAATCCGAAATTTCAAGCTTCTATGCTGCTTCGGGGACTGGTCATGTTGGGATGTTGCCTCCATTTTATAGGACTTTTACCCAAAATGAGGATGTCATCACATCCAACAAGTGTTTGAAATATAACTATCCAACTAAGACACAAAAGGCTTATACGTATGGATGGTTTGACTTGAAATGTTTCCTCGGCAGGCTCAGACAAGTGCGGTTAACCAGTAATCAGTCAGCAGTGTATTTAGCTTTACCTGAAGGCACAAGTAGCCTATATCTATTTCTTTAGGCCCCAATGGGAGGGGGGCCCATAGTCTCTATGGTGAAAATAACAGTCACAAATGATTAGCGTGTGTCTAAGGTGTGTACAGGCGCGTATCAAACGTTTAATGTAACGCGTGTTGAACTTATTCGTATAAGACACATACCCGAGACACGTCGAGTTTTAAGCATGCTGCATGCTTAAAATACTTTAACGTACACCAAGCGTACAGAACGCACATGTAAGAGGTTTGTGGACACCTTGGCTAGCAGGAAAAGTAAAGTGCTGTTGTTTAAGTTTTTTTTGTTTTTGTATAAATATAAGCAGCAATATCTTATGAGCATATTTGTGGAATTTGTTTCAATTTGAAGTATCAACGCGTCAAATATGACATATCTTCTACTTAAGTGTACGTAGGGCCACACGGGACAGGTGCCAAAACGTCAACAAAATGTGACGATTTTCATATTGTGTTTTTCCCTGTCAAACGGCACTTAAATATGTTATAACATTAAAACATTTCGTCCTAAAACCAAATAACACTGACTTCAGTTTCAGAAAGATTCCGACTTGGCGGCAGTGTTGTTTGATTTATGTGAAAAAAATCAGAAGCAGACCGAAAAATCTGTTTGAAATAATGGCGTAATTTGACGTCGGAGAACAGCCGACGCCGATTGTATGTTTCGTTAAGGAAATCACCCACAGATACGATGAAAATGTTACAAACAACAGAAACGTCATCGGTCTGTCAGTTACTATTTAGTTCTCAGTAGTTGTGGCACAGACGATTTTCAGCTGCTCAGAAGTCCACCTATGATGATAAACGGAAGATCACCTGTCTGGCATGCTCGCCGCAAGAAATTGTTATACATGTTCAACAGGTGGACGAACAATTTTGCGAGAATTGGTACGGCGTATCTGCTTTTGACAGCTGGATACACAGACATAAAAATGTTGATAGCCAAGGATCTTTTGTTAAAAAAAAAAACACCCTGAAACAAATGTATAACGTGCTGGCGGCTTAAAATGTCAAGTAACGTCATATAGAGACGTTGACCTTTGCCCCGCACTCGGTTCGGAAGTGCAGGGAAAAGGCTGTAGATGACGTGTTTTTGTCAGATTTCAATAAAATTTCTTGTATATTTGCTTATAAAATACTTTTGCAAAAGCAGATATATTCATTTTTCTGTTGAAAATATAAATGGTGTACACGAACTTTTCTGACAAACCACGTATGTATGTCAATGGAAATACATTGGTTGAATTTGCGGCATATTTTTCCACACGCTCGGTGCGCGCTTTGTCTTATACGTTATTGACTGCGATAGAAAATTGAAGCTATTGTGTCATATCTTTTCTTGTTAAACATTGGCGTCAGACGTTCATGCACGAGACAGCGTAATGACGTCACTTTACGTGACCCGGCGCACCTGTACCCCTGGGTTGACTTTGTTAGTGTTTTTTTTTTTTGTTTTTTTTTTTTTTTTTTTTTTTTTTTTTTTTGTGGGGGGGGGGGGGTGGAAAGTTGGTCGACAATTTTTAATGGAAAATATTTTTTTTAACATTAAATGACCATTTTTCGAAAACATATAACATTCTGATGCTTTATCTACCACTACGGCGATAGTGGATTCAATAGGTTAGCGTAAAATATGCAAGAACGTCGATTTAATTTTGTAAACTTAAATTCAATGCCCTGTTTTCTGGCCGATGTTTAACGAAATGATAAAAACAAAACTGGCATAAACTATAACTGGTAGAGACAATGTCAAGAATATATATGTTTCGAGCTTGCAGTAAATACATACTTTTAAAAAATGACTTTCCGAAAATGCAACATTTTCCAAAATCTTAACAGTTTTGTCTATTTGACACAGTCGGTATTTAAAAGAATCTACAGACAAATCCATTCGATAAACAACCCCGTAATTTTACAAACATAAGCCGTGTACGTTCCAGTTAATAAGTATTAAAGAAATTGTAGGCATACACAATCAAAACGTGTGCTACAATACTTTGAACTAAGAGGTATTTTGAAATAAGAATAAAACTTCGACGTAACGTTGCGCCGCATAACGTTAGGTGGTGTTTCCATAACGACAGCTGCAACGCACGCGTGCGTATTATGCATGCGTTAACGTTATTGCAATGGAATAACTGCATATTTATTGCTGCATTATTTGGTGAAATTTCATCTCGAAATGACAAAAGATAAAGAAACGACAACATTTCAATACGTACTTTCCGATCACCCCACGTATTCTTCTCCAGATCCAAAAAGCCTACGATTTTGAAACTTTGCATAAAGCATCAGAGAAAGGAGTTCTAAAACGTTTATATAAATCATCACCCTGGGATGACCTTGACCTATTTTACAGCAAGGTCAACATAGGTTGCCCATGCATGTGAATAGAGAAAATTGTAAAATTGTCATATGAAGGGCAAAACATTATGGAAGTGGGCAAATGAACTAAAGATTTATGATTCTGAAAACAAATGGAACCCAGGGGTAGGTTTGACCCCACCCCCGGGCAATATACATGTATATTACCATAATATTAAAAGATATTCTTTTCTAAAACCGCTTGGCTAATCAAAGCCAAACTTTGTGAAGAGCATTCTCAGGAAGAGAGAATGAAAGTTTATATAAATGGTTAAAGTCACATGACCAAGATAGTCGCCATGGCTGTAAATAGCGAAAACATTTAAAAACCTTTTTCTCCAGAACCAAAAAGCCTATAATTTTGAAACTTTGCATGAAGTATCAGTCATTGGAGCTTTACAAAGCCTATAAAAATCATGACTTTGGGATGACCTTGACCTATTTTATGGCAAGGCCAACATAGGTTGCCCATGCATTTGAATGGGGAAAGTTAGTAAAATGTAATTAAAGGGATGAAACTTGCTGGGAGTATGCGAATAGACAGACGATTTATTTTCTTTTTTTTTTAAATCCTCAGGGCGTTGTCTGCCAGTTTTAAGCAAATGCATCGAGTTAGTAGAGCTAAAAAAAACTCGATGCATTTGCTTAAAACTGTTTAAGCACTGGTCAGCACCTATTGTTAAGATAGAAGCATACCATCCTTACAGGCAATTTCTCGTGATTATTTTGTCTATTTTTATGATAATGCGGTTGCTATGGTTACCGTTTAACGATATATACAAGAAGATTATGTGTATTATTGGCAAACACAAGGGCAGATAACTCCAAATATTGAAAATAAATATGCTTTAAACCTCTTTCATTTGATAGCCCAGTGTTCAAATATTACAAATACAGTGTTATTTCTAAACCGTATATTCCATCATTTTCCCGCTTTTTGCTGCTTTCTACAAGTAATGTCAGAATGTCCGAAGGTACATTTTGTCGCGTTGAGGTTCAAATATGTTTAATCTAATCTACTCTAGAATATTATACTGATATAGATATATGTTGCCCTGGGGTGGGGTCGACTAATTTCTGGGCTTCAAATGTTTTCAGAAACTTAAATCTTTAATCCATTTGTCCATTTCCTGCAAGTTTTGCCCTTGAAATAGCATTTTAACGATTTTCACTATTCGAATGCATGGACGACATATGTTGGTATTGTCGTAAAATATGTCAAGGTCATTATAGGATCATAATTTATACCAACTATGAGAACTCTATTCCCTGATACTTCATGCCAAAATTCAAAATCATATGCGTTAAAGTTCCGACGAAGAAGATTTTTAATGTTTTAGCTATTTAGAGCCATGACGGCCGTCTTTGTCACGTGACCGTGACCGTTTATACAAACTTTCATTCCACCTTTCTAACAATACTTAACATAAAATTTGGATTTGAGTGGTCAAGCGGTTTCAGAAAAGGAGATATTTAAATATTTTGGTCATAAACATGTATATAGCCCCAGGACAGGGGCAGACAGCCCCCTAAGGATACAATTGTTTTATAACCATATATGTTTTCCATTTGCGTACTTCCAGCAAATTTCCCCTCCCCACAACCAGTTATATTTTACTTATTTTACCGATTCAAATGAATTGCCGATAGAAATTAACCTTGCCATAAAATAGCTCAATATCATCACAGGGTCATGATGTATAAAAAACTTGTAGATCTCTATGCTCTGATGTTTCATGCCAAGTTTCAAAACCGTAGACCCTCTGGTTCAGAAGAAAAATATGTTTGATGATTGTGCTATTTATAGCGATAGCGGTCACCTTGGTCAAGTGCCCTTGACCGTTTCTACAAACTTTCACTCCCTCTTACTTACAGTGATGCACATAAAGTTTGCCTTGGTTGAAACGGTTTCAGAGAAAAAAAGATATTTGCATCTTATGTATGTTTCATATTTTGAGTTAAAAATTAGGTAACTTGAGTAGCCACCTATTGGGACAATAGCTGCTCATTCGGCTTACTATATGTTTTCATGGTATAAAAGCCGACTTGTACTTTTTTGGAAATTGTTTGAGTGTTATGGTCATATACATGTTTATAACCCAGGGGCAAGGGTAGACAACCCCCTGAGGACAAATGTTAAAAAAATACAAAAAAAACATACAGTTTCTGTGCATCTACATACTCCGAGCATGTAAAATTCCCTTTGGCCTGTTTGAGTCACTGTTGCTTCGAAACTGTTTGATAGGTTTGGTTTGAAATCACCAGTGATATTGATGTGAATAAAACATTTCAAAGAAAAACAATTGAATTATCGTATGCGGTTATGTCAAAGTGCATACACCTAATGTCAATCATCTTTTAAATGAAAGGGGGTTAATTTCCAAATTGTGAATTTCTGACCTGTTATTTCTCTGAACTGAATATTGCTAAAAGTGTTTCGTTTTTTGAGTCAGTTTTGTCACTGGCAACGCAAAAGGAATGCATCGATCTTATAATTTATTGGATATTTAGAAAAAAAAAAATGTTTTGCCAAAAAATGCCGATTACTGTGTCAAAATGTGCAAATTGTGCATTTGGTTATGAATAGAAATAAAATGTCTTTGCCAATTTAACAAGATTGAAAAAACTAAGGCAAACAGCAGGATACAATAGTTGCTGGGTTTGTCAAAGTTACTGACTAAACTTTATCCTCTGAGTAAATAAGCTTACCTAAGGAGCCTTACGGCTTGTCAAAGTTACTGACTAAACGTTTTCCTCTGAGTATATAAGCTTACCTAAGGAGCCTAATGGCTTGTCAAAGTTACTGACTAAACTTTTTTCCTCTGAGTTTATAAGCTTACCTAAGGAGCCTTACGGCTTATCAAAGTTATTGATTAAAAAGGCACAAGTAGGCAAAGATCACGAAAAGGCGCAATCAGAAAAAGATTCCCACACCAAAAACCGAGATGGGAAAAAACTAAATAAACAATCAAGTATTTATACCATGAAAACATATCGTCAGTCAAATGGTCTGATATTTTCCCAAAAGTTGGCCACTCAGTTACCTTAACTTAACTTAAAATATAAAAACATACATAAGGTGCCAAAAGCACAAAAAATTAAAAACACCAAGTAATAAAACGAAAGAATCACCACAGAAGTAAAACGAAAGAACCACCATAGAAACTTTATCCTCTGAATATATAAGCTTACCTAAGAAGCCTTACGGCTTATCAAAAGTTACTGACTAAACTTTTTTCCTCTGAGTCAACAAGCTTACCTAAGGAGCTTTTCGGCTTGTCAAAGTTACTGACTAAACGTTTTTTTTCCTCTGAGTATATAAGCTTACCTAAGGAGCCTAACGGCTTGTCAAAGTTACTGACTAAACTTTTTCCTCTGAGTATCTAAGCTTAACTAAGGACCCTAATGGCTCAGGGGAGCTAAAATACCACCAATGGAATTATTGTTGAATATTCCGGTGTCATGTGCAAGGTGTCACGATAAATCGAATGTTTGTATCAGGATTGTATGTAAAATACCTACTTTTATACCCTACTTTTATAAAGTGAAAATGGGGTTTACAGGGGTAAATATTTTTCTTACTATTGTCCCAAAACATAGATCGTGGGTAGTAGTTAGAACCACCTTGGCGAGGCGGTTTTTCTCGTGTAGCCACAAACGTGTACTCACAATCTGTTTTGAGCAAAAACAAGAAAATATGCCAATTTGTTTTTACTGACTATCTCCAAATATTTGCTCAATTTAATTGTTTACAACCAAATAATAAGACTTTACAGATTGATCACAATCGTTCACTTACAAACGGATGAGTGTCACTTACATGATATCAGAGTGAGGTCCGTTTCATTTACAGTTATAAGTAAGTAATACTTAACATCACATCATCTACAGGAAACATATGTTTCCTGAGCTGCAGGTCCGGTCTAGAGTAATAAAGACGGCGGGGCTTCGACGTTTAGACAAAACAGCAGGAGTGGGGATTACTTTCTGATTGCGCCTTTCCTGACCATTGCCTACTTGTACCTATCAAGTAACAGATTCTAGCTTCTTTGTCGATACGTTGCATGTACGTGTACAGACAAGGCGTTGACAAAATATACTGAGGAGCTATAAAACGCAAAACTTGAAATTCAAATGTTTTGCATATTTGTAGTGATTCGTTTTCAATGAAATTTGACACACACACACATTGATATATATGCAAACCATTTGAGAAAAGAAAAAATAAACATTTCTTGATAAAGCCGTTCTCCTTAAATCCAAAATTGCAAAGCAATATTGAGCATGACCAGCATTTTCTCCTTGTCAAACATAGCATCGCTTTCTCATTGAAAGCACAAAGTTAGCCAGTTGCACTGATTGTTTGGCACTGATGCTAACTTGTCTGAATGGTCATGGTCGACATAATTTCGACGTAATTGAGCGCCATGACGTCGATTCTATAGAGATATTCGCGCCTTGGCATAAAAAGTTCGGTTGATCCGACCAGCGTCACTTTTTTACTGTCCCAGTAGCCTGTGAGGGACTGCTGGGGTGCCAAAGTTGTGTAGTTGAACGATGGCAAATATAACGCCACGTGACGTCACATACACATCATCAAGTTTGTGAAACTCCAATCATTGTGCTGGATAAATTCAAGTTCGAAAATCCGTTGAATGTTCAATAAAGAGATGAAAGTCAAACAAAAATGTATTTTATATATGAATCAGTACAAGCTCCACGTGAAGATGGTAGAATATTTTCCTCCATTATGTCAAAGAGACGCCACATGACAAAACGTTTAAAATGGCTTTTTATTGCGGGGTGCGGTCCGTGCCTTTTAAAAATATTTGTTTCATGTTAAAATAAAAGTAGAGTACAGTCCCTTTTCAGCTGTTATGGAAAAGTAAAAATGTCATTGATGCAACTATACATTTTTTTATCTGAAACAGGGCAACACATGCATATCATTTTATTAAAACTACAATACTAGTTTTATTAAAACTACTATATTTGACATTCTGTAGTGATAGCAATATTTTTGAGTGAAACGCCAAGCAAATTACAAATGATCATTATCCCACCAGCTCTGAATCTGGAAAATTTTCACACAAAATACATGTTTGCTTCAAAAAGGTGGATTATAACAAATCTAGTATATACATGTATATAGCCAATGGTTAAAACGTGTTATATTATGCAACAGTTCACTGAGCGAATAAGCTTGACCTTACTTTGCGCTACGACATACGTTTCGATAAAATTTATGACGTCAACTATTCCATCAAGCACCGTAAGACGGTGTGACGTCGATTTAGCGCATGTAACAAACGTAATAAATGTCTGTAAATAACCGCATTACTTTCAAATATTTGGCGGGATGGGATATCTACAATGCAATGGTAGAAACCTGAACGTTATCGACGGTTTCAGCGACTTTTATTCCGTTTATTGTATGTTAGAACCAAAATAAATC
The DNA here is from genome assembly GCA_964017185.1 of Rugalucina vietnamica. Taxonomy (NCBI): domain Eukaryota; kingdom Metazoa; phylum Mollusca; class Bivalvia; order Lucinida; family Lucinidae; genus Rugalucina; species Rugalucina vietnamica. The sequence continues at coordinate 54,570,307 of OZ024879.1, read as the reverse complement.
AGCTCAAGTGCGTGCATTGTTAGAGTGATAATTCACTCTTCGTCGGTAAATTGTAAGAATATGAATCACTTGCGCTATGCGCTCGTGTTTTGGTCTTCTTTACAACTGACCTCCAAACAGTGAATTATTCATCAACAATTCACTGCTAGAGCTATTGTATTCCTGTAATAAGCAATGTACTTAAGCTACGTATATTGCCGTACCTAGACAAGGTCTAGAGTTTTACCATGATGTATATTTCAATACTTTAATTCCTATAACTACTTGCAATAAATCTCTCACCGTTGAAGCTGATAGATTAGCTCACTTGAGCCAAAGGCTCATAGATGATTTTGTAGAATGGGCATGCTCTGGCGTCGGCGTTGTCCATAATGTTCAAATATCTTCTCATCACAAACCAGTTGGCCAATCAAAGTCAAACGCCATGTAAAAAGGTACAAAGATCAGGAAAAGGCGCAATCAGAAAAAGATTCCCACTCCAAAAACCGAGGCGAAAAAGAAGAAAAAAAAAAAAAAAAAGGCATCCATACCATAAAAAAACATTTCGTACGGCGAATGCGCAGCTATTTTCCTAATAGGTGGCCACTCAGTAAGCTAAACTTAACTAAAATTATGAAAACACAGATAAGGCGCCAACAGCACAAAAAATCTTAAACACCAAGACATAAAACGAAAAAAACACCACAGAGGTATCGCCTTGGAACGATCAGTAATATAAAATTACTGGCGGGCTTACACCGGTTTTATAGGTACCTAACCTAAAGCATACTTAGGGAGTGGGAAGTAAAGTTTATACAAATGGTCCAGGTTATTTGACAAAAATGGCCAACAGGGTTACAAATAGCAAACACTTTTAAAAATCTTCTCCAGAATTAAACAGCCAAGGATCTTGAATCATTGCTTGCTCTTCAATCGAATTGTCGGAATAAAATGTTTTACAATGCCTTTTTTGAGTTATCTTTCCCGCCTGATGTCTATCTTTGTTTTTCAAATTTCATCGCAGTGGTTTCCTGATCCCTCTACTTACTACAATGTTTTCAGCATTGTGTACCCACAATGTTTTCAGCAAAGACAAGAAAACCATCTAAAATTTTGAAATAATATGTTTCAATTTTACATCTAAAAAAGTTCTATATATGACCATGCAATTTTTAATATAAATTATTGCAACTAATCGAATTATCAATGCTAGTTGTAGTTTTATTATAATGCAGTTTTACCCTGAAATGTGGTTTGACACAATGTACAAAGATGGGTCAGAAAGTTCTGTCACAGGTGTTATAATTTTGTCAGCATGATAAGTTGCTGTATTACACCTTGATTGAAAAGGCTACAATTCAACTTTATAATGATACCAAGACAACGCAAGAAAGAAACACTACGAAATAGACGACACGAAAGACACCAGGGGTTAAACAACTGGCACGTTTTCTTGAAATTGTGAATATTGTTGTGTGCGGTTCTTGCGTTGTATCTTTATAAGTACCGATCAAAATTTCTCCAACTTTACATTGATATATAATAATACAGTTAGAAATAACCAATGTGAAAAATACCGTTATCGATGCTATGCTGACTTAATGATATAGCGATATATATGACGTCATTAATATACGCGCCCCTTTAGCACTTCTGACTATGCCAGAATAAGAGAGTCACGTCTTTAAGAGTGATATATTTGATGTCATTGACGAAGAGCCATACAAAATGTTTGTCACATGTTATAGCCAAACGAATGGTCTTTCAGATACGTTTTTTTTTTTTTAAATATTTTTCAATGTAAATTACTGAGAAATAAAGGAAGTGACAGAACTTTATGACCGATCCTCGTACTGTATCCTCACATGTTCTTCATCTTGAATTGATTCCGAAATTACAGTATTCATATGAGACAGACTATCAAAGACCGATTTGAACATTTTATTTTCATTGACCAGCCTTGTATTTGGAAAAAGGAGAACGTCAAACCCTGTATTCAGTTTGCCTAGATTTTGAAAGCCTGCATTGAGAAACAGGCATAAATAATGCCCGTAATTGTGTGTTTTTGTGGAAGCCTGACATCCTATGCACATAATAAAACAAGTTTGATTTGATAATTGTACATATACTCGCCATAACATTAGTTTTTCGGGGACAGGGGTAATTTTTTGGACAAACAATTTTGATACCAAAAACCAAGATTTTCTCAAGTATTAATCGAAATAAAAGGTAAAATATATTATTTGCAGCGTAAAACGATGCTGCAAACGGTCACATTTTGATGAAAATCGAGTAACAATATTTCAAAGTGTTTGTCAAATAATTATTTTATCTATATCTTTTGAACACTGCCTGTAATGCCTGTATTATACACTGTCATCATTCAGATGTATCACAAATATGAAATTCAAAGTGAATACTCTACATGTCTGATAAATGTACCTTCTTATACATACACGCAACAAAAAATCGACTATTTGTGCTTTAAGGCTAGTAAATATTTGCCCACTTATTTTTAGCAACACGGGTTGCACCACATAACATATAGCAAAACAGAACCCGATGACTATGTAGACCATGACTTGCCTCAAATGTGCTAGCTCAAGCTTACATGTTACTAAGCCAAGACAAAGGTATGGGTCACCACTTAGACATACACAAACACATTGGTACAGACACTCTGATTTCTAAAACCTAACAAGTTATGGTCATCAAAGTTCACCAGAAGTGTGTCTGGTTAAAGAACAGAGGACAGACTTTCACCTGGTGTGGCTACTTTCAAAACTCTTTGTCATGTTCAGTCAGGTCGAAATATGTATACACACAAGCTACAATCGTAAACAAAATTATTGAAGTCACTTGATTTGATGGACTAGCATTATAGATTGTTTTTGAGCATTTTGACAGCCTTCATCCCCCGAGACCAAGCATGCCATTTTTATATGATGTCTGTAATGTAAAACAACAACTGTGTACAACTGTTCTTGGTCCCGGGGGGAACACACCTGAAAAAAATCTTTTTTCAATATCCATTAAGGTTTATTGCAGAAACTATGTTTTCACACCAAAAATTTTAATTGGTATGTATTCCTAGAGGAAAACCTAGAGGAAGGTACAAGTAGGCAAAGATCAGGAAAAGGCGCAATCAGAAAAAGATTCCCACTCCAAAAACCGAGGTGGGAAAAAAACAAACTAACAATCAGGTACTTATACCATGAAACATATCGTAAGCCGAATGAGCAGCTTTTTTCCCAATAGGTGGCCACTCAGTTACCATTACTTAATTAAAAATATGAAAACACACATAAGGCGCCAACAGCACAAAAAGACATAAAACAAAAAGAACCACCACAGAAGTATCGACTTGGAACGATCAGTAACACAAAGTTACTGGCGGGCTTAAGCCGATTTTACAGGACCTTAACCTCGCCCTCAGCTCCTGCAGTGGTTCATTTATACACAAATATAAACAAGAAATAAGGTAAATCAAGTCAAGAAAATACATAATATATGTACCAACATGAAATATGTATAACGGAAAGCAGGATGAGCAGCTATTGAAGTAAGGTGGTCACAGTGCTAGCTTGGACAGAACAAGTAAAATGCAGAGGGCTAAGTGAACAGCCAAATTATATTCGGGTGGCCACAAAGTCATGCAACATGAAACTTATAATTAGAACAAATTGGATAAATGTGAACCACAACAGCAGTACCGCCTTAGAACGGTCAGTTATAAATAACTGGGGGGGGGGCTTAAACCGGTTTTACAGGATCCTGCAGTGGTTCATAACATTCTAGGAATCAATAAAGGCATATTCTAACTATTTAATTCACTGACAAAAAAGTGTTTTTGAAATAAAAACTTATTTTGCCTTTTCGATAGGCAGTCTCCCATACAGAATGTACGTTCTCCTAAGTTGAATCGCACATATCGGCTTTTTTATTATTGATATCGAATTTGGGTCCACAGCGGCGAAGTAAGTCGAGTCTGATTGTGTCAGGTGCGTTGTTGAATAATGAAAATAACATGAGCAGAATTCCGTCGAGGCTTGCGTAGACTTGCGTTCTATTGCGAAAAGAAATTCTAGTTTGTTTGTTTATTGCTTTATGTCTCATTTAACAGCTAACGTCACGACATGATCATAGCTGTTGAGTGTGACGTAATGCAATAAATCAAACATTATTATTTTTGTCGCGTTTTAACGTAAGTCTACGTCGAGAGATTTTTGCCTATGTATGACGAGGCATGGCTTCCGTTAAAATCCCAACCCAAACACCGGACAGGAGCATGTTCAGTTTATATATGAGCCTGTGCGTGAGAAAACCAACAATTTGGGTTTTCCACCAGGTCTGACACAAACCGGATTGTACAGTAATAAAAGACAGCTAGAAGCTTGAAATTTTGAATTTCAAATGCAAAGGAATTTACAATCCGTGTAGCGAAAACAGAGGCGCTGATCAGCTTTGCGGCTACCGCGAAGCTGATCTGCGTCTTTGCTTCGCATATGCAGATTGTTGGTTTTCCCAAGCGGCGGCTCATATCATGTTGTATATGTTAACCAAAATGCTACTGACTTTACTTCTATCTGACCAAAACAATATGTGTTTAGCTTCGCAAAGTATGCACAATACGTTTGCGCGACTTTTTTTTCAAACTTTTCTTTTGCGTCACCATACTTCGCGAATTTTTCAATACGTTTGCGCGAATACATTTTTGCGACCTTTTTTTTTATAAACCTTCTAACCCTTTTTGTACCCCTTCCCGCTAGCCAGACAAACCCGTGTTTATCGATTTCTCCACCATCATATTCTTGTCAAATGCTTTCAATTTCTGGCAAGAGGAGCCTGCAATCTCGAAGCACAGAGTTTTATGTTTGTTCGCGTAAGTGGCAAAAAGTTTGCGCAAACGTATGCAACCAAAAGTCGCCCAAAAGCATTCGCGCAAACGTATTGGTCGCGCAGCGCACATACTGGCAATTTGTGTAGTAACTGTTGTTTTATTATTCGCACGGTCTGACTCGAAAACTTGTTTTAATTGCAGGTAAAAGGAAGACACAATGGATACAGCGCATACAAGACACGGCGATAAAGAAATTAAACAAAAACATAGGTTTATCAACAAATACAAAAAAATTAAATAAACATTTGTTAATTTGTTTTTGTATAAAATATTTGTGCAGAGTGTTCATATTTTACGGATACCAAGAATGATCGTCTATTTAGAACACTATATGTTTCTATAGTCCGAAGTGCTATGGATGAACCTTAAACTGATACGCGAGTAGATACAAAGTTTCAAATACGATACATTAGGAACTATTTCCTCTATGGAACTATTTCCTCTATACAGCTGAGGACGTCAAAATGATACATTAACTATAAACCTATAAAACTGTAGTACACAATACACCACTGTAGGAATTATTTCCTTCAGTCAGCGATGGATATCGGCGTACCACAAAATGACATATGTACATTAGCACAATTGAAGTAGCGCGTGCAAGACAATAACGCTTCGGCAAATGAAACAAAAACATACTTTTCTACAATACTAACGCAGTACGTTCAAATTTCACTAATACCGAGAATGAACATCTCTTTAGAACAACACGAATTCATTCAAATAAGATAATTTGGAGGCAATTTCTACCAGACAGCTGAGGACGTCGAAGTTAGCAGACCACAAACTGACACTGCGCTACTAGTTTCCTTCTGTTATAAATCTATTGGATAAGAGTTGTCTTCGTGACTGAAGCAGTGACAACATTCAGTCCTTTGAATCATGGGATTTTCTCGCAATGTACATTGATGAAGTTAGCTCATAGAAACCTGAAGTTTCATGAAACAGTTGTGGCAGTGTTCAAAATATCTTTGACAGTCAAACAGTTAATATAGACAGTACTTAGAAACCTCAAGTTGTTATAAGTTGGAAAAATTTGCATCATCAACATTAATGAACAAAGATTTGGAATAAAATTAATTAACGAAACAGAGATTTCAAGGTCACGATAGTACAGAGGAAAACATTCAAACATGAGTACCCTCCAGACTCGCCTCCAGGACCCGGACTACATTAACTGGGTCAAAGCTGGACTCTGTCTGATTCACACAAAATCGGGCCTAGAGGAGTTTGCTGAAACAGCTAGCAACTCACTACACCAGAGTATACTTAAAAAAATAATCCCCAAGTTTGCCAGTGCTGCCCAACCCGTTTGTGGAGTCAACATTGCAAGCAAACAATTGATAGCAATTTGCGCTCATCCATACTGCCAAAACTTCATCTCAGAGGTCATTAACATCGGTTTCGATCCAAACCACGCATTCACCGTCAATCATGGGAATCTTGGCAATTGTGATATAGGACAATGGCACAGTCATCATTGGCAGGTGGCCAAATTGTTTATGAACAAGGGGCAGGGGCCCACTCATGTACACCCCAGAGAAACAGACATGAGTGGAATCATTAACTTCTTGTCCCATTGCAAAATTCCAAGAAACGCAGTGACAAACATCGGTTTCTTTGATAAGGTAAGTACACGTTTGTGGCCGATCATGTTTAGATTGTTTGAATTCGTTTGAACACAGATATCACGCATTTACCGTCAATCATGGAAATATAGGCAATTGTGATACAGGACAATAACAGTCATCTCTTGAGTTAGTGAAGCTTTTCATGAGTCGTGGGCAACTGTCCACATAAGTCATGGCTTCCAAAACAGTCATGAGCGGGATCCTCAATTTTATTCCCATTGCAAGGTACCAAGGCTGAAAATGGTCAACATTCAATTTGTTGATGAGGTTGCTTTCGCTTTTTAGCTCACCTGAGCCGAAGGCTCACAGGTGAGCTTATAGTATACCCATGCTCCGTCGTCCGTCGTCCGTCCATCCGTCCGTCCACAATTTCAAAGATCTTCTCCTCTGAAACCGCTAGTCCAATCAAAGCCAAACTTTATAGGAGCATCCTTAGGAAGGGGGAACGAAAGTTTGTATAAATGGTCCAGGTCACATGACCAAGATGGCCGCCATGGCTATAAATAGCAAAAACCTTTAAAAATCTTCTTCTCCAGAACCAGAAGGCCTATGATTTTGAAATTTGGCATGAAGCATCAGGCAATGGAGCTCTACAAAGATTGTATAAATCATGACCCTGGGATGACCTTGACCTTTTTTACGGCAAGGTCAACTTAGGCCGCCCATGCATTTGAATGGGAAAAATTAATGGCAAAAGACTTGTCAGGAATGAGCAAACCTTTAAAAATCTTCTTCTCCATAACCAGATGGCCTATGATTTTGAAACTTGGCATGAAGCATTAGGTAATAAAGCTCTACAAAGTTAATATAAATCATGACCCTAGGATGACCTTGACCTATTTTACCGCAAGGTCAAACTTAGGTCACCCATGCATATACATGTGTATGACCATTATATTCAAACATCTTCTTCTCTGAAACCGCTTGGCCAATCAAAGCCAAACTTTATGTGGAGCATTCTTAGGAACAGTGAATGAAAGTTTATATAAATGGTCAGTGTCACATGACCAAGATGGCCGACATGGCTATAAATAACAAAAACCTTTAAAAATCTTCTTCCCCAGAACCAGAAGCTTATGATTTTGAAACTTGGCATGAAGCAATAGGCAATAGAGCTCTACAATGTTTGTATAAATCATGACCCTGAGATGACCTTGACCTTTTTTACGGCAAGGTTAATTTGGGTTACCCACACATTTGAATGGGGAAAATTGTTACAATGTCATTTGAAGGGCAAAACTTGCAGTAAATTGGCAAATGGACTGAATCTTTATGATTTAAAAAAGAAATTGACTCCAGAGGTTGCTCTGACCCTGCCCTGGGGTTATATACATGTATATTACTATTCTGGTCAAACAAGTTTTTTGGTATATATCTCAGGTCTCAGGTGAGCGTTTACAGGAGTCTGTTTATAAAAATCTCGTCCTAATAACTACCGAAGTCCTTAAGGATTTTACTTTTACAATGCAAAAATGTGTGAGTGCCGACTCGGAACGTTAGGCACACAGACGGAACTGAGAAGTCTTAGCGATGCGGCACTCATCTTCGTGTTCAGGGATGACTTGTGGTCTTTGATGTTTCAACGAAATGTACTGGTGAAGTATGTAAATGACAGCTCGAGAAGAAGGTGTAAGCAATGATCAGGAAAATGACGCAATCAGACACGTCAGATATTTCCACGCAAAACAAACGAGGTGGAAAAACGTTTCAACAAAATCTACTTGCATCCAGCATTTATATGTGTATAGCTGCATCTTTGATATCTGGTAGTGTGAGGTATTAAATAACACGACAAGTTATGCACTTACCTATGATTTTCAAATAGCTATAGAAAAAAATTTTGCTCAGGAGGAACATTCACTTGTTTGGTAGTTTTTACTTATAACGTAAACGTTGCAACGGTACAACAAACAAAATAAAATATTCATATATGAACGCAAGCATAAAAATGAAATAAAATATCGAGCATTTTTGATTGGTTAATGCTGAATGTCCCAGTTCTTTTTTCAGCTATGTTAACTGTATGCCTGTGCAGCATTGACGTGTCTATTAAAAAGCGTTACGTTGGTGCATAATCTATATTTGTAGGTACGTAATGCACGTAATAGTACCATGCATTCAGCGGTTATGAAACTCTCAGGTGGCGACCTGCAGACATATGCCCAATCTATGATTGACCTTCTCAGTGACCCGGGTGTTGCACAATTCACGACAGCTCAAGATGCGGTGAAAGAAATTCAGTCAGTATGTATGACCGCCAATTTAAATAAGATTTACCACGTGGTTTTAGCTGCTAACATTTAATCGACACGCATTATTTTGATGTATCTCGATTGGACGAGGTAGAATGTAGCTTTAACTAACCAAATGTTTATTATGCCCCCAACTTTGAAAAAGTTGGAAGGGCATATTGCTTTCGGCTTGTCTGTCTGTCTGTCTGTGCGTCTGTTAACTTTTGAACCATGAACGCTAGGGTTTTGAAATTTGATATGCACATTCCTCATGAAAAAATAGTTGACCCGTATTTTTTTCATGTCTGAATTATGTCCCTTTTCTGAGTTATGTCCCTTTGAATATAAAATTTGAAAATCTTAAATTATGCCCCCAACTTTGAAAAAGTTGGAAGGGCATATTGCTTTCGGCTTGTCTGTCTGTCTGTCTGTGCGTCTGTTAACTTTTGAACCATGAATGCTAGGGTTTTGAAATTTGATATGCACATTCCTCATGAAAAAATAGTTGACCCGTATTTTTTTCATGTCTGAATTATGTCCCTTTTCTGAGTTATGTCCCTTTGAATATAAAATTTGAAAATCTTGTGTGCAAGATATCTCAAAAAGTATTTGAGCTAGAGCCTTCATATTTGGTATACTGGTCAGGGCTGAGGAGTAAATCACCTGATTAACTTTTGAGAACTTTACCCAAAATTTTGACAGAATTACGGAATGTTGAAATTTTGAGTATTTTTTCCTCTTTTCGGCGCAATTTGAAACTTTTAAAGGGCGAATGCTAGTGTTTTGAAATTTCATATACAGATTCCTCATGAAAAAATAGTTGACCCATATATTTTTTCATGTCCAAATTATGCCCCTTTTCTGAGTTATGTCCCTTTGAAAACAAAATTTGAAAATCTTGTGTGCAAGATAGCTAGAGCCTTCATATTTGGTATACTGATTGGGGCTGAGAAGTAGATCACCTGATTAACTTTTGAGAACTTCACCTCACATTTTGACAAAATTACGGAATTTTGAAATTTTGATTGATTTTTCCACTTTTCGGTGAAATTGAAACTTTTAAACGGTGAATGCTAGGGTTTTGAAATTTCATATACAGATTCCTCATGAGAAAATAGTTGACCCGTAATTTTTTTCATGCCCGAGTCATGCCCTCTTTTTGAGTTATGTCCCTTTGAAAGCAAATTTTGAAAATCTTGTGTGCAAGATATCTCAAAAAGTATTGTAGCTAGAGCCTTCATATTTTGTATACCGATTGGGACAGAGAAGCAGATCACTTGATCAACCTTTGAAGACTTTCCGTCAAATTTTGACAGAATTACAGAATTGTGAAATTTTAACTACATTTTTAAGTGTGCATCTGTTATCACTGTTAGTCCTCAAGCTGCTATTTGTGCCCAGGTGAACTCTGTTTGCTTACATGATTTTCAAAAATAATGAAATAAATGAATCATATAAACTGTGTCAGATTAGTGGCAAGCATACAGTTGGGGGCATAGTGTTTTACAAACACTTATTTCTAGTTATGTGGGTTTCCTTCCCGGACATCACTCGAAATGCTAGCTCGGTCTGTCGGGACCACAAGGTGTACATTATTGTGCAAAGTGGACTGCTTCGAATACAGTTAAATGCATGTTCCTATAGGTCTTACAACATGGTTCCTGTTAACACATGTAACTTTCGGTTTTAAGTTGTTCGAGCCTTAAGAGTAGTAAATAGCTTTTATTGTTGTGTTTATTTCTACCTTTAAATGATTCCCGAGCATTGCTTACTAGTGACTGTTTTTTTTAATTACAAGATAATCAATGCAGCGGATTTCAAAATAACGCTAGAAGATGAGAGAAAAGTTATTGATGATCTAGCAGCGGAAATACGGACACTGGCTGAAGAGATAAGACAGGAAGTGGACGCCGTTGCACAGAAAGGGGACGCTGAGAGACAATCTATTAATGACAAAATCCATGGAGTGATAAGAATGGTATGTGTAATTCGTCAAAAGATTTGATAATGTTGACAGCCGGCTAACTTTGTGGCATAAACATTTTTTGAAGTTTGAAAGTGGTCCACATGTTTTCCCTCTAGGAAGCCAGAGAACGTACAATCAACGCATTGTTTGATCGTTAATACAACCATCCATGAATGAACAGTTTGCTATATCAGAAGCTGTGAATTATACCATAAATGTCACAGACACTAACCTTCGCCATTTCCTGATCATTGCCTACTTTTACCTTTCTGTAAAATGTAAGTGTCTTATATTATATTGTATACCAAACAAAACATTTTACAGTGTATGTACCTTTTTAAGCAGTTGATATAAATGACAAATTTGTTTGGTGATAGTAGTGCGGATTTGAATAAAAAATGTGTCACCAGTCTGTTGAAATCGGTCAGAAAACTCTCTTTTCGTAATCTTGTTGTTCTTTATTTAAGGTCATCAGTCTGAAAGACAGGCTAGAAAAGATTACTGATACACAATGCCAAATGAAAGACAAAGTTACGATCTTGACAGACCAACTTAAAGATCTCCGTGCCTTTGAAATCAAACTAAACGACATTGAGCAACAACAACAAAAACTTGCAAAACAACAAGAAGCTTGTCAGCAGACAATCGAAGCCCATGACAAAGCTCTTTCTAATTTGACAACCAGTCAGAAAGCGTGCCATAAGACGGTTGGAGAGCTAAAAACCCAACAATCTGATTTATGGACAGAACTCGACACATCTCGTACTAAAACAAAACAGGATATCGAGGAGGTGAAAACAATGCAAGAAGATTACCAACGAAAGACAAATCAAAGATTTGATGACCTTACCACCACCGTTGATCCGATTCCAACAGACGAAGGTAAAACTTATCAAGCATTATTATGAAACTTTCTATGTACATCCCAGGATGAGTCGGCTATTTCAATATTTAAATTATCGTGTCATGCAAATTACTCGAAACAATTGTATGATATAGAATAACGCAATATGTATTAACGCAATATTTTGTGAATTGAAAGGTACAAGTAGGCAAAGATCAGGAAAAGGCGCAATCAGAAAAAGATTCCCACTCCAAAAACCGAGGTGGGAAAAAAAAAAACAAACTAACAATCAGGTACTTATACCATGAAAACATTTCGTAAGCCGAATGAGCATCTATTTTCCCAATAGGTGGCCACTCAGTTACCTTAACTTAACTAAAAATATGAAAACATACATAAGCCGCCAACAGCACAAAAATATTTTAAACAGCAAGACACAAAACAATAAGAACCACCACAGAAGTTGGAGCATTTATATTAGCATTGCCTGTTTGATCTCTATGCCTCTTTAATTATCTCGCCATATTTTGATTGATGCTGACCGGATGGCTACCGTTTTGTTAAAGAGCTTGTCATCATTTCCTTCCCATCTCGAGTCTAGTTTGGGATTTTGATTGTAATAGTTCCAAGACGTTATGTTCTTATTTGTCAACTTGCATGATATTTAGACTGAAATGTCTACTACTTGGTAATTTTTACTTGATTTTTAAGGTCGCCCATTAAAAGGCAGCAAACAATACAATACAGCACCAATTCTTCTTAGTTGCGATTCACAATCTCAATTCTGATTTACCTGAAGCAACCAGAAAGTGAGGAAATATTATTATTGAAAGAAATTATTTAAAGTGGGCACAAACGGTTTGTAATAGGAGAAATTCAGTTTTATGACCAGGTATTACTTGTGCCTTTTTCGTATATGATAAAGCCTATTTACATATCACCGTCCCAGTTTCCACGTCATCTCTCAGTTGTCACGTCATCGTCCCTGTTGGCAAGGTCACTGAATCTGTTTGCCAGGTCACCGTCCAAGTTGCCATGTCACCGTCCCAGTTGCCGCGTCATCTCCTCGTTGCAACGTCATCGTCACCGTACCTGTTGGCCAGGTCGTCGTTTCAGTTTTCATGTGACCATCCCATTTGCCACGTCATCTCCCAGTTGCAAATTTACCGTCCCAGTTGACAATATAACCGTACCTGTAGGCCAGGTACCATCCAAGATGACACGTCATCTTTCAATCGTACCTGATGGCCAGGTCACCGTCCACGTTGCCACGTCACATCCTAGTTGGCCTCGTCACATCCCAGGTACCATGTCACCATCCCAGTTGTCACGTCATCTTCCAGATGCCACGTCACCTTCCGTGTTGGCCATGTCACCGTCCCAGTTGTGACATCACCTCCCAGTTGCCGCCTCGCCTACAGGTTGCCATGTCGCCTCCTAGTTGCCAAGTCATCGTCCCAGTTGCTATCTCTCCGTCCCATTCATTATGCCACTAGCCCTGTTGGCCAGGTCACCGTCCCAGTTGGCCTTGTCACCGACCCAGGTGTTATATCATCGACGCAGTAGACCATGTCACCGACCCAGTGGTCACTTTATATTTGGCCACTCGACCTTCACCGTTGCTACGTCACCGTCCAAGTTGTCCAGGACACCTACACAGTTGGCCACATTATCCCAGTGGCCAGATCATCGTCTTAGTTGGCTGTCCTTGACCTAGCTGGCCACATCATCGTATTAGTTAGCCACGTATTCGACACCGTTGGCCATGTCCTGTCGCCATTACGTTTGGCCAGGTTACAGTCCTGTTGGCGAAGTCTTCGTCCAAGTTTGCCAGGTAGCCATCCAGTTTGGCCAGGTTACCGTCCTGTTGGCCAGATCATCGTCAATGTTGGCCATGTCACCTTCTCTTTTGGCAAGGTTACCGTCATGTTGGCCATGTCACCGTCCCAGTGGCCCTGTCATCGTCCGAATGACCATGTCATCGTCCCAGTGACCATGTCACAGTCCCAGTGGCCATGTCATCGTCCTAGAAGCCATGTCATCGTCCCTGCGACCATTCCACAGTCCCAGTGGCCATGTCATCGTCCCTGTGGCCCTTTCACAGTCCCATTGGTCATGTGATAGTCCCGGTGGCCCTGTCATAGTCCCGGTGACTATGTCATCATCCCAGTGGCTATGTCACAGTTCCAGTGTGCCTGTCCCCGTCCCAATGACCATGTCACAGACACAGATGGCCTATCATCGTGCCAGTGGCCATGTCACAGTAACCGTGGCCCTATCGTCGTCCCAGAGGCCCTGTTATCGTGCCAGTGGCCCTGTTCCCATCCCAATTGCCCGGTAACCTCCCAAGTGGCCTTGTCATCGTCCCAGATGCAATGTCCTCATCTCAGTGGCCAAGTCACCGCCCCAGTGGCCATGTCACCCATAGGCCCTGTAACCGTCGCCTTGGCCAGGTCACAGAAACAGTGCCCTGTTATTCTTCCAAGTTGCCCTGTCATCTTCACAGTGCCCCTGTCACTGTCCCAGTGGCAATGCCCAGGTCCCAGTGGCCCTTTTCATAGACCCAGTGGCCAGGTCACAGTCACAATGGCCTTGTCACCGTTCCATTGATCCTGTTATCGTCCCATTGGCCCTATTACAGTCACAGTTGCTCTGTCATCGTCCCAGTTGCCCTGTCACAGTTTCAGTGGTACTGTACATTCCCTGTGCCAATGTCAGAATGACAGTGACCTTTTGGCGTCCTGGTGGCCCTGTCATCGTCCCTTTGACCCTGTCACAGTCACAGTGGGTTACGTAACCATCACAGTTGACCAAGCCATCATCCCATTTCGCCATTTCACTTCCAAGTCTCAATTATCCCAGTTACCCAGGTCACCGCCCCAGTGGCCATGCCACCGTCCAAGTGGCCATGTCACCGTCCCAGTTGACCACTTCACCGTCCCAGAGATCATGACACCGTCCCAGTTGACCACTACACCATCCCATTTGGTCATGTCACCGTCCCATTGGCAAGGTCAGCGTCCCATTGGCCACGTCACCGTCCCAAAGTTCATGACACCGACCCAGTTGGCCATGTCACCATCCCAGTTGGCCACGTCACCACCCCATTTGGCCAGGTCACCATCACAGTTGACAATATCCCGTCCCATTGATCATGTCACCATCCCATTGACCACGTCACCGTCCATCTCACCTTCCCATTTGGCCAGGTCACCGTCCAAGTGGCCAGGTCACCGTCCCAGAGGTCACGTCATCGTCCTAGAGGCAATGCCATCGTCCCAGTTGACCATGTCACCAACCCGGTGGGCCAAGCCACCGTCCCATTTGGCCAGGTCACCGTCCCAGTGGCCAGGTCACCGTATTAGAGGCCAGGTCACCGTCCCAGTTGACCACGTCACCGTCACAGAAGTCATGTCACCGTCCCAGCTGGCCATGTCACCGTCTCAGCTGGCCAGGGTTGGGGTCACATCACCGTCCCAGAGGTCATGTCAACGTCCCAGTTGGCCACGTCATCATCCCAGTTGGTCACGTTACCGTCCCATCTGGCCAGGTTACCGTCCCAGTTGCCATCTCAACGTTCCAGAGGCCACGTCATCCTCCTTAAGGCAATGTTGCCATCTCAGTTGGTCACATTACCATCACAGTTAACCACGTAACCGTCTCATTGGCAATTTCACTGTCCCATTGGCCACGTCACTGTACAGTGTACTAGAGATCATCTTATCTTCCCAGTTGGCCACGTAACCATCCCAGTTGGCCACGTCACCGTCTCATTTGGCCAGGTCACCGTCCCAGAGGCCACGTCATCGTTGTAGAGGCAATGTCACCGTCCCAGTTGGTCATATTACCATCACAGTTGGCAAGGTCACCATCCCATTTGGCCACTTCACCGTCTCAGTTTGTCACGTCATCGTCTCATTTGGCCGAGTCACCATCCCAGTTGGCCACGTCACCATCCTAGTTGGACATGCCACCGTCACAGTGGTAATGCTACAAGTCCAGTTTGTCCCGTCATCGGCCCAGTGGCCAAGTAACCGTCCCAGGACCACGTCACCGTCAAAGATGTCAAGTCACCGTCCCAGCTGGCCATGTCACCGTCTCAGCTGGCCACGTCACCGTCACATGTCACCATCCAAGAGGCCACGTTATTGTCCCAGCTGGCCATGTCACCGTCCCAGAGGCCATGTCACCGTCCCAAATGTCATGTCACCGTCCCATTTGATCGCATCACTGTCCCATAGGCAATCTCACCGTCCCAGTTGACCACGTCATCTTCTCATTGGCCATGTTACCGTCCCAGAGGTCATGTCACCGTCCAAGTTGGCCACGTCACCGTCCCAGTAGGCCATGTTACCGTCCCATTTGGCCAGGTCACCGTCCCAGAGGTCACGTGATCGTCCTTAAGGTAATATTACCCTCCCAGTTGGTCACATCACCGTCCCAGTTGATCACGTCACCGTCCCACAGTGGCCATGTCACAGTTACAGTTTGTCACGTCATCGACCCAGTTGGCCAACGACCCAGAGTGACTCTGTCGTGATTTATATAGATTTTCTGTGTTTTATGTGTGTCTATCTATGTGTTCGTTGTTTTTGTGTTTGATTGAGGCAAGCCGGATGACTAGCATTATAGAAAAAGCTAATCATCTAGCTCTTCCTGTGTGTTGTCAGAAAATATATTATTTTGGCCATGTCACAGTTTCAGTTTGTCACGTCATCGACCCAGTTGGCCAACGACCCAAAGCGGCTCTATCGTGATTTATATAGATCTTCTGTGTTTCATTTGTGTCTGTCTATATGTTCGTTGGTTTTGTGTTTGATTGAAGCCGGATGACCAGCATTTTGAGAAAGAGCTTATCATATTGCTCTTCCTGTGTGTTGTCAGAAAAATATTATATTATTTTGGTCATTTTTTATGTATTCTATTTCCCGCCTGGTATCTATGTTTGAGTATAGATTTAACTGCATTGATTTCAAACGTTTATATTTTCCCGTTGTAAGTAAAAATTGGGTGTCATCCAAAATGTTTAATTTTAATATTACGCTTTACTTCTAAAAAATGTATGTTTTAGTTGATTTGATTTATTCCTTTCCTCATAGATAAAAAACGTCTTCGAGAATATCTACAAAATATTTATACAGACAGTGATTATAGTACAGTAACTCCGCTACCAGATTGGGTCGGCATACACGTGAGAGACATATTCACGCCCGTGATTCTAGTTGGAGACAGAAAAGGCCACAAGAAACAAAGGTTGGAGTCATACAAAGAACTTTTCCATAAGGAAGGGGTGAAACAGAAAAAGATTATGCTTTTAGGGGAGGCAGGTGCTGGCAAGACGACGTTCTGCCAGCATCTGGTAGACGTCTGGTCTAACCCGTCATCACGACGTCAATTTGATGACGTTGATATTATAAAACAATTCCAGTTTCTGTTTTACATTTCATGTCGATTTGCTGAAAGTCATGAGACTGTTTTTAATATGATAGAATGTCAATTGTTTGATGACCAAAATAGTGAATTAAGGGATATTGCATGTAGCGTTCTACGACACAATGCAGACAGTTGTCTGATCCTGATGGATGGTTTTGATGAGTTGCAGCGCTCAGCCCAGGCTAAAACTGGTAAACGCGGTGATATAACTGGTATGCCTAGTTTGACAAATATCCAAAACTGTGCTTTGGTAACAACTAGCAGACCTTGGAAATTTTTATCAATTCCAGACAAAGAACAGGAAAAGTTCAGGTGCCTGGAGCTAGACGGTATTAAAAATATGGCTGAACTCGTCGAAACCATCTTTCAGGAGCATCAAATTGAAAACCCAGCAATATCATGTCTAATCTTTTTACACGTCATTGAAAAAAGAGGCATGACTGAATTAATGAAATTTCCCATAATGCTATTATTTGCAATAGATGTTTGGGTAGAAAAAGGGTCATTGCCGAAATCAGTTAGTCTTTGCTATATCAATATGATTGAATTAACTATATCACGATTTGCAAGAAAACGCGAAGAAGCGAACATCGAAAAATCAAATACGATTGTAGAAAAATTGTTGCATAAATATTCGCAATCCTCGAAATGTCTGCCGAAACCATTTTCAAATTTTGCTGGTTTACGTCAACATGCAGGACTGTTGCTATCTTTGGGACACCTAGCTTATGATCTGCTCATACAACCCAATGAACAGATCCTTGTGTTTCAACGAAATGTTTGTGAAAGGTATAAGTTAAACGATTCCGATGGAAGTCTGAAATACTGTTTGGATTTAGGTTTATTGGTTAAAATCGAATCAACAGTCAAGGGCTTCAAACAGAAAGAAAATTTTCAGTTTTGTCATAAAACATACCAAGAATTTTTTGCCGCGCTGTGGCTTTCATATATATACACAAAAGAGGGTTCACAAGAAATGTCACATATTCAATCTTGCATTAAAAGTTACACAGACTTAAACAATCATAGTGTCCTTATACAATTTCTGTGTGGCCTATGTCCAGAGGCAGGTGCAGAACTCTGGAAGTATGTTGCTCAGAATGACAATATTGAAATTAAATATACGAATAGGAATAAAGTTCAGAATCAGGTCCTGAGAGCAGTGAAGGAAGCCCAGGACTGCTGTGATCACCAGGGAGTTCAGGTGTATTATTGTATACGTTATGTACATATAGATAAATACACGGCAGATGAGGATGTCTCTCTGTTGTGTAAAATGATTCAGAACAACAGTTGTTACTTGAAGCACCTAACAGTGTGGGGCACATGTCAGTCAAGTTCTCAATATCACAGTCTGTTAAGTTCTGCTTCTTCTGCCATAGAATTAAAGGTACTTAGGTTAGACAATATTTCATGTCAGTCTAATGACAGCAGAGAAGACCTTCCTGTGCTAGACTTTAGCAAGCATTGTAGACTACAGGAGCTGTGGCTTGATAAGATATCTATCAGTGGTCTGGTGTTACCCAGTCAGGAAGGGTCACAACTCAGGAGACTGTTCCTGTACAACCTGGTGCTGTTACATGACAACCTGGTAAACATATGTTCCTCACTGTCATCAAGGTCAGAAATAGAAGTGATGGAACTTACCAGTCTGTCCTGTAGTCAACATCAGGATGGTTGTTCTCTTCCTGTGCTAGACTTGAGCAAGCATTGTAGACTACGGAAGCTGTTTCTTAAAAAGATATCTATCAGTGGTCTGGTGTTACCCAGTCAGGAAGGATCACAACTCAGGAGACTGTTCCTGTACAACCTGGTGCTGTTACATGACAACCTGGTAAACCTATGTTCCTCACTGTCATCAAGGTCAGAAATAGAACAGATGGGACTTACCAGTCTGTCCTGTAGTCAACATCAGGATGGTTGTTCTCTTCCTGTGCTAGACTTGAGCAAGCATTGTAGACTAGACTGGCTGACACTAGATAATATATCTATCAGTGGTCTAGTGTTACCCAGTCAGGAAGGGTCACGACTCAGGGAACTGTACCTGAACAACCTGGTGCTGCCACATGACAACCTGGTAGGACTCTGCGCCACCATCTCATCTCTGTCTTCCTTACATTTACTAATACTTATCCACATACGCTGTAATAACCATGACGGTAGTCGAAATGTTCCCACGTTAGATCTTTCTAAACAAGAATCAGACAATGTAGTGGAGGAACAGACACCAGACATAGATGTGTTGTCCTTGTCTGGTTTAGACAAGTTGAAGCTTCCTATCACGCCCTGTAGCGAGCAAATTGCTGCGTGTAGGTTCACTGTACTGAACTTACAAAAGCATCGAAATCTGATGTTGCTGAAACTTGATTCATCATCTATATCTGGTATACTTTTACCGAGTCACGACCGGATAAAAATCAAGACCCTTGTCCTTAGTGACCTAGTATTGTCACATGACAGTCTACAACAACTACCCAGATCACTATCATCCCTGCCCCGCTATGTTAGACTGCATCTAGTCAATTTGTCTTGTAGTGATCATGGTGGTAGTTGCGAGCTTCCTTCACTGTATTGGCCAGATACTGAACTGAAAAGTATGACCTTTGAGTTTCCTTTACTGTATCATCCAGATACTGAACTGAAAAATATGGACACTTATGAGATTATGACATTTTTAGATTCATTAGATGACGACAGACACTAAGATGGTAGCGAATCTGATTAAACAGCATCATGAGAAAACGTGTGTTAAACCACTTGTCTTGTTCTATTATAGTAGACTATTATATAACCAAAGTTCATGTCTGTAACTCGTGTGAATGAGTGAGCGTACTGCATTATTTTAGTAGATATAAGATACAGATTTTCATTGTGAGAGTATTATTCCACTGACTGAAATGCTTATGGCTGACTAATATTTCCAGTCCTAACCACAGCCTCAGATTTCCCTCGAAAACAAGAAAACATGAAGTTCATAAAAAAAATAATTGGCTACTCAACACAGATTGTAGTTCAGTTCTGGGAATATGTTGATTAGGACATACCTACTTAATGACACGACCCGAAGACCGTATGTCACAGATAAAGCTGTCCTTTCAGTTGATAATATTTACCTGGTTCTGTTTGCATGAAGGCTAATTTAGAAACATGCGTTTCAATAGATTTTTTTAAATTTGATAAACCTAATAAAATGATGCTACTGTTAAACATGGGACTTATCACAAAAAGAAACACACAAAAACAATGCTTTCTGCTTGTTAATAACTCTGAACTTTTGTCATCGCATATGAAAATACTATGGTTCATGAGAGTTTTGAAAGTGATCGAATGTCCCCCATTTTCTCTGGTGCAAGAACATTACAACGTTTCTGAATGTACTAGCGCACATATTCCAATTAGCGCTCACCAATGTATGAACCGTGTCCTGTGAAAACCAACAATGTGGTTTTCCAACAGGTTCAACACAAACTGTGCAGTACAAGCACAGAAGATGGCTAGAGGCGGGATGTTTCGTATTTAGAAAGAAGATGAATTGTAATTTTCGTGTAGAGAAAACAAAGGCGCTGATCGGCTTCGGAATTACTGCGAAGCTGATCTGCGCTTTTGGTTTGCGTATGCAGATTATTGGTTTTCTCATGAGAAAACCGTATTTTATTATGAAAATCATTGATGGGGCTGACATAATCATGCTGAACAATCATTGTAAATGATACTATCTATACAATAAAATGCTAATCAATTGCAGATTAAAAATTGAGCCAGGTATTGAGGCTGTGGTTAGGACTGTGTTTTCAATGTCAGCAAGAGCACAAAATGTAAAGTAAAACAGTATTCATATACATTCTAAAAACAAGAATTTATCCAAACCTCTATGCCATGTGTTTTACGTGTATCTCCCCTAGCTGAACTAGAAACACTTGATTCTCGCAAAAACACGTTTAATATGTTTCGAAGAACGAGATTTCTTATTTTCTCATTGTAATGTTATGACCGCGGAAAGATTAAAGAGGAAACATCGACGTATATTGGTATGCGCTGAGTCTGCAACGAATTTTTATTTTGAGGAAACACCGTGGCATAGCGATAGAGCGTCCGAATTCAAATTGACTCCCAATCGAGAGCCCTCGGTTCGAACTCCGTTTGGGTGCCGTGTCGTGTCCTTAGGCCAGACATTAAATCTCATAGGCACTTGGTAATGCAGGGGAAACATTGGCACCTTCCCTACCTGACTGAAAAACTGTTGAACTCCAATGAAAACAAACATAAGACCCGTTGTTCTGGTGAATAACACCCGATGCGTGAGTTAATTGCTTGATTTGTCGGTTCAAAGGCTTCAACGAGCTTATAATGATGATTGTTGGATTAATAACAATCGGTTTGCTGAGATCGAGAGAACATGCTTGTTTTGTAACGATTATGTAGAATACGAGATAAAATTGAGCCATCGCGTGAGAAAACCAACAATTTGGGTTTCCGACCAGACACAAGCCGTCTGTACAGTCACTCTGTGTAGCGAAAACAAAGACGCTGCAGCTGTGCAATTACTGCACAACTGGTCTGTGTCTTTGGTTTCGCATATGCAGATTGTTGGTTTTCTGGTGCGGGGGCTAAGTCATGTAATGTCTGACTGCAACTTTTATTTGAGCCGCCTCATGAGAAAACCAACAATCTGCAAATGCGAAAACAGAAGCGCAGATCAGCTTGGCAGTAACTGCGAAGCTGATCAGCGCCTTTGTTTTCGCTTCAAAGTTAGTACAATTCCTCTACTTTCTAAATACAAAATTTCCAGTCTCTAGCCAACTTCTGTAGCTGCACAGGCCGGTTTGTGTCGGGCCTGTTCGGGCCTGTTCGGAAACCACATTGTTGGTTTTCCCACGACGCGGCTTATTTATAATTGAGTAGCAGCGTGAGAAAACCGGGTTTTTGCCTAGGCGAAAATAAAGGTGCAGATCAGCTTCGCAGTAATTGCGAAGCTGATCAGCGCCTTCAATCAGGAAAACATGCCCGTGCAATGAAACCCCTTGAACCCCACTTTTATATAAAAAAAAAACTGGGGTTTGCAGGGGTATACCTATTTTTCTTATTTTTGCTACAAAACATAGATTGTGGGTACTCGTTAGAACCGCCTCGCTGTGAGGTGGTTCTAACGTGTACCCACAATCTATGTTTTGAGCAAAAATAAGAAAAACATAAAAAAAGTTTCTACTAAAACTTTCATTTTTTTACAACTTAAAATATTTCTGTATATTACATGGGCGTGTTTTCGTAATGCGATTCGCTACACGGATAGTACAATTCCTCTTCTTAAATCCGAAACTTTAAGCGTCTAGCCTGCTTCTGTGACTGTACAGGTTGGTTTATGTCAGACCTGGACGGAAACCCCGAAGACCGGTTTTCTCGCGTCGCGGCTCTAATGTCATTCCAAACTGTATATTCCTGTGTGCATAAGTTTCAATTCATTAGAAGAAAAAACTTGATATTTTATTATAACTATAATTATTCACTAGCCCCATGTGCATGTTTCTTAAATCTCCAAAGACAATTAGCGTTTATAACTATGTAAGTGACTTTTTTCCATGATACTTTTACGTTAACTTTTAAAGTTGTACGAAGGGCGTTCAAAAAGTTCGCGGAAAAAGTGTTTTCATATTTTTATTTTGTAAATCAGCTGAATTAAACTATTAGTTAAATAGACAAATATGATTTGTACTTATATAGCAAATTTTGCTGCTCTGGCATGAATACAATGTTGTAATTGGTTGCTATGGAAACCGTACATTACGATTACCGGCCCACTTTTGTTCATTTTTGCAAAAAGTCGATGTTTAATGATGACGTTGCCGCATTTGATAGTTTACCGTGCTTTTTCACAAAACTTTGTATGAGCAAAGTTCAATAATTTATGTTTGCGTTGAGCACATGACGTCATATAAGTGTGTGACGTCATTCATTTTGGCGTAAAGTGGCCATATTGTTTAGCGGGTATGCCTAAAATGCGACGGGAACAACGGTATTCGATAAATGGTGTGTTTCGAACGGACTATAAAAGAAAGAAACACTGCTAAGAGCAGAAAGTGCACATGGCAACAAAGAAATTAAGAAAACGGCAATCAACAAGTAGTATGCATGATTTCTACACGACCAAAAAGGCGTCCATGTCGACTCGCGCAACGTAACGTCAAATAACGTCATACTGTCGATAATGATCGTTGTGATGGAAAAGAGTAGAACTCGTGAAATACACAACATATCGAATTGTAGTTTCGGCACAATTCACCGCATTATACACACAGACCTGACAAATAGACGCCCGCATACCATGTAGATTCAAAAAAAGCTTAAGAGCTAGTCAACAGCGGCATGAATGCGTAAAGCATGACGTTGTTATGACGTTGGGTCGGTTTTACTGTCGTTACCTTAGAAACGCACGTGATTTAATGCCTAATTTTCATCCGATTTTATTCAAATTTTGTGCATTTCTTAACTATATGTTAGTTTACAACATGACAATTACAAATTTGGCAGCACTTTTCCTCCACGTTTTGAACCCCCCTCGTATATATGGAGCGCGACTGTTGATGATTGGATTTGTATCCCAAGTAGCCCGGTGGGGAAAATGCACAATCTCTTCGGTCGCGGATCCTTGGGTCAGCTGTGTGCTCGACTTGGTGTAGCCTGGTAATTGCGGCTTTTATACTGAACAGAAAAAGAAACGCAACAATAGGCCACCGAAGATTTTCGAGCTAAATGTTAAAACGACCATAATTTCAGGTTTGTTGCTGTATGTTTCCATTCATGGGATATTAGGGTATATCGTGCAAAACTGATTTTTATTTCGATAAAATTTTTTTTTTTTTTTTTTTTTTTGATTCAGTTTTACGTCCCTTTCAAGCTTTTTCACTCATATCGAGACGAATCAATCGGTAGGAGGGGCGAAAACCGGAGTACCCGGGGAAAAACCACCTGACACACCCGCAAGCAGAACATGGCTTGTCTCACATATGAATTCGTGCCCCGTGCGAGGCGCGAACCCACATCGGTGAGATGATCGAATGATCAAGTCGATAAAAATTGGTTGAGATATTTTTGTCGTCATAAATAATGCAGATCGGGAAAGACTTGCTGTGCGCATGTGCACAATACTGAACCTTTAAATCATCAAGAAACAATGTCAGCTGCTCCTTCTCTAAAATTCATGCAAAAGAAATAAAGTTCTACGACACAAAAGCTCGTAAATAAAACCATCAAAATCCCAATATGTTTAATTGAAAGGGGGATAATTTCAATCTTGTTCAATTTATTTCTTTAGCGCGTGAATAATCTGCCGAGTGGTTAATGGTGAATGTGGGTTTATAGCGGATTTAAATCATAACATGTTTTAAATGCTTGCGCATGCGCACTGTGTGTTTTACTACTTTCGGAGTACCTATGATTGGCATCAAATAACTCCGGAAATACTCATCAAATTAGAAATCGGTTTCTTGCATTCGGGTGTAGTCTGATATCTAATGCAAAAGCAGAAAATGCAATGATTTCTGATTGTATCATAGTTTGCTCAAAATTTAGTGGAATATAATTGTTGCGTTTCTTTCTTGTTCAGTATATTTCTTGCGGCGCAAACATTCGCGGGGCCTCTATTTTCACATACAAATCACTGTTCGTCTTTGCTTGAAATACAGACGGGTGGTGTGTTTTCTACTCTGTTTTCTTTAGCCCCTCACACCAGAATATGTGGGGATTTGGGTCCGCGTGCGTTGGTGGTGCGGGACACAAGGCCGTTATTGTACGGCTTGTTAACCTTTTTTGTACAATGTATTTTATAATGTGTATAATTATATGTTTTGTAAATTATTCTTTTTCATTGGAATGTACTGCAAATAGTTTTTAAATGTAAATGAGCCTTCGCAAGAGAAATACAACAATTTTGTTTTCCGACCAGGTCCGACACAAATAAGTCTGTACAATCATGAGAGGCAGGCTAGAAGCTTGAAACTTTAGATAATTGTATAATATAAATGGTACTATCTGTGTGGCAAAAATAAAAGTGCTGATCAGATGTGCAGTTACTGAACAGCTGATCTGCGTCTTTGTTTTCGCATATGCTAATTGTTTGCTTTCCCATGCGGCGGCTCAATTATATACATGAAGAGAAAAATTTGTCTGCTGTCTGGACATCAGTTTCCGCCACAGGATTCCTTTTCTCCGGAAAAGCATACAGTCAGACTGATCCATTATGTTGTGCATAGATTCATTGTATGTCTAGGATGGTTGTAGAATCAAAGTATGACTCAGCCTTGGCGTGAGAAAACCAAAATTTAAGTTTCCGACAAGGTCCAACACAAACCGATTTGTACAGTCACAAAAAACAGGCTAGAAGCTTGAAATTTTGGAAAAAAAAAAAGTAGAAGTCCGTGTAGTATGAGCTGTGCAGTTACTGCACAGCTGATCTGCGTCTTTGTTTTCGCATATTCAGAGTGTTGGTTTTCTTGTGCGGCGGCTCATATTGTTATAGTATTTCATGTTTAAGATGCTTTTTGTGAATGTTCCTTTGTTGTATATACGAGTACGTATGTTTCAGGTTCCATTCCAGCAATGTATAATACTGTATTGATTGGTTGATGGTTTCTGCTGTTTTGAATAAAAGTTGTTCTTTACCAGACAGAATTACGACCTGTTGATATCTATGCAATGTTTTTCTTTTTTTTTCTTTTGAACTTAAAACTAATTAGTCCGGCACGAATATGGCATATTTTGATTGACCTGGAAGTCAGATATAAAGTTGTTTTTTTCTTGACGGATTCTCGAAGAAACGACATTGCCATTCAAGATTCTTGATGATGACAGCCTGTCATCATTGAGCATTTTGAGAAATTAAAGATGGCGTCCAAGATGTCTAAAATGATAAAAATGCATACGGTCTACTGCACAATTTGTCCATAAAATGAATAAAAATTCTCCGTTGCCTCACAACTTTATCAGGCATCAACTCAACTCAACCATTAAGCAATGTCGGAAATTCAAGATAGCATCCAAAATGTTTACCAAATACATCTTTTCAACTATAGAAAGGTACAAGTAGGCAAAGATCAGGAAAAGGCGCAATCAGAAAAAGATTCCCACTCCAAAAACCGAGATGGGAAAAAAACAAACTAACAATCAGGTACTTATACCATGAAACATATCGTAAGCCGAATGAGCAGCTATTTTCCCAATAGGTGGCCACTCAGTTACCTTAACTTAATTAAAAAATATGAAAACATACAAAAGGCGCCAACAGCACAAAAAAAATTTAAACACCAAGACATAAAACAAAAAGAACCACCACAGAAGTATCGCCTTGGAACGATCAGTAACACAAAGTTACTGGCGGGCTTGGAGTTCAGTATACTGTTCTGAAAAGGAATGTTTGTTTGCATTTTTATCAAATTTTGAAGGGCAGTTTAAAGAGTGGTGAACCTTTTATATTTTGTAAGCTGTATAATTAACATATTTAAGATGTCATCCAAAATGTCCACCAAAACACAATTTCTTCTCTTTTTGTATATCATTGGTGTAAAATAGACTTTTACTTTTTTGTACTGAAAGTATATTGATTCATGAAGCTGAAGAACAAATCAACAGGGTTCAGATCTAGACGATATCAAAAATCAACAAAATTAGTGACAAGAACGCCGCTGTTGTTTTTTCAACTGCAATGGATGAAATAATGAAAACAAACAGTGTACCAGGGGTAATGGTGCTTCCCTGGAAGGATGTGCAAAGGACCTTTCATATCTATGCATTCTATGTGTATTTTTGTTCAAGACAGATCTGTTTCAAAGAATTGAAAATTAAATTAATTTTACTAAATTTAAAACATTGTGTTCAGAGGTCTGGTTCATAGGCCCGTAGCCAGAAAACTGAAAAAAGTCTGATACTTATTTTGTTTTCAAATGTCTTGTTTTGTATTTTAGAACAAAACAGAGCTGTTAGAATAAAAATTGAATAATTTATCATTGGAAGAGAACATCCTTAAGAAGGCGGTAGGTGGTCACCAAGAGGTACAATTTAAAAAGGAGGGGTAAAGTTTGATCTCATTTTTCAGCCACCAAAATGACTCTGGTAACATATTTGGCAGATCCGAGTTTGGAACATGCTTGCAAATGGGCATGTTTGACATTTTCAGTTAAATAGGTCAAAGTATGGAATAAAAAAATGTTAGATCCTTTGGAAGCAGTAAAACATTCAAAGCGAGAAGATGGGCCATATTGTACAATTTCGGGTAATGAACCTTCATCAGTGACCCTTTACAAAACTGGCAGTGAAAGGCAGACATTTTTGCTGCAATATCAATAATTTACATCTGTGTAGTCTAACTCAAAGACTCATAATCCCAAAGGGGCCAAATAATCAAAATACAGTTAAGATGATTCTTAACGAACAATATATTTGAAATACTCCAAATATATTCACTGATCCCAAAGGATCAAAAGAAAAATATAATCTGCACTATGAATGATGTACG
Organism: Rugalucina vietnamica; assembly: GCA_964017185.1. Taxonomy (NCBI): domain Eukaryota; kingdom Metazoa; phylum Mollusca; class Bivalvia; order Lucinida; family Lucinidae; genus Rugalucina; species Rugalucina vietnamica. The sequence goes on along the minus strand of OZ024879.1, from coordinate 54,542,819 downwards.
GGGAGACTTTTTAGGGCCGCCACACGGCACAACACCAGTTGCAGTAATAGCAAATAAAAAAATTGTTAGATCCTTTGGAAGCAGTTAAACATTAAGAGCGAGAAGAGGGGCCATATTGTACAATTTCGGGTAATGAACCTTCATCAGTGACCCTTTACAAAACTGGCAGTGAAATGCAGACATTTTTGCTGCAATATCAATAATTTACATCTGTGTAGTCTAAATCAAAGACTCATAATCCCAAAGGGGCCAAATAATCAAAATACAGTTAAGATGATTCTTAACGAACAATATATTTGAAATACTCCAAATATATGCACTGATCCCAAAGGATCAAAAGAAAAATATAATCTGCACTATGAATGATGTACGGGGAGACTTTTGAGGGCCGCCACACGGCACAACACCAGCTGCAGTAATAGCAAATAAAAAAATATTAGATCCTTTGGAAGCAGTAAAACAGCATGCGATAGTAACCTATGCTTATTAGGCATGAGAAATCTCAGGTGTTAGTTAAGCATTCGCTTAAACTAAGTCTGTCGTATTGATGTCTATGACAGTTATTGCTTTCAAACGATTCCATGAATTGTGCAATGTTTTTAAGAGTTTTAAAAAAACAAAAACTTGCAACAGTGTCATCCACAATAATTGAAACTTCTTTTGGATTTTCATGAAGTAAAAACATCATTTAATACATAAGGACATTATCGGTCTGCCAAATTATTAAAGTGTGTTCATGTCAATTCTTTTAATTGAAACACATTTATACATTTTTGCACATCATGTTTGCTTTTTGTCTGTATCAACTAATTTGTATATGAGCCTTCGCATGAGAAAACCAACAATTTGCATATGCGAAAACAAAGACGGAGATCAGATTCGCGGTCACCGCGAAGCTGATCAGCGCCTTTGTTTTCGCCACATGGATAGTGCAATTCCTCTTCTACTTAAATACAAAATTTCAAGCCTCTTACCTTCTTCTGTGGCTATACAGTCCAGTTTGTGTTGGACCTGGTCGGAATCCAAATTGTTGGTTTTGTCACGCACAGGTTCATATACCAATACTCCTTTTATTGAATTCAGCATCCTTTTTTCAACGCCATCTATACAGTGAAGTTCTTGTCAAATTTCCAATAGCATCGCTCAGAACTACACGTGTTTGATAATGCAATAAAATCAGAGATAGATAAAATGGTTCAAAAGTGTATGTATTAGGAAAATATTTATTATATCCAAATGTTTTCAACAGCTATCTTGGATTTCATATTGTACTCAAGTCTGGAAAAGGTTACAAATGGATAAATGTCAATATGTACTGAATAGTAGGATAAATAGTATTATTCATTCTGATAGAGACAAACTATAAAACAGTGCATAAAATATTTCCAGATGCTATCTTGATTTTCTCATACTTTTCAATGCTGATAGGGTGTCAGAAGTTGGATTCTCTATCGACAAGTTCTTATATGCATAAATTTATACAGACAACGAACTTATAAAAAGGTACAAGTAGGCAAAGATCAGGAAAAGGCGCAATCAGAAAGAGATTCCCACTCCAACGAACTTATAAGTCATTTTCAAGCCTACCTGATCAAAACATCTATGCATAAGAAGCTCAAATATTAATACATTGTACAGACATTTAAATTGGTCAAGAAATCGTATTTTGGTAGCCATCTTGGATGTCATTTTTATCCTTTATCCAGGAAACAAAAACTTGTCAGATATAATAATACCTGCCAAAGTTGTAAGGAAATATAACATTTTTATTCATAGTAAGGGGCACACTGTATAACATCACATAATTTTGCATTATTTTCTGACATCTTGGACGCCATCTTAAATTTCTCAGAGAGGCTGTCATCATCCAGAATCTTGAATGGCAATGTCTAACCTACAAACATATGTAAAGAAAAAAAAAAATTTACCACAACTCCAGGTCAATTTGTTTTTTTGCCGGACCAAATATTTTACTACAATGAATACAGTGACTTTTTGTATCAATGCATTTTATACAATTTTAGTATTTGCTTGACATTCAACATATTTTAGTCATACCTTGGCATGTTGTATTAAGGTACCATAGTTTTATGTTAATTCTTCATATCCTTCATGATCATTTTATTTATGGGAAAGCAAACCACATATATAGTTCCAGAGCCCTTTTCGGCTTTTTAATCTTACACCATAGCTACGCAGTCAAAATTCAAATTTATGGCTAATGAAAAACATGAATGGCCAAAACCTGCATCACAAAATTTAACTTCATACAGATTTTCTGTTAAAGCGTAGATTTATTATTGATCAGAAGTGTTTCTATTGTATTTCCATGGTTTAAAACAAATGTTGTTGAAGGTCAATCGTCACCAATGTTTGTTGTCTGGAAACTATTCTGCTGTGAAAATGATTATTGATGTTATATCTACATTTGTACATATATAAACATGTAAAATTCATTAAGATACTATTTGAGGGGAATTGGAATTCAAACGATGTTGCATTAAATAATTCCTGCTCTAAAATCACCCATTCTTCTGTAACAGAATTTATCCGAACACCAAGGTGTGTGTACATATAAAATGTTTATAGCTCATCGGAGCCGAAGGCTCACATGGTGAGCTTATTGGATGGCCATGATTCGGCGTCCGTCCGTCGTCCATCCGTCGTCCACCATTTCAAAGAACTTTTTCTCTGACACCGCTTGGCTGATCAAGTTGAAATTTTATGTGGAACCTCCTTGGATAGTGCACTGAAATTTTGTTTGCGATATTATGCTCGCGTGACCAAAATGGCTGCCACGTCCATATATGATAAAAACAAAAACCTTCTTCTTCAGAACCGGTAGGCAAATTCCCATGAAACTTGACAAGTAGCATTGAGGACCCCAGACCATCACCGTTTGATCATATAATGACGCTGTGATGACCTTGACCTATTTTACGACAAGGTCAATTTTGGAAGCATAGGCTTGTACATGGGAAAAGACGAAAACAATGGATATTTTGAAAATTGTTGCAGCCTGAGACTTAAAAGCGAGATGCAGATAACAAATTGGGTCAATGGCGGTATGTAATTAATTAAGGTCAAGATCATTTCTTGACCTTGAGCCAAGGTCATTGAAAATATCAAAATTAAGTCACATTTTCAAATAAATTTCTGAAATCTCTTGACCGATTAAATTGAATTTTATGTGGAGCGTCCTTGGTTAGTTACATTGAAATTTTGTTCGCGATATCTTGGTCACATGACCTAGATGGCCGTCATGCTAATACATGGTAAGTACCCTTCAAAGGTCTTCTTCTCCAGAACCAGTGGGCTGATTTCCATGAAACTTGGTATGCAGCACCGGGGATTCAAGTTATCACATTTTGCTCAACTGATTACCATGGGATGACCTTGGCCTATTTTACGGAAAGGTCAATTTTGGAAACAAAGGCTTTTACATGGGAAAAAGAGAAACAAATGTATATTTTGAAAACTATTGCAGCCTTAGGTATGAAAATTGCTAGATGCAGACAACTAATGGAGTCAATGAAGGCATGTAATTAATTAAGGTCAAAGTTCTTTTTTTTCATCTTGGCCCAAGGTGATTGAGATATCAAAATTAAGATTATGGTTTACTCAGATATCATTGGGCCTATGAAAATAAATTTTATGTGGAGCCTCCATGCTTATGGGGATTAAATTTATACCCGAAATCTGGGTCGAATGTTCAACATGGCTGCCATGCTCACAAATGCTCAAACATCATCTCCAGAACTGGTGGGCCAAATTTCACGAGGCTTGGTATGCATATCTGGGACCTCAGCCCATCGTTGTTTGTTCGAATTATAGGCATAGGATGACCTCAACCGATTTTACGGCAAGGTCAGTTTTGGAAACAACGGTTTGTACATGGAAAAAGAGAAAACAATGGATATGCAGTCCGAGACCTAAAAGTTGGCAGAAGCTGACACTTAATGAAAGTATGCAATTAATTAAGGTCACTTTTTGATCTGGTCCAAAGGTCATTGAAATATTGAAAATAAGGACTTATTTTTCTCAGTAACCTCTGAGCCCATCAATGTGAAATTTTATTAGAAATATTCATGCATAGGAAGAATGCATACTCATAATGGTTGCCATGCTCACAAATGCTCAAAGATCTTTACCAGAACCAATGGAACCATAATCCTGAATCTTGGTATGTAGCATCAGGAACCTTAACCCATCATAGTTTGTTAGATCACCTGAGCCGAAGGCTCACAAGGGCTCACAAGGTGAGCTTATAGTATGGTAGTCAAGCCGTCGTCTGTCCGTGCGTTCGTGAGTCCGTGCGTTCACACTTTCAATCTTGAATATATCTAATCGCAATCAGAAGCATCATTGAGGAGGGGGAAAGGTTGCATTAGGTTTTGGGCTAGGTTAGATCAGAACTCTGGTTTCCATGGCAAGAAATAGCTCCCATATAGTTATAATGGGAACAATGTTATGGCCACTCTAGCAACTTCATTTTTGATTGGATCTTCTTTATTCTTGGGAATAAGAAGGACAACCATAACAATTCGGATGAATTCGAATTTCGGCTTGGTTTGACCTCAGATTGCGGAGTTAGCTGCCCTTTAGCGCCTGAAAATCCCCATAGACTTATAAAGGGAAAAATGTTGTGGCCACTCTAGCGCCATTATTTTTCAGTGGATCTTCTTCTTTCTTGCAGGTAACAAGGACAACTATAACATGTCGGATGGATCCGAATTTCAGCTAGATCCGACCTCTGACTGTGGAGTTAGCTGGCCTAAAGAGTTTGAAAAATCATTATTGTGTGTTGTGGCCACTCTAACGCCTTCAATTTTGATCGGATCTTCTTCATATTTTAAGGTAACTAGTATAACCATAACATCTCAAATGAGTTTAAGTTTCAGCCAGATCCGACCCTTGACTGCAGAGTTATCTGCCATTGAGTGTTTGAAAAAATCAATATTTAGTGTTGTGACCATGCTAGCACCTTCATTTTATTCGGTTCTTCTTTATTCTTGTAGTAACAAGGACATCCATAACATCTCGGATGAGTTCGAATTTCGACCAGATCCGACCTCTGACTGCGGAGTTTTCTGCCCTTGAGTGTTTGAAAAAAATCAATATTTTGGGTTGTGGCCACTCTAGCATCTTTGTTTGTCAGTGGATCTTCTTCATTCTTGCAGGTAACAAGGAAAACTACAATATCTCGGATGAGTTCGAATTTCGGCCAGATCCGACCTCTGACTGCCTTTTAGTGTTTGAAAAATCAATGTTTTGTATTGTGGCCACTCTAGCGCCTTCAATTTCGATCGGATCTCTTTCATTCTTGGAAGTAACAAGAATAACTATAACATCTTGGATGAGTTTGAATTTGAGCCAGATTCGAGCCTGGGCTGCGGAGTTGCCCTTGAATGTTTGAAAAATCAATTTTAAGTGTTGCGGGCACTCCAGCGTCTTCAATTTTGATCATATTTTCTTCATTCTTGGTAGTAACAAGGATAATTATAACATCTTGGATAAGTTTAATTTCAGCAAGACCCAACCCTTGACTGCAGAGTTAGCTGCCCTTGAGTGTTCGAAAAATTAATATTAAGTGTTTTGGCCTTTGAAGCTGCGTCAGTGTTGATCGTAGCTTCTTCATTTGTGGAAGTAACAAGAACTTACAGAACATCTCGAATGAGTTCGAATTTCAGCTAGATCTGATCAATGACTGCGGAGTTAGCTGCCCTTGAGTGTCTGAGAAATCAATATTTAGTGTTGTGGGCACTCCAGCACTCCAGCACCTTCAATTTTGATTGGATCATCTTCATTCTTGGAAGTAACAAGGATAACAATAACAATATTGGATGACTTCAATTTTAGCCGGATTCGACTGTGAATATATTTTAAAAAAAACTTTGTCCAGTGATTGGACTTGTTGACTCTCAGGTGAGCGATCGTTGCCCTTGGGCTACGTGTTTAAATGATAGCCAAACGATGGCCTTGGCCTATTTTATGGCAATGTCAATTTCGGAAACTGGCTTTTACATGATAAAGTGAAAACAATGGATTATTTGGAAACTATGGCAGTCTGAGACCTTAAACGGTGTCAGTAAATGTGTGGGAGTATTCATTGCCATTTCAATATAACTAAATGTTCATAGATCCGGTTTCAGGTGAGTGTTCTCAGGATTGATGGTCCTCTGGTTATTTTATGTTCAGAATCATTTATATTAATTGTGCACATTAAAATTATTGCCAATGTACTATACAGGGATTTTCTCAGCTGTAAAAGTTGAAAATTGCATTAGAAAGAAAGACATTAACATGAAAATGTCTTATTGATGCTCAAAACATAGATTAAGGATACACATCAGAACCACAGCGGCGAGGCGATCCTAAGGAGTAACCGCAATCTATGTTTTGATCAAAAATATAAAAGCATATATATCCCTGTATACCCATTTTACTATATAAAAGTGGGATTCAAGGGGGGTATACAATTCACGGATATGTTATCCTGATGCTGTGTTTATAATTATGTGTCTAGTAGTGGCTTTGCATATCAGTACATTAAGCTGAGAATTATTGCAACACAATTCAAAAGCTGTATTATATTATGCAAAACTGCATTTTGTTTCATAATTGATTTTTGTACTTTTGTCACTTTTCAAGCATTTAAAACATTTTGTTTCATATTAAATAGATCATGCAATAAACAAATGCATTTTATTTGACTTGTATCATTTTTCATTGCCATGTTGTTGTTGTTGTTGTTCTAGTAGAGCATAACCCTTGATGAGGCGTAGATTAGGCGGCTTAATCCAATACAATGAAAAGTTCCTTTTGTACATAAATTACGCAGCTGGAACTCATGGGGCCATTTTTTAAATACTTCGTTAGCTTAACGTCATCGTTTAGACCTCAAATCTTTGAGTAAATGCTGACTACATAAGCAAATACACTGTTAGGTTTTGTTGATAAAATGTGAGAATCCTTTGAAATTGTGAGAATCCTTTGCATTTCTCACATATTTTGCAGCACAAAATAACAGTGTATTTGTAATATTCATGTTTGAAATTTTAACAAATCGTGAACCAAAGATGTTGTTAATTTTCAACACCTGGGCCTTCAGATCTTAAAATAAGGGAGCGTTTAAAGACAGGGTGTTCATGCCGGGGGTGGGGGTCTGGTTTCCAGCTTTAAGATAAACAGGTTGCTTGTCTTAGAAGTTAGCGGAGCTTACTCACAGGTAGTTGGCTAACTTTAGGGGTCATAAAACTGACCATTTCTCATAATTGGTTGCATTAAACAACGTCCTATAGCCAGGCGCGATAAGACCTGACAGTCATTTCATCAGTCACTTTAAATCACTTATATCGATGTTAACACTTCAACAGTCAGAAAAACAATGACACAGGTATACCTGTTTGGCCTTTTTTTTACCCCAGCCCTGTCTTTAATCTCTTGTGTTTTCACTTTCAATTACATATTTTTCACAAACAAGTTCTAATCCTAGTGACCTCTTTCTTAACTATGTATGCTTCTCTTCCATTTGGATTTATTTGATTTATAGAGGGTGAAATATAAACACATAATAGTGTTCATTTATACAGATGTCTTTTATTTATCTTCAACAAGATTCACTTAAGATTGGCAAAATTTGAAAACACAAAGACAGTCCATAAATCTTAATCGAAAATGCCTGGAATTCTAACATACCTCGCTTATATAGCCAATGGTTAAAAAGCGTTATATTGTGCAACAATTTCACTGGTCGAATAAGCGTGACGCTTTTTTGCAACGTTTTAACGCCAGTTGATTAAATTATGACGTCAGCTATCCCATTAGTCACGTTATCTTGACGTTAGACTGTGTGTAACGTCATTTCAACGCGTTAAAAACGTAACAAACATCTGTAAACATTTGCGGTACAGTCAAACTTTTGGCGAGATTTCTTCAGCCCAATTGTGGAAAAGTTAAAGAATTGTAAGGTTTAGAAAAAAGAGCTGTCGCAGGACAGCGCGCTCGACTGCGTCTGACTTTTGTCAAACTTAAGGCCAAACTTGACCTGTAACATACAAATTTTTGCCTTGATGCAATAAGGCAAAATCACTGAACCATGGCAGTTAACTATAACTACGCACTGTTTAAAGGTCTCACTCATATTGTGAAAGAAGTATGTTCTTCTACCGAATACAGAATACAGAATACAAATTTTATTTATAGTCGGACATTTTAACAATAAACATTAGCTATGTATAGCTATTAACCGACTTAACATTTATATCAATACATACAATACATGTAATAAAGTCAATACATACAATACATGTAATAAAGTATAAGATGAAAGCACATTTGAATCATAAGAAAATACAAACCTTAAAAAGTCATAATCGTTGCAAGCAACATAGTAAATATATATTAAACTGATAATTAATATATTATATATTAAATTGCATCATCATTTGCATTTCTTTAATACCTTTAAATAAAGAAATAGATAGTTAAATACACCTATATAGTAATTAGAGTTTCAATTAAGCTATTACTTAAAACAATATTACATTGACTATTTAAAACAAAGTTAGATAAATAATCCATAGAACCTTAAAACATCATATGAGTTGTAAATTTTGACAAAGGGGGTTCTTAAAACATTAAACAAACAGACCAATGAACAAAATTTAACAGTTTGAACAAAACGAGCATGAGCAGGTCCCTCCGCTCCATGTGCCAATTTGAGCCTTGAAATTTTCAAAATTTGATATGTCCCTGAAGCTTTGAGGCAGGGAATTCCACAATTTAGCAGCATCAGAGCGGAAGGATCTGACACCATAAGCGTTTGTCCTCACCTGTGGTACTTTTACTGTATTTGTGTACCTAAAACAATAAGAATGAGATTTATATGATAAAAGGTCATTTAAATATAAAGGTGTTTGATTGTTTAAAATTTTAAAAGCTTCCAGTGCTATTGCCCTCTGTCGTCTGACTTTCAGTGAAGGTAACCGAGATCTTTCTAGTAAAGTGTCATAGTTAGAATTGTAGTCCTGATAAATAAATCTAAGGGCTCTTTCCTGAATTTTCTCAATTTTCTTAGTATTAACTTCTCCATAAAAATGCCAGACAAGAGGACAATAGTTGAAATTTGACATAATAAATGAATAGTAAACATTTAGTTTCCCCAGTCTGCATAAATTCCTACCTATACTTTTCAACACATTGAGCTGCCTAGATGCCTTTTTACATACATTGGATATATGAAGATTAAAATTCAGTTTAAAATCAATAATAACACCCAGCTGGGTGCCGCGATACAAGGCAAAATCAATGAACCGTGAAATAAGGTCACATTGACATATAAGTACTTTTGAGTCAAAGGTCTAGTCATACTTACTCATGTGAGAGAAATATAATCATATACCCATTGAGTCTTGAGATATAAAGCAAAGTGACTAAACCATGAAATTAGGTCATAGTGACCTGTAAGTATGTTTAGGTTAAAGGTCGGGTCAGACTCATTCGTAATCTGAAAGGAGTATGAAAAATACCAACTAAGTGTTAAGATAAAAGGCAAAATCACTTTACCATAAAATAGGGTCACAGTAACCTATGAATACTTTAGGGTCAAAGGTCATGTCATACGCAAACATATCGTAAAAGAAGTATGCTCATATACCAACTGGGTGCTGAGATATAAGTCAAAAAACACCCAGCCGTGATATTAAGTCACAGGGACCTATAAGTAATTTGAGTTCAAATGTCTGGTCATACTCATTCATAATCTGAAAGAAGTATGAAATATACCAACTGCTTGTCAAAATATAAGGCAAAATCACTGAAACATGAAATTAGGTCACGGTGACCTAGGACTACTTTAGGATCAAAGTTATTGTCAAACACAAACATTCTGTGAATTAAATATGTTGACATACCAGCTGAGTGCCGAGATAAAAGGCAAAATCACTGAACCTTGAAATTAGGTCACAATGACCTAGGACTAATTTAGGGTCAAAGGTCTTCTCACATGCAGACATATCGTGAAAGAAAACCGAGGTGGGAAAACCGAGATGGAAAAACCGAGGTGGGAAAAATGCAAATTGAAAACTAGGTACTTATACTCATAAAACATATCGTAAGACGAATGAGCAGCTTTTCCAATTAGGCGACCACTCAGTTACCCAAATTTAACTAAACCTATGAAAACAGGTTCAAACAGTATAAAATTCGACTCCAAAACATAAATCAAATAGAAACACAACAGAACTATCGCCCTGGAACGATCAGTAATATAAAAATACTGGGGGGTGGGGTTAAACCATTATAAGTCTGCACCCAAACAATGGCGTCATTTGATAATAAATCTCAAGTTAACCTGAGCAAATGTAATTTCGATACGGAAAACCGCGCGAAACATAATACACTCGATAATTTGTTCCGTATAATGTCGTGTGGGAAATATGTGTTATAATGTTATCATAATATGAAACAGATGTCTCGAGAAGCGTACATGAAGTTATAGCTAAGCCACAAGGGGCGTGGGGTATCGTTGCAGTCATTCGGATTAGCATTTAAACCCGAGTTCCCGTCTCAATATGACCTTTTATTATGAGTGGGACAGTAAACAAGACATCAAGCCACGGATGAAGCAAATCAGTTGTTTCACTGAAGAACCGAAATCGGGCTATGACACATCCCCTTTCTCATTTATACGTTCACTGCTCTAAAAGGATCTCAGTTTCATTTCAGTTGATGTAATTTGCGTAAAACTGAACAGCACCATCTTGGTTTGGTGATTTCACTAGACAGCATAGTCCTGTCGGTAATTTGTGACACCTTATAAAAACGGAAGTGGAGCGAGGTTATGATATGAAACAGAGTGTGGAGTTGCTACCTGATGTATAATTAGATAGGTTAAATGTCATTTTATCGATTTAAGAAACCATCAAAAACATTGTTTTTCCAAAGGGAAATAACACAATGTTTTAACTGAAACACGTGGTTATTAATTATCGATTAGGCGATTTTTATATTTTATTTCCTGCCACGTTAGTAGAACTCGTTTGTTTTGAATTTTGACTTTGATCAAAATTACTGTAGTGGTTCTTTTTGTTTTATGTCTTGGTGTTTAAAAATTTTTTGTGCTGTTGGCGCCTTATGTGTGTTTTCATATTTTTAGTTAAGTTAAGGTAACTGAGTGGCCACCTATTGGGAAAATAGCTGCTCATTCGGCTTACGATATGTTTCATGGTATAAGTACCTGATTGTTAGTTTGGTTTTTTCCCACCTCGGTTTTTGGAGTGGGAATCTTTTTCTGATTGCGCCTTTTCCTGATCTTTGCCTACTTGTACCTTTTTATGTTAACATTAACATCCTTTATTAGCCACTGTTTTTTTAACTGGGATATAAAAAGAAAGACTAGAAGGGCGTGTTGCTGATACAGCTTATTTTCACAAAGATAACGTATTTAATATGGCCGATTGTAACGTATTTTATATGGCGTTTCATGTCGGATTTAATATTGCTTTTGATCGGTTTTTACAATGATCAATGATTTACAAATGAATAAATAAATAAATGATCAACGGATGTCTAAGCAGCACAATTTTGCATACGTAGCAATGAAGAAGTAAGCAACCGTCTCGTTTACCTCAGTTAGTTTAATATATGTCTATGTACATGACGATAAAACCTGAATCTTGATAACGGAATATAGCTCTAACATCACAAATTGTTGACTTTCGAATGCAAGACAGACATAATAGTGAACAATTTTTAAGAGAAAATGAAACACGATTTTACTGGACGTCAACGTTTTCCGATTTATGTTACGGCTGTGGTTAATCTCCGTTTTACTTTTCCATATCGGGGTGCTTTAGGGAGCAAATATATAGCTTGTATGAAGGGGGAGTGGGCTGGAAAACTGATGCAGGCATCTGACGATTCCTGGTTCCTCTACTCTTATTTCACTGAAAATTAAAATAAAACTGGTAGTGAGGGTCGAGATGTATTCCCGTGCGATTTTCGTGCTAAAATTGATTTCTTTGCTTTAAATGATTGTTTGTGTGTTATTATTATGAAAAATGATGGGGTTCAATTTTTCCGACTCCTCGAGCCAATTCTGTGGGCTCTTTTTCAGGCCATGCCCATTTTTGCGCATAAACTACACTGTTGGCACTTGTTGTGTTGTTTCTGCTACTAAAATTTGCTTTTTACCTTGTATTTTGCATCTGAAACCCCCTTTAGTAGGCTATGTAATAATAAAAACACATTTATAGTAGGTATTGGCGATGTAAGCACAATATTTCTCTAAAACATAGTGGGTGGGGTAATTTAATTGGGGAAATAAGTATGAAAATCAACCATTCTCTATCACCGGCGTATAATGACACTGAAAGAAAACAAAAACACATCAAGCAGATGAATATTATATAATAAACAGTTGTAAACATGGTATTATCTTTGCGGTGCCCATAATTAAATATATACGAGGGCCATTCTATAAGTAATGCGAATTGGCGTGCAATTTCTTCTACGTTAGAATTATATGCATTTAACCCTATTTAAGAAATAGATCAGCTCTAGCAGTGAATTGTTGAGTAATAATTCACTGTTTGGAGGTCAGTTGTAAAGAAGATCAAATCACGAGCGCGTAGCGCGAGTGATTTATCTTCTTACAACTGACCGACAAACAGTGAATTATTACTCAACAATTCACGCACTTGAGCTGATCTATTTCGATTCTAACACACAATAAACGGAATAAATGTTGCTGAAACCGTCGATATCGTTCAGCTTTCCGCCATTGCATTGCAGATATCCCGCCAAAATATTTGACTGTAATGCTGGTATTTACACACACTTATTACGTTTGTTGTGCGCTAAAACGACGTTTCACCGTCTAACGCTGCTTTGTGGGATAGCTGACGTCATAAATGCCGCAAAGTAACGTCACGCTTATTCGCCCAGTGAAATTGTTGCACAATATAACACGTTTTTTTACCATTGGCTATATAGGCGAGGTGTGTTAGAATTCTGAATATAATAAGCTAAAATCGTCAGGATAAAGCTATTGCATGTTAGATGGTGTCTATGCAGTGCCTAAACATATTATACACGAGGGTCGTTAAAAACGTAGTATAGATACAGATGTGATTTCGCGCATTGTACTGTACATGGTATGCAAAAAAATGCACACATAACATTATGAAAATACAACTTTGCTAGAATCGATCTTAATGGCTAATATAATGTAAGATTACACACTTCTGGTGAATTAAATAGCGCCATGTAAACGCGATATTGTTGTGATTTTAATAATTGTATTATAGTTTCAAATAATGGATAAACCGAAAGCCCATGCATCTTATTTAATAAAGTATCGTTAATAACATCCGAAAATGATTTAAACGTCATACGTGGGTAGTTTTTGTCATACAAGTTTACAAAAATAGGCAATTACTACGCATTAGAGTCATCTTGTTAGCTGAAAGCAGCAGAAAGACGTCCATAACTAATAACTCTAAGTGATAAATAGCAATGTATTGCAGGGTATAGTAACTTACATAGACATCGTTAATGCTATATATTTGAAGCACATTTGGGTTGTCAACTTGTCATGACATCCTCATTTTGGGTAAAGTCCCATAAAACGAAGGCAACCTCCCCACATGACTATATCTGTTGGTTTGGACGTTAAGCATCAACTCAAACAAACAACACAAAATATATATACCAAAAACACATAAATAGTGTCGAATTAATGCAAAGAGGAGTGCCTTGTTTGTGTTTCTTTGGTCACACAATTTGCACAACAGTTTGTTGTCTCATTCACGTCATTACAAACATCTGAATTGTACTATTGCATTAAAGTTATATGTATAGATTACTGGCAGAAATATGTCGGGGCCTGGATACAAACGTACTTGTCACCTTCGTTACGTCGTTACGTTAGAAAACAAGATGGTCGACTTTTTAAATCTGTGAACGTTATTTTTGCTAAAATCCAAATTATAACCGGCGAAAGTAGAATTTGTGAAATGAAAAAGACACTGTGATATTCTGTTTAACAAGAGGATTGGACTGGTACGTATTTTAACGGAATCGATTTGTGAATTTGTCTTAAAACGATTTGAAGAAATTTCAAATTTGAAAATGCCGGGCGACGTCAGTTTGCTTGAACCTGATGTTGTCGTTTACGTCGACGGAGCATGTAAAAACAATGGCCAGGCCGATCCAAAGGGCGGATGTGGAGTGTTTTGGGGAGATGATCACGAGTTAAACTGTTCCGAGTCCTTATTAGGTGAAAGGCAGACCAATAATAGAGCAGAAATGTCAGTCGCTGTCATAGCTTTGTCACAGGCGATAGATCTGAAAATTGAGAAACTGACAATTGTCTCTGACAGTCGTTATCTAAAAGAAGGGATTTCAAACTGGATCAAGACGTGGAAATTAAACGGATGGAAGACGGATAAAAAGACGGGCATCCTAAATAAAGACCTTTGGGTGTTACTGGACGGCCTTCAAAAGAAACTAGAGGTCACCTGGAGGTGGGTTGAAGGACACAGTACGTCGGAGGGGAACAACAGAGCTGATACACTTGCGGGAGTTGGAGTCGGTGAGTCGTCTTGTTTTTGGCAGCAGCGTGCGCTAGATATCGTGTCCGTTCCGATATTGTTTCCTGAGCCCTCTATCCAGTCAAAAGTAGAAGAAATTAATGTATGCAGCTTTTGCAACAAGGATTCATCTGAAAAAACCATCATATGTACTGACTGTAAGAGTGTTTGCCATTATTCTTGTACACATCTGCCGAGGTATCAACTGTATGCGTTCGCTAACCGGCATAGAAAATTCTCATGTGAAAAGTGCTTGTCTGTCCCAGAGTCTTTTGCCAGCGAAATTGATGATGAAGTGTCGGTGGGAAATACAGTCTTGGCGGGAACCACTAGTGTTGATAATCCTAAAGAAGTTCCAGCGTGTCCAGTACAACTGTCAGATGTACTTTCTAAGCATACGGAAAGCTTACAGAAAATGTTTGAAACTTTTCAATCAAATACCGTGCACTCTCTTGAGGTATCATTTGTGAGCGCCATCGAAAAACTTAGCAGGATGCAGTCAACTCAATCAAATATGGATCAACAAGCCCAAATCAATCAGTTGCTACAAGATAAAGATAAATTGATGAGAGAGAAAGATAATTTGCAGAAGCAACGTAAACATGAACCCCAAGAAGAAACTTCGCATACAGTGACAATGAAAACAGAAATTCAAGCTCTGACGCGCCAACTTGAAAAATGTAAACAAGAAAAAGACAATTTGCAGGAACGCCTACATAATTCTGTCACGGACTATGAGATCCAAAAATCAAAACTTGATCTTGATACGACGGTACTACGCCAGAAGTTGGATGTAATGTCAAGTAGAAACGAAATATTGACCAATGAATTGTCTAGACTGGAAAAAATAGCAGCTATGAAAAATGATGATGTTTTAGCACTTGAAAACGACAAACGCGATCTAAAGCGTAAAATAGACCAGCTCGAGGTGGATATTTTGTCATGGAAATCGCATGCTTCACGGGCCGATGATTCGTTACTGGTGGGATCAACGGAAAACTCTCCAGTAATTATCTCTGACAGCGAGACCGGGAGTAATACATACAGCGCGGCGGCTTCAGCACGAATCAACGTCACTCAACATAGCGCGACGTCGACGTCAGATCATCAACGTACCTCGGGGGCGGAATCAGCGACGTTCAGTCTGGCGGATAAATCGAAAGGGAACAATGCGGCGGCGAATAATCTGAATGTTTCGGCGACAGAATCAGCGTCAAAGAAAGGAAAACATTCGACACAACCTAACACCAATGAAGTTAATCGTACTGAAAGCGTAAAAGATACCGTGCTCTTAATTGGAACGTCTAATGTGCGTTTTCTTAGTACAAGATACATTGCAGGCGAACGATATTACGTACGCAAGGTGATAAAGTACACTGTCTCTGAGGCAACGGAATATATTGGATCTTTGGAGATTAATGAAAAAGTGTCCAAGTTTCTGCTTCACCTGTCTTGCAACGGTATCAAAAGTCTCTCAGCAACAGATCACGCGACGGCGTATTGCAATCTCGTTAATTTAATCAAGGAAAAGTATCCCAGTGCACAGGTGATTGTCTCCCTTGGTCTACCTTGTAAGGATCCGAAGATCTACAATAAACTTGAAATCGCAAATGCTATGATCAAAGAACGCTTATTCGGGGTACAAGGTATCAGACTGTGTGATAACAGTAACCTTTCGTACAGAGGTAAACCAGCTCATGGAATGTTAGAAGATGACGGAGTTCATGTTTCCAGACGGGGCGTGTACACATTGAACAACAATTTTCGGTCGTGTATTTACAACACTGGTGGAGAATCGGAGTCGAGGGGTTTACGGTCGAGGGGAGGTAACTACAGGAAGTTTGGCGGACATAGATCAACCGGTTATCGTGCGGGTTTCAGCAATGATCGTTCTCGGCGATAAGTAGTGGACTAAAGACGATGAAAAGAACTTCTGTTAATTTAGCCTATTGGAATATAAACTGTCTAAAATCCAAATTGTTTGATAAGTCACAAGATAATCTGTTTTTGAAGGAAATTTCATGTTTTGACATTGTCTGTTTATCTGAGATTAAGTGTAATATGGACAATATAAGTTTTGAAGGTTATCGATCTCATATTGTGCAAAGAAAGCAGACAAGAAAAGGTCATGTACACGGTGGTTTAGCAATTTTAGTTAAGAATGAGTTAAGACAAGGAGTTAAGTTTTTGCAAAACACGTCATCAGAGTACCAATGGTTTCTTCTTAACAAAGACTTTTTTGGCTTTGCATATGATATTTATATTTGCTGCGTATATTTTTCTCCAAGGAATTCTACCTATAATGTAAATTGTTCTAACGATAGTGATTTATTTGAACAAGTCAACGTTGATATGTCACAGTATAGCAAAAACGGTCAAATACTTATTTGTGGTGATTTGAATGCCAGGACTGGCCACAATGAGCTTGATTTTATTCAAAATGACGATTCGTCGTATATTCCGCTGTCCGAAAAATATTTGCAGGATACCTTTTTAGAATGTCGTAATAGCCAAGACAAACACATTGATGCAAGAGGGCGAGATCTATTAGATTTTTGTATAGAAAGCCAAATGCGCATTCTTAATGGCAGAACGTTTGGTGACACTCAAGGAATGTTTACATCGTATAAATATAACGGAAATAGCGTAGTTGATTACATGATGGCATCTGAAAATTTATTATCTCAAGTTTTGTATTTCAATGTCGGTCTTAATAGACCGAGATTGTCTGATCATTTAAAAATAAGTTGTAAAATAATGGCCAATTATTCAATACAATGTAAGTCATCGAATTTGTTGCCTTTTCCCGCAAAATACAAATGGACTGAGACTTCTTCGGAAAGTTTTAAAGATGCCCTGTGCTCTTGTGCAATTAAACAAAAAATCAAGGATTTCGAAAACTTAGATGCCAGTTCTTCGACAGAAATTTTGGTCGATAAACTTGAAAATATCATTATTGCAACTGCTGATTTTTCACTTCGTAAAAAAGTTAAGAAAAGTTCTAAGAATAATAAATCTTCTAAAAAGTGGTACGACACTGAGCTTTATAAAATGCGCAGATATCTTGATCAGAAGGGGCATTTATATGCCAAGTATCCGAGCGATCCGTTTATACGTGGATCATACTATAAATTTAGGAAGTTGTATGTCAAGTCTTGTAAAAGGAAGCGTAAAGAATATAAGGGGCATGTAATTGAAAAATTAGAACGACTTCACGAGAACGACCCAAAAGCTTACTGGAAACTTTTAGAGGATTTAAAAAGCGAAGATAAGTCTAATGCTGAACCACAGATATCACCTGATGAATGGGTTGACCATTTCTCCAGTTTAAATACTTTACAAGAGATGTTCAAACCTAGAGTTGATCAAATTTCTGATTTATTGGCTCATGAGGAAAAGCTGAAAACATTTTCCAATCTGGATTTTCAAATTTCGCCTCAAGAACTCCAAGCGGCGATAGTTTGCCTAAAAAACAATAAAGCCGTAGGTCTTGATAGTATTTCAAATGAAATGCTTAAATGCGGATTTTCGCACTTAAAGAATTGTTTGTTGAAACTTTTTAACTCTATCCTTACTAATGGATCATATCCTTCTCAATGGAAGAAAGCATATCTTTCTCCAATCCATAAAGGCGGGACCTCTGATAACCCTAATAATTATAGGGGGATTTCAATTCTTTCTTGTGCTGCAAAATTATTCAATGTCATACTTACAAAGCGCTTAGACAACTTTTTACAAGATAATTCCCTAATTAATCCGGTTCAGATAGGTTTTACAAAGAAAGCTCGTACTGCTGATCACATGTTTGTTTTAAGAACTCTAATTGAAAAATATACAAAAGATAAAAGTGGTAAATTGTTTGCATGCTTCATAGACTTTCGCAAAGCATTTGATACAGCTATTCATGATATTATGCTATATAAGTTAATAAGAATTGGAATCGCTGGAAATTTTTACAATGTTATCAAAGATATGTATGTTGGTAATTACCTAAGTGTTAAAATGCATAACGGTCTGACACAATCTTTCTTGTCCAACATTGGGGTCAGGCAAGGTGATACACTGAGCCCCGATTTATTCAAATTTTTTATAAACGATTTGCCTGATATTTTTGATAATACTTGTCATGGTGTTGATATTGGTACATATCATTTGAATTGTTTATTGTATGCTGATGATGTCATATTACTGTCACAAAATGAAACAGGTCTGCAGAACTGTTTAAATAAACTTGAAAATTACTGTACTGATTGGTGTCTGGATGTTAATTTGGATAAAACAAAAGTATTGATCTTTAACAAAGCAGGTAAATTGTATAATTACGAATTTAAATACAATGGTGAGACGTTGGAAAACGTGCGAGAATATAAGTATCTAGGAGTTATATTTTGTATTTCTGGATCATTTTCAGTTGCTTCTTCAGAGTTATACAAGAAAGCACTCAAAGGTATATTCAAACTGAAAAGTGTTTTCGGCTCTACTTATCCAAATTCTTCCATTGCCTTTCACATATTTGATCATACCATCAAACCAATATTAACCTATGGGAGCGAGATTTGGGCTTCAATGAGTAAGAATGTACGGTCAGTAGACAATATTCTTGATAAGATTTACCAGAATATGCATGGGGAAAAACTGCATACAAAATTCTGTAAATATGTATTGGGTGTACATTCTAAAGCTTCTAACATAGCTTGTGTTGGCGAACTAGGTAGATTTCCAATATATGTTGATTTTTGTAATAATATATTGAACTATTATTTTTATGCGTGTCAGAAAAGCGAAGACTCCTTAGTTGGTCAAACTTTGCTTGTTAGTAAGAAACTGCATCAATCAGGCGACAAGTCATGGTTTTTAGGTGTAAATACTATTCTCAAAGAAATAAATGTAGATGAAACAAATTGTAATAAAGGGAAATTTTCATTGAAAAATATGTATAAAGAATTGTGGTGTAATAAATTGCAAGATGAAGCGATAATCAAAAAGGGGAAATTAAGGACTTTCTATAATTTCAAGTCATTGTTTCAAAAAGAGATTTATTTAGATATTGTAAAAGACCGTAACCACCAACAAGCTCTTACAAAATTAAGAATTAGTGCACACAAGTTAGAAATAGAAAGTGGAAGATATAGCAAAAAACAAGTTAGTGATAGATTATGTAAAAAATGTTTTCAGAATGAAGTAGAAGACGAAGTACATTTTATTTGTGATTGTTCTTTTTATAACCGCGAAAGACTTGAATTTTTTGATTACATAAATCGTAAAGTTCCAAAGTTTGTTTCCTTAAGTAGTCATGATAAATTTATCTGGCTGATGACGTGCGAAAATGAAGACATTTTGAATAGATATGGACAATTTGTGTATACATGTTTTACTCTACGTGGATAAGATTATCATATGGATTTTTCGACCAGTTTGGTTATTATGACAGATATTGTTGCATCATAAATATGAATATGTTCATTGTGATATTTTTGTATTTGTGTAAATGTATATGTATATTTTTTGTTCCACTAATCAACTTAATGAGATATTTTGTTATTTTCGTTATGTTCAGCATTATTAAGCATAATTCATACCATGTTATGGTCCATGATTGGAATAAAAATATCTTATCTTATCTTATCTTATCCTTCGCAGTCCAGTTTCAAATCCGGGTCAAGGCATGTGACAGGCGTCGGTGGTCTTTGTCGCAGTTTTCACGAAACTTCCTTTCGACATTTGGGTGAAATGGCGCCGCACCATTTCCCTTCAATACCAATCAGTATCACATAACCAATTTTATTGGAACGTAGCATATAGACCCTGTAAGCGGTCATGTGGTCAGGTATTTAAGAGCTCTGTGCAGGAGTCATCCTGTGACCAATCAATTTCTTAAAGCCCTGATGCTGGAAGGCAATCAAAATATACCCATTCAGTCACAAACAATCTGTATGACATGACCATAGCTGTAAATGTGACGCTAACCATCGCATCAACAAAGCAAACTACATTATTGACCTCTTTAGCACCCTCTCCCACTCATTCTAACTCATTCTCTCTGTATTGTTTTGCCAATCGTATTTATAAACTTATTACTGTGAAATTAAGGAGATTAAGAAGCATAGTCGTCATCATGTGTTCCTCTTTGTTCTCATACAACACCCTTATTTGGACGCTGATACTGACCAATCAGAATTCAACACCGGAATATCTTACTGGTACTGGAGATTTGTTCTCCGAAGTTGACCAAAACATTGTCTGCTGCGATTACATGTACGATAGTACAATATTGGGTGGGAGTTATTATTCTGTTATATAATATCAGAGATTTCACGTTTAGAAACATACTTCAAAGCAATGTTTTAATTATTCGACCCCGTTAAGGAATATGTCTTTTATTTAGACTTCTCGTGTAAATTTTCGAAATTGTAGTACAATAGTTTGGCTTTTGTTGCCGGTTTCAAATGGGCTACTGATGAGGGTTTATTATCCAAAATTGCACAATATACTATCTCTCTTTAATGTTTTTACTGCTTCCAAAGGATCAAACCTTTATATTTTATTCATGGTTCATGATAAATAGAGATCACCAAGGTTTTTGCTACAGCAAAGAATTTAGGTTTAACCATTTATTTTCGGTCTGAACACGTTCTGGTCATATTCGAGTTCACCTTGTCTTTCCAAAAGAAACGAAAAGTACTCCAGGACACATAAACGTGTACGAAATGTCCATTCCGGAAGTCCATTGTGGTAATTTAGATCCATGCCTGTTAATAACTTAATATGTGCTTCTCCAAGACCTCAAATTGTGATTAATTCGTTTAACATTGACCTGGACGATGTCTCATAAGAACGACGAAACAAGTAACTTATTACTTAAAGCAACTCGACTTAGGATGGCGTTTTCAACGGTTGAGCGCTTGTTCTGTTTCGGTCTGTTTCACTTTCCTTCATATCCATTTGCATTACTTATTAAACGACCCTCGTGCATTATCTGTATAAGTACAGCTAATATAGCACTGCGCACACACGCTTGTTTTACTATTAAACATTTTTGTAAATCAAGTGGAAAAATGCATGTGAGTTCGCACTACTTATTGAATGTCCCTCGTATAAAAATGAAATAGTAGGTTTCTTCTTAAACAATAACACGTGCAACTTTTTTTATATTTGTTCATCTGATTTAATGTCGGTTTTTACTCTGCCAGTATATGTAAGCGAACAGACCGAACTATTCCATTGAGTTTCCCCATTAAATTACCCCACCCACTTTCAATTAGAAGCAAATGAAGAAAATATAAACACCAACTGTAATAAATTGGTTCTTTGGCATTACATAAGCCACAAAAATGATACATTCGATGCAACATACCACACAATAGTAAAGTGTTTATATAGAAACAGCTTTATTATTGTCTGCAGTGTAGAAAAATCATAAAATGGGCGTGGTTTTAAGAAAAAGCCCACAAAATTGGGTCTAGGGGTCGAAAAAATTGAACCCCATAATTTTTCAACAATATAGCCCATAAACAATCATTTTAAGCAGAAATATCATTTTTAGCACAAAAATCGCACGGGAGCAATATTTCTTACATCTCGACCCTCACTATGGTTTCCTTTAAGAACAATTAAAAAAGTTTGCATAGAGAATGGGTTATTGTGTGGTTTCAGCAACTTAATCGCCACTAGTGACCCTTTCATTCCGACAGCATGGAGCCAACAAAATTCAAATGTTACTGCATGTTTGCTAATTTCAATTGAACAGTCAAATCGTGGACGTGTTAATCCAATAAGAAACATGCGAACAACCGAACAAAGAGGACATATGTAATGTCCAGTCGATAAAACTCAGATTATCCTGAACAAAATTAAATATTGATATGGAACGGTGTAATACTTCACACACTTCAACTGTGCTTCATTCTGTTGACACTATGTTTTATATGTACCTGTAAATTTTGTTATGAACAATTGGGTGATTATCAAATCATAATATGGGATATAAGTTTTAGAAGCCTACTAGTCGCAATGGCTAAGTCACTTGGCTTATAAAATAAGGTCGGGGTATCGTTGCAGTCATTTGGATAATGATTTAAACTCGAGTCCGCGTTTCAATATGAACTTACCTATCGAGTGGGACAACACAAACAAAATCAATCAACTAATCAAGCCACCAATCAAACAAATCTCAGTTCATTATTATATCAATTTAAGACACCAACAAATATCAATGCTATTCCAAAGGGAAACAACACAATTACATTACGTCTAATACTTGGTTATTGACTTATTTTTCCTTAATATTTAGAAAGCGATATTTACTTCCCGCTACATAATTACAACTCGTTATGTTTGATTATTTACCTTGACTAAAGGGCTTTATGAAAAAGTTTGTGAGTGATTCACCTGAGTTTGCACATTGATAAAATCAACAAAAATAATAATGCATTCCTTCGCATTCCAACTTTGTCTCATTGCACTGCATTTATCGACATTGGCTTACATTTTCATAGCCAGTGGAAGCGAAATAGATTAAAATGGATCTTAATTAGGCAGCCATCTTGAAAACTTCCAAAGCATAGAACTCACTTCTCGCAATGAATAGACGCTATATAACTGGTTTGCTATAGGCAGGCTGTAAACGCAGGAGCTTTAAAACATCTTCCCTTCATTCAACATTGTTCTTTTGGGAGAAAATATCACCCACTGGACTAATAGAGGGACATATCGATTTTGAACTTGGGCTCGGAACATTAGAAATTCAAACGTCAAATTTCAACGCACAACACTTACCGTACGATGGTCTGTTAAAAAAGGCGATACTTCTGTGCTGTTGTGGTTCTTTTTGTTTTATGCCTTCGTGTTTAAAATGTTTTGTGCTGTTTGCGCCTTATGTATGTTGTCATATTTTTGTTAAATTTAGGTAACTGAGTGGCCACCTATTGGGAAAATAGCTGCTCATTCAACTTACGATATGTTTTCATGGTATAAGTACCTGATTGTTAATTTAGTTTTTCCCACCTCGGTTTTTTGGAGTGGCAATCTTTTTCTGATTGTGACATTTTCTGATCGTTGCCTACTTGAAACGCGAAAAAAGAATAAAAACGGTACAAGGAAGCAACGATCAGGAAAGGACGCAATCAGAAAAAAAAGATTCCCACTCAAAAAACCGAGGTGGGAAAAATAAATTTACAATCAGGTACGTATACCATGAAAACATATCATAAGCCGAATGAGCAGCTATTTTCCCAATAGGTGGCCACTCAGTTTCCTAATCATACAGTAACTAGAATATGATAACATACATAAGGCGCCAACAACACAAAACAATTAAAACACCAAGACATAAAACAATAAGAACCACCACAGAAGTATCGCCTTGGACCGATCAGTTATATAAAATTACTTGCGGGCTTAAATCGATTTTACAGATACCTAACCTCACATGAACTTCTGCAGTGCTTCACAGCATTTATTTAGCTGTTCGGTCCTCGTGGTGAATCTCTAGCTATTCAAAGAGTTATCATGGACAAACAATTCATGATAAATACGATGATGAATCAAAAACGAGGACTTACAGATTGATTAAGCTGCCCAAAGATAGAGATCCTTGGGCGCCAAATAACTTACTAACTCCGGAGCAAAAGAAAATCACCAGTTGAACCCCAATGGGCCAAGCAACAGACAAGAAGCTCCGACCCTAGTCAACTACAATGAATAGCTTCATGTCGGGGCCATCATAGATTCTGACGCCGACCCACCGGCGTGCAATTAAAGAAGGCAGCATAGTTGTCAATCAATAAAATTGATTGGGTTAAAAGATTGGGTTAAAAACTAAGCATGCTTACTGTCGCAAAACAATTAAGTTATATCCTATACGTCTGTAACGTGTTATGGTTTTTCTGAATTGGTCCTTCTAATAAGTTTCTTTATTTTGTAAACTAAATCACCATAAAACTCTGGTTCCGAAAGGCCCTCGCGTGAAGGGGTCTTTAGCCCAACATTAAATTTTGAAATCAATTCAAAGTGTCTGCAATACAGTTTTGTAAATGTTTTCGAAGTTTATTTTTATTGATGTCATCTATCCATGTGAACTTGATATTTAGAACACAACCGGTTCCAGTATACCTAACTCGTACCTAGACTTCTGTAGTGGTTCTTTTTGTTTTATGTCTTGGTGTTTAAATTTTTTGTGCTGTTGGCGCCTTATGTATGTTTTCATATTTTTAGTTAAGTTAAGGTAACTGAGTGGCCACCTATTGGGAAAATAGCTGCTCATTCGGCTTACGATATGTTTCATGGTAAAAGTACCTGATTGTTAGTTTGGTTTTTTCCCACCTCGGTTTTTGGAGTGGGAATCTTTTTCTGATTGCGCCTTTTCCTGATCTTTGCCTACTTGTACCTTTTTATCTCAATATTGACAATGGAAAGCTTATTACTAGGCTTTATGAAAGCAAGCAAGCAAGCAAGCAAATGTATTAGCAAATCAGCAAAATACAATGCCTTTGGCTGTACAATACATATAAACAGCAATATGACATAGATGTACAAAAACAAATATTGAAGCAATACAATGTAGTACATTGGGGTTATCAGGAGACAGCTAGAGCAGATAGAGCCTGAGCTCGTGCAATATTTGCAGACTTAATAAATCTAGCTAATTTCAGAATAAAACGGGGTGAATTTGACGACATAATATTTATAAATTTGGCTACTGATGGCCAAGAGGACCTGGTCAAAAATGATCTTCTTAAGTCAGTATACAATGGACAGACTAATAAAAATGGTATTCTGACTCAACCATGCCCATCGAGCAGAGACGGCACTTTCTGTTCTGACGTGAAAAGAGGGATGTCTTCAATTTTCCAATAGTTAACTTTCCATTTATGAGTAGCAATATTCCATCAGCACATGCTTACGGAGTATATGTCCCTCAGCTAGTTCGCTATGCTAGAGCCTGCTGTAACTACGAAGACTTTGTTGAAAGGGGGAAGTTACTCACCAGCAAATTGTAGTCACAGGGATATCGCAGGACGAAGCTTGTGTCAACTCTTAAACTGTTCTATGGGAGACACCATGCTCTTGTTGATCCCTACAGCGTGGCCGCGTCTAAACTTGTGACTGACATTATGCCAACTGCCAATAATTAATAAGGCTTTCAATTACCGGACATTCGTTTCTTACCTGATATTCATTTTCTCGGCTTTGTAATCAGTCATATGAACATGGCGGGTGCATTATAATGGACAGGTGATGCTCACCCTTCGCAAACACCTGATCACACCTGGTTTTGGGGGTCAATGCCTGTATGGCTACATATCTCGTATTCGCCAATGTTATTACGGTTTTTTGTGAACTACGGTGTCAGTTTGGGAATTTTTTCAAGATAATTAAAGGCATCATCAGGAAAACATGTCCGTGTAATCGATACCCCCTTAAACCCCACATTTTGATAGTAAAACTGGGGTTTACCGGGGCATATCTATTTTTTTTTTATATTTGCTCCAAATCATAGATGTGGGTACTCGTTAACGTGTACCCAAAATCTATGCTTTGAGCAAAAATATTATAATTATCTTTTTTCCAATGAAAATTTCAATTGGTGCTTCTGAAAAAAAACCTCTGTATATTGCATGGGCACGTTTTCGTAATGACATGCCCCTTTAGCATTTGAAATGGGGATAACTAATGTTTTTTCGCGGTAACGCGGCAATCGTAAGTCTTAACGTCATGATTTTCAACTTATGTGGCAGAGAATGAACGGGACTACCGACATTTATACCACTATTATATAATAGTAAATGTTGGTGTTATAGAAGGATAAAAAAAAACAAACAAGCAAATTATTTTTTTTTTTCACGTTTCTTTTGCAAATAAATATATAATATCAGATTGTGTGTGTGTGTGTGTGTGTTTTTTGTATGTAGAATACAATGTCACCCGAAACTCAATTTTTGACAAAAGTGCGCTTAAACATGTTCTTGCGCTAACCCCACCACTTTACGAAAACTTGTCCGTGCAATATATGGAGATTTTTTAAGTTGTAAAAATTGAATATTTTCAGTAGAAAACTTTTGATGGTTTTCTTATTTTTGCTCAAAACACAGATTGTGGGTACATTTTCTCACGTTGTGGCCCATACATCAGTTTGTGATTTTTTGTATGTAGAATACAATGTCACCCAAAACTCAATTTTTGACAAAAGTGCGCTTAAACATGTTCTTGCACTAACCCCACCACATTACGAAAACTTGTCCGTGCAATATATGGAGATTTTTGAGTCGTAAAAATTGAAAATTTTCAGTAGAAAACTTTTGATATTTTTCTTATTTTTGCTCAAAACATAGATTGTGGGTACACGTTAGAACCGCCTCGCCGAGGCGGATCTAACGAGTACCCACAATCTATGTTTTGGAGCAAAAATAAGAAAAATAGGTATACGCGTGCATATCCCAGTTTTTCTATATAAAAGTGGGGTTTGTGGGTACATTTTCTCACGTTGTGGCCCATACATCAGTTTGTGATTTTTTTGTATAATGAATCCAAACTCAAGATATGCATTTAGAAAAATCTAGACTAGCCACTAGTCTCCATATCATTACTTTTTTATTTATTTTACTGCAATTTTTAAATTCGTTGAAATTCATAATTAGATAGAAATATTTCTGACTGGCTGAAGATCGTGATGTCAAGACAAGGGATAGCACTAGCAGAATGGTATCAAAATAAAGAATCAATATATAATGAAAGGATTTACAAATACATGTACCTCAATGTATAGAAGCTAGACTAAGAAAAATACTACCTAATTTATGCATAATTTTCAAATTTTTTACAAAACCTATTTTTTTCTGCGATCTGATGAAAATTTGTAAGCATTTCTCTGTTTTTCAGCACGGGCGTAACAGAGTATAAGAGAATGGCAGTTAACAAAGAAGGAAAAACACAATAATTTAAAATTAGGTACGGCATGACAAATGTGTGTATTTGCTTGCACATAAGTTTTCCTGCAAACACATACATGTAAGTTTAATCGTTTTCACCTTTGTATAAACCCTATCAGATAAATAAAACAGCTCAGAAAAAATCACTACTTGTTACAGACGTATAGGGTATAACTTAAATGTTATGCGACAATTTGCATGCTTAGTTTTTAACCCAAACATGGTTGATAACTATGCTGCCTTCTTTAATTGCACGCCGGTGGGTCAGGCGTCAGACTCTATGATGGTCTCGACTCAAAGATATTCATTTTAGTTGATTGGGGATGTAGCTTCCTGTCAGTTGCTTGGCCCACCGGAATTCAACTGGTGTTCCTCTTTTGCCCGGACTTTCAGAAAGTTATAAGGCGCCCAGGGATCTCCATCGTTGGGCAGCTTACTGAGTCTGCCAGTCCTCGTTTTTGATTCATCATGGTGGTTATCGTGATTTATTTGTTTGTCCATGTTGATTCATTTACAAGTTAGAGATTCACCACGAAGACCGAACAACTAACTAAATGTTATGAACCACTGCAGAAGATGAGGATGAGGTTAAGGCCCCGTAAAACCGGTTTAAGCCTACCAGTAATTTTATATTACTGATTGTTCCAAGGCGATACTTCTGTTGTGGTTCTATTTCTTTAATGATTTGGAGATGAATTTTATGCTTTTTGAACCTTATGTACGTTTTCATAGTTAAAGTTAAGTTGAGTATCCGCCTACTGGGAAAAAGCTGCCCACTTGGCTTACGATATGTTTTATAAGTATAAGTACCTAATTGTCAATTTTGTTTTTGTTTTTTTTCTCACCTCGGCTTTGGAGTGGGAATTTTATTCTGATTGCACCTTTTTCTGATCATTGCCTACTTGTATCTTTTTCTCACTAGGATCTTGACATGCAATGCCATACCCACGTGGTAACGTTCCAAGATACACCCACGTGGTCACGTGCATTTGGTTAAACATGCCAAAGGTTTCTTCATTCTATCGTTTATGCATTGATCAAGTATTTATGACTGGCGGTATACAAATATGTTCTCAGAGTTTTCAAAATTCTAAACTTTGGACTCCAGCACCAGGCCAGGAGAGTGAAATTTCATGAGTTTAACGACCTCATAAAGATTTTCGGAATTCTGAATTCATAATTCGTACGGAAACAACACAGTTGGCCATTTGGACTATCGTACATGAACACCTTTTGCGGTTTGTCGACCATTAGATGAATCGAGAACATATGTCAAAGCAATCAACTGAAAACATGGCTACAACCATTTTGACAACAGGAAAACGTGCACAATACTAAGTATCACTATTTTGCAAATGTTACAAAATGCGCTAAGTACTTTATTGTACGGGGTAAAGTGAACCTATAGGGTGGAGTATTTTTACGTACATATCATGCATGATGTTGTTTATGTTGTCATGGTGTTGTATGTTCCTAATATGCCAGGTATAACGAGGTTTGGGTGGAAATATTGTTACAAGTTACAATTTTTTAATCGTGAAAGGAGGAGATTTGTTCATAGTATGATACTATACATGTACCAAAGGCGTTGGCGTTTGGACATGTTTCGCAAAAGCACGCATTCTTTGTATTGATTCCCAACATGAAAATGCTAAGTCACGTAGAACGGACAAGTTGATTTCAATCAAACACAAATCATCAACTATTTACAAACTTGCCTGTGTTTATACTAAGCATTTACCTTGTTTGAATATAAGACATTGGACATTAGAAGGTAAGTCTTTTTATGTAAAACATTTACATCCTTTTTTTACATCAATCGCAGCATACGCATACCTATCAAGTGCGCATGCTTTGTAGTAAAGAAGGGATGGTTCCTTGCTTTAGATAAATGAATAAATAATTAAATACAATAATTTAATAAATATATAAACATAAAAAGTCAAATACTTTAGTAAAATAATTATCATTTTACGAGCACAAATAATATAAACACCATTTGCTTGTTGCCTAGGCAAAGTTCCTTCTGTATTTCTTCAATCTAAAATTCAGTTACAGAAACTCAATGCATTTCTAAAATAAATATTTTTTTTATTTATTTATTTATTTATTTATTTTTCTTTATTTGTATTTCATTTAAATGTCGTTCATGTTACTCAGTGGCCACCTTTCGGGAAATTCTTCCTCGATGCGTGTGTGTTTTAAAGATATTCTACTTTTATCTGTACAGGGACTTTTTACCATTTTTTCCTACCAAGATTTTTAGGTTCGAAATAGTTGCTTTTCCTATTTATTGATTATGTTAACGTTACATTTGCCCCGATCGCCGCACGATTGCTTCTGCTGCGATCTTTCATACGATTTTATTTTTCATTTATTTAATTGTACTGCGATCTTTCCTACGATTTTTTCTCATTTATTTTCATTGTAACATGTTACATACAGCAATAAACTTTAAAAAGGTACAAGTAGGCAAAGATCAGGAAAAGGCGCAATCAGAAAAAGATTCCCACTCCAAAAACCGAGGTGGGAAAAAACCAAACTAACAATCAGGTACTTATACCATGAAACATATCGTAAGCCGAATGAGCAGCTATTTTCCCAATAGGTGGCCACTCAGTTACCTTAACTTAACTAAAAATATGAAAACATACATAAGGCGCCAACAGCACAAAAAATTTTAAACACCTAGACATAAAACAAAAAGAACCACTACAGAAGTATCGACTTGGAACGATCAGTAACACAAAGTTACTGGCGGGCTTAAACCGGTTTTACAGGTACCTAACCTCACCCTCAGCTTCTGTAGTGGTTCAGTGATAAACAAGAAATAAGAAATCATATTATACATGCATTATACATTCAATACCTTCATAAGTCAATCGTTTCTATTATATGCATATATGAGCATGTGTATTTCTGAGAAAACCATCAATGCAAATATAAAGTAAATGTCTTTACACAACATACGACAACTATAAATACAAATAGAAAAAAAAAATATACAAAAACATTAAATAGAGGGAAAAAAGAGAAAATGCAACAAAGATAATGGTCTAAATACACACACACACACACACAGAGAGAGAGAGAGAGAGAGAGAGAGAGAGAGAGAGAGAGAGAGGGAGAGAGAGAGAGAGGAGCTGCCTTCTCTTTCCAACGATTTTTTGGACATCGTATATGTAGGTGATCATGGGCTACGACGTATGTGTTTACAATTCATACCGTCATCGTACTGGTATTATTTGCTCTGGCTTTCGTCGGTGTTTTGAGGCAAAATCGTAGGAAGATCGTATGGAAATCGTAGTCTCCACAGACTTTGCGTGAAAATCGCACGGAGCCCGTGCGATGTCCGTACGGAAACCCTAAGACTTCCGACTGAGCAATTGCGGTCTCCCTACGATTGCCAAATGATAAAAGGTGGTCGTCCGTTTTTTCGTGTACTACCAAATGCATCATATGAATATAAAACGGTCAGGGCTGCAATAATGGCGTGTTTTCTTCTTTTGTAAACGTAGGTGCGCAGCTCTATGCTTGAGTGGTGGTACTTGTAGCATCAGTGCCGTCTTTCCTGAAGTAACTGTTGAAGTAAACAGAGCAGCTGAAAATGACAAATATATATTCCCCAACAAAAATGCTTGCAGCAATCGCAAGGCGGCCGCGCGAGTATTGTGTGGACGCCCTTGTTTGTAAGTAGGATTAACCACGATATCCGTAAACACTCACATAACTTAATAAACTCAATAAGTTGTCTGTATCTACCAACTTTCACCCAGATACCAAATATCATTGAGCCAACATTGCATATTGATTAGGTAATTGGAAATTGGTAATAGACATTTTTCACTTTTGAACGTAAATGCTGCTGGCGCTTGCGGTTATGACTTTCCGTGTGATGGGAGACGACTCGTGAGGGCATATTTGAGACGAAGACAAGGGACGATATGAAGAATTACTTAGTCAAAACTACCAATAGCCCGACGAAGACGAATTAAATAAGAGAGTCAAAAAAGTGAAATAGTCTAGGACGTGTAGCTGTGTAGCTCAGTAGGTAGTGTTCTTGGAGTTGAAAGCGAAAGGTCCTGGGTTCGAGTCCCGGACGGATCACTTTTTTCTTTTCTTTATTTGTCTCTCTTGTGACAAAAAAGCTTTGCAAATAAAACATATATTATCAGCTGATTATTTTTTTGGCTCATACAAGAATCATGAAATGCCCTACTACATTAAATTATTAAATCGGAAAGGAATTGAAGTTTGTAACGGCAGCCTACATGTATGTTTTCTCTTGTATTGGGAGCTCGACCGTGATTTTGGTATAAGAGCTGATCTATCCTCACGTCAATATTTCTTTCTGGGTGACATGAAAATATGAATATACTGAAGGCTTGTACAGGCATAATGTGGCTATGATAAGTTAGCCACCCTGAACGGCTTAAACTGAATGTTTTCCGCGGACGTAGACACTAACTCAAATAGTACACTGTATAGTGTACATGTAAAGATATATGTATATTTATTAGGTGTAAGACCTACAGTTCCACGTGCTGTCTCGTGAGAGAACATAATTTATTTTGGCATGTTTATACATGTATTTTGAACAGATACTCGAAATCTTTATGTTATTTATTTGGTTGATGTTTCGTTTTGAGTCCATAAGACGATAAGTGCGATATCCTAGCTACATTTTGCATAGCCATACAAATAAGTTGAGGTTTTGTAGACCTTCCACAGTATTTCAGCATTTTGAATGCGATAATTACGATTTTTGGGATGTTTTTTTCCAAGTCAAAGGCTTTCTCTCTGATCCTCATTTATTCTCTTGAATTATGCGTGATGTTTATCTGGTTGAATTCAAATAAATATAATTAAACTTCTAACTAAAACAATATCATTTTCAAGAAAATGAATGCTTATAGACTAAAAAACATACAGTTCGTTTTTTCATAACGTGCCGCGTACCTTGCTTAACCCTATAACAGGATGACAATATTCTTTACGCGAGCACACAAACAAACACACACACACACACACACACACACACACACACACACACACACACACACGCACGCAAGTTCCGTAGATTACTTCATGTCGCAGTGGTTCAGTCAGTCGCTTCGTAAAAGCACATGTCGAGAATAAATACGTACATGTAGTTGATATAAGACTGGTACAAAATTATTTTTAGGGAGCGCGGTGGCGTAGTGGTAGGGCGTCTGACTCCGAATCGAGATGTCCTGGGTTCGATCCCCATAGGCGCCACCGTGTTGTGTCCTTGAGGAAGACTCATTCACTCCTTACTAACTGGTTAAACACAGGAAGCGTTGGCTCCGTCCCGACATGACCGAATGAAATGTTGACTGGGACATAAAACCTTAATAAAAATGATTTTGATAAGAGCATCTGACTCGTTAGCTCAGGAGGTTGAGCGCGAGTAGGAAAAGCCTTTTTTATTGGAATAATTATTTTTATAATAAAAAATAAAAACTTAAAACCTATATGCATTGGTAAAATGCAAAAATAAAGAAATCCAGACAGCAATTAAACATATAAATCCTAAACAATGTTATCATATGCAATGGTAACAATGATTATTGTTGTCTTCCCGTTTAACTGTCTGATTTAATGGAACAATGAACCAGAAGTGGCCTTTGACACGACATGTTTACAAAATCGCATCATCAACCGTCATGTTTGCCATTAAAGATACATTACAGACTGTACGCGTTCAATGCGAGTCGGCCTTATAAATGCTTGGCGCGAATAAAACAGCTTCCAGTGCAGAATATTACTTTTTTTAGACACTCGTGTGTATAACTAGGGATCGCTAGTTCAATTCTGAGCTGCCCATGGCTTTATGGTGACACTATAAACCGAGATCCCGTCTGCAAATGACGATAACTGTTGGTGGGAAAACAACTATCAACTATTTGTTATCGCCAAATGACTTTTAACATACTGGTGCATGTATATACGTACATTGGTTCTGTTAAGATACATTTCACGTGTTTTTCGTGAGCACACAGAAACTTTTTTTACATGTAAACATGGCAAGATTTACGATTTGAAACATTTAGTTGATCTTTAATTTTATGTGCAGTTCTTTTTATTCTACGCCTTACAACGTTTTGACACATTTCAAGTAATATCGAGCATGGTCTGTTATCCTCATCAGAATAACATGTCCGTGAATTGTTTACCCCATTGAACAACGCTTTTATAAAGCAAAACTTGAGTATGCAGGGGTATACCTAGTTTTAGCTCACATGAGCCCTTCGGCTCAAAAGGTGAGCTTATAGGATGGCCATGCCCCTGTCAACAATTTTCCATGATCTTCTTCTCTGAAACAGCTTGGCCAATCAAAGTTAAGACTGTTTGCGGAGCATTCTTAGGAAGGGGAAACGAAATTTGCATAAATGGACCAGGTCACATGACCAAGATGGCCGTCTTGGCTATAAATAGCAAAAAAAAACATTAAAATTTTTCTTCTTCAGAACCAGAAGGCCTATGATTTTGTAACTTGGCATGAAGCATCAAACAATATTAAACGCACTACAAAGATCGGTAAGATCAACTTACATGTAGGTCGCCCATGCATTTAAATGGGGAAATAAGTTAAATGTAATTATTAAAAGGGTGGAAACTTGCTATATGATAATACAAATGGACAGATTTATTTTTATGAAAACATTAAGACCCAGGTGGTTGTCTGCTCCTGCCTGGGGGATATATACATGTATATGACTATATTATTTAAACATCTTCTCTGCAACCGCATGGCCGATCAAAGCCAAACTTCGTGGAAGGTGAACGAAAGTCTGTATAAATGGTCAAGGTAACTTGACCAAAATGGCCGCCATGGCTATGAATTGAAAAAACCTTTAAAAGTCTTCTTCTTCAGAACCAGTAGGCCTATGATTTTGAAACTTGGCATGAAGCATTTACAGAGTCTATATATGAACCAGGGATGACATTAACCTATTATAGGACAAGGTCAATTTAGGTTGCCTATGCTTCTGAAAACATAGATTGTGAGTATTCGTTCTATCATGTGTCCACAATCTATGTTTTGAACAAATAAGAAAATATCAATACATAACTGTTGAACTGAAAATTTTCATTTTTTTTGTTCAACTTAAAAAACACACTGTATTTTGCTTGTTAAGGTTTTGTAATGATATCGTCATGATGCAGGGTACCGTTTAGTGCACATGTATTACACATGCTGACGACAGATCTACAACATTTGATCATTCTTAACCTTACTCATTAGGGCCCATCTTTGCGTCCGGAATCGGGCAAGCATATAAGCACATAAGCGTCTTACTCAATCTGAATTTAAATAAATAATAAATTGAATCGGTTTGTTGATTTGGGCGTTAATCCAACAGCAAAGGTCATATGGAAGCGAGACCTCAGTTTATAGTCTCATCCGACAGACACAAGAAGACCCGGATCAAACCTGCGATCTCTGGTTTATAAGGCACTTGAAATAACCACTGCACCATGGAGGCTTGCTTAATAGGTTCAGTATAAACTTTATCATGATAGAAATCGTACTTTTAAATGTTAAAAAAGGACAAAAGAACGCATGCCCTTAACATCAACTGCGTTCGGCTTGCCAAGCAGCAATGTGGTTTGATAACTGATCCGGCTTGATATGATCTTTGTTTTATCGATGGGCCCTAGGGCAAAATGTTCCCCTGTTACATGTATATATATTAGAATCATGAATGGCGGTTCGTTTGTTTACATATAAAAGGTCGGTAAATGGACACGTGAAATGTCTGCGTGGTATACTGTACATGTATATGAATATGTGTATTCGGGTATTGTCTATCAGTGTCAGCACCATCGTATGTGCTTGCGATACAATCAAAGTCCTAACAACAAAGATTGATGCAACATCACACAACATGTGATAAAATGGAATAAAACAACCTTCAGCGCAGCAATATCGCTTTGGCAACTACCAACACCAAGACAATGAAGGCTTCGCCGTAGCCTTGCTGCCCATTGATCAGTCTTACAATCACGGGTGACACAAACCAAGTTCTGCTTGTGGGTGTGCAAGTTCTCAGGGTTCTCCCCTTTCCCCCTGTTACTGATTTGCCCGTCTCATATGAACTAAAATAATCTTGAACGGCCGAAACTTGTATAAAAAAAACGCATCATTATGATCAGAAATGAGCACAATCAGACCCTTATCTGTAATCAAGTAACAATAGAATGACCAAGAATCTATACAATTAAATTTCTCATCCTAACATAGACACCAGGCGGGAGAGACATGGCTGTCCCACACATCACAAGCAATTTAACAACACGCATAAAAAACAAAATTACTAGCTCTTTTCAAACAAGACCAGCGTCTAGTCTGTTAAAAGGGACAATAGGCGGCCCCCGTGGCCGAGTGGTTAAGGTCGCTGACTTCAGTGCTCTTGATCATTCGATCATCTCACCGCTGTTGGTTCGCGCCTCGTACGGGGCAGAATTCACATGTGGGACGAGCCAAGTTCTGCTTGCGGGTGTGTCAGGTGGTTTTTATCCCGGGTACTCCGGTTTTCGCCCCTCTTTCTGATTGATTCGTCTCGATATGAGAGGCTTGAAAGGGACGTAAAACTGAATCCAAAAAAAAGACAATACACGAGGCAATAATCTTAAAAAAACACATGTGTTAATGTGAAGACAGTATACACCATTATTTGTGAAACAAATTAATAATTTGTGCACTTTGACAGAATATGTAGTGTCCAAAATTGCTTCTACGTGTATGTGAAAATGGCGAACATCAAAAGTAAACTGCGGCGAAGTGACGCGCGACCCACTTTACGGGGCGACTGAAACACTATGCGTCCTCTACGGAAACACTTTAGAAACTCATGAAAATAATATAAGTGTGTTAGTTTGATTTTAATTTATTTATTTGAATTCAACCAGGTGAAACAGCACGCATACTGTC
Source organism: Rugalucina vietnamica (assembly GCA_964017185.1). Lineage (NCBI taxonomy): Eukaryota > Metazoa > Mollusca > Bivalvia > Lucinida > Lucinidae > Rugalucina > Rugalucina vietnamica. The sequence continues at coordinate 54,506,340 of OZ024879.1, read as the reverse complement.
ACACAGAATAAATGAGGATCAGAAAGAAAGCTTATGTCTTGCCAAATTAATTTTCTACATCGTAACCATCGCACTCGATATGGCAGAAATACTGTTGAAAGTCTACAATAAACAAAAACAGTTGTGTGGCTAGGCATATTGTAGCTACATGTGGGGTATTGCCCCCATCGCTCTTCCTACTGTCGAATGGACTCAAAACGACACATCGAAAAAATAAACATTGTTCGCTCACGAGATAGCACGAGAAACTGTAGTTTTACATCTATACACATATATATGAACATGTACACTATACTGTTTGATTTGGTGTATTTTGTATTTGTTAAAATTCAGTTTTACGTCCCTTTCAAGATTATTTCAGCTCATATGAAAAGCACCAAACAGTAGGTGGGGCGAAAACGGGAGTACCCCGAGAAAAACCGCCTGGCACACCCGCAAGCAGAACTTAGCCTGTCTCACATGTGGCCATTGTGGGTCTCGAACTCACACCAGACACAACGGTGAGATGATTAAGTGATTATGAAACAGCGCTCTTAACTGCTCGGCCACGGGGGACGCTTGCGTAATTGTTTTTAGTCATTAGAGGCGGTCAGCTTATCCTGTCCACATTATCTTTACCAGCCAGTCAGGAAATAAATGTTGACGTTAGGATCGGTCGCTGATCCGTTCTTCTGCCGAAAATGACGATCGAGTTCTCGGCTTCAATGGGTGAAAAATCAAGACCTATAAAAATCCTATACATGCGGTCTGCCTTCTCACTAGACAGTTTAATCCAGAAACTTACGATTTAGTATTAAATGCAGCAGTGAATTTTGTGATTCTTGCATTTACCAATAGACAAAATATTATTTTCTTTTTTTCCTTTTTTTCATTTCTTTTTAATTTTCTAAGCTTTATTGTCACAGGTGCGAAAAATGGAAGAAACAAAGAAAAGGAAAATAATTTTTGTCCTACCCGGACTCGAACCCAGGACCTTTCGATTCAATGTCTTACCCTCTACCTACTGAACTATTCAGCTAGGCGTCCTGGACAATTCGTTTTTTTGCGTATCTCATTTAATACACCTCCGGTGGGCTGTTGGTAGTTTTGACTAAGTAATTCTTCATATCGCCCCTCGCCTTCGTCTCAAATATGCCCTCACGAGTCGTCGCCCATCACACACAAAGTCGTAACCGCAAGCGCCAGCATACTTTACGTTCAAAAGTGAAAAATGTCTAATTGGAAATTGGTTGCGGTCGTATGTACATGATTGGGCCAATGTTGGTGTAGTAGTGCATTCACATGCAATGGTTTCCAACGTTGGCCCAATTTCGGCAAACGATCTGTTGCAACGGATCATGAAAGTGATTTTCTTTCACAGAAACAAGAGTGGCCCAATATTTGTTAGCCATTGTAATAAACGATGTACTTATACCCAGCAGGCACACAACGCTCGTTGATGTTGTGTGCCTGCTGGGATAGTATAGGATTTTTTTTTTTGTTTTCTTTTTTTTAACGCATAATAGTTTAACTTCGAATTGACATATATTTAATGAAAGTGTTAACTGTATTGACCATGTAAATGCATGACAATGCTCATACAATGGAGCATGAGAAAATACATAAAAAAACTTTCCGTTGGCCGATGGTTTGCATATCATTGGCCGATTCGTATATAATTAAATATTGAACGGTGTTAATTTGTAAGCGATTAATAAATCGTTTTTAAATCTTATACAATAAATAGACTAAATAAACAGTCCGGTCTTCTCCATAGTTTCAATTTATCAATCAATCATAAATAATCATTATGATTTATATGTAAATATCAACATGAATGATTTTAAAACCATTAGCTTAATACTTCCGTGACCATGCCATTTAAGTTTACTGTATATATATTCTGTAAATATTTAGTAAGCAATGGGAACAAATTGAAGTTAACACCTTTATCACTGTAACACGTCTTTACATAATATTGTGGTCTATCATTTGCTTCGCTGCTCCAGCCCGAGTACAATAGTACATCAGTTGTCATAGCAACGAGAAAATTTCTCAGGCATGTGATAATTTTTAACAGGTGTTTCGCATGAAGTTTTAGAGAAGTCAGTTTTGCATGTTAAGAAACAGACACTCTGAGGTTTAGAAGGTAAGTTTTAGTTATTTATTTTTTCTTTTGCATTAATTATTAAGCTCATTTCTCCATCATATTAAAGGCAGTTGCGTAAAAATATGTGATTTTATATAATGTACTTCATTGTTTTATTTCCTTTAGCCATCATACTTCGTTGTAACAAAGAGGCTTTAGTTTTAACATGCATTTCTTTAACAGCTATTCCTTTATGAGCTAAAATTCACGCGTTTGAATGTTGTATAAATGGGGCTAGTCTATGTTTTTGTCATTGTGCTGTATTTATTTGTTTGTTCTCAGAAGACCAGCCGTAAATGTAATCCAACACAGAGAAAAAACGAAAAATGAAGAGTTTACCTTCACCAAAGACAAGACACCAAGCTCGACTGTCACCATGGTGCTGCAGATCAAGAAATTGTACCGAGTGGGCATATGCGATAGAAATACATCGTCGATAGCTTGTAATGAACACATTCAAATAGTGACGGGCCAACAGAAAATGCAAAACCTCCGCATTGGCCCAATGTCGAACCAACGTTATGGGCCAAAGATGGGCCGATTACTGAGCAAACGCTAGGTTGGCCCATTCAAGATTTACAACTTTGGGCCAATCATGCAGCGTCCGATGGGCCAATGGAGGGCCAATATTCATGTATACGTGCTATCTGGGCAGGTCACAGGCTACAAAACTTCCTTAAAAATCCTATGTTTTCACATTTTTCCATTGAAAAACCTATATGATGAAAATTGACATTGCTGTAAAATAGGCCAAGGTCAAACCAAGGTCACGATCTATACAACTTTAGATGTGCCAGAGTCACTGATGCTACATCGTAGCTGGTATGACAGTTCAAATCAGGCATTGTACGACCTATGTTGGCTGCCTATCAACGGGTAAAAATAGCTTTAAGATATATGTAGAACTGTTATGTTCTGAGCTGTTAACACCTAACGTTCCAAAACGGATATTTCGATCATCTGAATCGTCGTTAGGCCGCTATGACTTAAGAAAGATTTTTAGTTTAACAAATTGTATTACTGTAACTGCTTGCCCTTATTTCACAGACAGAGAGAGCCAATAAATACTTTTATATGTATTAATATGTTCACTGCTCTTAAAGGATCTCAGTTTTATTTTTATTTCAAAAGGAATTTTAGAACTTGTTTGTTTTAAGAATTTCAGTACTCTTTAAAAAGTTGATTAGAACTATGTGACCAGTTAATTGTAATCATTGACAGTTTATACTTATCAATTTTAAATATCTGTACCACGCCGGTGAATATATATTGTATATGTAGAATTGGGCGTTTAAGTTAATACACAAGTTTCATGTTTAAAGTTTAACAAACAAAGAGGCTTTTGTAAAACTTGACAAAAGGATCTGTCAAAAAAATCAAATTTTAGTCTACATTTCACAAAAGAGATATGAATGGTTGCTTATCGTATTTTTAAACACACTGTCATCAAAATAATACTCGTAATTGACACGCAAGATATATTGTGAACAAATTCAAAGACATACAATGACTTCTTACGGCTTGGATTGCACAATGAGGCAAACAAACCTCAATAATCACCATAAAATCTTAGCAAATACAGAGCTAGACTCGGTCACAGAACAAATGAGGGTGTCAAAGTTTCTTCTGGTTATATTTTAAGCTTAGACCGCGACATGGTAATTACCTCAAACACGGACTACCAGACGGCTATCACGTTGATTCACTTTTTTTTTCACTTACTGACATTGTGGTGAATTTCTTACATCCAGGATAGCTTCATTACAACAATATCGAAAGGTGAGGAACATTATGATTTATTTATATGGTGCGGTTGTGTGCGTTCGTACGTGCGTGAGTGAATATTTGTTTGTGTTTGTGTTTTATCATATCAAGACGCGATTATGGATGTTATATTAGTCTTGTCTTTCAATTCTGGTATGCCACCATTATACAATGCGCTTTAAGTAAGCAAACAGATTTACCCCAAGAAAGGAAACAATAATGAGACTTCTATGGAGGTTACGTTTGAGCGTTGGAATGTGAAAACATCATTAACGTTTCCGGTTAATATATTGAAATAATTCCAACTTTACTAATTTCCTACATTCTGATTGGTTGTTTGGAAGACTTTATACTTCGATAAAAGTAATGCGTAAGAATACTCTGTTTTCACCTTAAAAACGGCGCGACGTTACGTGATTACGTGACGTTTCTTCAAAGAAACGTTGACGTCACAAAATCTAAACGTCATAAAAACAATGGATGAACGCGTTATGAAGGCGTCGAAATGAACATTTGGAATTTTTATGAACATGGCCGCTTTTTCTTTCAACAGAACATCGAACGGTAAGTCTTTTAATCCTCTTGTTGTGTGTTGAAATTTGACGTTTGAATTACTAATGTTCCGAGCCCCACTCCAAAATCCTTATGTCTTTCTATCGGTCCAGACGGCGATATATTCTCCCAAAAGAACAATTATGAATGAAGGGGAGATGTTTTAAAGCTCCCGCTTTTATAGCCTGCCTATAGGTGTCAGTTATAGCTTCTATTAATCGCGAGAAGTGAGTCCTATGCTTTGGAAATTTTCAAGATGGCTGCCTCATGAAGATCCATTTTGCTCTATTTTCCTTCCGCTGGCCACAAAAATTTCAATCATTGTAGACAAATAGAATCCATCATGGGTGGTCAGTGGAGATAGGAAAATCCCAACCCGAGGGTCCACCCGTTCCAGTGGGAAACGAGGCTCGCCGAGTTTCCCACCGGAACGGTGGACCCGAGGGTTGGGATTTTCCTTTCTCCACTGACCACCCATGATCGATTCTTTTTCTTACATACCCCGATTAAGCCTAAATTCATTTTCCCGGTAACGTCACCTGGTACCGTGCTTTAATTAACTCAGTCTGATGACGTTGTGTTTATTGCGGATATGACGTCAAATGTAAATAAATCGTTGTCAAATTGAAAAGAGATGCAGTTTTGATTTGTTTTTCGTTGAAAACGAGTGTGAATCAAGAATATACCCTATGAATTCACACCAATGTAGTCTAATTTTGTTGAACAATATTGCTGGAAGCAGCTGCTTTGGGCTAGAAACGATCGAATTTAGTCGCGTGCTTTTCTTATCTTGTATGAGCAACCAAGCGAGCAGTGTAAGATAGATTTGTCTACCACCGCTAAAATACCGGAATTTTTCTATCTTTATGAAAGAGGTATGTAAGAAAAATGCAGTGTAATGAGACAAAGTTGGAATTATAAGGAATGAATTATTATTTTTGTTGATTTTATCGATGTGTAAACTCAGGCGAATCACTCACAAACTTTTTCATAAAGCCCTTCGGGCTTTATTTAGTTTGTGAGTGATTCGCCTGAGTTTACACATCGATAAAATCAACAAAAATAAAATTCATTCCTATAATGTTTGCATAAGTGACTTATCTTAACAATATGATAATAAAGTGATCTATATCAACTGTATTAAAGTGTTTATCTCAAAAGTAACAAAGTGTTTTGACTCCATCATGAAAATATGTCCATGAACAGTATACCCCTCAAACCCCACTGTTACATAGAAGAAAAAAAAGTGTTTGTCTGGGTATCCAAAATACAGATTGTCGGTACTCGTTAGAACCGCCTCGCCGCGGTTCTAATGTGTACCCACAATTAATGTTTTGATCAATTATTAAAAATATCATTTTTTCCATTGAAATTATTATTTTGTTACAGCTGAAAAAAGAATTATTTATAATGCAATGGCAAGTTTTGGTAATGCAAATGTATCTAAGTGTCATATCAAATATCCGATTGTTTTAAATCTGAACAGTATCAAAGTCTTTTATCTCAACAGTATCAATGTGTTTTATCTCAGCAATGTACATTGTATAAGTTTGTTATCGCAACAGTATCTTGAAGTTTTATCTCAATACTATCAAAGTGTTCATGTGAACATTATCTTAAACATATATAATTGTTATCTCAACAGTATTGCAGTGTTTAATTCTGAGAAAACATACGCCATTTATCCATTTTAAAGAGCTTATTTCTAGTGATGGACGTATGAATTGTTCTATGTATGTCTTTGTTATTTTCAGACAGACAGTACAAGCAAAGATGAAGCCACACACTATACTCTTTATCTAAGAAAACATTTTATAATCGACATAGAGACAAAGATTAAAAGCTTAAATGATGTGAATACCATTTTGAAAATCTAACATCACACATTTATGTAGGATCTTAATATTATATTTAAAAAAGGCAGACATTACGGTCGTCAGAAAGGATGTGGGCCTCATGTACATAAAAGAAGTATTTTATTTCGTCAACTACGCGTGACACATATCGAACTGTGGTTAATGTAAACAAATTAATTTCAGGCAGCCGCTAATTCAATCACAAACAATTATAACAGAATAGATCATTGACCTCAATGTTTAATTTGCAATAAGTCGTTATCTCTAGGGCGGATGTTTGCGTAATAGTATAAGTGTTGACCTTGATCAAGATGCATTTATGCTCCATAGTATGGTTAATACACAATAAGCGTTAATCATGTCCCGACATGACTTAAGAAAATGATTGTACGAGGAGACGTTAAGATACAACAGAAAAAAAAAATGGTTAATGTCAGTAAATTACTTTGACGATACTGTCTTTAGACAAGCAGTTGACAGGCTGAACCTGACGTCTTTTTATGGCACATAGGCAAACAGGACAGCCCTAGATATGGCATCACATATGTTAATATGGGTTAATACAAATGGCCAAGAAAACCGAGTAACCGATTAAAAAGGGGAAATTCCCTGTCTAAAAAACCTTGATTTCATTGGATAGTATAATTCTATTTATCAAATAGCTGTGGTGTACTACAGGATGTAATCTGATTCTGCCGTCGAAATGAATATAACACTAAATTCCATTGCTTTTATTTTCTCATCTTCCCAGATCCTGAATCTCAATAAACTCGGGTACATTGAAATTATTTTTATCTAAATTCGAGAGATATAATAATTACATGTTCATGTAATAACCCCATGTTGATGCTCACCAAGCAAGGCCCCATTTAGATAATATTAGTCTTTGTATCGACTACCCTCTTGAAAGCTGCAGAATTTCAGTAATTCTCTTTGTCTCTGTTTTGCCAAATCTAAAGGGTCACTGACGAGACTTTAATAGTCGAAACCGCGGTATGGCCCATCCCCTTTCTCGCTAATATGGTCACTGCTCTTAAAGGGTCTCAGTTTTAATTTTTGTTTACTATATATTAGGTTTTAAATTCAAACTGCTGCTGGCGTTTTCATTAGTTTCGTTTAAAAGTAGCCAACTTGTTTTTCGTTTCCCAATAAAATATTAAAATGAGTACAAGATGTAAGGGGCATTTTTTCTACATTATTCTTTATTTTAACTATTATTTTCGTTCCCTTATGTAACCTACTGCATGACCAAGGGTGGGCGATTCATTTAACTTAACTAAACACAACACGATATTCATTTTCTTAAGTATGAGTAAGCTGAATTTAAATGTTTCTTCAAAAGATGATGTATGAATAATTGCATATCGTATTTCAAATATCATTGTCAACTAAATAATAGTTGACACGCAAGCTATATTTTGAATAAAAACGAACGAGAAAATTAATGAATGCTAGTTTTGCATTTCATTTAAAAGACGGGAGCATATACATATTAAATGATCGCAAGATGCTTGATAAATGTGTCTTCTTACATTTCAACCACGTACTTGTGTAATAATAATACAGACTAATACAGATTTACAGACTGATGAACTTAACTTTTTAGTAGTTTATACAGAATGTTTATCTGATCTGACATGGACTGGTCACGTCTAATCTGACATGGACTAATCACATCTGATCTGACATTGATTGGTTAAATCTGATCTGACATTGACTGGGTACATCTGATCTGACATTGATTTGTTACATTCGATCTGACATTGATTAGTTACATCTGATCTGGCATTCATTGGTCACATTTGATCTGACATTGATTGATCACACCTGATCTGACTTAGATTGGTCACATCTGATCTGACATTGATTGGTTATATCTGATCTGACTTTCATTGGTAACACCTGATCTGACATTGGTTGGTTTCATCTAATCTGACATTTGTTGGTTACATGTAATATGACTTTGATTGATTACACCTGATCTGCCATTAATTGGTTACATCTGGTCTGACATTGATTGGTTACATCTGATCTGACATTGATTGGTAACACCTGATCTAACATTGATTGGTTAATTCTGATCTGGCATTGAGTGGTTACATCTGTTCTGACATTGGTTGGTTACATATGATCTCACATAGACTGGTAACAGCTGACCTGACATTGAATGATAACACCTGATCTGACATTGATTGGTCACATCTGATCTGACATTGATTGGTCACATGGTCACATCTGATTTGACATTGATTGGTAACACTTGATCTGACATTGATTGGTCACATCTGACCTGAAATTAATTGTTAACACCTATTCTGACATTGATTGGCCACATCTGATCTGACATAAATTGGTTACATTTGATCTGGCATTGATTGGTCACATCTGATCTGACATTGATTAGTCACATCCGATTTGACATTGATTGGTTACGTCTGATCTGATATTGATTGGTCACATCTGATCTGACATTGATTGGTCACATCTGATCTGACATTGATTGGTTACACCTGTGATAGTTCTTAAACATACAACGAAAATGTCAGCAGACTTAAGATCAGCTAGCTAGCCATCCGGTACTCTGGTTCCACATTCGCTGGAGGTATAACACAACACAAATGGGAATAGCCCATCTAAGTAGACTTATACATTTAATTGCATTGTGTTTATGCTTTTGTGTAGGACTGATGCTTGTGTGGATGGGTAGGTATGTTTGGAGTTTGATGGGTGTGTGGGTAGGTGGGTGTGGTTGTGTGTGGGTTTGTAGGTGGGTTGATTGATATGTAGATTTGGAGAAAAAATTCGGAGATGAATGTTTGTAAGGGTAGATGGCTGGATAGATTGTTACGTAGACAGGGAGATAGTTGGGTGTGTGGGTTTGTAGGTTGGTGATTTATATGTAGTATAGGGGATTGATGGGTGTGGTGGTAGATCTGTGGGTTCGTAGATAATATACAGTTTACAAAGATACCTCAATATATGAGGCTGGTGCAAGGCAGTGTAAATTCTTGCAATACGACATAATAAATTTGAGGCAGTCACTCACGTTATTAAGTCATGTCAAGAGGCTTCAATATTTTAATATTAAACCTTTATATTTTATTCAATATGGCCCATACTACCTTCCCTTGAACGTTTTTACTGCTTTCAAAGAATCAAACGTTTGTATTTTATTAATGTATCTCATCTCAAACCAAACATCTGCATGCCTTCTTAGATAAGAATGTTTCATTTTCAATATATTCTAGCAAAAAGGCGAGTACGGGCATACTTTGAAATTTTGCAATAAATATCAGGAAAAAAACAGTATTTTTACCGGTGAATTATTAAAGTGAATAAGTTTATGAAGAAAAAAAACCTGCTTAAGTCTACGCACTCGTGATACCCGCTTTTACCTTAAGGGTAGCGTTGTCTCTATGAGGTTTGCGAAGTCTGTAGCAGAAGCGAGTTAAAGTGACTTGCTTTGATCTATTATAATGTCTGGCAATTAAAGCGCATTTAAATTACGTCTGTTGTGAATGCAAATTTGTAGTGTACACACAAATTGGGAAATAGCTGCTCACTCGACTTACAAAATGTTGCCTGAGTGTAAATAACTAATTGTCAATTAAGGTTTTTCCTACCTTGATCTTGGAGTGGGATTTTCTTTCTGATTGCACCATTTTCATTACCATTGCCTACTTGTACCTTTCTAAACATGGCATTGAATAATATTCATAGAGCTGATTTCTAACGGTAAACTTGTGACGATGGTCTTCGTTTAATGTGTTCAGCTTTCTATGATTCCCGTCCTTGAATAGATGGACTTAGTCTAGCCGATCACGCCCTGATATGAATATTTTAGTTGCCTTCTTCAAAGTTATCTATTTTACACACTAACCTGTTTTGCAAGCTATACACATTTTCAACATAAATTATTGCTCATATGACAACATCACGCACCCTACCATTATAGAATGCTTTTCGCTTGAATACGCTCACTACAGTTGTACTTTGCACACTTACGGCCAACAATCGGTTGCAACGTTAAAACAAAATAAATAAAATAAATACAGGCCATTATAGTGTACAAATAAGATGAAAACAAATAAAAAAATGTAAAAAATGGGATTCGAATGCCTACAAGAATATAATCGATACCTTCGATCCACGGTCTTACTATCACGACTATGACATTAGCGTAAATTTATTGTGGATTCTAAATGTATTAAGCATAAAAGGGAAAACTCTTGATTCTCCGGAAAAAGGCGCACACTTTCCGGATTGCTATTTATAAAATGATTACCTATTTCGACGCTGTAAATGGAATGTGCGACCTATTGACATGACAATCAACATTGCGCGGATTAAAGAGTAACCGATCACACCCAGGTATGAATATTTAAGTTGCCGCCTTCACATTTACCTATTTTACACAGCAACCTGTTTTGCAAGCTATACACATCTTCAACATAAATTATTGCTCACATGACAACAACAAGTACCATACCAGTAAAACATGCTTATCGCTTGAATACGCTGAGTAAATTTGTGGCTTTATGATAACTAACGTCCAGCAATCGGTGGAAACGTTAACGTTATTCAATTTGATATTGATATTTATTAGCCTTATCTAATAAAGAAAACTGACTGTCATATGTAATTTGCTTTTGGAAGTACAATTCTACAATCAATTAAATTCGTGTTTTATGCATAATTTTCAAATATGTATACAATTCAACTGCGCAACTCCTTCTTCCAAGTAATATGATATACTTGCTGTTCACAAATGAATAATTTTAAAAAGAGTATAATAGAGACTTGACGGTTTAAGTAGGCGGTGGGCAGGATAAATGCATATTACACTAGTAGGTCGATTTCAGTATTAAAATTGTGGGTAAAATGTTAGGACTTAAAATTGTAGGGGATAATATAAATGTTTGAAAACTATAGACGCACATCAAAATATCGAGACATATATTTCAGCTGGGAAAACAAATAGAGTTAGTGTGATATTTCCATCATATGATCCACTCAGTAAGTTAAGCTTCATTGCACTTTGTGCACTTTTTCGCAAAACAAACACGAACAAATAAATTGCTTTTTTTCTATAACGCCAAAATTTATTTTAGATATACAAGTTTCAATTTTCCCGTTAATTCTCTGTAACACAATTTAAAAATCACGACGTTTAGACTTACGTTTGTCGCGTCGCTCTGAAAAAAAGCTTTGGATAAACCGGTTCGTGGTCATTACTTACATTGGTCATTTCTTACATCGTTCTTTAGGTTTTTCTCTACAGCATTGAGCAACGTAGTACTAAATTTAAAATTGTACGGAACTACAGAATTATTTGTACTAGCATTTTAGACACATCGCATTTAATGCAATAGAGGTAATGATAGTAGAAATTCTTGACAACAAGTTGGCTGTTTTTCAAAAGCCCCCAATATGTTTCGCTTAGAGAGTGAAAAAAAAAATAATTAAGAATAACAAATAAATTACAATTACGCGGTGCTATTTTCAGGAACAAATTTATTTTTATATGTCCAAAATATTCGTAAATATTCGTAAATAGATGTAACACGCAAGGATTGAAACAATACCACGATTAAAATTGGTTGTGACATCTATTCAGAATCACTATGAACAGCCCCACATCCATTAAAGAAATAATATTGTCTGCGCATGTCCATATTCTTCGAACAATGGACCGTCTGCTATGAGGTGTCACTATCCTGTTCAGAATAAAGCGTAATACCACCCTGTGAAACGGTCCCAACACCGGGAAACGGTAGTTTGATGGGTGCGACTGAATTTCTTGTTTTCTTCAATGTTATATAAATGTTTGCGACGAAGTCAAAAGCGCATCTAATAGAAAATTAACAGGCTTTTTCATTTCTGCTTGAATGTAAAGCCGTTTTATTTTTGTATAATTTTTCCAAACATTCAATTTGAAGTTGGTAAACGCGGTCCAGCTAAGGTCTATTCGGCCGATTTCTACAGTAACGGTTCGTGTTTTCCAAAATACGCACAATATGCAAAAAAAAAAATAGCATTTTGCAATGATTTTGTTGCATGATTGTGGGACGTTTTCATCGTTTTCGATAGTTTTTCCCCCAAAAAAATATGCACCGGAAGAATTTTATGGCAAGAAAAAAAAAATAATAAAAAAATAAAAATAAACGCCGGTTACCACGGTTACCACGGTACCAGAATTACCTGGATTGATTGATAGATGGGCATTTTGTATCCTTACAAGATGCGGACAGCATCACTTGTTCGTGTCCTGCTTCTGATTACATGCCTCTTTTATGTAGGTTTCGAGAATCATACGTTCAGTGGCATGAACATCAAGTCTATAGTGAAGAGCTTCTTATGAAACAATTCCGTATTGTGGTATTGTTATAAGATAGAATATGTCTCATTGTAGATAAGGAAGACACCAGCCGGTTTTACTCATTTCTAATCAATCTACTGTGTCTTCTCTCTTCAGGACTGACTCATTTAGCTGTTTCTAACAACTCCAAACAAACTAAAAAAAACCCCAAAAAACAGCAACATGTCTCACATAAGTTAAAGTTTAAGACTTTTAAATGCAAAAGCCATATTGTAAAATAACTTCTTAGTCTGGCTTATTTTCAAGTATTGTTTTCAACAGAATAATAAAATATAATTTGAGAATGAGTCATTATTAACCCCTTACAGATCAAGAATAAAAAGATTCCCAATGCTTTCAAACGCGCATCTAAAATAGTTCCATTGAAGACCGAGTTCCAAGAGAACTAAGAAGTCCAGTATCTGCTGAAAAAAAAAAAAAAACTTCTCCTCATTTGGGTAGTTTCAAAAAAGGCCCGGTCCATTTTGAGGCTTAAGGTCCCAGTGAGACTGTACTGTATGCATGGAAATTATCAAGTGATATACCAAAATAACAAATATCCAGACGAGCCTTATCTGACAATATCTTTCTATGATGTAATACTGCGTTTACTCTATGTTCCCGGCGATCACGGCAGCCACGTTTCAGACCACCGTGATCGAAACGGGATAAACGAGAGGCAGCGCAGGGGAACGGGATAGGCAAAGGTAGCAGGCCATGATAACCGTGAACACCGTGACAAAGTTTTTGACATTTTGAAAATCTGCCACGGCATTCACGGCGGAAATGAGAGACATAATGGGTCGGGATAAAACGGGCTGAACGTAACACACCGTGACAGTACGTCACGGTACGTAGGTAAACTTGGAGGCGGTCCGTTGTGCAACGGGAAGCTAGTGAATATCCCGGCAAGCTATGGACCTTCCACGTTCAGCTGCGTTTGACCAAGGTCGTCTCACGTCCCGTCCCGTTTCCTATGGAATACTCAACAAGTTTTGTTGCGTTAAGTTACGGTGCTTTACGATCTTTGACGGTGTTGACCCCATTCTACTACGTATGTCAAGTTATGTAACGGTTATCACGAAGTTTAAAGATACAAAATAGCACATACGCGAACAAATTCCTTCATATTGGAGCTGTCACTATAGTGAACAATAGAGACCATACGCTGCACTATGCCATTGAGGAAGAAATAAAATCCCGAACATTCTTTATCAACTCTGCTGTCGGTTGTTGAGGAGTGCGATTGTTATTTTTTCAAAGGGCTTATTCATAAATAAAATGCACAAACACGCTTTAAATTGCATGGTCTACGGTTCATCTGAAGCTGACCTTGACAGAACGAAAAAAGTGTTATGCTTTGGTCAAAACGCAACTGATCGCATAAGAACGTAACAGGCCGTAACAGAACGTGCTAATAATCGTGATAGTTCGTGGATAACCGTAACGTACCTTATCGCCTCTGTGACACACCGGATTTTCACTACTACGGCTTGTTAAGGATATCGCAATATAACGTAAGGAAACTTAACAGGACGTAATAGATCTTGAAAACAGAGAAATATTTAACCAAAGGACCATGGCACGCTACGTTTCGAACAAACGGGCACATAGTACAAACGCAGTATTACTTTATAAATACAAAAGGTATGCAGATATTTGATGTAAGGAGTGCAACATTTTTGTGTGACATGTTTCATTGAAGTCAAATTTGAAAGCTACCATACTTTATCAAAGTACGAAATAAAATTTGAAGAATACAAAATATCACACATATGAATATAGAAATAAAATAATGAACAATACAGCCACTCTGGTATTTTCAGATTTTTATATCACCGCGCGCAAATCAACTGGAGGTAAAACTATAAGGAGTGTAAGATTTAAAGGTTTTTGGTCAACAAATTTTTAAACTTGTGATTGTCATTTACTTCTTTCTGATCATACTAAGCTCAGGCCCCCAATCAGTTTACATAACATACGGTTTAGCTCTGTCCCTCGTTTACTTGTTATGGGTGTGTTGTTGTTGTTGTTGCTGTTGTTGTTGTTGTTGTTGTTGTTTTAATGTAAGTAGTGCATTTTTCCACTTTACTGCTAAAACATCAACGAAAGGCCATAATTGCTATGAAACGTCCTTCATATTTTATTGAATCTCTTCAATATATTCAATTAGAGGCATTACGGTACAAAAAAGGCCAGATTTGTCTGTCAAATAACAGTTGTAGTGTATTAACCCAATGTCACACTTTAGAGCCATTTTTTAAACTGCCCATTGAAAAGATCTTGTTTGGTTTGGGGTTTTTCCACAAACGAGTTATTCCATTTCTGATTGGTTGTTTAGTGTATTTCGGGTAAAGCATTCCAAAAAACTATATGAGGCAATATACGGTTACCATTAGGTGCATGTGTGATGTAACAGAGGGGGGGGAATTATTTATTTGTATGTTTGTTAGTGCTTTGAAACGCAGAATGCTTGTTTTCTATTGCAAAAACTCGTTTGCTGTTGAAATGCAACTGATCTCTGTCTATTATGAGAAAAGAACCCCATGTTAGACAAATATCTTTATTTGCAATGAGCGGTCTTTGTGTCTATTGATAATCTGAATTAGACAGTAAACAGTTTACTTGTTCAAAAACGTAATCGAATCTTGAACTGATAAGCCCCACGAGTGCTTGACACTTAACAACCTTTTCAAATACTTTGCCAGTCATTTGCCAGTCATTTCTGGTATTTTTTATTCCAATAAGATCCTATCTTCTGCAAAATATTTGGGAATGTTGACTAATAGTATGTTGCCTATGAAGGTTGTCTCTCCAAAAAAATCCAAGAAACATTGTGTTGTAATTTATTTTCGGTTAACCAAAAATCTTTACTTTGCTTAGACTATACTGTAAATTACCACGGATATTGCAGTTTTCAGTAAGCTATATTAATTAACTTTACTTTAACTTTAATCAGCTTTACTTAGCTTCATTTTGTGGATTTGTTTTATTTCTTTGATGCCTGCTAGTCTAGACGAACCCTGTGATACCGCATAGTGACCACTGGAAATGATCTGATTTGTCAATTTGTTCCCTAAACTCAAGTAGAGGTTACATAATTTCGCGTAAGCTTATAATATGTACGTTCTGACACGATAACTTGTTTTAATGTTTTGCAGGTAAACAAAGGGCACAATGGATACAGCGCAAACAAGACAAGACGATAAAGAATTGAAACAACAAGTATATATTTATTTACATGACTAATACAAACAAAATTGAATACGAGTCTCACTTTGCATTTTCATAAGATACGGATGTAGAACGTTCATATGTTACTGATGCGAAGCATGAATATATATATTTAGAACAACACGGATTCCAAAGTTTCTCTAACCAGAGTCCGCAGTGCTGTTGGAGAACCATGCCCTGATGAAAAAGTACGGTATACATCAGGGTCTCTATAGAAGGGGTCAAAAATCCTTGTCCTATGTTCAAAATTCCTGTATATCAGTTTCGTATTTACTCACCTAAATAACATACATTCAAAATTTATAATTAATGGCAATTTACCATAATCATGTTATTAATTCTTTCATTTTTTCTATATCAGAACATGCTAAATTATCCAGTCTACATTAATAATAGTACTATAGTTTGGAATTCATATCTGTTTTGACTTAATATGCACCACAGTGTGCATTTTCACAATTTCTGGAACATAGCTCAATTTATTTTGTTGAAAATTGTATGAATGTGAAGCTGATATGATGCATTGCTTATTGGAATGTAATATATATCTTTAATTGGGTGTTCACGATTTTTACTGTGATAAATTTACTTTTGAGTAAGTTTTTAACAACTTCTTACACTGTCCGTATATATGGTACTTGACATACCTGAGTTTTTGATTATTGGAAAAATCAATGCATAGTTTCTTTACCCCTTCTATAGAGACCCTGTATACATGCAATGATTCAAATGATTTACTAGTACTTTGGGAACTATTTCCTCTATACAGCTGAGTACGTCAATGTAGTACATTGGACTACAAACCTCTAAATAATACACAGGTATATACATAGTTTCAAATACGATACTTTGGGAATTTTTCTTCCATACTGAGTTTCTTCCATACTGAGGGCGTCAGAATGATACATTGAACTATAAACTTCAAACTGTGGTATACAATAAACCGCTTTGGAAATTATTTCTTTCAATCAGCGATGGTAATCGGCGTACCACAAATTGACATATAAACATTAGCACAATGGATATCGTGTGTGCAAGACAATAACGCTTGGGCAAATAAAACAAAAACGTATAAATTTCTACAATACTTATGCAGTACGTTCAAAATTCACTAATACCAAGAATGAACATCTGTTTAGAACAACACGAATTCATTCAAATAAGATAATTTGGAGGATATTTCTTCCATACAGCTGAGGACGTCGAAGTTAGCAGACCAAAAACTGACATTGCGGTACTAGTTTCCTTCTGTTATAAGTCTATTGGATAAGAGTTTTCTTCGTCACTGAAGCAGTGACAACATTAAGTCCTTTGAATCATGGGATTTTCTCGCAATGTACATTGATTAAGTTAGCTCATAGAAACCTGAAGTTTACTGAAGCAATTGTGGCATAGTTTAAAATATCTTTGAGTGGAAGGAAAAAAGAAATTGATAAAGACAAACAGTGGAAACTGTCACTTCCTAATATCGCACCAGATTGCATAAATGAGTACATGTGGATAAACATTAATATAGGCAGTACTTAGAAACCTTAAGTTTTTATAAGTTGGAAAAATTTGCATCATCAACATTAATGAACAAAGAATTGGAATAAAATTAATTAACGAAACAGATTTCAAGGTCACGATAGTACAGAGGAAAACATTCAAACATGAGTACCCTCCAGAGTCGCCTCCAGGATCCGGACTACATTAACTGGGTCAAAGCTGGACTCTGTCTGATTCACACAAAATCGGGCCTAGAGGAGTTTGCTGAAGCAGCTAGCCAATCATTGCACCAGAGTATACTCAATTATATAATCCCGACCTTTGCCAGTGCTGCCAAACCCATATGTGGAGTCAACATTTGGAGACAGAAATTGATACCAATATGTTCAGATCCATACTGCCAAAACTTCATCAACGAGGTCATTAACATCGGCTTCGATCCTAAGCATCACTTTACCGTCAATCATTGGAATCTAGGAAATTGTGATACAGGGCTATGGCACAGTCATCATTGGCAGGTTGCCAAATTGTTTATGAACAAGGGTCAAGATCGTAAGCATGTGCAACCCAGTGAAACGGACATGAGTGGGATCATTAACTTCTTGTCCCACTGCAAAATTCCAAGAAAAACAGTGACAAACATCGGTTTGTTTGATAAGGTAAGTACATGTATGTTACCAATCATATTTAGATTATTTGATTTCGTTTGTAGACAGATATCACGCATTCACCGTCAATCATGGGAATCTCGGAAATAAGTAATACTGGACAATGGCACAGACATCACTGGGAGTTAGTAAAGCTTTTCATGAATCGTGGGCAACTGCCGACACATGTCATGGTTTCCCAAACAGATATGAGCGGGATCCTCAATTTTATTTCCCCTTGCAAGGTACCAAGGCTGAAAATGGTCAACATTCTATTGGTTGATGAGGTTTAGCTTTTTAGCTCACCTGAGCCGAAGGCTCATAGGTGAGCTTATAGTATACCCATGGTCCGGCGTCCGTCCGTCGTCCGTCCGTCGTCCACAATTTCAAAGATATTCTTCTCTGAAACCGCTTGACCGATTGTTCTCATATTATACATACACCATCTACAGGTAGGGGGAAAGAATAATTGTGTTTTTTGTTTTGATCGGATAAGAACTCTGGTTGCTATGGCAACTTATGCTTCCCATAGACTTATAATGGAAAAAAGTGAAAATTGCTAGTTTTTGCTGTCTTGTTGGAGATATTTGAATTGTTTTTGCAGAAATGCTTATTGAGTAGTTCTCTACGTTTCATTTGACTTTTGTCCTAATCCTTCATTTTGATTGGTTGCAGGGGCCCCATATAGGGCAAAATTTCGAAAAACATTCAAAAATCTTCTTCTCAGAAACTGTCAAGGGGATGAAGCCTGTACTTTGTATACATGTTCCTGACAGTGGCCTTACATAATTTGTGTTTTTTATTCCAGGCGGATAAGAACTCTGGTAGCTATGGCAACTTAAAGTTTCCATAGACTTATAATGGGAAAAGTGGAAATCGGCTATTTTTCCGCTAAAATTGCAGACATTTGAATTTTGTTTTTGCAGAAATGTTTATTGAGTAGTGCTTGACGTTTCTTGCGAGTTTTGTCCTAATCCTTTATTTTGATTGGTTGCTGGGGCGCCATAAATGGCAAATTTTTGAAAAAAAAAAATCAAAAATCTTCTCCTCAGAAACTGTCAAGTGGATGAATCCTGTACTTTGTATACATGTTCCTGACAGTAGACTCTACATAATTTGTGTTTTTTATTCCAGTCGGATAAGAACTCTGGTTGCTATGGTAACTTTAAGTTTCCATAGACTTATAATGGGAAAAGTGGAAATTAGCTATTCTTTGAAAACTACAGTCCCGGTAAAAAATCAACAACATATTCCTCTTTTCTCGGAGGACCCTAAGCTATTTTTCTCGGAGAAAGAACGCTAAATTTCTCTTTTCATTAAGATATTTCGCGTTTCGTTCAGTTCGATTTCTCGGAGAAACACCGAGAAATTTCACCGCGACCGCAGGTATTAACCGGTGAAAACAGGTAAGTCCAGATTTACCTGTTCGCGGTGTTTCTCGGAGAAATATTGTGCACGATTGTGAAAATCGATTTTAACATATTTTTAACAATTAAAGAAGTTTTAGACCTTTAACTGATCAGTATTTATAAGTGTTTTTGTATATGGCACCTCAAACAGTTTGACACGTTTTAATAAGGCACATTAATTACTGAGCAAACATTCCACAATCTTCTTCACTGGTTTCCGTTTATACGGTTGGTCAGGCATGACTCGACTCGCATTTGACATACAAATTAAGAAGTACTTTGTTTCATCTCAATTATGTCTTTATCCAAGTAGTTTCATTTGTTTGAGCTAGGAAACATAAAAGCAATAGGCCATAAACATGTACGAGTATAATAAGTAACCATTTTGCGCATTCTTTAATTCATATTGTAATGAAATAAATGTTTTCTGGTTCTGGTTGTATGTCAAGCTATGGAAACGTGCATGTAGAATGAAATGGCATAATTTCATCACATTGTCAGCTTATGGAGCAAGCTATTTTTGTAAAATTTTATTGACCCGATTACCCTGCAGCGATCTTCTAACTCCTATACAACATTCTCGATGATAAGGATACACAGTATTTAACTAGCACAAAGTTTTGTCAATGCCTCTAAATCACTCGTTTATCAGGGGCACTGTTCGCATAAACACTTTTTTCATACCAAATTTATGACCAAATCTTCACATAAGAATAAGGCGGATAACGAGAAAACAATTTATAAACTTTCCTTTTTTTAAGCATCTGTTTTTCTTGCTAAATGCATAAACGCAAAACCTATTGCCATGCATAACGACAACTCCGCCATGAACATTTTGTGTTGGCGGCATGTTGTTTTTACAAGGTGCGGTCCGAAATGTCAAGTGCATAGGAAAGTGCATGATACATGGTGAAAAATGACAAGTAAAGACAATTTATCAATTACTGATAATTGATAAATTAATTTATAATTAATCGAGTAAATTAACAAACGCATTTACATGTTCATGTGCTTTAAACCCATATACATTGTATGAGGTATTCCTCAACATATTTACACACATCATGATAACATGTCCATGTAATGTATACCCCACTTTTATATGAGCCGCGCCATGAGAACGCTGGACTTATACTCATGCGATAATAAAGGCGCAGATCAACTGTACAGCATCTGCACAGCTGATCAGCGCCTTTGTTTTCACTACTCGGCTAGTACAATCCCCCTACTTCTTTAATCTGATATTTCTGTACCCTATGGCTTGGCTCGGCTGTACGTTACATGTAACGTGGCCAAGCCACAGCAAACCCCGTCGATGGAAAAACATGCTCATCCACCAAGGGTGGTACCTAACACTTACTCGATTCACAAAGTCTCGAGTTTGAAATTTACATATTTTCAAGGGAAGCTATCCCGTTACATGATTAAGATGTATAGATATGAATTTTTCA
Organism: Rugalucina vietnamica; assembly: GCA_964017185.1. Taxonomy (NCBI): domain Eukaryota; kingdom Metazoa; phylum Mollusca; class Bivalvia; order Lucinida; family Lucinidae; genus Rugalucina; species Rugalucina vietnamica. Next base: position 54,485,453 of record OZ024879.1, on the reverse strand, counting down.
CCGTATTCGATCTAATAAGTGCACTTGTTCCAAAAATCGCACATCCTGATCGTTTCCGAAAAACATGTGCAGCTCGACTAGCACACAGCTCAACTGGCGTATGGATATCTTACATCAAATTTACACGTTAAATCGCATTAAAACTTAACCTTTATTAATGTTTGCGTAGAAGGCAGGAACGGATACACTCATTTTACACGAAAACAAATACATGACCTTATATTTTGGTGTCAGTTTTAAAAATTACCGGGACCGTCTACGTATACAAACTTTAATATGCATGTGCATGAATAGAAAAATCACTGCGCAATATTGCTGTTACTAACGTCCTTGTCCTCAGCCACGGTTTTGTCGGTACGTTTTCGTCGCTTTATGGTACTGTACAAGTTTGGGATGTCCTGACGTTCGAAATGGGCTACACAACATTCGTATTTGTAAACCCTTCACTTACAAAAACTACCGAAACAGCATCCGACACGCTATGAACTGCAGATACTTGAGTATGTATGTTTTGTATGTTTGATGCATCCACATTTATATCTCGATGTCGTAACACAAATGACGACAAAATAATGGTGAATACGTAAAAGAAAAATAAAATAAAAATACTATCATAACTGACATTGTCCCAAATTCATGTACATGTAAAGAAAAGTTTGTATATTTCAGCCACTTACTTTGATGCACTGTGTGACATATCCTATACAAAAGTATTTGCTGCACATAATGCATTTTTCATCTAATAATATCAATCAGATTTAAAGAGGGAGCGAAATAAAATTTAAGACCATTAAAATTTCTCGACTGTATATACATGTACATTTACAATGTTCCATACAAACCGCAATTCTGCACAAGGTATAACAAACATGTAAATGTATTTATGATGTTTTCCGATCTCTCCTTCCGAAAGCGTTGCTGCCTTTTGTGTCGATGATGTTTTAAAGAAATAATTTCATATACCGTAACTATAAAATTACGAAAACATGCCCATGCAATATACAGAGATGTTTAAAGATGAAAAAAAATGAAAATTTTCAGTAGAAATTATTCATGCTCAAAACATAGATTGTGGGTACACGTTATAACCGCCTCACTGAGGCGGTTCAAACTAGTACCCACAATCTTATGTTTTGGAGCAAAAGATAAAAAAAAATAGATATACCCCTGCATACCCCAGTTTTGCTTTTGATGGGATACACATTGTCCATGAAATGTTTTCCTGATGTAAAATGTTTGAACAAGAATGATTCTAATGATGCAAATGCATGTGCGTGAATAGCAATGTATGGACATGTACATTCATATCTACGTGATGTATTTAGCCGTCAATTGGGAGTAAGTCATATGACAGTGTTGGCTGCACGGTCGGCATTTTTATTTGCTTGACTTTTTATTTCACTTTACGGCAGACAGCTTCCTTATCATATGAAGGAGCAGTGTCAGCTTCGTGTTCATTAGAGAATGTGACACAAGAACATGACTGTGTATGCCGAAACACACTTCCTGGTAATGCTGCAAATTCTACCACTTGGCCAAATCAGTCAACAGTGATTTCTGTAAATTTTGTTGACCATTTATGTATGTTAATACCATGCAATATTACTGGTGAAAGGGCATCAATTTAGGCGATCCCATAAGTTCATGATTTAAACGGCTTTGTGGTTGTTCATGGAGAATAACTTTTGATGCAAATTCTTTCCTACTACATGTAGTCTCGATCTAAACATACAAGTATATATACATGTACATGTACATGTACGAATGCTCAAATTATTTGCGATTTATATGGAACCATAATCTGAATATTTGATAACGGTTACGTTAACAGCTTACCAAGAAATGCTGGCGGACAAGTAACGTCGGAACATTTAATAAGACAGGCCGCGATGGTTTTACATGTATAGATAGTGCGTTCGCTTCGAAAAAAAAAAAAAGAGTTGCGATTTCGATCTCCGGCCGGTATATTCATGTTATTTTGATAACTTGTGTTTATCCTGACATAATTAAAGTAAACCGCCTGTTAAATCATTGCTATTGTACATAATTAAATACCTTTGATCAAATGTCATTAAACTTATTTATTCATTCAATGAAAATGATTCTGATTATCCACATAGTCACTTGAAGTGTGGTAATTTTATTCTTTGTCGGAAAGGACAATGCTCAAGGCGCGAATTTTTAATGACGCCCTTGATTTTTTAAATGATTTTTTCGCTTCCATTCTTCTGTTCAAAGATCGAATAATCATGGATGATGTGAAAAGCAACACAAGTGACAAAGGTCATCATAAATTTTAATGTAATCAAGAATATATTTATGTGGATTATAAGCCATCTAAACAAATACGTAACATCTGCAAGCTTCATACTTGCAAATACTTAATATTTTTTTTTTTATTTATTGTTTTATATTTATTCAAAAATTATAAACATGCATTTGTCATTTAAATTCCTCCGAGAAACTCTGAGAAAAAGAGTTTTATCGATAAATCCAGGTAATTACCTTTCTCGGAGAAACACCGAGAAATTTCACCGAGAAACACCGCGAAATTTCGCGCTGACGATTTCGTCTACCTGGCTTATTTCGCGGTGTTTCTCCGAGAAATAAAAATTTCGCGTTTGCCATGGTTGCGGAGAAACGCGGAATATGTTGTTATTTTTTTACCGGGAGTGTATTGCAGCCTGGGATCTGAAAAGTGGTAGATGCAAACAACTAATGGATTAGATGAATGTATATGATTAATTTAGGTCAAGGTCATCTCCTGACCTTGGCCGGTCTGTCGTCCATACACACTTTTCGAAGATTATTTTCTCTGAAACCACTTGGCCAATCAAAGCCAAATTTTATATGAAGCATCTGTAGGAAGTGGGAACCAATGTGTATATAAGTAATCCAGGTCACATGACCAAGATGGCCGCCATGCCCATATATGGTAAAAGCCCTTAAAATATCTTCTTCTCCAGAACAGGTGAACCGATTTCAACGAAACTTTGAATGAAAAGGTACAAGTAGGCAAAGATCAGGAAAAGGCGCAATCAGAAAAAGATTCCCACTCCAAAAACCGAGGTGGGAAAAAACCAAACTAACAATCAGGTACTTATACCATGAAACATATCGTAAGCCGAATGAGCAGCTATTTTCCCAATAGGTGGCCACTCAGTTACCTTAACTTAACTAAAAATATGAAAACATACATAAGGCGCCAACAGCACAAAAAATTTTAAACACCAAGACATAAAACAAAAAGAACCACTACAGAAGTATCGACTTGGAACGATCAGTAACACAAAGTTACTGGCGGGCTTAAACCGGTTTTACAGGTACCTAACCTCACCCTCAGCTTCTGCAGTGGTTCACAACATTTAGTTAGTTCTTCGGTCCTCGTGGTGAATCCCTAACTAGTCAATGAATCATCAAGAACAAACAAATAAATCATGATAAACATCCTGATTAATCAAAAACCAGGACTCACAGATTGAGTAAGGTGCCCGACGATGGAGATCCCTGGGCGCCGAATAACCTACTAACTCCGGAGCAAAAGAAAAACACCAGTTGGACCCCGGTGGGCCAAGCAACAGACAAGAAGCTCCGGCCCCAACCAACGAAAATGAATAGCTTTAAGTCGGGGCCATCATAGAGTCTGACGCCCGACCCACCGGCGTGCAATTAAAGAAGGCAGCATAGTTATCAACCATGATTGGGTTAAAAACTAAGCATGCAGACTGTCGCATAACATTCAAGTTATAACCTATACGTCTGTAACGTGTTATGATTTTTCCGAACTGAAGAGAAAAATCATTTATTCCTTTAAGTTTCTTTAATTTGTAAACCAAGTCACCATAAAATTCAGGTTCCGAAAGGCCCTCACTTAAAAGTGTCTTTAACCCAACATTATATTTGGAAATCAATTCATAGTGTCTACGATAAAATTTAGAAAAGGTTTTTCGAAGTTTATGATACCGATATCCCTGTTGGAGAAGTTTTGCCGTTAAACATTTATTTCGAGCGTTGAAGTCTGTAACATGATTGCAGACTCTAGCAAACCTAATAAGTTGCGAAATGTATACACCATAAGAAGCACGACGAGGAACGTCACCATCCAAAAAAGGAAAATTTACTATATCAAAATCAAAGTCATCGCGCTTATCATAAATTTTAGAAGAAACAAATCCATTTGCAACAGAAAGATGTAGATCTAAAAAGGGGGCTTCGGTATCTGAGACATTAGCTTTGTTCAACTGAAGTTCAGGTGGATAAATTTGATTGACCATACCTTCAAAATAAGGGTTGTCAATGTTCAAAAGGTCATCGAGGTACCTAGATGTGGAATTAAAAGCCTCGATAACATCAGCTTGATTATCATGGTTAAGAGAATCCATGAAATCTCTTTCGTAGCAGTATAAAAATAAATCAGCTACGAGAGGTGCGCAATTTGTACCCATCGGAATTCCAACAATTTGTCTGTATAACTTGATCCCAAATCTAATATAAATATTATCAAGGAGATAGGATAAGGCGTCGCACACATTCTGACATGACCAAAGGGTATACCGACTTTGGTCAGAGGAAGTGAAAAAAGCCTTTCTGTCATTACATGCCAAATAAAGTGAACCATAGTTTTTTAATGCCCTTTTGAAGGTCCACTCTATCAAATCCAGAAGTTTTTCTTTAATTAGATTATGTGGTAATGTTGTATATAGAGTAGAAAAATCATATGTGGACAAGCTTGTCGCACGGAACCCTCTACACTTCAATTTACTGAGCACCTCACCAGAATTTTTTATTGACCAAAACCAATTTTTATTTGAAGTTTCATACACTGTTTTGAAGTATGGATGACTCAAATACTACAATGTATATATAATTCATGACCCTGTGGTGACCTTGACCTATTTTATGGCAAGGTCAACATAGGTCGTCAATGCATTTGAATGGGGAAAACTTTTAAAACGTCATTTTAAGTGAAAGTCTTGCAGGAAATGGGCAGTAGGACTGAATTTTAATGATTCTAAAAAAATGGACCCCAAGGGCTCATCTGCTTTTAAAATGTTATTTGAAGGGGAAAATCAGCAGGAAATTGGCAAATGGACAGAATATTGATTATTCTGAAAAAAAGAAAATGGCCCAAGGGCTTCATCTGCCCCTGCACTGGGGTTAAATACCGTAATATTCAAATATGTTTATTGGTATATGAAGCAGATCTCAGGTGAGCGTTTACAGGACCATTGGTCCTCTGGTATTATGTTACCATGCATATGTTTCAACTTTTAAGAATTTTAATTGGTTGTACTAGTGTTTTACGAATCATACAACAGATGATGTCATATGGAGACAAGTCCTTAAGGATTTTACAGTTACAATACAAAAATACAATCTCCGTGTTAGAGGATGACTTGGTTTCTTTAATGTTTCAACGAAATGTGCTAGTGATATACGTAGATTACAGCCAGAGAAGGTAAAAGTAAGCAATTATCAGGAAATGACGCTATCAGACAGACATTTCCACGCACAAACAAAACGAGGCGAGAAAAACGTTTCAAAATGTACCTGCATTCAGCATATATATGTGTATATTCTTTGAAAGCCGGTAGAGTATAGTCGCATAACACGGCAAATTGTGCACTTACGTATGATATTCAATGCAAAATAAAAATGAAATCTGAGGGCAGTAAAACATAATGAGAAAATAGCTCTAGAAATAATAATTATTGTTGAGGAGGAACATTCACTTTTTTCTGTGGTTTTTACTCATAACGTAAACGTTGCAGAAGTAAAACAAACAATATAAAATATTCATATGTGAAAGCAAGCATAAAATGAATAAACTATCGAGCATTTTTGTATGGTAAATGCTGAATATCCAAGTTTTTATTCAGCTATGTTAACTGTATGCCTCCTGTGCATTGACGTTCCTATTTAAAGCGTTATGTTGGTGCATAATTCATTTTTGTAGGTACGCCAGTCACGTAATAGCATCATGCATACAGCAGACATGAAACTCTCAGCTGGCGACCTACATACCTGTGCCCAATCTATGATTGTTCTTCTCAGTGACCCGGGTGTGGCAAAATTCACGACAGCACAAGATGCGGTGACAGAAATTCAGTCAGTATGTATGACCAACAATTTAAGTTAAGAGTAACTACGTGATTGTAGCTGGATACCTTTATTCAAACATACCTGTCTATAGAAGCCAATGATAAAGTGCAGTGATATATTGAGTGATATATCACAAGGCGGATTAGCGCGACGTTACTTTGCGTCGTTTTGACGCCATTTTGATCAAATAATGACGCCAGCTATCCAATAATTCACGTAACCTTGACGTTAGACGGTGTAACGTCATTTCAACGTGTTCAAAACGTAACAAACATATGTAAACATGTGTGGTACAGTCAAAAGTTTGGCGGGATTTCTTCAGTGCAATGGTGGATAAGTAAAAAAAACCTGAAGGTTTAAACGATTTTATCCCGTTTATTGTGTGTTAGAATCGAAATAGATCAGCTCTAGTGTGTGAATTGTTGAGTAATAAATCACTGTTTGTCAGAAATGTTTGTCGGTCAGTTGTACGCAGATAAATCACTAGCGCTGCGCGCTCGTGATTTGCTCTGCTTTACAATTGACCTCCAAACAGTGATGTATTACTCAGCGATCCACTACTGGAGCTGATCTACTTCTTAAGTCTACACGCATTATTTTGATGTATCTAGATCGGACGAGGAAGTGTATACAGCTTTAAATAACCAAATGTTTAGTATGTGGTTTTCCTCCCCGGAGACTCACACGAAATGTTAGCTCGGTCTGTCGGGACTACAAGTATTGTGCAAAGTGAAGCTCTGCTTCGAATACAGTTTAATGCATGTTTCCATAGGTCTAACAACATGGCTTCTGTTAACACATGTAACTTTCGTATTTAAGTTGATCGAACCTTGAGAATAGTGAGTGTACGTATTTTATTGCTGTGTTTAACGTTACCTTTGTACGATCGTATTAATCGTTCATGTTTTTGTTTTGTTTTTGTTTTTGTTTTTGGCGAAATTAAATGGTTCCCGATCATTGCTTAATAATATATTTTTTTTTTATTTCAATATTAAGATCATCAGTGCAGCGGATTTCAAAATAACACTAGAAGACGAGAGAAAGGTTATGGATGATCTAGCTGCAGCAATACGGACACTGACAGAAGAGATAAGACAGGAAGTGGACGATGTTGCACAGAAAGGGGACACTGAGAGACAATCTATTAATGACAAAATCGATGGAGAGATTAGAATGGTATATGTAATTCGTCAAAAGATTTAATAATGTTGCCGGCCGGCAAACTCTGCGGCATAAATATTTGTTGAAGTTTGAAAGTGGTCCACATGATTTCCCTCTAGAAAACCAGATAACGTACAATCAACGCAATGTTTGGTCGTTAATACAACCATCCATGAATGAACAGTATGCTATATCAGAAGCTGTGAATTATATCATAAATGTCACAAACACTAACCTGCGCCTTTTCCTCTGATCATTGCCTACTTTTACCTTTCTTTACGTTTTAGTGGTTTCTATGACTAACATTGTATACCAAACAAAACATTTGTGTATGTACCTTTTTAAGAATGTTATATAAATGGCAATTGTGTGGTGGTAGTAGTGCGGATTGGAATAAAAATGTGTCACCAGACTGGTGAAGTCGGTCAGAAAACGCTTTTACTATCTTTTCGTAATATTGCTATTCTTTTTTAAAGGTAAACAGTCTGAAAGACAGGCTTGAAAAGATTACTGATTCACACAGTCAAATGAAAGACACAGTTACGATCTTGACAGACCAACTTAAAGATCTCCGTGGCTTTGAATTCAAACTAAACGACATTGAGCAACATCAACAAAAACTTGCAAAACAACAAGAAGCTTGTCAGCAGACAGTCGAAACCCATGATAAAGCTCTTTCTTATCTGACAAAAAGCCAGAGAACCTTCGAGCAGACAGCCGAAGCTCTTTCTAATTTGACGGCTAGTCATGAATCATGCCAGCAGACAATCGAAGCCCATGACAAAGCTCTTTCTTATTTGACAACCAGTCAGAAAACGTGCCATAAGACGGTTGGAGAGCTAAAAACCAAACAATCTGAAACTGGTCATGAACTTCATGGTTTACGGACAGAATTCGATACATCCCGTACTCAAACAAAGCAGGTAATCGAGGAGGTGAAAGCAAAGCAAGAAGATTACCAACGACAGACAAATCAAAGATTGGATGACCTTACCACCACGGCTGATTCGATTCCAACAGACGAAGGTAAACTTAATCAAGTATTGTCATTAAATTTTGTATGTACTTCCAAGGATGAGTCGGCTATTTCAATATCTAAATTATCGTGTCATGCAAATTACTCGAAAAACTTGAATTATATTGAATAACGCATTATGTACATTTTCTGAATTGAACATTTATATTGATATATCCTGTTTGATCTTTATGCCTCTCTGTTTAGCTCGCCATCTATTGATTGATGTTCACCTGGTGGCTACCTCGTTGTATAAAAGAAGCAAAGAGCTTATTGTCTCTTGATGTTTTGTAGTATCATTTCCTTCCCGTCTCGAGTCTGGTTGAGGATGTTGAATGATGCTAACCTGGTGTCTACCTCGTTGTGAAAGTGCTTGATTTCTTTTGATGTTTGTATTATCATTTACTTCCCGTCTCAAGTATAGTTTGGAATGTCGATTGATGTTCACCTGGTGGCTACCTCGTTGTATAAAAGAATGAAAGAGTGTATTGTCTCTTGATGTTTTGTATTGTCATTTCCTTCCCGTCTCGAGTCTAGTTAAGGATGTTGATTGAAGCTAACCTGGGATGGCTACTTTGTTTGGAAAAGAGCCTGGTTTCTTTTGATGTTCTGTATTATCATTTATTTCCCGTCTCGAGTTACATGTACATGATATTTAGTCTGACATGTCTTCTACTCATAGACCGGTGTTTTGTGTAAATATTCTTGCGAATTTTAAAAAAAAACTAGTCTCGTGTCCGGTTAGGTTTTTAATTGATGCTAACCTAGTGGCTACCTCGATGTGAAAGAGCTTTATCTCTTTTGATGTTTTGCATAATCATCTACTTCCCGTCTCGAGTCTAGTTTGGGATTTTGATTGATTCTGATGGGATGACTACCTCGTTAATGCCCCGTGATGTTTTGTATTATCATTTACTGGCCGTCTCGAGTCTGGTTAGGGATTTTACTTGTTGCTAACCTGCTGGCTACCTCGATGTCTTATCAGTTCGTTCCCGCTCGAGTCTAGTTTGTTTTACTTTGATAATACCAGTTCCACGATTTTTTATTCTCATTTGTCAAATTACATGACATTTAGCCTGACGCGTATACTACCCGAATTACATGATATTTAGTCTGACAAGTTTACTACACAGAGACCGTACTGTCCTATCCGTCTCGACTGTTGTCTGTGTTGAATTTTATAATTCCATTGTTAAAATGTCTGGCATTTCTTTTCAGACTTTCCATGGCTTTTTGTTCACTGCTCAAACGCTTGTATTTCTTGGTACTCACGGTCCCAATTAAAAGGGCGCAATCACTGTAATGCAGATTCAATTCTTCTGAACTGTGATTCACGATCTCAATTTCAAGTAAAGCAACCAGAAAAATGACGAACTATTGTTTAATGATATTACATTGGATACAAACGTTTGTTTAAAAAGTCCACATATCAAACACGCTTGAAGGGCAAGATGGCTTGCTGTTTCCCTCCAATTGTAAAGATCCTGTCAGTAATATCAAACGCAAAGTTGGCGAGTTCAGCAAAAATCACAGCAGAACAGCTATATTACTGTCCCAGTTGACCAAGTCGCAATTTCACTTGCCACGTCGCCTCCCAATTTACATATCACCGTCCCAGTTGTCACGTCATCTCCAAGTTTCCACGTTACCGTCCCAGTTGGCCACATCACCGTCCCAGAGGTCATGTCACGGTCCCACTTCGCTACGTTACCGTCCCTGTTGGCCATGTCACCGCCCCAGTTGCCACGTTACCTCTCAACTGGTTGTTGCCACTACAACTCCTAGTTACCATGCCGACTTCCAGTTAAATGTTACTGTCCCAGTTTCCGAGTCACGTCACAGTTGCTACGTCACCGTTCGAGTCAACCGTTAACCTTCCCTGTTGCAATGTCACCCACCCAGCTGATCAAAACATCGTCCCAGTATGCCTCGTCGTCGACCTAGTGGTAACGTTATATTTGACCACGTCACCTTCACAGTTGCCATGTCACCGTCTAAGTTTTCCAGGACATCGAAAGAGTTGGCCACATCATCGTACCAGTTGGCCACGTAACCGACACTGTCGACCAGGCCACTGACCCAGTTGGCCACGTCACCATCCCAGCGGGCAGGTAACAATCCCAGTTGGTTACGTCAACGCCCCATTTAGGCGGGTCATGGTGCAATTTGACCAGGCCATCATCTAATTTGGACACGCCACCGTCCCTGTTGGCCATTACACCGTCCAAGTTGGCCACGTCAACGTCACAGTCGGCCAGGTCACCATCTCGTTTGGCCACGTCACATCCCGTTTGGCCACATCACCGTCCCTGTTGCTATGACACCTTCCATATGCCATGTCACCTCTCAGATTCCAAGCTACGGTCCCTGATGTCCAGATATCATACCCGTTGACAACGTCACCATCCCAGTGGCTATGTCACCGTCAGTGTCCAGATCACTGTCTCAGCTGGTCACTTCACCATCCAAGATGACTAGGACATCGTCCAACTTGGCCACGTCACCGACTCATTTGGCCTCGTTACCGTCCCTGTTTGCTAGGTCACAGTTTAAGCTGACGAAGTCATCTTCAAAGTTTGCCAGCAACCGTCGCAGTTGACAATGTCACCATCCCGCTTGGACTGGTTACCGTCCCTGTTGGCCAGGTCACTGTCCAAGTTGGCCACGTTACCGTCCCTGTTAGCCAGGTCACTATCCAAGCTGACCACGTCACGCTCACAGGTTGCCAAGTCATTGTCACAGTTGAATAGGTCACCATTCCTTTTGGCCAGGTAACCATCATTTTGGCCAAGTCACTGTCCAAGGTGGCCAGGTCACCATTCCGATTGGCGAGGTAACCGTCCTGCTGGCTAGGTCACCGTCCGTATTGGCCAGGTCACCATTCCGATTGGCCAGGTGACCCACCTGCTGGCCAGGTCATCGTCCATGTTGGCCAAGCACAATCTCTTTTGGGGCCCCGCCCATTGGAGCCTTAAGGAATAGATGGGCTGCTTGTGCCTCCAGGCAAAGCTTATATGATGCTGATTGGCTATCTGGTTACTGGTTAACCGCCCAGAACCGCTCTTGCCCAGGAAAAGTGGTTAAAATTCGAACCATCTGCACATATAAGCCCTTTTGGCCTTGTTGGATGGTTAGATTTAAAGCACTTGTTGGATGTTATGACATCATTATTTTGGGTAAGAGTGTAATAAAGTGGAAACAACGTCCCGACATGACCTAAGCTGTTAACTAGGACGTAAAGCATCAATTCAATGGGCCTGTGACAGTCCCAGTAGCCCTTTAACCGTCCGACTGGTCAATTCAACGTTCCAGTGGCCCTGCCATCGTCCAGTTGGCCCTGTCACAGTCACAGTGGCCCTGTAATCTTCCCTTTGGCCCTGATATCGTCCCAATGGCCCTGTCACAGTGCCAGATGCCCTGTCATCGCGTGAGTGGCCCTGTTCCAGTCCTAGTAACCGTATCACAGTTGCCCTGTCATCATTCCAGTGGCACTGTCCCAGTTCTGTCCAAGTAAACATATCATTGTCCCAGTGGCTTTTTCAACGTCCCAGTGGCCCTGTCACAGCCAAGCCAAGTCACAGTCCTAGTGGCCCTCTCTCTCATCGTCCCAGTGGCCCTGCCATCGTCACAGTGACCTTTTCACAGTCACAGTGGCCTATTTATCATCCCAAAGACCATGTCACAGTCCCAGTGGCAATGCCCCAGTTACAGTGGCCCTGTCACATTACCAATGACCCTGTCTCCCTTCCAGTGGCCTTGTCATCTTCCCAGTGCCCATGTCCCCGTCTCAATGGTCATGTCACTGTCCTAGTGGCCCTTTCTCAGTCCCAGTAACCCTGTCACCGTCCCGGTGGCCCTGTTACAGTCCCACTGGCCCTGTCTCAGTCACAGTGGGCCTATTATCGTGCCATTGACCACGTCACAGTAACTATTATCGTCCCAGTGTCCCTGTAATTGTGCCAGTAGCCCTGCCCCAATCTCAAAGACCAGGTAACCTCCCAAGTGGCCTTGTCATCGTCCCAGTTGCAAGGTCACCGTCCCAGTGGCCATGTCACCCAGGGACCCTGTAACCGTCGCCTTGGCCAGGACACAGAAACAGTGCCCTGTCATCTTCCCAGTTGCCCCTGCCACCGTCCCCGTGGCCCTGTCACTGTCCCAGTGGCAATGTCCTAATCCCATTCGCCCTGTCATCGTCCAAGTGGCGCTGTAACAGCCCCAGTGGCCCTGTCATCGTCCCAGTGGCCAGGCCACAGTCACAATGGCCTTGCCATCGTCCCAGTGGCCCTGTTACAGTCACAGAGGCCCTGACATCGTCCCAGTGGCCCTGTCACAGTTCAAGCTGCACTGTCACTGTCCAGGTAAGAGTCACAGTGGCCTTTCGGCGTCCCGGTGGCCCTGTCATCGTCCCTTTGGCCCTGTCACTGTCACAGCTGGTTACGTCACCATCACATTTGGCCGGGACACCATCCCATTTCGCCACTTCACTGTCCCAGTTTGTCAGGTCATCGTCTCAGTTATCCCATTTGGCTACGTAAACGATCCAGTTTGCCACGTCACCTTCCCATTTAGACACGTCACCATCCAAGTTAGCCAGGCCACCGTCCTAGTGGACCACTTCCGTTTGGCCATGTCAGCGTCCCATTGGCCATGTCATCGTCCCAGAGCTCCACGTCACCATCCCAATTGGGCACGTCACCGTCCCATTTGGCCAGGTCATCTTCCCAGTGGCCATGTTACCGTCTCAGAGGCCCCGTCATCGTCCTAAAGGTAATGATATCGTCCCAGTTGGTCACATCACCGTCACAGTTGACCATATCTCTGTCCCATTTGTCATGTCACCGTCCCTTTGACCACGTCGCTGTCCCAGAGGACATCTCACCGTCCGAGATTGCCACGTCACCGTCCCATTTGGCCGGGCCACAGTCCTAGTGGCCAGGTCACCGTCCAAGAGGCCACGTCTGCGTCCTAGAGGCAATTTTATCATCCCAATTGGCCATGTTACCAGTCCAGTGGGCCACGTCACAGTCCCATTTGGCCAGGTCACCGTTCCTGTGGCCAGGTCACCGTCCCAAGTGACTACTTCACCGTCCAAGTTGACCACGTCACCGTCCCAGATGTCATGTAACCACCCAAGCTGGCTATGTCACCATGCCAGTTTGTCACGTCACCGTCGCATTTGACGAAGTCTCCGTCCCAGTGGCCAGGTCACCGTCCCAGAGGACACGTTATCGTCCCAGTTGGCCTTGACACCGTTCGTTTGGTCAGGTCACCGTCTCAGTGGCCATGTCACCGTCCCAGAGACCACGTTATCGTTCTGGTGACAATGCCACCGTCACAGTTGCCATGTCACAATTCCAGTTTGTCACGTCATCGACACAGACACTTGGGGTTACTGTTTAGACTTTTCAGAAAGCTTATACTTGTACTTAAAAAAAAAAAACCTTTACTTGTATTTATTTTTCTTCATTTAGCTTTTCTGCATTAGTCCTGACCTTAAAGAATTAGAAAAATGTCTAGAACACATAGAAAGCATTAGAAAACTGATAAGCAATCACAAATGTTAAGAAAAAACACAAGATAAACAACTTCGCTTTTTCCGAATTCTCACCCGTCACTTTGAAAAGACAAACTGATTCACCAATCCGTAACTTACAAGAATCTTACAAAAATCAGCATGTTCGGGAATCATTACTCTTAAAATTGACACAGAAAGTATTTAAATATTCCCTTATTTAATATTAAAACACTTTTGTGTCTGCTTGAAGCGTAATCCTTTACGGCCACGCCGATCCATGTACGATTCGTGGCTGTTACGGATTAGTCAAGCAGTTTCTCTGACAAACGGACGGGTGGAAGTTTTCGTTTGCAAAAGTTGTTTATTTTGTGTTTTTCTCTACATTCAGGATGGCATATCAGTATTTCGATTGCTTTCTATAGATTCTAGACATTTTTTTTCTAATTTTGCAAGGTCACGACTATTGCAGAAAAACTCAAAAAGATAACAAAATATAATTGTAAGTTTTGAAAAAAGTATGAGCTTTTGAAAAAAGCCTATACAGTTACCCCAAGGATCTGTGGTCATCGACCCAGTTGGCCAACGACCAAGAGTGGCTCTGTCGTGATTTATATAGATATTCTGTGTTTTAGTTGTGTCTATATGTGTGTTCGTTGTTTTTGTGTTAGATTGAGGCAAGCCGGATGAATAAAATTTTGAGAAATAGCTTATCATCTAGTTCTTCCTGCGTGTTGTCAGAAAAATATATTATTTTGGTCATGTTTTATGTATTCTATTTCCCGCCTGGTATCTATATATGTTTGAGTATAGATTTAACTGCATCGATTTCTTACGTTTATTTTATCCCGTTGTAAGTAAAATTGTCATCCAATGTTTAATTTTAATGTTACGCTTTACTTCTTAAAATGCATGTTTCGTTGATTTAGTTATTCTCTTTCCTCATAGATAAAAATCGTCTTCGAGAATATCTACAAAATATTTATAAAGACAGTGAATATAGTATAGTAACTTCGCTACCAGAATGGGTAGAAATACACGTGAGAGACATATTCACTCCCGTGATTCTAGTGGGAGACAGAAAAGACGACAAGAAACAAAGGTTGGAGTCATACAAAGAACTTTTCCATGAGAAAGGGGTTGAACTGAAAAAGATTATGCTTTTAGGGGAGGCAGGTGCTGGCAAGACGACGTTCTGCCAGCATCTGGTAGACGTCTGGAGTAACCCGTCGTCACGACGTCAATTTGATGACGTTGATATTATAAAACAATTCCAGTTTCTGTTTTACATTTCATGTAGGTTTGCTACAAATAATGAGGATGTTGTCAGTATGATAGAAAAACAGCTGTTTGATGATGAAAATAGAGAATTAAGGGATATTGCATGTAGCGTTCTACGATACAATGCAGAAGGTTGTCTGATCCTGATGGATGGTTTTGATGAGTTGCAGCGCTCAGCTCAGGCTAGAACTGGTAAACACGGTGACATAACTGGTATGCCTAGTTTAAGAAATATCCAAAACTGTACATTAGTAACAAGTAGTAGACCATGGAAATTTTTATCAATACCCAAATACGAACAAGAAAAATTTAGTTGCTTGCAACTAGACGGTATAAAGGATATGGCTGAACTCATCGAAACCATCTTCCAGGAGCTGCAAGTTGAAAACCCGGCAAAAGCATGTACCGACTTTTTAAATGCGATAGAGGAGAGAAATTTGTCTGATTTGATGAAATTTCCCATAATGCTATTATTTGCAATAGATGTTTGGGGAGAAGAAGGGTCACTGCCGAAATCAGTTAGTCGTTGCTATATCAATATGATTAAATTAGTGATATCACGATCTGCACTTAAACGCGAGGAAGCAAACGTCGAAAGCAAGTCAAAAAAAGTAGATAAATTGCTGAAAAAATATTCGGAATCCGCGGAATATTTGCCGAACCCTCTTTCAAATTTTGAATGTTTACAGCAAAATGCCGGCTTACTGCTACATTTGGCACAACTTGCTTATGATCGTCTCATTCAGCCCGATGGACAGACACTCGTATTTCAAATGGATGATTGTAAACAGTATAGCATACACAAAATGGACGGAAGTCTTGAATATTGTTTGGATTTAGGTTTATTGATTAAAATCGAATCAACAGTCAAGGGCTTCAAACAGAAAGAAAATTTTCAGTTTTGTCATAAAACATACCAAGAATTTTTTGCCGCGCTGTGGCTTTCATATATATACACAAAAGAGGGTTCACAAGCGATGTCACATCTTCAATCTTGCATTAAAAGTTACACAGACTTAAACAATCATAGTGTCCTTATACAATTTCTGTGTGGGCTATGTCCAGAGGCAGGTGCAGCACTCTGGAAGTATGTTGCTCAGAATGACAATATTATTTTTTTTTCTTGGTGTAGGGACGATGTTCAGAATCAGGTCCTGAGAGCAGTGAAGGAAGCCCAGGACTGCTGTGATCACCGGGGAGTTCAGGTGTATTATTGTATACGTGTTGTATATATAAATGACAACACGACAGATGAGGATGTCTCTCTGCTGTGTAAAATGATTCAGAACAACAGTTGTTACTTGAAGCACCTAAGAGTGTGGGGCACATGTCAGTCAAGTTCTCAGTATCACAATCTGTTGAGGTCTGCTTCTTCTGCCATAGAATTAGAACTACTTTGGTTTTGCGATATTTTATGTCAGTCTAATGACAGCAGTGAAGACCTTCCTGTGCTAGACTTGAGCAAGCATTGTAGACTACAGCATCTGGCACTTGGTAAGATATCTATCAGTGGCCTAGTGTTACCCAGTCAGGAAGGATCACGACTCAGTGTACTGAACCTGTACAATCTGGTGCTGCCACATGACAATCTGGTAAACCTATGTTCCTCACTGTCATCAAGGACAGGAATAATCAACCTGAGACTTACCAGCCTGTCCTGTATTCAGCACCAGAATGGTTGTTCACTTCCTGTACTGGACCTACACAGCCATTGTAGACTAGTCTTTCTGTCACTTGATAAGATATCTATCAGTGGCCTAGTGTTACCCAGTCAGGAAGGGTCACAACTCTGGAGACTGGACCTGAACAACCTGGTGCTGTCACATGACAAACTGGTAGGCCTGTGTTGTGCAATCTCATCTCTGTCTTCCTTAGATTTACTAAAACTTATCCACATACGCTGTAATAACCATGACGGTAGTCGAAATGTTCCCACGTTAGATCTTTCTAAACAAGAATCAGACAATGTAGTGGAGGAACAGACAACAGACATAGATGTGTTGTCATTGTCTGGTTTAGACAAAGTGAAGCTTCCTATCTTGCCCTGTAGCGAGCAAAGTGGTGCGTGTAGGTTCATTGTACTGAACTTACAAAAGCATCGAAAACTGTACATGCTGAAACTTGATTCATCATCTATATCTGGTATACTTTTACCGAGTCACGACCGGATAGAAATCAAGGCCCTTGTCCTTAGTGACCTGGTGTTGTCACATTACAGTCTAGAACAACTACCCAGATCACTATCAACCCTGTCCCGCAGAGTTAGCCGGCATCTAGTCAATTTGTCTTGTAGTGATCATGGTGGTAGTTGCGAGCTTCCTCCACTGAATCATCCAGATACTGAACTGGAAAGTATGACCTTTGAGCTTCCTATACTGATTCATCCAGATACTGAACTGAAAAAGATGGACCCTTTTGAGATGACTCAGATGGACATTGATGAGATGTCAGATTTAGATTTCTAAAGATGGCTACAGCGACTCAGACGATAGTGAATCTGATTAAACAGCATCATGAGAAAACGTGTGTTAAATCACTTGTCTTGTTCTATTATAGTATAATATTATATAACCAAAGTTCATGTCTGTAATTCGTGTGAATGACTGAGCGTACTGCATTATTTGAATAGATAAAAGATACAGATTTGCCTTGTGCGAGTATTATTCCACTAACTGGAATGGTTATCACTGACTACTATTTTCAGTCCTAACCACAGCCTTAGATTTCCCTCGAAAACAAGAAACATGCATTTCATAAAAGTAATTAATTGGATATCACAGAATGTTGTTCTGTTCTGGGAATATGTGAATTGGGACATACCTACTTAGTAACTGCATGTGGGCAAGACCGTATGGCACAGATAAAGCTGTGCTTTTAGTTTATAATCTTTACCTGGTTCTGTTTGCATGAATGCTAATTTTAAAACATGCATTTCAGAAGATAAATATAAATTGTTAATTACTCTGAACGCTTGTCATCGCATATGAAAATACTATTGCTCCTGAGATTTGTTTAAGTGATCGAATGCCCCCATTTTCTCTGGTGCAAGAACATTACACTAGTTGTGAATATACAAGCGCATATATTGCAAAAAGCGCTCACCAATGTATGAGTCGTGTCATGTGAAAACGAACAATGTGGTTTTCGAACAGGTCCAACACAAACTGTGCAGTACAAGCACAGAAGATGGCTAGAGGCTGAAATTTTCAGATTTTTTTCGGAATTGTGATATTCGTGTAGAGAAAACAAATGCGCTTATCAGCTTCAGAATAACTGCGAAGCTGATCTACGCCTTTGGTTTCGCATATGCAGATTGTTGGTTTTCTCATGAGGCGGCTCGTATTTTATGATGAAAGTCGTTGATGGGGCTGACATAAAGACGCTGAACACGCTGAACGATCATTGTAAATGACACACATTGTTTCATTTGAAACGATTCTATGCTAATTAATTGCAAATTGAAACAAAGAGCCAGATATTGAGGCTGTGGTTTGGACTGTATTATCAATGTCAGCGAAAGTACAAAATGTAAAGTAAAACAGTATTCATATACGTTCTACAAAAACGATTTCTTTTCCAAACCTCTATGCCAGGTGTTTTACGTGTTTCTCCCCTAGCTGAACTGGAACCACTTGATTCGCGCAAAAACACGTTAAATATGTTTCGAAGAAAGAAATTTCTTATTTTCTTTTTGTAATGTTTTGACTGCGGACAGATTAAAAAGGAAAAAAAAATACAAGTAGGCAAACGTCGACGTCTATTGGTATGCGCTGAGTCTGCAAATAATTCTCATTTTGAGGAAACATCGTGGCATAGCGATAGAGCGTCCGAATTCAAATTGACTCCCAATCGAGAGCCCTCGGTTCGAACTCTGTTTTGTAGCCGTGTCGTGTCCTTAGGCAAGACATTAAATCTCATAGGCACTTGGTAATGCGGGGGAAACATTGGCATCTTCCCTACCTGACTGAAAAACTGTTGAACTAACATAAGACCCGTTGTTCTGATGAATAACACCCGATGCATAAGTAAATTGCTTGAGATTTGTCGGTTCAAAGGCTTCAGCGAGCTTATAATGATGATTGTTTGATCAATAACAATCGATTTGCCGAGGTCGAGAGAACATGCTTTTTTGTAAAGATTATGTAGAATACGAGATAAAATTGAGCCATCGCGTGAGAAAACCAACAATCTGGGTTTCCGACCAGGTCTGACACAAACTGTCTGTACAGTCACTCTGTGTGGCGAAAACAAAGTCGCTGCAGCTGTGCAGTTACTACACAACTGATCTGTGTCTTTGTTTTCGCATATGCAGATTGTTGGTTTTCTGGTGCGGGGGCTAAGTCATGTAATGTCTGACTGCAACTTTTATTTGAGCCACCTCATGAGAAAACCAACAATCTGCAAATGCGAAAACAGAGGCGCAGATATCTAGCCATCTTCTGTAGCTGCACAGGCCGGTTTGTGTCGGGCCTGTTCGGGCCTGTTCGGAAACCACATTGTTGGTTTTCCCACGACGCGGCTTATTTATAATTGAGTCGCATCGCAAGAAAACCGGGTTTTGGCCTAGGCGAAAATAAAGGTGCAGATCAGCTTCGCAGTAATTGCGAAGCTGATCAGCGCCTTCAATCAGGAAAACATGTTCGTGCAATGAAACCCCCTTGAACCCCACTTTTATATAGAAAAAAAACTGGGGTTTGCAGGGGTATACCTATTTTTATTATTTTTGCTACAATACATAGATTGTGGGTACTCGTTAGAACCGCCTCGCTGGGGTGGTTCAAACGTGTACCCACAATCTATGTTTTGAGCAAAAATAAGATAAACATAAAAAAAAAAGTTTCTTTCATTGTTTTACAACTTAAAATATCTCTGTATATAACATGGGCGTGTTTTCGTAATGCGATTTCGCTACACGGATAGTACAATTCCTCTTCTTCTTAAATCCGAAACTTTAAGCGTCTAGCCTGCTTCTGTGACTGTACAGGTTGGTTTGTGTCAGACCTGGACGGAAACCCCTAAGACCGGTTTTCTCGTGTCGCGGCTCTAATGTCATTCCAAACTATATATTCATGTGTGCATAAGTTTCAATTCATTAGAAAAAAAAACTTGATATTTTATTATAACTATAATTATTCACTAGCCCCATGTGCATGTTTCTTAATTCTCCAAAGACAATTAGCGTTTATAACAATGTATGTGACTTTTTTCATGATACTTTTACGTTAACTTTTAAAGTTGTACGAAGGTCGTTCAAAAAGTTCGCGGAAAAAGTGTTTTCATATTCTTATTTTGTAAATCAGCTGAATTAAACTATTACAGTTAAATAGACAAATATGATTTGTACTTATATAGCAAATGTTGCTGCTCTGGCATGAATACAATGTTGTGAATGGTTGCTATGGAAACCGTACATCACGATTACCGGCCCACTTTTGTTCATTTTTTGCAAAAAGTCGATGTTTAATGATGACGTTGCATTTGATAGTTTACCGTGCTTTTTCACAATACTTTGTATGAGCAAAGTTCAATATGTTTGCGTTGAGCACATGACGTCATATAAGTGTGTGACGTCATTCATTTTGGCGTAAAGTGGCCATATAGTTTAGCGGGTATGCCTAAAATGCGAAGAGAACAACGGTATTCGTTAAATGGTGTGTTTGGAACGGACTATAAAAGAAAGAAACACTGCTAAGAGCAGAAAGTGCACATGGCAACAAAGAAATTAAGAAAACGGCAATCAACAAGTAGTATGCATGATTTCTACACGACCAAAAAAGCGTCCATGTCGACTCGCGCAACGTAACGTCAAATAACGTCATACTGTCGAAAATGATCGTTGTGATGGAAAAGAGTAGAACTCGTGAAATACACAACATATCGAATTGTAGTTTCGGCACAAGTCACCGCATTATACACACAGAACTGACAATTAGACGCCCGCATGCCAGGTAGATTCCAAAAATGCTTAAGAGCTAGCCAACAGCGGCATAAATGTGTAAAGTATGACGTTGTTATGACGTTGGGTCGGTTTTACTGTCGTTACCTTAAAAACGCACGTGATTTAATGCGTAATTGTTATCCGATTTTATTTAAATTTTGTGCATTTGTTAACTATATGTTAGTTTACACCATGGCAATTACAAATTTGGCAGCACTTTTCCTCGACTTTTTGACCCCCCCCCCTCGTATATATGGAGCGCGACTGTTGATGATTGGATTTGTATCTCAAGCTGCCCGGTGGAGAAAATGCACAATCCCTTCGGTCGCGGATCCTTGGGTCAGCTGTTTGCTCGACTTGGTGTAGCCTGGTAATTGCGGCTTTTATTTGTTTGTTCTTGATGTTTATCATGATTTATTTGTTTGTTCTTGATGATTCATTTACTAGTTAGAGATTCACCACGAGGACCGAAGAACTAACTAAATGTTATGAACCACTGCAGAAGCTGAGGGTGAGGTTACGGCCGTGTAAAATCGATTTAAACCCGCCAGTAACTTTTTGTTACTGATCGTTCCAAGTCGATACTTCTGTGGTTGTTCTTTTTGTTTTATGTCTTGGTGTTTAAAATATTTTTGTGCTGTTGGCGCCTTATGTATGTTTGCATATTTTTAGTTAAGTTAAGGTAACTGAGTGGCCACCTATTGGGAAAATAGCTGCTCATTCGGCTTACGAAATGTTTTCATGGTATAAGTACCTGATTGTTAGTTTGGTTTTTTCCCACCTTGGTTTTTGGAGTGGGAGTCTTTTTCTGATTGCGCATTTTCCTGATCTTTGCCTACTTGTACTTTTTTATACTGAACAGAAAAAGAAACTCAACAATAGGCCACCGAAGATTTTCGAGTTAAAAGGTAAAACGGCCATAATTTCAGGTTTGTTGCTGTATGTTTCCATTCATGGGATATTAGGGTATATCGTGCAAAACTGATTTTTATTTCGATAAAAATTGGTTGAGATATTTTTGTCGTCATAAATAATGCAGATCAGGAAAGACTTGCTCTGCGCATGTGCACACTACTGAACCTTTAAATCATCAAGAAACAATGACAGCTGCTCCTTCTCTAAAATTCATGAAAAAGAAATAAACTTCTACGACACAAAAGCTCGTAAATAAAACCATCAAAATCCCTATATGTTTAATTGAAAGGGGGATAATTTCAATCTTGTTCAATTTATTTCTTTAGCGCGTGAATAATCTGCCGTGTGGTTAATGGTGAATGTTGGTTTATAGCGGATTTAAATCGTAACATGTTTTAAATGCTTGCGCATGCGCACTGTGTTTTACTACTTTCGGAGAACCTGGTCGGCATCAAATAACTCCGGAAATACTTATCAAATTAGAAATCGGTTTCTTGCATTCGGAAGTCTGATATCTAATGCGTGTTCTCAAGGTGCGACACCGCTCAAAATTTATCACTCCGCCGTACCCCACGAAAATAGTGCATTTGAAAATTTTGCCTAGGTGAGTTTGACACTCTATTACGAGCACATTTATTTGTGTCTGTTTTATATTTAGTATGCACTGCAAAGTATCACTAGTGTACGACATTTGGGTGTACAAAACGCGATCTTAAAAAAGACTATTTCTCGTCGGAAGCTTCTGTCTGTAAACTACCCCCTCCTCAAATCTGCACCATTCTAGAGGGTAAACCCCAACCCTAGGGTGGTTGCAAAACGGAATACCGGAAAAACTCAACGGTCAACCCCCTTTGAACTAGGCTCGTTGGGTAGATGTATGGCTGAGCTATAAGGCGAGGGGAGTCCTTTTGGTCATAAAATGATTGGTAACAGCTGGGAGTGTCACAAAGTGCGACAATTTGCATTGTGGCCTATGGACAATTTTTGACTGGTGTCACCCCACAAGCAGAAAATGCTTTGATTTCTAATTGTATCATAGTTTGCTCAAAATTTAGTGGAATATAATTGTAGCGTTTCTTTTTTGTTCAGTATATTTCTTGCGGCGCAAACATTCGCGGGCCCCTATTATCACATACAAATCACTGTACGTCTTTGCTTGAAATACAGACGGGTGGTGTGTTTTCTACTCTGTTTTCTTAAGCTCTTCACACCAGAATATGTGGGGATTGGGTCCGCGTGTGTTGGTGGTGCGGGACACAAGGCCGTTATTGTACGGCTTGTTAACCTTTTTTGTCATTGTATATTATAATGTGTATATGTCTTGTAAATTATTCGTTTTCATTGGCATATACTGCAAATACATTAATATGTAAATGAGCCTTCGTATGAGAATGGGTTTCCGGGCAGGTCCGGCACAAACAAGTCTCTACAATCATGAGAGGCAGGCTAGAAGCTTGAAAATGTAGAGGATGAATTGTACTATCCGTGTGGCGAAAACAAAGGCGCTGATCAGCTGTGCAATTACTGCACAGCTGATCTTCGTCTTTGTTTGCGCATATGCAAGTTGTTGGTTTTCCCATGCGGCGGCTCAATTATACACATAAAGAGAAAACTTTGTCGGTTGTCTGCTGTCTGGACATCGGTTTCCGCCATAGGGCTTCTTTTCTCCGGAAAAGCATACAGACTGATCCATTATGTCGTGCATAGATTCATTGTATGTCTAGGATGGTTTTAGAATCATAGTATGACTGAGCTTTTGCGTGAGAAATCCAAATTTGGGTTTCCGACAAGGTCCACAAACCGATTTATACAGTCACAAAGACAGGCTAGAAGCTTGAAATTTTGGATAAAAGTAGAAGTGAGATTTACTATCCGTGTAATGAAAAAATGCGCTAATGAGCTGTGCAGTTACTGCACAGCTGATCTGCGTCTTTGTTTTCACATGTTCAGATTGTTTGTTTTGTTGTGCGGCGGCTCATATTGTTATATTGTTTCATGTTTTAGATGCTTTTTGTGAATGTTCCTTTGTTGTATATACGAGTACGTGTTTCAGGTTCCATTTCAGCAATGTATAATACTGTATTGATTGGTTGATGGTTTTTTGCTGTTTTGAATAAAATTTGTTCTTTACCAGACAAAATTACAACTTGTTGATGTACATGAAATGTTTTTTTTTTTTTTTTTTTTATTTTATTTTATCTTTTTTATTACCGTAAAACTAATTAGTCCGGCACGAATATGGCATATTTATGATGAACCTGGACGTCGGATATAAAGGTTTTTTTTTCTTGATGGATTCTTGAAGAAAGAACATTGCAATTCAAGATTCTGGATGATGATGACATCCAGTCAGCAATGAGCATTTTGAGTGATTCAAGATGGCGTCCAAGATGTCTAAAATGATGAAAATGCATACGGTCTACTGCACAATTTGTCCATAAAATGAATAAAAATTCCCCATTGCCTCACAACTTTATCAGGCATCAACTCAATTGTCTTTAATTTCTTTAATTAGTTCTTTCTGGTTTAAAGCCTAAGATGGCATCGAAGATGGCTTTCAAAATAAGATTTTAAAAAAATAAATGTTTTACCATATATTTATACGGTAGACATATTTGAGCTTCTTCTAGATTAGACACTGACATTGTAGAATCAAAATAATGAACTCGTGACACCATTTAGCAATGTCGGAAATTCAAGATGTCATCCAAAATGTTTACCAAATACATCTTTCCAACCATCGAGCTCATTAAACTGTTCTGAAAAGGAATGTTTGTTTGCATTTTTATCAAATTTTGAAGAGCAGTTAAAAGAGTAGTGAACCTTTTATATTTTGAAAGCTGTGTAAGTAACATATTTAAGATGGCATCCAAAATGTCCACCAAAACACAATTTCTTCTCTTTTTGTACACTCCCGATTGCGTAAAAGTACTCATTGATTACGCGTAACGTACGCTAGTATTACGCACGTAATACGCACCTTATTTATACGCGTATGTTTCAATAGCCAATCATAATTCAATTCCTCTTACGCGTATGATACACGTAACGTGCGTACATTACGCGTAATGATTTTAACCAATAAGCTGGCAATTCATAAAGCCAGTCATTACGCATACGAGGGGAAAGCAAGAAGTTCGTGGACTTTGTCAATAAAATCGAATGTATACATGCGATTTCTCTGAAATTACCGTATGTTTGCGATCAATTTAATACAAACAAGCATAGAAAGTTTCAGACAAATCGCTTGATAAACATTGTTTCTATGGCAATTTGTTTGATGTATGTTAGCGCTACCCGGAGCACGCCAAGACGTTAACGTCATTTGCCAACGGGTTTTCTGTATACGCTGGCTGAGTCAAAAGTTCCTATAAAAACATTATTTCTCATTCGACTTCAAGCAATTTTTTCATATATATTTATGCCCCATCCGTGAAGGATTACAGTAGAAAGTTTAAGGCAAATCGCTAGAAAAAATTAGTTTTTATGACAATTTCTGCGACAGACGCTAGGATTATACGGGGCATGCCATGACATTAAAGTTGTTCGCGTAGATTTTTGTGCTTACTTGTTGTTTTAACAGCTATTTCGTTGTGACTAACACTGTGCACATCATTGAACACTGTTGTATGCTTCAGTTCTGATGAGTCTCTAGCTGTTTGTAACAAATCAGACGTTTCTGTAGGTTTTATTCGGAAGTCTCGCACAAATTTTATCGATGTGCAAGTTTCCGCCATTTACCAGTAACGTCATTTTTACTAAATTTTTGGTTCAGAATCAGAATAGTTTACGAGATGGTTAGAGATGTCTTTCAAAAAGTGTCGCTGTAGCGTTGTCTTTCGAATGCGAGAACTGCAATTTCACATTTCAAGCCGAATTACATCATTATCAATATTTCCATAATTTAAGAAAATTTAGAAATGACATTTTTAAAAATATTTTTATATTTGTAAACACGTAAACAGAGATTTTACGGCGTGCTCCGGGGTAGCAAACCCCACGTGTTTGTCGATGTAATTTGACCAATCAAAAATAAGATTCGACAAATAACATTTTACATGAATGTCGACAATAGACCATTATTACACTTGTGAAAATACAAAAACAATCGGACGTCAATTATAAAAGTTATTAAGAAAGTCCACGAACTTTTTGCTTTCCCCTCGTATTTAAGTATATACGCGTATTTTTGTAACCAATCGGGACTGAAACAGTCTTACGCAAAGAATACGCGTAACATACGCGTAATGAATCAGCCATTGGTGAATGAATATCTTATTCTTTGCTGATATCAACTGACAGTACTTCTTTTGCTTGGCTGTCCATTTCAACTGAAGCCTATGATTCTTGGTGGTTTACAGGGAGAAACAGATGTCCATGACTTTCTGAAAGAGTTTTTGAATGTCTCTTGCTGACAAGTCATTGTTCTGCGACATCCACAAATTCAACACCTTTCTGTGGCCATCAGTAAATTTCCGTCCTCTCGGTTTCCTATCTTTGCAACCAGAGTATGTTCTTTGAATAAATTTGTACACCCCAAATCGGGTAACAGAATATCCGTATACTTCACTTAATGTCTGACTTATCTGTCTGCTTGTTTTCCGAGAGACGCTTCAAATCTAAAATAATATTCCTCACTTCGATGTTCATTTTTGTTCCTTTCGCCATCTTGGTTACTATGAAATTTCGATTTATTTTGAACGAAATCTAAACTCATTCGGAAACTAGTTATAATCTGATATTAGGGTCAGAAACACATAAAAAAATCACAATATACTTGAATAAATTCACGCAATTAATTTTCATCAATAAAATCCATTATACTTGCACATTCTTTATTTTCGATGTTATAATAAAATCAACCGTTAGGTACTTAAGCTTTTGTATCCCTTATGATACGCGTAAATACGCGTGAAAGTATTGACAATCTGATTGGCCGATCATTTGTACGCGTAATGTCTGAACCATGCGCGTATCGACGCTTTAATCACTGCTTACGAATATTAATTAGATACGTTACGCGTAAATGCGCGTATGTTACGCGTGAATGCGCGTAAATAGCATTACGTTCGTAATACGCGCGTTATACGGGAGTGTATATTGTTGGTGTAAAATAGACTTTTACTTTTGTACTGAAAGTATATTGATTCATGAAGCTTAAGAACAAATGAACAGGGTTCAGATCTAGACGATATATCCTGTCAAAAATCAACAGAATTAGTGACAAGAACGCCGCTGTCGATTTTGCAACTGCAATGGATGAAAAAATGAAAACAAACAGTGTACCAGGGGTAATGCTGCTTCCCTCGAAGGATGTGCAAAGGGCCATTCATATCTAAGGATTCTATGTGTATATTTGTTCAAGACAGATATGTTTCAAAGAATTGAAAATTAAATAAATTTTACTAAATTTAAAACATCGTGTTCAGAGGTCTCGTTCACAGGCCTGTAGCCTAAAAAATGAACACTACCCTATACTTATTTTGTTTTCAAATGTCTTGTTTTGTATTTTAGAATAAATAGAGCTGTTAGAATAAAATTTGAATAATTTATCATTGGAAGAGAACATCCTTAAGAAGGCGGTACGTGGTCACCAAGAGGTACAATGTAAAGTGGAAGGGTAAAGTTTGATCTCATTTTTCAGCCACCAAAATGACTCTGGGACCATATTTGGCAGATCCAATTTTGGAACATGCTAGCAAATGGGCATGTTTGATATTTTCAATGATACAGGTCAAAGTATTTAAGCATGCGATAGTAGCCCATGCTTATTGGGCATGAGAAGTCAGGTGTTAGTTTAGCATTGTTTTAAACTAAGTCTGTCGTATTTATGTCTATGACAGTTATTGCTTTCAAACGACACTAGGAATTGTGAGGTGTTTTCGAGTTACAAAGTAACAAAACACACATTAGTGTCATACTTAACAATCAAAACTTCTTTTGGATTTTCCTGAAGTAAAAAAGTGATTATCTAGTACACAATGACATTATCGGTCTGCCAAATTATTATAAGTGTGTTTATGGTCTATCCTTTCAATTGAAACACATTCATGCATTTTTTGCACATCATAATTGCTTATTTGCCTGTATCAAGTAGATTTTGGTTACCAATGTTTTAATTATTACATTCAGCATCCTATGTAAGCTCACAACCTATCAACTTGATATCCTGCCTCTTGTTCACAGTAACAGCAAACCACAGAAAAATGAATATTGGCAGGACAGACTATGTTGGCGCCATCTATACAGTGAAGCTCTTGTCAAAGTTCCGACATTTTTCCTAGGAACCTAACGTTTTTAATTATGCAATAAAATCAGAAATAGACAAAAGATTAAAAAGTTTATGTATGAGGAAAATGTTTATAATATTCAAATTTTCTGACCGTTATCTTGCGTTTCATATTTAACTCAATTCTTGAAAAGGTAACACATGTTAGATATGTCAAAGTGTACTGAATAGTAGGATAAATGTCATTTTTTATTCTGTTAGAGACAAACAGTGCATAAAATATTTTCAGATGTTATCTTGATTTTCTCATATTGTTCAATTGCTGAGAGGGCGTCAGAAGTTGGATTCTCCATTGACAAGGTCTTACATGTATAAATTTATAAAGAAAAGAAACCTATAGGTCATTTTCAAGCCTTACTGATCAAAATAGCTATGCATTAGAAGCCCAAATATTTACACATTGTACAGACATGTAAATTCGTCAAAAACTCTTATTTTGGCGGCCATCTTGGATGTCATTTTTGATATTTAAACCAGGAAACAATAACATATGCCCGATCTAATAATACTTGCAAAAGTTGTTAGGAAATAAATAAAGATAAAACAGTTCCTTTAAGAGCAGTAAGCATATTAATGAGAAAGGGGATTGGACATACATTCCTTTTTTTTTTCATTTTAAAGGGCACACTGTATAATAGCACATGTTTTCATTATTTTCTGACATCTTTAACGCCAGCTTAAAATTCTCAAACTGCTCAGTGGTGACAGCCTGTCATTATCCAAAATTTTAATGAAAATGTCTAACCTACAAATAAAAATAATTGTTAGAATCTTTAAACAAACAAACCAAAAAGAACTGTATACCTTAGTTCCAGGTCAATTTGATGTTGTGCCGAATTAAACATCTTACTCCAATGAATACAGTGACTTTTTGTAGCAATAAATTTTATATAATTTTACTATCTGCTTGACATTCAACAGGGTTTTGTCATATTTTGGCGTGTTGTATTCAGGAATTTAAGGGACCATAGTTTTATATAAATTCTTCATATTCCTGATCATTTTATTCATGAGAAAGCAAACTACATATATCGTTACAAAACCCCTTTTCGGCTTTTTCAATCTTATTCCAAAGCTATGCAGTCAAAATTCAAATTTATTTGAAATGAAAACATGAATGCCAAGAAAATGCATCACAAAATTTAACTTCATACAGTTTTTCTGTTAAACGTATAAGTATGATAGATCACAGTTGTTTCTATAGTTTTTCCATGGGTTAAAACAAATGTTGTTGATAGTCAGTCGTCACCAGTGTTTGCTTTCTGGAATCTTTTCAGCTTAAGAAAAGGCTTCTTAAACGTTGGTATCTTTGTTTATTATTTTCTTAATATGATTTTTCTTATTTCTTGTATATCACTGAACCACTGCGGAAGCTGAGGGTGAGGTTATGGCCATGTAAAATCGGTTTAAGCCCGCCAGTAACTTTGTGTTACTGATCGTTCCAAGTCGATACTTCTGTGGTGGTTCTTTTTGTTTTATGTCTTGGTGTTTAAAATTTTTTGTGCTGTTGGCGCCTTGTGTATGTTTTCATATTTTTAGTTAAGTTAAGGTAACTGAGTGGCCACCTGTTGGGAAAATAGCTGCCCATTCGGCTTACGATTGTTTCATGGTATAAGTACCTGATTGTTAGTTTGTTTTTTTTCCCGCCTCGGTTTTTGGAGTGGGAATCTTTTTCTGATTGCGCCTTTTCCTGATCTTTGCCTACTTGTACCTTTTTCTTGAAGTTTTATGCACTTTTGTACATGTAGAAACATGTAGAAGTCATTTAGATGCAATTTGGGGGGCTTTGGAATTCAAACAATGTTGTATTCAATAATGGCTGTTCTAAAATCACACATTCTTCTGTAACGGAATTTATCCGAACACCAGGGTGTGTGTATATATAGAATGTTTTTAGCTCATCTGAGCTGAAGCCAACACGGTGAGCTTATATGATGGCCATGATCCGGCGTCCGTCCGTCGTCCATCCGTCGTCCACATTTTCAAAGATCTTCTTCTCTGAAACCGCTTGGCTGATCAAGTTGACATTTTATGTGGAGAGAGGTACAAGTAGGCAACGATCAGGAAAAGGTGCAATCAGAAAAATATTCTCACTCCACAAACAGAGGTGGGAAGAAACTAAATTGACAATCAGGTACTTATACCATGAAAATATTGTAAGCCGAATGAGCAGTGATTTTCCCAATAGGTGGCCACTCAGTTACCTAAACTGAAATAAAATATGATAACATACATAAGGCGCCAACAGCACAACAAAACATTTAAACACCAAGCCATAAAACAATAAGAACCACAACGCAAGTATCGCCTTGGAACGATCAGTAATATAAAATTACTGGCGGTTTTACAGGTACCTAACCTCACCCTCAGCTTCTGCAGTGGTTCACATTTAGTTAGTTGTTCGGGCCTCGTGGTGAATCTTTAATTAGTCAATTAATAATCACAGACAAACAAATAAATCATGATAAACTCTTTGATGAATCAAAAACGAGGGCTCATAGATTGAGTAAGCTGTCCGACGATGGAGATCCCTGGGTGCCCAATAACATACTAACTCGGAGCAAAAGAAAAACACGAGTTGAACCCCGATGGGCCAAGCAACAGACAAGAAGACCCAACCAACTGAAATGAATAGCCTTATGTCGGGACCATCATTGAGTCTGACGCCCGACCCACCGGCGTACAATTAAAGAAGGCAGCATAGATATAAACCATGATTGGGCTAAGATCTAAGCATGCAGACTGTCGCATAACATTTAAGTTATATCCTTTACGTCTGTAACGCGTAATGATCTTTTTCTGAATTGAAAAAAAAAAAAAAAAAAAAAACATTCCTTCTTACCAGTTCCTTAAATTTGTTAACTAAGTCACCATAAAATTCTGGTTCCAAAAAGCCCTCACGTGGAGCTTCCTTGGGTAGTGGAATTGAAATTTTGTCCGCGATATTATGCTCACATGACCAAGATGGCCGCTACGCCAATATATGGTAAAAGCCAAAAATCTTCTCCAGAACCATTGGTCCAATTTCCACGAAACTTGGTATGTAGCATCGAGGACTCCAGCCCATCATAGTATGGTCAAAAGATGACCCTGTGATGACAAAAGGCGAAAACAATTGATATTTTGGAAATTGTTTCAGCCTGATACATGACAGTTGCTAGATGCAGACATCAAAAGGAGTCAATGAAAGTATGCAATATATTAAGGTCAATTTTATTTCTTGATCTTGGCCCAAGGTCATTGAACTATCAAAATTAGGATTATCAGAAATCATTGGGCCTATGAAAATGAACTTTTATGTGTAGCCTCAATGCTTATGGGGAACAAAATTTTATACCCGAAATCTGAGTTGAAGCTCAACATGGCTGCCATGATCAAAAATCATCTCCTGAACCGGTGGGCCAAATTTCACGAGACTTGGTATGCATATCTAGGACTTCAGCCCATCGTATTTTGTTCAAATGATGGTGATAGGATGACCTTGACAATTTTACGGCAAGGTCAGTTTTGGAAACAAACGCCTGCTGCAGTCCGAGATCTAAAAGTTGGCAGAAGCAGACACTTAATGGTAGTTTCTTTAAATGATGGTCATAAGATAACCTTGTCCAATTTTACGGCAAGGTCAGTTTTGGAAATAAAGGCATGTTGCAGTCCGAGAGCTAAAAGTTGGCAGAAGCAGACACTTAATGAAGATATGCAATTAATTTTTATTAAGGTCAATGCCACTTTTTGATCTGGACCCAAGGTCATTGAAATATCGAAAATAAACACTTATATTTCTCCTTAACCTCTCAACTGATGAATGTGAAAATTTATTAGAAGCCTTTATTCATGCATAGGAAGAATGCAATTTTGTTCATAAGTTCGGGGTTGCATGCTCATTATGGTTGCCATGCTTACAAATGGTCAAAGATCTTCTCCAGAACTGATGGACCGATATGCCTGAATCTTGGTATGTAGCATAAGAGACCTAAGCCTATCATAGTTTTTATAAATGATGACCAAAGGGTGACCTTGACCTATTTTATGGCAATGTCAATTTTGGCAACTGGCTTCTACATCAAAAAAGTGAAAACAATGGATTTTTGGAAACTTATGCAGCCTGAGACCTGAAACTTGGCAGATGCAGACAACTTATGGTGTCAATAAGGTGTGGGAGTATTCAATGCCATTTCATTATGACTAATTAATCCTAAATCCGGTTTCAGGTGAGCGTTCTCAGGTTATTCGGTCCTCTGGTTATTATATGTTCAGAATCATTTATTTTAATTGTGCACAATAAAATCCTTGATTTGTACTATACAGAGATTTTTTTCAGCTGTAAAAGTTGAAAACTGCATTAGAACGAAATATGATATGAATATGAAAATTTCTTTGTTAATGATATGATATGAATATGAAAATTCTTTGTTAATGATATGATATGAATATGAATATGAATATGATATGAATATGATATGAATATGAATATGAAAATTTCTTTGTTAATGATATGATATGAATATGAACATTTCTTTGTTAATGATATGATATGAATATGAATATGATGTTAATGATATGATATGAATATGAATATGAATACGATATGAATATGAATATGATGTTAATGATATGATATTAATATGAATATGATGTTAATGATATGATATGAATATGAATATGAAAATTTCATGATATGAATATGAATATGAATATGATATGAATATGAATATGAAAATTTCATGATATGAATATGAATATGAATATGATATGAATATGAATATGAACATTTCTTTGTTAATGATATGATATGAATATGAATATGAAAATTTCTTTTTAATATTTAGTATTTAATATTTTATTTAATATATCCCTGTATACCCATTTTACTTAAAAGCGGGATTCAAGAGGGCATACATTTCACGGATAGGTTATCCTGATGCTGTGTTTATAATTATGTGTCTAGTTGTGGCTTTGCATAACTGTGCATTAAGCTGAGGATTATTGCAACACAATTCAAAAGCTGTACTATATTATGCAATACTGCACTTTGTTTCATATTACGATTTTTGTACTTTTTCCACTTATCAAGTTTTCGAAATACTTTGTTTATTTTGATAGACCATGTTATAAACAACTGACTTGACTTGAACGGTTTCATGCAATGCATGTAATTATTTTGTACATTTCCACTTATCAAGCAATTGAAATATATTGTTTCGTTTTAATAAGATCATGTAATAAACAGAGACACATTTTATTTCACTTGATCATTTATTCATTGCCATGTTGTTGTTGTTGTTCTAGTAGATCACCACCGAGATTCTCTCGATGCACCACCCCTGATGAGACATAGATTAGGTGGCTTAAAATATTACAATGATTATAAACTAGTAAAGTTCTAAAACTTCACTTTGTACATAAATAAACAGCTCAAACTTCTGGTGTCTTAAAATAAGGAAGTTTTTTATCTCTGTGCTTTAATTTTCATTTATATATTTTTCACAAACAAGTTCTTAGCCTACTGACCTCTTTCTTAAATATGAAGCATTAATGCCAGTGGTCATTTATTTATCTTTCGATTGGATCTATTTGATTTGAGCCGCCGCATCTGAAAACCAATCATCATATGCGAAATCACAGGCGGAGATCAACTGTGCAGTAATTGTTTTCGCTACACGGATAGTACAATGTCTCTCTTTTCTTAATCTGAAATTTAAAGCTTCTAGCCTGCTTCTTTTGCTCTTCAGCCTGGATTGTGTTGGACCTTGTCGGATCCCCAAATAGTTTGGTTTTCCCATGCAAAGGCTCAAGAGGGTGGAATATAAACACAAAACAGTTTTCATTTATACAGATGACTTATATCTAACTGCAACAAGATTCTCACCAGATTGCCAAAAATTGAGAACACAAAGGCTATTAATAAAAATAAAATCCAAATCAAAAATGCCTGGAAACAGTAACTGACGAAACTTGATTCACTCTACTATTCACTTAAATCCAAGACAAACAAAATTTAAATGTTTTCATTTTATATGCTATTTAATGTTATACATGTATTCACAATTAGCCACATACATTTTTGTCGCAACTTTGCTGATCAGTGTATAATTTGACTGACAGGAATGTTATTTCAGACTGTCCCCACAAGGTAAGATTTGCAATGAAAAATGCTGGTTTACAGGTTTCAGGCGGAAAACACGCAGCCAGCCATTCAATCGCATAACTTGGCTACTGTATTCATTCTGTTTGAAACACTGTGAGTTTTCAAAAATTTCTGGAGGCTCAAAACTTGAATGGATATGCATCTATGTTTTGAGCAAAAACGTTTGAAACCTCGAAAATTTTTCAATGAATTTTCACTTTTTGCAGCCAAAAAGATCCCTGTATATTGCATGGACCAGTTTTCGCAACGAGAAAAAAGTTGCTGTGTTTTTTAGTAATGACATATAGCCCCGTTTCACTTGTCACCAGTCTGATGTGAATTGGCACTGTACAACAATAATACAGCACAGGTCAAGATATCATTAACAAAACAACAATTTCCATCTCATCAATATTCAACACTATTATTTCATCCCATGAATATTTAAAAGCATGACATCACCTAATTAATATTCATATCCATGATATCAAGAGAATCTAAACCAAATGGAATACATAAAATATTCATACACCAGTCTTTTTAATATTAATGATTTAATAATTTTCTTTAAAAAATCATATTGATGATTAAAAGGTACAAGTAGGCAAAGATCAGGAAAAGGCACAATCAGAAAAAGATTCCCACTCCAAAAACCGATGTGGGAAAAAACAAACTAACAATCAGGTACTTATACCATGAAACAAATCGTAAGCCGAATGAGCAGCTATTTTTCATATAGGTGGCCACTCAGTTACCTTAACTTAACTAAAATATGAAAACATACATAAGGCGCCAACAGCATAAAAAATGTTAAACACCAAGACATAAAACAAAAAGAACCTCCACAGAAGTATCGCCTTGGAACGATCAGTAACACAAAGTTACTGGCGGGCTTAAACCGGTTTTACATGGCCATAACAGGACCTCAACCTCAGCTTCTGCAGTGGTTCATAACTCACTTAAGCCTCATCTATTTATAACTATAACAAAATGCATTATCATGAATATCCACAACTCCTATGATTTAAAACTGTGAATCTCATTAATATTCAAACATTCTCATGGTCTAAACTCTTGAATATGTACATCTAAAAGACTAAATGTCAACAAAGTTGACTTAACCCTGTCCTGTTGCACTGACAGAAAAAGGTACAAGTAGGCCAAGATCAGGAAAAGGCGCAATCAGAAAAAGATTCCCACTCCAAAAACCGAGGTGGGAAAAAACCAAACCAACAATCAGGTACTTATACCATGAAACATATCGTAAGCCGAATGAGCAGCTATTTTCCCAATAGGTGGCCACTCAGTTACCTTAACTTAACTAAAAATATGAAAACATACATAAGGCGCCAACAGCACAAAAAAATTTTTCAAACACCAAGACATAAAACGAAAAGAACCACCACAGAAGTATCGACTTGGAACGATCAGTAACACACAGTTACTGGCGGGCTTAAACCGGTTTTACATGGCCATAACCTCACCCTCAGCTTCTGCAGTGGTTCATAACATTTAGTTAGTTATTCGGTCCTCGTGGTGAATCTCTAACTAGTCAATGAATCATCAAGAACAAACAAATAAATCATGATAAACATCCTGATGAATCAAAAACCAGAACACTGGCTGTCCTGAAACTAAGCAACTCTTCAACAGCTTTGGTATTGTCACATCACTTGTAGTACATTACTTTATAAATCCAAAATTTCAAGCTTTTGCATATCTTCCACTACTGTAAATAACTTGTATTTCTTGTAGACAAAAGAAGATGCATCAGTATTACAATATCTTGACTGATTAATACTAACATAATCTATTTTTCTTCTTAACTTCCAAAAGATGTTTGTCTTTGAGTTGTATAAAACTGTCCAACAAAACTGAGTCATCTATGAATTGTCTGTAAATTTCCATCAAAACTGAGATGTTTATGATATGATATGAGTTGTCTCAATATGAGTTCAGCTATTGGGTGGGGTAAAAAATGTAAAGTCCACCACCATATGGCTTTATCTTAGACCTGTAGCTGTATATAGTGTTCAGAGGCAGTTCTGTAACTTTACACATTGCTTTGTCTTATACCTGTAGCTGTTTCAGAAACATTCACATAACTGTACACAATGTTCAGTCACAGACCTGTACCAAATTGTCATAGCAGTCCCATAACATTGCACAATGCCTAGTCATAGACTTGTACATAATGTACAGAAACAGTCCCTTAACTGTACACAATGTTCTGTGATAGACCTGTAAATAATGTACAGAAAATAATCCCATCCCTGTACATAATGTTCAGTGAAAAACCCATAGGTGTGTGATGCACAGAAACGGTCCCATAACTGTACACACTGTTCAGTGATGGACCTGTGTAACATAATGTACATACACAATCCCATACATGTACACAATGTTCAGTTATAGACCTGTACATAATGTCATAATGTAAAACAAAAGCAATCGTGTATTTGCACACAATGTTCAGTGATAGACATGTACATGGTGTACAGAAACAGTCCCATAACTGTACACAATGTTCAGTGATACATCTGTACATGATGCGCAGAAACAGATCCATAACTGTACACAATGTTCTGTGATAAATCTGTACATAATGTACATAAACAGTCCTATAACTTAATTTACGAAATGCACAGTGATAGATCTATACATAATGTACAGAAGCAATCCCATAACTGTACATAATGCTCAGTGATAGTCGTGCACATGATATAAAGACACAGTCCCATTACTGTACACTAGAAATAATGAGGTAATACGGTAAAAAATCTTTAAATTTTCGTGTCACTTAATTTTTCCACATTATTGATATCGGTTTCACACACGTTATCAATACACACTCTGGATGTAAACATGGAGTGAATGATAAATGAAATGTTTTAGGGTTGAAATTCATGTCAAAAAGACGATTTAAATAACGCGGCATATACAGTAAGGTACAAGTAGGCAAAGATCAGGAAAAGGCGCAATCAGAAAAAGATTCCCACTCCAAAAACCGAGGTGGGAAAAAACCAAACTAACAATCAAGTACTTATACCATGAAACATATCGTAAGCCGAATGAGCAGCTATTTTCCCAATAGGTGGCCACTCAGTTACCTTAACTTAACTAAAAATATGAAAACATACATAAGGCGCCAACAGCACAAAAAAATTAAACACCAAGACATAAAACAAAAAGAACCACCACAGAAGTATCGACTTGGAACGATCAGTAACACAAAGTTACTGGCGGGCTTAAACCGGTTTTACAGGTACCTAACCTCACCTCAGCTTCTGCAGTGGTTCACAACATTTAGTTAGTTCTTCGGTCCTCGTGTAAAACAGTTTCAAGGCAAATCAAATTGGTGAAATTCTGATTAAAAATGGAAAACAATAAAGCACATGCGATTCGCGACACACTCAGGATTGCAAACAGTATGTTCGACCCATAACAATATTTTTGTTGAGTACCTAATTGTTAATTTAGTTTTTCCCACCTAGGTTTTTCGAGTGGGATTTTCTTTCTGATTGCGACGTTTCCTGGTTATTGCCTATTTGCACTTTTTAAATCTAAATGGAAGTCCAGAGGAAGAAGTTTGCTTATGTTGGCTTGGTATATTTGGGGTGAATTATATTTTCAGATGATCAGAACCTGAGGGGTAGGGTTTTTCCTTTGCCCACCTGTGCAACTGCATAATTTTAAGTTGTGATCAAAATGAAAAGTTTTTACACATCTAGAGCCCAATGAATAGCTAATCAACCATAATTAAACAAAAAACAAACTAAAAACAAAAACGTTTTATGAGAAAGGCAAATGACAGACATGCTAGCACATATTTTACATTAAAGCATTGATTGTGTCCTACGGAAACTCCAAAGTCCACATGTTAGTCAACGGGTGAATCACGAGCCTTAGATAAGATACAAAATACACTTGTCATTATGATAACTGCAGTCTCGACACAAGGAAGGAGATAACAAAGTTTAACTAAGATAAAATACATTTTAACGTTATAGTTTCTACGTTGTATAATATATATGTTCAAACATAAGTCAGTATAGATAGTTCTACATATCGAAACTTACATCATTGTATGAATCAGAAAATGACACTGACTGGTGCCCTGTGGCAGGATTTTAGATACTAACTATTTCGATTCATGGAACTTTTATTCTTACTGTGTCTGAATATAACTGAACCTTAATTTAATAGTCATGATGGTGCAGCCAGAAAACTGATTTTCATCATTGCGATTTGATCTTTAATCAAAAATGCTCTAGATATGAGTTCCCTGAAGGTGCGCCTCCAGGATTCGGACTACATAAACTGGGTCAAAGCTGGACTCTGTCTGATTCACACAAAATCAGGCCTTGAGGAGTTTGCTGAAGCAGCTAGCCAATCATTACACCAGAGTATACTCAATAATATAATCCCGACCTTTGCCAGTGCTGCCAAACCTGTATGTGGGGTCAACATTGCGAGACAGAAATTGATACCAATATGCTCAGATCAATACTGCCAAAACTTCATCAAAGAGGTCATAAACATCGGCTTCGATCCAAACCACGCATTTACCGTCAATCATGGGAATCTAGGAAATTGTGATACAGGACAATGGCACAGTCATCATTGGCAAGTTGCCAAATTGTTTATGAACAGGGGTCAAGATCCCTCTCATGTACACCCCAGAGAAACAGACATAAGTGGAATCATTAACTTCTTGTCCCATTGCAAAATTCCAAGAAACGCAGTGAAAAACATCGGTTTCTTCGATAAGGTAAGTTTGCTGCCGATTATATATGGATTGTTGGAATTCCTTTGAACCCAGATATCTTATTAATGAGTCTGATAAAAATGTACAAGTAATCATGCCCAGGAAAAGGCGCAAACAGAGAGAAACTCCAACTCCGAAAACCGGAGTGGGAAAATTTAAATTGACAATTAGATACTTGTACTAAGAAAACATATAGCAAGCCGAGTGAGCAGCTATTTCCTCAAAGGCCGTCACACAATTACCTAAACCTAACTAAAATATGAAAATGTTTGAACATAAGGTGCAAACAGCACAAAAAACACCAAGACATAAAACAATAATAACCAAAACAGAAGCATATCCTTGAAACGATCAGCAACATAAAATTATTTGCGGGCTTAAACTAATTTTACATGGCCATAACCTCAGCCTCAGCTTCTGCTGTGGTTCACAGCACATATCTGTTCGATCCTCATGTTGAATCTCTTAAAGGATCTCAGTTTTTATTTTTATTCGGAACAATTTGGTAAATTTGTCTAAAAGGCAACAGACGAAGCGCTTTGATTTGACATAAAAACGAAAGACGATATAATCTATTTAGTTGGTAGATTTAACAGAATAACTACACCTAATTATCACAATTTCTAAATAATTGTCGATGACACACTTAACACAAAAATGACGCTTCCTCAGTAACTATTTTGCACATTCTGATTCTAGGGAATTAAAAAATGTTGTTTTCAAATGGCAATACCATATCTGCATTTATTGTTAGTTTTCAGCTTACCATCAGTCATTTCAGGTAACCTGCAAACTGCTATTTTATTATTAGTCAGTTTTGACCATTGAATCTAAAAAAGGCGGGTTAAATGGAAAATATCTGTCTTTGTCTGAAACGGGGTAGGGTCGGTAAGGAGGACGAGATTTTTACTTTTTATGTATTCTTTGTCCTTGTACAAATTTGGTCAAATGACAAAACTGTACTTAATCATAGGTACATGTACTAGAAACAGACCTGCAGTGAATTAAAGAAATAGGATGCTTACGCTAATGAATTCAATTATAATTGTTGCAGTTACAAAATATAATGGTGTGATCCTTTGGAAGCAATAAAAACATTCAAAGGGATATAGTAGTTTTAGACCATTGTCTTCTTTTAGGGTAGGTCAGTTAGAAAATATTTTATTTCCCTTTTGAATGACAATTAAAACTGCAGGGTCGGCGCAGAAAGACAGAGTCGGTACACAACTATTTGTGACTTACGCCTAAATATGATCTCGTTTGTATATCATTTGGCAAACATTTCAGGTACGCGATGCAAGAAATAGTGTCATGCATACGCTAGACATGAGGTTATCCGCTGATGATCTGAAGATCTATACCAAGTCAATGATTGACCTACTAACTGACCCCGGGATAACAGCTTTTATCAACAACACAAAAGCCCAACATGCAGTGAAGTTTACCAACAGAACAACAGCCCAACATGCAGTGAAGGAAATCCAGTCAGTATGTATGATTATTAAGCTAGTTGACACTTATTTCAACGGTGTGTTATCACAAGGTACCAGCAGGCAGTTACATATCGTAAGACAAGTGAGCAGCTATTTCTCAATAGAACGGGATGGCGCAGTAGATAGCGCATCAGACTTTGGACCGTGGTTCCCCGGTTCGATCCCCATCCTGGGCATCGTCTGTTGTGGCCTTGAACAAGTCACATTTTCACAGCTCAATGTACATAGTGTACATATTTTGTCTACAGAGCTTACGTTGATTGTTGAAATATGACGCGACTTTGAATAAAGATTATTATTTCTTATAGACGGCCACTCAGGTACACGAACTTGACTAGAATATGAAAACGTACATAAGATGCAAAAAAAAAAAATAAATAAAAAATAAATAAAATAAAAAAACACACAAAAAAACACAACAAATCAACACCAAAACTTAAAACAATAAGAACCACGACAGAAGTATCGCATGGGGACGATCAGTAATATAGAATTAGTAGAAAGGGACTCTTACAACTAATTTCTCAGGCGCCCAACGTCTTTCACAGCTTCTGATGCGGCTGTCAGTTTGTCTTTTTTTGATCTGGCGTCAGACTTGCATGTATAATGGCCCCGACAAAGCTATTCCTTTATCTAAACTTTACTGATAGATATTGTTATTAGTATAAGTACTTTCTGCATCAAAAGGTACAAGTAGGCAAAGATCAGGAAAAGGCGCAATCAGAAAAAGATTCCCACTCCAAAATCCGAGGTGGGAAAAAACAAAACTAACAATCAGGTACTTATACCATGAAACATATCGTAAGCCGAATGAGCAGCTATTTTCCCAATACGTGGCCACTCAGTTACCTTAACTTAACTAAAAATATGAAAACATACATAAGGCGCCAACAGCACAAAAAATTAAACACCAAGACATAAAACAAAAAGAACCACCACAGAAGTATCGACTTGTAACGATCAGTAACACAACGTTACTGGCGGGCTTAAACCGGTTTAACAGGTACCTAACCTCACCCCCAGCTTCTGCAGTGGTTCATAACATTTAGTTAGTTCTTCGGTCCTCGAGGTGAATCTCTAACCAGTCAATGAATCATCAAGAACCAACAAATAAATCATGATAAACAATCTGATGAATCAAAAACCAGGACTCACATAATGAGTAATCTGCCCGACGATGGAGATCCCTGGGCGTCGAATAACCTACTAACTCCGGAGCAAAAGAAAAACACCAGGTAGAATAATTGAAAACCATAATTTTTCTGATTTTTCTACAACAAGTTATGAATCATTGCTGTCAACAAAAGAAATATATACACAACTTATTAAAACTTTTAACCTCCATACGTCTACCTTTTGCTTACTAATTGCATTCTTACAATTACAAGGTACTAAATGCTCAGGATTTCACTATTACACCTAAAGACCAGAAACAAGCATTGGATGAACTAGCTTCGACGATTCTTGCTCAGAATATAGAAATAAGACATGAGATCGAAGAACAGATAAGAAAGGTATGTGCACTGTATACATTTCTAACGGTATATCACTCGATTATGTAACAGTCAGCTAAATCTTTATCATAAACATTTCATTGTTATTCTCTAAAGCAAACTGGACAATATAAGAAACGCACACTTATAAAAATGTAAACATACAAGAAAGTAAATGTGCAATATCAATGTTTGTCACTTTTATCATAAAGGGCCTGTTACAGGGTATGGGAAATTAACATGGGAGTTTGCCCACGCATAGAATTTTATGAAATTATGTGCATTAATTGTCTTGGTTATGACTGCTATAATAATGGTGTATTCCCTTGTAAATTCAATCCCACTGACACCACATTTAAACGTTTCTATAGTGACCAACGATTCAAGAAGCAAATGTTGAAATATTTCCAGAATTTATATAGTCACTGGTTAGTTTGCTCATACTATAAATGACTTTGTTAGTATCAAGATAGTGGCGGAGCAGTCATTTTTATGAACATGTAACCTCAATTTTCACCTGCTTATTTTAAAAGAGGTAGAATTTGAATTAAAAATTTTCTGTGTTCCCGTCTTTGTCAAGACACCATTTTAATACAAAAATGCCCACATATGCTAGAAATGTATTCGTGAAATTTCATGAAAATCGTGGACCGGTAACGTGGTGTTTTGTGACATTCATTACACATGACCCTTATTCATCAAAATGTGAACTTGTTCACTAATAATTACAAAGTACTTTAATAAATGGTTTATGACTGTAGGATTGTTTACTGTAGGCTTAATTCAAGCAATTTATATTATTATAGCATGCTTTTAATGAAACCCAAAACACAGACCTTACACCCTGTTACATAAGTTAGCGTTTGGACAGACTCAAAATAATTTAAAGGTTTCAATAAAGTTTTGTGTTTAAATTAATATAACTGCAGGGTTTAAATATTATTGATCTTTCTGAATTCAGAACCTTTTTAATTTGTTACATATGTTACATTTAGCGCAAACATATACACGTACTGTAAACAATTTCCATACGATACTATCTTTAAGAGTTGAACTTTTCTTCAAGGGGCTGTTCAATTGCATTCATTTTATCCCTATTTAATTGGCATGTTACAAAATTATAGATTAAGAAATTACATTTCGTTGAACATCACAATATATGTACCACGATATTAATCTCAAGAAAAGATTATAAGTTTATTACCCAATCTGTTTTTCTGACATTTATTCATCATCCAATGTTGTTGTTGTTATGCAAACCCTATCTTAGTACTTTTACAGGCTTGTGTAACCGATAAGAACACATAATATGCAAGATTAATGTTTGTATTTGTATGAAAGGAAAATAGTCTACAAGATGTTTGTCATGATATGACAGAACGTGCTTTACTAAATTTATTTTACCAAGAAAATATTAACTTCAAATATTTAGTTTTGAATGATGTAATGTATGTAATATACAATATATGCTAAATAGGCTGAATAATATACATAGAAATGTGAATATAGGAAGTGGACTTGCTTTTACGATGAAACATACTTCATAATCAGCCTAAATGTATATATTATGTAGGAGATTTTGGTTTCGTGTATTTTTTGCAAGCATTTATGTGGGTAACATATGTAATGCAGTGATGTTGCATTTGACTGAAGGCTAAATGCTTAAAATGCTTATGGCATATGACTTTATAGAATTTATGTCTGTTTTAATCTCATGTAAAGATCAAAATCAGATGGTATGTTGAAAATAAAGTTACTAAATTTGGGTACAGTAAGGGATATAGGAGGTACTCTAGCTTTCCCTCTAAAAAACTTTAAACATAGAATTGGTATGTTAAAGTAATATACAGTGAATATTTGTCTATATTTCCACTTGTGTCTTTTACAATTAAATACTGTTGGTCCAAGAGTAAGAAATATAAATATCAGATTCAGTTTATCACGGCGAGACAATTCCACATGGACCTCCCTGTCTCACTCCTATATAAGAAGCCTAACATCTGATTATCAATTAAAGAAAGTTAAACATCCTCTATTATTTCCTCATTAGAATAATTCAGAGCTTTTAGAATTGATTCAACTGAAGGAAAACTGTATGCCATTTGGTCTCACTGATATTTATCGTTCTAAACCTACAGAAAACAGTCAAGTGTGAAAAACAGATGGTAGAGAACCATCACAAATAACATCTTGTTGACAAAAGTAAGCATTGGCCAGGAGTTGTTGCAATTAGAACCAAAGTTCCACCTAAAAGCTTATGTGGAAAACAAGCGAAATGACAAATAGTTACTTGTACAAAGAGAATGTACAGTTTGCCGAAAGAACGGCTATTTCCCAACAGGTGGCCACTCAATTACATAAATGTAACTAAATGTATGCCATTCAG
The DNA here is from genome assembly GCA_964017185.1 of Rugalucina vietnamica. NCBI lineage: Eukaryota > Metazoa > Mollusca > Bivalvia > Lucinida > Lucinidae > Rugalucina > Rugalucina vietnamica. The sequence goes on along the minus strand of OZ024879.1, from coordinate 54,440,976 downwards.
GATTGTCTTAGCACAATGTGTGTCAGAAATGTGGATTATGGTCATAATCCAAAGCCTTTGTGTGATGTTTAGGAGCAATTTCAACATTTTGTTAAAATTATGAAAAGTGACCTTCATGTATACAATGTAACAAATGACAATGTTACCGTCGTTTAATTATCATAAAAGTTTGTACAAATCAGGAGGATATATACGGCATACTTTTATGCAAATATGATATCTTGACAAAGACTGGAACATATTTATCTTTTAAGTTGAATTTGATTTTTTTTAGCTCACCTGAGCCGAAGGCTCACAGGTGAGGTTATAGGATAGGGAGGCACCCGGCGTCCGTCCGTCGGCGTCGTCGTCCGTCGTCCGTCGTCCGTCGTCCACCATTTTCAAAGATCTTCTTCTCTGAAACCGCTTGGCCAATCAAAGCCAAATGTTATGTGAAGCATCAATAGGAAGGGGGAACCAATGTGTATATAAGAAATCCAGGTCACATGACCAAGATGGCCGCCATGCCCATATATGGTAAAAACCCTTCAAAAATCTTCTTCTCCAGAACCAGTGGACCGATTTCAACGAAACTTGGCATGAAGCATTGATGGCTTAAGCACTACAATGTGTATATAAATCGTGACCCTGTGATGACCTTGACCTACTTTGTGGCAAGGTCAACATAGGTCGCCAATGCATTTGAATGGGGAAAAATTTTAAAATGTCATTTCAAGTGAACATCTTGCAGGAAATGGGCAGTAGGACTGAATATTGATGATTCTGAAAAAAAATTGACCCCAGGGGCTCATGTGCCCCCACCCCGGGGCAATATACCTGTACATTACCGTAATATTCAAACATCATCTCCTCTGAAACCGCTTGGCCAATCAAAGCCAAATTTTATGTGAAACATCAATAGGAAGGGGGAACCAATGTGTATATAAGAAATCCAGATCACATGACCAAGATGGCCGCCATGCCCATATATGGTAAAAACCCTTCAAAAATTTTCTTCTCCAGAACCGATGGACCGATTTCAACGAAATTTGGCATGAAGCATCGATGGATCAAGCACTACAATGTGTATATAAATCGTGACCCTGTGATGACCTTGACCTTCTTTAGGGCAAGGTCAACATAGGTCACCAATGCATTTGAATGGGGAAAAATTTTAAAATGTCATTTTAAGTGAAAATCTTGCAGGAAATGGGCAGTAGGACTGGATATTGATGATTCTGAAAAATTTTGACCCCAGGGACTCATCTGCCCCCACCCCGGGGCAATATACCTGTACATTACCATCATATTCAAACATTATCTCCTCTTAAACCGCTTGGCCAATCAAAGCCAAATTTTATATGAAGCGTCTATAGGAAGGGGGAACCAATGTGTGTATAAATAATCCAGGTCACATGACCAAGATGGCCGCCATGCCCATATATGGTAAAACCTTATAAAAATCTTCTTCTCCAGAACCCAAAGGCCTTGGATCTTGAAACTTGGCATGTAGCATAAGTGACTCAAGGTCCACAATGTGTATATAAATAATGACCTTAGGATGACCTTGACCTATTTTACGGCAAGGTCAACATAGGTCGCCAATGCATTTGAATGGGGAAAACTTTTGAAATGTCATTTAAAGTGAAAGTCCTGCAGGAAATGCACAGTAGGACTGAATATTAATGATTCAGAAAAAGATTGGTCCGCAGGAGCTCATATGCCCCCACCCTGGGGCAGTATGCATGTATATTTCCAAAATATTCAAACATCTTCTCCTCTGAAACCACTTGGCCAATCAAAGCCAAATTTTATGTGAAGCATCTATAGGAAGGGGGAACCAATGTGTATATAAATAATCCAGGTCACATGACCAAGATTGCCGCCATGCCCATATATGGTAAAAACCCTTCAAAAATCTTCTTCTCCGGAACCGGTGGACCGATTTCAAAGAAACTTGTCATGAAGCATGGATGGCTAAAGTACTACAGTGTGTATATAAATCATGACCCTGTGGAGACCTTGACCTATTTGACGACAAGGTCAACATAGGTGCCAATGCATTAACATTGGGAAAACTGTTAACATGTCGTTTGAAGGGAATAAATAAAATAGAAATTGGCAAATGGACAGAATATTGATTATTCTGAAAACAAATGGCCCAAGGGCTTCATCTGCCCCTGCACTAGCGCTAAATACCATGATATTCAACTATGTTTATTTGCATATGTAGCAGATCTCAGGTGAGCGTTTACAGGACCATTGGTCCTCTGGTTTGTAAATTTTAGAGAAAAAAAAATGAGAAATTGTATGATTATTTAATCAGGAAACCAATATAATACTTCTGTAAAATGATTTTACGGTGTAAGTATAATGCCTGGGATGTTCTCGAGTCAATCCACTTGGCAAATCTTAGAAAATTATAAAACTTAAATTTTAGGACACACAAAGATGAGGGCAGTTATCATGCCATTGTGGGAGCGAGCCAGGGTTGACTCCTGAGTCCTATAATTAATAATTGATTTCAATAAATACATTTTCGTAGCTCATATATGATGACCTACTTATGTGTGAAATTTAAAGAAAATCAATGCGTGTGCCAATTTGTAACACCCAGACACTGTCTTACCAATTCAGGATTTGTGTCAAATAATTTCCAGGATCTACCACATGCATTAAGAAAATGTCCCTGTAATCAAAATAGGGAAATAACTACCAGAGGACCATTGGGCTTGAGAACGCTCACTTCAAGCCTGATCTTGGAGCATTTACTCATCATGAAATAACCTTGACCTTGAGTACCCACACACCTTTATTGACTATATTAGTTGTATGCGTCAGCCAAGTTTCAGGTCTCAAGCTGCAATAGTTTCCAAAAATCTATGGTTTTCACGTTTGTTCCATGTAAAAGCCACTTTCCAAAATTTAGCTTGCCATAAAATAGGTCAAGGTCATCCTTGGTTCATCACTTAAAAAATAAACTATTATACACTAAAGATACCTGGTGTTGCATACCAAGTTTTAGGAATATCGGCCCATGGGTTCTGAAGAAGAAGATGTTTTAGCATTCGTTAGAATGGCGGCCATGATGAGCACACAACCCTGATTTCATGAACATAATTTCATTCTCCCTATGCACAAAGGCTTCAAATAAAAGTTCTCATTCATAGAGTGAGAAATGACTGATAAAAGCAAGTACTTATATGGCCTTGTGCCCAGGTCAAGAAATGACCTTGATCTTAATAAATCGCACACACGTACCTTCATTAGTTGACTGCTTCTGCCAACTTTCAAGCTTCAAGCATCAAGCTGTATTTCCAAAATACTCATTGTTTTGATTTTTCTCATGTTTAAACGTATGTTTCCAAAACTGACCTTGCCGTAAAATAGGTCAAGGTCATCAAAGGGCCATCATTTAAACAAACTAGGATGGGCTGGAGTCCCAGATACTACATACCAAGTTTCGTGTGAATAGACCCACTGGTTTTGGAGATGTTTGAGCATATGTGAGCATGACAGCCATGTAAAGCATTACACCCACTTCTCGAGCATAAAATTTTGTTTCCCCTAAGCATTGAGGTTACACATAAAATTTCACTTTCATAGGCCCAGTGATTTCTTAGTCAACCATGATCTTTATTTTGATATTTCAATGACCTTTTTTCAAGGTTAAGAAATGACCTTGACCCTGTTTAATTACATACCTTCATTAACTCTATTTGTTGTCTGCATCTAGAAACTGTCCAGTCTCAGGCTGCAATAGCTTCCAAAATATCAATTCTTTTCTCCTTGTCCTGTGTAAAAGCTTATGTTTCCAAAATTGACCATGCTGTATAATGTGTCTAGGTCATCTCAGGCTCCTCATTTCATCAAATAACGATGGGCTGGAGTCCCCGATGCTACATACTAAGTTTCGTGGAAATCGACAGACTGGTTCTGGAGCAGAAGATTTTTGAAGGGTTTTAACAATATATGGTCATGGCGGCCATCTTGGAAATGCGACCAAGATATTGAATTTTAAATGCCACTACCCAAGGAGGCTCCAAATAAAATTTCAATTTGATCGGCCGAGAGGTTTTGGAGAAGATGATCTTTGAAATTGTGGACGACGACGACGGACGGACGGACGGACGCCTGATCATGGACATTCTATAAGCTTACAATGTGAACTTTCGACTCAGGTGAGCTAAAAACAGATAAGATACAGACGTGATTCAGTAAACTAGGAGACCGGTATTTCGCCTCCCGATTTCTCAAATCGCACTAAAAATGAAAGTGCACTAAACCCCATAACTGAAACTGATATTCAGATCAAAAATACAACAAGAGATAACAGAAATGTTCAGTTGCAAATGCTGTTTTTTTCATCTGGTTTAATGGTAACCAACCTCATCCTCAATTCCACCGCGCCGCATAAAAATAACCTAATAAACATAGAGATTTAGTTTAACCAATGAACTAATCAACGGAAATACCACTACAGATTGATTCATTATAGCTGTTACATTATCGATTTTTTTTTGCTCACACATTCTTGTAAAGAACCAATCTTGACGTCGCCGTAGTCAAGTATGGATGTCAAAAAGCATATAATGTAATTGTTGGCAAAGTTTGAGTATTTGTAATTAAAATATAGGTGGTATATATGCTTAACATTGCATACCATACAAAACATTGCAGATTATTTTGATATAAATGTATGTGCTGCAAGAACAATATATCAAGCATTTTAATTGTTATCGATATTATGAACCACTCTATATGTACCTTTTAAGCAGTTGCTATGGAATGATAAATGTATCACCCACATGTATTCTGGTTATGTTATGCCGCTATCTTTTTTAAGTTGAGCGTTCTGAAGGACACGGTAATTCAAAATCAACTGAAAGATACAGTTACATTCTTGGAAGACCAGCTAAAATATCTTCGAGATCCGATTCCAACAGACGAAGGTAAACCTAATTAAGTATTACGGTAAATTCGTAACTTTTAGCGTAACTTTTATTTCGCGAATTTTCTATTTCTGAATTATTAGCGAGTTCTTGAATTCGCGAGTGAGTGTCCATGTATTCTTTAAAGCTTTTAGTGACTCTTTATTAGCGAGAACGTTGAATTCGCCAGGCAACCAATTCGCGAATATTAGCGAAAATTAAGTTCTCGCGAATATTTCCGGATCTAGAGTATTATTAAAGTTTCTATGTAAATCCCAGGATGAGTCGGCTATATCAATTTTTAAATCATCGTGTCATGCAAATTACTCAAAACTCGTATAATATTGAATAACGCAATATTGCAGATCACCGTACCTGTTGGCCAGGTCACCGTCCAAGTTGCTACGTCATCTTTCAGTTGCAACGTCAACGTCCCTGTTGGCCAGGTCACCGTGCCTGTTGGCCAGGTCACCGTCCAAGTTGCCACGTCATCTTTCAGTTGCAACGTCAACGTCCCTGTTGGCCAGGTCACCGTGCCTGTGGGCCAGGTCACCGTCCAAGTTGCCACGTCATCTTTCAGTTGCAACGTCAACGTCACTGTTGGCCAGGTCACCGTACCTGATGGCCAGGTCACCGTCCAAGTTGCCACGTCATCTTTCAGTTGCAACGTCAACGTCCCTGTTGGCCAGGTCACCGTGCCTGTTGGCCAGGTCACCGTCCAAGTTGCCACGTCATCTTTCAGTTGCAACGTCAACGTCACTGTTGGCCAGGTCACCGTACCTGTTGGCCAGGTCACCGTCCAAGTTGCCACTTCATCTTTCAGTTGCAACGTCAACGTCCCTGTTGGCCAGGTCACCGTGCCTGTTGGCCAGGTCACCGTCCAAGTTGCCACGTCATCTTTCAGTTGCAACGTCAACGTCACTGTTGGCCAGGTCACCGTACCTGATGGCCAGGTCACCGTCCAAGTTGCCACGTCAACATCATAGTTGGCCACGTCAAATCCCAGTTACCATGTCACCGTCCCATTTGCTACGTCACCGTTCCAATTGCTGTCACTGTCCCTGTCCCAGTGGTAATGTCACCGTCCCTGTTGGACTGGTCCCAGTCCCAGTTGGCCTTCTCAACCGACACAGGTGTCATATCTTCGGCCCAGTAGGCCACGACACCGACCTAGTGGCCACGTTATGGTTGGCCACGCCACCTTCAGTTGCCACGTTAACGCTCCAGTTGTCCAGGACACCGACACGGTTGGCCACATCATCGTCCCAGTAGCCAGATCATCGTCTTAGTTGGCTGTTATTGACCCAGCTAGCCACATCATCGTACTAGTTGGCCACGTAACCGACACAGTTGGCCAGGTCACTGTCCCAGTTGGAAACGTCACAATTCCAGCGGACAGGTCACAGTCCCAGTTTGTCACGTCACCACCCCAGGTCACAGTACAATTTGACCAGGTCATCATCCCATTTTGCAACGTTACCGTCCCTGTTGGCCAGATCACGGTCCATGTTGGACACGTCACCGTCACAATTGGTCAGGTCACCATCTCGTTTGGCCACGACACGCCCCGTTTGCAATCTCACCGTTTCTGATACCACTTCACCTACCAGTTGCCTCGTCGCCTGTCAGATTCCAAGTCACCGTCTTGTTGTCCACATATCATGCCCGTTGGCAACTTCACCATTCCATTGGCTATGCCACCGTTAGATGCCAGGTCACAGCCTCAGCTGGTCACATCACCATCCAAGTTGTCCAGGTCACCATCCAAGTTGTCCATGTCACCGTCCCTTTTGGCCACGTTACCGTCCCTGTTGGCCAGGCCACCGTCTAAGCTGACGAAATCATTCTCACAGTTTGCACCATCCCTTTTGGATAATTTACCATCCCTGTTGACCAGGTCACCTCCAAGCTGACCACGTCGACCTCACAGGTTGCCAAGTCACCACATTCCGTTTGGCCAGGTTACCGTTCTGTTGGCCAGGTCACGGTCCAAGTTGGCCACGTAACCATCCCGGCTGACCAGGTTACCGTACTGTTGGCCAGGTCATCGTCAATGTTGGCCAGGTCACCATCCCTTTTGGTCAGTATACCGTCCTGTTGGCCAAGTCACCGTTTAAGTGACCTTGTCATCGTCCCAGTGTCCCTGTTATTGTCCTAGTGGCCCTGTCACAGACCCATTGGCCATGTGATAGTACCAGTGGTCCTGTCATCGTCTCAGTTGCCCTGCCATCATCCCAGTGGCCCTGTCAAAATCCGAGTGTCCATATCACTGTCCCTATTGCTCTGTCATCGTCCCAGTTGCCCTATCATCGTCACAGTTGCCTGGTCACCAGCCAAGAGGCCCTGTCATCGTCCAAGCGGGCCTGTCACCGTTCCAGTGGCCATATCACAGTCCAAGTGTCCCTGTTATTGTCCCAGTGTCTATGTTATTGTCCCGGTGGCCCTGTCGTTGTCTTAGCGGCCATGTCACAGTCGTCCCAGTTGCCCTGTCTTCTTCACAGAGGCCCTGTCATTGTCCCAGTGATCATGTCATCGTCCCAGTGGCCCTGTCACCGACCAAGTGACCCTGTCATCGTCCCAGTGGCCCTGTCAGCATCCCAGTGGCTATATCACAGTCTCAGTGGTAATTTCATCTTCCAGCATGCCCTCTTATTGTCCCGGTGGCCCTGTTATCATCCCAGTGTCCCTGTTATCGTCTCAGTGGCCCTGTCATCGTCCCAGTGGCCATGTCACAGTCCCAGTGGCCCTATCATCATCCTAGTTACGCTGCCATCGTCCCAGTTGTCCTGTCACCGTCCCAGTGCCTTTGCCATCGTCCATGTAACCATGTCATCGTCCCAGTGACCATGTCCTCGTGCCAGATGCCCTATCGCCGTCCCAGTGGCATTTTATCGTCCCAATGGCCCTGTTATCGTCCCAGTTACCATGTCACCATCCCAGTGGCCATGTGACAGTCCCAGTGGCCATGTCACAGTCTCATTTGCCTTATCATTGTCCTAGTTACCCTGTCATCGTCCCAGTTACCAATTCACAGTCCCAGTGGCCTTTGTCATCGGTCCAGTGGACCTGTCACCATCCAAGTGGCCTTGTCATTGTCACAGTTACCACGTCATTATCCCAGTGTCTATGTCATCGTCCCAGTGGCCATGTCACAGTCCCATTGGCCATATCATCGTCCTAGTTACCCTGTCATCGTCCCAAATGTCCCGTCACCGTACCAGTGGCTTTGCCATCGTCCCTGTGGCCATGTCGTCGTCCCAGTGACCATACCATCGTCCCAGTGCGCCATGTCACAGTCCCAGTGGCACTGTTATCGTAGCAGTGGCCATGTTATGACAATGTTATCATCCAAGCGGCCTGTCACCGTCCCTTTGGTCCTGCCATCGAGCCAGTTATTCTATCGCCGTCCCAGTGGCCTTTTCTGCGTCCCAGTGGCCCTGTCATCGTCCCAGTGGCCCTGTCATCGTCCCATTGACCCTTTTATCGTCCAAGTGCGCCATGTCACAGTCCCAGTGGCACTGTTATCGTCGCAGTGGCCATGTTATGACCATGTTATCATCCAAGCGGCCTGTCACCCCCCTTTGATCCGGCCATCGAGCCAGTTATCCTATCGCCGTCCCAGTGGCCTTTTCTGCGTTCGAGTGGCCCTGTCATCGTCTAAGGGGCCATGTCACAGTCCCAGTGGCCCTGCCATTGTCCTTGTTGCCCTGTCATAGGCCCTGCTACCGTCCTAGTGACCCAGTCATCCTCCCAGTGGCCATGTCACTGTACCAATTGCCCTGTCATCTTCCCAGTGATAATGTCACAACCCCAGTGACCATGTCACAGTCCCATTGGCCCTATCATCGTCCTAGTTACCCTGTCATCGTCCCAGTTACCAATTCACAGTCCCAGTGGTCCTTGCCATTGTCACAGTTGCCACGTCATCATCCCAGTGTCCATTTCATCGTCCCAGTGGCCATGTCATCGTCCCATTGGCCCTATAATCGTCCAAATTACCCTGTCATCATCCCAGATGTCCTGTCACCGTCCCAGTGGCCCTGTCACCGTCCCAGTGGCATTGTCATTGTCGCAATTGCCATGTCATCATCCCAGTGTCCATTTCATCGTCCCAGTGGCCATGTCATCGTTATATTGGCCCTATCATCGTCTAAGTTACCCTGTCATCATCCCAGTTGTCCTGTCACCGTCATAGTGGCTTTGCCATTCTCCTTGTGGTCATGTCCTCGTCCCAGTGACCATGTCATTGTCCCAGTGCGCCATGTCACAGTTTCAGTTGCCCTGTTATCGTCGCAGTGGCCATGTTATGGCTATGTAATCATCCCAGTAGTCTGTCATCGTCCGTTTGGCCCTGCCATCGTGCCAGCTGCCCTATCGCCGTCCCAGTGGCTTTTTCATCGCCCCAGTGGCCCTGTCATCGTCCCAGTGGCCCTGTCATCGTCCCAGTAGCCCTGTCAACGTCTAAGTGACCATGTCATCGTCCCAGTGATCATGTTATTGTCCCAGTAGCTATTTCACAGTCCCAGTGGCCCTGTCATCGTCCAAGTGGCTCTGTCATGGGTCCTGTCACTGTCACAATGGCCAATTTATCCTTCCAGTGGCCATGTCACAGTACCAGTCCCAGTGATAATGTCACAGCCCCAGTGACCATGTCACCGTTCCAGTGACCATGTAATCGTCCCAGTGGCCCTATCATCGTCCAAGTGACCATGTCATCATCCCAGTGGCCCTGTCAGAGTTCCAGTGGCCATATCACAGTCCCTGCGGCCATGTCACACACAGTCCCAGTGTCCCTGACATCGTCCCATTGACCACGTCATTTTCACAGTGGCCATGTCACAGTCTTAGTTGCCATGTCTCAGTCCCAGTGGTCATGTCACAGTTCCAGTGGCCCTGTCATCGTCCCAGTGGCCATGCCACAGTCCTAGTTTCCATGGCATCGTCCTAGTGGCCTTGTCATCACCCCCAGTGTCCATATTATCGTCCCAGTGTCCAGTCACCGTGCACGTGGCCATGTCATCGTCCCAGTGACCATGTCATCGTCCCAGTGCGTCATGTCACAGTCCCAGTTGCCCCGTCATCGTCACAGTTGCCATGTTGTCATCCCAGTGGCCTGTCACCGTCCCATTGGCACTGTCATCGTTCAAGTTACCCTATCACCGTCCCAGTTGCCTTTTCATCATCCCAGTGACCCTGTCATTTTCCCAGTGACCATGTTATCGTCCCAGTGGCACAGTCTCAGTGGCCCTGTCATCGTCCCTGTGGGCTTGTCATGGGTCCAGTGGTCCTGTCACCGTCCCAATGGCACTTTTTTCCTCCAAGTGGCCATGTCACAGTACTAATGGCCCTGTCATTCTCCAAGTAATAATGTCACAGTCCCAGTTACCATGTCACAGTCCCAGTGGCCATGTAATCGTCACAGTGGCCCTGCGATCGTCCCAGCGACCATGTTATCATCCCAGTGGCCCTATCACAAATCCAGTGGCCATATCACAGTCCCAGTGGCCATGTCACAGTTCCAGTGGCCCTGTCATCGTCCCATTGCCCATGATACCGTCCCAGAGGTCCTGTCACCGTCCCAGTGGCCCTGTCGTCGTCGAATTGACAACGTCATTGCCACAGTGGCCATGTCACAGTCCCAGTGGCCATGTCCCAGTCCCAGTGGTCATGTCACAGTTCCCGCGGACCTGTCATCGTACCAGTGGCCTTATCACAGTCCCGTTGTCCATGGCATTGTCCCAGTGGCCTTATCATCATCCCAGTGTCCATGTTATCGTCCCAGTGTCCATGTCACAGTCACAGTTGCCCTGCCATCGTCCCTATTGGCCTGTTATCATTCAAGTGGCCCTGTCATCGGCCAAGTGCCCCTGCCACCGACCAAGTGGCCCTGTCATTGTCCAAGTGGCCCTGTCATCGGCCCAGTGGCCCCTTGTACCGTCCCAGTGGCCCTGGCATCGTCACAATGACCCTGTCGTCGTCCTTGTGAACATATCACAGTCCCATGGGTCCTGTCATCGTCCCATTGGCCCTGCTACCGTCCCAGTGGCCCTGTCTTCGTCACAGTTGCAATGTCATCATCCCAGTGCCCATGTCATCGTCCCAGTTGCCCTGTTATCGTCCCAGTGGCCATGTCACAGTCCCAGTTGCCCTATTATCGTTCCAGTGGCCCTATCGTCGTCCCAGTTGCCATGTCACAGTCCCAGTGTCCCTGCCATCGTTCCAGTTGTCCTGTCACCGTCCAAGTGGCCCCGCCATCGTCCAAGTGGCACTGCCTTCGTCCCGGTGACGCTAGCATCGTTCCAGTGGCAAGGTAACCGTCCCAGTGGCCAGGTCATTGTTTCAGTGGCCCTGTCATCGTTCCAGTGTCCATGTCACCGTGCCAGTGGCCATATCATCGTCACATTTGCCATGTCGAAGTCCCAGTGGCCACATCATCGTCCCTGTGGTCGTGTCACAGTCCCGTTAGCCTTGTCAAAGTTCCAGCTGTCATGTCACAGATACAGTTAGTCACGTCACAATCAAAGTTGGCCAGGCGACCACCCCATTTTGCCACTGCACCGTCCCAGTTTGCCACGTCATAGTCTCAGTTGTACGAGTCACCGTCCGAGTTGGCAAAGCCACCGTCCCAGTTTGCAACGTCACCTTCCAATTTGGCCACGTCACCATCTCAGTAAGCCAGGTCACCGTCCCATTGGCCATGTCACCGTCCTAGAGGTCATCTCACCATCCCAGTTGACCACGTCACCATCCCAGTTGGCCACGTCATCGTCTTATATGGCCAGGTCACCGTCCCAATGACCAGGTCACCGTCCAAGAGGCCACGTCATCGTTCTAGAGGCAATGTCACCGTCCGAGTCATATCAACAACACAGTTGGCCAGGTCAGCATCCCATTTCGCCACTAACGTCCCAGTTTGTCACGTTATCGTCTCAGTTGGCCGAGTCACCATCCCAGTTGGTCACGTCACCATCCCAGTTGGACATGCCACCGTGACGGTGACCATGCAACAGTTCCAGTTTGTTACGTCATCGACCTAGTGGCCAAGTCACCGTCCCAGTTGACCACGTCACCATCCCGTGTCATTTCACCGTCCCAGTTGACCACGTCACCGTCCAAGCTGTCATATCACCGTCCCAGTTGACAACGTCACTGTCCCAGAGGGCATCTCACCGTCCCAGCTGACAAAGTCACCCTCCCCTTGGCCACGTCATCGTTCTAGAGGCAATGTCACTGTCCGAGTTGGTCATATCACCATCACAGTTGGCCAGGTCACCGTCCCATTTCGCCACTACCGTCTCAGTTGGCCGAGTCACCATCCCAGTTGGTCACGTCACCATCCCAGTTGGACATGCCACCGTCACGGTGACCATGTCACAGTTCCAGTTTGTTACGTCATCGACCAAGTGGCCAAGTCACCGTCTCAGTTGACCACGTCACCGCCCCAGCTGTCATGTCAACGTCCCAGTTGACCACGTCACTGTCCCAGATACCTTTCACCTTCCCAGCTGACCACGTCACCTTCCCATTGACAATGTCCTATTGGCCACATCAGGTCTCAGAGTTCATGTCACCGTGGCCAGGTTACCGTCCCAAAGGCCACGTCAGTCACATCACCATCACAGTTGACCACGTCATCGTCCCATTGGACAGTTCACCGTCCTTTTGGTCATGTCATCGTCCCCGTCCCTGAGGTCATGTCACCGTCCCTGAGGCCACGCCATTGTCATAGAGGCAATGTCACCGTCCACGTTGATCACACCACCATCACAGTTGGCCAGGTCACCATCCCATTTCGCCACTACCGTCCCAGTTTGTCACGCCTTCGTCTCAGTTGGACATGCCACTGTCACAGTGCCCATGTCACAGTTCCAGTTTGTCACACCATCGACCCAGTTGGCCAACGACACAATGTGGTTCTGTTGTGATTTATATGGATCTTCTGTGTTTTCTGTGTGTCTATCTATGTATTTGCTGTTTTTGTGTTTTGTTGAGGCAAGCCAGATGGCTAGCTTCTAGAGAAAGAGCTAATCATCTAGCTCTTACTGTGTGTTGTCAGAAAAATATATTATTTTGGTCATTTTTATGTATTCTATTTCCCGCCTGGTATCTATGTTTGAGTATAGATTTAACTGCATTGATTTCAAACGTTTATATTTTCCCGTTGTAAGTAAAAATTGGGTGTCATCCAAAATGTTTAATTTTAATATTACGCTTTACTTCTAAAAAATGTATGTTTTAGTTGATTTGATTTATTCCTTTCCTCATAGATAAAAAACGTCTTCGAGAATATCTACAAAATATTTATACAGACGGTGAATATAGTACAGTAACTCCGCTACCAGACTGGGTAGAACTACACGTGAGAGACATATTCACGCCCGTGATTCTAGTGGGTGACAGAAAAGGCGACAAGAAACAAAGTTTGGAGTCATACAAAGAACTTTTCCATAAAGAAGGGGTGAAACAGAAAAAGATTATGCTTTTAGGGGAACCAGGTGCTGGCAAGACGACGTTCTGCCAGCATCTGGTAGACGTCTGGTCTAACCCGTCATCACGACGTCAATTTGATGACGTTGATATTATAAAACAATTCCAGTTTCTGTTTTACATTTCATGTAGGTTTGCTACAAATAATGAGGATGTTGTCAGTATGATAGAAAAACAGTTGTTTGATGATGAAAATAGAGAATTAAGGGATATTGCATGTAGCGTTCTACGACACAATGCAGAAGGTTGTCTGATCCTGATGGATGGTTTTGATGAGTTGCAGCGCTCAGCTCAGGCTAAAACTGGTAAACACGGTGACATAACTGGTATGCCTAGTTTAAGAAATATCCAAAACTGTACATTAATAACAACTAGTAGACCTTGGAAATTTTCATCAATTCCCAAATACGAACAAGAAAAATTTAGTTGCTTGCAACTAGACGGTATAAAGGATATGGCTGAACTCATCAAAACCATCTTCCAGGAGCTGCAAGTTGAAAACCCAGCAAAATCATGTACCGACTTTTTAAATGCGATAGAGGAGAGAAATTTGTCTGATTTGATGAAATTTCCCATAAGGCTATTATTTGCAATAGAGGTTTGGGGAGAAGAAGGGTCACTGCCGAAATCAGTTAGTCGTTGCTATATCAATATGATTAAATTAGTTATATCACGATCTGCACTTAAACGCGAGGAAGCAAACGTCGAAAGCAAGTCAAAAAAAGTAGACAAATTGCTGAAAAAATATTCGGAATCCGCGGAATATTTGCCGAACCCTCTTTCAAATTTTGAATGTTTACAGCAAAATGCCGGCTTACTGCTAAATTTAGGACAACTTGCTTATGATCTTCTCCTTCAGCCCGATGGACAGACACTCGTATTTCAAATGGATGATTGTAAAAAGTATAGCATACACAAATTGGATGGAAGTCTTGAATATTGTTTGGATTTAGGTTTATTGATTAAAATCGAATCAACAGTCAAAGGCCCCAAACTGAAAGAAAATTTTCAGTTTTGTCATAAAACATACCAAGAATTTTTTGCCGCGCTGTGGCTTTCATATATATACACAAAGGAGGGTTCACAAGAAATGTCACATATTCAGTCTTGCATTAAAAGCGAGACAGACTTAAACAAACATAGTGTCCTTATACAATTTCTGTGTGGCCTATGTCCAGAGGCAGGTGCAGAACTCTGGAAGTATGTTGCTCAGATTGACAATATTGAATTTGATATTTGGTATACAGTTCAGAATCAGGTCCTGAGAGCAGTGAAGGAAGCCCAGGACTGCTGTGATCATCAGGGAGTTCAGGTGTATTATTGTATACGTGTTGTATATATACATTACAACACGACAGATGAGGATGTCTCTTTGCTGTGTAAAATGATCCTGAACAACAGTTGTTACTTGAAACATTTGACAGTAAAAAACATATGTTTGTCAAGTTCTCAGTATCACAGTCTGTTGAGGTCTGCTTCTTCTGCCATAGAATTAGAGCTACTTGAGTTAGGCAATATTTCATGTCAGTCTAATGACAGCAGTGAAGACCTTCCTGTGCTAGACTTGAGCAAGCATTGTAGACTACAGCGGCTGCTTCTTAAAAAGATATCTATCAGTGGTCTAGTGTTACCCAGTCAGGAAGGGTCACAACTCTGGAGACTGTACCTGGACAACCTGGTTCTGCCACATGACAAACTGGTAGGCCTGTGTTGTGCAATCTCATCTTTGTCTTCCATAGGGATACTGCAACTTATCCACGTACTTTGTAGTAACCATGACGGTAGTCGTGATGTCCCCACATTAAATCTTCCAAAACCAGAATCAGACAATGTAGAGAAGGAACAGATACCAGACATAGATGTGTTGTCATTGTCTGGTTTAGACAAGTTGAAACTTCCTACCATGCCCTGTAGCGAGCAAATTGCTGCATGTAGGTTCACTGTACTGAACTTACAAAAGCATCTAAAACTGAACGTGCTGAAACTTGATTCATCATCTATATCTGGTATACTTTTACCGAGTCACGACCGGATAAAAATTTCTTACATACCTCTATCATAAAGATAGAAAAATTCCGGTATTTTAGTGGTGGTAGATAAATCGATCTTACACTGCTGGCTTGGTTGCTCATACAAGATAAGAAAAGCACGCGACTAAATTCGATCGTTTCTAGCCCAAAGCAGCTGCTTGCAGCAATAATGTTCAATAAAACTAGACTAAATTGGTGTGAATTTATTGGGTATAATCTTGATTCACGCTCGTTTTCAACGAAAAACAAATCAAAACTGCATCTCTTTTGACTTTGACAACGATTTATTTACATTTGACGTCATATCCGTAATAAACACTACGTCATCAGAGTTAAAGCACGGTACCAGGTTACTTTACCGGTAAAATGAATTTAGGCCTAATCGGGGTATGTAAGAAAAAGAATCCATCAGTGGTGTTCAGTGGAGAAAGGAAAATCTCAACCCTCGAGTCCATCGTTCCAGTGGGAAACTCGGCGAGCCTCGTTTCCCACTGGAACGGATGGACCCTCGGGTTGAGATTTTCCTATCTCCACTGAGCACCCATGATGGATTCTATTTTTATTACCTTGTCCTTAGTAACCTGGTGTTGTCACATTACAGTCTAGAACAACTACCCAGATCACTATCATCCCTGCCCCGCTATGTTAGACGGCATATAGTCAATCTGTCTTGTAGTGATCATGGTGGTAGTTGCGAGCTTCCTTCACTGTATCATCCAGATACTCAACTGAAATATTGGCCAGATACTGAACTGAAAAGTATTACCTTTGAGCTTCCTCCACTGATTCATCCAGATACTGAACTGCAAAATATGGACATTGATGAGATTTTAGATTTCTCAGATGACGACATCGACTAAGATGATAGTGAATCTGATTAAACAGCATCATGAGAACACGTGTGATTAATCAGTTGCCTTGTTCTATTATAGTAGAATATTATATAACCAAAGTTCATGTCTGTAACTCGTGTGAATGACTGCATTGTTTTAATAGATATCAGATACAGATTTTCCTTGTGCGAGTATTATTCCACTAACTGGAATGGTTATGACTGACTACTATTTTCAGTCCTAACCACAGCCTTAGATTTCCCTCGAAAACAAGAAAACATGCAGTTCATAAAAATAATTAATTGGCTACTTATCACACTCAGAATCTTGTTTCGTTCTGGGAATATGAGAATTAGGACATACCTACATAGTGACTACATGTGGTCAAGACCGTATGACACAGATAAAGCTGTCCTTTCAGTTTATAATCTTTACCTGGTTTTGTTTGCATGAAGTCTAATTTTAAAACATGCGTTTCAGAAGATTTTTTTTTTAATTTAATAAATATAATAAAATGATGCAACTGTTAAACATGGGACTTATCACAAAAATACACACATAGTTTTTTGCTTGTTAATAACTCTGGACTATTGTCATCGCATATGAAAATACTACTGTTCCTAAGTGATCGAATTCCCCCATTTTCTCGGGTGCAAGAATATTACAACGTTTCTGAATATACTAGCGCACATATTCCAATAAGCGCTCACCAATGTATGAACCGTGTCCTGTGAAAACCATCAATGTGGTTTTCGAACCGGTCCAGCACAAACTGTGCAGTACAAGCACGGAAGATGGCTAGAGGCGGGATGTTTCGTATTTAGAAAGAAGATGAATTGAAATTTTCGTGTAGAGAAAACAAAGGCGCTGATCGGCTTCGGAATTACTGCGAAGCTGATCTGCGCTTTTGGTTTGCATATGCAGATTATTGGTTTTCTCATGAGGCGGCTCGTATTTTATTATGAAAATCATTGATGGGGCTGACATAATCATGCTGAACAATCATTGTAAATGACACACATTGTTTCATTTGAAATGATACTATCTATACAATAAAATGCCAATCAATTGCAGATTAAAAATTGAGCCTGGTATAGAGGCTGTGGTTTGGACTGTATTATCAATGTCAGCGAAAGTACAAAATGTAAAGTAAAACAGTATTCATATACATTCTACAAAAAAGAATATTTCCAAACCTCTATGCCGGTGTTTTAAGTGTATCTCCCCTGGCTGAACTAGAAACACTTGATTCGCGCAAAAACACGTTAAATATGTTTCGAAGAACGAGATTTCTTAT
Source organism: Rugalucina vietnamica (assembly GCA_964017185.1). Classification (NCBI taxonomy): domain Eukaryota; kingdom Metazoa; phylum Mollusca; class Bivalvia; order Lucinida; family Lucinidae; genus Rugalucina; species Rugalucina vietnamica. The sequence continues at coordinate 54,423,419 of OZ024879.1, read as the reverse complement.
TTTCTCATTGTAATGTTATGACTGCGGGAAAATTAAAGAGGAAACATCGACGTTTAGTCTGCAATTTTTTAAAGATGAAACATTGACGTTTAGTCTGCAAATTTAACGAATTCGCATTATGAAGAAAACACAGAGGCCAAGCGATAGAGCGTCCGACTCCAAATTGATTTCAAATCCAAGAAACATTAAAATTTGCAAAGGAAAAGTATTTCAATGGCTACTCGGATACCCGTTCGGTTCAGGAAAATTTCAATCTTATTACATCTTTCATTCAGGACTCGGCAGATAAGCATATCCCATCAAAAACAAGTCGCTCTGTCTCTTCTGTCCCATGGATAACTCCTGAGATAAGGAGGAAGATTCGCAGGAAAAATATAACTCATGCAAAAGCTAAGAAAACTGGAAGTGCAAAAATTAGATCTAAATTTGAAAACTTAAGAAGGGAAATCAAAGCTGATATAAGGAAGCAGCATGACCTTTATGTCAATAACTTGGTAGGGGACGTTAAGGCTAATCCCAGGGATTTTTATAGGTATATCAATAGTCAGAGGAAAGATACCCAAGGCATTCCCCCTTTGAAAAAGAAAAATGGAAGTGGTATTGCTCAATCAGATTTCGAAAAAGCAGAAGAATTTAATGGACAGTTCACAGATGTATTCACCAAAACGGTACACAACCAAGTCCCACTTCTGGATAGGTCGGCCCCATTCATGGATGAAATTGTTGTAACAAAGGAAGGAGTAACAAAACTCCTTAAAGGTCTGAACCCATCTAAAGCCTTAGGACCTGATGAACTCCATCCTAGAGTCCTTAAAGAATTGGCAAAAGAATTAGGACCTGTATTTGCACATCTCTTCCAGCAGTCAATCAATACGGGTGAAATCCCCAAGGAATGGTCACTTGCTAATATTTGTCCACTTTTCAAGAAAGGTGACAGGTCCCTTGCTTGTAATTACCGCCCAGTTTCTTTGACTTGTATTCCTTGCAAACTTCTAGAACATATTGTCTGCTCAAATATCATGGGTCATCTTGACCAGTATAATCTTTTGTCGGACAAACAGCATGCATTCAGGAAATGGCATAGTTGTGAAACTCAGTTAATTACAGTGATAAATGATTGGGCAAAAATATTGGACAAAAAGGGTCAGGTTGACACTTTTATTTTGGACTTTGAAAAAGCTTTTGACACCCCTCCACATGAACTTCTTAAAAGCAAATTATTTAGTTATGGTATAGGTGGAAAGACATTGGAATGGATAAATGCTTTTTTGTGCTTCAGGCAGCAAAGGGTAGTAGTTAATGGTGTTAAATCTGACTGGGCCCCTGTTGTGTCTGGTGTCCCTCAGGGCACCGTTCTCGGTCCATTGTTGTTCTCCTTGTACATAAATGACATACCCGTTGGCATTGACTCTCAAATCAGGCTTTTTGCTGATGACTGTGTTTGTTACCGTGAAATTAAAACAGTAGAAGATACACTGAAACTTCAGAAAGACATTGACCTTTTAGGGAGCTGGGCCCGAAAATGGGGCATGAGATTTCAACCTGTCAAATGCAACATGATGCAGCTGACAAATAAGCGGATAAATAAAATTGAGGCCTCGTACACCCTCGAGGGAACGGTTTTGGAAAATGTTGATAGCATTAAATATCTAGGTGTAACAATTACAAATGACCTCAAGTGGAATACCCATATCAATAATATCTGTACTAAAGCCAACAGAACACTTGGATTCTTGAGGAGAAACTTATTTTCTTGCCCCCAAGATGTTAAAGAAGCAGCTTATAAAGGACTGGTGCGCCCAGTCCTGGAATATGGAAGTTCTGTTTGGGATCCTCATACTAAATGCCTCCAGGAGGAATTGGAGAAGGTTCAGAATCGTGCCGCTAGATTTGTAACTAGGAATTATACTTTCGAGGAAGGTAGTATGACTGGCATTCTTGAACAACTCAGATGGGAATCTCTCAAGAAAAGGAGGACGGATAATCGACTTATATTACTATACAAAGGTCTGAAGGGTAAAGCCAGAATACCTACAGATGACCTTATCCCAAAGACTAGGCGTTGTAGAAATAGCCACTCCAAGGCATTTCAGCTTCCATCTGCTAGTATAGAGGCCTATAAATGTAGTTTCTTTCCCCAGACTATCAGGGACTGGAATGACCTCCCTGACTCTCTGTTTTCTACTGCTGAAATGTCAGATGATTGTGTGTCCAAGTTCGCTTCACTCGTGCGTTCAAGGGACTAATTTTTCCCCCCATCCGAACCCCCTGGTGAAATAATGTCATTTGGCGTGTCACCAGTAAACTATTCTGATTCTGATTCTGATTCCAGAGGGGGTCTTGGTTCGAACTCCTTTTGGGTGCCGTGTCGTGCTCATTAAATCTCATAAATACTTCTTAAAAATTCCGAGGAAACAGTTGCACCTTCCCAACATGATTTAAACATTATTTAACTTCAATGCAGTCAAAACAGACAAAAATTCGCATAAGATCCGTTGTTCTGGTGAATAACATCCTATGCATAAGTTAATGCTAATGCTTGACCGAGCTTAGAATGATGATTGTTGGATTTATAACGATCGATTTACTGAGGTCGAGTTGTAAAGGTTATGTAGAATACGAGATAAAATTGAGCCATCGCGTGAGAAAACCAACAATCTGGGTTTCCGACCAGGTCTGACACAAACCGTCTGTACAGTCACTCTGTGTAGCGAAAACAAAGACGCTGCGTCTTTGTTTTCGCATATGCAGATTGTTGGTTTTCTGGTGCGGGTGCTAAGTCATGTAATTTCTGACTGCAACTCATATTAATATTGAACCGCCTCATGAGAAAACCAACAATCTGCATATGCGAAAACAGAGGCGCAGATCAGCTTCGCAGTAAGTGTGAGGCTGATCAACGCCTTTGTTTTCGCTACACGGTTAGTACAATTCATCTAATTTCTATATACAAAATTTTCACTCTCTAGCCATCTTCTGTAGCTGCACAGGCCGGTTTATGCCAGACCTGTTCGGAAACCACATTGGTGATTTTCCACGACGTGGCTTATTTACAATTGAGTCACATCGTGAGAAAACCGGATTTTTGCCTATGCGAAAACAAAGGCACAGATTAAATTCGCAGTAACTGCGAAGCTGATCAGCGCCTTCGATTTCGCTACTCGGATAGTACCATTTTTTTTCTTATTAAATCCGAAATTTCAAGCTTCTAGCCTGCTTCTGTGACTATACAGGTCGGTTTGTGTCAGACATGGTCGGAAATCCCGAAGACGGGTTTTCTCGCGTCGCGGCTCTACTGTCATTCCGAACTATTTCTGTATGCATACGTTTCAATTCATTAAAAAAAAAAAACTTGATATTTTATTATAATCATTATTATTATCTAGCCCCAAAATAGTTCGGTCTTGTGCCAAAGCATGTTTCAAAAACGATTAGCGTTTTTAACTAAATAAGGGACTTTTTTATAATGCTACTTTTACGTAAACTTTTAATGTTGTATTTATGGAGCGCGATTGTTGATGTTTGGATTCTACCTAAGTAGGCCGGTGCCCAATCACTTTGGTCGCGGATCCTGGGGTCAAATGTCTAGCGTTTATTAGCTTACCTGAGCCGAAGGCTCAAAAGGAGAGTTTATGGGATGGCCATGCTCTGGCGTCCGTCCGTCATCGATGTCGTCCGTCCGTCGTCCACAATTTCAAAGATCTTCTCCTCTGAAACTGCTTGACCAATCAAAGCCAAACATCATGTGGAGCATCCTTAGGAGGGGGGAACGAAACTTTATATAATGGTCCAGGTCACATGACCAAGATGGCCGCCATGCCCATATATGTTTAAAAAACATAAACAAATATTTTTCTCTGGAACCGGTGGACTGATTTCAACGAAGCTTGGTGTGTAGCATCATTGTTAATATAATCATGACCTTGGGTTGACCTTGACCTAAGTTCAATTTTGGTAACATAGTTTTTTCAATGAAAAAAGTGAAACATTAAATTTTTCAGGAAGTTTTGTAGCTTGTGACCTGAAAGTTGGTAGATAGAGACAACATGTTAAGCTAATGAAGTGTTGTGAGTATTAAAGGTCAAGGTCATTTCTTGACCTTGGCCAAAAATCATTTACAAATTAAATGTGAAACTTAATTTTGTCAGTTACTGCTCCACCAAGCAAAGCCAAATTTTATATGTAGTTATCGTTTATATAGGGAAATGAAACTTCATGTAAAAAAATCAAGGTCACATGACCAAGATGGCCGCCATGGCTATAAATAGCGAAAACATTTAAAAATCTTCTTCTCCAAAACCAGAAAGCCTACGATTTTGAATCGTGGCATGAAGCATCAGGGGGAGGAGTTCTACAAAGGGTTTATAAATCATGGCCCTGGGATGACCTTGACCTATCATATGGCAAGATCAACATAGGACGCCCATGCATTTGAAGGGGGAAAATCGTCAAAATGTCATTTGAAGGGAAAAACTTTATGTAAATTGGCAAAGGAACTGAATATGTATGATTCCGAAAATACATGTACCCCAGAGGCAGGTCTGCCTCCATGCCGGGGCAATATACATGTATATTACCATAATATTCAAAGATCTTCTTCTCTGATACCGCTTGGCCAGTCAAAGCCAAACTTCTTGTGGAGCATTCTTAGGGAAGGAGAATGAGACGTTTATATGAATGGTCAAGGTCACATGACCAAGATGACCGCCGTGGCTATAAATAGTAAAAACATTTAAAACTCTTAAAACTTCCAGAACCGGAAGGCCTATGATTTTGAAACTTGGCATGAAGCATCAGAGGGAAGAGCTCTACAAAGTTTATATAAAGCATGACCTTCGAATGACCTTGACTTATTTATGGCAAGGCCAACATAGGCTGCCCATGCATTTGAATGGGGAAAATTAGTAAAATGTAATTGAATGGAGGGAAACTTGCTGGGAGTATACAGATGGACAGAAGATTTATGTTTATGATAACAAAAAAATGTCCTTAGGGGGTTGTCTGCCCCTTCCCCGGGGCTATATACATGTATTTGACCATAATATTCAAACATCTTCTCTGAAACCAAACTTTATGTGGAACATCGTTAGAAAAAAGGGGAATGAAAGTTAATATAAACTGTTCAGATCACATGATCAAGATGGCCACCATGGCTATAAATAGCAAAAACCTTTATAAATCTTAATCTCTAGAACCAGAAGACCTAGGATTTTGAAACTTTGCATCAGTGAATGAAGTTCTACAAAGTTTGTAGAAATCATGACCCCGGGATGACCTTGACCTATTTTATGGCAAGATCAGCTTAGGTCGCTATCTCAGATCTCAGGTGAGCGTTAATTGGACCATTGGTTCTCTGGTTATTTCTTGTGACGCGGACATTCGCGGGCCCCTATTTTCACAAATTCATAGCTGTTCGTCTTTACTTGAAATACAGACGGGTGGTTTGTGTCTCGACGCATACCATCTACTCTGTTTTCTTATTATAATAAGCTTCTCACACCAGAATATGTTTAAATTTGGTCCGCGTGTGTTATGGGACACAAGGTCATTTATGTACGGCTCGTTAACCATTTTTGTACAATGTATTAAATGTGTATATGTTTTGCAAATTATCATTTTTAAATGACATGTACTGCATATACTTTAAAATGTATATGAGACTTCGCAAGAGAAAACCAACAATTTGGTTTTCCGACCAGGTCCGACACAAACAAGTCTGTATAAACATAAGAGGCAGGCTAGAAGCTTGAAACTTTGGATAAATGTAAGAGATGAATTGTACTATCCGTGTGGCAAAAACAAAGGCGCTGAGAAGCTGTGCAGTTACTGCACAGCTGATCTGCGTCTTTGTTATTGCATATGCAAATTGTTGGTTTTCCCATGCGGCGGCTCAATTATATACATAAAGAGAAAACTTGTCTGCTGTCTGGACATCAGTTTCCACCACAGGGCTCCTTTTCTCCGGAAAAGCATACAGACTGATCCATCATGTCGTCCATAGATTTATTGTATGTCTAGGATGGTTTTAGAATCATAGTATGACTGAGCCTTTGCGTGAGAAATCCAAAATTTTGGTTTCCGACAAGGTCCAACACAAACCGATTTGTACAGTCACAAAAACAGGCTAGAAGCTTGAAATTTTGGATAAAATAAGAAGTGAGATTTTACTATCTGTGTAATGAAAAAATGTGCTAATGAGCTGTGCAGTTACTGCACAGCTGATCTGCGTCTTTTTTTCACATATTCAGATTGTTTGTTTTCTTGTGCGGCGGCTCATATTGTTATAAGATGCTTTTTGTGAATGTTCCTTTGTTGTATATACGAGTACGTATGTTCCAGGTTCCATTTCAGCAATGTATAATACTGTATTGATTGGTTGATGGTTTCTGCTGTTTTGAATAAAAGTTGTTCTTTACCAGACAGAATTACGACCTGTTGATATCTATGCAATGTTTTTCATTTTTTTCTTTTGAACTTAAAACTAATTAGTCCGGCACGAATATGGCATATTTTGATGGACCTGGAAGTCAGATATAAAGTTGTTGTTTTTTTCTTGACGGATTCTCGAAGAAACGACATTGCCATTCAAGATTCTTGATGATGACAGCCTGTCATCATTGAGCATTTTGAGAAATTAAAGATGGCGTCCAAGATGTCTAAAATGATAAAAATGCATACGGTCTACTGCACAATTTGTCCATAAAATGAATAAAAATTCTCCGTTGCCTCACAACTTTATCAGGCATCAACTCAACTCAACCATTTAGCAATGTCGGAAATTCAAGATAGCATCCAAAATGTTTACCAAATACATCTTTTCAACTATAGAAAGGTACAAGTAGGCAAAGATCAGGAAAAGGCGCAATCAGAAAAGGATTCCCACTCCAAAAACCGAGATGGGAAAAATCCAAACTAACAATCAGGTACTTATACCATGAAACATATCGTAAGCCGAATGAGCAGCTATTTTCCCAATAGGTGGCCACTCAGTTACCTTAACTTAATTAAAAATATGAAAACATACAAAAGGCGCCAACAGCACAAAAAAAATTAAACACCAAGACATAAAACAAAAAGAACCACCACAGAAGTATCGCCTTGGAACGATCAGTAACACAAAGTTACTGGCGGGCTTGGAGTTCAGTATACTGTTCTGAAAAGGAATGTTTGTTTGCATTTTTATCAAATTTTGAAGGCCAGTTTAAAGAGTGGTGAACCTTTTATATTTTGTAAGCTGTATAATTAACATATTTAAGATGTCATCCAAAATGTCCACCAAAACACAATTTCTTCTCTTTTTGTATATCATTGGTGTAAAATAGACTTTTACTTTTTTGTACTGAAAGTATATTGATTCAAGAAGCTGAAGAACAAATCAACAGGGTTCAGATCTAGACGAAATCAAAAATCAACAAAATTAGTGACAAGAACGCCGCTGTTGTTTTTTCAACTGCAATGGATGAAATAATGAAAACAAACAGTGTACCAGGGGTAATGGTGCTTCCCTGGAAGGATGTGCAAAGGGCCTTTCATATCTATGCATTCTATGTGTATTTTTGTTCAAGACAGATCTGTTTCAAAGAATTGAAAATTAAATTAATTTTACTAAATTTAAAACATTGTGTTCAGAGGTCTGGTTCATAGGCCCGTAGCCAGAAAACTGAAAAAAATCTGATACTTATTTTGTTTTCAAATGTCTTGTTTTGTATTTTAGAACAAAACAGAGCTGTTAGAATAAAAATTGAATAATTTATCATTGGAAGAGAACATCCTTAAGAAGGCGGTAGGTGGTCACCAAGAGGTACAATTTAAAAAGGAGGGGTAAAGTTTGATCTCATTTTTCAGCCACCAAAATGACTCTGGTAACATATTTGGCAGATCCGAGTTTGGAACATGCTTGCAAATGGGCATGTTTGACATTTTCAGTTAAACAGGTCAAAGTATGGAATAAAAAAATGTTAGATCCTTTGGAAGCAGTAAAACATTCAAAGCGAGAAGATGGGCCATATTGTACAATTTCGGGTAATGAACCTTCATCAGTGACCCTTTACAAAACTGGCAGTGAAAGGCAGACATTTTTGCTGCAATATCAATAATTTACATCTGTGTAGTCTAACTCAAAGACTCATAATCCCAAAGGGGCCAAATAATCAAAATACAGTTAAGATGATTCTTAACGAACAATATATTTGAAATACTCCAAATATATTCACTGATCCCAAAGGATCAAAAGAAAAATATAATCTGCACTATGAATGATGTACGGGGAGACTTTTTAGGGCCGCCACACGGCACAACACCAGTTGCAGTAATAGCAAATAAAAAAATTGTTAGATCCTTTGGAAGCAGTTAAACATTAAGAGCGAGAAGAGGGGCCATATTGTACAATTTCGGGTAATGAACCTTCATCAGTGACCCTTTACAAAACTGGCAGTGAAATGCAGACATTTTTGCTGCAATATCAATAATTTACATCTGTGTAGTCTAAATCAAAGACTCATAATCCCAAAGGGGCCAAATAATCAAAATACAGTTAAGATGATTCTTAACGAACAATATATTTGAAATACTCCAAATATATGCACTGATCCCAAAGGATCAAAAGAAAAATATAATCTGCACTATGAATGATGTACGGGGAGACTTTTTAGGGCCGCCACACGGCACAACACCAGTTGCAGTAATAGCAAATAAAAAATATTAGATCCTTTGGAAGCAGTAAAACAGCATGCGATAGTAACCTATGCTTATTGGGCATGAGAAATCTCAGGTGTTAGTTAAGCATTCGCTTAAACTAAGTCTGTCGTATTTATGTCTATGACAGTTATTGCTTTCAAACGATTCCATGAATTGTGCAATGTTTTTAAGAGTTTTAAAAAAACAAAAACTTGCAACAGTGTCATCCACAATAATTGAAACTTCTTTTGGATTTTCATGAAGTAAAAACGTCATTTAATACATAAGGACATTATCGGTCTGCCAAATTATTAAAGTGTGTTCATGTCAATTCTTTTAATTGAAACACATTTATAAATTTTTGCACATCATGTTTGCTTTTTGTCTGCTTTAACTAATTTGTATATGAGCCTTCGCATGAGAAAACCAACAATTTGCATATGCGAAAACAAAGACGCAGATCAGATTCGCGGTCACCGCGAAGCTGATCAGCGCCTTTGTTTTCGCCACATGGATAGTGCAATTCCTCTTCTACTTAAATACAAAATTTCAAGCCTCTAACCTTCTTCTGTGGCTATACAGTCCAGTTTGTGTTGGACCTGGTCGGAATCCAAATTGTTGGTTTTGTCACGCACAGGTTCATATACCAATACTCCTTTTATTGAATTCAGCATCCTTTTTTCAACGCCATCTATACAGTGAAGTTCTTGTCAAATTTCCAATAGCATCGCTCAGAACTACACGTGTTTGATAATGCAATAAAATCAGAGATAGATAAAATGGTTCAAAAGTGTATGTATTAGGAAAATATTTATTATATCCAAATGTTTTCAACAGCTATCTTGGATTTCATATTGTACTCAAGTCTGGAAAAGGTTACAAATGTTAGAAATGTCAATATGTACTGAATAGTAGGATAAATAGTATTTTTCATTCTGATAGAGACAAACTATAAAACAGTGCATAAAATATTTCCAGATGCTATCTTGATTTTCTCATACTTTTCAATGCTGATAGGGTGTCAGAAGTTGGATTCTCTATCGACAAGTTCTTATATGCATAAATTTATAAAGACAACGAACTTATAAAAAGGTACAAGTAGGCAAAGATCAGGAAAAGGCATTTTCAAGCCTACCTGATCAAAACATCTATGCATAAGAAGCTCAAATATTACTACATTGTACAGACATTTAAATTCGTCAAGAAATCGTATTTTGGTAGCCATCTTGGATGTCATTTTTATCCTTTATCCAGGAAACAAAAACTTGTCAGATATAATAATACCTGCCAAAGTTGTAAGGAAATATAACATTTTTATTCATAGTAAGGGGCACACTGTATAACATCACATAATTTTGCATTATTTTCTGACATCTTGGACGCCATCTTAAATTTCTCAGAGAGGCTGTCATCATCCAGAATCTTGAATGGCAATGTCTAACCTACAAACATATGTAAAGAAAAAAAAAATTACCACAACTCCAGGTCAATTTGTTTTTTTGCCGGACCAAATATTTTACTACAATGAATACAGTGACTTTTTATATCAATACATTTTATACAATTTTAGTATTTGCTTGACATTCAACATATTTTAGTCATACCTTGGCATGTTGTATTAAGGTACCATAGTTTTATGTTAATTCTTCATATCCTTCATGATCATTTTATTTATGGGAAAGCAAACCACATATATAGTTCCAGAGCCCTTTTCGGCTTTTTAATCTTACACCATAGCTACGCAGTCAAAATTCAAATTTATGGCTAATGAAAAACATGAATGGCCAAAACCTGCATCACAAAATTTAACTTCATACAGATTTTCTGTTAAAGCGTAGATTTATTATTGATCAGAAGTGTTTCTATTGTATTTCCATGGGTTAAAACAAATGTTGTTGAAGGTCAATCGTCACCAATGTTTGTTGTCTGGAAACTATTCTGCTGTGAAAATGATTATTGATGTTATATCTACATTTGTACATATATAAACATGTAAAATTCATTAAGATACTATTTGAGGGGAATTGGAATTCAAACAATGTTGCATTAAATAATTCCTGCTCTAAAATCACCCATTCTTCTGTAACAGAATTTATCCGAACACCAAGGTGTGTGTACATATAAAATGTTTATAGCTCATCGGAGCCGAAGGCTCACATGGTGAGCTTATTGGATGGCCATGATTCGGCGTCCGTCCGTCGTCCATCCGTCGTCCACCATTTCAAAGAACTTTTTCTCTGACACCGCTTGGCTGATCAAGTTGAAATTTTATGTGGAACCTCCTTGGATAGTGCACTGAAATTTTGTTTGCGATATTATGCTCACGTGACCAAAATGGCTGCCACGTCCATATATGATAAAAACAAAAACCTTCTTCTTCAGAACCGGTAGGCAAATTCCCATGAAACTTGACAAGTAGCATTGAGGACCCCAGACCATCACCGTTTGATCATATAATGACGCTGTGATGACCTTGACCTATTTTACGACAAGGTCAATTTTGGAAGCATAGGCTTGTACATGGGAAAAGACGAAAACAATGGATATTTTGAAAATTGTTGCAGCCTGAGACTTAAAAGCGAGATGCAGATAACAAATTGGGTCAATGGCGGTATGTAATTAATTAAGGTCAAGATCATTTCTTGACCTTGAGCCAAGGTCATTGAAAATATCAAAATTAAGTCACATTTTCAAATAAATTTCTGAAATCTCTTGACCGATTAAATTGAATTTTATGTGGAGCGTCCTTGGTTAGTTACATTGAAATTTTGTTCGCGATATCTTGGTCACATGACCTAGATGGCCGTCATGCTAATACATGGTAAGTACCCTTCAAAGGTCTTCTTCTCCAGAACCAGTGGGCTGATTTCCATGAAACTTGGTATGCAGCACCGGGGATTCAAGTTATCACATTTTGCTCAACTGATTACCATGGGATGACCTTGGCCTATTTTACGGAAAGGTCAATTTTGGAAACAAAGGCTTTTACATGGGAAAAAGAGAAACCAATGTATATTTTGAAAACTATTGCAGCCTTAGGTGTGAAAATTGCTAGATGCAGACAACTAATGGAGTCAATGAAGGCATGTAATTAATTAAGGTCAAAGTTCTTTTTTATCTTGGCTAAGGTGATTGAGATATCAAAATGAAGTTTATGGTTTACTCAGATATCATTGGGCCTATGAAAATAAACTTTTATGTGGAGCCTCCATACTTATGGAGCTCAAAATTTATACCCGAAATCTGGGTCGAATGCTAAACATGGCTGCCATGCTCACAAATGCTCAAACATCATCTCCAGAACTGGTGGGCCAAATTTCACGAGGCTTGGTATGCATATCTGGGACTTCAGCCCATCGTAGTTTGTTCGAATTATAGTCATAGGATGACCTCAACCAATTTTACGGCAAGGTCAGTTTTGGAAACAACGGTATGTACATGGAAAAAGAGAAAACAATGGATATGCAGTCCGAAACCTAAAAGTTGGCAAAAGCTGACACTTAATGAAAGTATGCAATTAATTAAGGTCACTTTTTGATCTGGACCAAAGGCCATTGAAATATTGAAAATAAGGACTTATTTTTCTCAGTAACCTCTGAGCCCATCAATGTGAAATTTTATTAGAAACCTTCATGCATAGGAAGAATGCAATTTTGTTCATAAAGTCGAAGTCGGGGTTGCATACTCATAATGGTTGCCATGCTCACAAATGCTCAAAGATCTTTTCCAGGACCAATGGACCGATAAGCCTGAATCTTGGTATGTAGCATCAGGAACCTTAGCCCATCATAGTTTGTTAGCTCACCTGAGCCGAAGGCTCACATGGGCTCACAAGGTGAGCTTATAGTATGGTAGTCAAGCCGTCGTCTGTCCGTGCGTTCGTGAGTCCGTGCGTTCACACTTTCAATCTTGAATATCTCTAATCGCAATCTGAAGCATCATTGATGTGGGGGAAAGGTTGCATTAGGTTTTGGGCTAGGTTAGATCAGAACTCTGGTTTCCATGGCAAGAAATAGCTCCCATATAGTTATAATGGGAAAAATGTTATGGTCACTCTAGCAACTTCATTTTTGATTGGATCTTCTTTATTCTTGGGAATAAGAAGGACAACCATAACAATTCGGATGAATTGGTTTGACCTCAGATTGCGGAGTTAGCTGCCCTTTAGCGCCTGGAAAACCCCATAGACTTATAAAGGGAAAAAATGTTGTGGCCACTCTAGCGCCATTATTTTTCAGTGGATCTTCTTCATTCTTGCAGGTAACAAGGACAACTATAACATGTCAGATGGATTCGAATTTCAGCTAGATCCGACCTCTGACTGTGGAGCTAGCTGGCCTAAAGAGTTTGAAAAATCATTATTGTGTGTTGTGGCCACTCTAACGCCTTCAATTTTGATCGGATCTTCTTCATATTTTAAGGTAACTAGGATAACCATAACATCTCAGATGAGTTTAAGTTTCAGCCAGATCCGACCCTCGACTGCAGAGTTATCTGCCCTTGAGTGTTTGAAAAAATCAATATTTAGTGTTGTGACCATGCTAGCACCTTCATTTTATTCGGTTCTTCTTTATTCTTGTAGTAACAAGGACATCCATAACATCTCGGATGAGTTCGAATTTCGACCAGATCCGACCTCTGACTGCGGAGTTTTCTGCCCTTGAGTGTTTGAAAAATCAATATTTTGGGTTGTGGCCACTCTAGCATCTTTGTTTGTCAGTGGGTCTTCCTCATTCTTGCAGGTAACAAGGAAAACTACAATATCTCGGATGAGTTCGAATTTCGGCCAGATCCGACCTCTGACTGCGGAGTTAGCTGCCTTTTAGTGTTTGAAAAATCTATATTTTGTATTGTGGCCACTCTAGCGCCTTCAATTTCGATCGGATCTCTTTCATTCTTGGAAGTAACAAGAATAACTATAACATCTTGGATGAGTTTGAATTTGAGCCAGATTCGAGCCTGGACTGCGGAGTTAGCTGCCCTTGAATGTTTGAAAAATAAATTTTAAGTGTTGTGGACACTCCAGCGTCTTCAATTTTGATCATATTTTCTTCATTCTTGGTAGTAACAAGGATAATTATAACATCTTGGATAAGTTTAATTTCAGCCAGACCCAACCCTTGACTGCAGAGTTAGCTGCCCTTGAGTGTTCGAAAAATTAATATTAAGTGTTTTGGCCTTTGAAGCTGCTTCAGTGTTGATCGTAGCTTCTTCATTTGCGGAAGTAACAAGAACTTTCAGAACATCTCGAATGAGTTCGAATTTCAGCTAGATCTGATCAATGACTGCGGAGTTAGATGCCCTTGAGTGTCTGAGAAATCAATATTTAGTGTTGTGGGCACTCTAGCACCTTCAATTTTGATTGGATCATCTTCATTCTTGGAAGTAGGAAGGATAACAATAACAATATTGGATGACTTCAATTTTAGCCGGATTCGACTCTTGACTGTGAATATATTTAAAAAAAAAAACTTTGTCCAGTGACTGGACTTGTTGACTCTCAGGTGAGCGATCGTTGCCCTTGGGCTACGTGTTTAAATGATAGCCAAACGATGGCCTTGGCCTATTTTATGGCAATATCAATTTCGGAAACTGGCTTTTACATGATAAAAGTGAAAATAATGAATTATTTGGAAACTATGGCAGTCTGAGACCTTAAACGGTGTCAGTAAATGTGTGGGAGTATTCATTGCCATTTCAATTTAACTAAATGTTCATAGATCCGGTTTCAGGTGAGTGTTCTCAGGATTGATGGTCCTCTGGTTATTTTATGTTCAGGATCATTTATATTAATTGTGAACATTAAAATTATTGCCAATGTACTATACAGGGATTTTCTCAGCTGTAAAAGTTGAAAATTGCATTAGAAAGAAAGACATTAACATGAAAATGTCTTATTGATGCTCAAAACATAGATTAAGGATACACATCAGAACCACAGCGGCGAGGCGATCCTAAGGAGTAACCGCAATCTATGTTTTGATCAAAAATATAAAAGCATATATATCCCTGTATACCCATTTTACTATATAAAAGTGGGATTCAAGGGGGGTATACATTTCACGGATATGTTATCCTGATGCTGTGTTTATAATTATGTGTCTAGTAGTGGCTTTGCATATCAGTACATTAAGCTGAGAATTATTGCAACACAATTCAAAAGCTGTATTATATTATGCAAAACTGCATTTTGTTTCATAATTGATTTTGTACTTTTGTCACTTTTCAAGCATTTGAAACATTTTGTTTCATATTAAATAGATCATGCAATAAACAAATGCATTTTATTTGACTTGTATCATTTTTCATTGCCATGTTGTTGTTGTGTTGTTGTTCTAGTAGAGCATAACCCTTGATGAGGCGTAGATTAGGCGGCTTAATCCAATACAATGAAAAGTTCCTTTTGTACATAAATTACGCAGCTGGAACTCATGGGGCCATTTTTTAAATACTTCGTTAGCTTAACGTCATCGTTTAGACCTCAAATCTTTGAGTAAATGCTGACTACATAAGCAAATACACTGTTAGGTTTTGTTGATAAAATGAGAGAATCCTTTGAAATTGTGAGAATCCTTTGCATTTCTCACATATTTTGCAGCACAAAATAACAGTGTATTTGTAATATTCATGTTTGAAATTTTAACAAATCGTGAACCAAAGATGTTGTTAATTTTCAACACCTGGGCCTTCAGATCTTAAAATAAGGGAGCGTTTAAAGACAGGGTGTTCATGCCGGGGGTGGGGGTCTGGTTTCCAGCTTTCGATATACAGGTTGCTTGTCTTAGAAGTTAGCGGAGCTTACTCACAGGTAGTTGGCTAACTTTAGGGGTCATAAAACTGACCATTTCTCATAATTGGTTGCATTAAACAACGTCCTATAGCCAGGTGCGATAAGACCTGACAGTCATTTCATCAGTCACTTTAAATCACTTATATCGATGTTAACACTTCAACAGTCAGAAAAACAATGACACAGGTATACCTGTTTGGCCTTTTTTTACCCCAGCCCTGTCTTTAATCTCTTGTGTTTTCACTTTCAATTACATATTTTTCACAAACAAGTTCTAATCCTAGTGACCTCTTTCTTAACTATGTATGCTTCTCTTCCATTTGGATTTATTTGATTTATAGAGGGTGAAATATAAACACATAATAGTGTTCATTTATACAGATGTCTTTTATTTATCTTCAACAAGATTCACTTAAGATTGGCAAAATTTGAAAACACAAAGACAGTCCATAAATCTTAATCGAAAATGCCTGGAATTCTAACATACCTCGCTTATATAGCCAATGGTTAAAAGCGTTATATTGTGCAACAATTTCACTGGTCGAATAAGCGTGACGCTTTTTTGCAACGTTTTAACGCCAGTTGATTAAATTATGACGTCAGCTATCCCATTAGTCACGTTATCTTGACGTTAGACTGTGTGTAACGTCATTTCAACGCGTTAAAAACGTAACAAACATCTGTAAACATTTGCGGTACAGTCAAACTTTTGGCGAGATTTCTTCAGCCCAATTGTGGAAAAGTTAAAGAATTGTAAGGTTTAGAAAAAGGAGCTGTCGCAGGACAGCGCGCTCGACTGCGTCTGACTTTTGTTAAACTTAAGGCCAAACTTGACCTGTAACATACAAATTTTTGCCTTGATGCTATAAGGCAAAATCACTGAACCATGGCAGTTAACTATAACTACGCACTGTTTAAAGGTCTCACTCATATTGTGAAAGGAGTATGTTCTTCTACCAGCTGGGTGCCGCGATACAAGGCAAAATCAATGAACCGTGAAATAAGGTCACACTGACATATAAGTACTTTTGAGTCAAAGGTCTAGTCATACTTACTCATGTGAGAGAAATATAATCATATACCCATTGAGTCTTGAGATATAAAGCAAAGTGACTAAACCATGAAATTAGGTCATAGTGACCTGTAAGTATGTTTAGGTTAAAGGTCGGGTCAGACTCATTCGTAATCTGAAAGGAGTATGAAAAATACCAACTAAGTGTTAAGATAAAAGGCAAAATCACTTTACCATAAAATAGGGTCACAGTAACCTATGAATACTTTAGGGTCAAAGGTCATGTCATACGCAAACATATCGTAAAAGAAGTATGCTCATATACCAACTGGGTGCTGAGATATAAGTCAAAAAACACCCAGCCGTGATATTAAGTCACAGGGACCTATAAGTAATTTGAGTTCAAATGTCTGGTCATACTCATTCATAATCTGAAAGAAGTATGAACTATACCAACTGCTCATCAAAATATAAGGCAAAATCACTGAAACATGAAATTAGGTCACGGTGACCTAGGACTACTTTAGGATCAAAGTTATTGTCATACACAAACATTCTGTGAATTAAATGTGTTTACATACCAGCTGAGTGCCGAGATATAAGGCAAAATCACTGAACCTTGAAATTAGGTCACAATGACCTAGGACTAATTTAGGGTCAAAGGTCCTCTCACATGCAAACATATCGTGAAAGAAAACCGAGGTGGGAAAACCGAGATGGAAAAACCGAGGTGGGAAAAATGCAAATTGAAAACTAGGTACTTATACTCATAAAACATATGGTAAGACGAATGAGCAGCTTTTCCAATTAGGCGACCACTCAGTTACCCAAATTTAACTAAACCTATGAAAACGCACACAAGGTTCAAACAGCATAAAATTCGACTCCAAAACATAAATCAAATAGAAACACAACAGAAGTATCGCCCTGGAACGATCGGTAATATAAAAATACTGGGGGGGAGGGGTTAAACCATTATAAGTCTGCGCCCAAACAATGGCGTCATTTGATAATAAATCTCAAGTTAACCTGAGCAAATGTAATTTCGATACGGAAAACCGCGCGAAACATAATACACTCGATAATTTGTTCCGAATACTGTCGTGTGGGACATATTAGTTATATTGTTACTTTAATATGAAACAGATGTCTCGAGAAGCATACATGTAGTTATAGCTAAGCCACAATGGGCGTGGGGTATCGTTGCAGTCATTCGGATTAGCATTTAAACCCGAGTTCCCGTCTCAATATGACCTTTTATTATGCGTTGGACAGTAAACAAGACATCAAGCCACGGATGAAGCAAATCAGTTGTTTCACTGAAGAACCGAAATCGGGCTATGACCCATCCCCTTTCTCATTTATACGTTCACTGCTCTAAAAGGATCTCAGTTTCATTTCAGTTGATGTAATTTGCGTAAAACTGAATAGCACCATCTGGGTTTGGTGATTTCACTAGACAGCATAGTCCTGTCGGTAATTTGTGACACCTTATAAAAACGGAAGTGGAGCGAGGTAATGATATGGAACAGAGTGTGGAGTTGCTACCTGATGTATAATTAGATAGGTTAAATGTCATTTTATCGATTTCCGAAACCATCAAAAACATTGTTTTTCCAAATGGAAATAACACAATGTTTTAACTGAAACACGTGGTTATTAATTATCAATTAGGCGATTTTTATATTTTATTTCCTGCCACGTTAGTAGAACTCGTTTGTTTTGATTTTTGACTTTGATCAAAATTACTTTATGTTAACATTAACATCCTTTATTAGCCACTGCTTTTTTAACTGAGATATAGAAAGAAAGACTAGAAGGGCGTGTTGCTGATACAGCTTATTATACCCCCCGCCAAAACGAAGTTTTAAGGGGGTATACTGTTTGCACGTTGTCCGTCCGTCCGTGCGTCCGTGTGTCCGTGCGTCCGTGCATCCGTGTGTCCGTGTGTCCGTAAAGTTTTGTTTCTTTAATATCTTGAAGACCCATTGATGGAATTTCATGACACTTTGCAGGCATCTGTATATCTATGGGGCAAATATGTACATGCAAAAATTAAGGGCGAGGGGCCAGTCCCTTTTGAGTTACTTCCCTTTATAGTTCTTGATGGCTTTTGTATATAGTGAAGATAGTGCATTTACGGGCCGATCAACTCCTACAACAGTTTTTGTTGGAACTTTTTGATATTATGCCTAAATGATGTAGGCCTGTGGGACATTTGTATGAAGAAATGTTATTGCGATAAAATAATTTTTGACAAAATGACAGCTATGAGAACTTAGGCAATTTTCTTTTTTTTATTTTACAGGTAAGGGCTTTCACGGGCCGATCAACTCCTACCAGAGTTTCTGATGGAACAATTTGATATCATGCCTATATGATGTACACCCATTGGACATTTGCATGAAGAAATGTTATTGCGAAAAAAATAATTTTTGACAAAATGACAGCTATGAGAACTTAGGCAATTTTCTTACTTTTTTACAGGTATATAGTGAAGATAGTGCATTTACGGGCCGATCAACTCCTACAACAGTTTTTGTTGGAACTTTTTGATATTATGCCTAAATGATGTAGGCCTATTGGACATTTGCATGAAGAAATGTTATTGCGAAACAATAATTTTTGACAAAATGACAGCTATGAGAACTTAGGCAATTTTCTTTCTTTTTTTTTACAGGTAAGGGCTTTCACGGGCCGATCAACTCCTTCCACAGTTTTTGATGGAACAATTTGATATCATGCCTACATGATGTACACCCATTAGACATTTGCATGAAGAAATTTTATCGTGAAAAAATATTTTTCGTTAAAATTTTAGCAATGAGAACTTAGAAAAAAAATTTTCTTAGTTTTTTACAGGTAAGGGCTTTCACGGGCCGATCAACTCCTACCACAGTTTTTGATGGAACAATTTGATATCATGCCTACATGATGTACACCCATTGGACATTTGCATGAAGAAATGTTATTGTGAAAAAATATTTTTTGATAAAATGACAGCTATGACAATTTTTCTTATTTTTTTTTTTTTTTTTTTTTTTTTTTTTTTTTTTTTTTTTTTTTTTTTTTTTTTTTTTTTTCTTTACAGGTAAAGGCTTTCACGGGCCGATCAACTCCTACCACAGTTTTTGATGGAACAATTTGATATCATGCTTACATAATGTACACCCATTGGACATTTGCATGAAGAAATTTTATTGCCAAAATAATTTTTGTGGTAAACAGTTACCCTGCGGGGGGTATTTAATAAGCATTGCTTATTGTCTCTTTTTACATTTTCACAAAGATAACGTATTTAATATGGCCGATTGTAACGTATTTTATATGGCGTTTCATGTCGGATTTAATATTGCTTTTGATTTGTTTTCAGTTGTCGGTTTTTACAATGGTCAATGATTTACAAAATGAATAATTAAATAAATGATCAACGGATGTCTAAGCAGCACAATTTTGCATACTTAGCAATGAAGAAGTACGCAACCGTTTCGTTTACCTCAGTTAGTTTAATATATGTCTATGTACATGACGATAAAACCTGAATCTTGATAACGGAATATAGCTCTAGCATCACAAATTGTTGACTTTCGAATGCAAGACAGACATAATAGTGAACAATTTTTAAGAGAAAATGAAACACGATTTTACTGGACGTCAACGTTTTCCGCTTTAAGTTACGGCTGTGGTTAATCTCCGTTTTACTTTTCCAGATCGGGGTGCTTAAGGGAGCAAATATGTAAGTTGTATGAAAGGGGAGTGGGCTGGAAAACTGATGCAGGCATCTGTCGATTCCTGGTTCCTCTACTCTTATTTCACCGAAATTAAAATAAAACTGGTTTCCTTTAAGAACAATTAAAAAAGTTTGCATAGAGAATGGGTTATTGCGTGGTTTCAGCAACTTAATCGCCACTAGTGACCCTTTAATTCCGACAACATGGAGCCAAACAAAATTCAAATATAAGTGCATGTTTGCTAATTTCAATTGAACAGTCAAATCGTGGACGTCTTAATCCAATAAGAAACATGCGAACAACCGAACAAAGAGGACATAGGTAATGTCCAGTCGATAAAACTCAGATTATCCTGAACAAAATTAAATATTGATATGGAACGGTGCAATACTCCACACACTTCAACTGTGCTTCATTTTGTTGACACTATGTTTTATATGTACCTGTAAATTTTGTTATGAACAATTGGGTGATTATGAAATCATAATATGAGATAAAGTTTTAGAAGCCTACTAGTCGCAATGGCTAAGTCACTTGGCTTATAAAATAAGGTCGAGGTATCGTTGCAGTCATTTGGATAAGGAATTAAACTCGAGTCCGCGTTTCAACATGACCTTACCTATCGAGTTGGACAACACAAACAAAATCAAGCAACTAATCAAGCAACCAATCCAACAAATTTCAGTTCATTATTATATCAATTTTAGACACCAACAAAATCAATGCTATTTCAAAGGGAACCAACACAATTACATAACGTCTAATACTTGGTTATTGAATTATTTTTCCTTAATATCTAAAAAGCAATATTTTCTTCCTGCTACATAAATACATCTCGTTACATTTGATTATTTGCCTCGACCGAAGGGCTTTATGAAAAAGCTTGTTTACACATCGATAAAATCAACAAAAATGATAATGCATTCCTTATAATTCCAACCTTGTTTTATAGCACTGCATTTGTCGACATTGGCTTATTTTTTTTTATAGCCAGTAGAAGAAAGATAGAGCAAAATGGATCTTAATTAGGTAGCCATCTTGAAAATTTACAAAGCATAGAACTCACTTCTAGCAATGAATAGAAGCTATAAAAACTGGCTCGCTATCATCCATAGTGAAGTTTATATTTTTATTTAGGTCCTTTGAGGTCAGTAAAGATATTCAAGTGTTCAAAACACTCACGTTTAGAAACATACTTCTAAGCAATGTTTAAATTATTTGACCCCGTTTAGGAATGGGTCTTTGATTTAGACTTCTCCTGTTAATTTTGAAATTGTAGTACGATAGTCTGGCTTTCGGTTTTGAAAGGGCTACCGATGAGGGTTCATTACCCGAAATTGCGCAATATAGTCCATACTATCTCCCTTTGAATAGTTTTATTGCTTCCAAAGGATCAAACCTTTATATTTTATTTGCTGTAGGCAGGTTGTAAACGTGGGAGCTTTAAAACATCTTCCCTTCATTCCAAATTGTTCTTTTGGGAGAAAATATCACCGTCTGGACTAAAAGAGGGACATGTCGATTTTGAACTTGGGCTCTGAACATTAGAAATTCAAACGTCAAATTTCAACGCACAACACTTACCGTACGATGATCTGTTAAAAAAGGCGATACTTCTGTGCTGTGGTGATTCTTTTTGTTTTATGCCTTCGTGTTTAAAATGTTTTGTGCTGTTTGCGCCTTATGTATGTTTTCATATTTTTAGTTAAATTTAGGTAACTGATCGGCCACCTATTGGGAAAACAGCTGCTCATTCAACTTACGATATGTTTTCATGGTATAAGTACCTGATTGTTAATTTAGTTTTTCCCACCACCTAACCTCACACGAACTTCTGCAGTGGTTCACAGCATTTAGTTAGCTGTTCGGTCCTCGTGGTGAATCTCTACCTAGTGAAAGAGTCATCATGGACAAACAAATAATTCATGATAAATACCATGATGAATAAAAAACGAGGACTTACAGATTGACTAAGCTGCCCAAAGTTAGGAATCGTGGGCGCCAAATAACTTACTAACTCCGGAGCAAAAGAAAATCACCAGTTGAACCCCAATGAGCAAAACAACAGACAAGAAGCTCCGACCCTAGTCAACTACAATGAATAGCTTCATGTCGGGGCCATCATAGATTCTGACGCCGACCCACAGGCGTGCAATTAAAGAAGGCAGCATAGTTGTCAATCAATAAAATTGATTGGGTTAAAAGATTGGGTTAAAAACTAAGCATGCTTACTGTCGCAAAACATTTAAGTTATATCCTATACGTCTGTAACGTGTTATGTTTTTTCTGAATTGGTCCTTCTAATAAGTTTCTTTATTTTGTGAACTAAATCACCATAAAATGGTTCCGAAAGGCCCTCGCGTGAACGGGTCTTTAGCCCAACATTAAATTTTGAAATCAATTCATAGTGTCTGCAATACAATTTTGTAAATGTTTTCGAAGTTTATTTTTATTGATGTCATCTATCCATGTGAACTTTATATTAAGGACACAACCGAGTCCAGTATACCTAACTCGTACCTAGATTGTTATCTCAATATTGACAATGGAAAGCTTATTACTAGGCTTTATGAAAAGAGGGATGACTTCAATTTCCCAAAGGTTAACTTTCCATTTATGAGTAGCAATATTCCATCAGCACATGCTTACCGAGTATATGTCTCTCAGCTAGTTCGCTATGATAGAGCCTGCCCTAACTACGAAGACTTTGTTGAAAAGGGGAAGTTACTCACCAGCAAATTGTTGTCACAGGGATATCGCAGGACGAAGCTTGAGTCAACTCTTTAAATGTTCTACGGGAGACACCATGCTCTTGTTGATCCCTACAGCGTGGCCGCGTCTAAACTTGTGACTGACATTATGCCAATTGCCAATAATTGATAAGGCTTTCAATTACCGGACATTCGTTTCTTACCAGATATTCATTTTCTCGGCTTTGTAATCAGTCATATGAACATGGCGGGTGCATTATAATGGGCAGGTGATGCTCACCCTTCACAAACACCTGATCACACCTCCTGGTTTTGGGGGTCATTGCCTGTATGGCTACATATCTCGTATTCGCCAATGTTATTACGGTTTTTTATGAACTACGGTGTCGGTTTGGGAATTTTTTTTCAAGATAATTAAAGGCATTATCAGGAAAACATGTCCGTGTAATGGATACCCCCTTAAACCCCACATTTTTACAGTAAAACTAGGGTTTACAGGGGCATATCTATTTTCTTATATTTGCTCCAAATCATAGATGTGGGTACTCGTTAACTTGTACCCACAATCTATGCTTTGAGCAAAAATATTATAATTATCTTTTTTTCCAATGAAAATTTCAATTGGTGCTTCTGAAAAAAAACTTCTGTATATTGCATGGGCAAGTTTTCGTAACGGCATGCCCCTTTAGCATTTGAAATGGGGATAACTAATGTTTTTTCGCGGTAACGCGGTAACAGTAAGTCTTAACGTCATGATTTTCAACTTATGTGGCAGAGAATTAACGGGACTACCGACATTTATACCACTATTATATAACAGTAAATGTTGGTGTTATAGAAGGATAAAAAAAAAAAAAAAAAAAAAAAAAAAAAAAACAAGCAAATTATTTTTTCACGTTTCTTTTGCAAATAAATATATAATATCAGATTTTTTTTTTTTTTTTTTTTTTTTTTTTTTTTTTTTTTTTTTTTTTTTTTTTTTTTTTTTTTTGTATGTAGAATACAATGTCACCCAAAACTCAATTTTTGACAAAAGTGCGCTCAAACATGTTCTTGCACTAACCCCACCACTTTACGAAAACTTGTCCGTACAATATATGGAGATTTTTTAAGTTGTACAAATTGAATATTTTCAGTAGAAAACTTTTGATAGTTTACTTATTTTTGCTCAAAACATAGATTGTGGGTACATTTTCTCACGTTGTGGCCCATACATCAGTTTGTGATTTTTTTGTATGTAGAAGACAATGTCACCCGAAACTCATTTTTTGACAAAAGTGCGCGTAAACATGCTGTTGCACTAACCCCACCACATTACGAAAACTTGTCCGTGCAATATATGGAGATTTGTTAAGTTGTAAAAATTGAACATTTTCAGTAGAAAATGCCTACTTGTACTTTTTTTTTTTTTTTTTTTTGGATATTTTTCTTATTTCTGCTCAAAACATAGATTGTGGGTACACGTTAGAGCCGCCTCGCCGAGGCGGATCTAACGAGTACCCACAATCTTTGTTTTGGAGCAAAAATAAGAAAAATAGGTATACACGTGCATATCCCAGTTTTTCTATATAAAAGTGGGGTTTAAGGGGGTATACATTGCACGGATATAATTAACACCAAAATCATGTAGCTACTATTAACTTACAAAATTTGTAATCAGTTCGACATTGGTTTGAATGCAACAAATGCTAAGCTGTCGCGGATGCGGAGCGGGGTCACGAAGTGTATCGGAGTGCAGGTTAGCCAGCTGATCTAATATTTAAGATACTTCTGGCCTATTTTTACATTCTTTTTATCAGAGTTTGCATCTATTTTAGCTGGAAATGCCATGCAATTTGCACCATATACCAGAGAGGAGACATTCAGTACATGTAAATGAATCGTCAAGTTTCTGGTAAGTTTGTCTCTTTATCAAAATGTTTTTTTTTTTTTTTTTTTTTTTTTTTTTTTTTTTTTCAAGGGACATTAACGGCCCCGCAATATTGTCAAAATGCTAGTTCAATGCACTGTCACTATGTTATGCCGTTGTGGATTGAGACCTAGACTAGTAAATGGTGTAAACAGAAGGAGTGCACCTCATTGATTTTCGAAAACTTTTCTTTTCTTAAAGATTTCCACAAACGATGGGATAATTCGAGAAAATATACCTTGAATTTACAACGACAATGGTCGTTCGTCTCTCACTAATGAGAAAGACCATCATTATTTCTTGAATAGGTTCGTGTGTGTTGGTGAGTTCTTTGATGGCTGACTAGGCCAATTCTAGCTCTAAACTGTCGGTTGCAAGTAGAGCAAGTCAATGTCATTGAATCAGCTGGTGGCCCATTGGTATTGGCTTTGCGTTCTCTGCGCTTTCTTTCAGCTTCACAGATTCTCTTTTTTTTCATGGAGAGCTGCTCCTTTGTTGATGAGACCTCGCCACTTTGATCGCTCCTGTGCAGTCTGTTCCCAAGACCCAATTGGTATGTCAAAATCCTTCAGAGAGGCTTTCAGGGTGTCTTTGTAGCGTTTCTTCTGGCCACCTTGAGAGCGCTTTCCCTCTTGTAGTTCTCCATAGAAGACTTTCTTTGGAAGTCGCTCATCAGGCATTCTTATTATATGGCCGGTCCACCTTAGCTGTGCTAGCTTTAAGACAGTATGCATGCTTTGCATCCCTGCTTTCTTCAGGACCTCTGTGTCTGGGATCTTGTCTTGCCACTTGATTTTTAACAGCTTTCTCAAACAGCTTAGGTGGAAATGGTTTAGTCTCTTTGCATGACGCTGGTATACTGTCCACGTCTCACATGCATACAAGAGGGTTGGAAGTACCACAGCCTTGTAGACTTTCAGCTTGGTGTCAAGCTTGATTCCATTTCGCTCCCAGACATTTGCACGGAGTCTTCCAAATGCCACACTGGCTTTAGCAATTCTTGCAGTGACCTCATCATCAATGTGCACTGCTCTGGAAAGAGTGCTTCCCAGGTAGGTGAATTTATCAACAACTTTCAGTTTTTCTCCATTCACAGTGATGGTTGGTTCATTGTACGGTTTTCCAGGTGCTGGCTGGTGTACAACCTCTGTCTTTTTTGTGCTGATTGTGAGATCATAGTTATCACATGACTGTGAGACTTGATCCATGGCTCTTTGCATCTTTGCCTCTGAGCTGGCATTCTTATCCATATCATCTGCATAGAGGAGCTCATCTAGCACATCGGTCTGCACCTTAGTTTTGGCTTGCAACCTTCTAAGGTTGAATATATTGCCATCAAAACGGTACCTGATTGGAAAACCAGTGTCACTGTCCTGAAAAGCATCCATGAGCATGGCAGAAAACATCATGCTGAACAGTGTTGGTGCCATAACACAGCCCTGTTTGACCCCATTTGTTACCTCAAAGGGTTCAGAGAACTCTCCATCATTTTGCACACGTGCCTGCATGCCATCATGAAATTGCCGCACCATTGCTATGAATCTGGGTGGACAGCCAAACTTGGCCATGATTTTCCACAGTCCATCACGACTAACTGTGTCAAACGCTTTGGTGAGGTCGACAAACGTCATGTATAGATCTACATTCTGCTCTTGGCATTTCTCCTGAAGCTGTCTTGCTGTGAAGATCATGTCTATCGTCCCCCTGTCCTTTCTGAATCCACACTGACTTTCTGGGATAAGTCCCTTCTGATCAAGATGAACATTCAGGCGGTTCAACAGAATTTTCGCTAGTATCTTCCCAGCAATCGATAGGAGGGAAATGCCTCTGTGGTTGTCACAGACTTGTGGATTTCCTTTCCGCTTGTATAGGTGGATTATGGATGCATCCTTAAATTCTTGTGGGATGGCCTCCTTCCTCCACATACAGTGAAACAGCTCGGTCAGTTTCTCTGCCATGGGTAGCCCCCCGGCCTTATAAACCTCTGCAGGAATTGCATCTGCACCTGGAGCTTTGCCAGAAGACAGTTGTTGAACTGCTTTTCTTGTTTCCATGACGGTTGGAAATTCATCTAACAGAACATTGCACTCTATCTGTGGCAGTCTGTCAATTGCATCCTCATTGATGCTTGATGGTCGATTTAGCACACTATTGAAATGTTCTGCCCACCTTTTCAAGATAGCCTCTTTGTCTGTGAGAGGAGTGTTTCCATCTGCACTGAGTAATGTGGTGGCTCCAGAACTCTTAGGGCCATAAATGGTTTTCAGTGCATCATGAAATTTCTTCATGTCCTTTCTGTCTGCAAAAGACTGAATTTCTTCTGTTTTCTTCCTCAGCCAGGAATCTTGCATGTCCCTAAGCTTGGTCTGGACTGTCTTACAAACGTTGCTGTAGGCTGCTTTCTTGGATACTGAGCTAGTATCATCTTGGTGTGCCTTGTGCAATCTGTGTTTTTCTCCAAGAAGCTTCTGAATTTCGTCATCATTCTCATCAAACCAGTCTTGATGTTTGCGAGATGGATGTCCTAAAGTAGTAGCAGCTGAAGAATGAACTGTTTTATGGAAGACTGTCCAGTTTTCTTCGGGGTTCTCTGAACTGAGATTGATTGCATCCAGTTGGTTGCAAATGTCTGTTAAGAAAGCTTGTCGCATGCTGTCTTGATTCAGCTTTGAGACATCCAGTCTTTTAGCAGCTTTCTTGCCTTGAGGTCGCCTCGCAGGCTGGATTCTAAGGTTGAGTTTGCTGACAACCAGTCTATGGTCTGTCCAGCAGTCTGCACCACACATAGTCTTTGTCACTCTGACATCCTGCCTATCTGTTCTCCGCACTATAACATAGTCTATGAGATGCCAATGTTTGGAACGGGGATGCATCCAGGATGTTTTATTTCTGTTAGGTAGACGAAAGACTGTGTTGGTGATTAGAAGATCATGTTCAGCACACTTCCTTAGAAGCAAGAGACCATTGCTGTTGCACTTTCCAACACCTTCTGGACCTATAACTCCTTCCCAGGTCTGGTGGTCTGAACCAACTCTGGCATTAAAGTCTCCAAGAAGGATAAGTTTGTCTGTACGGGGTGTAGCAGAAATAATGTCGTCTAAGTCATTATAGAACTTGTCTTTAACCTCATCTGGATTGGTCATCGTGGGTGCATAGGCACTGACAATACTTGCATGTTTATTGCCTGACAGAGGAAGTCTCAATGTCATTAGGCGGTCATTGATGCCTTTTGGCAATCCTGAAAGCTTACCAACAAGTTCTGTTTTAATGGCAAAGCCAACTCCTGCTTCACGCCTCTCTTCGCTTTTGCGTCCACTCCAGAAGAAGGTGTATCCAGCACCAACTTCTTTGATCTCCCCAACATCTGCTAACCGAGTCTCACTCAGAGCTGCTATCTGAATTCCATACCTCCCAAGTTCTCTGCCCACAAGGGCCGTTCTACGCTGCGGTCTATTTGACCCAGCACTGTCCATCAATGTTCGCACATTCCATGCGCCAATCCTCAAAGGGATTATCTTTGTTTTTTTCTTATTTTTTCGACCGCTAAAAAGGGATCCCCGCTGATCGCGGTTAACCAGCCAGGGGGTTTGAAGCAGGCAATTGTTTAGGGCACCTTTTCTAGCCCCTTCCCCATGCTACGGGGGTGAGCAGTGCGGTCCTAAATAGGTCTGCTCAGTCGCTCAGCCGACTGCCGAATTTCGCTTACTGCTTCTCCTCACGGAAAACGACCATATAGAACTGAGCCGCCTGCGTGCAGGTCTGCAACTACAGCTCCCAGTGTGTCCTACACCTGCTGCTTCGCCGCTCGCCCATCGCCACAGGACTTTTGTAGGTATGTGGGTGCATGTGTGATGAAATTGTTGTGTATGCAAGTGCTTGTGTGTTGAGAAATAAGATGACGTGCGCTATGAAATTGGATTATAGTGAGGAAGAGGTGCGCAGCGTCAACCTCACTCACTCGTCCTCACCCAACTGTGCCCAGAGGCAAGACACAGGTCAAGACGTCTGGAGTTAGGTTTGGATGCAGTGGATGACCGTAACATCTATAGTGCCTTATCACGCTCTGCATGTTCCACAACATGTTGCTGTATCGCTTTCCGAACCGTTGAATCTGATGATTTCTTCCGCTCCGTCTACCGAAACAGTCTTTGCATATCTGGACCAGGCATATCCAGACACACAGGTTTTATTTTGGAATTACCTTTTCCTAGATGAATTGCTGGCCACAGCTGAAGGGCTCCATCTACCCTTTCATAGGTTTTGTTTAGAGACCTGTAAACTCCTAGGAGGACTGTCAACCAAAACTAATGAGTTCCCCCTGCCCAGCTAGGTTTTTGTGTAGAGAACTAGCAAACTCCTAGATGGGTTGCCGTCCAAGGCTAACGAGCCCCATCTGCACCGCATGGCAACAGGTAGTACTGATTACATGTTACAGTAGCAGATAATCTGACCTGACATAATACTCACAGAATAACAACAGAAACACTGCTGTGAAGTGCATAGTTTTAAATGTCTATGGTACCATGAAACTTGATTCCATTTATACATAGTTGCCAGCAGAAAAAGGTAAAAGCAGGCAATTATCAGGAAATGGTGCAATTAGAAAGAAATTCCCACTCCAAAAACCGAGGGGTGGAAAAAAATGACATTTAGGTACTTATAACAAGAAAACATATCGTAAGCCGAGTGAGCAGCTATTCCCAACTATTTCCACTATAAGAAACCACTCAGTTGCTCGAACTTAACGAAAAATATGAAAATGTACATAAGGCTCAAACAACACAAAATCAACTCCAAACACAATAAAATAATAGCCACAACATAAGTAACGCCTTTGAACGATCATTAATGTCAAAATACTGGGGGTGGGCTTAAAGTAAACCCGATTTACATGCGGCTAACCTCGCCCTCATCTTCTGCAGTGGTTCACAACATTTAGTTAGTTGTTCTGTCCTCGTGACCAGAAAAGTCTCACTTATTGGGAAAATAGCTGCTCATTCGGCTTACGATATGCTTTCATGGTATAATTATTAAATAAGTACCTGATTGTTAATTTGTTTTTCCCACCTCGGTTTTTGGAGTGGGAATATTTTTTTCTGATTGCTCCTTTTCCTGATCGTTGCCTACTTGTACCTTTTCAGTTAATATGCAAATGGTGACTGATGGACTTATTTTATTTGAAATTAACCAGAGGAACTGTGCATGCATGGCTTGCGTCTTTGGTAGTTGTTGTCTTTTTGTTTTCAGGTTTTTGATCAATTTGACCTGGAAAGACATGAAATCTTTAGCATAGGAAGGAGGGGAACCTAAATGTGAGTCTCCAAGACTCTTAATTGTTTGTTATCTCTGTTTCATGGTTGCTGAGTCGCAAGGAACAAACACGGTGCTTTAAAATTGTAAAACAAAATAAGATCACCGTCTTTCTGCTGTTGTTGATTTATATCTTGGAAATACTGTAGTTGAGTGAACCTGAGCGGTTGTGGAAAACTGTGCTTTGATTAAAACGTTCACAGACGTGGGAGATACTAAAGAAATACCTTCAAAAATACTCACAGAATAACGACACAAACAGAGCGATAGAGTACATGGTTTTATGTGTTGTATAGACCATGGTACTTGACTCCATTGATCTATAATTGCAGACAGAGTCTCTATTAATATGCAGTAACAGTCCGATCTAAGGCGAAACATGCTCATGAGTATGTTGTGTTCCTAATTATTTTATGTTTTTCGCGTTGATTTTTGCACCTTATGTACCGTAAAAATTTCATTAAACGCCCGGGCGTTTATTCAAAACAGTAACTTTACAATTGAAAGGGAGGGGCGATAAAATAGAGGCTATACTGTAGGTCATCACTCAAGAATTCATATATAAGAACTGAAATTTTTGGTTGATCTCGATCTGCCCCAGTCATGAATTTTGTTCCAAGTAGTTGTTCTGGTATCTCACGCATTAAAATTTATTTGGATGACAAGAGTAAAATAGATTCGTGTGTTATGTAATAAAGTAGCAATTGAAAATTAAAAAAAAAATACTGCTTAGAAATACGTGTTTAAGTGGGCGTTTATTAGAGGTTCCTTGGATCGATCAGTAATATAAAATTACTTGCGAGCCTAAGCTAGTTTTACAGAAAGATTACCTGACCCTCAGCTTCTACAGTGGTTCACAACATATAGTTAATTGTTCGGTCTTCGTGGTCTTGAACTATACTCTGAACGGAATTATGACGCCAACGAAAATCGGACCTTTCATAATAATGAATCCAAACTCAAGATATGCATTTAGAAAAATAAAGACTAGCCACTAGTCTCCATATCATTACTTTTTTATTTATTTTACTGCAATTTTAAAATTCATTTAAATTCATAATTAGATAGAAATATTTCTGACTGGCTGAAGATAGTGATGTCAAGACAAGGGATAGCACTAGCAGAATGGTATCAAAATAAAGAATCAATATATACTGAGCCAAACTTATAACGCAACATGGGTTTATTTTTAATGTTATACTCTGAGACGTTATCAAATAACCTTTGTCTTTACTGAATTAGATTGCCGGATGATCGAAACATCTCACAACATCTTGGTCGTAACATTCTGTGTTATGCGCCTCAAGAAATTAATCATTTTTCAGAGGTAGGGTCTTGGCAAAAATGAAATGCATTGTGGTGTTCCAGAACGCGACATGTGACGTGTATTCGTACCCTAGAAATTAATGTCGGTTTTCTGGATTACCTCTGCTCCACTGTAGACAATGAATAATTTTACTGCCAAAAGATCAAGTTTGCTCAGTTTTGAGCAGAGTCGAAGACTCATTTTCGCGCCCAACCATTCAAGTAAACTCAGATTTTAACATTTGTTACAGGCGTTCCTGACCCGATAATTGCATGCTTTTGTGTTTTCTAACAATGCTGAATGACAGAATAAACATGTTCCCACAAAAGTTTCATTAAAAACATTCGCCGTTAGAATTTTTTATCAATTCCGTTTTCTATTGTATTCAATGGAATGGTCAGTGTTAAACGTTCAATTTTCAATGATTCAAACTTTGTTTTGAAATTTTGGGTACAAATGGAAGACGTTTTGCAATAATCTCATCGTGCCTCACTGGACGATCCATAAAGAAGTAATTTGTGTTAAAACTGACTTCCAGAATCTCTCAGGATGCGCATGCCACCCAAATAACCGTTTAGACCAATCAGATTCGAGCTCAGTGACCCATGCTCTGAAAATCTAAAGTTTTGTACCCAATTTATTCACTGGCGATTGCTGACCAGCATATGTCTGGTAGACCGCCCTGCATAACATTAAAATGCGAAAAAATTGCCATAACCGTGTTGCGTTATAAGTTTTGCTCAGTATATAATGAAAGGATTTACAAATACATGTACCTCAATGTATAGGAGCTAGACTAAGAAAAATACTACCTAATTTATGCATAATTTTCAAATTTTTTACAAAACTTACCTTTTTCTGCGATCTGATGAAAATTTGTAAGCATTTCTCTGTTTTTCAGCACGGGCGTAACAGAGTATAAGAGAATGGCAGTTAACAAAGAAGGAAAAACACAATAATTTAAAATTAGGTACGGCATGACAAATGTGTGTATTTGCTTGCACATAAGTTTTCCTGCAAACTGACTTCAAATCCACATACATGTAAGTTTCATCGTTTTCACCTTTGTATAAACCCTATCAGATAAATAAAACAGCTCAGAAAAAATCACTACTTGTTACAGACGTATAGGGTATAACTTAAATGTTATGCGACAATTTGCATGCTTAGTTTTTAACCCAAACATGGTTGATAACTATGCTGCCTTCTTTAATTGCACGCCGGTGGGTCGGGCGTCAGACTCTATGATGGTCTCGACTTAAAGATATTAATTTTAGTTGGTTGGGGATGTAGCTTCTTGTCAGTTGCTTGGCCCACCGGGGTTCAACTGGTGTTCTTCTTTTGCCCGGACTTTCAGAAAGTTATTCGGCGCCAAGGGATCTCCATCGTCGGGCAGCTTACTGAGTCTGTGAGTCCCCGTTTTTGATTCATCGTGGTGGTTATCATGATTTATTTGTTTGTCCATGTTGATTCATTTACAAGTTAGAGATTCACCACGAAGACCGAACAACTAACTAAATGTTATGAACCACTGCAGAAGATGAGGGTGAGGTTAGGGCCCCATATAACCGGTTTAAGCCTACCAGTAATTTTATATTACTGATTGTTCCAAGGCGATACTTCTGTTGTGGTTCTATTTCTTTTATGTTTTGGAGTTGAATTTTATGCTTTTTGAACCTTATGTACGTTTTCATAGTTATAGTTAAGTTGAGTGTCCGCCTACTGGGAAAAAGCTGCTCACTCGGCTTACGATAATGTTTTATAAGTATAAGTACCTAATTGTCAATTTTGTTTTTTCTCACCTCGGTTTTGGAGTGGGAATTTTATTCTGATTGCACCTTTTCCTGATCATTGCCTACTTGTACATTTTTCTGACGAGGATCTTGACATGCAATGCCATACCCACGTGGTAACGTGCCAAGATACACCCACGTGGTCACTCGCATTTGGTTAAACATGCCAAAGGTTTCTTCATCCTATCTTTTATGCATTGATAAAGTCTTTATGACTGGCGGTTTTCAAAATTCTAATTTTTGGCCTCCAGCACCAGGCCTGGAGATTGAAATTTCATGAGTCTAACGACCTCATAAAGATTTTCGGAATTCTGAATTCAGAATTCGTACGGAAACAACACAGTTGGCCATTTGGACTATCGTACATGAACACCTTTTGCGGTTTGTCGACCATTAGATGAATCGAGAACACATGTCAAAGCAATCAACTGAAAATATGGCTACAACCATTTTGACAACAGGAAAACGTGCACAATACTAACACTACTGCCAGATCAACCATGAATCAGCCATGAAAACTCATGGCTTGAGCCATTAACATCACCCATTAAAAGCGACATTGTGATGGGCATTAATAAACCATTAAAATACCATTAAAATGACATTAAATTACCGTTAATGGGAGAGTTATGGCCATTAAAGAAGTCATTCATGGCCATAAATGGACAAATGCGAGCATTAATTTTTCAGGGTTAATTACTAGGGAAATAATGACCATTACAAAAATGTATACTCATGGGCATGAATTTTTTAATGGTAGCCATTAATTTTTTAATGGTTGCCATGATTTTTTTATAATTTCTAAAGTCATGACCCATTACTATTTTTCATGGCATAATTAAATGGGCAGTGACCATTAAAAGCGACATTGTGATGGGCATGAGTTTGGATTAATGGGAAAGAGAATTTTTTCCACTGTTTTACCATGCCCATCATCCAAATAAATTTAATGGGCATTAAAAATAAAATGGCAATTTAATGGTCAAAATATCTGCCTGGAAATGGCCATGAAAATGTAATTGTATTTTTTTCATAGCAAAACCATGCCCGTTACAGTAAACCCCTTATATATTGTTAATAAGCATTAATTTTCTAATGGCCAAACAATGGGGAAAAATTTGGGCATTGAAAATTTTAATGCCCATTATTCTAATGTCCATTAAACCCCTTAAATATTGTTAATGGGCATTAATTTTCTAATGGCCAAACAATGGGGAAAATCCCGGGCATTGAAAATTTTAATGCCCATTATTCTAATGCCCATTAATCCTAATCATGCCCATTACCGTAACCCTACAATGTGGTTAATGGGTGGGGGGACAGGTCCAGTAATGGGTCGAAAATAATGGCAACAAAAAATAATGGCCATTATGAAATGGGGCAAGGGGCTGTTATAGGCCATTAATCTAGACCATGTCCATAGGCTCTGCAGTGTAGACCCTGACAAGAGCCCTGAATCAAGAATTACTGTTGAATCATATTATGGCGTTCATGCACATTTTTGCTAGACTTAATTGCCAAATCTTAACATGGTGTAAGAGCTATCAAGAGCTTAAATAGGACTATTAATAAAGAGCAAGGAGTCATATAAGCAAATTGCTACTGAGAACAACCAACACAGTTGCAATCAATAAAGGGATGGGGTGGGTTTGCTGCCATCTATTTGGTTGTTTCAATGGCCTGTTTGCATTGGAAGGATGTACCCAGAAAGTGTCTCTGAAATGAAATTCAGGCCAGAATATGGAATCTCACAACCCCAACCCCAATCAGACACATCTGCAGTATGATAAATAAGAGCAACATGTACAAATATATGTTCATATTTTAGCACATTAGCATCAAAGTTCTTCTAAAATGCTTACCTGCAAGGCAGCAAGTGTAACAATCTCATTTTACAAGTCCTAGCTTATATCAATTTATCTTTCCAGAAATGTTCATTGAATTTTATTCCGCACAATTTTCTACATAAGCTTTGCCTTGGCCATTTTCCATCAATGTTTTTGCAGTTTTCTCTTCCTGTTAGCATCTCTTAGCCTGTCTGCAGTTTATTCTTCAAGTTTCTTGTTTGTAGGCATTCTGATGCCTTAGATATTTGAAGATTTGTTCAGACTAGATATCTGTTTACTTTCTAAAATTATATGCAACAGGAAAAGGAAGTGAGGTCAGAGGGCATGGGATTATGGGTAATCAGTAAGCATCTTTCATGGGTGATTGCTTGGCTTAAATAAATGTTCATGGTAGCTAATAAATAAATGTTCATGGTAGTTAATGGGCATGAATCAAAATGAAAGAAGTTAAAACCTTTATGGATTTTATTCATCCCCATTACAAACAAAGTTAATGCCCATGAATGATCTAATTCAGAATTCCAATGATACTATTAATGGCCATAATTAATCGTCAAGAGTTTTCTTAATGTCTATGATTTTAGCAACTTTTATAATGGCCATTATTTGTTACTGTTTGGTATTTAGTGGCCATCATTAGTGGGTGATTGATGGGTATGAATAAATTGTCATGGTAGTCAATGAGCATGAATCAAAATCAAAGAAGTTGAAAGTTTCCTCAGTATTTCTTTCATCCCCATTACAAACAAAGTGAATGCCCATGAATGGCCTGATTCAGAATTCAATGATATATTAATGGCCATAATTAATCATCAAGAGTTTTTTAATGCCAATGATTTTAGCAACTTTTATAATGGCCATTATTTGTTTCTGTTTGGTATTTAATGGCCATCATCAGTTGGTGATTGATGGGCATGAATAAATGTTCATGGTAGTTAATGGGCACAAATCAAAATGAAAGAAGTTGAAACTTTTCTCAGTATTTCTTTCAACCCCATTACAAACAAAGTGAATGCCCATGAATGGTCTGATTCAGAATTCAATGATATATTAATGGCCATAATTAATCTTCAAGAGTTTTTTAATGCCAATGATTTTTAGCAACTTTTATTATGGCCATTATTTGTTTCTGTTTGGTATTTAATGGCCATCATCAGTTGGTGATTGATGGGCATGAATAAATGTTCATGGTAGTTAATGGGCACAAATCAAAATGAAAGAAGTTGAAACTTTTCTCAGTATTTCTTTCATCCCCATTACAAACAAAGTTATTGCCCCATGAATGGCCTGATTCAGAATTCAATGATATATTTATGGCCATGATTAATCGCCATATGTGTTTAATGCCAATGACTTTTAGCAATCTTTATTATGGCCATTATTTGTTACTTTTTTGTATTTAATGGCCATCATTCATTGGTGGATTGATGGGCATGAATAAATGTTCATGGTAGTTGATGGGCATGAATAAAGCTAAAACAAGAAGTAATGGCCCATTACTTTTTTTAATGCCTATACTTTTATGCCGCAACATTATATTAATCTGCATTCCATGTTTTTTAATGGTAAAATCTTGAATTAATGGCCATAAGTGAGCATTTTAATGGCTGAAGGTTTTACCCATTATTTTTTTTCTGCAAAGACTAATGGCTCCTTTAATGGTTTTTGGTATATTCATGGGTCATTAATGGTATTTTAACAGGATTTTAATGGTACCCTTTTGCAGTAGTGTAAGTATCACTATTTCGCAAAAAAAAAATAATGTTGTTACAAAATGCGCTAAGTACTTTATTGTACGGGGTAAAGTGAATCAATAGGGTGGAGTATTTTTACGCACATATCCTGCATGATGTTGTTTCTGTTGTCATGGTGTTGTATGTTCCTAATATGCAAGGTACAACGAGGTTTGGGTGGAAATATTGTTACAAGTTACTTACGATTTTTACAAGTTACAATTTTTTAATCGTGAAAGGAGGAGATTTGTTCATAGTATGATACTATACATGTACCAAAGGCGTTGGCGTTTGGACATGTTTCGCAAAAGCACGCATAACGCGGTAAATACTGTACCATTCTTTGTATTGATTCTCAACATGATATTGCTGTATACTTTGATTGTACATTACGAAAACATGTCCATGCAAAATACAGTGTGATTTTTTCACATGTATAAATTGAAAATTTCAGTGGAAATTTACAGATATTTTGCTTAATAATGTTCAGAACATAGGCTGTACGAGGCACACGTTAGAACCGTCTCGCCGACGCGGTTCTTATGAGTACCCACAACCTATGTTTTGGAGCAAAAATAAGAAAACTAGGCATACCCCTGCATACCCCAGTTTTGCTATATAAAAATGGGGTATGAGGGGTGTGTATTTCATGGACATGTTTTCCTGATGTGGAAATATAACGACTTTTCATTGGTCGTTCCTCCTATCTATATCTCAATATTGCCAACTTCAGTCAATTTCATTTGAGCCGCCGCACCAGAAAAACATCAATGTGCATATTCGAAAAAGCTGTGCAGTAACTGAGAAACTGACCAGCGCCTTTGTTATCGCTACACAGATAGTGGTGCTTCTTTTTCCGTCCGAAATTCAAAGCTTCTAGCCTGCTTCTGACACCTACAGGTCGGTTTGTGTCGGACATGGTCGGAAACCCAAACTGTTTGTTTTCTCGTGCGAACGCTCATTTGTTACTTCAATATTGTTGCTGCTCTGGGCCATAAAAGGGCTTAATTCCATATAGTTCGCACATGGAAACGGTGACTGTAAAATGCTAAATCACGTAGAACGGACAAGTTGATTTCAATCAAACACAAATCATCAACTATTTACAAACTTGCCTGTGTTTATACTAAGCATTTAACCTTGTTTGAATATAAGACATTGGACATTAGAAGGTAAGTCAATTTTTGTAAAACTTTTACATCCTTTTTTCATATCAATCGCAGCATAGGCGTATACCTATCAAGTGCGCATGCTTTGTAGTAAAGAAGGGATTGTTCCTTGTTTTAGACAAATGAATAGATAAATAAACAAAATTAATAATTTAATAAATATAAAAAAAAATACGAAAAGTCAAAAACTTAAGTAAAATAATAATCATTTCACGAGCACAACTTTAATATAAAACACCATTCGCCGTTGTCTTATGCATTTCGTAAATCTGAAATTTAGTTACAGAAACTCAATGCATTTATAAAATAAATATTTATTTATTTATTTATTTATTTATTTATTTATCTATTTATTTATTTACTTATTTATTTTTCTTTATTTGTATTTCATTGAAATGTCGTTCGTAACTCAGTGGCCACCTTTCGGGAAATTCCTCCTCGATGCGTGTGTGTTTTAAAGATATTCTGCTTTTATCAGTACAGGTACTTATTGCCATTTTGTCCTACCAAGATTTTTAGGTGCGAAATATGTTTTTCCTATTAATTGATTATGTTAACGTTACATTTGCCCCGATCGCCGCACAATTGGTTCTGCTGCGATATTTCCTACGTTTTTTTCTCATTTATTTTCATTGTAACATGCTACATAAAGCAATAAACTTTAAACATGCATTATACATTCAATACCTTCATAAGTCAATCGTTTCTATTATATGCATATATGAGCATGTGTATTTCTGAGAAATCCATCAATGCAAATATAAAGTAAATGTCTTTACACAACATACGACAACTATAAATACAAATTGAAAAAAAAACAAATATACAAAAACATTAAATAGAGGGAAAAAATAGAAAGTGCAACAAAGATAATGGTCTAAATACACAGAGAGAGAGAGAGAGAGAGAGAGAGAGAGAGAGAGAGAGAGAGAGAGAGAGAGAGAGAGAGAGAGAGAGAGAGAGGAGCTGCCTTCTCTTTCCTACGATTTTTTTGGACATCGTATATGTAGGTGATCATGGGCTACGACGTATGTGTTAACAATTCATACCAGCATCGTACTGGTTTTATTTGCTCTGGCTTTCGTCGTTGTTTTGAGGCAAAACCGTAGGAAGATCGTATGGAAATCATAGAGTCTCCACAGACTTTACGTGAAAATCGCACGAAGCCCGTGCGATGTCCGTACGGAAACCCTAAGACTTCCGACTGAGCAATTGCGGTCTCCCTACGATCGCTAAATGATAGAAGGTGGTCGTCCGTTTTTCGTGTACTACCAAACGCATTATATGAATATGAAATAATGGCGTGTTCTCTTATTTTGTTAACGTAGGTGCGCAGCTTTGTGCTTGAGTGGTGGTACTTGTAGCATCAGTGCCGTAACTGTTGAAGTAAACAGAGCAGCTGAAACTGACAAATAAATATTCCCCAACAAAAATGCTTGAAGCAATCGCAAAGCGGCCGCCCGAGTATTTTGTGGACGCCCTTGTATGTCAGTAGGATTATCGCGCGATAACCGTAAGAGTTTCGGACATCGTGCAGCATCCTTGCTATAGCCGTGCGATCACTCTAATGGCATACGAGTACGTTACGATTGCATCGTCCTCAAATTATCGCACGATCATCACAGGGTTTCCGTACGGCGCCCGTGCGATGCCACTATGACAAGTCTAAGGGCTACCGCCTTATGTTTTTTTTTTGTTTGTTTTTTTTTTTTTTGAAAAATTGTCAAAGTGCAGACTATTACAAAACCGTTGAGGCTACTGCGATCGTAGGAAGCAGTAGAATCGTACGGGAATAGTAGAGTCACTCTGCGGAGACCGCACGGAAAAAAAAGAACAATGTATGGTCATTGTAGGCCAAATGCAAACTGGGCACTACATTCATTTTTTCTAGAACACAATGGTCAACGAGACATGTCTGTAAAGATGTTGTGACACCAGAATTGGCTTAAAAACTTTTGGTCTGATACAACAAAATGAATTGAAGAAATGCATAACGACTATAATCTACAAGATTAATATATTGCCCAATGGTATTGTTCCTAAATAGGGTGCACATGCTTTCGTGATAACCGCACATCTAACTGGTGCCTAAAATACATCGGAGCACACGTTTCCACGTGGCTATACAGTTATCGAATTGCTGATGTATGCATTGCAACAAGAAATGGACTTATAAAGCCAGGCATACTGTATATTGTTATATTACAATTGTATAAAACATATTTTCGATACCACTTACATTAAATGATAATTCAACTTGACAATTCTATGATATTTACCCACTTTACGATATTTGCCCACTTTACACTGTATGGCGCCCCTGACATAAAAATGCTTTTTAGACTTAGATTGACAGTTATGGTCAGGAATACCTTCTGATTTTCAGGGCCTTTATATAGCATAATAGGAAAGATAGAATGGAACACGTTGTCAAAAATATAAGCTATTTACGGCGATCCAAAGCTGTTATATATCAGTACCTATTTGTAGTTTGTTTTTTCTCACCTCGGCTTCTACATTTTTTTTAATTCAGTTTTACGTCTCTTTCAAGATTATTTCAGCTCATATAAGACGGGCCAATCAGTAGGTGGGGCGAAAACGGGAGAATCCCGAGAAAAACCACCTGACACACCCGCAAACAGAACTTGGCTTGTCTCACATGTGGCCAGATCGGGCCAACCCACATCAGACACAGCGGTGAGATGATCGAGTGATTAAGAAACAGCGCTCTTAACCGCTCGGCCACCGCTTCTTGAATGGGGCATTGATTCTCATTATCTGAAGGAACCAAACTGGATTGGTGCGATGCCTCATCTAATTGTGTGTACAATACAAATACTTTAGGTTTGGTATTACAACAGTCACACACTAGCGAAAACCCAAACGCTGAAGACTTTGGACGTATAAAAATTAATTTGTCCTGTTACGACCTAGCGTAACTAGACAGGTACAGCGAAAAACAACCAAGTAATTTAAACTTAACAATATTTAATCAAACAAATAAATGCTGCAAATACATACAAACAAACAAACAGATAAGTAAATAAATAAATCAATAACTTACAAAGTTAATGTCAAATAAGTCCTTGTCCCTCAAATGTAAGTCCAAAATCCAGTAACCAGAATATGAGCACATGTATATTTTAATCCACACTTTTATTCTAATCCAAAACACTAGTGAAACAACCAAAATTATATACTTTAAATCACTTCAAATTTCTGAATACCTACGACTGAATTGGGACCTATATTTATACATCTAAGGAAATTCTACAGGTTTCTAGAGAATGATATAATAAACTTTTCTCTAGAAAAGAAACGAACTAAACGAAAGTTCTTTTAAATTCTCCAAAGAGAATTTAGAATTCTCCAGAGAAGAATTCAAGGTCGCAACGACCATCAAGACTAAACGAGAGTCCACTAGACCCTTCGAGATCTCAGTATACATAGTCCAAATATATTTTTAACTTATGGTAAAAAAAACACTCACTCCATTTTCATCTGGAATTATCCACAAAGTGCTCATAGAATTTTCTATACTTCTAAATTATATAACAGTGATAAAAATAATCAATGACATTCTTCTACAAAGTTCTAGATAATTAATTGTAGAAACATAAAAAGAAATATATATTAATTAATTGGGTTACTCCCCTTTGATTATATATATATAAATTATAAGTAATAGCTTTTAAAAGAATCAATATTATTGAATCAATTATATATAACACTTCCCTTCTTCAATGAAAAGAAAGTTTTGTGAAATAAAACTTTCTTTTGCAATACTCATATGCAAACATACAAGGCAAAACTGTCAAGCTCTTGAAAGGGTGTCTGGAATTATATTGTCTCTACCTTTTATGTGTCTAATGTCAAGATTGTGCTCTTGCAACATGAGACTTATGCTCTAGCTAATACTCAGATGGAGTCTATTTTTCAGATTAACAGTGTAAATAGAGCTGAAACACTTTTAAGTATGGCCCAAACTGAACAAAAAACTCTGACAAGCCTTATTCCAAACATACCTGACCTTCTTATCATAAAGTAAGTTTGTCAAAGGCTCAGCTAAAACTGAAACATTATTACAGAACTTTCTGTAATATCCAGCCATACCCAAAAAGCGCATCAGTTGCCGTTTTCCTGTAGGTACAGGAAAATCTGATATAGCCTCAACTTTGGCTTCTACAGGTCTGACCTGACCTTGTCCAACAATATGTCCTAGAAATGTCAAACTAGCATGGCAAAATTCACTTTTCGGTAAGTTTATTGTCAGTTTAGCACCACTGAGTCTTTTGAAGAATTCTCTGATGATCTCCAGGTGTTGTTTCCACTCTTCACTGTAGATGATGGCATCGTCGATGTAAGCTTTACACCCATCCAGACCGAAAATCAAACTATTAACCAAGCGAACCAAGCAACATTTCAGCGCTTTCAGTTTATTTCGAAATTGTCTTTCTGTAGTAACAAATTCTAAAATCTCCTTTGGACTGTCTGTAAATGGAATCTGCCAAAACCTTTTCAATAGATGGAATTTTGTCACATATTTGGCGTGACCAATGTTGTCGATGCAGTCATCAATTCTTGGTATGGGAAATGTGTCAGTTTTTGTGACAGAATTTACTTTTCTATAGTCTGTGCACATTCGAAATGTCCCATCAGATTTTGGCACAAGTATACAAGGAGAACTCCATTCACTTTGACTAGGTTCTATAAAGTCATTGTCCAGCAAATACTTAACTTCTTTCCTGAGATATTGTTGTCTTTCAGGATGAAGTCTATACGGATGTTGTTTCACCGGTTTTGCTCCTTCAATAATGTCTACATCATGGTAGATTTTATCGGTTCTGGATGGAATGTCCGGAAATAAGTGCTCATATTCAAGAATTAATTGTTTTAGTTCATGTTTCTTGTCCGGATCTAGATGTGACAGTTTCTGATCGAGGTCATGCAGAATGTCAGAATTCTGGAGTTTTGAGGATAATGGTTCACAGTTCACAGAGTTCATTTCTTCAAAGTCTGTCTGATTTTGTTCATGAGGGACAGAATTAACTATGCTTACTGAGGAAATAACTGAACTATCATTATCACTATCCCTATCAATGTACTTTTTAAGCATGTTAATATGACATAATTGTTTTTGCTTGCGCCTCCCAGGAGTGTTAACAATGTAATTTACATCACTTAACCTTTTCTCAACAGTATATGGACCATAATATCTAGCTTGTAATGGCCTGCCAGGAATGGGCAAAAGAGCAATCACCTTGTCTCCAGGGTCAAAATTTCTGTTCTGAGCATTTTCATCAAAATGCAACTTCATTTTGCTCTGAGCTGACTTAAGATTGGACCGAGCAACTTCCCAAGCTTTTGTCAATCTAGTTTTGAAGTCAGACACATACTGAAGTAAGTTCAAAGGACTGTCATTACTTGAAAGAAACTTCTCTTTCATAAGTTTTAAAGGTCCACGAACAGTGTGTCCGAAAACAAGTTCAAACGGACTGAACCCAAGAGACTCTTGTACTGACTCTCTGACAGCAAATAATAGCAAATGTATGCCTTCATCCCAATCTTTTTCGGTGTCAAAGCAGTAAGATCTGATCATGTTCTTCAAAGTTTGATGGAATCTTTCCAAAGCACCTTGACTTTCAGGATGATAAGCTGATGACTTGTATTGTTTAATGCCAAGTTCATGCATTACTTGCTGAAATGTTCCTGACATAAAATTGGAACCCTGATCTGATTGGACTGATTTTGGAAGACCTACAAGTGTGAAAAACTTTACAAGGGCCTTAACTATTGTTTTCGTCTTGATATTCCTGAGTGGAATTGCTTCAGGAAAACGTGTTGAAGCACACATTATAGTCAAGAGATATTTAGTCTTGGGTAACGGACCTACACAGTCAATGATAATCCTACTAAATGGTTCATCAAATGCAGGAATAGGCTGTAAATTAGCTTTTGGAATAGTCTGATTAGGTTTTCCTACCATTTGACAAGTGTGACAGGATTTGCAATGTTGGGAAACATCAGATTTTAATCCTGGCCAGTAGAAATGCTTGAGAATTTTGTGGTAAGTCTTATTTATCCCTAAATGACCTGACATGGGAGTTTCATGGGCCAAGTTTAAGATTTCAGGACGATAAGCCTTAGGAACCACAATTTGGTGATTTATGGTCCATTCGTCTTCCGCTGAAACATCAGGAGGACGCCATTTTCTCATTAAGATGTCATTTTTGACATAAAAACAAACAGGAACCTGAGAAATTTCATTTTCATCTAAAGCCCTTTCAAATAAAGGCGAGATTTCAGGATCACTGTGCTGTTCTTGACAAAGTTGTGACCTTGACATTTGGTCGTGACCTTGGTCAATTAAAATTGAAGGTGTAAGGTCATTGTCTGACCCATGATTGTTGAAGTCAGTTTGACTTGAAGAAAGAGATTTTGAAATCTCATCATGAAAAGACTGACCTATAAAAGTGTCAGTTAAGTCAATATCCTGTATCCCATCATTCAATTTGACTTTCTTTGCCATAGCTCTTGTAACGGCACATGAAGGATAAAGATCAGGAATTTCCTGCTCAATGGGATCAGGCAATTGATCCTCACAAGGTGTATTGGTCAAAAGTGGGTTTACCACAACCTTATCTCCGGCTAAGTCATTGCCTAATAGCAAGTGAACACCTTTAAAAGGTAAAGAAGGCCTAATACCTACAGCCACAGGACCAGAAACTAAGTCTGAAGACAAATAAATGTTATGGAGCGGTACATTAACAAATCCACACTCTACTCCCTGAATAAGGACACTTGTCCCAGTTGAAGTCTTCTCGGAAAAAGGCAGGGTATCTGCTAAAATAAGAGACTGAGAAGCTCCGGTATCTCGTAAGATTTTAATAGGGGTAGACTGGGCAGAATCACTAGTAAGTGACACA
Source organism: Rugalucina vietnamica (assembly GCA_964017185.1). Lineage (NCBI taxonomy): Eukaryota > Metazoa > Mollusca > Bivalvia > Lucinida > Lucinidae > Rugalucina > Rugalucina vietnamica. Next base: position 54,378,506 of record OZ024879.1, on the reverse strand, counting down.
AAACCTTCTGATAAGAATGGTTCATAAATCTCCATAATACAATCAGTCGCAGACGTTTTGGCCAAAATAGGATTTTCATCCTGAATAATCGACTGTGGTTTTGACCTTAAAGAAGTAAGACCTGTTGGTCTAGAATTATTTTGATTTTGTCTCTCTTTTCTTCTTTTCAAAGTTTCACATTCAGAAATGACGTGACCGTCACCTTTACAATAATTGCAAAACAGCCGGGGTGAGTATGAGGATCTTTGACCTTTGTTTTCACTAGTATCTTTATTTTTAGGATTATGTGAAGGACTGGAACTATCAGCTGTTAGTCCAGCTTGTGGTTGTGGATTAGGTTGAGGAGAATTATTTCTCTGTTGAGGGTTAAATGGTTTTGACTGAGGTGTATTAGGTTTAAATTGAGGGTTAAAAGGTTTCTTGTAAGGAGGTTTTCTATAATATGGCTTCTTGTAATGTGGTTTGTAAATAAGCCTTTTGTCAATAAAAGAACCCTTATGAGTCAAAGCATAATCATCAGCTAATCGTGCTGCTACATCTAAAGTTTCTACTTCCCTTTCGTCAAGAAAAGATTTGACATCAGAGTGTATGCATCGTTTGAACTCTTCAACAAGCATGAGCTGTCTTAATTTTGCATGATCAGACTTTACATCCTTTGAAGAACACCACCTATCAAATAATTGCTCCTTAGTTCTAGCAAATTCTACATGGGTTTGGTCATGTTCTTTCCTACAATTTCTGAATTTCTGCCTATAAGCTTCAGGTACTAACTCATAAGCCTTAAGAATCAGATTTTTGACTGTGTCATAATCTGAACTTTGATCAAGTGGAAGCTGAGTGTAAATTTCTCGAGCTTTACCAATAACAACACTCTGTAGAAGCAAGGTCCAATGCTCTTTTGGCCATTTCAAATTTTCTGCTACCTTCTCAAAATGTAAAAAGTACTTATCTACTTCTTTTTCTTGAAATGGAGGAACGAGCCTGATATGTTTTGTAACATCAAATACTTTACTAGGATCAAAAGACACAGGAGGCAATGATTTACTGCTTAATTCAAGCTCTTTCATTTTTATCTCATAATGCATTTTCTCTTTTTCAAGTTCTACTCTTTCTAACATTTCTCTGTGTTTTTCCTTCTCTCGTTCTTCCATTTCCCTTTGTTTTTCCTTCTCTCTTTCTTCCATATCTATTTTTTCCTTTGCAAGCCTTTCTTCTAACTCTCTTTGTTTTTCCTTCTCTCGTTCTTCCATTTCTCTTTGTTTTTCTCTTTCCCTTTCTTCAAATGCTAACTTTTGTTTTTCAAGCTCTAATTTTTCTCTTTGTATTCTCTCTTCCCTTTCTTCCTTATCTGCTCTTCTTTTTTCTTCAAACTCTAATCTTAATTTTTCCAGTTCAAGATGCCTTTTTAATTCTAACTCTTTCAACTGTATGTCGGTTTGTGAGACCATAATTAGAGATGTAGCTGAGGGTTAAAAAAATTCCTCATCAACAAGAAACTGAATGATAACATTCTTAATTTCACGTTTTAACATAGATGTTTTGACATCAGGTATGCTATAATGACTAGCAATGTCTAAAAGATCACTCTTTTTGGCCAAGTTTAACAGCTCTTGAGAAGGCGCAGCAATGAAATCTTCAAGTTTGAATAACATGGTTGCTTTTTGCTGGTATGACAAACAATAAATATCTTTTCAAATTTAGAATAAAATAGGTGCACAAAATGTTCAATCCCGGACGAGCCCCCAAAATCTGTTACGACCTAGCGTAACTAGACAGGTACAGCGAAAAACAACCAAGTAATTTAAACTTAACAATATTTAATCAAACAAATAAATGCTGCAAATACATACAAACAAACAAACAGATAAGTAAATAAATAAATCAATAACTTACAAAGTTAATGTCAAATAAGTCCTTGTCCCTCAAATGTAAGTCCAAAATCCAGTAACCAGAATATGAGCACATGTATATTTTAATCCACACTTTTATTCTAATCCAAAACACTAGTGAAACAACCAAAATTATATACTTTAAATCACTTCAAATTTCTGAATACCTACGACTGAATTGGGACCTATATTTATACATCTAAGGAAATTCTACAGGTTTCTAGAGAATGATATAATAAACTTTTCTCTAGAAAAGAAACGAACTAAACGAAAGTTCTTTTAAATTCTCCAAAGAGAATTTAGAATTCTCCAGAGAAGAATTCAAGGCCGCAACGACCATCAAGACTAAACGAGAGTCCACTAGACCCTTCGAGATCTCAGTATACATAGTCCAAATATATTTTTAACTTATGGTAAAAAAAACACTCACTCCATTTTCATCTGGAATTATCCACAAAGTGCTCATAGAATTTTCTATACTTCTAAATTATATAACAGTGATAAAAATAATCAATGACATTCTTCTACAAAGTTCTAGATAATTAATTGTAGAAACATAAAAAGAAATATATATTAATTAATTGGGTTACTCCCCTTTGATTATATATATATAAATTATAAGTAATAGCTTTTAAAAGAATCAATATTATTGAATCAATTATATATAACAGTCCCTTTAACTCGCTTTAGCAGTCACACACTCAAGTTATCGCGTGACTGAGGCGTGTGCCGGACGTATAAAAATATCAAAGTTTTGGAGTACATGTACGTTTGTGTTACGTCCCAAACACGCTAAGCACGCGCTATTTGCGCACAGCAAACGTTCAACGCGCGTCCATACGGCAGAAAGCTCGTACAGGTAATAGTCAAGGTGTGAGTCGATATTTACCATAAAATTAATAGGGCAGTATTAAAATTTTGATAAATAACTTTTGCAAAGTCAAAAATATCTTTAAGGTGCAAATGGGTTCAAATAGACAAAATATTCAGCATTAATGTTTTTTATGTTTAAGATATCATAAATACAAATTAGTCTTTATGTGTGCAGTGTCTAGGTACGATTAAACAAATAGAAAAAAAAATGCCGAAAATAGGAAAGGGTACAGTTTTTCAAGCTGCCGATTTTAATATAATTCACAAAATTATCGCTAATACGCAAACGGATACATTTTCTAGAGGTTTAATTTTCATAAGTAAGACATAATTAGAAATTAGTCTTTTAGCCTAAGAGATAAAAAACAATAAAAAACTTTGTTTCGTTTGTGCTCGGACTTTTCCGTAGATTTTACGAAAAATCTCGGCGTACCTGCCATTACCTGTCAGTTATAATACCTGATATTGGTAACCTTGACATCTACTAGTAACATAAACATCGCATTTAATAAAAATGTGCGCACCTCTGATCGATTTTTTGCAGACTATTGACTCACACATCTTTCCTCTGTTTCAGGTACTACCAATCCATCAGGTACACAGGATTGTACATTATGTTAATAAAGGGTGTATATTTATATATACATGTATATAAACAATAAATAAAAATAAAAAAAATAAAATTAAAACAAGATCAGATGTTTGCTTGATGTTTCGAGGCTGTGCTTAGTCTGTAAATACTGTAAATTATAGGATGTATATTCATTTTACTTGCCAAGTATTTCAAACATGAAGACCATGTGTTAGACTGACATACGTGCCAAATATGGAGTTCGCCTAAAATGAAGCATCATTATTGCAAACAAACAAATCAAAGTAAAATAAAGACACGATTGCACGCTTGCGAACGGAAACCCGTTAAGAGAGTCATTCACCCAATGTTGTAAACACTTTATTATCTAAAGTACAGGACACATGTGTTTCCTATGATACGGATCGTTACGAAAACATGCCAATACATAGTTTTCTTAAGTTGTAAAGATAGAAAATTTTCTGTTTGTACCACTTTTACTCAAACCATAGCCTTGCCGAGGCAGCCACAATATATCTATGTTTTACAGCAAAAATCAAAAAATAAGGTATAACCTTATACAGCCTATTTTACTTTATTTAATTGAGGTTTAAGGAGGCATATAATACAACCACGTTATCGTGCACCATAGCTACAGTCAAGAACAAATAAATGTATCCACTGAATCCCACTGCTTTCTGTCGACAAAACCTCACCTTCTCTATACCTTAGTCTAGTTGAATGCTGCCAGTTTGGTCAGTTACACACAGGTAAAAAGGTACAAGTAGGCAAAGATCAGGAAAAGGCGCAATCAGAAAAAGATTCCCACTCCAAAAACCGAGGTGGGAAAAAAACAAACCAACAATCAGGTACTTATACCATGAAACATATCGTAAGCCGAATGAGCAGCTATTTTCCCAATAGGTGGCCACTCAGTTACCTTAACTAAAAATATGAAAACATACATAAGGCGCCAACAGCACAAAAAAATTTTATACACCAAAACACAAAACAAAAAGAACCACCACAGAAGTATCGACTTGGAACGATCAGTAACACAAAGTTACTGGCGGGCTTAAACCGGTTTTACATGGCCATAACCTCACCCTCAGCTTCTGCAGTGGTTCATAACATTTAGTTAGTTATTCGGTCCTCGTGGTGAATCTCTAACTAGTCAATGAATCATCAAGAACAAACAAATAAATCATGATAAACATCCTGATGAATCAAAAACCAGGACTCACAGACTGAGTAAGCTGCCCGACGATGGAGATCCCTGGGCGCCGAATAACCTACTAACTCCGGAGCAAAAGAAAAACACCAGTTGGACCCCGGTGGGCCACGCAACAGACAAGAAGCTCCGGCCCCAACCAACTAAAATGAATAGCTTTATGCCAGGGCCATCATAGAGTCTGACGCCCGACCCACCGGCGTGCAATTAAAGAAGGCAGCATAGTTATCAACCATGATTGGGTTAAAAACTAAGCATGCAGACTGTCGCATAACATTCAAGTTATAACCTATACGTCTGTAACGTGTTATGATTTTTCTGAACTGAAAAGAAAAATCATTAATTCCTTTAAGTTTCTTAAATTTGTAAACCAAGTCACCATAAAATTCAGGTTCCGAAAGGCCCTCACTTAAAAGCGTCTTTAACCCAACATCATATTTGGAAATCAATTCATAGTGTCTACGATAAAATTTAGAAAATGTTTTTCGAAGTTTATGATACCGATAGCCCTGTTGGAGAAGTTTTGCCGTTAAACATTTATTTCGAGCGTTGAAGTCTGTAACATGATTGCAGACTCTAGCAAACATGCTTTGTTACTAAATGATGAAAAACAAAACCGTTATTAGACAATTTGTAATTTGCACAAACTTGATTGTGTGGTATATGTTCGTCGTGTGTTCACTCTACGAGATGTTGTGACGCAGCTCGATATTTATTCATTTTGAAAAAAAAAAAAGAAAAAAAAAAGAAAAGAAACAATGTCATTGTTTTATTAAAAGTTACGAGCCATGACGTCAGAGAACCGATCTTCGTCGTCTCCCGGTCTGACACAAAACGTTTGTATAGTCACAGAAAGTATGTGAAATATTGAAATTTTGGATTTAAAAAGAAAAATTATTCCTATCTATGAAGCGAATACAAAGACGCCTATCGCTGTACAATTACTACATAGCTGATTTGCGCCCTTGATTTCGCTTATGCAGAATAAAGATGGTTTTCGCGTGATGAGGCTCAATGATATTAAGTGTTTCTCATGACGCAAAGTCTCGACATTGAAACGAACTTATGAAAAAGGTTTCGTTTGGTTTGAAATAACTACTATTAAGTCATGTGGGGACAACGATATCCCTTCCTGAGAGTTCATATTTAGTTTCATTCTGGATACTGAGTGGCCACATAGAAGGGAAAGGACTGTTTACTGGCCTTGGTCTATGGTCCCTTTATATCAGTAATTGATCGCCAGTTTTTAGCTCACCTGAGCCGAAGGCTCACAAGGTGAACTTATAGTATGGTAGTCGAGCCGGCGTCCGTGCGTCCGTCGTCCGTCGTCCATCGTCAACATTTTCAAACGACTTCTCTTCTGAAGCTGCCAGGCCGAATCTTGCTATGGCAAATTATGCTTCCCATAGACTTATAATGGAAAAAAGTGAAAATTGCCAGTTTTTGCTGTCTTGTGTTGGAGATATTTGAATTTTGTTTTTGCAGAAATGTTTATTGAGTAGTCCTCTACGTTTCATTTGACTTTTGTCCTAATCTTTTATTTTGATTGGTTGCAGGGGCCCCATATAGGGCAAAATTTCGAAAAAAAAAACATTCAAAAATCTTCTTCTCAAGGGAATTAAGCCTGTACTTTGTTTACATGTTCCTGACAGTGGCCTCTACATAATTTGTGTTTTTTATTCCAGGCGGATAAGAACTCTGGTTGCTATGGCAACTTAAAGTTTCCATAAACTTATTCCGCTAAAATTGCAGTCATTTGAATTTTGTTTTTGCAGAAATGTTTATTGAGTAGTGTTTGACGTTTCTTGTGAGTTTTGTACTAATCCTTTATTTTGATTAGTTGCTGGGGCCCCATAAAGGGCAAAATGTTGAAAAAAAAACATTCAAAAATCATCTTCTCAGAAACTGTCAAGTGGATGAATCCTGTACTTTGTATACATGTTCCTGACAGTAGCCTCTACATAATTTGTGTTTTTTATCCAGTGGGATAAGAACTCTGGTTGCCATGGTAACTTTAAGTTTCCATAGACTTATAATGGGAAGTTTCCATAGACTTATAATGGGAAAAGTGAAAATTAGCTATTTTTTTTAAACTATTGCAGCCTGAGACCTGAAAAGTGGTAGATGCAAGCAACCAATGGATAAGCTGAAGGTATATGATTAATTTAGGTCAAGGTCATCTCTTGACCTTGGCTGGTCTGTTGTCCATACACACTTTTTCTCTGAAACCACTTGGCCAATCAAAACCAAATTTTGTATGAAGCATATATAGGAAAAGGGAACCAATGTGTATATAAATAATACAGGTCACATGACCAAGATGGCCGCCATGCCCATATATGGTAAAACCCTTCAAAAATCTTCTTCTCCAGAACCGGTGAACCGATTTCAACGAAGCTTTGCATGAAGTATGGATGAATCAAGTACTACAATGTATATATATAAATCATGACCCTGTGATGACCTTGACCTATTTTACGGCAAGGTCAACATAGGACACCAATGCATTTGAATGGGGAAAACTTTTTAAATATCATTTAATGTGAAAATCTTGCAGGAAATGGGCATTAGGCCTGAATATTAATGATTCGAAAAACATGGACCCCAGGGGCTCATCTGCTCCCACCCCGGGGCATTATGCATGTATATTACTATAATATTCAAACATCTTCTCCTCTGAAACCGCTTGGCCAATCGAAGCCAAAGTTTATGTGAAGCATCTATAGAATGGGAGAATCAATGTGTATAGAAATAATCTAGGTCACATGAACAAGATGGCTGCCATGCCCATATATGGTAAAAACCCTTGAATAATCTTCTCCGGAACCGGTGGACCGATTTCAAAGAAACTTGGCATGAATAATTGATGGCTAAAGTACTACAATGTATATTCGAATCATGACCTTGACCGAGTTTATGGCAAGGTCAACAAGGGTTGCCTATGTATTTGAATGGGAAAAACTGTTAAAATGCCATTTGAAGGGGAAAACCAGCGGGAAATTGGCAAATGGACAGAATATTGATTATTCTGAAAAAAGAAAATGGCCCAAGGGCTTCATCTGTCCCTGCACTGGGGTTAAATACCATGCTATTCCAACATGTTTATTGGTATATGCAGCAGATCTCAGGTGAGCGTTTACAGGACCATTGGTCCTCTTGTTGATTTTCTTTTTCCTTCTTTCTTTTTTTTCAGCCTGATTTATGGAGTGGGACTAGCAATCTAATTGTGGCCGTTCCTGAAAATAGCTTACTTTTACCATAACCAGTTCTATGGCGAACATACTCAAAGGCACTACACTGTAAAAGTAGGTATCAAACACAGACCTCGGGGCAGTAAAACATATAACTACGTCACACTGCCCTTGCTCAAGGACAATAAACTGTGGAGGCAGGTATCAAACACAGACCTCAAGGCCCCATAAACTGTCATCAAGCCACCACACCTTGCAAAAGGACACTGCAATGTAGAGGTAGGTATCAAACACATACCTCAGGGCCCCATAAACTGTCATTAACCCACCACCCCATGCAAAAGGACACTGGAATGTGGAGGAAGGTATCAAACACAGACCTCAGGGCCCCATAAACTATCATCAACCCACCTCCCCTTGCAAATATGGAGGAAGGTATCAAACACAGACATCAGGACCAAATAAACTGGCATTAAACCACCACCCCTTGCAAAAGGACACTGCAATGTAGTGGATGGTAACAAACACAGACATCAGGGCCCAATAAACTGTCATCAACAAACCACCCCTTGCAAAAGGACACTGCAATGTGGAGGAAGGTATCAAACACAGACCTCAGGGCCCCATAAACAGTCATCAACCCACCACCCCTTGCAAGTGTGGAGAAAGGTATCAAACACAGACATCAGGGCCCCATAAACTGTCATTAAAAACCACCACTTGCAAAAGGACTCAATACTGTGGAGGTAGGTATAAAACACAGACATCGGGGTCCAATACACTGTCATTAAGTCACCACCCCTTGGACGAGGACACTATGTACACTGTGGATGTAGGTATCGAAAACAGACATCAGGGCTCCATAAACTATCATCAAGCCACCACCCCTTGCAAAAGGACACTGCAATATGGAGGTAGGTATCAAACACAGACATCAGGGACCAATAAACTGTCATTAAGTCACCACCCCTTGGACAAGGACACTACACTGTAAGGTTAGTATCAACACAGACATCAGGGCAACTGCTCAAGGTCACTACACTATTAAGGAAGTTATAAAAACAAAACTCGGGACCGCATCACCTATTACTAAACCACCACACATAGCCCAGTGACATTACTCTGTTTAGATATGGATCAAACACAGACCTCGGGGCCCCATAATCTGTCATTAAGCTACCATTCCTTGCTAAGGATTCTACACTGTGAAGGTAGGTATCAAACACAGACCCCGGGGCTCGATTATTTAGAAAAATCAGTATATGATACAAACATGGGTCGGGCGTCAGACGTCATGATGGTCCCAACTTTAGACAATTCATTTTGGTTGGAGCTTCTTTTCTGTTGCTTAGTCTACAGGTTTAACTGGTGTGTATGTTTCGTTTACTGGACAAAGTGATTTATTTTTGTTTATTTTTTTACCATAAATGGGTATAACGGCCATCTTGGTCATGTTTCAGGTCTATGGCTGCAATAGTTACCATAGGATCATTGGTCCTGTAAACGCTTACCTGAGACCCAGTTGTCACTTTTTCCCATTTTTCCGTGTTTGCTTATGTTTCCAGAATTGACATTGACCTAAATTAATCACACACCTTCATCTACTCTATTATTTGTTTGCATCTGCCACTTTTCAGGTCTCAGGCTACAATAGTTTTCAAAATATCCATTGTTTGCACTTTTTCCCATGTAAAAGCCTATGTTTCTGAAATTGACTTTGCCATAAAATAGGACAAGGTCATCCTAGGGTCATAATTTGATCAAACTATGATGGGCTGGAGTTCCAAAAGCTACATACCAAGTTTCGTGAAAATCGGCTTGCCAGCTCAGGAGAAGATTATTTTAGAGGGTTTTACCATATATGGGCGTGGCGACCATCTTGGTCATGTGACCTGGATTTCGCGATAAAACTTTCATTCCTCCTACCCATGGCTGCTGCACATAAAATTTCACTTTGATTGGCCAAGCGGTTTCAGAGAAGAAGATCTTTGAAAAGTATATATTGATGACGGACAGGCCAAGGTCAAGAGATTACCTTTACCTAAATTAATCACATACCTTCATTGACCCCATTAGTTGTTTTGCATCTACCTCTTTTAAGGTCTCAGGCTGCAATAGTTTTCAAAAAATCCATATTTTTCACTTTTCCCATGTAAAAGCCTATGTTTCCAAAATTGACCTTGCTGTAAAAAAGGTCAAGGTCATCCTAGGGTCAACAATTTAACAAACTAAAATGGGCTGAAGTCCCAACTGCTACATACCAAGTTTCGTGAAAATCGGCCTGCCGGGTCAGGAGAAGAAGATTTTCGGGTGGTTTTTACCATATTTGGGCGTGGCGGTCATCTTGTACAATGCCTATTCTTAAATCCGAGATTTCCAGGTTCTAGTCTGCTTCAGTAACTTTAGAGGCTGATTTGTGTCGGGCCTGGTCTGCAACGACGAAAACCGGTTGTATCGCGTCGCGGCTCATATTACGTATACTTACATTGTTGTAAGTGAAAGCTCTTGAAAACTTCTCGATTCATGACGTGGTGTAGATAAATATAATTTAAATCTGGAAATCGCGGTAACTATTGTATCGGTTTCTGTGAAATAGGATAGTTACGCATAAAGTGAGTTAAAGCGAAACATTCGGACTGGTGTTGGCGGTTTGTGAAAGAAGGGACTCTTAACATAGAATAATATATATTTATATTTCACACTGTTCATGAACAGATCAAGACTTACATCAAACTTAACCCGTTAATGACAAACGGAATCACCGATCATTTTGGTGAGTACACTTTAATTTTTATGGGCTTTTGGTGTGATTTTAAAATTTAATTTCCTTTCTCGAAGAAATTCCTCTACGCACACAGAATAGCCCCATCTGGGACACCGCGTTCTATGGCGTTACATCTGTGGCTATACTGTTCGCCTATGTGCTAGGTTTATATAACGTAAATTCCACTTATAGGATTGTTTCGAAGCACCCAATTGTAACATGTTTTTTATTATCATTTCAAAGTTAAGTTTGTTTTCATTTTCTTGTACTGCATGATTTTTTTTATAATTTCTTAATTATATGTCACTTCAACTCAACAAGTACATATTAACGAAATTTATTCGCCCACGGTAGCCGAATAAGAATTATAATCCTTGGGTTTTGTCTTGGCGTCGATCACGCTTCGGCATAAAACGGACTACCCTTTAGATAACATAACGTGTGGTAAAGCACTTTTGAACCGATAAGAACTGTATTTTCCAGTAAGAGCGTCATTGGTATCTTCATATCCTCTTTTTGGTCTTTCCTGCAGAACTGAAAAATACATGTGATACACACCATCCCATCATGGAAACATCTCCTTGTGGAACTTAACCCTTCAAACCTATACTTATACAGTAAAATTGGGGTTTAACGGGGTCAAGAGAAAACATAAAGAATTGATGTTATTATGTAATTTAAAAGTAAAAAATAGTTAATTTTAAGAAAAATCAATATTATAAATCATAAGTTTATGTTAGGCAAAGTATATATATGTAAAAATAAAATCAAGTTCATAATTAGATATTTCATATGTAATTAAAAGACATTCCCAAGTAATCATGGAGAAGTTTCCGTGATGCCTTGCATCATTCAAATATGCCGAAACGTGGTTCACTCGTATGTTTCGTACATCCGATTATGTTTTTTTTTTTTTATTATTTCTTGCTGAATATTCAATTTGTTTTCAAAGTGTATGCTAGTAAGGGCTTATATAAGCACAGCCTTGGATAGTTTCATTGTTGAGAAAGGGTCCCATAACTGACAATGTATAATTGTGGCAAATGACTTACAATGTATAATTGAGGTAAAGGACTGACAATTTATAATTGAGGTAAAGGACTGACAATGCATAATTGGGGTAAAGAACTGACAATTTATAATTGAGGTAAAGGACTGACAATGCATAATTGGGGTAAAGAACTGGCAATTTATATTTGATGTAAATGACAGACAATGTATAATTGAGGTAAAGGACTGACATTTTATGATTGAGATGATAGACTGACATTTTATAATTGGGGTATAATTGAGGTAAATGTGACTATGCTTGTTGTCTGTGTGCTACACTGTGTTTCTAATGGTTTAAAAGCAGGTGAAGTGGATGGTAGACACATCAAACATAAATATTTATTTCTAAAATATAACCATAAAACTACATCTACTTTCAAATCTTTCTATCAAATTAAGCCAATGCCTCTATTTTGTCAACAACTGTTTGCTTTAATGTAAGGCAGCCTTATTAACACCTCTAAAGTATATATTTGAAAAATCACTAGATGAACAAAAATTACCGGACATATGGAAGTCCGCACATGTATCAGCTATATTTAAATCCGGATCAAAAACAAAACCAGATAACTATCGGCCTATTTCATTGACATCAGTACCTGGAAAACTTTTAGAAATAATTATAAGAGATGAGATTGTCAAACACATGTCAGTGAATAATCTATTTGCTAAATCCCAACATGGCTTTCTGGCTGGTAAATCGTGTGTTACACAGCTTTTAGAATTTCTTGAGGATGTCACTAGTGCTCTAGATAAAGGCGAAGACGTTGATGTTATCTACCTTGACCTGAGCAAGGCTTTTGATCGAGTTCCGCACAAAAGGCTTTTAAGAAAATTGTGGGGCTATGGAATACGGGGTAATATCCATTCTTGGATCAAGGACTTCCTGAGCAACAGAAAACAGCAAGTTAACGTCAATGGAAAATTATCTAAATCAATCCCAGTCTCAAGCGGAGTTCCCCAAGGTAGTGTTCTAGGGCCTATTCTCTTTCTGGTTTTTATCAATGACATGCCGGACGTTATAACAGTTATAATGAAACTGTTTGCTGATGATGCAAAATTTTATAGAAGTGTAACAAAGCAAGAACATGTTGAACAAGTCCAATACAGTGTAAATGAGGCAGTAACATGGACAAATATATGGGAAATGTTGTTCAACTTTAAAAAGTGCAAACACCTTCATATTGGTTTTAAAACGAACCCAGCAACTTATACCATGAACACTGGTCAGGAAACAATAGAAATTGAAAAAGTATCTAGTGAAAAAGACCTTGGTGTTATAATTGATCAATCTTTGAACTTCAGCAAACATATAAATGAAAAAGTAAATAAAGCAAACAGAAACTTGGGAATAATCTTTCGAACTTTCACATACATGGACCATGACATGTTCCGTAACCTCTACAAAACCATTGTCAGACCGCATTTGGAATACGCGACAACAGTCTGCACTCCACTGTTCAAGAAGGACATGATAGTGATCGAGAATGTTCAGAGGCGAGCCACAAAATTGGTAACCAGTATAAGAAATCTATCATACCCTGAAAGGCTTAGAAAACTGGGGTTGCCGTCACTAGAATATAGACGTGAAAGAGCTGACCTAGTAGAAGTTTATAAAATAATGCACAACATCGACAAAATCGACAAAGACAAGCTGTTCGGTTTTCCAACTTACACTGTGACAAGGGGACATCAACTTAAATTAGCTAAGAAACAGCATAGGCTAAAAATCAGATCCAACAGTTTCAGTCTAAGAGTGATAGACTCTTGGAACGCTTTACCCGAACATGTAGTTATGGCACCCTCCCTGAACTGCTTCAAATCACGGTTAAATGTGTTTTGGAAAAACCACCCGTATAAGTTTAGTCCCTGGTGCTACAGTCCCGGACCAAAACCAAGAGACTACTACAAGAATGCACCTACAGAGGCTGTCTAGCCTGATATTGGTGTCGAGGATATGTGAGTATGTGAGTATGTGAGTACTGCATGGTAATAAAAATGTTAGAGATAAGTACCATTAGGAAAATAAAGCGAGTCGGATGACGTGCTGATTTTACTTATTTATCCTACAAGGTCTAACAGCTTGGTCAAGTTAGCAGCATATTTGCTGTAGCAAAGAAACGGTCAGCAGCAGCAATGTTCTTACAGCGAAATCGTTTAAGTTAGCAGCAAATTTGCTTGCAGCGAAAACTTTTGTCGCAGATTGCTTTATTTGTAAACTAGCAGTCAGCGCATTAGAAAATAATAAAGAATTATTGGAAATATTTGTGTCCATTTTTAGCTCACCTGAGCCGAAGGCTCACAAGGTGAGCTATATGATGGCCAGTCTGAATGTCAGACAACTCGGAACCAAGACGACTCGGACCCAAAATTTCCGGGACGACTCAGACCCAAACCTTTTCGTACCCAAGACGAATCGGACCCAAACCTTTTCGGACCAAAGACGAATCGGACCCAAACCTTTTCGGACCCACAACGAATCGGGCCCATACTGACGGACAATATCATAAATGTAAGATATACCCCGGGCCGTGGCTATTAATTACTAGTGTAGTATTTAAAATGTAAATAAAACTCATCCACCAATAGAGCAGAATGTATTACGCTATTACATCAGCTTTATTGATTTTAGAATTAAGTAGTAATTACCCGCTGAGCGACAGGTGGGTATGATATTTTCCTGTCCTGTCCAGCCAAAAGCATGCACCGAGAGCCCGAAGGGCTCGAGGTGCATGCTTTTGGCGGGACAGGTCAGGAAAATAGCATGCCCACCTGTCGCGAAGCGGGTAATTAACTTACCTTATGACCCTACTGAGTGAAATTTAAGTTTTAAGATCTATACAACGATAATGCACACCGGTAAAGTAACTTTTCTCTCGATATAATTATTGACCGAACACTGCACGTGCAAAGCGAAAATTGATAACCAGAACATAAAACATTAACACAAACAAAAATATTATAAAAATATCAATAATAATTAAATAATTAAGTATTATTTTACATAAAAGTAGAAGAAATGTTTTTTTCCTGAGACATTTTTCCTCCCCAAATCTCTGTCTTTTTTCCTTGACTTTTTTCTTGTAGCATTGTTTCCAACATTCTTGAAGACAATGTTTGAAATGTGTGTCAAATGTGTACTGTGCGACAAAAACAGGAAAGCCTCATCTGCGCCTGTAAGTAAGTTAGTTATATGTCTGTTTGAAATGCAGGACACTGCACGCATAATTGTACTCAAGCCAACTATCTGGTTAGATTGCCACTAAAACACCAACATACTAATATCTCTGTTAATTTACATGCTTACGATATGTTTCATGGTATAAGTGCCTGATTGTTAGTTTGTTTTTTTCCCACCTCGGTTTTTGGAGTGGGAATCTCTTTCTAATTGCGCCTTTTCCTGATCTTTGCCTACTTGTACCTTTTTATTATCGATTCAGTATCGATTACAGAAGTCATGATTGTTAAACAATGATCGACTTAAATTATCGAATGGATCGAGATACTTAGAGCTGTACTTGAGGTGACACTTCTGCCTTCATGCGAGTTTGTGTATAATTGTAAAAAATGATAATATTAACGTAGACATCGCTATCTTTTAAGCGTCATCCTGCATGGATTAAACAGAATTATCATATCAAAGAAGTCGCCAAATATCTGAGAAAATGGGTATACTATAAGCTCACTTGGGTGAGCATGGGTATACTATAAGCACAGGTCACCAAAAATAACATTATGAGCTGAGTATTACTTCGAAAAAATCACATGTGTATACTATACTACTACGCCTGAGCATGGGTATACTATAAGCTCACCTGGCCAGCATGGGTATACTTTAAGCCCAGGCCACCAAAAATAACATCATGAGCTGAGTATTACTTCGAAAAAAAAAATCAATATTTGCTGTCCCGGTATTGATCGGGAAGAGTACCAACAGGCTGCGAAGGAGATGGAACACGCCCATTTTTCTTTGTCTGCTTTCGGTACTGAGGTAAACCTTAGGATCTCAAATTATGGTAACAATTTTATGTAATATGCAAAAACTAACGGCTTGAAAAATGCAATATTTTAAAACCTTAAAATAGCTGCAGCTAAGAGGAAACAATACAGTACAGTCAGCGTGATGTTTATATCCTTCGCGTTCAGGCACGAAAGAAAAAAGGATTAAGTTCCACGCAAAACCCACGCAAAATCCTCGCTTATTCCTCGCAAAATCCACGCTTGTTCCACGCTATTTCCACGCTCATTCCTCGCAAGAAGCGTGTGAGGTGCGTGAGATACCAGCAGTCCCACGCTTGCTCACGCTTTCCACGTTCATTAAGGAAAAGAAGCGTGGAAAGGATTATCGTTTCGCCTCATTCAGAAAGGTAAAATTGTTAAAGTTTTGTGACCAAATTAAATATAATATATATATTTATTTATTAGTCCTTAGTGCGAGGACGGCAGTTTTGTGACCAAATTAAATATAATATACGTGGGTTGGGATTTAAGTTCGTAGACTTTCTTTATAAAAGTTCAGATGTTTGTCACACAGAAATAAAAATGACATCATCTGAAAACATATTCTTTTACCTATCATATAAGCTATTAAGCATAGCTCTACTCATAATAGTTTCAACACAGCAATGAATTAAACACAATGACATGCCATCACCCGGGGCACGTCATGGAAATTTTGACGTCAAAACTACGCCTAATTTCAATTAATGTCAGCTATAAAATGCCTTGTTTAGAACCATACAACACACCACACCTTTACTAATTTGCAATATTTCCTTCAGTGCTTAATTAGTTATTATTGTTGAAATACTAAATTCACCAAATAAAACAAATCGTATGTGTATCATGCATAATTTTGATTTAATTAAGAATTAAGACCGCAGCATTTGTACATTAGTTGAAGGTATGTGACTTTCTCATCAATTAAAATTCAAATGAGTCCATCTGAAATTTTTCAAACCATTTAGATATCTCTGTAAGATCTGTTCTACCACTGTACTACAAATCCTTATCATTTTGAATGTTTCTGTAGGCATTTATGCTTCTCAGACATAAGATTTGATCATTGCTCTTGTTTCGACATTGCCTATTAACGCCATTTTTCTTTCCCAAGAAGCGAGACTGACATTATATTTTCTCCAATAACAAAATAAGTCGTCGACATAATGCTTAAAAATTATATGGAATTAACAACATGATACTAAAGTGCCTCAAACTGATTTAGCTCAAGTTTTGGTATACAATATGTTAACTTATGGTTTGTTCATCAACGCCATAAAACTTCAGAAGTTCTTAAAATACGATGTGCCCCGGGTTGCGAAACCTACGTTGCTATGGAGACCAGTTTTATGTGCACTGCGCAATATTTCTTGAAAAATAGTGTGAAAACGAGACCATGAGACACTGTTTCTTTATTATAATGCATCAAATATTGGATAAATGATGTAATAGAAAATCAGTGGCAAAAGTCTACGAACTTAAATCCCAACCCTCGTATATATTTATTTATTAGTCCTTAGTGCGAGGACGGCAACTTAGTATGATGACAGTAAACCTGTACAAATGCATACACCTGTACGACAAAGCGCCTGCACGTAAATACATAAGCATGTTTTGACGAGTGATGACAAAATTTGAACGTTTCAATTTTATTTGACAGCGTGGTGGATTTTTGACTGCCGCGGTTTTAGATGCAGAACATTGTACATTTATATATGATACTTTTGCCATAAGAGAAGGTGAAGGTGAGCATCCCGGTTTGTTGTTTTTTTTTTCAAAACATCTCTCAAATAAATGCGTCTTTCGTGTTCTCTATATTAAAGCTCGACCTACATGTAATACGGTTTAAGCGTCTTGCTACATGTACATATATTATATAATCATAAATTACATTGTACGTTACATTTAAATTTGCATGCAATTAATTCATCTTAATTTCATTTTAAGAGTCGGTACAATGTCCCTGCGAGAAATTCGATTCCCTTTAAACCTGTTCTTTAATCTTTTAAGCATTTACCAAAGTCAACAAAATCAAGGTATTCTTTATTCTTGTATCGGCACAATTATTGTACACAGGATCAATAAGCCTCGAAGTTATAATTAGCAAATTTGGTGCATTAAGTTATAAATTATCCTAATCAAACAAACAAATAATTCAGATTTGAAACTTTAGAAAAAAAAAAAAAAAAAAAAACGAAAACAAAAGAAATTATAGAAAATACAAACAAAATACGTGTTTACACGTGTCTTCATTGACGCAGAAATGTAACACATCATACTGATAAGTACATGTAAATGTCCGTACACGGCAAAATTCCAGACTTTCAGCGGCGGAAATGACTTCATTGCTTTAATTTAGATTGACAAGAGACATATACATATATATCAAATGTGAAAAGAATCACTTTTTCGTGTCCCTTTTTCCTGAGCGTGAAACGAACGTGGGAAGCGTGAGCGAGCGTGGGACTGTTGATATCTCACGCAACTCTCTTAATCCTTTCCACGCTTCTTTTCACGCTACCGTTGAGCAGTTTCACGTTTCATGTCCATGCTCCACGCGAAACTCACGCTACTTCCTCGCAAAACCAACGCAAAATCCACGCTAATTCCACGCAAAATCCACGGAAAAAAGTCACGTGACATGCGAAATTCCACGTTCGTAAGCGTGAGGGATATAAACATCACGCTGACTGTACTGTATTAGATATATATATATATATTTTTTTTTTTTTTTTTTTGCAATTTGGAAGACGACTCTCAACAGTTACAGGAACCTACGATTACGTTTCGTTTGATCGAGAGAGGTACGCTGCTAGGAAAAGGCAAAACAAAATTTTATTGTCGACCTTGTTGTTGGGTCCGAGTCGTCTCAAAATAGGGTCCAAGTTGTCGCGGATTTGGGCCCGATTCGTCTTGGGTCCGAAACATACCAAGGGTCCGAGTTGTCCGGCTGCCGCCATGCTCCGGCGTCCGTCCGTCCGTCGTCCACAATTTCAAAGATCGCCTATGAAACCGCTGGGCCAATCAAAAAGCCAGACTTCATGTGAAACATCATTAGGAAGTGGGGGGAACGAAAGTTTATATAAATGGTCTAGGTCATATGACCAAGATGGCCGCCATGCCCATATATGGTAAAAACCATAAAACAAATTTATACTCTGGAATCGGTGGACCGATTTCAACGAAACTTGGTATGTAGCATCGGGGACTCTGGCCCATAATAGTTTATATAAATCATGACCTTGGTTTGACCTTGACCTATTTTATGGCAAAGTCAATTTTGGTTACATAGGCTTTTCAATGGAAAAAAGTGAAAACATTGAACTTTCAGGGAACTTTTCTAGCCTGTGACTTGAAAGTTGGTAGATACAGACAGCATGATGAGGTTATGAAGTATTGTGAGTATCAAAGGTCAAGGTCATTTCTTGACCTTGGCCAAAAGTCATTTAGAAATTAAATGTAAAACTTTATTTTCTCAGTACCCGCTTGATCAATCAAAACCAAATTTTATATGTAGTATTCTTGGGATGGTGAGAATGTAAATTTGTATAAATGGTTAAGGTTGCATGACAAAGATGGCCGCCATGGCTATAAATAGCAAAAACCTTCAAAAGTACGAGGGGTGATCGGAAAGTACGTATAAAAAGCTAAAAAATAAGTTTGCGTCAACGGATTGATATGAAATTTTGTACGAATAAACATTGATCCTTTTGTTTATTCTTGATGATTCATTTACTAGTTAGAGATTCACCACGAGGACCGAAGAACTAACTAAATGTTATGAACCACTGCAGAAGCTGAGGGTGAGGTAACGGCCGTGTAAAATCGATTTAAACCCGCCAGTAACTTTGTGTTACTGATCGTTCCAAGTCGATACTTCTGTGGTGGTTCTTTTTGTTTTATGTCTTGGTGTTTAAAATATTTTTGTGCTGTTGGCGCCTTATGTATGTTTGCATATTTTTAGTTAAGTTAAGGTAACTGAGTGGCCACCTATTGGGAAAATAGCTGCTCATTCGGCTTACGAAATGTTTTCATGGTATAAGTACCTGATTGTTAGTTTAATGTTTTCCCACCTTGGTTTTTGGAGTGGGAGTCTTTTTCTGATTGCGCCTTTTCCTGATCTTTGCCTACTTGTACGTTTTTGTAATTAAATGCCATTGTCATTTTTAAACATTGACGTCAGACGTTCATGCACGAGACAGCGTAATGACGTCACTTTACGTGACCCGGCGCACCTGTACCCCTGGGTTGACTTTGTTAGTGTTTTTTGGGGGGTTGGAAAGTTGGCCGACAATTTTTAATGGAAAATATTTTTTAAACATTAAATGACCATTTTTCGAAAACATATTACATTCTGATGCTTTATCTACCAATACGGCGATAGTGAATTCGAGGTTAGCGTAAAATATGCAAGAACGTCGATTTCATTTTGTTAACTTAAATTCAATGCCCTGTTTTCTGGCCAATGTTTAACGAAATGATAAAAAAAAACTGGCATAAACTATAACTGGTAGAGACAATGTCAAGAATATATATGTTTCGAGCTTGCAGTAAATACATACTTTTAAAAAATGACTTTCCGAAAATGCAACGTTTTCCAAAATCTTAACAGTTTTGTCTATTTGACACAGTCGGTATTTGAAAGAATCTACAGACAAATCCATTCGATAAACAACCCCGTAACTTTACAAACATAAGCCGTGTACGTTGCAGTTAATAAGTGTTAAAGATATTGTGGGCATACGCAATCAAAACGTGTGCTACAATACTTTGAACTAAGAGGTATTTTGAAATAAGAAAAAAACTTCGACGTAACGTTGCGCTGCATAACGTTAGGCGGTGTTTCCATAACGACAGCTGCAAAGCACGTGTGCGTATTATGCATGCGTTATTGCAATGGAATAACTGCATATATATTGCTGCATTTTTTGCAAGATAAAGAAACGACAACATTTCTATACGTACTTTCCGATCACCCCACGTATTCTTTTCCAGATCCAAAAAGCCTACGATTTTGAAACTTGGCATAAAGCATCAGAGAAAGGAGTTCTAAAACGTTTATATAAATCATCACCCTGGGATGACCTTGACCTATTTTACAGCAAGGTCAACATAGGTTGCCCATGCATGTGAATAGAGAAAATTGTCAAATTGTTATATGAAGGGCAAAACATTATGGAAGTGGGCGAATGAACTAAAGATGTATGATTCTGAAAACAAATGGAACCCAGGGGTAGGTTTGCCCCCACCCCGGGGCAATATACATGTATATTACCATAATATTCAAAGATCTTCTTTTCTGAAACTGCTTGGCTAATCAAAGCCAAACTTCGTGAAGAGCATTCTCATGAAGAGAGAATGAAAGTTTATATAAATGGTTAAGGTCACATGACCAAGATGGTCGCCATGGCTGTAAATAGCGAAAACATTTAAAAACATTTTTCTCCAGAACCAGAAAGCCTGTAATTTTGAAACTTTGCATGAAGCATCAGGGATAAGAGCTTTACAAAGCTTATATAAATCATGACTTTGGGATGACCTTGACCTATTTTATGGTAAGGCCAACATAGGTTGCCCATGCATTTGAATGGGGAAAGTTAGTAAAATGTAATTAAAGGGGTGAAACTTGCTGGGAGTATGCGAATATACAGACGATTTATCTTCTTTTTTTTAAATCCTCAGGGCGTTGTCTGCCAATCAAAGCCAATTTTATGTGATGCATCGTCAGGAAAGGAAAATGAAAATTAATATAAATGGTCCAGGTCACATGACCAAGATGGCCGCCATGGCTATAAATTGCAAAAAAAAAAAATATTTAAAAATCTTATTGTTCAGAACCGGAAGACCTATGATTTTGAAACTTTGCCTGAAACATCAATAAATGAAGCTCTACAAAGTTTGTATAAATCATAACTCTGAAATGACCTTGACCTATTTTATGGCAAGGTCAGCTGAGGTTGCATATCGCAGGTGAGCATTTACAGGACCATTTGTCCTCTGGTGTTGCTTTTGTCTGGCTGTGATCGCTATGTAGTAAACGATGATGAATGCCTAAGATAGAACCTTTTCTATCCCATATATATCCCCCGATATGGACACGTTGTTACCATTTTAATTTCATTTTAATCTGGCTGTGAGCGCTGTAGGAAACGATGTTGAATGTCGCAAAAAGAACTTCGACGTGACAGGTCAAATTCATCAAATTTGTGTAACGCGACGTTAACGATGCGCTGAGCGGAAGGTGTCCGGTTATCTGATTGTTCACGTACTACTTAAAAAGGTACAAGTAGGCAAAGATCAGGAAAAGGCGCAATCAGAAAAAGATTCCCACTCCAAAAACCGAGGTGGGAAAAAACCAAACTAACAATCAGGTACTTATACCATGAAACAATCGTAAGCCGAATGGGCAGCTATTTTCCCAATAGGTGGCCACTCAGTTACCTTAACTTAACTAAAAATATGAAAACATACATAAGGCGCCAACAGCACAAAAATTTTTTTAAAAACACCAAGACATAAAACAAAAAGAACCACCACAGAAGTATCGACTTGGAACGATCAGTAACACAAAGTTACTGGCGGGCTTAAACCGGTTTTACATGGCCATAACCTCACCCTCAGCTTCTGCAGTGGTTCATAACATTTAGTTAGTTATTCGGTCCTCGTGGTGAATCTCTAACTAGTCAATGAATCATCAAGAACAAACAAATAAATCATGATAAACATCCTGATGAATCAAAAACCAGGACTCACAGACTGAGTAAGCTGCCCGACGATGGAGATCCCTGGGCGCCGAATAACCTACCAACTCCGGAGCAAAAGAAAAACACCAGTTGGACCCCGGTGGGCCAAGCAACAGACAAGAAGCTCCGGCCCCAACCAACTAAAATGAATAGCTTTATGTCGGGGCCATCATACAGTCTGACGCCCGACCCACCGGCGTGCAATTAAAGAAGGCAGCATAGTTATCAACCATGATTGGGTTAAAAACTAAGCATGCAGACTGTCGCATAACATTCAAGTTATAACCTATACGTTTGTAACGTGTTATGATTTTTCTGAACTGAAAAGAAAAATCATTAATTCCTTTAAGTTTCTTAAATTTGTAAACCAAGTCACCATAAAATTCAGGTTCCGAAAGGCCCTCACTTAAAAGCGTCTTTAACCCAACATTATATTTGGAAATCAATTCATAGTGTCTACGATAAAATTTAGAAAATGTTTTTCGAAGTTTATGATACCGATAGCCCTGTTGGAGAAGTTTTGCCGTTAAACATTTATTTCGAGCGTTGAAGTCTGTAACATGATTGCAGACTCTAGCAAACCTAATAAGTTGCGAAATGTATACACCATAAGAAGCACGACGAGGAACGTCACCATCCAAAAAAGGAAAATTTACTATATCAAAATCAAAGTCATCGCGCTTATCATAAATTTTAGAAGAAACAAATCCATTTGCAACAGAAAGATGTAGATCTAAAAAGGGGGCTTCAGTATCTGAGATATTGGCTTTGTTCAACTGAAGTTCAGCTGGATAAATTTGATTGACCATACCTTCAAAATAAGGGTTGTCAATGTTCAATAGGTCATCGAGGTACCTAGATGTGGAATTAAAAGCCTCGATAACATCAGCTTGATTATCATGGTTAAGAGAATCCATGAAATCTCTTTCGTAGCAGTATAAAAATAAATCAGCTACGAGAGGTGCGCAATTTGTACCCATCGGAATTCCAACAATTTGTCTGTATAACTTGGTCCCAAATCTAATATAAATATTATCAAGGAGATAGGATAAGGCGTCGCATACATTCTGACATGACCAAAGTGTATACCGACTTTGGTCAGAGGAAGTGAAAAAAGCCTTTCTGTCATTACATGCCAAATAAAGTGAACCATAGTTTTTTAATGCCCTTTTGAAGGTCCACTCTATCAAATCCAGAAGTTTTTCTTTAATTAGATTATGTGGTAATGTTGTATACAGAGTAGAAAAATCATATGTGGACAAGCTTGTCGCACGGAACCCTCTACACTTCAATTTACTGAGCACCTCACCAGAATTTTTAATTGACCAAAACCAATTTTTATTTGAAGTTTCATACACTGTCTCACAGTATCTTATAACATGAGATTTGATAGCAGTAAGACAGGAAGTTAATAATTTAGAAAGTTCAGTAGTAGTACAAGAGCTAGAATTTGCAATAAATCTAGCTTCTAAGTAGTTCTTTAAAATTGTTTTCTCTATCCAACTGTGCAGTTCTATGTTAAGAAGATGAAATGTGTGTTTTAACAAAAGTATGGTATGGAGTTCTCCGACGTACATTAAAATTCATTGGTCAAGTGTGACAAAAAATAAGTATTGTTTAATAGTTTATAAATATAACATTAATTGTGGCACGACGAAGAAAATGATATGATTTTAAAGCTTATATTATGTGCATTTAAGTAATAGTTGATTCATATTGTGTTCTTGTTTTAATTTCTATAAGTTTACACTAATAAAGATATCCCTCTCAAAAACAGCGCAAAAGTCACAAGTCTGGCATTGTTTTTTATTGTTTTTTTTTTTCTTTTTCATTACAAAGTATACATTGACCGGATTGAATTGTTCAATATTGTATACAAATTACTGCATTCATTTCAATATACGTTAAATGAATTTATTTGAAAAATAAATTTTCGTACTCGTAAAATTTGGATAACTATGAGTATTTTTTTCAAGTGCACCCTTGAGTTTCCTCAAAGCGTGCCACTTTTGGCAAAGACGTTTTAGCTGCCCAATGTTGAAATGCGCTCCGAAATTTACAAACAATATCTCATTGATATATATATGTAAATGCATTGCCACTAATAATATTATCGCACCAGGTTTGATGGGATTTAGTTTAAAATAGAGGAACTTTCAAATCTTTGAAACTTTTTGGAAATGTGTTTTTGTTGCGCTTGACACGCCGTTTGTTGCCTAAAATACATTATGTTTGTATTTTGTAAGAAATGCGCAATCAAAAATCATCAATGGTTGTTGTTATACCAGTATACAATTTATCCACGTTATTTTGATATATACACCGTTCGAGGTATTGAACCGATATTGACTTTGTAATTGAGGTTTTTACTAAAATGTACCAATCATCATTTTCAGTAAAATTTGCGCCTATTACATGTTTTATGGACGAAACATCCCTGCCAGCAGTAAAAGTGGAAAATGTTGCCGATTTTTGCGCTTTTGTCTGGCTATAGGAAGCCGTTACACGATTAAAGGACAAATGTTCCCCAGCAGCAGTTAAAGTGTCCATTTTCTGAGTAATAGGTGGCCTAAAACTACTGTTTGTGATGACATTCATCTTCCTAACCTTAAACGCTCACTGCCAGACTAAAACGAAGAGAGAACAAATAATTGTCCTGTAGCTCACCTGAGTGATTTGCTAATCAGTGTAATCTTAGAAGATCCGATGATGATACCCCAGAGGACCGTCTTTATGGACCCTAGAGTTTTTATCCGGCATGGCCCAAAACCAAATGCAATCTGTCCAGCGCCTCAACGATGTACGTACGCCGGCTCGAGCACCATGAGCCTATAAGCTCACATTGTGCGCCTTCGGCTTAGGTGAGCTAATATATTATGCACAAACATTTTCCACTTTGAGTTCTGGCAGGGAACTTTGTTCAGAGTTCGTGTCATTTAAGGGATAGTAAGGTTCTGATTGCGGCATTTATTATCGATAACTCCAGCGCTCACAGTCAGACTAAAACCAAAAACAAATGGCGTCGACCAAAAATCCTCCTTTAATTCTGGCAGGGAACGTTTGTTCATTACTCGGGCAATAGGTGAGATAACAAAGGTCTGTATGTGGCAAGATAAAGATCTGTTTTTGGAAGTATTATTTTCTAATGTTATTTAAAAGAAAGCATTTTTCTCTGCAGCAACACTGCTGCTAACTTGACTGTTTTAGCTGCAGCGAAATTGTTGCTTTTTGCTGCAGCAGATACGCTACTAACTTGACTGACTGCTGCCTTTATCAAATGTGTATTATTGCAAACATATAAAGAAAACGTCTATGTCATTACCACTTGCCATGCTTATCTTGCATTCCGTTTTATGAAAAATACATTGATATCATCTTATTGTATCATAACGTTAGCTGTACATGCTTAGGGAATAATGTCATTTGGCGTGCCACCAGTAGCCTATTCAGATTCAGATATGGAGATGACTTATTAATGTTGTAATAACGTGTGTTCAATCCTTTTGGTAATTCACAATTAAATATGTTTAATATAATCTACTCTAGAATAGTATATTGATAAGAATATATGTTGCCCTGGGGTGGGGTCGACTAATCTCTGGGTTTCCAATGTTTTCAGAAATTTAAATCTTCAATCCATTTGTCCATTTCCTGCAAGTTTTGCCCTTGAAATAGCATTTTAACGATTTTCACTATTCGAATGCATGGACGACATATGTTGGCATTGTCGTAAAATATGTCAAGGTCATTATAGGATCATAAATTATACTAACTTTTTAGAACTCTATTCCCTGATATTTCATGCCAAACTTCAAAATCATAGGCGTTAAAGTTCCGCCGAAGAAGATTTCTAATGTTTTAGCTATTTAGAGCCATGACGGCCATCTTTGTCACGTGACCGTGACCGTTTATACAAACTTTCATTCCACCTTTCTAATAATACTTAACATAAAATGTTTTGAGTGGTCAAACGGTTTCAGAAAAGAAGATGTTTAAATATTTTTGTCATATACAAGTATATAGCCCCGGGAGCAGGGGGGCAGAGGACCCCCTAAGGATACAATTGTTTTATAACCATATATTTTGTCCATTTGCATACTGGAACAAGTTTCCCCTCTCCCCAACCACTTAGTTATATTTTACTTATTTTCCCGATTCAAATGCATTGCCGATAGAAGTTAACCTTGCCATAAAATAGCTCAATATCATCACAGGGTCATGATGTACAGTCCCGGTAAAAAATCAACAACATATTCCTCTTTTCTCGGAGGACCCTAAGCTATTTTTCTCGGAGAAAGAACGCTAAATTTCTCTTTTCATTAAGATATTTCGCGTTTCGTTCAGTTCGATTTCTCGGAGAAACACCGAGAAATTTCACCGCGACCGCAGGTATTAACCGGTGAAAACAGGTAAGTCCAGATTTACCTGTTCGCGGTGTTTCTCGGAGAAATATTGTGCACGATTGTGAAAATCGATTTTACCATATTTTAATAATTAAAGAAGTTTTAGACCTTTAACTGATCAGTATTTATAAGTGTTTTTGTATGTGGCACCTCTAACACTTTGACACGTTTTAATAAGGCACATTAATTACTGAGCAAACATTCCACAATCTTCTTCACTGGTTTCCGTTACGGTTGGTCAGGCATGACTCGACTCGCATTTGACATACAAATTAAGAAGTACTTTGTTTCATCTCAATTATGTCTTTATCCAAGTAGTTTCATTTGTTTGAGCTAGGAAACATAATAGCAATAGGCCATAAACATGTACGAGTATAATAGGTAACCATTTTGCGCATTCTTGAATTCATATTGTAATGAAATAAATGTTTTCTGGTTCTGGTTGTATGTCAAGCTATGGAAACGTGCATGTAGAATGAAATGGAATAATTTCATCACATTGTCAGCTTATGGAGCAAGCTATTTTTGTAAAATTTTATTGACCCGATTACCCTGCAGCGATCTCCTAACTCCTATATGAATATGCATTGCAACATTCTCGATGATAAGGATACTCAGTATTTAACTAGCACAAAGTTTTGTCAATACCTCTAAATCACTCGTTTATCAGGGGCACTGTTCGCATAAACACTTTTTTCATACCAAATTTATGACCAAATCTTCACATAAGAATAAGGCGGATAACGAGGAAACAATTTATACACTTTTCTTTTTTTAAGCATCTGTTTTTCTTGCTAAATGCATAAACGCAAAACCTATTGCCATGCATAACGACAACTCCGCCATGAACATTTTGTGTTGGCGGCATGTTGTTTTTACAAGGTGCGGTCCGAAATGTCAAGTGCATAAGAAAGTGCATGATACATGGTGAAAAATGACAAGTAAAGACAATTTATCAATTACTGATAATTGATAAATTAATTGATAATTAATCGAGTAAATTAACAAACGCATTTACATGTTCATGTGCTTTAAACCCATATACATTGTATGAGGTATTCCTCAACATATTTACACACATCATGATAACATGTCCATGTAATGTATACCCCACTTTTATATGAGCCGCGTCATGAGAACGCTGGACTTATACTCATGCGATAATAAAGGCGCAGATCAACTGTGCAGTATCTGCACAGCTGATCAGCGCCTTTGTTTTCACTACTCGGCTAGTACAATCCCCCTACTTCTTTAATCTGATATTTCTGTACGCTGTGGCTTTGCTCGGCTGTACGTTACATGTAACGTGGCTGTACGTTACATGTAACGTACAGCCGAGCCAAGCCAAAGCAAACCCTGTCGATGGAAAAGCATGCTCATCCACCAAGGGTGGTTTACTGTGCTATATACCTAACACTTACTCGATTCACAAAGTCTCGAGTTTGAAATTTGCATATTTCCAAGGGAAGCTATCTCGTTACATTACTTCCCCCTCCGAGAAGACTCGCCCGGAGTCTTGGCCTTGGGACTACATGGGTAAGGCAACCCCCGTCTGGCGGTTGTCATCATCCCACCGCTGCCACCAAATGTAACGAGCGGCCGAGCCGAGCCACAGCAAACCCCGTCGATGGAAAATCATGCTCATCCACCAAGGGTGGTTTACTGCGCTATATACCTTACTCGATTCACAAAGTCTCGAGTTTGAAATTTGCATATTTCCAAGGAAAGCTATCCCGTTACATGATCAAGATGTATAGATATAATTTTTCACCGTATTCGATCTAATAAGTGCACTTGTTCCAAAAATAGCACATTCTGATCGTTTCCGAAAAACATGTGCAGCTCGACTAGCACACAGCTCAACTGGCGTATGGATATCTTGCATCAAATTTACACGCTAAATCGCATTAAAACTTAACCTTTATTAATGTTTCCGTAGAAGGCAGGAACGGATACACTCATTTTACACGAAAACAAATACATGACCTTATATTTTGGTGTCAGTTTTAAAAATTACCGGGACCGTCTAAGTATACAAACTTTAATATGCATGTGCATGAATAGAAAAATCACTGCGCAATATTGCTGTTACTAACGTCCTTGTCCTCAGCCACGGTTATGTCGGTACGTTTTCGTCGCTTTATGGTACTGTACAAGTTTGGGATGTCCTGACGTTCGAAATGGTCTACACAACATTCGTATTTGTAAACCCTTCACTTACAAAAACTACCGAAACAGCATCCGACACGCTATGAACTGCAGATACTTGAGTATGTATGTTTTGTATGTTTGATGCATCCACATTTATATCTTGATGTCGTAACACAAATGACGACAAAAAAATGGTGCATACGTAAAAGAAAAATAAAAGAAAAATACTATCATAACCGACATTGTCCCAAATTCATGTACATGTAAAGAAAAGTTTGTATATTTCAGCCACTTACTTTGATGCACTGTGTGACATATCCTATACAAAAGTATTTGTTGCACATAATGCATTTTTCATCTAATAATATCAATCAGATTTAAAGAGGGAGCGAAATAAAAATTTAAGACCATTAAAATTTCTCGACTGTATATACATGTACATTTACAATGTTCCATACAAACCGCAATTCTGCACAAGGTATAATAAACATGTAAATGTATTTATGAGGTTTTCCGATCTCTCCTTCCGAAAGCGTTGCTGCCTTTTGTGTCGATGATGTTTTAAAGAAATAATTTCATATACCGTAACTTTAAAAATACGAAAACATGCCCATGCAATATACAGATATGTTTAAAGATGAAAAAAAAAATGAAAATTGTCAGTAGAAAATGTTTGCTTTTTCTTATTCATGCTCAAAACATAGATTGTGGGTACACGTTATAACCGCCTCACCGAGGCGGTTCAAACTAGTACCCACAATCTTATGTTTTGGAGCAAAAGATAAAAAAAAATAGATATACCCCTGCATACCCCAGTTTTGCTTTTGATGGGATACACATTTTCCATGAAATGTTTTTCCTGATGTAAAATGTTTGAACAAGAATGATTTTAATGATGCAAATGCATGTGCGTGAATAGCAATGTATGGACATGTACATTCATATCTACGTGATGTATTTAGCC
The DNA here is from genome assembly GCA_964017185.1 of Rugalucina vietnamica. NCBI lineage: Eukaryota > Metazoa > Mollusca > Bivalvia > Lucinida > Lucinidae > Rugalucina > Rugalucina vietnamica. Next base: position 54,348,677 of record OZ024879.1, on the reverse strand, counting down.
GTCAAATGGGAGTAAGTTATATGACAGTGTTGGCTGCACGGTCGGCATTTTTATTTGCTTGACTTTTTATTTCACTTTACGGCAGACAGCTTCCTTATCATGTGAAAGAGCAGTGTCAGCTTCGTGTTCATTAGAGAATGTGACACAAGAACATGACTGTGTATGCCGAAACACACTTCCTGGTAATGCTGCAAATTCTACCACTTGGCAAAATCAGTCAACAGTGATTTCTGTAAATTTTGTTGACCATTTATGTATGTTAATACCATGCAATATTACGGGTGAAAGGGCATCAGTTTAGGCGATCCCATAAGTTCATGATTTAAACGGCTTTGTGGTTGTTCATGGAGAATAACTTTTGATGCAAATTCTTTCCTACTACATGTAGTCTCGATCTAAAACATACAAGTATATATACATGTACATGTACATGTACGAATGCTCAAATTATTTGCGATTTATATGGAACCATAATCTGAATATTTGTTAACGGTTACGTTAACAGCTTACCAAGAAATGCTGGCGGACAAGTAAGGTCCGAACATTTAATAAGACAAGCCGCGATGGTTTTACATGTATAGATAGTGCGTTCGCTTCGAAAAACAAAAAGTTGCGATTTCGATCTCCGGCCGGTATATTCGTGTTATTTTGATGACTTGTGTTTATCCTGACATAATTAAAGTAAACCGCCTGTTTAAATCATTGCTATTGTACATAATTAAACACCTTTGATCAAATGTCATTAAACTTATTTATTCATTCAATGAAAATGATTCTGATTATCCACATAGTCACTAGAAGTGTGGTAATTTTATTCTTTGTTGGAAAGGACGATGCTCAAGGCGCGAATTTTTAATGACGCCCTCGATTTTTAAATGATTTTTTCGCTTCCATTCTTCTGTTCAAAGATCGAATAATCATGGATGATGTGAAAAGCAACACAAGTGACAAAGGTCATCATAAATTTTAATGTAATCAAGAATATATTTATGTGGATTATAAGCCATCTAAACAAATACGTAACATCTGCAAGTTTCATACTTGCAAATACTTAAAATATTATTTTTTAATTTATTGTTTTATATTTATTCAAAAATTATAAACATGCATTTGTCTTTTAAATTCCCCCGAGAAACTCCGAGAAAAAGAGTTTTATCGATAAATCCAGGTAATTACCTTTCTCGGAGAAACACCGAGAAATTTCACCGAGAAACACCGCGAAATTTCGCGCAGACGATTTCGTCTACCTGGCTTATTTCGCGGTGTTTCTCCGAGAAATAAAAATTTCGCGTTTGCCATGGTTGCGGAGAAACGCGGAATATGTTGTTATTTTTTTACCGGGAGTGTATATAAACTTTGTAGAGCTCTATGCTCTGATGTTTCATGCCAAGTTTCAAAACCGTAGACCCTCTGGTTCAGAAGAAAAATATGTTTGATGATTGTGCTATTTATAGCGATAGCGGTCATCTTGGTCAAGTGCCCTTGACCGTTTCTACTCTTCATTACAGTGATGCACATAAAGTTTGCCTTGGTTGAAACGGTTTCAGAGAAAAACGATATTTGCAGCTTATGTATGTTTCATATTTTGAGGTAACTTGAGTAGCCACCTATTGGGACAATAGCTGCTCATTCGGCTTACTATATGTTTTCATGGTATAAGTGCCGACTTATTTTTTGGAAATTGTTTGAGTGTTACGGTCATATCTATGTTTTTAACCCCGGGGCAAGGGTAGACAACCCCCTGAGAAAAAATGTTAAAAGAATAATAATAAAAAAAAACATACAGTTTCTGTGCATCTACATGCTCCGAGCATGAAAAAAACCCATTTGGCCTGTTTGAGTCACTGTTGCTTCAAAACTGTTTGATAGGTTTGGTTTGAAATCACCAGTGATATTGATGTGAATAAAACATTTCAAGAAAAACAATTGAATTATCGTATGCGGTTAAGTCAAAGTGCATACACTTAATGTCAATCATCTTTTAAATGAAAGGGGGGTAATCTCCTAATTGTGAATTTTTGACCTGTTATTTCTCTGAATTGAATATTGCTAAAAGTGTTTCTTTTTTGAGTCAGTTTTGTCACTGGCAACGCAAAAGAAATGCATCGATCTTATAATTTATTGGATATTTAGAAAAAAAAATATTTTGCCAAAAAATGCCGATTACTGTGTCAAAATGTGCAAATTGTGCATTTTGTTATGAATGGTAATAAAATGCCTTTGCCAATTTAACAAGATTGAAAACCTAAGGCAAACAGCAGGATACAATAGTTGCTAGGCTTGTCAAAGTTACTGACTAAACTTTATCCTCTGAGTATATAAGCTTACCTAAAGAGCCTTACGGCTTGTCAAAGTTACTGACTAAACGTTTTCCTCTGAGTATATAAGCTTACCTAAGGAGCCTTACGGCTTGTCAAAGTTACTGACTAAACTTTATCCTCTGAGTATATAGGCTTAACTAAGGAACCTTACGGCTTGTAAAAGTTACTGACTAAACTTTTTCCTCTGAGTATATAAGCTTACCTAAGGAGCCTTACGGCTTGTCAAAGTCACTGACTAAACTTTGTTCGTCTGAGTATATAGGCTTACCTAAGGAGCCTTCCGGCTTGTCAAAGTTACTGTCTAAACTTTTTCCTCTGAGTATATAGGCTTACCTAAGGAGCCTTACGGCTTGTCAAAGTTACTGACTAAACGTTTTCCTCTGAGTATATAAGCTTACCTAAGGAGCCTTACGGCTTGTCAAAGTTACTGACTAAACTTTTTCCTCTGAGTATATAAGCTTAACTAAGGAGCCTAATGGCTCAGGGTAGCTAAAATACCACTAATGGAAATATTAATATTCCGGTGTCATGTGCAAGGTGTCACAATAAATCGAATGTTTGTATCAGGATTATATGTAAAATACCCTACTTTTATATAGTGAAAATGGGGTTTACAGTGGTAAATATTTGTTCTTATTATTGTCTGAATAGTTTAAAATAGTTTACTGGTGACACGCCAAATGACATTATTTCACCAGGACATAGATCGTGGGTACTAATTAGAACCACCTCGGCGAGGCGGTTTTTCTTGTGTAGCCACAATCGTGTACTCACAATCTGTTTTGAGCAAAAACAACAAAATGTGTCAATTTGTTTTTACTGACTATCTCAAAATAGTTGCTAAATTTAATTGTATAAAGCCAAATAATAAGACTTTACAGATTGATCACAATCGTTCACTTACAAACGGATGAGTGTCAATTACATGATATCAGAGCGAGGTCCGTTTCATTTACAATTATAAGTAGTACTTAACATCACATCATCTACAGGAAACATATGTTTCCTGAGCTGCGGGTCCGGTCTAGAGTAATAAAGACGGCGGGGCTTCCAAACGTTTAGACAAAACAGTAGGAGTGGGGATTTCTTTCTGATTACGACTTTTCCTGATTATTGTCTACTTTTACCTATCAAGTAACATATATTAGCTTCTTTGCCGATACGTTACATGCACTTGCACAGACAATACGTCGACAAAATATATTAAGGAGCTTTAAAAACGTAAATCTTGAAATTCAAATGTTTTGCATATTTTTTGTAGTGATACGTTTTCAATAAAATTTGACACACATACACATTTATATGTATGCAAACCACGTATGTTATAAATTTCGTATCATACTAATGAGTAATTTGAGGGAAAAAAAAATCTTGATATAGCCGTTCTCCTTAAATCCAAAATTGCAAAGCAATATTGAGCATGACCACCATTTTCTCCTTGTCAAACATAGCATTACGAAAACATGCCCATGTGATAAACATATTTTTCTGAAGTTGTAAAAATTGAAAATTTTCATTAGAAATAATTTGACATGTTTAATATTTTTGCTCAAAACATACATTGTGGGTACACGTTAGAACCGCCTCGACGAGCATCCACTATGTATGTTTTGAGCAAAAAACGAAAATTAGGTATACCCCTGCAAACCCCAGTTTTTCTATATAAAAGTGGGATTTAAGGGGGTATACATTTCACGGACATGTTTCCCTGATGGCATCGCAATCTCATTGAAAGCACAAAGTTGGCCAGTCGCACTGATTGTTTGGCACTGATGCAAGCTTGTCTGAATGGTCCTGGTCGACATAATTTCGACGTCATGACGTCGATTGTATAGAATATTCGCGCCTTGACGTAAAAAGTTCGTTTGATCCGACCGGCGTCAACTTTTTACTGTCCCAGTAGCCTGGGAGGGACTGCTGAGGTGCCGAAATTGTGTAGTTGAACGATGGCAAATATAACGCCACGTGACGTCACATACACATCATCAAGTTTTTGTTTGTGAAACTCCAATCATTGTGCCGGATAATTCAAGTTCGAAGATCCGTTGAATGTTAAATAAAGAGATGAAACTGAAACAAAAGCTCTGAATCTGGAAAAGTTTCACACAAAATACACTTTTGCTTCAAAAAAGTGGATTATAACAAACCTAGTATATATATAGCCAATCGCATATAACAAATGTAATACATGTCTGTAAATAACCGCATTACAGTCAAATATTTGGCGGGATGGGATATCTACAATGCAATGGCAGAAACCTGAACGTTATTGACGGTTTCAGCGACTTTTATTCCGTTTATTGTATGTCAGAAACAAAATATATCAGCTCGATTGCGTGCATTGTTAGAGTGATAATTCACTGTTCGTCGGTCAGTTGTAAGAATATGAATCACTTGCGCTATGCGCTCGTGTTTTGGTCTTCTTTACAACTGACCTCCAAACAGTGAGTTATTCATCAACAATTCACTGCTAGAGCTTATATATTTCTTTAATAAGCAATGTACTTAAGCTAAGTATATTGCCGTACCTAGACAAGGTCTAGAGTTTTACTATGATGTGTATTTCAATACTTTAATTCCTATGGCTACTTGCAATAAACCTCACTTCGTTGAAGCTGATAGTTTAGCTCACTCGAGCCAAAGGCTCATAGATGATTTTGTAGAATGGGCATGCTCTGGCGTCGGCGTTGTCTGTAATGCCAAGAACCTTGAATCAAACTCTTCAAGCGAATGGTCGGAATAAAATGTTTTGCAATGCCTTTTTTGTGTTATCTTTCCCGCCTGATGTCTGTCTTTGTTTTTCAAATTTCATCGCAGTGGTTCCTGATCCACCTACTTACTACAATGTTTTTTAGCATTGTGTACCCACAATGTTTTCAGCAAAGACAAGAAAACCATCTAAAATTTTGAACAAATATGTTTCAATTTTACATCTTAAAAAGTTCTATATATTACCATGCAATTTGTAATATAAATTATTGCAACTAATCGAATTATCAATGCTAGTTGTAGTTTTAGTATAATGCAGTTTTACCCTGAAATGTGGTTTGACACAATGTACAAGGATGGGTCAGAAAGTTCTGTCACAGGTGTTATAATTTTGTCAACATGATAAGTTGCTGTATTACACCTTGATTGAAAAGGCTACAATTCACCTTTATAATGATACCAAGACAACGCAAGAAAGAAACACTACGAAATAGACGACACGAAAGACACCAGGGATTAAACAACTGGCACGTTTTCTTGAAATTGTGAATATTGTTGTGTGCGGTTCTTGCGTTGTATCTTTATAAGTACCGATCAAAATGTCTCCAACTTTACATTGATAAATAGTAATACATTAAGAAATAACCAATGTGAAAAATACCGTTATCGATGCTATGTTGACTTAATGATAAAGCGATATATATGACGTCATTAATATACGCGCCCCTTTAGCACTTCTGACTATGCCAGAATGAGAGAGTCACGTCTTTAAGAGTGATATAGTTGATGTCATTGACGAAGAGCCATACAAAATGTTTGTTACATGTTATAGCCAAACGAATGGTCTTTCAGATACGTTTTTTTTTATATTTTTCAATGTAAATTACTGAGAAATAAAGGAAGTGACAGAACTTTATGACCGATCCTCGTACTGTATCCTCACATGTTCTTCATCTTGAATTGATTTCGAAATTACAATATTCATATGAGACAGACTATCAAAGACCGATTTGAACATTTTATTTTCATTGACCAGCCTTGTATTTGGAATAGGGAGAACGTCAAACCCTGTATTCAGTTTGCCTAGATTTTGAAAGCCTGCATTGAGAAACAGGCAAAAATAATGCCCGTAATTGTGTGTTTTTGTGGAAGCCTGACATCCTATGCACATAATAAAACAAGTTTGATTTGAAAATTGTACATATACTCGCCATAACATTAGTTTTTCGGGGACAGGGGTAATTTTTTGGACAAACAATTTTGATACCAAAACCAAGATTTTCTCAAGTATTAATCGAAATAAAAGGTAAAATATATTATTTGCAGCGTAAAACGATGCTGCAAACGGTCACATTTTGATGAAAATCGAGTAACAATATTTCAAAGTGTTTGTCAAATAATTATTTTATCTATATCTTTTGAACACTGCCTGTAATGCCTGTATTATACACTGTCATCATTCAGATGTATCACAAATATGAAATTCAAAGTGAATACTCTACATGTCTGATAAATGTACCTTCTTATACATACACGCAACAAAAAATCGACTATTTGTGCTTTAAGGCTAGTAAATATTTGCCCACTTATTTTTAGCAACACGGGTTGCACCACATAACATATAGCAAAACAGAACCCGATGACTATGTAGACCATGACTTGCCTCAAATGTGCTAGCTCAAGCTTACATTATACTAAGCCAAGACAAAGGTATGGGTCACCACTTAGACATACACAAACACATTGGTACAGACACTCTGATTTCTAAAACCTAACAAGTGATGGTCATCGAAGTTCACCAGAAGTGTGTTCGGTTGAAGAACAGAGGACAGACTTTCACCTGGTGTGGCTACTTTCAAAACTCTTTGTCATGTTCAGCCAGGTAGAAATATGTAAACAAACAAGCTACAATCGTAAACAAAATTATTGAAGTCACTTGATTTGATGGGCTAGCATTATAGATTGTTTTTGAGCATTTTGACAGCCTTCATCCCCCGAGACCAAGCATGCCATTTTTATATGATGTCTGTAATGTAGAACAACAACTGTGTACAACTGTTCTTGGTCCCGGGGGGAACACACCTGAAAAAAATCTTTTTTCAATATCCATTAAGGTTAATTGCAGAAACTATGTTTTCACACCAAAAATTTTAATTGGTATGTTTTCCTTTAGGTATGTTTTCCTAAAGGAAAACATTTTGTTTTCCTAGAGGAAAACATTCTAAGTCAATAAAGGCATATTCAAACTATTTAACTCACTGACAAAAAAGTGTTTTTGAAATAAAAACTTATTTTGCCTTTTCGATAGGCAGTCTCCCATACAGAATGTACGTTCTCCTAAGTTGAGTCGCACATATCGTTTTTTTATTATTGCGATATCAAATTTGAGTCGACAGCGAAGTAAGTCGAGTCTGATTGTTTCAGGTGCGTTGTTGAATAATGAAAATAACATGAGCAAAATTCCGTCGATACTTGCGTAGACTTGCGTTCTATTGCGAAAAGAAATTCTAGTTTGTTAATTGCTTTATGTCCCATTTAACAGCTAACATCACGACATGATCATGACCAAAACAATATGTGTTTAGCTTCGCAAAGTAAGCAAAAAGTACGTTTGTGCGACTTTTTCAAACTTTTCTTTTGCGATACCATATTTCGCGCGAATTTTTCAATACGTTTTCGCGAATACACTTTTGCGACCTTTTTTTCTTAACCTTCTAACCTTTTAAGTACCCCTTCCGTTAGCCAGACAAACCCAAGTTTATCGATTTATCCACCACAATATTCCTGCCGAGTGCTTCCAATTTCTGGAGCCCATCGCTCTATCTCTTAACAAGAGGAGCAAGCAATCTCGAAGCACAGAGTTTGATGTTTTCGACGAAGTTGAGTTTACCCAGAAAATCAAAGAATGTCGTATGGGAGTGATCAAACAGTTAATGAAACATGTATTTGTAGTGACTGATTACATATTTCAGGTTTAGTCTTAAGAAGTGTCTTGGTGAAAGCTGTCTATCGAACGTTCACGCATATGTATTTTTGCATAAACGTAGCGTAAAAGTGGCAAAATATTTGCGCGAACGTCTGAAACCAAATGTCGTGCAAAAACATTCGCGCAAACGTATTGGTCGCGCTGCGCCCATATTACGGCAAGCAATTTGTGTAGTAACTGTTGCTTTATTATTTGACTTGTTTTAATTGCAGGTAAAATGAGAACATAATGGATACAGCATATACAAGACACGACGATAAAGAAATTAAACAAAACGCATAGATTTATTAACAAATACAAAAGAATTAAATAAACATTTGTAAATTTGTTTTTGCATAAAATACTTGTGCAGAGTGTTAATATTTTACGGATACCAAAAATGATCGTCTATTTAGAACACTATATATTTCTGTTGTTCGAAGTGCTGTGAAGGAACCTTGAACTGATACACGAGTAGATACAAAGTTTCAAATACGATACTTTAGGAACTATTTCCTCTATACAGCTGAGGACGTTTAAATAATACATTGAACTATAAACCTCAAACTGTAGTATACAATACACCACTTTGGGAATTACTTCCTTCAGTCAGCGATGGATATCGGCGTACCACAAAATGACATATGTACACAAGCACAATGGATGTAGCGCGTGCAAGACAATAACGACGCTTCGGCAAATGAAACAAAAATATACAATTCTACAATACTAATGCAGTTTATACCAAGAATGAGCATCTGTTTAGAACAACACGAATTCTATCAAATAAGATACTTTGGAGGCTATTTCTACCAGGCATCTGAGGACGTCGAAGTTACCGGACCACAAACTGACATTGAGGTTCTAGTGTCCTCCATTTATAAGTCTATTGAATAAGTTTTCTCCATGACTGCAGCAGTGACAACATTCTGGATCATGGGGTGTTCTCTCATTTTAGCTCATAGAAACCTGAAGTTTCCTGAAACAGTTGTGGCACAGTTCAAAATATCTTAAATTAAGTGGAAAGAAAAAAAATGTAATTAATAAAGAAAAAAAGTGAAAACTGTTACTTCCTAGTATCGCACCCGATTGCGTAAATGGGTACAGGTGGATAAACTATGAACATGGACAATTCCTAGAATCGTGAAGTTGCATTACATTGATGACATCAATATTACTGAACAAACAATTGCAATAACATTACTTAGCAAAACAAAGGTTTCACGGTCACGATACTACATAGTAAAACAGTCAAACATGAGTTCCCTTCAGACTCGCCTCCAGGATCCGGACTACATTAACTGGATCAAAGCTGGACTCTGTCTGATTCACACAAAATCAGGCCTTGAGGAGTTTGCTGAAGCCACTAGCCAATCATTACACCAGAGTATACTCAATAATATAATCCCGACCTTTGCCAGTGCTGCCCAACCCATATGTGGAGTCAACATTGCGAGACAGAAATTGATAGCAATATGCTCAGATCAATACTGCCAAAACTTTATCAAAGAAGTCATAAACATCGGCTTCGATCCAAACCACGCATTCACCGTCAATCATGGGAATCTAGGCAATTGTGATATAGGACAATGGCACAGTCATCATTGGCAAGTTGCCAAATTGTTTATGAACAAGGGGCAGGAGCCCACTCATGTACACCCAAGAGAAACAGACATGAGTGGAATCATTAACTTCTTGTCCCATTGCAAAATTCCAAGAAACGCAGTGACAAACATCGGTTTCTTTGATAAGGTAAGTACACGTTTGTTGTCGATCATGTTTAGACTGTTTGAATTCGTTTGAACACGGATATTACGCATTTACCGTCAATCATGGGAATCTAGGCAATTGTGATACAGGACAAAGACACAGTTATCTCTGGAGTTAGCGAAGCTTTTCATGAATCGTAGGCAACTGTCCACATAAGTGATGGCTACCAAAACAGATATGAGCGGGATCCTCAATTTTATTCCCCACTGCAAGGTACCAAGGCTGAAAATGGTCAACATTCTATTTGTTGATGAGGTTGCTTTAGCTTTTATTAAGTTACCATGCATTGCATATGTTTCTGCTTTTATGATTTTGAATTGGTTGAACTAGTGTTTTACGAATCATACAACAGATGAGGTCATATGGAGACAAGGAGTCTGTTTATAAAAATCTCGTCCTAATGACTACCGAAATCCTTAAGGATTTTACTTTTTCAATGCAAAAATGTGTGAGTGCCGACTCGGAACGTTAGGCACATAGACGGAACTGAGAAGTCTTAGCGATGCGGCACTCATCTTCGTGTTCAGGGATGACTTGTGGTCTTTGATGTTTCAACGAAATGTACTGGTGAAGTATGTAAATGACAGCTCGACAAAAAGGTAAAAGTAAGCAATGATCAGGAAAATGACGCAATCAGAGACGTCAGCTATTTCCACGCAAAACAAACGAGGTGGAAAAAACTTTTCAACAAAATCTACTTGCATCCAGCATTTATATGTGTATAGCTGCATCTTTGATATCTGGTAGTAACAGCCACCGGTTTTTTTTTGCCACACCGGTTTTTGGCAAACTCAACATGCCTTTAAATTGATCCAAACTTCTCAAAACCACTTTTAAACATAACAATGGAACATACTGACTAATTTCTATATGTTTTCATGATAAAAAGTTTTACAGTTTGTGAGAAATTTACCGTCAAAGTTGAAATTCCCGCGGGATTTTTGAAAAATCCCGCGGGAAAAAAAAATCCCGTGGGATTTTTGGAAAATCCCATGGGAATAATTTCCCTTAATACATAATGGAAAAAAATACCATGGGAAAATTGAAGGAAAATGAAACACTTTGATAAACATTCTATAACCTAATAAAATACTTATCAATACATCAAAGCGATATAGGAGGTGTTATTTCAAGTTCTTAATTTTTCCCGCGGGAATTTTTTACCTTGGTTCTTCATTGGAAAAAAATCCCATGGGATTTTTTTGAAGTTGTAAAATTCTATTAAGCCAGTGATTGACCTATTCTATCTACAATGAGCAATATCATCAATCATTAGGAACAAGATCAAGACTCTATCATAACTTTTGATTTTTCCCGCAGAAAAAAAATCCCGCGGGAATATAATAACATGTTGATAAAATGGAAAAAAAATCCACGGGATTTTTTCCACAGAAATTTATTCCCGCGGGATTTTTTCAACATGATATCGGAAGCAGAAAGACATTTCCACAGGCTCTTTTAGGTCTACAATCAAATCTCTTGACTTAATTTCTTAGGTCTTCCCTTAAGTTATCGACCGCGATAAAATTCCTATATTTTCAAAATGTTTAAAGTCTCAGAAGTCAATAATTGCAATTCATTCTATGAATGGTAATTAGTTCTGCTGTCATCAAGTAATGTTTACAGTTTCTACTTGACTAGCATTTTGTAGGGGCAACAAGTGAAGGCAGCCAAGAAGCAACTCAATATGAGCTGCCTCATGAGCAAACCAACAATCTGCCTCTGCGAAACCAAAGGTGCAGATCAGCTACTGCGAAGCTGATCAGCCTTTGTTTTCGCTACATGGATAGTACAATTCCTCTACTTCCTAAATCCAAAGTTTCCAGCCTGTAGCTGTCTTCGGTGCTTGTACAGCCTGGTTTGTGTCAGACCTGTTAGGAAACCACACTGTTGGTTTTCCCACGAGACAGCTCATATGTTTGATTGTGTGCACAAATATTTCTTGGTCTTCACTCTTGTCAAGTTTTATGAATGCTATGTTACAAACTATAGTTATAGCATGTAACAATATTGAAGGAAATAAAAAAGGATAAAATATAAATACAATGCGTTTTATCATTTATTAATGTCCAATTTAACAATACTAGCTATAGCTCGATTTTGCCCTTAGACAGATCATGATTAACCAACTTACAGCTGTATTGTGTATTATGAGACCCTGTAACATCAAAATCGAGCTATAGTCCATAATAAAAATATCATAAAACATATGCACTTATTTACCACACTTGAATTGGGAGTGTGATGGCCTGGTGGTAGAGCATAGCTACTACTACTATACTCAAGAGGCCTGGGTTTGATCACCACAAGGGTGCCAATTTTTTGTTGTATCCTTGATCAAGACAAGTTAACTCCCCACAGTACTGGTTAACACCCAGGAAGCCATGGCTCAGTCCCAAATTGACTGAAAATTGTTGACTGAGATGTTAAACTGCAATAAATACAACACCTAGCCAATATGTGAAATTAATATTTTGCATGACAACCAGAAGAATATTATCTGTTTACACAAAGCACAAAGTACAATCAAACCAGAGGACCAATGGTCCTGTAAACGCTCACCTACGATCTGCTATATATACCAATAAACTTTTGAAGACTAGAAAAAGTGCCTTGAGAGGCATGTGTACCCCCGGCTGGTAGCCACCAAGCCCCCTTCCCTACCCCCTACCTAAACAACCCGGCACATGCTCACCCCTGTCATTGAACAACCCGGCACATGCTCACCGCTGACATTGAACCTCACATCACCAATGAAAGACAGTACCCTTATCAAGTACATTTTAGAAATAAGCAGTGTAAAGTACTTTACATACAAACATGGGGAAGTGTAGTTTTAGAATGACATATCTATTTTAGAGTGGTATACAGAGCTGACGTGTATACCCAATCTAGGACATAAGCGCGGACATTTTGGGTCAGGTCCTCAGTCCTAGATTGAAATGAAAGTACAATGTCATTCTTAAAAAAAAAAAAAGTCCTAGATCTTGACCTCAGGTCCCACCCCCACCCCATGCATGGACCAGTGGGCCTAGCCCTTATGTGGTACCTATGTTGTGTTGTAAGCATGAACGCTTTCTAATACATGGCTGTCAAGATATAGACACACAGAATATTAATCTTGTCCTATATTTTGACCTCGAGCCCCACCCCTAGAGTTTGGTGCCATGGAATTTAATTCAACCCTAAAGGGTATCTATGATCCAAACAGGAATACATTCCTATAAGTATTTGTTAAGATATGAACTTGGAGATGAAAAAACACTCTGTAAATAGCACATTTTCGAGGTGACCTAGATTTTGACCTCTAGCCCCACCCCCGGGCATGGACCCAAGGTCCGAACTGACAGAAACAAAGCAAACCCTATAGGGTACCTATGTTTAAAATATGAATGGTTTCTGATCACTGGTTCATGAGATATACACCACCAGTGAAACTTAAACCAAAACTTTGACCCAAAGTAAAGTTGACCTAGATTTTGACCTCTAGCCCCACCCCCGGGCATGGACCCAGGGTCCAAACTCACAGAAACAAAGCAACCCCTATAGGGTACCTTTGGTTGAATGGTTTCTGATCATTAGTTCATGAGATATACACCACCAGAGAAACTTTAACAAAAACTTTGACATAAATTCCACGAACGTTCCGGAATAACGAACGAACTAACGAACGAACCAACGAACATACGAACGGAAAAGCGAAAACTATATACCCGTCGGCATAAATGCCGGGGGTATAAATATTATGGTATATGGTCCCAGTAAAGGGGCAGATAAAGCCCTGGGACCATATTTTTAGAGTAAACAATATTCTGTCCATTTGCCATGTGATCTGGTCATGTGACTTGCATTATTAAACACACATTTGTCCCCTTTCTGCTTCTGAGTGCTTCATATAAAATTTGGCTTTGATTGGTCAAGCGGTTTAAGAGATCAAGATCTTTGAAAAGTGTGGACAATAGAACACAACATACGTGTGGTGCCTGCTTATCCTATAAGCTCACTTGTAAGCCACAGAAGATGGCTAGAGGCTGTACATTTTAGATTTGTAGAGGAATCATACTATCGTGTAGCAAAAGTAAAGGAATTGATTAGCTTTTGCAATTACTGCCAAGCTGTTCTGTGCCTTTATTTTGCATATGCAAAATGCTGTTTCTTGATTAATAAAAGGTAACTTTTTTGCAATTTTGCAAACTGCAATTGTGGATCACTGGAATCTTTTTTTTACGTAGTTCATAATACATGTACATTGTACTTCTATCACTAATTTTCATTTAAAATACACTCCTACAGTCATTGTTCGCATTCAAGTTTTCTTTGAGGCCCTAGGTTTCTCCACAGTTTAAAGGATCGAGTCATCCCATATTTTTATAGTAAAATCGCTACCAATATTTTCACTGGGTGAAATGAGCGGTGCATAAATGAATGAATTTTATTGTTTATAGAGTGTTTACAATGGATTAAAATGTTAAAATACGCAAACTTGCAATTTATTATTCCATTGTACAAAGATCTCAGGTGAATGGTTTATTAATTAATGGTTTTTAATGAGCCTATAAGGTGCTTTCCCCCACCCAAACGGCGTGCAGTCTGGTCGGATTTTATTTATAAGTACCTGATTGTTAGTTTGGTTTTTGGAGTGGGAGTCTTTTTCTGATTGCGCCTTTTGCTGATCTTTGCCTACTTGTACTTTTTTGGTAGAATAGCCTTTCCGTTACACGACTCGCGTATAACGGGCCCGCGATTTGTGAACCCCGACCAGCGCATTATAGCGGAACTGTTTTAGAAGTAAATTTCACTCTCGTACATTGATTTAAGAACTTTTTCTGAGTTAAAAACGTGGCTAAAATAGCAAGTCGTCTATGTTGCATATAATAAATTTAAAGTCTTTATACATGTTAAATGCACAATTTTACTTCACCTATTCCATACATTATATTTTTAGATTTAATTGAGTATTTTGGCACAGTACTCTTCCCAGTTCTGTGAAAGGAAATCAGTATTGGTCACATTTCGATTATAATCGATAATTGATCGGAAAAGCTTGTCTCATTATTTTCGATGATCGATTATGAAAATTCCATAATCGAACAACACTAATGAATATCTAAAACACTGTCAAAAATTCAAAATTGTAATTTTTATGTTATCCCTCTGATTCTTTGTAGTTGAAGCTAAATTTTATACTGTTGCAGCGAAGTAGATAACAATGCGTACTGCGTATGTACGCATGATTTTTCGCCCTGTACGCATAAAAAATTCACACCTGTGCATACCATGTACGCAGTAAAAATCAGTAGTACGCAAACAGTTTTCGGTTTAAAGCGTATGTCACAGGGGTGGAAAAAGAATGTGGCCCGACCAGGACTCTAACTTACCATGCAAGCACTCTACCATCGAGCTACCGAGCCACACGATCGACCCATTACAATTTCCCCCTACTTAATTAGATTCATCCCAGAATCTGCTCGGAACCATGCCGGAACCAAAGATACAGTCCCTTTTTTTGCTGCTCGCAGCCCGAGCACAGACCCACACTGAGCCACCAAATGTCAAAGGGGCGGAAAAAGAATGTGGCCTGACTGGGACTCGAATCCAGGGTCTCTCGCTTAGCGTGGGAGCACTATACCACTGACTGAGCTACCGAGCCACACGATCACCCCATTACATGTTTGATCTATATAGATACATTTGTACTATAAATTAATAGAAACTCTAAAA
The DNA here is from genome assembly GCA_964017185.1 of Rugalucina vietnamica. Lineage (NCBI taxonomy): Eukaryota > Metazoa > Mollusca > Bivalvia > Lucinida > Lucinidae > Rugalucina > Rugalucina vietnamica. The sequence continues at coordinate 54,333,191 of OZ024879.1, read as the reverse complement.
ATTTAAAGATACTCTATAAATCAATATCTTTCTACTACCTGTTGGTAGCTGGTGAAATAATGTCATTTGGCGTGTCACCAGTAAACTATTCAGAGCGAAAACCTATGGCATTGTGGCGATCAATTAATGATAGCGTTATCATAAAATTACGCCAGCCATAAAAGATTAAACATTTACCTTGTGAGATTAAAATCCATCATATTTCATATTTTTACACCAATAAACGTTTTAAACTAAATCTTTATAGATTCTGAGACTTCGAGAGCAATATATCAAAAAGACTTTGTTTAATCAAAGCAGTTTAAGCCGTTCTTACTCGCCTACTCTATTTGTTTGGAGTCATCTCGGTCCAAAACATCTTGAAGCAAGATAGAAGGTGGGATGACTGCACAGAGAAAGATAATTGTTAAAAAGAGTCCTGTGATAAATGGGATATGTGCATCATCTGGCTATCAGCATAACTGAACTGTGCAACTGTATTATATATTATGTTTGTAGTGTTCCGCCGTTGACTTAACGGCGCACCTCGTTGTAACCCCAGGTATTACCATCACCAGACTCCAATGATAGAACTGTACTTCCCGCTATCAATCAACACCTTAACATATTTACTGTATTGTCATCACTGAAGTTATCTTTTTAGCTCACCTGAGCCGAAGGCTCACAGGTGAGCTTATAGGATAGGTAGGCACCCGGCGTCCGTCCGTCGTCGTCCGTCGTCCACCCTTTTCAAAGATCTTCTTCTCTGAAACTGCTTGGCCAATCAAAGCCAAATTTTATATGAAGCATCTATAGGAAGGAAGAACCAATGTGTAAATAAGAAATTTAGGTCACATGACCAAGATGGCCGCCATGCCCATATATGGTAAAAACCCTTCAAAAATCTTCTTCTCCAGAACCAATGGACCGATTTCAACAAAACTTGGCATGAAGCATGGATGGCTCAAGCACTTTAATGTATATATAAATCATGGCCCTGTGATGACCTTGACCTATTTTTTGCATTTGAATGGGGAAAACTTTTAAAATGTCATTTTAAGTGAAAGATTTGCAGGAAAAGGGCAGTAGGACTGAATATTAACGATTCTGAAAAAAATTTGCACTCCAGGGGCTCATATGCCCCCACCCCATGGCAATATGTATACATGTTTGTTATATGACTGAAGAAAATCCTGTCTCCGGATTGGCTCATTCAGTATTAATAAATCCTTATATTTTTCTGAAACTAGACCAAACTGATTAAAACCAGATCAAACCAGCTCCTGGAGGTTAATTATTTTGACAGATTTTCTATATTAACTTCCAAAACCTATAGTCCCCTCCTGAGTACCCAAAAATAGTATCAGCATGAAATTAACATGGGCTATGTGAAATTGACATGATTTGATGTATCAACATTCAACAGGTAAACTAAGGACTTTTCATGAGTTTTAACAACAATTTTGTTTTGTGTTTATTTCTCTTTCAAATTGGCTGAATGGGGGTATATCTAAAAAAAGTAGCATGCTTTACTTTTCTGTGACATGTCTTTTAAAATCAAGCCAGTGCTTGGAATGCTTAGCGCCAAGCTGTTGAAGTACAGTCAAACCTGTCTTAAGCAAGCTGCCAAGGGATGCAGTTAAATCGCTTGCTTAAGACAGGTGTTTGCTTAAGACAGGGGCACTTAAGATTAAGCAGGCATTCACACTATGTAAATGAGAAATGCAATGCCACACATGCATACAAACAGTATTTCAAGTATATATATGAAAATTGTGAAGAAGCAAATAACACTTATAACTTATGCTCTAAAGTTAGCCATTAAAATCAGCCAAAATTTATAAATGAATAATTAAGGTTTCAAAATGTTCAAGTATACAACTTTGAAAATGTACATCATACATTAAGTTTATCATTTAAAACTTTGGTCTTGTTGATTTGATAAAATTAAAGAATTTTAAACACTAGGTTAATTTTTCACTCTATTTCAAATTTTCGGCACTAGGCCTTCATCAGGAAAGTAACTTTAAATTTCTGCAACTAGGTGGCATCCATTTTGAAGCATTATATCAGTAGTCAAAGGTGACGTTACGTCATTTCCTGTTAAGGCAACGTCAAATTGGCGTAACACCAAATGACGTAACGTCATTTTTTTATTTTTTTTTTTTTTATTTTGTTTATTTATTTATTTATTTATTTATTTATTTATTTATTTATTTACTTGTTTGTTCATTCAGTTTGTGAGTTGTTCTTGTGAACTTGATAGTCTGAGTGGCTTTGGCGGGAAATGACGTTACGTCATTTGGTGTTACGCCAATTTGACGTTGCCTTAACAGGAAATGACGTAACGTCATCTTTGACTACTGATATAATGCTTCAAAATGGATGCCACCTAGTTGCAGAAATTTAAAGTTACTTTCCTGATGAAGGCCTAGTGCCGAAAATTTGAAATAGAGTGAAAAATTAACCTAGTGTTTATCATCTATTCCCTCTGGAATATTTATTTGAGAATATCTAAAGAATTTTAAGCAAAACGATGCCTTTTAAAATCAATCAAACTTTCTAGAATAAAGATACAGTACAAAGATGAACTCATTCTAGTTAATTAATAATCCATAATTTGTTTACTACTGTAAGTTATGATTAGTCATTTGCCACAATGATTAACTGACTTAATCCAGACATCCTGTCTATGATTACCTTTTGTGACAATAAACAGTGGATTATGGTTTCATGAAGGTGTGAATAACACTATTTGACACCAGAAAGAGTTGAAATAATGTCAATATCATAGTTTTAAACAAGTGATAAAAATCTGGCTGCTTAAGGGCAAAAATGGAACATAATCTAGTGGTCTGTGGTCAGGTGCTTGCTTAATACAGGGTCATTTGCATGTAAATTCACCTGGTGGAACATAATCTTGTGGTCTCTGGTCAGGTTAGACAGGTGCTTGCTTAATACAGGGTCATTTGCATGTAAATTCACTTGGGGGGACATGAAAGTGCTTGCTTAAGACAGGGGATTGCTTAATAGAGGTGGTCTTTTCTACAGTTGCCACTGTATTGTCAATTTGGCGTATTGCCAGTAAACCATTCAGATTCAAACCATTCAGATGGTAGTAGCCACTGTTTCCATTTTGAACGTCTTTGGTATGAACCGGGATCGAACAACCACCACCCGCTCCCGAAACGGACACTCTAATATAAATTACGCTATCGAATTACAATGCAGGCGAGGAGAGCATTCCAAAGTACATGTACCACAGTTCTGGGCAAAACGCTGAACTTGCATTAACTGGCTTTGTCTACATGTTCGTTTCACAAGTTTAGTACAAAGCGTAATGACACCTTGAATATACACACGGTAGACCAAATAGTATGTTAGGTGTAGCCTACCGGGTGATATGTCAATTTAACAATACAATCTTTCTTGAAGTGTGTGAAATCAATGAAGCGAGGAAGCCGAGTGGTTAGCGCACTGGCTTCTTGTGCTAGAGGTCCCGGGTTCGATCCCCGCCGGTGGCGAGGAAAATTTCTTGGTCCGAACTTGTTTCCCTTCGTGTCATTTGCAGGAATGACATGACAAAGTGCGCCGTCCTTCGGATCGGGACGTTAACTGCAGGCCCCCTGTCCAGGGACAGTCATCCCCTGTGCAGGTTAAAGATCCCTACACATGCATGTAGGCTCATCCTGCAAACACACCGGTGTGTACAATGTACACCTCCCAAGAATAATCAGAAATTGATTGATGGGAGTAACAAGAAAACAAAACAAACAAAACAATTTTTACGTTGATATTTCTGTCACAGATTTTCTGGCTGACAGGCAACAATAGGTTGTCCTTGAAGGTACCCACTTAAGTGCAACAAACGTCATACCAGGCGTCCCACAAGGAATTGTCCTCGGACCCTTGCTGTTCTTGGTTTACATCAATGTCATGTCGGATAATATTACATCGACTAAGAGACTGTTTGCAGATGACTCACTTGTCTACAGGGTAATCAAGTCAAAGGAAGACCAAATTTTCCTACAACAAGACCTGGACAAGTTACAAGATTGGAAATGAGACTGGCTGATCAATGCAGTTCAACGCAGACAAGTGTGATGTCATAAGGATTACCAACAATAGGAATCTTCTCACCCATGACTATCACATCCAGGGAACAAAGCTTCAGACAGTCAAAATTGCAAAACACCTTGGGCTGACCATCGGCTCAGACCTGTCATGGAACGCACATGTGGACATTACAGCTAAGATTGCAACCACAAGCCTCAACTTCCTAAAGCGGAACATTAGCATCTGCCCATCAACAGTGAAGGAAAGATGTTATAAGTCACTGGTCCGGCCGATCATGGAATACACCTGGTGTGTTTGGGACCCACATACCAAGCGAAACATCTAGAAACTAGTATGGTGTACTGGAAGGGTCAAAATGACCGAAGTGGTTAACCGATCGGTCCATGCCTATTTCAAAATAGACATGCACCCGCAAATATAGGGGTGCACCCGCATATTTAGAGGTTCATCCCTATTTTAAGATAGAGGTTAACCCCTAAAATGCAGGTACATGCCTATTATAGGGGTGCATGCCTATTTTAGGGGTTAACCTCTACTTTGCGGGTGCACCTCTAAAAGTACGGGTGCACACCTAAAATAGGCATGCACCACTATTTAGGGGTTAACCTCTATTTAGGGGTGCACCCGCATATTTGCAGGTTAAAGCCTAAATATAGGGGTTCACCCGCAATTTTAAAATAGGGGTTAACCTCTATTTTTGCAGGTTCACCCCTATTTAGGGGTTCACCTCTATTTAGGCATGGACCCCTAAAAATAGGGGTAAACCCATATTTTTAAATTGCGGATTAACCCCTATATTTAGACATGCACCTGCAAATATGCGGGTGCACCCGTAAAATGGAGGTTAACCCCTAAATAGCGGTGCATACCTATTTTAGGCTTGCACCCGTGTTTTTAGGGGTTAACCTCTAAAATGGAGGTGAACCGCTAAAATAGGCATGCACCCCTAAAATAGGGGTGCACCTGCATTTTTAGAGGTTAACCTCTAAAATAGGCATGCACCTCTTAAATAGGCATGCACCGCTAAATTGCGGGTTAACCTCTAAAATGCAGGTTAACCCGTATCTGAAAATAGGGGTGAACCTCTAAATATGCGGGTGCACCCCTATATTTGCGGGTGCATGCCTATTTCAAAATAGGCATGGACCGATCGGTTAACCCCTAAAATGCAGGTACATGCCTATTCTAGGGGTGCATGCCTATTTTAGGGGTTAACCTCTACTTTACGGGTGCACCTCTAATAATACGGTCATTTTGACCCTTCCAGTACACCATAAACTAGAGATGGTTCAGAGAAGAGCTGCACGGTTTGTGAAGGTCGACTACAGCACAACCAGCAGTGCTACAGCCATACTAGCAGATCTCCAGTGGAGTACTCTTCAGCAAAGGAGGATGCAGAGAAAGACTGTGGTGCTATACAGAGTAGTACACCAACTGGTTTCCATCCCCGACACACCATTCCTGATACCAGCTCGAGTTTCTAAAGGCCACAACATGAAATTTGCCATTCCACAATCATCAGTGAACTCCTTCCCAAACTTGTGTCATACGTCTCTGGAACCAGCTCCCTCAGTCAACAGTCTCAGCACCAAGCTTGGAGGCCTTCAGGGACCAGCTTCCATTCAGCATCAAAATTTTAATCTGTACATAAACTGTTTTTAAACTGCACTCTCAATCAGTCTCAGACGACACGTGTACATATGCACACAGTTCGATAATACCCGATTATCCGAGGGAAGAACTATATGGGAAGAAGAGGAATAAATCACCTTCCCAAAAGCAACAATGACGAGACTGCCTGTTCCCGAGAAAGCACTTACATTTAGAAGTAAAGACAACTCTCTCACGTTTTATTTTGACCGAGATGTCTCGGAAAATTCACTGCAGTTGTTGCTGTAGTGAGTAAATTCACTGCAGTTGTCTCTGTAGATTTAGCGCTAAATTTACCAAGAGTTGTACATGTTATTTCACTTTGCCTTGCACAGTCATTATTGTAATATTGAACGATTTTTCTTTATCTCTTTTAAATAAACAATTTGCATGGTTTGGATGCAAACCATGTATTTTGCTCTGATCTTGCACTCACTTCGGAAATGATGAAAATGTGAGAAAGTAAGCCTTGGCTTTGAGACCAGTTTGTTTAAATGTTTAGAAAACTTTCATTTCACAATATCTCATATCTCAGATAATGAGTATATAATGATGGTAAAATTCATAATTATAGGTCGGAGCGGACTGGCGACCTATAATTTACAATTATAGGTCGGAGCGGACTGGCGCAGTCGGTAGCGCATCAGACTTTGGGTCGAGGGTTCCCTTGTTCGATCTCCATCCGGGGCGTCATCTGTTGTGGCCTTGAGCAAGTCACATTTCCACAACTCAGTGTAAATAATGTACAGATATTCTTAAAATAGTAGCAATAAAAGCTCTACAGAGCTGATATTAGTTGTTGAAATATGAAGTGAGTGCTGCGACTCAGAAATTTTGTTTTTTAATATTAAAGCGTCATTTGCTTCGAAATGTCCAGTGGTGTAAGGCGTTAAAATTATATCTAGTTTCAGACGTTCAGGAAGTTGGAACTGTTGAAATTGTTTCTTAGAATCCTTTTATTTAAGTTTGAATTGGGCATTTAATTCACAAAAACAAGCAATTCAATATTTAAAAGTTCAATATTTTTACTAAAAGTCCATATGTAAAGATGACAATCTTGTAATTCTCCTTCTGCATGCCTCACTATTAAATCTAGGGCCCAGAATGATTTATGCCTGCATGATACTTAACTATGTTCTTATTTCCACAGTTCACATGTGACAGTGAGAGAGATGCCTTTTTGGTGGTGATTGTAGGGCCTTTAGATCCCATAATATCTGGTAAGACCCATATTGTATTTTTGTCATTGAGTATAAAGTAAGATAATCACTAAACTGTGCACCAGTCTGTGCAACACAGTTTTAACAGTAATTTTTGTATGTAAAGTAAAACTGTGTTTCATTTAAGAAACAAAATTCATTTTTCTGGGTGTTAATGGAGCTATAGATGAGCTGCAGTGGGTCGGATGTAAAGTTAAAGAACACCGAAGGGGTTCATGCCATAGTAAAACACACAAAATTGAGGTTTGAGCACACTGTCTTATTTATGTGCTATATTTTATTGTACACAATTGAGATACTGTGGTAGACCATTAATTATGCAACATGAGATTTGAACAATGTTTCATTGTCGTTTCAGGTCCTGTGATGTGATTTACATAATAGACGATACATTGATTATTCATGCATACTCTATTTGAAAACCAGTGTGAAGGAATAAAACAGATGGACCCAGAGCAGGACTCGTATATTTGTAAAACCCCCAAGAACAACAGCCTGCCACGAATACCAGATTTATTTCGTCAAGAAATACCTGACTAGAATATATGTGTTCATCAATTTACTCTTATATTACTCAGAATGGTGTGAAATGTCTGCGACTTTGGTTTCTGAGTTACAGCCTCCAAACTGGTGTTTTGAATGGACATGTTGAAAAAATCCCGCAGGAATAAATTTCTGTGGAAAAAATCCCGTGGATTTTTTTTCCATTTTATCAACATGGTATTATATTCCCGCGGGATTTTTTTTCTGCGGGAAAAATCAAAAGTTATGATAGAGTCTTGATCTTGTTCCTAATGATCGATGATATTGCTCATTGTAGATAGAATAGGTCAATCACTGGCTTAATAGAATTTTACAACTTCAAAAAAATCCCATGGGATTTTTTTCCAATGTAGAACCAAGGTAAAAAATTCCCGCGGGAAAAATTAAGAACTTGAAATAACACCTCCTACATCGCTTTGATGTATTGATAAGTATTTAATTAGGTTATAGAATGTTTATTAAAGTGTTTCATTTTCCTTCAATTTTCCCATGGTATTTTTTTCCATTATGTATTAAGGGAAATTATTCCCATGGGATTTTCCAAAAATCCCGCAGGATTTTTTTTTCCCGCGGGATTTTTCAAAAATCCCGCGGGAATTTCAACTTTGACGGTAAAATTCTCACAAACTGTAAAACTTTTTATCATGAAAACATATAGAAATTAGTCAGTATGTTCCATTGTTATGTTTAAAAGTGGTTTTGAGAAGTTTGGATCAATTTAAAGGCATGTTGAGTTTGCCAAAAACCGGTGTGGCAAAAAAAACCGGTGGCTGTTCAGTGTGAAGTATTATATAACACGACATTTATGCACTTACCTATAATTTTCAAATAGCTATAGAAAAAAATTTTGCTCAGGAGGAACATTCACTTGTTTGGTAGTTTTTACTCATAACGTAAACGTTGCAACGGTACAACAAACAATATAAAAGATTCATATATGAACGCAAACATAAAAATGAAATAAAAATATCGAGCATTTTTGATTGCTTAATGCTGAATGTCCCAGTTCTTTTTTCAGCTATGTTAACTGTATGCCTGTGCATTGACGTGTCTATTAAAAAGCGTTACGTTGGTACATAATTTATATTTGTAGGTACGTAAGGCGCGTAATAGAACCATGCATTCAGCGGTTATGAAACTCTCAGCTGGCGACCTGCAGACATATGCCCAATCTATGATTGACCTTCTCAGTGACCCGGGTGTGGCATGTTTCACGACAGCCCAAGATGCGGTGAAAGAAATTCAGTCAGTATGTATGACCACCAATTTAAGTTAGATTACTACGTGGTTTTAGCTGCTAACATTTAATCGACACGCATTATTTTGATGTATCTCGATTGGACGAGGTAATAGAATGTACAGCTTTAACTAACCAAATATTTATTATGTGGGTTTCCTCTCCGGACATCACTCGAAATGCTAGCTCGGTCTGTCGGGACCACAAGGTGTACATTATTGTGCAAAGTGGACTGCTTCGAATACAGTTAAATGCATGTTCCTATAGGTCTTACAACATGGTTTCTGTTAACACATGTAACTTTCGGTTTTAAGTTGTTCAAGCCTTAAGAGTAGTAAATAGCTTTTATTGTCGTGTTTAATTTTACCTTTAAATGTTTCCTGGTCATTGCTTACTAGTTACTGTTTATTTTAATTACAAGATAATCAGTGCAGCAGATTTCAAAATAACACTAGAAGACGAGAGAAAGGTTATTGATGAACTAGCAGCAGAAATACGGACACTGGCAGAAGAGATAAGACAAGAAGTGGACGCCGTTGCACAGAAAGGGGACACTGAGAGACAATCTATCAAAGAGAAACTCGATGAAGAAATTAAGAAAGTATGTAATATAAATTTGAGTATAAAAGTGATCCACACTTGCTACACTGTCTAGCAAACCAGACAACATGAAATGAATGTACACTCAACAATTCAATTTTCAATTCTTTATTCTCTCCAGGAAACATTTTCATGTAACAACAGGAGGTACATACATATATAACATGCAACACAATGTTTTACCTTTAATATAACCGTTTTAAATTGGACAGTGTGCAGTTTCACTTCTATCATAAATTTCACTGACATGAAAACAATCAAAATTGATGTAAAATAAGGAATCTACAATTGCCATGATCTAACACATGCGTAAAGAAACACGTCTCCCTGTCATCAAAATGGACAATAACAATAACAGATAAGATGCAATCGGACTCGGCGTAATACGGTAAAAGAGGGAACCAATATTATTTTTTTCCTGAGGCTGCCTCCGACTTCTCAAACCGAACAAACAAATGTTAATGCACTAAACCTCGTCACTGAAACTGACATTTAAATGAAAAGTACAACGCGCGAAAACAGGATTACCGCCTTGACATGGTCAGTTATAAATCCCTAGGTTATTCAGCTATTTTAATGGTCACCAACCTCACCTTCAATTCTATTATATGATAAAATAGCCTAATAGACATAGAGCTTTAACTTAGCCAGTGATCGGAAATAAGACTACCGGTTGATTCATAATAACTGTTACATTATCGAAGTGCGTTCTGCGAACACATTCCTGTAAAGAATTGCTATCCAGTATGGAAGCAAAAAATTGTAAATGTTGTGAAAATTTGAGCATTTGTTATCAAAATACAAATGGTTTATATGCTTAAAATTGCATACCAAACAGAACACTGTATATCATTTTGATATAGATGTATGTGCTGCAAAACAACATATTAACAACTTTAGTTGTTATCGATATTATGAACCACCCTGTATGTATCTCTTTAGCAAGGTACAAGTAGGCAAAGATCAGGAAAAGGCGCAATCAGAAAAAGATTCCCACTCCAAAAACCGAGGTGGGAAAAAACCAAACTAACAATCAGGTACTTATACCATGAAACAATCGTAAGCCGAATGGGCAGCTATTTTCCCAATAGGTGGCCACTCAGTTACGTCAACTTAGCTAAAAATACGAAAACACACACAAGGCGCCAACAGCACAAAAAAATTTTTAAACACCAAGACATAAAACAAAAAGAACCACCACAGAAGTATCGACTTGGAACGATCAGTAACACAAAGTTACTGGCGGGCTTAAAAAGGTACAAGTAGGCAAAGATCAGGAAAAGGCGCAATCAGAAAAAGATTCCCACTCCAAAAACCGAGGTGGGAAAAAACCAAACTAACAATCAGGTACTTATACCATGAAACAATCGTAAGCCGAATGGGCAGCTATTTTCCCAATAGGTGGCCACTCAGTTACCTCAACTTAACTAAAAATATGAAAACACACACAAGGCGCCAACAGCACAAAAAATTTTTTAAACACCAAGACATAAAACAAAAAGAACCACCACAGAAGTATCGACTTGGAACGATCAGTAACACAAAGTTACTGGCGGGCTTAAACCGGTTTTACATGGCCATAACCTCACCCTCAGCTTCTGCAGTGGTTCATAACATTTAGTTAGTTATTCGGTCCTCGTGGTGAATCTCTAACTAGTCAATGAATCATCAAGAACAAACAAATAAATCATGATAAACATCCTGATGAATCAAAAACCAGGACTCACAGACTGAGTAAGCTGCCCGACGATGGAGATCCCTGGGCGCCGAATAACCTACTAACTCCGGAGCAAAAGAAAAACACCAGTTGGACCCCGGTGGGCCAAGCAACAGACAAGAAGCTCCGGCCCCAACCAACTAAAATGAATAGCTTTATGTCGGGGCCATCATAGAGTCTGATGCCCGACCCACCGGCGTGCAATTAAAGAAGGCAGCATAGTTATCAACCGTGATTGGGTTAAAAACTAAGCATGCAGACTGTCGCATAACATTCAAGTTATAACCTATACGTTTGTAACGTGTTATGATTTTTCTGAACTGAAAAGAAAAATCATTAATTCCTTTAAGTTTCTTATATTTGTAAACCAAGTCACCATAAAATTCAGGTTCCGAAAGGCCCTCACTTAAAAGCGTCTTTAACCCAACATTATATTTGGAAATCAATTCATAGTGTCTACGATAAAATTTAGAAAATGTTTTTCGAAGTTTATGATACCGATAGCCCTGTTGGAGAAGTTTTGCCGTTAAACATTTATTTCGAGCGTTGAAGTCTGTAACATGATTGCAGACTCTAGCAAACCTAATAAGTTGCGAAATGTATACACCATAAGAAGCACGACGAGGAACGTCATCATCCAAAAAAGGAAAATTTACTATATCAAAATCAAAGTCATCGCGCTTATCATAAATTTTAGAAGAAACAAATCCATTTGCAAAAGAAAGATGTAGATCTAAAAAGGGGGCTTCAGTATCTGAGATATTGGCTTTGTTCAACTGAAGTTCAGGTGGATAAATTTGATTGACCATACCTTCAGTTGCTTTTGAATAATAAATGTATATGTATCACCCCACATGTATTGTGGTTAAGTGAGCAAGATTAGGCACATAGATTATAAATTTCCACAAAGCCGTCGTTCTGATAGACAAGGTAAAAAGGATTTCCGGCAACTGAAATACCAGCTAATAGATCTACGATATGTTTTCTTGATTTAAGTACCTAAGTGTCATTTTAACATTTTCCCACCCCTAGGTTTGTGGAGTGAGAATTTCTTTCTGATTGCTTGATTTCCTGATCATTGTCTACTTGTACCTTTTTAACATTGTATACCAAGAAAAACACTCCACTATTGTAGATTATTTCGATATAAAATCAAGTGGTGCAAGAACTAAACTAGTTAATATTTTTACAGCTATCGGCCTGTATGGGCCTTTTAAAATGTTGTCATATAAAGGAGAACATGTGACGTTATGGTACGGATTGTTAAACGCGTCGGAAAATGTTCGTCCTATTTCTTTGACAATTGAATGTTCTTTTCCGTTTAAGGTAAGCAATCTGAAAGATATGGTAGAACAGATTGCTGGTAAACAAAGTCAAATGGAAGGCACAGTTGTAACCTTGACAGACCAACTAAAAAATCTTCGAGCCTTTGAAACCAAACTCAACGACATTGAACAACATCAGCAAGAACTTGCAACACAACAAGAAGCGTGTCAGCGGACAGTCAAAGCCCATGATAAAGATCTTGCTAATTTGAAAACCAGATTTGATGACCTTACCAGTACGAGTGATCCGATTCCAACAGACGAAGGTAAAACTAATCAAGTAGTCATCGTCCCAGTGGCCAGGTCACAGTCACAATGGCCTTGTCATCGTCCCAGTGGCCCTTTTACAGTCACAGAGGCCCTGACATCGTCCCAGTGGCCCTGTCACAGTTCAAGCCACACTGTCACTGTCCAGGTAAGAGTCACAGTGGCCTTTCGGCGTCCCGGCGGCCCTGTCACTGTCACAGCTGGTTACGTCACCATCACATTTGGCCAGGCCACCATCCCATTTCGCCACTTCACTGTCCCAGTTTGTCAGGTCATCGTCTCAGTTATCCCATTTGGCTACGTCAACGATCCAGTTTGCCACGTCACCTTCCCATTTGGCCACGTCACCATCCGAGTTAGCCAGACCACCGTCCCAGTGGACCACTTCAGCGTCCGTTTGGCCATGTCAGCGTCCCATTAGCCATGTCATCGTCCCAGAGCTCCACGTCACCATCCCAATTGGGCACGTCACCGTCCCATTTGGCAAGGTCACTTTCCCAGTGGCCATGTTACCGTCTCAGAGGCCCCGTCATCGTCCTAAAGGTAATGTTATCGTCCCAGTTTATCACATCACCATCACAGTTGACCATATCTCCGTCCCATTTGTCATGTCACCGTCCCATTGACCACGTCGCTGTCTCAGAGGACATCTCACCGTCCGAAATTGCAACGTCACAGTCCCATTTGGCCGGGCCACAGTCCTAGTGGCCAGGTCACCGTCCAAGAGGCCACGTCTTCATCCTAGAGGCAATGTTACCATCCCAATTGGCCATGTCACCAGTCCAGTTGGCCACGTCACCGTCCCATTTGGCCAGGTCACCGTTCCTGTGGCCAGGTCACCGTCCCAGTTGACTACTTCACCGTCGAAGTTGACCACGTCACCGTCCCAGATGTCATGTAACCACCCAAGCTGGCTATGTCATCATGCCAGTTTGTCACGTCACCGTCGCATTTGACGAAGTCACCGACCCAGTGTCCAGGTCACCGTCCCAGAGGACACGTTATCGTCCTAAAGGCAATGCCACCGCCCCATTTGGTCATATCACCATCACAGTTGGCAAGGTCACCATCCCATTTCACCAATGCCGTCCCAGTCTGTCACGTCATCGTCTCAGTTGGCCGAGTCACCATCCCAGTTGGCCACGTCATCATCCCAGTTGGACTTGCCACCGTCACAGTGGCCATGCCGCAGTTCCAGTTTGTCACGTCATCGTCCCAATAGCCAAAGCACCGTCCAAGTTGACCACGTCATCGTTCCAAGTGCATGTCACCGTCCCAGTTGAACACGTCACTGTCTCAGATTCCATCTCACCGTCCCAGTTGACCACGTCACCGTCCTTTTGGCCATTTCAGTCCATTTGGCCACGTCAGCGTCCCATTGGCTATTTCAGCGTCCCATTGGCTATTTCAGCGTCCTACTGGCCACGTTACCTTCCCAGAGGTCATATCACCGTCCCAGTTGGGCACGTCACAATCGAAGTTGGCCACGTCACCGTCCCATAGGACATGTCACAGTTCCAGAGGCCATGTCATCGTCCTTAAGTCAATGTTACCATCCCAGTTGGTCATAACACCATCACAGTTGACCACATCACCGTCTCAGAGGTCATCTCATCGTCCCAGTTGGCCTCGTCACCGTTTCGTTTGGTTAGGTCACCGTCTCAGTGGCCATGTCACTGTCCCAGAGACCACGTTATCGTTCTGGTGACAATGTCACCGTCCCAGTTGGTCATATCACCATCACAGTTGGCCAGGTCATCATCCTATTTCGCCACTTTACCGTTCCAGTTTGTCACGTCAACATCCAAGTTGGACATGCCACCGTCACAGTTGCCATGTCACAATTCCAGTTTGTCACGTCATCGACACAGACACTTGGGGTTACTGTTTAGACTTTTCAGAAAGCTTATACTTGTACTTAAAAAAATACAAAACTTTTACTTGTATTTATTTTTCTTCATTTAGCTTTTCTGCATTAGTCCTGACCTTAAAGTTTTCGTTCGCAAAAGTTGTTTATTTTGTGGTTTTTTTTTCTCTACATTCAGGATGGCATATCAGTATTTCGATTGCTTTCTATAGATTCTAGACATGTTTTTCTAATTTTGCAAGGTCACGACTATTGCAGAAATGTTCAAAAAGATAACAAAAATATAATTGTAAGTTTTGAAAGAAAGGTATGAGCTTTTGAAAAAAGCCTATACAGTTACCCCAAGTATCTGTGGTCATCGACCCAGTTGGCCAACGACCAAGAGTGGCTCTGTCGTGATTTATATAGATATTCTGTGTTTTAGTTGTGTCTATCTGTGTGTTCGTTGTTTTTGTGTTTGATTGAGGCAAGCCGGATGACTAACATTTTGAGAAATAGCCTATCATCTAGTTCTTCCTGCGTGTTGTCAGAAAAATATATTATTTTGGTCATGTTTTATGTATTCTATTTCTTACGTTTATTTTATCCCGTTGTAAGTACAAATTGTCATCCAATGTTTAATTTTAATGTTACGCTTACTTCTGAAAATGCAGGTTTCGTTGATATAGTTATTCTCTTTCCTCATAGATAAAAATCGTCTTCGAGAATATCTACAAAATATTTATAAAGACAGTGAATATAGTATAGTAACTTCGCTACCAGAATGGGTAGAAATACACGTGAGAGACATATTCACTCCCGTAATTCTAGTGGGAGACAGAAAAGACGACAAGAAACAAAGGTTGAAGTCATACAAAGAACTTTTCCATGAGAAAGGGGTTGAACTGAAAAATATTATGCTTTTAGGGGAGGCAGGTGCTGGCAAGACCACTCTCTGCCAGCATCTGGTAGACGTCTGGAGTAACCCTTCGTCACGACGTCAATTTGATGACGTTGATATAATAAAACAATTCCAGTTTCTGTTTTACATTTCATGTAGGTTTGCTACAAATAATGAGGATGTTGTCAGTATGATAGAAAAACAGCTGTTTGATGATGAAAATAGAGAATTAAGGGATATTGCATGTAGCGTTCTACGACACAATGCAGAAGGTTGTCTGATCCTGATGGATGGTTTTGATGAGTTGCAGCGCTCAGCTCAGGCTAAAACTGGTAAACACGGTGACATAACTGGTATGCCTAGTTTAAGAAATATCCAAAACTGTACATTAGTAACAAGTAGTAGACCATGGAAATTTTTATCAATACCCAAATACGAACAAGAAAAATTTAGTTGCTTGCAACTAGACGGTATAAAGGATATGGCTGAACTCATCAAAACCATCTTCCAGGAGCTGCAAGTTGAAAACCCAGCAAAATCATGTACCGACTTTTTAAATGCGATAGAGGAGAGAAATTTGTCTGATTTGATGAAATTTCCCATAATGCTATTATTTGCAATAGATGTTTGGGGAGAAGAAGGGTCACTGCCGAAATCAGTTAGTCGTTGCTATATCAATATGATTAAATTAGTTATATCACGATCTGCACTTAAACGCGAGGAAGCAAACGTCGAAAGCAAGTCAAAAAAAGTAGATAAATTGCTGAAAAAATATTCGGAATCCGCGGAATATTTGCCGAACCCTCTTTCAAATTTTGAATGTTTACAGCAAAATGCCGGCTTACTGCTACATTTGGCACAACTTGCTTATGATCTTCTCCTTCAGCCCGATGGACAGACACTCGTATTTCAAATGGATGATTGTAAACAGTATAGCATACACAAATTGGACGGAAGTCTTGAATATTGTTTGGATTTAGGTTTATTGATTAAAATCGAATCAACAGTCAAGGGATTCAAACAGAAAGAAAATTTTCAGTTTTGTCATAAAACATACCAAGAATTTTTTGCCGCGCTGTGGCTTTCAAATATATACACAAACGAGGGTTCACAAGATATGTCACATTTTTATTCTTGCATCAAAAGTGTGACAGACTTAAACAGTCATAATGTCCTTATACAATTTCTGTGTGGGCTATGTCCAGAGGCAGGTTCAGTACTCTGGAAGTATGTTGCTCAGAATGACAAGATTAAAAGTGATCGTTGGAATTTTGTAGACGTTCAGTATCTGATCTTAAAAGCAGTGAAGGAAGCCCAGGACTGCTGTGACCACCAGGGAGTTCAGGTGTATTATGGTATACGTGATGTACATATACATAAATACACGACAGATGAGGATGTCTCTCTGCTGTGTAAAATGATCCTGAACAACAGTTGTTACTTGAAGCGTCTGGAAGTGTGGAACACATGTCTGTCAAGTTCTCAGTATCACAGTCTGTTGAGGTCTGCTTCTTCTGCCATAGAATTAGAGCTACTTCTGTTACAAAATATTTCATGTCAGTCTAATGACAGCAGTGAAGACCTTCCTGTGCTAGACTTGAGCAAGCATTGTAGACTACAGCAGCTGTTTCTTAAAAAGATATCTATCAGTGGTCTAGTGTTACCCAGTCAGGAAGGGTCACGACTCAGTAAACTGTACCTAGACAACCTGGTGCTGCCACATGACCACCTGGTAAACCTATGTTCCTCACTGTCATCAAGGTCAGAAATAGAAAAGATGGGACTTACCAGTCTGTCCTGTAGTCAGCATCAGGATGGTTGTTCACTTCCTGTACTGGACCTACACAACCATTGTAGACTACACTGTCTGTCACTTGATACGATATCTATCAGTGGCCTAGTGTTACCCAGTCATGAAGGGTTACAACTCAGTTTACTGTATCTGCACAACCTGGTGCTGTCACATGACAACCTGGTAAACCTATGTTCCTCACTGTCATTAGGGAAGGAACTACACATGCTGAACCTTGACAGAGTGTCCTGTAGTGAGCACCAGGATAGTTGTTGTCCTGCTGTACTGGACCTACACAAGCACTGTAGACTAAGGCGGCTGACACTTGATAAGATATCTATCAGTGGTCTAGTGTTACCCAGTCAGGAAGGGTCACGACTCAGGAAACTGTACCTGCACAACCTGGTAGGACTGTGTTGTGCAATCTCATCTTTGTCTTCCATAGAGCTACTGCAACTTACCCACGTACGTCTGTCAAGTTCTCAGTATCACAGTCTGTTGAGGTCTGCTTCTTCTGTCATAGAATTAGAGCTACTTTGGTTACACGATATTTCATGTCAGTCTAATGACAGCAGTGAAGACCTTCCTGTGCTAGACTTGAACAACCATTGTAGACTAGATAGGCTGACACTTGATAAGATATCTATCAGTGGTTTAGTGTTACCCAGTCAGGAAGGGTCACAACTCAGTCATCTGGACCTACACAACCTGTTGCTGCCACATGACAACCTGGTAAACATATGTTCCTCACTGTCATCAGGGACAGGAATAAAATACCTGATACTTGTCAGCCTGTCCTGTAGTCAGCACCAGGATGGTTGTTCTCTTCCTGTACTGGACCTACACAAGCACTGTAGGCTAGAGTATCTGAAACTCGGTAAGATATCTATCAGTGGTCTAGTGTTACCCAGTCAGGAAGGGTCACAACTCAGTCATCTGGACCTACACAACCTGTTGCTGCCACATGACAACCTGGTAAACATATGTTCCTCACTGTCATCAGGGACAGGAATAAAATACCTGATACTTGTCAGCCTGTCCTGTAGTAAGCACCAGAATGGTTGTTCTCTTCCTGTACTAGACCTACACAAGCACTGTAGGCTAGAGTATCTGACACTCGGTAAGATATCTATCAGTGGCCTAGTGTTACCCAGTCAGGAAGGGTCACAACTCAGTATACTGTACCTGCACATCCTGGTGCTGTCACATGACAACCTGGTAGGAGTGTGTTGTGCAATCTCATCTTTGTCTTCCATAGAGATACTGCAACTTACCCACGTACGTTGTATTGACCATGGCGGTAGTTGTGATGTTCCCACATTAAATCTTCCTACACAAGAAACAGACAATGCAGATAAGGAACAAATACCAGACATAGATATGTTGTCATTGTCTGGTTTAGACAAGTTGAAGCTTCCTATCTTGCCCTGTAGCGAGCAAAGTGGTGCGTGTAGGTTCATTGTACTGAACTTACAAAAGCATCAAAAACTGAACGTGCTGAAACTTGATTCATCATCTATATCTGGTATACTTTTACCGAGTCACGACCGGATTGATTTCATGGCTATTGACCTTAGTAACCTGGCGTTGTCACATGACAGTCTAGAACAACTACCCAGATTACTATCATCCCTGTCCCCCAATGTTAGACGACATCTAGTCAATCTATCTTGTAGTGATCATGGTGGTAGTTGCGAGCTTCCTTCACTGTATTGGCCAGATACTGAACTGGAAAGTATTACCTTTGAGCTTCCTTCACTGATTCATCCAGATACTGAACTGAAAAATATGGACATTGATGAGATTTTGACATATTTTTCCTCATATGACGACAGCGACTAGGACGATAGTGAATCTGATTAAACAGCATCATGAGAAAACGTGTGTTAAATCACTTGTCTTGTTCTATTATAGTAGAATATTATATAACCAAAGTTGACGACATGGCAGATTAAGATTTCTCATATGACTACAGCGATTCCGATGATAGTGAATCTGATTAAACAGCATCAGGAGAAAACGTGTGTTAAATCAGTTGTCTTGTTCTATTATAGAAGACTATTATATAACCAAAGTTCATGTATGTAACTCGTGTGAATGACTGAGCCTACTGCATTATTTTAGTAGATATAAGATACAGATTTTCCTTGTGCGAGTATCATTTCACTGACTTGAATATTTATGGCTGACTAATATTTTCAGTCCTAACCACAGCCTCAGATTTCCCTCAAAAACAAGAAACCATGAAGTTCATAAAAAATAATTAATTGGCTACTTACCACAGAATGTTGTTCTGTTCTGGTGTTATGTGAATAAGGAAATACCTACTTAGTGACTGCATGTTGTCAAGACCATATGACACAGATAAAGCTGTGCCTTCGGTTTATAATCTTTACCTGGTTCTGTTTGCAAGAAGGCTAATTTTAAAACATGCGTTTCAAAAGATAAATATTGTTTTTAATTTGATAAACATAATAAAATGATGCTACTGTTAAACATAGGACTTATCACAAACAATACACACACAAAAAATACCTTTCTGCCTGTTAATAACTCTGGACTATTGTCATCGCATATGAAAATACTATTGTTCCTGAGTTTTTGTTTAAAGTGATCAAATGTCCCCATTTCCTCTGGTGCAAGAACAGTACACTATTTGTGAATATACAAGCGCCTTTATATGCAAAAAGCGCTCATAAATGTATTAGTCATGAAATGTGAAAACCAACAATGTGGTTTTCGAACAGGTCCAACACAAACTGTGCAGTACACGCACAGAAGATAGCTAGAGGCTGAAAATTTCGGATTTAGAAAGTAGAGGAATTGTAATTTTCGTACAGAGGAAACAAAAGCGCTGATCGGCCTCGGAATTACTGCGAAGCTGATCTGCGCTTTTGGTTTGCATATGCAGATTATTGTCTCTCTCATGAGGCGGCTCGAATTTTATTATGAAAATCATTGATGGCGCTGACATAATCATGCTGAACAATCATTGAATGTAAATGAAACACATTGTTTCATTTGAAATGATACTATCTATACAATAAAATGCCAATCAATTGCAGATTTAAAATGAGCCAGGTATTGAGGCTGTGGTTAAGACTGTATTATCAATGTCAGCAAAAGCACAAAATGTAAGGTAAAACAGTATTCATATACGTTCTACAAAAAAGAATTATATCCCGGTGTTTTAAGTGTATCTCCACTAGCTGAACTGAAAACACTTGATTCGCGCAAAAACACGTTAAACATGTTTCGAAGAACGAGATTTCTTATTTTCTCATTGTAATGTTATGACTGCGGACAGATTAAGGAGGAAAAAAGGTACAAGTAGGCAAACGTCGACGTCTATTGGCATGTGCTGAGTCTGCAATTAATAGCTTTCTCATTTTCTCATTGTAATGTTATGACCGCGTAAAGATTAAAGGGAAAACATCGACGTCTGTTGGTATGCACTGAGTCTGCAACGAATTCTCATTTTGAGGAAACACCGTGGCATAGCGATAGAGCGTCCGAATTCAAATTGACTCCCAATCGAGAGCCCTCGGTTCGAACTTCGTTTGGGTGCCGTGTCGTGTCCTTAGGCAAGACCCATTAAATCCCATAAGTACCTGTTAATGCCAGGGAAACAGTGATACCTTCCCTATCTGACTGAACTATTGTTTAACTTCAATGCAAACAAACAAACAAGAATTCGCATAGGATCCGTTGTTCTGGTGAATAACACTCTATGCATAAGTTAATTGCTTGATTTGTCGGTTCAAAGGCTTGACTTAGCTTATAATGATGATTGTTGCATTAATAACAATGAATTTGCTTATGTCAAAATACTTCTTTTGTAAATATTATGTAGAATACGAGATAAAATTGAGTCATCGCGCGAGAAAAAAACCGGCAATCTGGGTTTCCGACAAGGTATGACACAAAACGTCTGTACAGTCACTCTGTGTAGCGAAAACAAAGACGTTGCAGCTGTGCGGGTACTACACAATTGATCTATGTCTTTGTTTTCGCATATGCAGATTGTTGGTTTTCTGGTGCGGGGCTAAGTGATGTAATTTCTGACTGCAACTAATATTTGAGCCGCCTCATGAGAAAACCAACAATCTGCATATGCAAAAACAGAGGCGCAGATCAGCTGATCAGCGCCTTTGTTTTCGCTACATGGTTAGTACAATTCCTCTACTTTCTAAATACAAAATTTCCAGTCTGTAGCCATCTTCTGTAGCTGCACAGCCCGGTTTGTGTTGGACCTGTTCGGAAACCACATTGTTGGTTTTCCCACGACGCGGCTTATTTATATGAGTCGCATCGTGAGAAATCCTGATTTTTGCCTATGCGAAAATAAAGGCGCAGATCAGCTGCGCAGTAACTGTGAAGCTGGTCAGCGCCTTCGATTTCGCTACTCCTCTTCTTCTTAAAACCGAAATTTCAAGCTTTTAGCCTGCTTCTGTGACTGTACAGGTCGGTTTGTGTGGGAAACCCCGAAGACCGGTTTTCTCGCGTCGCGGCTCTAATGTCATTCCGAACTATTCAACTATTCAATTCATTAGAAAAAAAAAGCTTGATATTTTATTACACTTATTATTTTTATGTAGCCCCAAAAATGGTTCGGTCTTGTGCCAAATTATGTTTCTTAATTCTCCAAAGACGATTAGCGTTTATTACTAAATAAGGGAAATTTCCTCATGATATTTTTACATTAATTTTCCTTAAAAGTTGTACGAAGTTGTACGAAGGGCGTTCAAAACGTTCGCGGAAATTAAAGTACCATCATATTCTTTTTCTTTTTGTAAATCAGCTGAATTCAACTATTAAAGTTATATAGACAAATATGATTTGTATTTATACAGAAAATTTTGCTGCTCTGGCATGGTTGCTATGGAAACCGTACATCACGATTACCGGACCACTTTTGTTCATTTTTGCAAAAAGTCGATGTTTAATGATGATGTTGCATTTGATAGGTAAACGTGCTTTTTCGACCAAACTTTGTATGAGCAAAGTTCAGTATGTTTGCGTTGAGCATATGACGTCATATAAGTGGATGACGTCATTCATTTGGGCGTAAAGCGACCATAATGTTTAGTGGGTATGCCTTAAATGCAAAGGGAGCAACGGTATTCGATAAATTGTGTGTTTGAAACGGACTATAAAAGAAAAAAAAACCACTGCTAAGAGCAGAAAGCGCACATGGCAACAAAGAAATTAAGAAAACGGCTATCAACAAGTAGTATGCATGAAGAAAAGCGTACATGTTGACTCGCGCAATTTAACGTCAAATTACGTCATACTGTCGAAAATGATCGTCGTGATAGAAAAGAGTAGAATTCGTGAAATATACAACATATCAAATTGTAGTTTCGGCACAATTCACTGCATCATACACACAAAACTGACAATCAGACGCCCGTTTGCCAGGTAGATTCCAAAAATGCTTAAGAGCGGCATAAATGCGTATAGCTTGACGTTGCTATGACGTTGGGCCGGTTTTACTGTTCTTACTTTAGAAACGCACGTGATTTAAAGCCTAATTTTCATCCGATTTTATTCAAATTTTGTGTATATGTTAACTATATGTTTATTTACAACATGCACAGAGAACGCAAATCTCCCATGACAATTACAAATTTGGCAGCAATTTTCCTCGAACCTTTTGAACCCCCTCGTATATATGGAGCACGACTTGTGTCCAAAGTAGCCCGGTGGAGAAAATGCACAATCCCATGGGTCGCGGATCCTGAGATCAGCTGTGTGCTCGACTTGGTGTAGCCTGGTAATTGCGTTTTTTATACTGAACAGAAAAAGACACGCAACAATAGGCCACCGAATATTTTCTTTCGAGTTTAAGGGTAAAAGGACCATAATTTCAGGCTTGTTGCTGTCTCGAGGGTGGAGGTGGGGGGGGGGAACTCGAGTTAATTTTGGTACTGACGTGCCGCCCGACACTTTAAAACAAACCCCATTCATATACCTTGTAATCGAAAAAAGGATCATGCCTTCGAAAAAAGTGTTCCATTCATATATTTGATTGTACAAAATTTTGGCCTATACACAATTATATACAAATATTTCGACTTTCTGAGCTGTGTATGTCAGCAAAAAGTGTACTTAAACAAGGATGTCCGAAACATTTGGTCATTCATAGACTAAATATGGAAAAATGGGGCCATTCATATATTTTGACTTGAAAAAGGTAACCCATTCATATATCTGGCGAGGCTGAAAAAGGGGGCTATTCGGGCGGCACATCCCTACTACGTCATATATAGGTAGTTACGCCCCCCCCCCCCCCACGAGGTTGCTGTATGATTTCCATTCATGGGATATTTTTATTTTTTGATCGGGAAAGATTTTGCTCTGCGCATGCGCACACTATTGAACCTTCAAATCATCAAGAAACAATGTCAACTGCTT
Source organism: Rugalucina vietnamica (assembly GCA_964017185.1). NCBI lineage: Eukaryota > Metazoa > Mollusca > Bivalvia > Lucinida > Lucinidae > Rugalucina > Rugalucina vietnamica. Next base: position 54,309,620 of record OZ024879.1, on the reverse strand, counting down.
CTTCTCTAAAATTCATGAAAAAGAAATAAAGTTCTACGACAAAAAAGCTCATAAATAAAACCATCAAAATACCTATATATTTTATTGAAAGGGGGATAATTTAAATCTTGTTCATTTTATTTCTACAACGCGTGAATAATCTGCCGAGTGGTTCATGTTGAATGTGGTTTTATAACGGATTGAAATCGTAACATGTTTTAAATGCTTGCGCATGCGCACTGTGTGTTTTACTACTTTCGGAGTACCTACGGTCGGCATCAAATAACTCCGGAAATACTCATCAAATTGAAAATCGGTTTCTTGCATTCGGAAGTCTGATATCTAATGCACACCCAGAAAATGCAATGATTTCTGATTGTATCATTTAGTGGATTTCTTTTTTGTTCAGTATGTTTCTTGCGGCGCAAACATTCGCGGGCCCCTATTTTCACATACAAATAACTGTTCATCTTTGCTTTAAATACAGACGGGTTTTGTGTATTCTACTCTGCTTTCTGTACCCTCTCACACCAGAATATGTTGGGATTGAGTCCGCGTGTGTTGGTTGTGCACGACACAAGGCCATTATTGTACGGGTTGTTAACCTATTTTTGTACAATGTATATTTTAGTGTGTATATGTTTTGTAAATTATCCTTTTTTTAATTGACATGTACTACAAATACCTTTAAATGTATATGAGCCTTCGCATGAGAAAACCAACAATTTGGATTATCAATCAGGTCCGACACAAACCGGTCTGTACAATCATGATAGACAGGCTGGAAGCTTGAAACTTTGGATGAATGTATAATATAAATGGTACTATCCGTGTTGCAAAAATAAAAGTGCTGATCAGCTGTGCAGTTACTGTACAGCTGATCTGCGTCTCTGTTTTCGCATATGCGAATCGTTGGTTTTCCCATGCGGCGGCTCAATTATATACATGAAGAGAAAACCTGTCTGCTGTCTGGACATTGGTTTCCGCCACAGGGCTTCTTTTCTCCGGAAAAGCATACAGACTGATCCATTATGTCGTGCATAGATTCATTGTATGTCTAGGAATGTTTTAGAATCATAGTATGACTCAGCCTTGGCGTGAGAAATCCAAAATTTGTGTTTCCGACAAGGTCCAACACAAACCGATTTGTACAGTCACAAAGACAGGCTAGAAGCTTGAAATGAAATTTTGGATAAAATAAGAAGTGAGATTTTACTATGCGTGTAATGAAAAAAATGTGCTAATGAGCTGTGCAGAACTGCACAGCTGATCTGCGTCTTTTTTTTCACATATTCAGATTGTTGGTTTTCTTGTGCGGCGGCTCATATTGTTATAGTATTTCATGTTTAAGATGCTTTTTGTGAATGTTCCTTTGTTGTATATACGAGTACGTATGTTTCAGGTTCCATTCCAGCAATGTATAATACTGTATTGATTGGTTGATGGTTTCTGCTGTTTTGAATAAAAGTTGTTCTTTACCAGACAGAATTACGACCTGTTGATATCTATGCAATGTTTTTCATTTTTTCTTTTGAACTTAAAACTAATTAGCTATATAGTCCGGCACGAATATGGCATATTTTGATGGACCTGGAAGTCAGATATAAAGTTGTTTTTTTTTTCTTGATGGATTCTCGAAGAAACGACATTGCCATTCAAGATTCTTGATGATGACAGCCTGTCATCATTGAGCAATTTGAGAAATTAAAGATGGCGTCCAAGATGTCTAAAATGAAGAAAATGCATACGGTCTACTACACAATTTGTCCATAAAATAAAAACAAAAATGCTATGTTGCCTCACAACTTTATCAGACTCAACTGTCTTTTATCAGTACTTCCTGGTTTTTAAGCCAAAGATGGCATCCAAGATTGGCATCCAAGATGGCTGCCAAAATAAGATTTTTTAAAAATGTTCATCATATATTTATACGGTATACATATTGGAGCTTCTTCTGGATTAGACATTGACATTATAGAATCAAAATGACGAACTCTTGACATCATTGTGCATTGTCATAAATTTAAGATGGCTTCCAAAATATTTACCAAATACAGCTTTTTACTTATAGAGATTATAATACTGATCTAAAAGTGAATGTTTGTTTGAATGTTTATCTGCATCAAATTTTGAAGGGCAGTTAAAAGAGTGGTAAACCTTTTATATTTTGGAAGCTGTATAATTAACATATTTAAGACGGCATCCAAAATGGCCACCAAAACACAATTTATTATTGGTGTAAAATAGACACAAACATATCACGTGGTTCATCTAAACAAATGTATATATTTTAAGAAAAACGAATTATCTTTGAAGGTATAAAATATGCAAGTTTTACACAATGCAATGCTATAAATTTATTAATGTGATTTCAGTTTATTTTTACACATTATCTGATTATGAATAGGATCAAGTCACAATGAAAAAAAAAATGATAAAAATATCATTAACATTCATTCATAGATTCATCAGCAGCATGACCAAATTACCAAATTGGCATAAGATCAGTATAAATGAAGCTATTTTCGCTTGAGTTGAATACCAATACAAAAGATGCATTTCCTCCGCACAAATAAGGGCTAAAAACTTTCTTTCGTATTTTTCGTATACACAGTGAAGATTTTTGTACAGTTCTTTTTCATATTTATAAGTCGTATCGAGAATGACTTCTTTTATACCCCAGATTGACTATTTTTGAAAGTATATTGATTCATGTAGCTTAAAATCAAATGGACAGGGTTCAGATCTAGACGATACATCCTGTCAAAAATCAACAGCATTGATGACACAAACGCTGCTGTTAATGAAATGGATGAAATAATTACAACACACAGTGAAGTTTATGTGTACCAGGGATAATGGTGCTTCTATATATGCATTATTAGTGTTACAGGAAGCGCACTTAAATGGGAAAATCTATGTCAATTTTGTCGAACTCTAGGGAGCATACAATATAGATTAATGTCCCGTAGAATTTCAAAAGGAACAGAGCATGACAATCAGACCAAATGTACCAGGTCAAAGTACATGTTTTAAAAGTATATCAATGGCAATTAACATGAATGGTTACACAATCCAAGTGTAAGCCTCGATATTTATAATTTCAAAGTCAACTGCGGAACAAGAAATAATACATCAAGGATTCCAAGTCTAAGCGCATGCTTTAGAGTATTTCAAAGTAATTTAACATTAATTTGCTCAGAGTCAGAGGAGCATGAAATATATATGTCAAGGACACAAGCTGAAAGCGTGAGCTTGAAAAATACATGAATATGAATGAAAAATACCAATAAAAAGCAAAGTTTCGCAATTGCAGCTAAGTAACTGATGAACACACTTTAATGCTAGACTAAATATTGCTTGACAAAACATTGTTGAAGTAAATGGAACATGCATTACCTGGTCAGTACGCATACTTGAAAATATACATGTATCTAGACTAAGAAAGGTGTGTTCGAAAAAAAAATAGCTATTATATCACCCCGTGATATAAGCAGATATATTGAAACAACAAGTATGCAGCTAACTTAGGACAATCTAAAAAAACATTTGTCTCACAAATTTTTTATGTGATATATTTCCTACAATTCTAAGCTTGCTTTGTAATCACAGCGCTATGCCTCTCACTTTCACTCCGGAAATTTAATTGTTTTCAGAAGGCGGTATGGTGGTCATCAAGAGGTACAATTAAACGGCGAGGAGTTTATTTTGGTGTAATTTCTCAGCCACCAAAATGACTCTGGCAATATATTTGCAGATCTGATTTTAAAACATGTTGGAAAATGGGCATGTTTGACATTTTCAATTATAGAGGTCAAAGTATGGAAAGTTACAAGTAGGCAAAGATCAGGAAAAGGCGCAATCAGAAAAAGATTCCCACTCCAAAAACCGAGGTGGGAAAAAACCAAACCAACAATCAGGTACTTATACCATGAAACATATCGTAAGCCGAATGAGCAGCTATTTTCCCAATAGGTGGCGACTCAGTTACCTTTACTTAACTAAAAATATGAAAACATACATAAGGCGCCAACAGCACAAAAAAAAATTTCAAACACCAAGACATAAAACGAAAAGAATTACCACAGAAGTATCGACTTGGAACGATCAGTAACACAAAGTTACTTGCTTGCGACAGTAGCCCATTCTTATTGAGCATGAGAGTGAATTAAATCAGGTGTTTTGTTTAACATTCTTTTATAATTATTATGTCGACATTATGGTTCACTTTATTTGGCATGTAATGACAGAAAGGCTTTTTTCACATCCTCTGACCAAAGTCGGTATACACTTTGTGTGCGACGCCTTATCCTATCTCCTGGATAATATTTATATTAGATTTGGGACCAAGTTATACAGACAAATTGTTGGAATTGCTGATTTATTTTTATACTGCTACGAAAGAGATTTCATGGATTCTCTTAACCATGATAATCAAGCTGATGTTATCGAGGCTTTTCATTCCATTTCTAGGTATCTCGATGACCTTTTGAACATTGACGACCCTTATTTTGAAGGTATGGTCAATCAAATTTATCCATCTGAACTACAGCTGAACAAAGCCAATATCTCGGATACCGAAGCCCCCTTTTTAGGTCTACATCTTTCTGTTGCAAATGGATTTGTTTCTTCTAAAATTTATGATAAACACGATGACTTTGATGGTAACGTTCCTCGTCGTGCTTCTTATGGTGTATATATTTCGCAACGTATTAGGTTTGCTAGAGTCATGTTACAGACTTCAGCGCTCGAAATAAATCTTTAACGGCCAAATTTCACCAACAGGGCTATCGGTATCATAAACTTCGAAAAACCTTTTCTAAATTTTATCGTAGACACTATGAATTGATTTCCAAATATAATGTTGGGTTAAAGACGCTTGTAAGTGAGGGCCTTTCGGAACCAGAATTTAATGGTGACTTGGTTTACAAATTTAAAAAACTTATAGGAAGTAAAGATTTTTTTCTTTTCAGTTTAGAAAAATCATAACACGTTACAGACGTATAGGTTATAACTTGAATGTTATGCAACAGTCTGCATGCTTAGTTTTTAACCCAATCACGGTTGATAACTATGCTGCCTTCTTTAATTGCACGCCGGTGGGTCGGGCGTCAGACACTATGATGACCCCGACTTAAAGCTATTCATTTTAGTTGGTTGGGGCCGGAGCTTCTTGTCTGTTGCTTGGCCCACTGGGGTCCAACTGATGTTTTTCTTTAGCTCTGGAGTTAGTAAGTTATTTGTTGCCCAGGGATCTCCATCGTCGGACAGCTTACTGAATCTGTGAGTCCTAGTTTTTGATTCATCAGGATGTTAATCATGATTTATTTGTTTGTTCTTGATGATTCATTTACTAGTTAGAGATTCACCACGAGGACCGATGAACTAATTAAATGTTATGAACCAGTGCAGAAGCTGAGGGTGAGGTTACGGCCGTGTAAAATCGATTTAAACCCGCCAGTAACTTTGCCAAGTCGATACTTCTGTGGTGGTTCTTTTTGTTTTATGTCTTGATGTTTAAAATATTTTTGTGCTGTTGGCGCCTTATGTATGTTTACATATTTTTAGTTAAGTTAAGGTAACTGAGTGGCCACCTATTGGGAAAATAGCTGCTCATTCGACTAACGAATATATATATGGTATAAGTACCTGATTGTTAGTTTGGTTTTTTCCCACCTTGGTTTTTGGAGTGGGAGTCTTTTTCGGATTGCGCCTTTTCCTGATCTTTGCCTACTTGTACTTTTTATGTCTATTACAGTTCTTTCTTTCAACGATACCAGGAATTGCCAGGTGTTTTATAATTTCAAAACAGCAAAAACTTGCATGAGTGTCATCCACAACACTTGAAACTTATTTTGGATTTTCATGACGTAATGTGAATAAGTGAAGTAGGACATTATGGGTCTGCAAAAATATTATAAGTGAGTTTATGTCAATCCTTTCATTTGAAACACAGTTATACATTTTTGCATATCTTGTCTGCTTTTTTGATTTATCAACTAGTTTGTGGATACGAATGCTTCAATCATTAAATTCAACATCCTATGTAAGCTCACAACCTATCAAATTTATAACCTGCCGCTTGTTCACAGTAACAGTAAACCACATAAAATTGAATATTTACAAGACATACTATGTTAGCGCCATTTATACAGAATCTTTAATGGCAATGTATACCCTACAATAATCTGTAAACAAAGAAAAACACTTAATACCTTAATGAATTCCAGGTCAAATTGATTTTATGCCGGACTGAATATTTTACTCCAATGCATACAGTGACTTTTTGTATCAATACATTTTATACATTTTTTTCTATTTGCTTGACATTCAAAAGATTTTAGTCATACCTTGGCGTGTTGTATTAAGGGACCATATTTTTATATAAATTCTTCTTATCATTCATGATCATTTTATTCTGAATTGTTTACTGGTGACACGCCAAATGACATTATTTCACCAGGGGGTTCAGATGGGGAAGAAATTAGTCCCTTGAACGCACGAGTGATGCGAACTTGGACACACAGTCATCAGACATTTCAGCAGAGGAGATAAGTGAATCAGGGAGGTCATTCCAGTCCCTGATAGTCTGTGGAAAGAAACTACTTTTGTACGCTTCTTTGCTAGCTGAAGGTATCTGAAAAGCCAAAGAGTGTTGATTTCTACAACGCCTATTCTTTGGGATAAGGTCATCTGTGGGTATTCTGGCTTAAGCCTTTAGACCTCCCTAGGATTAGCCTTAACATCTCCTACCAAGTTGTTCATGCTGCTTCCTGATATCAGCTTTGATCTTTTTTCCGTAAAGATTCAAATTTATTCATGGGAAAGTAAAGAACATATATAGTTCCAGAGCCCCTTTTGGCTTTTTCAATCGTATTCCATAGCTACGCAGTCAAAACATGAATGCCCAAAACCTGCATCACAAAATTAAACTACGCACAGTTTTTCTGTTAACGCGTAGATTTATTATTGATCACAACTGTTTCTATTGTATTTCCATGGGATAATACAAATATTTTTGATGGTCAATCGTTGTCTGGAAACTAGTCTGCGTTTAAAAAGGATTCTTGAAGTTATATCCACCTTTGTACATGTATAAACGTGTAGAAATCATTAAGATACAATTTGAGGGGCATTGGAATTCAAACAATGTTGCATTTAATAATGCCTGCTCTAAAATCACCCATTCATCTGTAACAGGTTTTATCCAAACACCAAGGTGTGTGTATATATATAAAATGTGTATAGCTCATCTTAGCCGAAGGCTCACACGGTGAGCTTATTGGATGGCTATGATCCGGCGTCCGTCCGTCGTCCATCCATCAATCACCATTTCAAAGTTCTTCTTCTCTGAAACAGCTTGGGTAATCAAGTTGAAATTTTAAGTGGAATTACCGTGGGTAGTGCATTGAAATTTGTTCGCGATATTATGCTCACGTAACCAAGATGGCGGCCACGCCGATATATAGTAAAAACCAAAAATCTTCTTTTCCAGAACCGGTGGGCTGATTTCCACGAAACTTGACATGTAGCATCGAGGACAACAGCCCATCATAATTTGATTAAATGATGACCCTGGGATGACCTTGACCTATTTTACGACAAGGTCAATTTTGGAAACATAGGCTTGTACATGGGAAAAGATGAAAACAATGGATATTTTGGAAATTGTTGCAGCCTGAGACTTAAAAAAACTAGTTGCAGATAACAAATTGGGTCAATATAGGTGTGTAAATTAAGGTCAAGATCATTTCTTGACCTTGAGCCAAGGTCATTGAAATAAAGAAAAATAAGTCAAAATTTCATAGATTTTCTTCTCTGAAACCCTTTGACCAATCAAGTTGAATTTTTTTGTGGAGCCTCCTTGTTTAGTTGCATTGACATTTTATTCTCGATATCTTGGCCACATTACCAAGATGGCCGCTACGCCCATAATTGGTAAAAACCGGTAGACCGATTTCCGTGAAACTTGGTATGTACCATTGGGGACTTCAGCCAATTATATTTTGTTCAAATGATGTCTGGGATGACCTTGACCTTTTTAAGACAAGATCAATTTCGGAAACATAGATTTTTATATGGGAAAAGGCGAAAACAATGGATATTTTGAAAATGTTGCAGCGTTAGACTTGACAATTGCTAGATGCAGAAATTAATGTATATAATTAATTCATGACCTTGACTCAAGACCATTGAAATATCAAAATTAAGTCACAATTTATGCGGAGTCTCCTTGGATAGTGGCATAATAATTTTGTTCGCGATATCTTGGTCACATGACCAACATGGCCGTCATGCTCATATATGGTAAATGCCCTTCAAAGGTTTTCTTCTCCAGAACCAGTGGGCTGATTTCAACGAAACTTGGTATGCAGCACCGGGGACTCCAGCTTATTACAGTTTGCTCAACTGATGACCATGGGAAGCCCTTGACCTATTTTACAGAAAGGTTAATTTTGTAAATTAGGCTTTTACATGGGAAACACAGAAAACAATGGATATTTTAGAAACTATTGCAGCCTTAGGCTTGAAAGTTTCAAGATGCAGACAACTAATGGAGTCACTGAAGGTATGTAATCAATTAAGGTCAATGTCATTTTAATCTTGGCCCAAGGTGATTGAGATATCAAAATAAAGATTATGGTTTTCTCAGATATCATTGGGTCTATGAAACTGATATTTTATGTGGAACCTCCATGCTTATGTGGAACAAAATGGTTTACCCGAAATCTGTGTTGAATTCTCAACATTGCTCCCATGCTCACAAATGCTCAAAAATCATCTCCAGAACCGGTGGGCCAAATATCACGAGACTAGGTTATCATATCTGGGACTTCAGCCTATCGTAATTTGTTAAAATGATGGCCCTAGGACGACCTTGACCAATTTTATGGCAAAGTCAATTTTGGAAACATAGGCCGGTACATGGGAAAAGTGAAAAGAATGGATATTTTGTAAATAACTGTAATTCTCTTTGGCTCCATGTTGCCAAATCTATAGGGTCACTGACGAGACTTTAATAGTCGAAACCGCGGTATGACCCATCTCCCTTTCTCATTAATATGCTCACTGATCTTAAAGGATCTCAATTCTATTTTATTTGGAAGCTATTACAGCCTGAGACCTGAATGTTGGCAGAAGCAGACACTTACTGAAGGTATGCAATTGATTAAGGTCAACGTCACTTTTTGATCTGTACCCAAGGTCATTAAAATATCGAAAATGAATACTTGTTTTCTTAGTTACCTCGCAGTTTAGGAATATGAAATTTTATTAGAGGCATTTATGCATAGGAATAATGCAATTTTGTTCATGAAGTAGGGGTTGCTCACCATAGTTACCATGCTCAAAAATGGTCAAAGATCTTCTTCTCCAGAACCGGTAGGCCGATATGCCTTAAATTTGTATGTAGCATCAAGGACTTTAGCCTATCAAAGGTTGTTTAAATGATGACCAAAGGATGACCTTGACCTAGCTCGGGCGTCTGACTCTATGATGGCCCCGACTTAAAGCTATTCATTTTAGTTGGTTGGGGCCGGAGCTTCTTGTCTGTTGCTTGGCCCACCGGGGTCCAACTGGTGTTTTTCTTTTGCTCCGGAGTTAGCAGGTTATTCGGCGCCCAGGGATCTCCATCGTCGGGCAGCTTACTCAATATGTGAGTCCTAGGTTTTGATTCATCAGGATGTTTATCTTGATTTACATGTTTGTTCTTGATGATGCATTGACTAGTTAGAGATTCACCACGAGGACCGAAGAACTAACTAAATGTTATGAACCACTGCAGCTGATGGTGAGGTTAGGCGCCTGTAAAACCGGTTTAAGCCCGCCAGTAACTTTGTGTTACTGATCGTTCCAAGGCGATACTTCTGTGGTAGTTCTTTTTGTTTTATGTCTTGGTGTTTATTTTTTTTTGTGTGCTGTTGGCGCCTTATGTGTGTTTTCATAGTTTTAGTTAAGTTAAGGTAACTGATTGGCCACCTATTGGGAAAATAGCTGCTCATTCGGCTTACGATATGTTTCATGGTATAAGTACCTGATTGTTAGTTTGGTTTTTTCCCACCTCGGTTTTTGGAGTGGGAATCTTTTTCTGATTGCGCCTTTGTCTGATATTTGCCTACTTGTACCTTCTTATGGCAATGTCAATTTTTGCAAGTGATTTTTACATACAAAAGTGAAAACAATTGAGTTTTGGAAACTATTGCAGCCTGAGACCTGAAACTTTGCAGATTCAGACAACTTACGGTGTCAATAAGGGTATTGGAGTATTCAATGTCATTTCATTATGACTAATTGCTCCTAGATCCGGTTTCGGGTGAGCGTTCTCAGAACGGTCCTCTGGTTATTATATGTTTAGAATCATTAATATTAATTGTGCACATTAAAATTATTGCCAATGTACTATACAGGATTTTTTTTCAGCTGTAAAAGTTGAAAATTGCATTCGAAAGAAAGACATTAATATGAATATTTCTCATTAATATTAAATATTTAATATTTCATTTAATATTTCAGCTCAAAATATAGATTAAGAATACACATTAGAACCACTGCGCCGAGGTGATCCTAACGAGTACCCACAATCTGTTTTGATCAAAAATAAGAAAATATGTATATCCCTGTATACCCATTTTACTATATAAAAGTGGGATTCAAGGGGTACAAGTAGGCAAAGATTACATTTCACGGATAGGTTATCCTGATGCTTTGTTTATAATTATGTGTCTAGTAGTGGCTTTGCATAACAGTACATTAAGCTGAGAATTATTGCAACACAATTCAAAGCTGTATTATATTATGCAAAACTGCATTTTGTTAAATATCACGATTTTCGCACTTTTTCCACTTTTCGAGCATTTGAAATATTTTGTTTCATTGTAAGAGATCATGCAATCAACAACTACGTTTAAACTGACTTGTACTGTATCATGCAAAGCTGCATGTTATTATTTTGTACTTTTCAATTGATCAAGTATTTGAAATATATTGTTTTATATATATATTTATATCGCTTTAAATAGACCATGCAATAAACAAAGACATTTTATTTGACTTGATCAATTATTCATTGCCATGTTGTTGTTGTTCTAGTAGAGCACCACCCCTGATGAGGCGTAGATTAGGCGGCTTAATCCAATACAATAACTATAAACTAGTAAAGTTCTAAAACTTCACTTTGTACATAAATACACAGCTCAAACTCCTGGTGTCTTAAAATAAGGGAGCATTTAATATATTGTGTTTTCACTTTCAATTATATATTTTCAACAAACAGGTTCTAAGCCAACTGATCTTGGCCCAGAATTACAATCTTCCCTAAAACTTAAGAAAGACCTTAGTTAAGGTGGCAAATTTCAGCATCTAAAGCAGGCTGAACTCATTCTTGCTGGTATTATTATGTAAATGACATTTTGTTTTACACATTTGCATATTTTCGTAACAGCAGATATTGATTATTACGGTAAAATATCGAGTCAAAATTTGTCCCCTAAACTAAGAAGAGCCTTAACTTTTAGGAAGCATTGTAATTTCGGGTCCTGTTTCTTAACTATGTACAATATAATGTCAGTGGTCGTTTGATTCTCTTACATTTGGACTTATGTGATTTATAACAGGGTGGAATAACACCCCACAAGACAATTTTACATTTATACAAATGACTTTTTTTATTTGCAATAAGATTCACATCCGATTGGCAAAATTTGATTACACAAAGGCAGTCAATAAATCCAAATAAAAAATGCCTGGAACGCTAACACATCGCGCCTAGTATAGCAGTAGTTAAAAAACCTTGTTATATACAGCAACAATTGCTATGGGCGAATAAGCGCGACTTTACTTTGCGCCGTTTAGACGCCAGTTTGATTCAATTATGACGTCAGCTAACTCATAAGTCACGTTACCTTGACGTTAGACGACGTGTAACGTCATTTCAACGCATTAAAAACGTAACAAACATATGTAAACATTTGCGGTACAGTCAAACATTTGGCGGTATTTCTATAGCCCAATGGTGGAAAAGTTAAAGAATTTTAAGGTTTAGAAAAAGAAGCTGCGTAGGAAAGCGCGCTCGACTGCTTCTGACTTCTGTCAAACATAAGGCCAAACATGACCAGTAACAAAGCATTATGATGGCCCCGACTTAAAGCTATTCATTTTAGTTGGTTGGGGCCGGAGCTTCTTGTCTGTTGCTTGGCCCACCGGGGTCCAACTGATGTTTTTCTTTAGCTCCGGAGTTAGTAAGTTATTTGGCGCCCAGAGATCTCCATCGTCGGGCAGCTTACTGAATCTGTGAGTCCTGGTTTTTGATTCATCAGGATGTTTATCATGATTTATTTGTTTGTTCTTGATGATTCATTTACTAGTTCAGAGATTCACCACGAGGAACGAAGAACTAACTAAATGTTATGAACCACTGCAGAAGCTGAGGGTGAGGTTACGGCCGTGTAAAATCGATTTAAGCCCGCCAGTAACTTTGTGTTACTAATCGTTCCAAGTCGATACTTCTGTGGTGGTTCTTTTTGTTTCATGTCTTGGTGTTTAATATTTTTGTGCTGTTGGCGCCTTATGTATGTTTTCATATTTTTAGTTAAGTTAGGGTAACTGAGTGGCCACCTATTGGGAAAATAGCTGCTTATTCGGCTTACGATATGTTTTCATGGTATAAGTACCTGATTGTTAGTTTGTTTTTTTCCCACCTCGGGTTTTTGGAGTGGGAATCTTTTGCTGATTGCGCCATTTCCTGATCTTTGCCTACTTATACCTTTCTGTGGTGGTTCTTTTTGTTTTATGTCTTGGTGTTTAAAATATTTTTGTGCTGTTGGCGCCTTATGTATGTTTGCATATTTTTAGTTAAGTTAAGGTAACTGAGTGACCACCTATTGGGAAAATAGCTGCTTATTCGGCTTACGAAATGTTTTCATGGTATAAAGTACCTGATTGTTAGTTTGTTTTTTTTCCCACCTTGGTTTTTGGAGTGGGAGTCTTTTTCTGATTGCGCCTTTTCCTGATCTTTGCCTACTTGTACTTTTTTATGCTCATACAACTTTTTGCCTTGGTGCTATAAGGCAAAATCACTGAACCATGGCAGTTAACTATAACTACGCACTGTTTTAAGGTCTCACTCATATTGTGAAAGAATTATGTTCTTATACCAGCTGGGTGTCGTGATACAAGGCAAAATCAATGAACCGTGAAATAAGGTCAAACTGACCTGTAAATGCTTTTGAGTCAAAGGTCTAGTCATATTTATGAAATATAATCATATACCGATTGAGTGTTGAGATAAATCACTTAACCATGAAATTAGGTCATAGTGGCCTGTAAGTATGTTTTGGTTAAAGGTCGGGTCAGATTCATTCGTAATCTGAAAGAAGTATGAAACATACCAACTGAGTGTTGAGATAAAAAGCAAAATCTCTTTACCATAAAATAAGGTCGCAATAGCCTATGAATACTTTAGGGTCAAAGGTCATGACATACGCAAACATATCGTGAAAGAAGTATGTTCACATACCAACTGAGTGCCGAGATATAAGGCAAAAATCACTTAGCCGTGATATTAGGTCATACTCATTTAAAATCTGAAAGAAGTATGAAATATACCAGCTGCTTGTCAAAATATAAGGCAAAATCACTGAAACATGAAATTAGGTCACAGTGACCTAGGACTACTTTAGGACCGAAGTTCTTGTCATACACAAACATACTGAGAATTAAATATGTTCACATACCAGCTGAGTGCCGAGATATAAGGCAAAATCACTGAAACTTGAAATTAGGTCACAATGACCTAGGACTAATTTCGGGTCTTCTCACATGAAAACATATCATGAAACATATCATGAAAGAAAACCGAGGTGGGAAAACCGAGATGGAAAAACCGAGGTGGGAAAAATCCAATTAGGTACTTATACTTATAAAAGATATCGTTAGAGGAATGAGCAGCTTTTCCCAATAGGCGATCACTCAGTTACCCAAATTTAACTAAACCTATGAAAACGCACACAAGGTTCAAACAACATACAATTCGACTCCAAAACAAACATCAAATAGAAACAAAACAGAAGTATCGCCCTGGAACGATCAGTAATATAAAAATACTGGGGGGGGTGTAAACCATTATTAGTCTGCACCCAAACAATGTTGTCATCTGATAATAAATCTCAAGTTAATCCTGATAATGTCGAGATGAACATGTGAGTTATAATGTTATCATGATATGAAACAGATGTCTCGAAAAGCGTACATGCAGTTATAACTAAGCCACAAGGGGCATAGTGTATCGTTGCAGTCATTCGGATTAGCATATAAACCCGTTCCCGTCTCAATATGACTTTTTATTATGAGTGGGACAGTAAACAAGACATCAAGCCACGGATGAAGCAAATCAGTTGTTTCACTGAAGAACCGAAATCGGGCTATGACCCATCCCCTTTCTCATTTATACGTTCACTGCTCTAAAAGGATCTCAGTTTCATTTCAGTTGATGTAATTTGCGTAAAACTGAACAGCACCATATGGGTTTGGTGATTTCACTAGACAGCATAGTCCTGTCGGTAATTTGCGAGACCTTATAAAAACGGAAGTGGAGCGAGGTAATGATATGAAACAGAGTGTGGAGTTGCTACCTGAGATGTATAATTAGATAGGTTAAATGCCATTTTATCGATTTAAGAAACCATCAAAAACATTGTTTTTCCAAAAGGAAATAACACAATGTTTTAACTGAAACACGTGGTTATTAATTATCGATTTGGCGATTTTTATATTTTATTTCCTGCCACGTTAGTAGAACTCGTTTGTTTTTATTTTTGACTTTGATCAAAATTACTTTATGTTAACATTAACTTCCTTTATTAGCCACTGTTTTTTAACTGGGATATAGAAAGAAAGACTAGAAGGGCGTGTTGCTGATACAGCTTCTTTTCACAAAGATTACGTATTTAATATGGCCGATTGTAACGTAGTTTATATGGCGTTTCATGTCAGATTTAATATTGCTTTTGATTTGTTTTCAGTTGTCGGTTTTTACAATGGTCAATGATTTAAAAATGAATAAATAAATAAATGATCAACGGATGTCTAAGCAGCACAATTTTGCATACTTAGCAATTAAGAAGTAAGCAACCGTCTCGTTTACCTCAGTTAGTTTAATATATGTCTATGTACATGACGATAAAACCTGAATCTTGATAACGGAATATAGCTCTAACATCACAAACTGTTGACGTTCGAATGCAAGACAGACATAATAGTGAACAATATTTAAGAGAAAATGAAACACGATTTTACTGGACGTCAACGTTTTCCGCTTTAAGTTACGGCTGTGGTTAATCTCCGTTTTACTTTTCCATATCGGGGTACTTTAGGGAGCAAATATGTAAGTTGTATGAAGGGGGAGTGGGCTGGAAAACTGATGCAGGCATCTGACGATTCCTGGTTCCTCTACTCTTATTTCACTGAAAATTAATATAAAACTGGTTTCCTTTAAGAACAATTAAAAAAGTTTGCATAGAGAATGGGTTATTGCGTGGTTTCAGCAACTTAATCGCCACTAGTGGCCCTTTAATTCCGACAGCATGGAGCCAACAAAATTCAAATGTTACTGCATGTTTGCTAATTTCAATTGAACAGTCAAATCGTGGACGTGTTAATCCAATAAGAAACATGCGAACAACCGAACAAAGAGGACATAGGTGATGTCCAGTCGATAAAACTCAGATTATCCTGAACAAAATTAAATATTGATATGGAACGGTGTAATACTCCACACACTTCAACTGTGCTTCATTTTGTTGACACTATGTTTTATATGTACCTGTAAATTTTGTTATGAACAATTGGGTGATTATGAAATCATAACATGAGATATAAGTTTTAGAAGCCTACTAGTCGCAATGGCTAAGTCACTTGGCTTATAAAATAAGGTCGGGGTATCGTTGCAGTCATTTGGATAATGATTTAAACTCGAGTCCGCGTTTCAATATGAACTTACCTATCGAGTGGGACAACACAAACAAAATCAAGCAACTAATCAAGCAACCAATCAAACAAATCTCAGTTCATTATTATATCAATTTAAGACACCAACAAATGTCAATGCTATTCCAAAGGGAAACAACACAATTACATTACGTCTAATACTTGGTTATTGAATTATTTTTCATTAATATTTAGAAAGCAATATTTACTTCCCGCTACATATATACAACTCGTTATGTTTGATTATTTACCTTGACTAAAGGACTTTATGAAAAAAGTTTGTGAATGATTCACCTGAGTTTACACATTGATAAAATCAACAAAAATAATAATGCATTCCTTCTCATTCCAACTTTGTCTCATTGCACTGCATTTATCGACATTGGCTTACATTTTCATAGCCAGTGGAAGCGAAATAGATTAAAATGGATCTTAATTAGGCAGCCATCTTAAAAATTTCCAAAGCATAAAACTCACTTCTCGCAATAAATAGACGCTATATAACTGGTTTGCTATAGGCAGGCTGTAAACGCAGGAGCTTTAAAAAGGTACAAGTAGGCAAAGATCAGGAAAAGGCGCAATCAGAAAAAGATTCCCACTCCAAAGACCGAGGTGGCAAAAAACCAAACTAACAATCAGGTACTTATACCATGAAACATATCGTAAGCCGAATGAGCAGCTATTTTCCCAATAGGTGGCCACTCAGTTACCTTAACTTAACTAAAAATATGAAAACATACATAAGGCGCCAACAGCACAAAAATATTTTATACACCAAGACATAAAACAAAAAGAACCACCACAGAAGTATCGACTTGGAACGATCAGTAACTCAAAGTTACTGGCGGGCTTAAACCGGTTTTACATGGCCATAACCTCACCCTCAGCTTCTGCAGTGGTTCATAACATTTAGTTAGCTATTCGGTCCTCGTGGTGAATCTCTAACTAGTCAAAACATCTTCCCTTCATTCAACAGTGTTCTTTTGGGAAAAAATATCACCCCCTGGACTAATAGAGGGACATATCGATTTTGAACTTGGGCTCGGAACATTAGAAATTCAAACGTCAAATTTCAACGCACAACACTTACCGTACAATGATCTGTTAAAAAAAGGCGATACTTCTGTGCTGTGGTGGTTCTTTTTGTTTTATGCCTTCGTGTTTAAAATGTTTTGTGTTGTTTGCGCCTTATGTATGTTTTCATATTTTTTGTTAAATTTAGGTAACTGAGTGGCCACCTATTGGGAAAATAGCTGCTCATTCAACTTACGATATGTTGTCATGGTATAAGTACCTGATTGTTAATTTAGTTTTTCCCACCTCGGTTTTTGGAGTGGGAATCTTTTTCTGATTGTGACATTTTCTGATTGTGACATTTTTCTGATTGTGACATTTTTCCCACCTCGGTTTTTGGAGTGGGAATCTTTTTCTGATTGCGCCTTTTCCTGATCTTTGCCTACTTGTACCTTTTTCTGATCGTTGCCTACTTGAAACGCGAAAAAAAGATTAAAAACGGTACAAGGAAGCAACGATCAGAAAAAGACGCAATCAGAAAAAAAAAGATTCCAACTCAAAAATCGAGGTGGGAAAAATAAATTTACAATCAGGTACGTATACCATGAAAACATATCATAAGCCGAATGAGCAGCTATTTTCCCAATAGATGGCCACTAAATTTCCTAAACTTACAGTAACTAAAATATGATAACATACATAAGGCGCCAACAACACAAAACAATTAAAACACCAAGACATAAAACAATAAGAACCACCACAGAAGTATCGCCTTGGACCGATCAGTTATATATACTTAAAACCATTAAAAACGCAACTGATATACGGGTTATTTCTACCTTTCAGGGACACCTTGTGCGCTTTGTTTATAGCGAAGTCAGCTTGCCCCTCGCCCGAGAATCGTTCAGCGAACACTGTACTCAATTTAGCACTTCTGGTTGATTTTTGGGTGAAAAATGACAAAATCATTAAAAATTGATTTTAAACCCATTCAACCTTGCATAGCAACCCAATTGCAATGCGGAAGTATGCTGCCGAATACCAGCAACAAAAAAACGGTGTAATACCGACAATTTCACCTGATGGAACGACCAGGATTAATTTCCAAATGTTCAAATTTTCGAAAAAATTCCACAGATTTTGAGAATCTACCGAAACTTCAATAAAAAAGAATCATTCCATAGTTTGGACACAGGAGATGTTACGTTCTAGCATATGGGTCCATTTTATGATAGTTTTAATTTTCAAAAATGGCATTCGTGAATTCATTTCCGGTTTTCATGTACTGACTTTGATGGCCTTTTATAAGATCAAAATTTGAATAAAAAAAACTACGGAATGGTTTACATAGACTTAAGAGCAATATTGGCATTGACCGAAAGTTTGAACACAAAAGAGCTAGTCATAAAGGTTAACGTATAGCTGGATTGATAAGGTGCATTTGCTTTTGTTTTGCCCATGTTTGAGTTGTGTCCCTTAATCGAAAAGCGCAGATTGCTTTACTTCACTTGCTAATTTAGCACAAGACGAATATGCCCTTCATATCGGGACGACAATTTCATGATTTTATATTTTAACATTGCGAAAATATCCAAGAATCGTTGGATAGGTTATATGCTGAAAGTTGCGTTTTTACTGGATTGGTTTTCTTTTGCTTCGGAGTTAGTAAGTTATTCGGCGACCAGGGATCTCCATCGTCGGGCAGCTTACTGAATCTGTGAGTCCTGGTTTTTGATTCATCAGGATGTTAATCATGATTTATTTGTTTGTTCTTGATGATTCATTGACTAATTAGAGATTCACCACGAAGACCGAAGAACTAACTAAATGTTATGAACCACTGCAGAAGCTGAGGGTGAGGTTACGGCCGTGTAAAATCGATTTAAGCCCGCCAATAACTTTTGTTACTGATCGTTCCAAGTCGATACTTCTGTGGTGGTTCTTTTTGTTTTATGTCTTGGTGTTTAATATTTTTGTGCTGTTGGCGCCTTATGTATGTTATCATATTTTAGTTAAGTTAAGGTAACTGATTGGCCACCTATTGGGAAAATAGCTGCTCATTCGGCTTACGAAATGTTTTCATGGTATAGGTACCTGAGTGTTAGTTTGTTTTTTTTCCACCTCCGGTTTTTGGAGTGGGAATCTTTTGCTGATTGCGCCTTTTCCTGATCTTTGCCTACTTGTACCTTTTTAAATCGATTTTACAGATACCTAACCTCACATGAACTTCTGCAGTGGTTCACAGCATTTAGTTAGCTGTTCGGTCCTCGTGGTGAATCTCTAGCTAGTCAAAGAGTCATCATGGACAAGCAATTCATGATAAATTCCATGATGAATCAAAAACGAGGACTTACAGATTGAGTAAGCTGCCCAAAGATAGAGATCCTTGGGCGCCAAATAACTTACTAACTCCGGAGCAAAAGAAAATCACCAGTTAAACCCCAATGGGCCAAGCAACAGACAAGAAGCTCCGACCCTAGTCAACTACAATGAATAGCTTCATGTCAGGGACATCATAGATTCAGACGCCGACCCACCAACATGCAATTAAAGAAGGCAGCATAGTTGTCAATCAATAAAATTGATTGGGTTAAAGGATTGGGTTAAAAACTAAGCATGCTTACTGTCGCAAAACATTTAAGTTATATCCCATACGTCTGTAACGTGTTATGTTTTTTCTGAATTGGTCCTTCTAATAAGTTTCTTTATTTTGTAAACTAAATCACTATAAAATTCTGGATCTTAAAGGCCCTCGCGTGAAAGGGTTTTTAGCCCAACATTAAATTTTGAAATCAATTCATTGTGTCTACAATACAATTTTGTAAATGTTTTCGAAGTTTATTTTTATTGATGTCATCTATCCATGTGAACTTGATATTAAGGACACAACCGAGTCCAGTGTACCTAACTCGTACCTAGATTGTTATCTCAATATTGACAATGGAAAGCTTATTACTAGGCTTTATGAAAAGAGGGATGACTTCAATTTCTTGACAGTTAACTTTCCATTTATGAGTAGCAATATTCCATCAGCACATGCTTACGGAGTATATGTCCCTCAGCTAGTTCGCTATGCTAGAGCCTGCTGTAACTACAAAGACTTTGTTGAAAGGGGGAAGTTGCTCACCAGCAAATTGTAGTCACAGGGATATCGCAGGACTAAGCTTGTGTCAACTCTTAAAATGTTCTATGGGAGACACCATGCTCTTGTTGATCCCTACAGCGTGGCCGCGTCTAAACTTGTGACTGACATTATGCCAATTGCCAATAATTAATAAGGCTTTCAATTACCGGACATTCGTTTCTTACCTGATATTCATTTTCTCGGCTTTGTAATCAGTCATATGAACATGGCGGGTGCATTATAATGGGCAGGTGATGCTCACCCTTCGCAAACACCTGACCACACCTCCTGGTTTAGGAGGTCAATGCCTGTATGGCTACATATCTCGTATTCGCCAATGTTATTACGGTTTTTTATGAACTACGGTGTCGGTTTGGGAATTTTTTTTCAAGATAATTAAAGGCATCATCAGGAAAACATGTCCGTGTAATCGATACCCCCTTAAACCCCACATTATTATAGTAAAACTGGGGTTTACCGGGGCATATCTATTTTCTTATTTTTGCTCCAAATCATAGATGTGGGTACTCGTTAACGTGTACCCACAATCTATGCTTTGAGCAAAAATATTATAATTATCTTTTTTTTTCCATTGAAAATTTCAATTGGTGCTTCTGAAAAAAAAAACTGTATATTGCATGGGCAAGTTTTCGTAATGGCATGCCCCTTTAGCATTCGAAATGGCGATAACTAATGTTTTTCGCGGTAACGCGGCAATCGTAAGTCTTAACGTCATGATTTTCAACTTATGTGGCAGGGAATTAACGGGACTACCGACATTTATACCACTATTATATAATAGTAAATATTGATGTTATAGAAGGATAAAAACAACAAGCAAATTATTTTTTTCACGTTTCTTTTGCGAATAAATATATAATATCAGATTGTGTGTGTGTTTTTTTTTTTGTTTTTTTTTTTTTGTTTTTTTTTTGTTTTTTTTTTTTTTTTTTTGTATGTAGAATACAATGTCACCCAAAACTCAATTTTTGACAAAGGTGCGCTTAAACATGTTCTTGCACTAACCCCATCACTTTACGAAAACTTGTCCGTGCAATATATGGAGATTTTTTAAGTTGTAAAAATTAGTTATTTTCAGTAGAAAACTTTTGATGGTTTTCTTATTTTTGCTCAAAACATAGATTGTGGGTACATTTTCTCACGTTGTGGCCCATACATCAGTTTGTGAATTTTTTTGTATGTAGAATACAATGTCACCCAAAACTCAATTTTTGACAAAAGTGCGCTTAAACATGTTCTTGCACTAACCCCACCACATTACGAAAACTTGTCCGTGCAATATATGGAGATTTTTTAAGTTGTTAAAATTGAAAATTTTCAGTAGAAAACTTTTGATATTTTTTTCTTATTTTTGCTCAAAACATAGATTGTGGGTACTCGTTAGAACCGCCTCGCCTAGGCGGATCTAACGAGTACCCACAATCTATGTTTGGGAGCAAAAATAAGAAAAAATAGGTATACCCGTGCATATCCCAGTTTTTCTATATAAAAGTGGGGTTTAAGGGGGTATACATTGCACGGACATGTTTTCCTGATGATATAATTAACACCAAAATCATGTAGCTACTATTAACTTACAAAATTTGTAATCAGTTCGACATTTGAATGCAACAAATGCTAAGCTGTCGCGGATGTGGAGCGAGGTCACGAAGTGTATCGGAGTGCAGGTTAGCCAGCTGATCTAATATTTAAGGTAGTTCTGGCCTATTTTTACATTCTTTTTATCAGAGTTTGCATCTAGTTTAGCTGGAAATGCCATGCAATTTGCACCATATACCAGAGAGGAGATATTCAGTAAATGAATCGTCAAGTTTCTGGTAAGTTTGTCTCTTTATCAAATTGTTTTTTTTTTCAAGGGACATTAACGGCCCCGCAATATTGTCAAAATGCTAGTTCAATGCACTGTCACTATGTTATGCCGTTGTGGATTGAGACCTAGACTAGTAAATGGTGTGAACAGAAGGAGTGCTTCTCATTGATTTTCGAAAACTGTACTTTGCTTGAAGATTTCCACAAACGATGGGATAATTCGAGAAAATATACCTTGAATTTACAACGACAATACTCGCAGAATAACAACAGAAACACTGCTGTGAAGTACATAGTTTTAAATGTCTATGATACCATAAAACTTGATTCCATTTATACATAGTTGCCAGCAGAAAAGGGTAAAAGCAGGCATTTATCAGGAAATGGTGCAATTAGAAAGAAATTCCCACTCCAAAAACCGAGGGGTGGAAAAATATGGCATTTAGGTACTTATACCAAGAAAACATATCGTAAGCCTAGTGAGCAGCTATTCCCCACTATTTCCACTAGTTGCTCGAACTTAACGAAAAACATGAAAATGTACATAAGGCTCAAACAACACAAAATCAACTCCAAACACAAAAGAATAATAGCCACAACATAAGTAACGCCTTGGAACGATCATTAATGTCAAAATACTAAGGGGGGGGGGCTTAAAGTAAAATCGATTTACATGCGGCTAACCTCGCCCTCATCTTCTGCAGTGGTTCACAACATTTAGTTAGTTGTTCGGTCCTCGTGACCAGAAAAGTCTCACTTATTGGGAAAATAGCTGCTCATTCGGCTTACGATATGCTTTCATGGTATAGTTATTAAATAAGTACCTGATTGTTTATTTGTTTTTTCCTACCTCGGTTTTTGGAGTGGGAATATTTTTTTCTCATTGCTCCTTTTCCTGATCGTTGCCTACTTGTACCTTTTCAGTTAATATGCAAATGGTGACTGATGGACTTATTTTATTTGAAATTAACCAGAGGAACTGTACATGCATGGCTTGCGTCTTAGGTAGTTGTTGTCTTTTTGTTTTCAGGTTTTTGATCAATTTGACCTGGAAAGACATGAAATCTTTAGCATATGAAGGAGGGAACCTAAATGTGAGTCTTCAAGACTCTTAATAGTTTGTTATCTCTGTTTCATGGTTGCTGAGTCGCAAGGAACAAACCCGGTGCTTAAAAATTGTAAAACAAAATAAGATCAACCGTCTTTCTGCTGTTGTTGATTTATATCTTGGAAATACTGTAGTTGAGTGAACCTGAGCGGTTGTGGAAAACTGTGCTTTGATTAAAAAAGTTCACAGACGTGGGAGATACTAAAGAAATACCTTCAAAAACACTCACAGAATAACGACACAAACAAAGCGATAGAGTACATGGTTTTATGTGTTTATTAGACCATGGTACTTGACTCCATTGATCAATAATTGCAGGCAAAGTCTCTATTAATATGCAGTTACAGTCCGATCCAAGGCGAAACATGCTCATGAGTATGTTGTGTTCCTAATTATTTTATGTTTTTCGCGTTGATTTTTGCACCTGATGTACCGTAAAAATTTTATTAAACGCCCGGGCGTTTATTCAAAACAGTAACTTTACAATTGAAGGGGAGGGGCGTTAAATAGAGGCTATACTGTAGGTCATCACTCAAGAGTTGATCTCGATCTGCCCCAGTCATGAATTTTGTTCCAAGTAGGTGTTCTAGTATCTCACGCATTAGAATTTATTTGGATGACAAGAGTAAAATAGATGCGTGTGTTATGTAATAAAGCAGCAATTGAAAATTAAACAAAAAATACTGCTTAGAAATACGTTTTTAAGTGGGCGTTTATTAGAGGTTCCTTGGATCGATCAGTAATATAAAATTACTTGCGAGCCTAAGCTAGTTTTACAGAAAGATTACCTGACCCTCAGCTTCTACAGTGGTTCACAACATATAGTTAATTGTTCGGTCTTCGTGGTGAGTCTTTAACTATACTCTGAACGGAATTATGACTCCAACGAAAATCGGACCTTTCATTATAATGAATCCAAACTCAAGATATGCATTTAGAAAAATATAGACTAGCCACTAGTCTTCTTAACAGTATTTTGATTATTTGGCCCCTTTGGGAATATGAGTCTTTGATTTAGACTACACAGATGTAAATTCTTAAAATTGCAACAAAAATGTCTGGCTTTCGCTGCCCGTTTTGTAAAGGGTCACTGATGAAGGTTCACTACCCGAAATTGTACAATATGGCCCATCTTCTCGCTTTGAATGTTTTACTGCTTCCAAAGGATCTAACGATTATTTTTATTTGCTATTACTGCAGCTGGTGTTGTGCCGTGTGTCGGCCGTAAAAAGGCTCCCCGTACATCATCCATAGTGCAGATTATATTTTTCTTTTGATCCTTTGTGATCAGTAGATAAATTTGGCGTATTGCAAATATAGTGTCCGTTAAGAATCATCTTCTTAACAGTATTTTGATTATTTGGCCCCTTTGGGAATATGAGTCTTTGATATAGACTACACAGATGTAAATTCTTAAAATTGCAACAAAAATGTCTGGCTTTTGCTGCCAGTTTTGTAAAGGGTCACTGATGAAGGTTCACTACCCGAAATTGTACAATATGGCCCATCTTCTCGCTTTGAATGTTTTACTGCTTCCAAAGGATCTAACAATTATTTTTATTCCATATCATTACTTTTTTATTTATTTTACTGCAATTTTAAAATTTATTGAAATTCATAATTAGATAGAAATATTTCTGACTGGCTGAAGATATTGATGTCAAGACAAGGGATAGCACTAGCAGAATGGTATCAAAATAAAGAATCAATATATAATGCAAGGATTTACAAATACATGTACCTCAATGTATAGAAGCTAGACTAAGAAAAATACTACCTAATTTATGCATAATTTTCAAATTTTTTACAAAACTTACCTTTTTCTGCGATCTGATGACAATTTGTAAGCATTTCTCTGTTTTTCAGCACGGGCGTAACAGAGTATAAGAGAATGACAGTTAACAAAGAAGGAAAAACACAATAATCTAAAATTAGGTACGGCATGACAAATGTGTGTATTTGCTTGCACATAAGTTTTCCTGCAAACACATACATGTAAGTTTCATCGTTTTCACCTTTGTATAAACCCTATCAGATAAATAAAACAGCTCAGAAAAAAACACTACTTGTTACAGACGTATAGGGTATAACTTAAATGTTATGCGACAATTTGCATGCTTAGTTTTTAACCCAAGCATGGTTGATAACTATGCTGCCTTCTTTAATTGCACGCCGGTGGGTCGGGCGTCAGACTCTATGATGGTCTCGACTTAAAGATATTAATTTTAGTTGGTTGGGGATGTAGCTTCTTGTCAGTTGCTTGGCCCACCGGGGTTCAACTGGTGTTCTTCTTTTGCCCGGACTTTCAGAAAGTTATAAGGCGCCAAGGGATCCCCATCGTCGGGCAGCTTACTGAGTCTGCGAGTCCTTGTTTTTGATTCATCATGGTGGTTATCATATTTTATTTGTTTGTCCATGTTGATTCATTTACAAGTTAGAGATTCACCACGAAGACCGAACAACTTACTAAATGTTATGAACCACTGCAGAAGATGAGGGTGAGGTTAGGGCCCCGTAAAACCGGTTTAAGCCTACCAGTAATTTCATATTACTGATTGTTCCAAGGCGATACTTCTGTTGTGGTTCTATTTCTTTTATGTTTTGGAGATGAATTTTATGCTTTTTGAACCTTATGTACGTTTTCATAGTTAAAGTTAAGTTGAGTATCCGCTTGACCTGAGCCTCATGACCTTTCGGCGATTACGTTACTCTCCGTTTCTCTCCACCGCTGAAAGGACATGAGATGCATGCCCAAATTGTGGAGGGCGTCCGGTAAAGAAATACAATCCAGCGTTCATATTTAGCTTTTTGTACAGTTTTACATCTATAAACAACGGCGTCACTTTATTTTTACCTCGGGTTTCCTCTAAGTATTAATATTTGCAGTTAAATTGTCTCAGCATACGTTGTATGTTTTACCCTGTCCGCCATTTTGAATCGCGCGAATTCTGACGTCAAAGTCGCAGATCCAAAGTCGCGCGCTTTATACGCGAGCCACTGCACAAGAAGATAGGCGATGCATGTGCGTCCTGCAGTGAACATTTTGTTAAAAAAAAAAAAATGTGTAGTCTACCACAGATTCGGGTTGTGGAAGAAAATTGACGGGAAAACCATTGAAAAATCTGAAGAGAAAAATTCCCAATCACAGCTAAAAAAATTTCAACAGTTCCATACATTGTAAAATTTACACTCTGTTGTATGAAATGATGTTTCACAGTGTTTTAAGGTATCATTATTGCGCTTTCACTATAGTCTTGACCAGCTCAATTGTCAACATGATTGCCACCTGAGGAAGTTAGAAAAGAAGTTCCTAACCATGATCTCAAATTCATTCATATCAAAATTGCTGCCTTACAAATTGATGGTGTAATCTTTTTTCCTAGTGTAGAGTTAAAGCTGATAATGACCCATAATCAAGGTATTATGGGTCACACCTTGAGAAAACTTGTCTTCAGGTTTTACCATCCATTCAAAAACAAACCTGAATGTGCAACAACAGGAGAGCTACAGGCATGAAATTTCAGAATTATTAACAAGAGGTCTTGCGAGCTGGTTATCCAGAGACAACCAACGTGACTGAGAATAACCAACGCAGATGGAATCAATTTATCACTATAGCATTCAAATGCCTGTCTGCAGAAAGTTGTTCCCAGACAGGTATTTATTACCTAATGTTGCACATTAATTTCATCTGTGTTTGTTTTTCTCAGTTGCGTTGGTTGTCTCTGGATAATCAGTTTGACTTGTATAATCTATTAAGCGAAAACAAAGATGATGATAAGCTATGTTGAATGACAAATTTCAGGACAGGTCAGCTTGTTCTTGGTTAGTTAATAATGGCATTGTTCTATCCATGTAGCTAAAACAAAAGATGAAGATAAGCATCGTGGTTTTCTCATATGAATACATCAAGAAATTGTTGACTAGGACGTTAAACCTCCATACAATAAAAACAAACCGTCATGTTAAGATGTCCGTGAAATGTATACCCCTTAAACTCCACTTTTATATAGAAAAACTGGGGTTACAGCCTTGCAGGGGTATACATAATTTTCTTATTTTTTATCCAAAAACATTGTGGGTACTCGTTAGCACTACCTCAGCGAGCCGGTTCTAACATGTACCCACAATGTATGTTTTGAGGGAAAATATATATATAAAAAAATCAATGAAACTTGCACTTTTTGCTTCTTGAAAAAAATCTCTTTATATTGCATGGGCATGTTTTCATAATGTAACCGTCAATACTTTTTACATGGGCAAAGCGATTTGATAAAAGATATTAGCTTAGCTCCGGTGAGCTAACAAGACCTTGCTCTTGTGAGCTGACAATGATCGAACATTTTTGTGTTTCATTACATTGTGTGTATATTCAGTGAGATTATTACTTATAATTTGCAAAAGAAACCTGATGTATTTCATCAAGTTGACAGTATCATTGGGTATTATATTGGCTATTCAAATGGTAAATTTGCCATAACATTGTCTAATCAGATGTCTTGCTTTATGAGCAAATTATTTATAAGAATTATGACTTGTATTCTTATAATCCATCTTTCATAAGCTCATGTTTTACCTCTTCAGCTCAGGTGAGCTAACAAGCATTTGCTCAGGTGAGCTAACATTGACAAAATTGCTGCTTTTCAATACATGGTGTATATTATTATCATGGAAAGTATTACATGGTGTAATATTTTTGATATTAGGCAATTTTCTCCCCTTTGACAATGATCTCTTCACACCTCCTATTGTAAACTTGTACACTAGGAATATATTATTGGGGAATTATCTCTAGACCAATTCAATTGATTTATTAACTCCTCAGGTCAAGTTGTGAAAGGGACACCTGATGTATTCATGAACTTGACAAGGTAATTGCCAATTATATTGGAAACCCTTATTGTGAAATAGCCATAACTGATTTAAAATTGATTAAATGTCAGTAGAGAATTAGTTATTAATTTTGAATTATACGAAAATTCCAAACTTTAGGGTTTAAGTCGCTATTTCTCCCAATCAGCAAGGCCCTAGGACCCCTTCCCAAAATTTTGAAAAAATCCCTGCAGGAACTTGTTAAGCCCCGTTTACACATTCACGGTTTTCTCTACGATTCACCACGATTCACCCCGATTTTTCATGGTCAGAACAATCGGGGTGAATCGTGGTGAATCGTGGCGAAAAGTGGAAATATTCAGTGTGACTACGATTACAGTAAGAATGTCCACGATGTTAGTACGGAGTCTATAAGGTGTCGCTACGAATCAATGACGATTCATGACGGCAACGCTACGGTCAAGGAGGATTAATCACGGTGGCACAACGAATGCTCACGGTGCTTGTACGGTTCTATGCGGTTCTAGTACGATTCACGGTGGTAGCCGTCGTGGCCAGTCGTGGAGCTCCGTAGCGAAACCGTGGATGATTCGTAGGACAACCGTACACAATTTGTGGTGAATCGTGAGAGTTCGTGGTGTCAAAGATTCCACGGTTTCGCTACGGAGCTCCACGATTGGCTACGATCTCTCACGAATAGCCGCGAATATAGCTACGGTGTCAGTACGAATAAGCACGATTCCGCTACGGTTGCGCTACGAATTAGGCCACGCCCAATAACCACCACGATTCGCCACGATGCGCCACGAATGTTTTAAACAGTTTAAAACTTCCGTAGCGCTACCGTGGAGTTTCCCGAATCATCACGATTGATCAAGATTCACCACGATTCACCACGGTTCTACTACGAATCACTACGGTACACCACGGTACACGACGATTTTACAAATCGTGGCGAATCGTAGCGGCACCGTAGCCAAAAATCGTGAATGTGTAAACGGGGCTTTAAAACGTTAATGCATTGATTTAAAGGGCGTCAGAGTAAATGAAGGCATCTTTTTGATTGTTCATTTATCTTCTGTTTCAGAATCACAGAAATATGCCTATGTCTTGTTACATATCTCAAAAGCATAAACCTACAGAATGTTTTTCGAACCTTAACAACATACCCAGTGTGTGCAACACACACACACACACACACAGAGAGAGAGAGAGAGAGAGAGAGAGAGAGAGAGAGAGAGAGATTTTACATCCACCTCAATTCGGAAAAAATGTCCGTTATTTGTTTTTCAGAGGTTGTTTGATCTGTCTTCAAAACTTCAAAACAGTAATCTGTCTTCCAGACAGTCGGTTGTACGGTGTGTATACACATTTCAAAACCACACCCATGTTATATTAAAGCAAGGACACTCTATAGAGTGTCCTTGATTAAAGGGATTTTTCAGCTGTTGAAATTTCATAAAAAAAAAAATGATTTTCTTTATATTTTAATTACTTTTGCGAGGCATTTCAAACGAGTTCAAACAATCTATGTTTTGGATCAAAAATAAGAAAAAAAATGCATACCCCTTCTCACGTCAGTTTTAACGCATATATTTGTGTTTATTAAGGGATACATATTTCACGGACATGTTATCCTGTAGCTCGTTTCACGAAGCGTGTAGACTGGAATCGAACTCGGATCGTCGGGGTAGAAAACAACATAGCTTACCACTGAGCCACCGAGTCATAATAAGTATTCCACTGCTGAAATGCCAGATGATTGTGTGTCCAAGTTCGTGCCACACGATATTAACTGCCGTTTTTAAAGAAGAGAAAGTCGTGAATTAATATCGCAATTCACGCGCTCACGTGCTGTTTATACATGACTTTTACTTATGCTCGTTACCGGGCGCCTCGCAAAGCACGTGCTAATATTATGAAACTGAAGTCCACCCGGAACGAAAACTTTTACGCGTATGCCGGAAAATGTGACGTGGCTGTAAAATACGTTGCACTATTATTTCTTTATTATTATTATTCACTATTATTTCGTTTCTGTGGGGGAGGGGGGGGGGGTGAAAACCTTTGGCTACGCCCTCGGTTTTTAAAGCCCCCTTTGGGACCTAGCGAATGTTAATGAATGGAAAATCATGTTTGATCCCTATATTCTGGTGTTGATCAGTTATAGTCCCAAACTTCAAACGAAATTGGTAATTCTATGCTTGATTTATTTTTTTCTGTTAGTGACAATTAGCCTGTTTCCATGAGTGCCAAGTGGGAAAAGGCATGAGAGGGGCGTATTTTCTATCTTTACGGAGTTTGGGAGGATTTCCCAGAGAAAACTTTAGAATTCTGGAGGTCCATCAATGCGATTTTAATGCACTTTTTGGCCATTTGGTTTTACAGTCACAAGGAATGATGCTAATCACATTTCACAGACTTGAAAATTTACAAATCACAGATCACAAGGATTTAAATTTGAGTTTCAAATATCACAGAGAATACCTCTGTTACATATCACAGAGTTAAATTTTGCTTCTTTTTTACACCGTGATCACACACTTTAAAAAAGGCAAATCACCCATCACAGAAAAGGGGCCTGCCCCCCCCCCCCCCCCCCACACACACACACACACATTGAAACTGTCAATGAAGGGTATTAATTACTGCAAACATTAAATGCACCAGTCATTTGTAACCACGGTCCCCACCTTGGGGGAGGACGGGGAATAGCCGTGGAAATGAGTGGGACTTTGACCGAAGCTGCGGCGGAAAACAGCAGTAGATTTACCAAAGAGCAGTCCCCGCAGGGTGGGCTTTCTGGACCACATGTCAAAGCCCCCCACAGGCGAAAACATAGGCGCAGATCAGCTTCGCATGCAGTAACTGCGAAGCTGATCAGCGCCTTTGTTTTCCCTACACGGATAGTACAATTCTCCAAAATTTCAAGGTTCTAGCAGGCTTCTGTGACTGTGCAGCCCGGTTTGTGTCGGACCTGGTCGGAAACCCAAATTGTTGGTTTTCTCACGCACATTAAATGGCTTAGTGGCTTAGATGATTTTTGAATTATTAAGATTCATGCAAAGAAGATAAACAACTGCAAAGGATTTCCATAAATCATTAATAAAAGTTACTTCCCTTGAGTGGGTAATGCGTTTTTACCTCAGGAGATGTGGAAATGTGACTTGCTCAAGGCAACAACGAAAGGCGCCTCGGCTGAGGATTGAACCCGGGACCTCTGGGACCGGAGCCAACCACTCTCTCCCTAGCTGCGCCAGTCCCCTCCACTGTGTGTGTGCACACACGCGCGTGCGTGCGTGCGTGCGCGCGCGCGCGCGCGTGTGTGTGTGTGTGTGTGTGTGTCTTTTAGTTTATTTTCTTTAGTGGCATGCATTTACAACACTGCAGTTGTGGGGTTTGGACCCAGAGCCTCTGGCTACAGAAAATGCTATACCTTTGTTTAAGGGGATGCCAATTGTTAAAATCTAATAATTGTATAATTTTACCTGTATAAAGAAAAATGACAATTTTTCCAAGGAGACTGGATATTCTTGAAACATTCTTGTATGAGTCATTCAAACATCGAATACAGATTATTTCATGCCCAAAAACTCAGCTCTAGAGGGCTCAGCAGCACGCGTATCAGCATTGGTCAAGTTACTTCCTGGTTTGATTCCGTTGTCATCTGCCTGGCATACAATTAAAGTTTGATATGGCTGAGTTTGTGTATATTGGTAGCCTGAACAGTGCTTGATATGGAACCACTGTATACAAATAGAAATACGCTGCGAATTGCATTTCTATAAAACAGAGCATTTTGTATGGAACGCCGTTGATGTGTCTATAATAATTATCATTCACGCACACTCGCTATGTGAAAAGGCGTATAATATTGTACACTAATTTTGAACCAACTACTTTAAGAACTCTGTGAGAAATAAAAATGCATTTAAAGGTATGGGTAGCCGTTTGTCATCCAGACTTTAGTGAGCTGTTATTTCAAGGTATTTTTTTACGGTTTTTTTTTTTTAACTTTGTTTATAGCTCACATGAGCCGTCCGGCTCACACGTTGAGCTTATATTAATAGACAAATACCAAACATTCGATCATCCTTCAGTCGTCCGTCCGTCGTTGTCCATCATTTTAGCTCACCTGAGCCGAAGGCTTATGGGAAGCTTATAGGATGGTACTCGAACCAGCGTCCGTCCGTGCGTCTGTCCACATTTACAAAGTTCTCTCCGAAACCACTTGACCAATCAAAGCCAAAATTTATATGAAAGCTAATAGTAGGCAATGATCAGGAAATGGACAATCAGAAAGAGATTCCAACTCCAAAAGAACGAGATGGGGAAAAACAAAATTAACAATCAGGTACTCATACTAAGAAAGCATTTCGTAAGCCGAGTGAACAGTTTTTTTTTCCAAACAGGCGGCCAATCAGTTACCCAAACTTGACTAAAATTATGAAAACATACGTAAGGTGCTAAAAGCACAAACATTCAAACCCAAGACATAAAACAATAAGAACCACCACAGAAGTGTCGCCTTGGAACGATCAACTGGCGGACTTAAACTAGTTTACAGGATCCTAACCTCACCCTCAGCTTCTGCAGTGGTTCACAACATTTAGTTAATTGTTCGGTCCTCGTGGTAAAACTCTAACTCGTCAATGAACTCGTCAAATTTTATATGAAGCATCTAAAGGAAGGGGAGCCATTTTGTATATAAATAATGCAGGTCACATAACCAAGATGGCCGCCATGTCCATATATGGTTAAAAACCCTTCAAAATCTTCTCCGGAACCGGTGACTGAGCCGATTTCAATGAAATTTGGCATGAAGCATTGATGGCTCAAGTACTACATATGTATATATAAATCATGGCCCTGTAATGACCTTGACCTATTTATGGCAAGGTCAACTTAGGTCCCATATGCATAAATCTGTTAAAATGCCATTTGAAGGGAAACTCTTGCAGGAAATGGGCAGTAGGACTGAATATCAATGATTCTGAACATACAATTTGACTCAAGGGGCTCATTTGCCCCCACCCCGGTACAATATACATGTATATTACCATAATATTTAGACATCATTTCCTCTGAAAACGCTTGGGCCAATCAAAGCCAAAGTTCATAAGGAGCATCAATAGGAAAGCGGAACCAGTATGTGTATAAAACCAGACCACATTACCGAAATGGTCTCCATGCCCATATAGTGCAAAAAAACCACCAACTTCTTTTGTCCAGTGAACGTTCACTCTAACTCACAAGTGACAGTGTCCTTGGGCTACTTGTGAAAGATCTTCTCCCCTGAAACTGCTTCGTCAATCAAAGCCGAAATTCATGTCGAGTATCCTTAGACAGGGAGGAGAAATTGTATACACGGCCCAGATCACGTAACCGAGAAAGATGTCATGTCAAGATAAACATTAAAAAAATCTTCAGAACCCTATTATAAATTATATCGACTGCAGTCTCGCCACTTGAGGTCGATAGGAATTATATATGTATATAGAGAAAAAAAAAACAAAGCAGTGTTGTATGTTTGCTTGAATTGATGCTTTACGTCCAAGCCAACAGCTAAGAATATGTTGGGACGTTGCCTCCACTTTGGGGGCTTTTACTCAAAGTGAGGATGTCATTTCAAACAAGTGTTTGAAATATAACCATCCAACTAAGCCACAAAAGACTTGTACGTATGGATGGTTTGACTTGAACCACGTTTCCTGGGCAGGCTCAGGCCAGAGCGGTTAGCCTGTAATACACAAACGATATTTCCACAACTTGGCTCTCAATTAATGCCACAGGTTTGTTAAAAAAGGAACGTGATTATTTTATATAATACTCAAAAACGCCAATCTGGCGAGGCACGGTGTTCAAACTCATCAAATTTGGAAGACACAAAAATTATGTCAAAAAGTGTCTTTTTGAACATTTTTGTGGGAAAACATCAAAGACGTATCAATGTGAATTCGTTATGCTATTACTGACTTAAACATATTTAGAAATAAACATAATATGCGCTTTTGAGCAATAAATGCATTTTAGATGGACCCAGAGGCAAATAATTGTGAAGGTAAAATTGCAAAATCGAGGCTCGCTCAATCAAATGTCTATAAAACGACAACCACTGCATGCAAAGAACCATTACATCCTTGATATGAGTGTTGATACAGATGTAAATCATTATATCTGCCGAATTTTAGCCAGTTTTTCTTAATTCTGCATGGTAGAAGTTATATGATAGTTTATCAATCTTATTTTTCACAAGTACTTAATCGGCTACCATACAAAAACGCCTGCTGGGCTGTTATGCAAGTCGATCGTGATTTCTATACAGTAGTTTCAGATACCCCATACAATTACCTTTTAAACCATATAAAGTTAAGCCGTATTATTTTCGGGTGCAAGGGTTAGCCAAAATCTCTCCTTGGTTCCCCAACTTACAGGGGGTACCTCGTGTGCGAAACTCCTCCTACAGTTTTTTTTTCCGATTCTTTTGAAACTTAAGAGATGTCTTGACCATGCTTTGAAGATGTGCGTGTGATTTGGATATAATCGTCAGGTTAATTTTTGACACTTTTTTCGCAATTTAAACTACGAATAAATTGGGTAGAAACGTTTTTGGTTTTCAGAGTATGGACCATGCATTGAGCTCGAATGGAATTGGCCAAAGAGAGATTCTGGAAGTCAGTTTCAACACAAATTGCTTCCTTATGAATCGTGAAAAGTGATTTATTTCATGAGGCGCATAACACAGAATGTTACAACAAAGATGTTGTTAGATGTGTCAATCTCCTCGGCAATCTAATTCAGTGGAAACAAAGTTTATTTGTATAACATACCAAATAAACCGATGTTGCGTTGTACGTTTGAAGCACGTTTTGGATGCCAAGACATCCTAATTTTGTATAAACGTCCCATAAAATGGGCCGACATGAATCGACATGAATACAGCTGTTGACTGGGACGTTAAGCATTAATTCATACAAGCTAAAATATAATAAAATGTATTCTATTGGCCTTTATCAATGAATACTGAAGCAAAGAATAAAAAGGGTAGATGCGCATGCGTCCCACAGTAACCCATAATAATCGGCCTTGTTACTCATGTGTTAATAGAGCTTCATCTGGCAGATCCAGCGAGAATACGGCGACTCTCGTTATCCCACGAATAGTGAAAAGGAAGAGGAAATACGTACCAAACTTCAATGGCTCTTCCTCCGTATCTTCTCTCTCTCTCACTGTTTGCCGTGGAGGGTAAGGGAATTAGATAAACAAGAATCGAGACTGACTGAGAGGAGGAAATGGCGTGCAGGTGAAAGAAAACAGCCTGATGTTGAAGGGAAATGTGAAATGCGCGTGGGCGTGAGTGATTGTTGGTGCAGATAACTAAATAATGTTCCAGCTAAATGTGACAAAATAATCGTGATAAATTTATAGAAATATTACTTAAGTCTTACATTGTTCAGAACTAGAGGGGGTAGGTAAAAGCCGACGCTTTTACCGAAACCCGTTCGTTGGCAGAACCACAAAGGACTAACTCATGGACAGTTTTAGACTGTTCTGGTTTCAGTTGGGGAAAAATGAATGGTGCGCCGAACACATTCGATTGTCGTTAAAATATCTTCTTCATCTTACATTTTGGATGGCTGATTCAGAATGTTGCGGATGCAGACGACAATGTTGTTATTTATTCTAAAATCTTGTTTTCTTTTTTCTTTTGTTTGCCGCTCGTAACGCTACTAAGTCACAGCAAATAAACGAAAAATGGCTATTTTTTGGGCGTGCTCATTACTTTAACTTGGTGAATAATTAATTGAAAAATAAATCTGTCGTAAATCTAGTTAAACTACTAAACTAACAGCTATAAATACCACATATTCCGGGCACCTACAAGCATATCTGAACATACCATCTTTTGTATTCCACCCCTAGGAACATATTGTAACTTCTATACCTTCCATATTCTCTCTCTGGCTATTTAACTAACTAACAACGTACATGCACGAGTACTTCTATTAACTGACAGCCTTATTCGTATGATATTAAGTGACGAAATGACAAACTTTCGACCATTTGAAGTGTTTTGGTCATGGAGGATCTTGGAGCGAAATGGTAATAGTCCGCGTGTTGGATTTTACCTAATTCAGGGAATGTCGCGCGATGACGTCGCTATGACGCTTCAATTTGAACGTCCTCGTCACTCTAGGATTAGTTAACACGCTGGCGTCACAGGATAGCGGTATTAAAGAAAACAAGACAAATGAGGACTTCAAAAAAGATTTTGATGAATTATTTTCTGTCTTACACAAGACAGGTATGTCTTTTATCATGTCCGTATGTTGTTTTGATTGAGATTTATTTTTGAATCATGATTTTGGTCGAAATGCTTTTCCCCATAAGTGGCACATGTCCTGACGAGACCCACTTTCGACATTTGGAGAAATGGGTTCGTTTATCGAGACAAAGTATCCGCCTACTGGGAAAAAGCTGCTCACTCGGCTTACGATATGTTTTATAAGTATAAGTACCTTATTGTCAATTTTGTTTTTTCTCACCTCGGCTTTGGAGTGGGAATTTTATTCTGATTGCACCTTTTCCTGATCATTGCCTACTTGTATCTTTTTCTCACTAGGATCTTGCAATGCAATGCCATACCCACGTGGTAACGTGCAAAGATACACTCACGTGGTCACGTGCATGTGGTTAAACATGCCAAAGGTTTCTTCATCCTATCTTTTATGCATTGATCAAGTCTTTATGACTGGCGGTATACAAATATGTTCTCAGAGTTTTCAAAATCCTAAACTTTGGCCTCCAGCACCAGGCCCGGAGAGTGAAATTTCATGAGTTTAACGACCTCATAAAGATTTTCGGAATTCTGAATTCATAATTCGTACGGAAACAACACAGTTGGCCATTTGGACTATCGTACATGAACACCTTTTGCGGTTTGTTGACCCTTAGATGAATCGAGAACATATGTCAAGACAATCAACTGAAAATATGGCTACAACCATTTTGACAACAGGAAAACGTGCACAATACTAAGTATCACTATTTCGCAAATGTTGTTACAAAATGCGCTAAGTACTTTATTGTACGGGGTAAAGTGAATCTATAGGGTGGAGTATTTTTACGTACATATCATGCATGATCTTGTTTCTGTTGTCATGGTGTTGCATGTTCCTAATATGCCAGGTACAACGAGGTTTGGGTGGAAATATTGTTACAAGTTACAATTTTTTAATCGTGAAAGGTGGAGATTTGTTCATAGTATGATACTATACATGTACCAAAGGCGTTGGCGTTTGGACATAATTCGCAAAAGCACGCATAACGGGGTAAATACTGTACCATTCTTTGTATTGATTCCCAACATGATATTGCTGGAAGTATACTTTGATTGTACATTACGAAAACATGCCCATGCAAAATACAGTGTGATTTTTTCACATGTAAAAATTGAAAATTTCAGTGGAAATTTACTGATATTTTGCTTAATTATGCTCAGAACATAGGCTGTAGGCACACGTTAGAACCGCCGACGCGGTTCTTATGAGTACACACAACCTATGTTTTGGAGCAAAAATAAGAAAACTAGGCATACCCCTGCATACCCCAGTTTTGCTATTAAAAATGGGGTATGAGGGGTGTGTATTTCATGGACATGTTTTCCTGATGTGGAAATATAACGACTTTTCATTGGTCGTTCCTCATATCTATATCTCAATATTGCCAACTTCAGTCAATTTCATTTGAGCCGCCACTGCAAAAAACCATCAATCTGCATATTCGAAAAACCTGTGCAGTAAACTGACCAGCGCCTTTGTTATCGCTACACAGAAAGTACTGTTCCGCTTCTTTTTTCGTCCGAAATACAAAGCATCTAGCCTGCTTCTGACAGTGTACAGGTCGGTTTGTGTCGGACATGGTCGGAAACCAAAGCTGTTTATTTTCTCGTGCAAACGCTCATTTGTTACTTCAATATTGTTGCTGCTCTGGGCCATAAAAGGGCTTAATTCCATATAGTTCGCACATGGAAACGGTGACTGTAAAATGCTAAATCACGTAGAACGGACAAGTTGATTTCAATCAAACACAAATCATTAACTATTTACAAACTTGCCTGTGTTTATACTAAGCATTTACCTTGTTTGAATATAAGACATTGGACATTAGAAGGTAAGTCTTTTTATGTAAAACTTTTACATCCTTTTTTCATATCAATGGCAGCATACTCGTACCTATCAAGTGCGCATACTTTGTAGTAAAGAAGGGACGGTTCCTTGTTTTAGATAAATGAATAAATAATTAAATAAAATAATTTAATAAGTATAGAAACATGAAAAGTCAAAAACTTTAGTAAAATAATAATAATAATAATAATTTCACGAGCACATCTTTAATATAAACACCATTTGCTGTTGCCTGTGCAATGTTCCTTCTGTATTTCTTATATCTAAAATTTATGTTACGGAAACTCAAAGCATTTATAAAGTAGATATTTATTTATTCATTCATTTATTTATTTATTTATTTATTTGTATTTCATTTAAATGTCGTTCATGTTACTCAGCGGTCACCTTTCGGGAAATACCTCCTCGTTGCGTGTGTGGTTTAAAAATGTTCTGCTTTTATCAGTACTAAATTACCATTCTTCTTACTAAGATTTTTAGGTGCGAAATAGTTGTTTTTCCTATTAATTGATTATGTTAACGTTACATTTGCCCCGATCGCCGCACAATTGCTTCTGCTGCGATATTTCCTACGATTTTTTGGACATCGTATATGTAGGTGATCATGGGCTACGACGTATGTGTTAACAATTCATACCAGCATCGTACTGGTATTATTTGCTCTGGCTTTAGTCTTTGTTTTGAGGCAAAACCGTAGGAAGATCGTATGTAAATTATAGAGTCTCCACAGACTTTACGTGGAAATTGTACGAAGCCCGTGCGATGTCCGTACGGAAACCCTAGGACTTCCGACTGAGCAATTGCGGTCTCCCTACGATCCCCAAATGATAAAAGGTGGTCGTCCGTTTTTCGTGTACTATCAAACGCATTATATGAATATGAAATAATGGCGTGTTCTCTTCTTTTGTAAACGTAGGTGCGCTGTTCTGTGCTTAAGTGGTGGTACTTGTATCATCAGTGCCGTAACTGTTGAAGTAAACAGAGCAGCTGAAACTGACAAATAAATATTCCCCAACAAAAATGCTTGAAGCAATCGCAAGGCGGCCGTCCGAGTATTTTGTGGACGCCCTTGTATGTCAGTAGGATTATCGCACGATATCCGTAAGAGTTTCATGTTATCGTACGAACATCGTGCAGCATCCTTGCTATAGCCCTGCGATCACCCTAATTGCATACGAGTACGTTACGATTATATCATCCCCAAATTATCACACGGTCATCACAGGGTCTCCGTACGGCGCCCGTGCGATGCCACTATGACAAGTCTAAGGGCTACCGCCTTATGTTTTTTTTTCTTTTTTTTTGTTTGTTTGTTTGTTTGTTTGTTTGTTTTTTTGTTGTTTTCTTGAAAACTTGTCAAAGTGCAGACTATTACAAAACCGTTGAGGCTACTGCGATCGTAGGAAGCAGTAGAATCGTACGGGAATAGTAGGGTCACTCTGCGGAGACCGCACGGAAAAGCAAAAAAAAAAAAAAAAAAAAAAAAATGTATGGTCATTGTAGGCCAAATGCAAACTGGGCACTACATTCACTTTTTCTAGAACACAATGGACAACGAGACATGTCTGTAAAGATGCTGTGTCTCCAGAATTCGCTTAAAAACTTTTGGTCTGATACAACAAAATAAATTGAAGAAATGCATAACGACTATATTCTACAAGATTAAAATATTGCCCAATGGTATTGGTCCAATATAGGGTGCACATTCGTACGTGATAACCGCACATCTAACTGGTGCCTAAAATACACCGGAGCACACGTTTCCACGTGGCTATACAGTTATCGTATTGCTGATGTATGCATTGCAACAAGAAATGGACTTATAAAGCCAGGCATACTGTATATTGGTATATTACAATTGTATAAAACATATTTTCGATAC
Source organism: Rugalucina vietnamica (assembly GCA_964017185.1). Taxonomy (NCBI): domain Eukaryota; kingdom Metazoa; phylum Mollusca; class Bivalvia; order Lucinida; family Lucinidae; genus Rugalucina; species Rugalucina vietnamica. Next base: position 54,269,682 of record OZ024879.1, on the reverse strand, counting down.
CACTTACATTAAATGATAATTCAACTTGACAAGTCTATGATATTTACCCACTTTACACTGTATGGCGCCCCTGACATAAAAATGCTTTTTAGACTTAGAAATCTGATCAAACTTGACAGTTATGGTCTGGAAATCTCCTGGTTTTCAGGTCCTCTATACAGCATTATAGGATAAAAATGAAATGGAACACGTTGCATAAATTAATACATACGAAAAGGTACAAGTAGGCAAAGATCAGAAAAAGGCGCAATCAGAAAAAGATTCCCACTCCAAAAACCGAGGTGGGAAAAACTAAATAATTAACAATCAGGTACTTATACTAAGAAAACATATTGAAAGCCGAATGGGCAACCATTTTCCCAACAGGTGGCCACTCAGTTACCCAAACTTAAATAAAAAATGAAGACATACATAAGGTGTTAACAGCACAACTATTCAATACCAAAACATAAAACAATAAAAAACACCACAGAAGTATCGCCTTGGAACGATCAGTAATATAAAATACTGGCGAAAATGCTGTTATATATCAGTACCAACTTGTAATTTGAGCCTGTGCGTGAGAAAACCAACAATTTGCATATGCGAAAACAAAGACGCAGATCAGCTGTGCAGTAACTGCACAGCTGATCAGCGCCTTTGTTTTCGCCACATGGATAGTACAATTCCTCTTCTACTTATATCCAAAGTTTCAAGCTTCTAGCCTTTATGCTGTCACTGTACACCCTGGTTTGTGTCGGGCCTGGTCGGAAACCCAAATTGTTGGTTTTCTCACGCATAGGCTCAATTTGGTTTTTCCTACCAATAGGACATTGTTTCTGCATCAATATATCCGTGAAATATATAGCCGCTTACCCACTTAAACCCCACTTTTATATTGCAAAACTTGGGTTTGCAGGAGTATACCTATACTTAGGCGGTTTTAACTTGGGTTTGCAGGAGTATACCTATACTTAGGCGGTTTTAACGAGTTAGGTTCAAATCTGTTATAGTCAGTAACTTTGGGACATATTTTAATAACTTTTTTCTGGTTTTGGTAGATTCATTTGAATCCCGCATGCACGTAGCCGTCAGAATTGTTTTGTTTGCCTACAATTACGTAAAAAGACGAAGGTGTCATGTAGAAAAATAAAAGGAATCAGCAATTTTGGCTCAACTGTGCAAACCCTCAGTGGTATTTTATTCTAGAGGCATGTTTTATTCAGACCATCCTTTACATCTGAAGCCTGTATAACTTTTTTTTGTATATATGTTTTTATCATGTTTGCATGAAAATGTTCAGAGGGCCATAAGGTAGACTAGAATATGGCTAACTGTGTACCCTCTTTAAATATCGTATAAATAACAAAATAAAAAACACCCTATTCTGAGCAGATAAAACAGTGAAAAACGACTTTCCATGACAGTTGTTTTATACTTAATTGATAAGGCTAAGTTGCCAACACAAAATAAAGCATATTGTTGACATCTAAAGTGACGTCGACCTAGTGACCAAGTGACGTTGAACGCCTAAAAGAAAAAAAAAAATACGGGTACCGAAAATTTGTCGTGATTTCTGGCGTTGAGCCGTATGTTTCAATATTGAAACTGTCTTACACTCAATTTTCCAAGCTTTTAAATGTGTGAATTGTTTCGAAAAATATCGAGCCATGCATGGAGTATGCATTTTTGCACCCCGATGCATGTTTCAGCGCACGCGAACATAGTCATCGGATTTGGAAGACATAAAGATGTTCTCCGAGTCATTTTGCTACTAATTTGGCACAAAAATGTTCAGTAATATGACTCATTTATGAAATAAGATAACACATATACATGTAGTTGTGTTGGCTGTGGACCTGAGTATAATATATGACGCATATAAAACGTCCGAGATATTCACAAGCATAATATGAACTTATTTTGACGCAGCTCTTTTAATCGTCTCGAACATTACTTCCTTTGTGAAACTTAGCATTTCGCATTAAGAAAGCATGCCCATGCAACATATTGAAGCTTTTGTCAGCAGTAAAAAATAAAAAAAAAGAAAAAAAATGATATTTTCCATAGTTTTGCTCAAAACATACATTGTGTGTTTATGTTAGAACCGCCTCGCCGCGGCGGTTCTAACGAGTACCCACAATGAATGTTTTGGATAAAATATAACAATTAAAACAGACACGCCCCATGCAAACCCCTGTTTCTTTTTTCTATACAAAAGCGGGGGTTGAGGGGGTATACATTTCACGGACATGGTATTTCTCTGGTAAGTTTAATACCATATCGAGACTTTTAATTCCACATATCGAGGCTTTTAAACCACATCTAGGTACCTCGATGACCTTTTGAACATTGACAACCCTTATTTTGAAGGTATGGTCAATCAAATTTATCCACCTGAACTTCAGTTGAACAAAGCCAATATCACAGATACCGAAGCCCCCTTTTTAGATCTACATCTTTCTGTTGCAAATGGATTTGTTTCTTCTAAAATTTATGATAAGCGCGATGACTTTGATTTTGATCTTGTAAATTTTCCTTTTTTGGATGGTGACGTTCCTCGTCGTGCTTCTTATGGTGTTTACATTTCTCAACCTATTAGGTTTGCTAGAGTCTGCAATCATGTTACAGACTTCAACGCTCGAAATAAATGTTTAACGGCCAATCTTTTCCAACAGGGCTATCGGTATCATAAACTTCGAAAAACCTTTTCTAAATTTTATCGTAGACACTATGAATTGATTTCCAAATATAATGTTGGGTTAAAGACGCTTTTAAGTGAGGGCCTTTCGGAACCTGAATTTTATGGTGACTTAGTTTACAAATTTAAGAAACTTATAGGAATTAATGATTTTTCTTTTCATTTCAGAAAAATCATAACACGTTACAGACGTATAGGTTATAACTTGAATGTTATGCGACAGTCTGCATGCTTAGTTTTTAACCCAATCATGGTTGATAACTATGCTGCCTTCTTTAATTGCACGCCGGTGGGTCGGGCGTCAGACTCTATGATGGCCCCGACTTAAAGCTATTCATTTTAGTTGGTTGGGGCCGGAGTTTCTTGTCTGTTGCTTGGCCCACCGGGGTCCAACTGGTGTTTTTCTTTTGCTCCGGAGTAAGTAGGTTATTCGGCGCCCAGGGATCTCCATCGTCGGACAGCTTACTCAATCTGTGAGTCCTTGTTTTTGATTCATCAGGATGTTTATCATGATTTATTTGTTTGTTCTTGATGATTCATTTTCTAGTTAGAGATTCACCACGAGGACCGAAGAACTTACTAAATGTTATGAACCACTGCGGAAGCTGAGGGTGAGGTTTGGATCCTGTAAAACCGGTTTAAGCCCGCAAGTAACTTTGTGTTACTGATCGTTCCAAGGCGATACTTCTGTGGTGGTTCTTTTTGTTTTATGTCTTGGTGTTTAAATTTTTTTGTGCTGTTGGCGCCTTATGTATGTTTTCATATTTTTAATTAAGTTAAGGTAACTGAGTGGCCACCTATTGGGAAAATAGCTGCTCATTCGGCTTACGATATGTTTCATGGTATAAGTGCCTGATTGTTAGTTTGGTTTTTTCCCACCTCGGTTTTTGGAGTGGGAATCTCTTTCTGATTGCGCCTTTTCCTGATCTTTGCCTACTTGTACCTTTTTATTTGTACTTTCTATACTATAAACATCCCCTAGTAAATGACCGTAGCTTAATTAGTTGGAACACACATTGCCTCAAACTGTCTGCGTATATTACGTATATTACAAAAGGATAAGTAGTATTTGCATGCAACACCGTGGTCATGTTATAATATATAGAATAGAAGTTGCTGAAGAAGTCAAGAAAACATTTATAGACAACACTTACATTCTGCACCAACAAACATGTCCGTGAAATGTATACCCACTAATACCCCTCTGTTATAGAGTAAAACTGGGATGCACCGTGCACAGGGGGGTGCCTATTTTTATATTTATTTGATGTATTTATTTTATTTTTTGTTCCAAAACATAAATAACTGGGTACTCGATAGGACCGCCTTGCCCCGGGCAAAGCTGTTTTTCAGTATCATCAGGAAAACATGTCCGTGAAATATATACCACCTTAGACCCCACTTTTATATAGAAAAACGGGGGTTTGCAGGAGTATATCTATTTTTTTTTTTATTTTTGCTCCAAAACATCTAGGTTGTAGGTACTCGTTAGAACCGTTCTAACGTGTACCCAAAACCTATGTATGGAGAAAAATATCAAAACCTTTCTGCTGAAAAATTCCAATTTTTACAACTTCAGAAAAGTCTTTATATTGCATTCGGGTACAGAATATAGAAAATATCCTAAACTGTGTACAAACATGTCCATTAGTGGCGCCAACAGCTCAGCTATTCGACATCAAAACATACAGAACTACTATGTACAGAAGTCCCTGTTATATAGAGACTTGCACTGGTACAGTGTGGACAGCGCATCAGACTTTGTGCCGAGGGGTTCTCCGTTCGGTCCTCGTCAGGGGCGTCGTCCATTGTGGCTTTGACATTACGAAAAACATGCCCATGCAATATACAGAGATTTTTGAAGTTGTTAAAAATTAAAAATTTCAGTAGAAAATGTTCGATATTTTTCTTATTTTCGCTCAAAACATAGATTGTGGGTACACGTTAGAACCGCCTCGCCGAGGCGGTTCTAACGAGTACCCACAATCTATGACGAGGCGGTTCTAACGAGTACCCACAATCTATGTTTTGGAGCAAAAATAAGAAAAATAGGTACACTGTATACCCCTGAATACCCCAGTTTTACTATATAAAAGTGGGGTTTGAGGGGTATACTTTACACGGACATGTTTTCCTGATGAGTGTGTCTTATTTTCACAGCTCAATATGTACTCGTGATATGTTGCCAAGTTCCTATGTAAAATTTCAATTCAGTCTCTTCCGCAGTCACTGAGGTATAGGCACACTCTCAAAACTTTCCGGACAGCTCGTCATGGAAACATCTCCGTTTGAAAGCTACCCCAGATTTGCACCTAACATATAGTAAAGATGGGGAAATCAGGGGTAGGTATGAAATATTGATTTTTAATATAAATACATATATTGTGGGTATATGTTATCATCCAATCGATGAGGTGATCATAACAGATACTCAGAATACATGATTTTATGGACAACAAGTGTAATTAATGCAAAAATACGATCAAAATAAGCTGAATTATAAAATACTTTGTGCAAACGGAGATGTTTCCGTAATGCTACGTATATGTGTATTGTATGTTCTTAGTAAGTCACAATGAAAAGCTCTTCTAAGCTTGTTGATTACTAATAATTATATGGCGACTTTAGATGAAATTATTAGGACCGAGTGATGATTGTTAGCTATTGGCCATGGGCATAGCACAATTAAACAAAGCAAAACACGTTTTCATGAACCCCCAATGTCCAAACACAAGGACGGAACGGAAAGCTAAGTAAATTCAAAGCCTACAAGTGAAAGGCAATACCCACTGTGATCAGGAAACAACTTATGCCGACGCACTAGAAAATCGACAATTTGCATATGCAAAAACAAAGACGCAGATCAGCTGTTCCAGTAACTGCACAGCTGATCAGAGTGTTTGTTTTCGCTACACGGATAGTACAATTCCCATTCTTATTAAATCTGAAATTTCAAGTTTTTAGCTTGCTTCTATGACTGTACAGCCTGGTTTGTGTCGGACCTAGTTGGAAATGGTTTGAATTCTCATGCGAAGGCTTATTTGTGTGATATCTGACAGAATAACATATGGCACAATCAACCGCCCAATACTACGGAAACATAATTATTGTAGGACATTACTAAAGTTAACAAGCCTAGCTCTGAGAAACATGTCCAACAAGGTTTTCGTTAATTCGAATAACAAACGTGCCTTTGTTGGTCATGGTTCGGTCTTGGAAAAATAGTTAATTAAATATGAACAAAACTGTAAGCCTTTTTAAAGTGTTTTGGACCCTCTAAACCGTGTTGTCATAAAATGAAAATAATCTAACATATTCTACGTTAGTAAAATATTTGTATGAGCTCGTTATCTGATAAACGATTTCCACTTTGCTTGCTAAGCCATATTTTTCTATCAATGTTGCTAACGTATGAGGTTATTTAATGTATCTGCCTTTAATTTAGCTTGCTGTCGACAAAATTGAAATGTCATATGACGCGACCAAAATGAAATGGTGGGCCATTAGTGCATCATATTGCATTTAATACTCATGGCGGCTTAAATTGACTCAATAATTCAACAATTAGCATCAATTATTTTCCACCTACCTGTCACCCACTCCACCACATGTTGGTGTTATTTATTTTACCGCATTCTGCGTTTATCTGTATGTTTCTAACCACCATTTTGCTTTAGTCGATGTTTGCCGGATGGCTACCTGCAAAAGATGAGGGTGAGGTTAGGACCCTGTAAAACTGGTTTAAGCCCCCCCCCCCAGTAGTTTTATATTACTGAACGTTCCAAGGCGATACTTCTGTAGTGGTTCTATTTGTTTTATGGATTGGGCAAAATATTTTAACTGTAGGTAAATGAATCATTATATGATGATGCGTGTCTTACAATAATTAGTTGTCACATAGGTGTTTAACTTTGTAATGAAATGTTTTTCCTATTGTTGTCTGTAAGAAACAACACTGTGTGTGGTTTTTGCCAGCTGTTACAACGAGTGTAACCCTAACTGCTATACAGTGCAATGTTCAATCGTTTTGCTTTTATTTTCAAAGTTGTTTGGGTGACATTGAACTCAAAATTAACCTATGCACATAGAAAGAATCTAAATTTGATTTTTGTGAGGGTAAGCGTCAAAAATATATATATATATATATATATATATATATATATATATAAAAAAGGGTTAGATAAAATATAGTGATTAGAATCTTTTAAAGCAGAAACCGTCCAAAAGGAGAAGAATTGCTATGTTGTGCAATTTTGTGTAATGAACCCTCCGAGGCATTACATCGTGAAATGTATACCCCTTGTACCCCACTTTTATATAGTGAAACTGGGGTATGCAGGGCTATACCTATTTTTCTTACTTTTGCTCCAAAACGTAGATTTTGAGTACTCCTTAGAACCGCCTCGGCGAGGCGGTTCTAACGTGTACCCACAATCTATGTTTTGAGTAAAAATAAGAAATATATCAAATTTTTTCTGATAAAATTTTCAATTTTTACAGCTGAAATAAAATCTCTGGGCAAGTTTTCGTAATGTAATTCTTGCATTGTTTATTGCCACTCGCATCCCCGTGACCGACTGAATCTCTCTTTTTTATTTTTGTTTCGTTAACGGAACGCGGAACCGATATGACCTTCGCTACGACATGTTAACAAAATGGCATTATATAATGGAAGCAATAAAAGCATTTAAAGGGAGATAGTATGGACTATATTGCGCAATTTCAGCATTATAGAAAACCGTTAAAATATCGTTTAAAAATAATGTGTAATGATTGTCTACTCTTACTTTTGATTTTCAGCGTATATTTATGCCCCCAACTTTGAAAAAGTTGGAAGGGCATATTGCTTTCGGCTTGTCTGTGTGTGTGTGTGTGTGTGTGTGTGTGTGTGTGTGTGGGTGCGTCTGTTAACTTTTGAACGGTGAATGCTAGGGTTTTGAAATCTCAAATGCACATTCCTCATGAAAAAAATAGTTGACCCGTATTTTTTTCATGTCCGAGTTATGCCCCTTTTCTGAGTTATATCCCTTTGAAAACAAAATTTGAAAATCTTGTGTGCAAGATATCTCAACAAGTGTTTCAGCTAGAGCCTTCATATTTAGTAAATTGGTTGGGTCTGAGGAATAGATCACCTGATTAACTTTTGAGAACTTTACCGCAAATTTTGACAAACTTACGGAATTTTAAAATTTTGATTTTTTTTTTTTTTTTTTTTTTTTTTTTTTTTTTTTTTTTTTTTTTTTTTTTTTTTCAGTTTTTCAGTGAAATTTGAAACTTTTAAATGGTGAATCCTGGGGTTTTGAAATTTCATATACATATTCCTCATGAAAAAATAGTTGGCACATATTTTTTACATATGTATGCCCAAGTTAAGCCCCTTTTCTGAGTTATGTCCCTTTGAAAACAAAATTTGAAAATCTTGTGTGCAAGATATCTCAAAAAGTGTTTGAGCTAGAGCCTTCATATTTGTTATACTGATTTTGGCTGAGGAGTAGATCACCTGATTCACATTTTAGGACGTTAGGTCAAATTTTGACAGAATTATGGAATTGTGAAATTTTTATTCCATTTTTAAGTGTGCATCTGTTATCACTGTTAGTCCTTATGTTTGCTATTTGTGCCCAGGTAAACCCTTTTCTAAATTCTATCGTAGACACTATGAATTGATTTCCAAATATAATGTTGGGTTAAAAAGGTACAAGTAGGCAAAGATCAGGAAAAGGCGCAATCAGACAAAGATTCCCACTCCAAAAGCCGAGGTGGGAAAAAACCAAACTAACAATCAGGTACTTATACCATGAAACAATCGTAAGCCGAATGGGCAGCTATTTTCCCAATAGGTGGCCACTCAGTTACCTTAACTCAACTAAAAATATGAAAACATACATAAGGCGCCAACAGCACAAAATATTTTAAACACCAAGACATAAAACAAAAAGAACCACCACAGAAGTATCGACTTGGTACGATCAGTAACACAAAGTTAATAGCGGGTTTAAATCGATTTTACCTGGCCATAACCTCACCCTCAGCTTCCGCAGTGGTTCATAATAGTGAGGGTCGAGATGTAAGAAATATTGCTCCCGTGCGATTTTTGTGCTAAAATTGATATTTTTGCTTTAAATGATTGTTTATGGGTTATATTGTTAAAAAATTATGGGGTTCAATTTTTTCGACCCCTTGACCCAATTTTGTGGTCTTTTTCTTAAGACCACGCGCATTTTATGATTTTTCTACACTGCAGACAATAATAAAGCTGTTTCTGAATGAAAACTTTACTTTTGTGTGGTATGTTGCATCGAATGTATCATTTTGTGGCTTATGTAATGCCAGAGAACCAATTTATTACAGTTGTTGTTTATATTTTCTTCATTTTCTTCTAATTGAAAGTGGATGGGGTAATTTAATGGGTAAATTCAATGGAATAATTCGTTCTGTTTGCTTAAATATACTGGCAGAGTAAAAACAGACATTGAATCAGATGAACAAATATAAAAAAGTTGCATGTGTTATTGTGAAAGAAGAAACCTACTATTTCATTTTTATACGAGGGACATTCAATAAGTAGTGCGAACTCACATGCATTTTTCCACTGACATGTCGGAGAATATTCTTATATCTTGATTTACAAAGCTATAGATAAATGTTTAAGAGTAAAGCAGGCGTGTGTGCGCAGTGTTATATTAGCTGTACTTATACATATAATGCACGAGGGTCGTTTAATAAGTAATGCAAATGCATATAAAGGAAAGTGAAACAGACCGAAACAAAACAAGCGCTCATCCGTTGAAAACGCAATTCTAAGTCCAGTTGTTTTAAGTATTTACTTGTTTCGTTCTTATGAGTCATCATCACGGCAAATGCTAAACAAATAAATCACAATTTAAGGTCTTGGTGAAGCGCATGTTAACAGGCATGGATCTAAATTACCTGAATTGACTTCCAGAATGGACATTTCGTACATGTTTATGTGTCCTGGGGTACTTTTTGTTTCTTTTGGAAAGACAAGGTGATCTCGGATATGACCAGAACGTGTTCAGCCCGAGGATAAATGGTTAAACCTAAATTCCTTGCTGTAGCAGAAACCTTGGTGATCTCTATTTATCACGAAACATGAATAAATATAATGGTTTGATCCTTTGGAAGCACTAAAACACCAAAGGGAGATAGTATATTGCGCAATTTCGGATAATTAACCCTCATCAGTAGCCCTTTTTAAACCGGCAACAATAGCCAGACTATTTTACTGCAATTTCGACAATTCAGGAGAAGTCTAAATAAAAGACATATTCCTTAACGGGGTCGAATAATTTAAACATGGCTTAGAAGTATGTTTCTAAACGTGAAACCTTTGACATAATATAACAGAGTAATAACTCCCACCCAATATTGTACTATCGTAATCGCAGCAGACAACGTTTCGGTCAACTTCGGAGAACAATTCTCCAGTACCAGTAAGATATTCCGGTGTTGAATTCTGACTGGTCAGTATCAGCGTCCAATTAAGGGTGTTGTATGAGAACAAAGAGGAACGCCTGATGACGAATATGCTTCTTAATCTCCTTTATTTCAAAGTAAAAGTTGATAAAATACAACTGGCAATACAATACAGAGAGAATGAGTTAGAATGAGTTTGATAGGGTGCTAGTGAGGTCAATAATGTAGTTTGCTTTGTTTGATTCGACGGTTAGCGTCACATTTACAGCTATGGTTGTTTGCGACTGAATGGGTATATTTGGCCTTCCAGCATCAGGGCTTTAAGAAATTGATGGGTCACAAGATGTCTCCCGCACAGAGCTGGTAAATACCTGACCACATGAGCAATTGTTAACCGCTTAGAGGGTCTAAATGCCGCGGTCCAATAAAATTGGTTATGTAATACTGATCGGTATTGAAGGGAAATGGTGTGCCATTTTACCCAAATGTCGAAAGGAAGTTTCGTGAAAACTGCGACAAAGACCACCGAGCCTGTCACATGCCTTGACCCGGATTTGAAACTGGACCGCAGCGGTGACAAGTACGTTTGTTATCAAATATGCTATCCAGGCCCCGACATATTTCTGTCAGTAATCTAGACATATCACTTTAATGCAATAGTACAATTCAAATGTTTGTTATGAAGTGAATGAGACAACAAATTGTGCAAATTGTTTGACCAAAGAAACACCCTTTGCATCAAAACGACACTATTTATGTGTTTTTGGAATATCTATTTTGTGTTGTTTGTCTGAGTTGATGCTTAACGTCCAAACCAACAGCTATAGTCATGTCGGGACGTTGTCTTCATTTAATGGGACTTTGCTCAAAATGAGGATGTCATAACCACCCAACTAAGCCACTAAGGCTTCAACTAAGCCACTAAGGCTTATGTATGTATGATTCTACTTGAACCACCTTTCCTAGGCAGCTTAGACCAGTACGCAGATGGTCAGTCATTACCGTAGAAGCATTGTCTGGAGGCAAACGCAGCCCATCTATTTCTTTAGGCCCAAATAGGCTGGTGCCCATATCCCACGCGACCACCAATTGCATAGATATTTGTCCTTTCAGATGCATATTATGGAAAGAACAAAGGTGTTTGCAGAGTTATTACCGATGTCGATGTAAGAGGCTATACCCTGCAATACATTGCTATTTATCACTTAGACGGTTATTAATTATGGACGTCTTTGATGCTGATGACTCTAATGCGTAGTCATTGCCTATTTTTGTTAACTTGTATGATGTTTAAATCGTTGACGGATGTTATTAACGAACTTTATTCAATAAAACGCATGGGCTTTCGGTTTATCCATTATTTGAAGCTATCATACAGTTATTAAAATCACAACAATATCACGTTTACATGGCACTATTTAATTCACCAGAAGTTTGTAATCTTACATTATATTAGCCATTAAGATAGATTCTAGCACAGTTGTATTGTAATAATGTTATGTGTGCATTTTATGCATTACATGCACAGTGCAATGCGCGAAATTACATATGTATCTTTACTACTTTTTAACGACCCTCATGTATAATATGTATAGGCACTGCGTAGACACCATCAAACATGCAATAGCTTTTAGCTTATCATATTCAGGCACAGAGTTAACACTGCATGAAAACCTCGATTTACGCGAATTTACAAACATATGCAAATATTTGGTAAATTTATGGAATTACATGCGCTATTCATTTACAATGGTTTCTTCATAAAAGTAAATATATGAAAAATTTACTGGTGCTTGCATATTAATAAAAAAAAGCCATAACATTTTAACGTAGAAGAAATTGCACGCCAATTCGCATTACTTATTGAATGACCCTCGTATATAGTTAGTTATGGGCTCTGCAAAGATAACACCATGTTTACAACTGTTTATTACATAATATTCATCTGCTTGATGTCTTTTTGTTTTCTTTCAGTGTCATTATATGCCGGTGATAGAGTATTGATAATTTTCATACTCTTATTTCCCCCATTAAGTTACCCCACCCACTATGTTTTAGATATATATTGTGCTTACATCGCCAACACATACCATAAATGTGTTTTTATTGTTACATAGCCTACTAAAGGGGATCTCAGATGCAAAATACAAGGTAAAAAGCTAGTGTTAGTAGCAGAAACAACACAACATGTGTCAACAGTGTAGTTTATGCGCAAAAATGGGCGTGGCCTAGAAATTGGCTCGATGAGTCGGAAAAATTGAACCCCATCATTTTTCATAATAATAACACACAAACAATCATTTAAAGCAAAGAAATCAATTTTAGCACGAAAATCGCACGGGAATACATCTCGACCCTCACTATAACATTTAGTTAGTTCTTCGGTCCTCTTAGTGAATCTCTAACAATGAATGAGTCAATGAATCATCAAGAAAAAACAAATAAATCAAGATAAACATCCTGATGAATCAAAAACCAGGACTCACAGATTCAGTAAGCTGCCCGACGATGAAGATCCCTGGGCGCCGAATAACTAACTAACTCCGGAGCAAAAGAAAAACGCCTTATGTATGTTTTCATATTTTTAGTTGAGTTAAGGTAACTGAGTGGCCACCTATTGGGAAAATAGCTGCTCATTCGGCTTACGAAATGTATCATGGTATAAGTACTTGATTGTTGGTTTGTTTTTTTTTCCCTCCTCGGTTTTTGGAGTGGGAAACTTTTTTCTGATTGCGCCTTTTCCTGATCTTTACCTACTTGTACCTTTCTGTTTGCTAACATGATTTTCATAAAAAAATAATGAATTAAATGAATCATATAAACTGTGCAAGGTTAGAGGCAAGCATACAGTTGGGGGCACCGTGTTTGCCGTGTTTTACAAACACTTACTTCTAGTTTATTATTGGTTTGTTTTCATTTCCTAACCAACGTTTAATACATTTGGCCCCATTTGGATTACACTAGTCTCTGTATCGACTACCCTGATGAAAGATGCAAAGTTGAGTAAAAGGTACAAGTAGGCAATAGTCAGGAAAAGACGCAATCAGAAAGGAATTCCAACTCCAAAAACCGACGCGGGAAAAATCAAATTGACAATTAGGTACTTATACATAAAAAACATATTGTAAGCCAAGTGAGCATCTATTTCCCAATAGGCGGCCAATCAGTTACCCGAACTAAACTAAAACTATGAAAACGTACACTATGAAAACGTACACAAGGTTCAAACAGCACAAAAATAGACTCCAAAACATAAACAAATAGAACCACAGCAGAAGTATCGCCGTGGAACGAGTAATATAAAAGTCAGCCATCAAAGAACTCACCAACACACATCAGCACTAGATTATTCAAGAAATAATGATGGTCTTTCTCATTAGTGAGAGACGAACTATCAATATAAAACTACTGGAGGAGGGCTTAAACCGGTTTTGCAGGGCCCTTACCTCTCTCACCCTCATATTTTGCAGTGGTTCATACCTGACCATAGAGCATCACATTACTCATTACGAAAACATGCCCATGCAATATACAGAGATTTTTTAAGTTGTAAAAATTGCAAGTTTTCAGTAGAAAATTTTCGATATTTTTCTTATTTTTGTTCAAAACATAGATTGTGGGTACACGTTAGAACCGCCTCGCCGAGGCGGTTCTAACGAGCACCCACAATCTATGTTTTTAAGCAAAAATAAGAAAAATGGGTATACCCCTGCAAACCCCAGTTTTTTCTACACAAAAGTGGGGTTTACGGGGGTATTTATTGCACGGACATGTTTTCCTGATGTTTTGGCTCATTTCATTCCGTTGTAAAATGGATAGAATGTAATCATGTGACTGCCGTAAGTCATTCTGATTGTTCTGAACGGTGGCTTAACTAAAATTAGATTGTATGCGCACATGCGCGTATACAATAGAACGTCCTCTTTATATTCTTAACATTTATTTTTATGTTCTGGCTGACATTGAAAATGGATTAAAGGTAAAAGTCAGAAGTTCTTCAGCATCCACTCAATACAATTATTTTAAGTTCATTTCTGGTATGGATTTTTCAGACCTATGAATTAAGAAACTTGAATGAACCGTTAGTCTTCAAATTCGAAAAATACCAATTTAAGGAGTGTATTAACATCAGATATGCATTTATTCCATTTGTCTCGTGACGTAATAGCAATCTTCGACTCGCTTCTTTTCAAAACATCGCCCATTTTATCTTAGAAAATGTTTCTAAAATCGATTCAATGTATCATTTCTTTCTTGTTAATAAGGCGTCTTTAAAGATTAGCGTATCGGCAAGGCAACAATGCCTCCTAACGTAGAACGGAAATACATTCATATTTAACTGAAATTAAGCTTGCTTGTGTATCGGTAATATTGGTCATGGCTATATTTTCTCTGTTGAGCGCCGTAGTTAATGTCACGTAACACGACTCTTGACGGGCTGTTAAATCGCTAGACATTTCCGATCCAGCATCAGGTGAATAGGCCCGTGAAGTGTTAAATAATATATAAAAGTTTGATCCTTTGGAAGCAGTGGAAACGTTCCAAGGGAGGTAGTATGGCCCATATTGCGCAAATTCGGGTCAAGCTTGCTTATGTCTGTTTGGTGAATATTCAAAATGATCCAAAATAACCCCCCCCCCCCCCCCCGAGTTGCCGTGATTAGATGGACGCATTATTGCCCGATGCCATAGACCGAGGACCGTTAGGCGTCGAGTTGGCCACGGCATCGAGTGGTATATTTGAACAATTCAGTCAAACATCAATGCAATAGTTTTATTAATTGTTAAACAGAGCTGGGAAAATGTCACTATTAAAACGAGATAGCAGTTGTTCATTTAATTGCCACGAGAATTTAGTATACGTCATGCGGTCACACTATCATAAAATACAAAACTTATACTTATTTTCACAATGCGTTCTTATGGGACGACATTAACGTCGTAGAACGAAATCAGTTGTGCAAATTAACCATGTTCACTTGCTTTCATGAAGTATGTATTATATATACTTTCGTTAGACATCTTTCAGACAATGCTTCATGCGCCATCGCTGAGTGAAAGTACATGTACAATATCATAAAAAAGTACAAGTAGGCAAAGATCAGGAAAAGGCGCAATCAGAAAAAGACTCCCACCCCAAAAACCAAGGTGGGAAAAAACCAAACCAACAATCAGGCACTTATACCATGAAAACACTTCGTAAGCCGAATGAGCAGCTATTTTCCCAATAGGTGGCCACTCAGTCACCTTAACTTAACTAAAAATATGCAAACACACACAAGGCGCATAAGAATATCATAAGAATCTTTCATGAGTGTCAGTGGTGGATAGATAAATCTGTACTGAGTGTCACTAAGGCATCATGAAGCTCGTCGAGTGATGCCAAACTGTAACCCGAGGGACATATTTGTCTATCCAAATCGAAATCAAATAAAAATAAAACTGAGATCCTTTAAGAGCAGTGAACATATTAAAGAGAAAGAGCATGAGCCATACCGCGGTTAAGCCTCTTCAGTAACCCTATAAGATTTGGCAACATGGAGCCAAAGAGAATTACTGTAATTTTGCATCCTTCAACAGGGTAGTCAATAGACAGACTAGTGTAATCTAAATGGGGCCAAATTTTATAAACATAGGTAAGAAAATAAATCTTAACCGATAATAATTTTCTGATTTCTCAGAATAGCCTCCCTGATCTCAAAGGACCAAAAGGAAAATCAAATTTAAATATTTTTCTGACCTCTACTTCTTTAAATGCGCGTATTTCGGCTAATTTTGCTTCGACAGAAACGAATCAAAGCACAAGTTGTAGTCAAAGAATGCAATTCTTATGTGTAATAAATTGTTTTGGTATGCGAGTTTAATATATTGGCACCATTTAGGTAATACTGGTCTTTGTATTGACTACAATCTTCAAAGATTCAAATTTACTGTAATTCTCTTTGGCTCCATGTTGCCAAACTAAAGGGTCACTGATGAGGCTTGAGTAGCCGAAACCGCGGTATGGCCCATCCTTTTTCTCATTAATATGCTCACTGCTCAAAAAGGATCTCAGTTTATTTTTTTTTTATTTATAAAATAATGTGTAACAATCAGGTACTTATACCATGAAACATATCGTAAGCCGAATGAGCAGCTATTTTCCCAATAGTTGACAACTCAGTTACCTTAACTTAACTAAAATTATGAAAACACACATAAGGCGCCAACAGCATAAAAAAAAAATTTAAACACCAAGACATAAAACAAAAAGAACTTTTAAAAATTTTAAACACCAAGACATAAAACAAAAAAGATGCGCTTTCCCTGGAGCGTGGGGTAACTAAAAGTTGCGAAAACTGTGACCAGCACCATGTTAATATTTTTTTTCCACTTCTGTGTACTCAAAAACTCACATACAAACTTTGGTTTGTTTCAACTGTTGCATCATACATGTGAAGTTTAGTACCCTTGGTATGTTTTACATAAACGGTCATTGAATGGAATTCCGGACACGACTGGCGCTGCGCGGTCAAAACTTTCACCTGACCAAACCCTCCGTGGTGCAGTGATTATTTCACTCGCCTTGTAAACCAGGGGTTGCAGGTTCGATCCCGGGCTTCTTTTGTCCGTCGGATGGGACTATAAACCGAGGTCCCGTCTCTATATTACCTTAGCTGTTGGTGGGATGTTAAACCCCAATCAACCAACCAACCTGACCAAAGAGCATCACAATACTGTCGGTTCATTTCATTCCTTTGTAGATTGGATAAAATGAAATAACGTGACTGCCGTAAGTAATTCTGTTTGTTCAAAACGGTGGCTTAAAAAAACATTGGTTAACTAAACATTGGATTGTTTTGTATCACGCTCATGCGCGTACACAATAGAACGTCATTAAGACGATATGTGCACTTTATAGCCTTAACATTTATTTTTATGTTCTAGCTGACATTGAAAACGGATTAAAAGTAAAAGTCAGAAGTTCTTCAGCATCCACTCAATTATTTTAAGTTCATTTCTGGTATGGATTTTTCAGAACTATAAATCAAGAAACTTGAATGAACAGTTAGTCTTCAAATTCGAAAAATACCAATTTAAGGAGTATATTTACATGAGATATGCATTTATTATATTTGTCTCGTGACATAATAGCAATCTTCGACTCGCTTCTTTTCAAAACATCGCCCATTTTATCTTAGAAAATGTTTCTAAAATCGATTCAATGTATCATTTCTTTCTTGTTAATAAGGCGTCTTTAAAGATTAGCGTATCGGCAAGGCAACAATGCCTCCTAACGTAGAACGGAAATACATTCATATTTAACTGAAATTAAGCTTGCTTGTGTATCGGTAATATTGGTCATGGCTATTATTTTCTCTGTTGAGCGCCGTAGTTAATGTCATGTAACACGACTCTTGACGGGCTGTTAGATCGCTAGACATTTCCGATCCAGCATCAGATGAATAGGCCCGTGACATGTTAAATAAAGTATAAAAAGGTACAAGTAGGCAAAGATCAGGAAAAGGCGCAATCAGAAAAAGATTCCCGCTCCAAAAACCGAGGTGGGAAAAAACCAAACTAACAATCAGGTACTTATACCATGAAACATATCGTAAGCCGAATGAGCAGCTATTTTCCCAATAGGTGGCCACTCAGTTACCTTAACTTAACTAAAAATATGAAAACATACATAAGGCGCCAACAGCACAAAAAATTTTAAACACCAAGACATAAAACAAAAAGAACCACTACAAAAGTATCGACTTGGAACGATCAGTAACACAAAGTTACTGGCGGGCTTAAACCGGTTTTACAGGTACCTAACCTCAGTTACAGTGTTTGATCCTTTGGAAGCAGTGAAAACGTTCAAAGGGATGTAGTATGGGCCATATTGCGCATTTTCGGCTTTCTTATATTTGTTTGGTGAATATTAAAACATACCCCAAATTGCCGTGATCAGCTCGATGCATTCCTGTATTGCCCGATGCCGTAGACCGAGGACCGTTGCCGTGAAAAGCTCGATACATTATTGCCAAATGAGGTAGACCGAGGACCGTTGGTCATGGAGCTGTCCACGGCATCGAGTGGTACTAGCATATTTGAACAATTCAGTCATACATCAATGAAATTGTTTTACTAATTGTTCAATACATAGCTCCTGCATGATGTCACCACAAGAATATTTTGACACATAAAATGGCTGATTTTCCAAGGAAAAGCAGTTATGTACATTTTACTGTTATCTGATCATGTGAGTTGTTCTAAAACCGTTAGAGGTTGACAATAGAATAGATGCATAATTTCGTACAAGCTTAACCAGCTAGCTGTCACCTTACTGTATTCAAAATATAGTTGATCCTATGTATGCAAATAAAAACGGCCATTTTGTGTGGCAAAAAACTAGATATTTGCCATGCAGGAACTATCTATGGAGCCGTGAAAACGTCAATTGTTCGTTTAATTGCCACGAGAATTAAGTATACGTCATATTATCATAAAAAAATCTCGTTCTTATTTTCATAATGCGTTTTTATGAGGCGACGTTATAGTCGTGGAACGAAATCACTTGTGAAGTGCAAACTATCCATTTTCACTTGCTTTCATGAAGTGTGTATTATATATACTTTCTTTAGACATCTTTTAGACAATGTTTCATGCGCCATCGCTGAGTGAAAGTACAATATTATGAATCTTTCATGAGTGTCAATGGTGGAAAGATAAATCTGTCCTGAGGGTCACTTTGGCACCATGAGGCTCGCCGAGTGATGCCAAATTGTGATCCGAGGGACATATTTGTCTATTTAAATCGAATCAAATAAAAATAAAACTGAGATCCTTAAAGAGCAGTGTACATATTAATGAGAAAGGGGAGGGGCCAAACCGCTGTTTCGGCTAAATAAACCTCTTCATTGACCTTATAAGATTTGGCAACAAGGAGCCAAAGAGAAATACTGTAACGTTGCATCCTTCAACAGGGTAGTCAATAAACAGTCTAGTGTAATCCAAACGGGGCCAAATATAATAAACACAGGTAAGAAAATGAATCTAAACCTATAATAAGTTTCTCATTTCTTTTAACTCGGTAGTGGGTGAAGTTAGTAAGTGTTACATATATAGCGCAGTTAACCACCATTGGTGATTTGGAATGCTTTTTCACCTACGGTGTTTGCTGTGACCTGGTTAAAACGTTGCATTTTGTGTTAGAGTCTGGATACTGACAACTTCCAGACCAGAGTTGATTTACCCAGACATGTAGTTCCCAGGCCAAGACTCTGGATGAGTCTTCTCGGAAGGGGAATTAATGTAGCATTGTGCTATAAATAGATATGCAAATTTCAAACTCGGTAGTTGGTGAAGTTAGCAAGTGTTGAATATAGCTAGAGCAGTAAATCACCCTTGTTTTCCACCGACGGGGGTTGCTGTGGCCTGATAAAAACGTTACAATTGTTTCCTTTGGTGATGATATTTTCATGCTCAATGTAGGTGTCATGACATGACGAATGGACTTTCCCATCATTATCATTTGGGTGGGTCCAATTTCGTTTTTAGGGGCTTTATGTGTGATTTTAAATTTGTTATCTCATTTTTTGAAGAAATTTCTCAAAACAAACAGAATAGCCCCAGATGGGACGCCGCAGAACGCGGCGTCACATCCGGGTCTATTCTGTTTGCATATGTCCCATAAAAGGGACGCCATGCTTAAATGAGTTAATGTTTGGTAAATTTCCAATGGAGTTAAGGCAACGTCCCAACATGGTCTTAGCTGTTGACTGGGAAACTTAACCACAAGGCAAACATACAAGTTTACATGTCTAAGCTTTAGATATAGACTTCGGTTCCGTTTGGCTTTAGACCATTGACTTTGCTCTGTTGGCTGTAGCCTGCTTAACCGGCAATGTCTTATAGACAATCAAAGGCAACGTTAAAGCAAAACAATCTGCTTTGCTTTATAAAATCAACACCATCGATTGTTTTTACAATTGCTGAATACTTTATTCTGCCCTGAAGCCGACTGTTTTATTTAGATTAATATAGAACAAAATTCACTTCAAAAGACCAATCATTGATAATATCGAAGCCATTTTAACCCATATTTCACGAATGGATTATCCCACCATTATCAATTGGATGAGTGCACTTTCATTTCTAGGTGTGTCAGGAGTGATTTTTAAATTTTATTCAATTTTTCGATGAAACTTCTCTTAGCAAACAGAATAGCCCCAGATGGGACGCCGCGTTCTGCGGCGTCACATCTGGGGCTATGCTGTTTGCCTATGTCCCACAAAAAGGACGCCAGGCTTAAATGAGTTAAAATGAAAACGTTTTTTTCTAGGATTTCAGACCAGGCCCTAAACAAACCAGTTAGAACGTAAGAAAACTCGGATTAAAAAGATGGAGAATTGTTTTATCCGCGAAGCGAGAAAAAGGCCTTAATGAGCTTTGAAGTGTTTACACAACTGTTGTCGTATATGTAAAAGGTAGGTGTTCTAATCATGAGGCTCAGTTTAAACATGGAATAGACATGGCAAGCCTTTCTTTTCAACTAACAAGACCCGTGGGACAATAACTGTTCCATAACAGCATTATAGAAGAATAATGAACATACTTGTGCTCAATGAAAACGCGACAATTTACCATATGCTAAGACTTCAAAGACGGTCTAACTTGTATATACAACGTATATATATTTCCGTTTTTAGTTACAAGTCAAACTTTTGATCTGCTCCCGTAGTTCTTCGAAGAAAAGGTACAAATAGGCAATGATCAGGAAACGGCACAATCAGAAAGAAATTCTCACTCAAAAAACAGGTGGGAAAAACAAAATTGACAATCAGATACCTATACTAAAGGAACATATCGTAAGCCGAGTGAGTAGCTATTTCCCAAACGGCGGTCACTCAATTACCCTACCCGAACTTAACTAAATGGGCCCCGCCCATTGGAGCTTAAAGAAATAAATGGGCTGGTTTTGCCTCCAGGCAAAGCTTATATGCTACTGACTGACCATCTGATTACTGGTTAACCGCTCATGCCTTAGCCTGCCCAAGAAAACTGGCCCAAGTTATCCCATCCATACATATAATCCTTAGTGGCTTACTTGGCACTTTTTGGGTGTCATGGCATCCTAATTTTGACTAAAACTCACATAAATTCCCATTAAATTAAAACAAAATATATGGAAAGGTACAGTATATTTTATCAATGTAATATCAATTTAGGCATGAACATATTCATTTAAATGAAGACGCGGCCATCTTTAGGAGAAAAGCCAAGTTTGCAGGAAAAGTCTAGGGTCAACCATGCATCATGCATGCTTAAATCGTGTCGTAGCAGGCATATCGTCAAAGCAGAACCGGCAAAAGCCGTAACGCTTCTATTGTGCAAAACGATATCGCTACCTATCGCTACCAGTAATTTTATATTACTGATCGTTCCAAGGCGATACTTCTGTGGTGGTTCTTATTGTTTTATGTCTTGGTGTTTAAAAAAAGTTTGTGCTGTTGGTGCTTTATGTATGTTATCACATTTCTGGTTAAGTTTAGGTAACTGAGTGGCCACCTTTTGGGAAAATAGCTGCTCATTCGGCTTACGATGTATTTTCATGATTGTTAATTTAGTTGTTTCCCACCTCGGTTTTTGGAGTGGGAATTTTCTTTCTGATTGCGCCTTTTCCTGATCATTGCCTACTTGTACCTTTTCAAATAAACGGCTGACTCTTGTTTCATTTATCAACATCGACCGATCTTTGATTGTCACTAAACACCGACCTGTTCAAGTTGTCAATTAACAATCTGATTGGCCAATTTAGGTGTCAATTAACATTCTAAAAATAGCAATTAACAAACGGGTAATCATTACTCTAAGTAAAGCCAATGTAATGAGGTGTGACACAAACTGGACACTTTATATTACGAAATATGGATTTTTGAGCTTTAAAAATTGATTTTTTTTTCTTTTTTTTTTTTTTTCTTCTTCTTCTTTTTCTCCAGCTGAAAACTTGTTACATTTTCCTTATTTTTGCTCAAAACATAGATTGTGGGTACTCGTTAGAATCCACAATCTATGATTTGGAGGAAAAATAAGAACAATAGGTATACCCCAGCATACCCCAGTTTTGCTATATAAAAGTGGGGTTAACGGGGGTATACATTTCATAGACATGTTTTCCTAATAGTCTACGCACAACAGTGTTCAAGAAAGAACCAACATGACTACGAACAACAAACGCAGATGAACCAATAAGCACCAATAGCCATTTAATAGTAAATCAAAATTTTGTGTGTAGCAAAAATCTTTATACATGTACATGTATGTAATGAAAAAAAAATCATATATATGTCAAACACATTACGTTTGTCTGGCCATTATCATGACCGAGTAGTGACTATTTCACAATATACTAAAACACTAAACGGTTTAGTATACATAAAAGCTTGGGATAACGCTTCGCATTAAAAACCAATTATATCTAAAAGTTTTCAGTAATTACGTCATACCTGTAAATCCTAAGCGCGGGTGAGTCGATATTCTTTGTTTTTAACGGGTTCCTTAGATCTATGAACGTTTTATACATGCCCTTAAAATGTTTTTACTGCTTATTTGACAGAACAGCAATGTCGTTTGCCACAGGTTTAGTTTAAAACCAAGACAAGCAATTTACTTCACGTTTTTCACGAGTAATAAAACTAAACTAAACCAGAATTTACGATGTTGTTCGACAGCGAAACGGTGCCAAAGCCGTAGCGTGTATTGATACAGCTCGATTTTTACATCTAATGCATCAAACGATCGACGAGTGCACTGTGAACGTGGAAGTGTATTCAGATTGTAACCATGCAAATTAAAATACAAACTGTGCATGCAGTGTAACGGAAAACTTTTGTCAGTCATTTCGTCCTTATCTTTTATTTTATTTATTTTTTTATATTTTTTTATTTTTTTTTTTCAGCTTAACGTCCCTTTCAAGATTATTTCAGCTTATATGAGACGAGCCAATCAGTAGGTGGGCGAAAAACTGGAGAACCCCGAGAAAGACCACCTGGTACACC
Organism: Rugalucina vietnamica; assembly: GCA_964017185.1. NCBI lineage: Eukaryota > Metazoa > Mollusca > Bivalvia > Lucinida > Lucinidae > Rugalucina > Rugalucina vietnamica. The sequence goes on along the minus strand of OZ024879.1, from coordinate 54,246,535 downwards.
AGCAAGCAGAACTTGGCTTGTCTCACATGTGGCCTCTACGGGGCTAGAACCTACACCAGACACAGCAGTGAAACGATTGTGTGGTCAAGAAACAGCGCGTATTTCGTCTTTATTGTCATTTTACGGGCTACATGTACTTTATGGACTAGTCTGACTTTTGTCGCGCCAGAGGTTAAAATCGAGCTATACTTTTAGACGATTCTGTCATATATGTACCTTTAGGTGTCTCCAACTTGCATTCAGTCAGCTTTAACTCTCATTTTCGTACGTTTTATCTATCTAAATGTGTTATCCGCAATTATCATATGACGTCGCTGTTATCCAGGGGATAACGTTATGTAATAAAAGGTGTTATGACCACACGTGTATTAACATTTTTGCGGGAATACGTAACGTCATTGACGATGTCCGTAACAACAATTTAAAGTTTCATTGGAAAAATATCCACTTTGACACTTTGAAGGCGATAAAATTTTATTCTAAAAGTAAAATGATAAAACGTTTGATCAGTTCTAGATAATACTAGTTTTAATACTAGTACACGTATTAATAATAATTATTATTATTATCATTATTGTTATTATTTTATTATTATTATTATTATTATTTCAGAGGAATAAGATAATTTATATGAATTAAATGCCAATCTTCCATGCGGTTCTCCAGTGAATACAGACATTGATTACAATCGGAGCTTTCTGTTAGTTTTCATACTTGTTCATATTAGATTTCATTAGACGTGTGTTGTTAGTGATGCAATATGTTTTGGAAAGAAGAGAAGCCATCGCTCGCCTTATAATGCTGAGTGCAAAGCAATGTAGCCACTGGTACATTATTTGTCGCCTTTGGAATGGCGCGGCCGGGTTACGAATCTACGTCAGATCCGCGCGCCCTAACCTACTAAACTCATTACGAAAACATGCCCATATGATACACAGTAATTTTTTCAAGTCAAAAATCGATACTTTTCAGAGGAAAATTTTTCATATTTTTCTTATTTTTGTTCAAAACATAGTTTGTGGGTATACGTTAGAACCGCCTCGCTATGTGATGGAGCAAAAATAAGACAAATAGGTATACCCCTGCATACCCCATTTTAACTATATAAAAGTGGGGTTTAAGGGGGTATTCATTGCACGGAAATGTTTTCCTGATGTATTGGGGTCGGTAATTCATCAGGTTGAATCCATTATGGCATGTCGCCAGATGTCTGACTTAAGTGAATTGTTGAGTAAACTATGTTCCGTGAATAAAACATCTACTGTTTCTAAATTTGAAACAAATGACATGAATATGAAAAGCAGAAACCGATTAATTATCGCCGATGTCGGAGAATATAGTTGATCGCGACTATTTTAGCATTAAAGGGATATATGCACTTTTGTTTGTAGAGATATCAAACCAATTGTATACCTGAAACGGACTGTTCACACGGGATCCAAAAACACTGACTAGAAGTATGAAGCTACCATTATATTTTACATTTATGTCTAATCTAATTTTCTTCACGGGCGTATACTGTATTGGTTAAACTTTTTGGTATTTCTTTTCTATATATCACACTAGTTTTTTTAACCGCATGGAAAGTACGAATGCGTTTATTTATTGTTTTGGGCATCAACCCAAAACAGTATAGTGGTCAGGTTGTAATGGATCTATTTGCATAGTTTTCGTGCCACGAGGTGTACCTAAAATGTGCACTGCATGCTGTTGTTTAAAAATCCTGCCTTAAACGGTGACAAAATCTTCACCCTCACTGGGGTGTAGAGGCGGTAGCCTGCATGAGTTATGGTCAACTCGTACTTTTAACCAACTCGTCCCTAGTCAACTCGTACTTTTTCGTACCTTGATCTTGCATACAATTTATTTCCCCGTTTATGAAACTTGGTTTTAATTGGTCCAGAAGTTTCAGAAAAATATTTGAATACATTTAATATAAAAACTAGATGTATGTGGCCCTGAGCAATGGGCAGAGATGCCCGTGGTGTAAAACTGTTTTATTTAAAAAATGTCCATTTGCCTATTACCAGCATGTTATCCTCAATAAAGTATAGTTTAACAGTTTTTCATGTTCAATTATAGCCGACCTAGGTGATCATCTCAGTATCATCATTCTTACAAACTTTGTAGAGCTTCATTCTCAAATGCTTCATGGCGAGTTTCCAAATCAGAAGACTTCCGTTCCTTTTAAGATTTTTGAAAGATTTTGCTGTATGTAATTATTGTAACCATTTGGTCATTTGACATCGGTCAATAAAACAAAAGTTAATTTTTCCTGTGCAAGGAAATACCATACAGAATGACTTTCACTGACCATGTAGTTTCAAAGAAAAAAGATGTTTGGATATCATGGAAATGTATATGTATATCCCCTGGGCAGCGACATAGAAACACCCCATCAAGCCAATTTATTTCCTCAAAATAAAACTACTGTCCATTTGTAGCTACTTGACATACACCAGACTAGCCCAAAACTTGGCTTCTTCAAGAAGCCAACTTGTATATTTTATAGCTTCTGAATCGACTGGGATGGTACTGTTTGCTTGTGTGTAAGAAAGAGATAAATCTATAGGGGGCTCTTGGGGTTTATAGTTCGCTGGTATCTCGCTTTTCTACGTAATTCATGGAAATGTAACTGTATAACTAGTTCGACTTGAACCTGGTTATATTTTATTGTGTCTGCTGAGAATATGAAGCCAATGATAATAGTTCATTTCTTTCGATTCGGAATAATTCTAAATATGCAGAGTTCACTATCTTTCCGAATGATCAAGACGAAATAATGAAATAAAGATTTATCATTACGAAAGCTTACCCATGCAATGAACAGAGATTTTTAGCTAAAAAAAGTAAAAATCATTTGAAAACTTTATCATTACGAAAGCTTACCCATGCAATGACCAGAGATTTTTTAGCTAAAAAAATAAATAAAAATCATTTGAAAACTTTAGATAAAGATATGTTTGTCTAATGTTTGCTCAAACCATTGATTGTGGGTACACGTACACATTAGAACCACCTTTTAGCTAAAAAAAATAAATAAAAATAATTTGAAAACTTTATCATTACGAAAGCTTACCCATGAAATATACAGCGATTTTTAGCTGCAAAAAAAATAAATAAATAAATAAATAAATAATCATTTGAAGACTTTAGATATGTTTGTCTTATGTGTGCTTAAAACATTGATTCTGGGTACATGAACACGGTAGAAGGCACAAAACTTTCATTTCATTCGTTTCTTTATTGAAACAACATGAGGGTGAGGTTAGGTACCTGTAAAACCGGTTTAAGCCCGCCAGTAACTTTGTGTTACTGATCGTTCCAAGTCGATACTTCTGTAGTGGTTCTTTTTGTTTTATGTCTTGGTGTTTAAAATTTTTTGTGCTGTTGGCGCCTTATGTATGTTTTCATATTTTTAGTTAAGTTAAGGTAACTGAGTGGCCACCTATTGGGAAAATAGCTGCTCATTCGGCTTACGATATGTTTCATGGTATAAGTACCTGATTGTTAGTTTGGTTTTTTCCCACCTCGGTTTTTGGAGTGGGAATCTTTTTCTGATTGCGCCTTTTCCTGATCTTTGCCTACTTGTACCTTTGTAAGACAAAAAAAAAAATCATGGACCAAATCAGAAGATTTTACAGCAAATCCTTTTAGACAGTAAACATATATTATTTGATACAATTTCTTCAGAATAGATAGACAGCCAGCCTATGGGGTATACTGTATATTTTTCTGCCTTTCTAGTAAGATGACTATCTTCCTGGGAAAGATCTAATGGGTAGACAAAGTGGATTTTTCTCAATGATTTATTTTATAAACCTGTAAAGATGCATGCAGGCTCAAACCCAGAACTTATCGATTTGTAATAAAACACAGTGCCTGAATGTTCTTACAAACTATCGGAAAACCCAGTGGTAAAACAAAACGCCGCTCTATATATTACACTAGTTTTTATATATATATAGAAAGTACAAATGCGTTTATTTATATATTTTATAGCTTCTGAATCGACTGGGATGGTACTGTCTGCTTGTGTGTAAGAAAGAGATAAATCTATTGGGGACTCTTGGGGTTTATAGTTCGCTGGTATCTCGCTTTTCTATGTAATTCATGGAAAAATTTAATTGTATTATATTAGTTCGACTTGAGCCTGGTTATATTTTATTGTGTCTGTTGAGAATATGAAGCCAATGATAATAGTTCATTTCTTTCGATTCGGAATAATTCTAAATATGCAGAGTTCACTATCTTCCCGAATAATCAAGACGAAATTATGAAATAACGATTTATCATTACGAAAGCTTACCCATGCAATGAACAGAGATTTTGTAGCTAAAATAAATAAAAATCATTTGAAAACTTTAGATAAAGATATGTTTGTCTAATGTTTGCTCAAACCATTGATTGTGGGTACACGTACACGTTAGAACCGCCTTTTAGCTAAAAAAAAATAAAAATCATTTGAAAACTTTATCATTACGAAAGCTTACCCATGCAATATACAGAGATTTTTTAGCTGAAAAAAAAAATAAATAAATAAAAAATCATTTGAAAACTTTAGAAATTTCTTTCTAATGTTTGCTCTAAACATTGATTGTAGGTACATGAACACGGTAGAAGGCACAAAACTTTCATTCAAAAACTCATGGTCCAAATCAGAAGATTTTACAGCAAATCCTTTTACACAATACACAAATATTATTTGATACAATTTTCTTCAGAATAGATAGACAGCCAGCCTATGGGGTATACTGTATATTCTTCTGCCTTTCTAGTAAGATGACTATCTTGCTGGTAAAGATCTAATGGGTAGACTAAATGGGTATTTCTCACTGATTCATAAACCGGTAGAGATGCATGCAGGCTCAAATCCAGAACCTATCGATTTATAATAAAACATTAACAACACCAACAGCGCCTAGAGGTGATGATCAGAAATTGATCGACTCAGTATCAGAAGATAGATAGATGTTCTTAGAAACCATCGGAACACGCCCGTGGTAAATCAAAACGCCGCTCTATATATTACACTAGTTTATATATATATATATATATATATATATATATATATATATATATATATATATATGTTCTGCGCAGAGTAGGAATCGGTACAATTCCGGAATTGCACCTGCGCAAAGTAGGAATTCTCACTTTGTCGGACAAAGTAAGAATTCCTACTTTGCCCGGTTCGATTCCGGAATTGTCCGTGCGCAAAGTAGGAATCGGGACAAAGTAAGAATCTATTATTTTCCTTGCGCAAAGTAGGAATTTTGGGACAAAGTAGGAATATTACCTCCTCTGAGTGTTTTAAGTTACAATAACCAAACCAAGCAAAACCAAACTTCTGTTCCGATTTAGAAATAGAAATGAGAATCGTTTTATAGAAATACACCGTTTACTTAGTTTGAAGGTAATGACGGGACGTTGCCTTCATTTAAGATTGACTTTGTGTTCTGCATATATATGAGGCTTGGTCATGGTGTTTTGGGACACGAGATATTCACCAAATTGAATTCTTACATAATGTTAAATGTGATGTCGGAATTATTTTCCGAATCTGCCAAGTACTCCAAACACCCCTTTTCAGTATTACACCATCACGAAAACATGTCCGTGTAATGTATACCCCCTTGAACCCCACTTTATGTAGCAAAACTGGGGTATGCAGGGGTATATCTATTTTTCTTATTTTGCTCCAAAACATAGATTGTTGGTACTCGTTAGAACCGCCTGTTGAGCAAAAATAAGAAAAATATCAAAAATTTTCCACCAAAAATCTGCATTTTTACAACTTTAAAAATCTTTGTGCATTGCATGGGCGTGCATACCCCTAAAACATGTTGGGTCGCGTCATAAGAAGTAATACGAACGTAATGTCGCAATATATGCGAGAACAGAAGTCATGAAAGCTGGCTAACGCCCCATAAAATGCACCCTTCCGTGCATTTATCTGGATTTTTAAATAACTAGCCATTTACCTTGTCTGACTTACCCGGCTACAGTTTAAATTGATCAGAAAACCCGAATACAGCTTTTTCGTGACACGGCCCTGCTATGCATATGATGCTCGATAAAGGTGTCAACTCACCTCAAAAGTGTTTTGATAGTATGAAAAGCAGTGTTCATGAAATAGAGCATCTTTAATTGTTAGGTGTGAATTATCACGATAGGCATTAGCTGGCACGCGTATAAAATAATATACTGCTTTATCACACACACACACACACACACACACACACACACACACACACACACTTATCTGATAGCGTTTGCGGAAATAGCCCAGATGGTGCCCTTATATTTGTGTTTCAAGTATCAGTCTTTCGCAAGTTGACATTGCTTCGCTCTATGTTGTCGCTCAATCCATTACGGAATTTTGAAATTTTGATTGATTTTTGGACTTTTCGGTGAAAATTGAAACTTTTGAACGCTGCATGCTAGGGTTTTGAATTTTAGTATACAGATTCCTTATGAAAAAATAGTTGACCCGTATTTTTTTTCCATGTCTGAGTTATGCCCCTTTTCTGAGTTATGTCCCTTTGAAAACAAAATTTGAAATTCTTGTGTGCACAATATCTCAAAAAGTATTTGAGCTAGAGCCTTTATATTTGGTATACTGGTTTGGGCTGAGAAGAAAATTACCTGATTAACTTTTGAGGACTTTCCGTCAAATTTTGACAAAATAACTCAATTTTGAAATTTTAACTTGTCGGCATAAAGCTTACATTCTCTGTTTCTGGATCGAGGTCAAAACAGAAGCAACCGAACAGTTTCTACAGGAAATTAAATTTCACTTCATTCAAATGAAATAAACAAACCCTACAATTTGCCAGTTTAACGGCAAACATACAGTTGGGGGCATAGTGTTTTACAAACACCCATTTCTAGTTCCTTTTGTTTTCTCCTTCTTTCTTTCTATCGTACCTACTTGTACTTCAGATTTACAAAACAAAATTTAACATTTATTTAATAATTTGATAACAAGCGAAGTAGATCAATGATTGAACTGATCGAGGTAGTAGAAATGCTGCTCGTTATCACTGAAGTTTCATTTAGTTCAGATGTGTCTGACCGTGCGCAAGTCAGTGCATCTTCAGTTTACTACTACATTAATACTCATTTTGTACGTAAACACGCCAGATTCTCGATAAATAACCTGAAACACAGAGATAAGTGTCACCAAAAGCCTATGAAGTCCTATTCATCTACTTGGCACTGACATTCAGAATTGTATCCGATTTTATGGAGCGGCTCACAGCATTGGATCTCTCTCTCTCTCTCTCTCTCTCTCTCTCTCTCTCTCTCTCTCTCTCTCTCTAAATAAATAAATAAATAAATAAATAAATAAATAAATAAAATGTAATGATCTATCTGATCAATATAAGACAAAACATAAAACTATGACAAAGTGCAACATCAAAACCTTTTCCTTATGGAGAAAAGATAAAGAGAGTATAATATCTTCATCTTCCTCATACACGAATGCTTCAAAATAGTGTCTTTTTCGAACCTTCTTTTTCCCTTTTCCCCTCTTCATATGCCTATTGTTGTACTTTTTGTCCATTCCTAAGTAAGTACGTGTGTATCTGTGAAATTCCGAAATTGTCCCGTTGATTTCTTGCGCAAAGTAGGAATTCCTACTTTGTCCAAATCGATTCCTACTTTGCGCACAGAGTATATCAGCTAATATATTTCCCTTGTACAATTCTAGAATTGTCCGGTACAATTCTAGAATTGGCGGACAAAGTAGGAATTCCTACTTTGCGCAGGTGCAATTCCGGAATTGCACCGATTCCTACTTTGCGCAGAACATATATATATATATATATATATATATATATATATATATAGAAAGTACAAATGCATTTATTTTATAGCTTCTGAATCGACTGGGATGGTACTGTCTGCTTGTGTGTAACAAAGAGATAAATATTTGAGGGACGCTTGGGGTTTATAGTTCGCTGGTATCTCGCTTTTCTACGTAACTGTATTATATTAGTTCGACTTGAGCCTGGTTATATTTTATTGTGTCTGTTGAGAATATGAAGCCAATGATAATTGTTCATTTCTTTCGATTCGGAATAATTCTAAAGAGTTTACTATTATTAGGACGAAATTTATCATTACGAAAGCTTACCCATGCAATGAACAGCGAGTTTTTTTCATCGAAAAAAAAAATAATAAAACAAATCATTTTAAAACGTTAGATATGTTTGTCTGATATTGGCTCAAGACATTGATTATTGGTACATGAACACGATAGAACCGCCTTGCCGAGTACCCACAATCCTTATTTTGGAGCAAAAATAAAGAAAATATCTTTACCCCTGTAAACCCCATTTTCACTATATAAAAGTGGAATAAAAAGGTGTATACATTTCACAGACACTTCAACGTCTACGTTAATTTGGGAAAACAAACAATCTGCATAGGCGAATTGTATCAAATAATATATGAACCACCACGTGGGAAAACAAACAATCTGCATAGGCGAACTGTATCAAATAATATATGAACCGCCACATGGGAAAACAAACAATCTGCATTGGCGAAAACAAAGGCGAAAATCAGCTTCGCAGTAACTGCGAAGCTTATCAGCGCCTTTGTTTTCGCTGCTCGGATCATACAATCCTTCTTCTTCTTAAAAATGAAATTTCAAGCTTCCAGCTTGCTTCTGTGACTGTACAGGCCGGCTTGTGTCAGACCTTGAAGGAACCCAAATTGTTGGTTTTCTCACGCACAAGCTCATATGTGTACTGTCAAAAAGGTCTTGCCGTCAATTCTTCTGATTTGGACCATGATTTATTTATTTATTTTTATTTAATTTTATTATTTGTTTTCGTACAAGTTGTTTCATTAAGGAAATAAATGTAAGTATAGTGTCATTTCTTTGATCGTACCGGTTTACCGTTGGCATAGATTTGTATTTGTTGTCCAGATTGATATACTTTCAACAATGCGATTCTTTGACAAAATTTTTATTGTCTTTTCCTATTTGGACTTTTATGGTGCCTATTTACTTTTCTGCCTTTCTGGCTATTTCTTACAAGCAAGACGACTTCTTCACTGGGAAAGAGCTAATGATTATTGTAAACGTGGCTTTCACAATGGTGTCATTAACCGGATACATGCATGTTTGAACCAGAGCCTATCGATTTGCAATCAATCATTAACAACACTGTTTTTGTTTCCTTTTCTGCATGAAAGCATGGAGAGGTACAAGTAGGCGACGGCCAGGAAAAGGCGCATTTAAATTAGATCTATAACGTCGTTAAGGGAAAAAATGTAAAAGCAGGCAATTATTAGTAAATGGCCCAATCAGAAAGAAATTCCCACTCCAAAACCTCGAGGTGGGAAAAACTAAGCTGACAATTAGGTACTTATAAGTAGAGAACATATCTTAAGCCGAATGAGCAGCTATTTCCCAATAGGCGGTGACTCAGTTACCTGAACTTGCATAAAATATGAAAACACACACAAGGCTCAAACAGCACAAAACTCGACTCCACAACACAAAACAAATGACACTACAACAGAAGTATCGCATTGATATAAATTATTGGGTGGCGGGGGAGGGGGGGCTTTAACCCATTATTTTACCGTGCCGGTTTAAGGAAACACATGAAAGTATAGTGCCATTTCTTTGATCGTACCGGTTTACCTTTAGCATAAATTTGCATTTGCTGTTCAGTTTGGTATGTTTTCAACAATGTAATTGTTCGACACTCGACAAACCTTTTCCTTTCACAACGCATTAACTCGTTTAAACCTGGAGTCCTTTTTGTGGGACATAGGCAAACAGCATAGCCCCAGACGTGATGCCAAAAACGCGGCTTCCCATCTGGGGTTATTCTGTTTGCACAGAGAAATTTCATCGAAATATGAGATAAAAATAAAAATCACTCCTAACACCCTTAACAATGAAAGTGGACATCCAATTGTGATGATTTGAGAATCCATTCGTCAAATATGGGTTAAATCAAAGACAATCAGCAAATTGATTAATGCTGAGAGCATAAACTATTTCCCATTAGTGAAATGAATGAAAGACGGATTATGAAACGCCCAAAGGTTTCTTCCGTAAAAGCAACAAATAGAACGACTTTTGTATGTCACAAAATAGTAGAGTATTATATAAGAATTTGTGAGAATGTACAGGTAGGCAATAATCAGGAAAAGCCACAATCAGAATGAAATTTCCACTCTAAAAACCGAGGTGGAAAAACTAAATTGTCAATTAGGTTCTTATACTTAGAAAACATATCATAACCCAAGTGAGCAGCTGTTTTTGCCTTGGAACGATCAGTAATATAAAATTACTGGGAGCTTAAATCGATTTTACAGGCGCTTAACCTCACCCTCATCTTCTGCAGTGGTTCATTTCTTACTAGTCAATGAATCATCAAGGATAAACAAATAAATCATCATAACCACCACGATCAATAAAAACGAGGACTCACAGATTCCGTAAGCTGCCCAACGATGGAGATCCATGGGCGCCGAATAACTTACTGAACCCCGGAGCTTTATGTCGGTGCCATCTTAGAGTCTGACGCCCGACCAACCGGGTGCAATTAAAGAATGGAGCATTCGCCAAATGAACTTGTACCAGTTAGCTAACGATATACATTTAATTACCTCTTCATAGTTCTGTATCTACCGTATTTAACGAAATCGCACAACACCCTCCACATACTTTGTTTGCAGTATGCAATTGGTCCATTGGTCATCTTAGATGAGTTCTAGGCACGTTGTCGCCCCGGAAAGTGGTGCACAATATTTCTGTAGCTCGTTACATAAGTTACATGTTCAAAATATATTTGTACCAACAAAATAGCGAAACCTACTATGCTCCACCCACTTTAATCATGCAACAACACTAATTATATCACGTACTAGAGCAATTTAACGGACATGCTTTATGATCTTTAAAAGTTGAAATTAGACATTATAAGGTGTTACAAACGTTACTTCTATATCTATGGCGTGAAAATAGGGGTTTGTGTTCAAAAACGTTTTGTTTTTGGCATTTCTTTCTTCATATTCCAAAAAACGATAGGTCCTTTCTTACTGACCAATAGTTCAACTTGGCTATTACACAAAATCATGTTTTATATTAAATATTTAGTTTATTTTATTTAAATAATTTAACATTTCTTAAGGGTACCGCCGTATGCTGTAACATTTGAAAAGTAGGCGTTTCAACAAAAATATCAAAATGAATAATTGTTATATGTTTCTGTAAATTATTTAGTTCTATTTTACACACCCTATGATAAATACATGTTTAGTGTGCTAAAATACACAGCCTGTGACTTGCAAGTATGCTCATGGTAACGTATGTAACACCTTAATGTTCAAACATGGGTAGATTTCATTTTGGTGATTAAAAATGTATATATAGTGAGCCGCTTCATGCGAAAATCAGATTATTCCTATATGGAAATAAAGATGCAGTTACTGCACAGCTGATCAGCACACTTGTTTACTCTACACAGATAATTCAAACTTCTTCTTAAATCCGAAATTTCAAGCTTCTGAATTCTGTGACTGTGCAGAAGTAATATTGTCGGAAGAGGGGTTTTCGCGCGCTGCTCACATGAAACTGGTCTCACATAATTATCTGCAAAGGTTTCCGCATAGAACACATTAAGGTGTTTGGAATATGTTGACCCACTGGTGACTTGTCAGTATGCTCATGGTAACGTATGTAACACCATTTCTATATAGGGCAGTGTAAGGTATATATTATGAGTTGGTCACCCATCGTTAAAGCGTCCGCTCCTGATTGCGAGTTTGTGTTGTTCGACCTCTTCGGTGCCATGTTGTGTCCTTGAACAAGATCCACGATCCATGATGAATCATTCCACATGTGCTAACTTAATGACTTAGTAAGACAAAGACTTCGCAAATATCACACTGACAGTTGCATCCGACTAGATGCGGATATTATCCTCAAACTCCTGGACCCATTTATTTTATAATATATATGGTAAAAGATCTCAGTTTTAATTTTATTTCCTTACAGCTTGTGTGCGCCTTTCAAAACTATTGATTTGATGTAGTGTTTGATATATACCTGTAGAGAAAATCCATCAGATCGGATGAACGAGAAAGGACATTATCTAGCCCTGCGACACCAGTTCCCCGGGAGTGGCAAAATCCAATGTAAAGCAGTAATAACACAAAATGTCAATTTCTTTAGGGCCCTCGGTGTGAAATCCGAACATAGAACAGGATGTACAAACAACGTGTATGCATTTTTACACGAAAATGCTTTCTTGCCATGGATGACGTAACTGCACTTTAGACAATGAAGACACAGATACGCGAATTTTCATAACAACCACGATGCTTCTGACGGTACAATCATCTGAATCAGATGTCTTGGTTTAATGCTGCTGTCTATTCTAGCCAAATGATTGCAATACATTATGGTTCCACGCTGGAAATCCTGAAAAAGCACGATACTAGCAGTCTGTCGTTTTGAGCAAGTCTTGACGTCCTGGTGAGACTCTCGACCATTCCATATATTCAAGAAAATAGAAGTTATTATTCACAATAAGGCAGTTTAGGTGAGACTCCACACAATGGCATTGGTCAAACGAAAGCTTGGAATGTTGCTGAGAAAAGCGATCAATCACAAACTACCTTGTGCAAACAGACGATAACACTCCCCACAACACATAAGGTGTACGAAAAACATTTTGCCGATTCTGCAATCTGGTTCAAGTGTAAATAGTGTCCGTCACTTGTTCTGTTGCCATTAGCGCTACACAAATAAAAATGTACCACCAAAGCATGATCGTTTGATGACACATTTATAACGTGAAAACTTCAAAAACATGTTTTCAGCCTTAGCAGAAACGCTCAACCGTATCAGCCTAAGCAGAATCCCTCAGAAGGTTGGTCGGGTGGGAATATGGGCCCCGCTCATCGGGTCCTTAAGAAATAGATGGGCTTTTTTTGCCTCCATGCATAGCTTATACGCTACTTACTGACAATCTTATTTATTTACTGGTTAACCGCTCAAGTCTGAGCCTGACCAGGAAAAGTGTTTTAAAATCAAACCATCCATACGTATAAGAAGTAATGGCTTACTTGGGTGGTTATATTTAAAGCATTGTTTGGATGTCATGGCATCCGATTTTCGGGCAAAAGTCCTATAAAATGGAGTCAACGTCTCAATATGACAATAGCTGTTGACTAGGCTAACGTTAAGCATCAACTCAAAATCAAACAGAACAACCGCATGAACATCAATGGTACCTATATTGAAGCTGTGCTCATGACCAAGTACTGAACATTTTTTGTTCCGTTTAACGTCCCTTTCAATGTTATTTCAGCTCATATGAGACGGGCCAACCGGTATGTGGATCAAAAACGGGAGAACCCCGAGAAAAAAAAAAACACCTGGCACACGCGCAAGCAGAACTTGCCTTGTCTCACATGTGCCCCGAACCCCGACAAAATGAACTAGCATGCGCAGAGTTGTGCTTTTGTATGGCCGGCGAGTCATTTCAATATCCGGAAATCGGAAAACAATCTTAAGGTGACGATTATTATATCTTATTACTATTTGTTTTCCTTAGGTTTAAACACCTAAAATTTTAAGTGAAAAATGAAATGTGTTACATACGTTACCATTAAATCGCCCGTCACCCGCATTGATATTTGCTTACTAATATTGACAAGCTTTGTGAAAGGTAACTTAAGAAATAGTGACCGACGGTGTTGATAATGTCATTTCATAACATTGGATACTATCGATCGTTTAAAACATGCATTGGGATTTTGTGGTTTAGGTGTGCGCGCTTTAAGTTCACTGACAACCGGATTACACTCTTGAATATTTGCTATATCTTATATGATTTCTAAATTAGTGCTAAATCATAATTACACACAGCGATGAACATTTTATCGGCATTTAAATCATTAAAACTGATTTTTGATATTTAATAATTATGTGTTACATAAGTTACCATATTTACCAATCAAAAGTACACATTTCTGGCAAAGCAGTGTGCATTCAACTTCAAGAAGGCATATATGTTATTTATCTACAACAAGATGAGTGTATATATTTTCTTCTTGTATTCAAACTTGTCTGTACATAGTTGACTTTAAACACATTATTCTTTCATAATCTGAAGTGAGTTACTGTGGACTATATGCAATAACTTTCGACTTTTTCAGGTTTGTAAAAGAAAAGGAATAAGTGTCTTTTAGACAAGATTATCTAAAGTAAAAATGTGCAAAGAAAAGTATATTAAAATAGCTTACTGTTCTGTAATTAAACTCTGAACAGTCTGTTTTGAAAATGTAACATACGTAACACCATCGATGCATATATGTGATTAATTGTATCAACACATGTGCCAGTAACATTCTTTCATCAGATGACATTAATATATTTAGGTTTGGAATTTTATTTAGAGATTCACAGTGCATTTTTTCAAACTTAGAGTATATTTCTGTTTTGAATGGGTAACATAATACGTGCGCAACGGCTTCTGGAGGGCAAATGCACCATACCATTGGGCGACAACGTGCAAAGAAAATCTTTATATTGATCAACAAAGCCATCCGTAGTGTATAAAAGTGAAATTCATAAAGAGAAGTATATTAAAATAGCTTACTGGTCTGTAATTAACATTTACACAGGCTGTTTTGAAAAATGTAACATACGTTACACCATCGATGCATGAAAATGATTAAATATATCAATATATGTGCCCGTAACATTCTTTCATCAGATGATATTGTTACATTTAGGTTTGGAATTTAGATTAGAGATTCATAGTGCATTTTACAAACTTAGAGCACATTTCTGGTTTGAATGGGTAACATACGTAACCGCTTCTAGAGGACAAATGCACCATATCACAGGGCGACAACGTGCCTAGAAGCTCTTTATATTGATCAAAGAAGCCACCCATAGTATCAAACCTAGTATGTGGAGGGTGTTGTGCGAAACGAAAAATTTCCCTACCCACCGTCTCCTCTATCATAGCAAAGTTAACTAATTGAATTTATTCCATTAAGTTCTTTGGCCAAACTTTTAATTATTATTTTATTAATCTCCTTAATAACCAAAAACGCAATCGCATTGTATGCCCATGTATTCCATGTGGAGTTACGCATAGTTTCATACATGTATCCCACTGTTATTTAATAGGGGTCATCAGGTGTGATTTTTTTTCAATTCTCGATGAAAAGGTACAGGTGGGCAAAGTTCAGGAAAAGGCACAATCAGAAAAAAATTCCCACTTCAAAAACCGAGGTGGGAAAAACCAAATTAACAATCAGGTACTTATGCCATTAAAAAACATATCGTATGCCGAATGAGCAGCTATTTTCCCAATAGGTGGCCACTCAGTTACCTTAACTTAACTACAATTATGATAACAAACATAAGACGCCAGCAGCACAAATAATTTAAACACCAAGACATAAAACAATAAGAACCACCTCAGAAAATACAATTCCCCAGAAGGGACGCCGCATCGTTGAATTCTACTTCTCACTTTATTTCCGCAAATATTTCTTATCTATCATCTAATGCATACCACTGAGACCAATTTAACTTATATCCATAAAATTCAAATTTATGTCCGTTGGCTGCAATATATTGTTTCATAATACCCATCATCAGGAAAACATGTCCGTGCAATATATACCCCCTTAAACCCCACTTTTATGTAGAAAAACTGGGGTATGCAGGGGTATACCTATTTTTCTTATTTTTGCTCCAAAACATAGATTGTGGGTACTCGTTAGAACCGCCTCGGCGAGGCGGTTCTAACTTGTACCCACAATCTATGTTTTGAGCAAAAATAAGAAAAATATCAGGATTTTTCAGCTGAAAATTTTCAAATTTTAAAGCTAAAAAAAATCTCTGTATATTGCATGGGCAAGTTTTCGTAATGTTTCTTCGAAACCATAACAATCCTTCAAAGATGAATTATCAAAAAATCTGCCCCCTCATATCAATTTTTTATAGCAGTGTCACTGAAAAAGAAGTTTAACACTCGAGTTTCAGTGAAATAATCATAGACTGAAGGTAACGTGTGTTTTGATAGTATTGTTGAATTAGACATACTCCTAATTATCAAGTACCTAATTGTCAATTTAGTTTTTCACAACTCGGCTTTTGGAGTAAGAATTTCTTTCTGATTGTGCCTTTTCCTGATCATTGCCTACTTTTACCTTTTTCCACTCGTTGATTTAAAAGACTCGAAAATCGTGCTTTAAATTTCATTTTAACTCATATAAGCCTGGTGGTTATTTTGTGGGATATAGGCAAACAGCATAGCCCCAGATGCGGCGTCCCATCCGGGGCTATTCTGTTTGCAAAGAGAAAAAGATTTCCACTCCAAAACCAAGATGGGAAAAAACTAAACTAAAAATCAGGTACTTATACCATGAAAACATATTGTAAGCCG
This sequence comes from Rugalucina vietnamica, assembly GCA_964017185.1. NCBI lineage: Eukaryota > Metazoa > Mollusca > Bivalvia > Lucinida > Lucinidae > Rugalucina > Rugalucina vietnamica. Next base: position 54,230,084 of record OZ024879.1, on the reverse strand, counting down.
AATAAGCAGCTATTTTCCCAATAGGTGGCCACTCAGTTACCTAACCTTAACTAAAAATATGAAAATATGAAAATTTGAAAATATGAAAAATATGAAATTTTATCGAAAAATCAGATGAAAAATAAAAACAAATCACTCCTAACACTCCTCAAAATTTCTTTCTGATTGCACATTCTCCTGATCATTGCCTACTTTTACCCTTTTTTTTCAAGAATTAAAATGGATTAACCCGTCGGAATGTATGTTGCCTGGCTGTCGCCAGGCGGATACGATGGTTTTACATATTCCGGGTATGGCAATATATATCCTGACTTTTCTCCAGCACTGACAGCCCTTGCCATTGCTGTATCTGGGATAGGAACATTGGGTAGAATGGTGCAGTAGTGGCGAGTAGCAAGTTGTAAATATGTTATGTGGTTGAATAACTTCAATGATGGGAATACAGTAAATATTTTAAGGTGATGGTTGGTAGCGTGCAGTGTAGTTCTATCATTGGGGTATGGTGATGGTTATACCCTTTCTCTTACCCTTAAACGAGGTGCGCCGATAAGTCAACGGCGGAACACTATACGGACATACATACATGGCTCCCAAAATAATTATTTTGCTATAGCTCTATAGTAAATAGACCCATTAAAACACGGTCTGTTTCTATGTACCCCAAAGATAGTGTTATAATGAGGTTGGCCTGTATATGATTTTGAAATGAAAAATCCTGTCTGAAACCAAACTTTCCGTCAAAAAGAACATTCTGCTTCAGCATCCAGTATCTTAGAATTTCGGCTTCGTTTTGGTTACATTTACATGGGAGAAGCCAACAACCATTATGATCAAAATGGTTATATCAGACCAGCTGCTTTACTGAGCATTGTTTTGTACGAAGGTCTCGTATATAAAATGGCACTGACACATTGTGTCAGTCATAACAGTTTGAAGCAGAAACACAAAGTTAACTTGTTCAGGCACTTTCATTTTAGGTTAAAGGCTAAAGACATTTTTAACATTTTGCTGTAATCATGAAAGTACTCATAACAAACCGTGATTTCTGGTCTTATAAAACATGCTTATGATTGAATTATAATTAAAATTACTTTGAAGTTTTGTGATTATTGATTATTCATAGTTATTCAGGAAAGTCATCGATTACTATAGGGCCAAAACATGTTTTGCTATGCATTAACATCTGCTTGGCCTCGACGAAGGCGTTGAAACCCGAGCCTGAAATTATTGTTGCATTATACAATTATTTCAAGCGAAAATTTGGAGAAATCGTCGAGATTTTGCAAAAAAAATCAAGAACCTAAAATGGCGCAGAAATATGACGTTAGCTAAGGACGTTTTAAGAATGCTGCTTTCGGGGCAAAGTTCAACGTCATCATGAAGTCACAATATAACGTTAAATGAAATGCACGTTACGTCATTGCGTAAAAATGAAATCATGTCCAACTTCGAGGGACAATCGATTGTTTCGCTAAATTACAGGTAAATCGCTAAACAGGGGAATTAACTGTTTTCTGGGAAAATCGATACTACCTGTCAGAGTTCCCTTCGTTACAACTATACCTGTATTTTACCTTTAGAATATAGTCACTGTTGTCAAGGATACGTGCGCATACGATAAATGTCTAAAGTGAAGGTTGCAGATTTTGATAGGTTTACCTTCTTCAAATGCGATAATATAAGCAGTGGCAAATCAAGACAGGTGGCTTCTTGGAAAATTTTAATTTCTGTTTTCGCTACATTAAATTAATTTGCGCATTTCACCAAATACTTAAAGCCTTGAAAACAATTAAATTTAAATGAATTAGACACGTACATGTATTTCATAATTTTATAATGAGCGTGTATGTATTTGTATGTGTGGATGCAAATTATCGCAAAGTCAATCAATTACATGTATGTACATATGTGTACTTTATAAATCCAGCCACAGTTAAGGCTTAAAGCGCATGTAATAATCAAAATATCATAATCAGAAAAAGCACAATTTTAATGAATTTAAAACAAAAATCATGATTTAATTTAATTCTTCAAAATATGCGGTTTTCTTGAAACAAGTATAGTAAACTAGATTTTCATGAGCGACACAAAAACAATCTCGCAAATCATTTTTTTCTAATTTCACACACATAGTCATTTTCTGTGTGTGAGCAACAGGTTTGAATCCAGCCTGGTCGGAAAATCTATATACAGTTTGTGTCGCGGCGCGTCAAGTTGGTACATAAATTATGCGTCCTTTAGTCCTTACAACAGACACGTGCCCTCGGGTAAATGTTTGCGCAGATTTGAGCCGCGATGCGAGAAAACCTGTCATCGGTGTTTTCGACAAGGTCTGACAAAAACCAGGCTGTACAGTCATAGACAAGGCTAGAAGCTTGAACTTTTTGGATTTAAGTAGAATAATAATTTTATTATCCGTGTAGCGAAATAAAAGGCGCTGATCATTTGTGCAGTTACTGTACAATTGTTCTGCGTCTTTGTTTTCGCGTAGGCAAATATCTTGTTTTCTCATGATGCGGCTCGTTTTATAGTTTCATATACCTGACACGCTCAGGTAATTTAACGGATTAAGGGCTACAAACCAGAATGTTTAGCTTCTTTATTTTAGTTGATTTAATTAAATGAACAAGTTTGTCCTTGATAAAGTATTGGAATGATGATTAAATTGTTGAAAATAACATTATAAAAACCTGTCCGTGAAATGTATAAAATGTCCTTTTATATAGTAAAATTGGGGTTGACAGGGTTATATCTCTTTTTCTTATTTTTGAAATAACATAGATTTTAGGTAGTCGTTAGAACCGCCTCGGCGAGGCGATTCTAACGTGTACACAAATCAATGTTTTGAACAAAATTATGAAAACTATCAACAATTTTCCAATGAAATTTTCAAGTTTTTACAGCAGAAACAAATCTCTGCATTTTGCATGGGCAAGTTTCTGTAATGAAACATGCAGCAATCAAAAGCATACTGTGATTTTCGAAAAAAAACAAAAACATTCTCTCTCTCTCTCTCTCTCTCTCTCTCTCTCTCTCTGAACAAAGAAAATACTGAACGAAAAAATATTTTAAAATAAAAAAAAGATGCAATACATCAGCGCAACAAAAAACGGGGTTCATTAAAAATGAAGGTTTTGTCATTTCATTATTTGCATATAAATCCATAAACATAAAATTCAAGAATTATTGTATTCTTTGTTCTTACATCAATAATTAAAGAGGCTCTTTTCGAGAAAAGTCACAAAAATATAATTTTAGCATCCTACCTGGCTTAGCATAGGGGAAGACTTGTAAAATATAATCTTGTCATTTATTTGGGGTCTTAGTGGTAAGTTATTAATTTTGACTCTTTTAAAGATGTGATGATAGGCTGCCACAAATACCACTTATTGTAAAAACATTACTCTGAAAGGGCAATAGTTGGTGTCATAAATCAATTATAGACACGCGTGCTACAGTCAGTGGCTACCAGTTCACACCTGACATTTAAAGATGCGCTATCACAATGTCAGTTTACTTTCAAAACTTTATGAAATGAATGATATTTTTCAGGCCTGTTACTCTTTAATTATACTACCTTTCTCATTTTTCTTTTTTATTACCTAAAATATTTGTGAAATTGATAAAGTATACTGCTTTAAATTTGTCGAAACATAATCTAAAATTATAAATTCCTGTTTTATCATGTAAATTATTTAAACATATTGCATAAGGACTATAATAAATAAATAAATAAATAAATAAATAAATAAATAAATAAATAAATAAATAAAACTCGGTCAATCAAATGGATTATGGATTAGGGTACGGACTTACCTGCAAATGCTAAGAGATTTACCTGTAGACTATTAAGATATTAAGATAGCGACATTAAAATCAATAACAGCGATTAGATGCGAAGCGTCGAAAAATTAATGAAAAATAAAATGGTTTGCTTGCTTGGATATCAAAAGGGCTCTATTTATTTTTTGTTTATTTATACAAATTTCGTATCAGCGTGTTCGCCATTTAATTGCGCATATGCCCCCGTTTGCACAGAAAAAATATTTACATTATTAAAATAACTATGACCGGTTTTCTAACAGTGAACCCATTTCATACAGAAATTTCACTATATGTTTAATTAGTCCTAGGTTTGAACAAAAATGATGAAAAAGGTCCAAAAAGTACTAATCCAAATTTCATAAAACTTATATCAGGACGTTTGGGAGGTAATAAGGAAAAACATATGTTTGCACAGGAATGATCCATCGATTAGTTTTAAAGATATTACCATAAAACCAACAGATTCCATTGTAATTCCCTATTAACGTTCAAACCAGTTGCCGATACCTGGCTGTCTTTAAAAGTCCCGTATGTCACGTTACGTCATTGCGTAACGTGCATTTCATTTAACGTTATATGTAACAAGCATAAGTAAAAGCCATGTATTAACGGCAAGCACTCACGAGAATTGCCATATTAATACATTGCTTTCTCTTCGTTAATATATGGCTGTTAATATCGTGTGACACGGGTATTTTACAATAATGATGATTAATTACTGATTGTAATTACCCCATCTCTTGGTGTATTTAAAAAGCCAAGGGTGAGGAAAGGCGCCCGAAAAACCCGTAAATGAAATTTTATAAAACTTACCGTTCCAAGGTGCTACTACTGTTGTGATTCTAATTTTTATGTTTTGGTGTAATATGGTCTGCTTTATAGATAATTTATTTTTCCCACCTCGTTTTTGGAGTAGGACTTTCGTTCTGATTGCGACATTTCCTTATCATTGTCTACATTTACCTCATCTTCTTTAAAGACTTTCATTCATATGCACTACTCCTTTAACTTGACTACTTTAATTTTAATTATTTATAATCGCAATCATTTACATTTTTTGTATTTCTTTCTGTTTCAGAAAACTATGCGGACTAGAATGCAACTTGTTCATTTCACGATTGCTATTGTGTACATATGCCAGTATGCAAAACTCTTAGCCATCGCATATCTAACGGAACCTGATTTCGACACTAAACAGTTACTCGAACGTGTAAACCAGGTGTCAAATAAACGGACCAGTCAGGATGATAGTGGTATTGATAATACGCAAGCACAACAGACAGATGACACTCCGTCCCTGGATGCAATTTTGAACGTCAGAGTTGGGGATGAATCTGAGCTTTGTCCTCGAAAAAGTGTGGTTATGTTTTTCGCGACCGGGGACTTACGATATTTAAGCGAGTGTAGAGGTGCAAATGGGGATCAACCAACCGGGGAAAATGAAGAAAATTCCCCGGATAATACACAAGTGTCTGGCGGTAGTATGTCCTATTCAGGGCGCTTGTTGAAACGAATTCTCCAAAATATGAACCACGATGGATTAACCGAGCAAGAAGAAACAGGAAGTGACGTCGAGACACGTGAAGGACATAAAAGGTCACCGAGACTGTCAATCAACGGTGCTTTGTCCTCACTGGCTGATATGTTACGTCACAACTCGAGACGATACCATCATGCACCGCGGTATGGTTTCCGGCAACGACTTCGAACACTTGGTAGATAAACAATAATAAACTATATAAAACAAAACGAACTGCAAAAAAACTTGCTGCCACGACTATAATTATATATTAATTGTGTTTTCAAACAATATCGATAAATGTTGATACAAAAAAAATGCGCCATTGTATACCTACATTGTCTTTTCGGAGAAAATAAGCAAACAACGGATATATATGATTGGCAATAAATACACTGCAACATATATATACCGCTATAAGTCCAGTTTGGAGCGAAGAAAAAAAAAACATTTCAAAAATTGCTCAGTACTTTAAGTTTTTTCAAAACTGATAAAGCCAATAAAATACATGTATACTCGCCAAATGTTCTAACCGACCACTGACATGTTGCCGATTTTCACGAAAACGAAAAATAGTAAGTTCAAAACCTATAATTTGTTTTAACCCTATAATTAGGCAGATAGTTAATCGACTATATGCGGTGAAAAATGTTCAAATATGAGGACAAATTTTCCTCGTAGCGTGCATGGGTCCCACTGAATATCATTTACCCCATTTATTATTTAACAAAGAAAGAAATGCCGATCATACTGAACATGGTGATTTTCTTTTAATTTCTTGGGCATTGCCATTACATTCGTCGTAAGTGGACAATTACAATCTAATGCAAATTCTTATTTTTAAATTTATTGTACTTGTTTTTGGTCTCTCCGTTACATGCTTCTGGATAGTGTTAAGCTGTTTAGTGGCAACTTTAGGGATATGTTGGCGTATTGAACTACGCAACAGTTATTCAGTTATACGGTATTCTTAGCTTCGAAAAATTAGTGAAAACCTTTGTGGCCGGTTAGAATTTTTGACAGGTATATACTCATGTAATTTTTGCCATATGTAGAAGTCTGGGTCTCTAGAAGTCAAGATCCGACACTACAGACATATGTGTAGCTAATAATTTATCGGCATTATATTTATTAGATTAATTTATGTAATATATATTTTCTGCTTCTTTAGAGTTTAACATCCCGCCCTACCACACCAGGAAAACATGTCAATGAAAAATATACCCCCTCATATCCCACTTTTAACTGGGGTTTACAGGGGTATACCGATTTTCTTGTTTTAGTTCTAAAACATAGAGTGTGGGTACTCGTTAGAACCGCCTCGACGTGAACCCACAATCCATGTTTTGAACAAACGCATAGAAATTATCTCTCTTTTTATTTCAATGAAATTTTCATGTTTTAATGCTGAAAAAATTATCCGTATATTGCAAGGGCAAGTTTTCGTAAAGAACAACAAAGGGCATACGAATCTCTTCAAGCTTTGGTTCGAACAAACGATCCCTAGTGAGTGGAATGTTCATTAGGCAAATGAAAATTTTACTCCTTTATCAACTTTTCCTTATTTCGTTCTTTTGAAGCTTAGAATAAAATCTGAGGTTGACTTTTGCTTTTAATTTGGATCAATTTAGGGTCCTATCATATCGATTTAAGCCCCCCCCCCCCTGTAATTTTATATTACTTATTGTTCCAAGGTGATAAATCTGTTTTGGTTCTATTCGTTTTATGTTTTGGAATAGAACTTTGTGCTGTTAAGTACGTTTTCATAGTTTTAATTAAGTTCGGTTAACTGAGTGGCCACCTATTAGAAAAAGCTGCTCACTCGGCTTACGATACGTTTTCTAAGTACCTATTTGTCCAATTAGTTTTTCCACCTCGTTTTTTGGATTGGAAATTTCTTTCTGATTGCGCCTTTTCCTGATCATTACATACTTGTACATGTACCTTTTCATTGATGTCATTCATTTAGCATTATTCCTTTGCTTTGGAAAAGCTTACTACTAATCATTTTGGCAAACACAGATTCTATTAAATGAAATGAGCCTGTGTGTGAGAAAAACAACAATTTGCATATGCGAAAACGAAGACGCAGATCAGCTGTGCAGTAACTGCACAGCTGATCAGCGCCTTTGTTTTCGCCACACGGATAGTACAATTCCTCTTCTACTTATATCCAAAGTTTCAAGATTCTAGCTCTTTTCTGTGCTTGTGCAGGACGGTTTGTGTCAGACCTGTTCGGAAACCACATTGTTGGTTTTCCCACGAGGCGGCTCATATTAATGAAAAAGTGGGCGGGCTATGCCGCGGTTTCGGCTACTTGAGCCTCGTCATCTCAGTGCCCCTTGAGATTTGGCAACATCGAGTCAAAGTGAATTACGATAATTTTGCAACTTTTAACAGTCGATATAGAGAATATAATTATCCAAATAAGGCCAACTATAATAAAAGCTGTTTAGCCTTTTGTGCCGTGTGGCGGCCCTAAAAAGTCTCCCCGTACATCATCCATAGTGCAGATTATATTTTTTCTTTTGATCCTTTGGGATCAGTGAATATATAACGGATATAAGATTGGTAATAAATATCCTGAAACATATACTTACCGCTATTTAAATCCAGTTTGGAGTGAAGAAAAAAAAAACATTTCAAAAATTGCTTACTTTAACTTTTAAAAACTGATAAATCACTCAAATACATGCATACTAGCCAAATGTTCTAACCGACCACTGACATATTGTCGAAAACGAAAAATAGAAAGGAAATTTTGTTGAACACCTCTAATTAGGCAGGTGGTTAATCGACTATATGCGGTAAAAATGTTCAAATATGAGGACAAATTTTCCTCATACATGGTGTCCCACTGAATATCATTTACCCCATTTATTTTCTTTCGGTCTCTCCGTTACATGCGTCTGGATAATGTTAAGCTGTTTAGTGGCAACTTTAGGGATATGTTGGCGTATTGAATTACGCAACAGTTATTCAATTATACGGTATTCTTGGCTTCGAAAAAAATAGTTAAAACCTCTGTGGCCGGTTAGAATTTTTGACTAGTACGTATATATTCATGCAATTTTAGCCATATGTAGAAATATGGGTCTCCGACGCTACGAACATCTTTGTTGCTAATAATTTATCGGCATTATATTTATTAGATTAATTTATGTAATATATATTTTCTGCTTCTTTCGAGTTTGACATCCCGCCTACCACATCAGGAAAACATGTCAATGAAAAATATACCCCCTCATATCCCACTTTTATAAAGCAAAACTGGGGTTTACATGGGTAAACCGATTTTCTTGTTTTAGTTCTAAAACATAGAGTGTGGGTACTCGTTAGAACCGCCTCGACGTGAACCCACAATCCATGTTTTGAGCAAACACAGAGAAATTATCTCTCTTTTTATTTCAATGAAATTTTCATGTTTTATCGCTGAAAAAATTATCCGTATATTGAAAGGGCAAGTTTTCATAAATAACAACAAAAGGCATACGAATCTCTTCAAGCTTTGGTTCGAACAAAGGATCCCTAGTGAGTGGAATGTTCATTAGGCAAATGAAAATTTTACTCCTTTATCAACTTTTCCTTATTTCGTTCTTTTGAAGCTTAGAATAAAATCTGAGGTTGACTTTTGCTTTTAATTTGGATCAATTTAGGGTCCTATCATATCGATTTAAGCCCCCCCCCCCCCCCCCGATACGTTTTCTAAGTACCTATTTGTCCATTTAGTTTTTTCCACCTCGTTTTTGGACTGGAAATTTCTTTCTGATTGCGCCTTTTCCTGATCATTACATACTTGTATATGTACCTTTTCACTGATGCAATTCATTTAGCATTATTCCTTTGCTTTGGAAAAGTTTACTACTAATCATTTTGGCAAACACAGATTCTATTAAATGAAATATAAAACCGGTATCCTTTAAGAACAGTGAACATATGAGCCGCCTCATGGGAAAACCAACAATCTGCATAGGCGAAAACAAAGGCACAGATCAGCTTCGCGGTAACCGCGAAGCTGATCAGCGCCTTTGTTTTCGCTACTCGGATATTACAATTCCTCTTCTACTTAAATCCGAAATTTCAAGATTCTAGCTCTTTTCTGTGCTTGTGCAGGACGGTTTGTATCAGACCTGTTCAGAAACCACATTTTGGTTTTCCCACGAGGCGGCTCATATTAATGAGACAGTGGGCGGGCTATACCGCGGTTTCGGCTACTTGAGCCTCGTCATTGATCAGTGCCCCTTGAGATTTGGCAGCATCGAGTCAAAGTGAATTACAATAATTTTGCAACCTTCAACAATCGATATAGAGAAAAAGAATTATCCAAAAAAGGCCAACTATAATAAAAGCTGTTTAGCCTTTTGTGCCGTGTGGCGGCCCTAAAAAGTCTCCCCGTACATCATCCATAGTGCAGATTATATTTTTTCTTTTGATCCTTTGGGATCAGTGAATATATTTGGAGTGTTTCAAATATATTGTACGTTAAGAATCATCTTCTCAACAGTATTTTGATTATTTGGCCCCTTTGGGAATACTAGTCTTTGATTTAGACTACACCGATGTAAATTTTTGAAATTGCAGCAAAAATGTCTGGCTTTCGCTGCCAGTTTTGTAAAGGGTCACTAACGAAGGTTCATTACCCGAAATTGTACAATATGGCCCGTCTTCTCGCTTTCAATGTTTTACTGCTTCTAAAGGATCTAACAATTATTTTTATTTATGTACTTTTTAGGAATTTAATCTTTACCGATAATAAATTTGTGATTTCTTAGAATATTCTCTAGGATCTCAAAGGACCAAAAGGAAGAAACCGCGGTATGACCCATCCCCCTTCTCATAATATTTTCACAGCTCTTAAAGGATTTTTGCTGATTGGGCCTTTTCCTGATCTTTGCCTACTTGTACCTTTTTATGTTTTAATTTTTATTTGCTATTACTGCAGCTGGTGTTGTGCCGTGTGAAGGCCCTAAAATGTTTCACCGTACATCATCCATAGTGCAGATTGTATCTTACTTTTGGTCCTTTGAGATCAGCAAGGGAGTTTGAGAAATCAGAAAATTTTTATCGGTTTAGATTCATTTTCTAATCAAAGTTTAATATATTTTGCCACATTTGGATAATATTTGTCTTTGTATCGACTACACTGTTGACAATTTCGAAACTACAGTCATTATATTTGGTTACTTGTTGCCAAAGCTATGGAGTCATTGAAGAGGCTTTAGTAGCCGAAACAGCGATATGGCTTATCTCCTTTCTCATAATATGTTCACTGCTCTTAAAAATATCTGTTTATTTTTTCTGATGTTGCATATTTGGTACAAGAAGGCAACGATCAGGAAAAGGCGCAATCAGAATGTGATTCCCACACCAAAAATCGAGGTGGGAAAAAACTAAATTAACAATCAGTTACTTATACCATGAAAACATATCGTAAGCCGAATGAGCATCTATTTTCCCAATAGGTGATCATTCAGTTACCAAAACTAAAAATTATAAAAACACACAAAAAACGCAAACAGCACAAAACTTTTAACACCAAGACATAAAATAATAAGGACCACCACATAAGTATCGCCTTGGATCGATCAGTAATATAAAATAACTGGCGGGCTTAAGTCCATTTTACAGGTACCTAACATCACCCTCAGCTTCTGCAGTGGTTCACAACATTTAGTTAGTTGTTCGGTCCTATTGGCGAATCTCTTACTAGTCAATGTATCATAAAGGACAAACAAATAAATCATTATAGCCACCATGATGATTCAAAAACGAGGACTCACAGATTCAGTAAGCTGTCCGACAATTGAGATCCTTTGGCGCAAAATAACTTACTACTCGTAACTCCGGAGCAAAAGAAAAACACCAGTTAGACCCCGGTGGGTCAAGCAACAGACAAGAAGCCCCGGCCCCAACCAGCTAAAATGAATAGTTTTAAGTGGGGGCCGTCATAGAATCTGACACCCGACCCACTTCTTACAGTTAAAGAAGGCAGCATATTTATCAACCATGATTTGGTTAAAAACTAAGCATGCAGACTGTTGCATAACATTAAAGGTATATACTATAGGTCTGTAACGTGTAATGTTTTGTACTGTTCTTTCTTTCCCGCGTGATGTCTGGGTAGGGGTTTAAAACTAATTGCATCGATTCCAGTGTCTTCTGACATATAAAATATAAAATATACACTAGGCAAAAATACCAATGCATCAGGTGTAGAAACTGAATAACAGATTAGCACATAATGACCAGATAATTTTAGATAAATTTAATCACGTGACCACGTCGTTAGAGTATCTTGCAAAAACTCTTTTTCTGCACCTGCTGATCATGGTGTATGCATTTTGGTAATCTTTGAGTGGAATAAGACAGCTTGATGTTCGTCGAGTGGAAGGCACAAAAATGAATTCGCCTCTCTGTCGAAAAATTTGCTAGAGCGGCCGGCTTAGTAGAGAGGGTAGCTCGTTTAGCGTAGATACATTTAAAATACTTTTCCAATCAATGGAACAGTGGCGTTTTTTTTTTTTTTTTTTTTTTTTTTTTTTTTTTTTTTTTTTTTTTTTTTTTGTGTATGTGTGTGTTTTTTTTTTTTTTTTTTTTTTTTTTTTTTACCTTTTTTTACTCTTACAAGTCGCATGATGTCATGGTACCTCTTGTTTGGGCGTCGACTGTCGCTTCTTGTGTTAACATTTTCAGTCACCTTCACCTCTGTCTGTCGTCCCGACGTTGTCGCACATAACAAATATTCACATGCAAGTGGTAAAAGTTTGGTATCAAATCTGCGGTGCTCGGTGGGCTAACAAGATTAAAATTGTGACCGGGCCACATTATATCAACGCGAAATACTTTTTAGTGCTGGTAAGAGCAAATGGGGTTCGAGTATCCACCAGGTACTGGCTGTGTAAGATAAAATAATCTGGGTCCTTAAGAAACCAAATTTTTAATTACAAGTCTTTTTGAAGCGCTTTATTTAGATACAAAACTGACTTTAATGTCAATGGGTGTTGTACGTTTAACTCAGATTCAATAACATTATTGAACAGATCATGAACTTATTTTGTAATTTTCACCGGCGTATCGATTCTGTCGGTTTTATTTTAGCAGCTTTGGAGTTTTCTAAAGAAGGGTACGGTTTCCAAACGTTCGATTATTTTTGACAGAAATTACCGATAGCGATAAAATAACAGCATTCTGTTTGTAAATGGTTATTTTCATCATGTAGAGAATTTGAAGACTAACAGTCGTTTCGTTTTTGAAATATTTAACAAAATATAACTAGGTGCGTTGAGAGTTTTGTTAAGTATAGAGTATTTTACAGCTGTAAAATGCGAACATTTCAAATCGATCTATATAGCTTTATTTGATTTGTCTGACCATAGATCTCGAGTACACTTTAAATACTTTTTTTCAAATACCTACTGATAGACCTGTTTTATAACCATATAGACAAAACACAGGTACAGCGAAAAAACAACCTTTCTCAAAAATGAAATCATAAAAAATAGAAAAAAACATAAACTCCTTTACACCCAGTTTTACAGAGTAAACGTTCTGTCTATGGGTGTATATATTACACGGATTTGTTTGCAGGATAATATTAGGCGAAGAGATAAATATATTCACATCAGTATCAAGGTTTGTCAACTGGTCTTCAATTGGCGAACTTCAGCTTAAATACAGAATAATTCAGGGAAATATACATGTATACTACCATTAGTGTCCCTGTCTACAATGTTGCAAGAGGAACATATTAAAAGGTACGAGAAGGCAATGATCAGGAAATGGCGCAATCAGGAAGAAATTCACAAACCAAAACCTGAGGTGGGAATAAACCTAAATTGACAATTACATGTAGTAATAGGTACTTATAGGTACTTATACTATACTAAGAGAACATATTTTCCAATAGGCGGCCACTAGTCATCCGAACTTAAATATGAAAACGTACATAATGTTCAAATAGCACAACAATCCGACTCCAAAAATAAAACAATAAGAACCAAAACAGAAGTATCGCCTTGGAACGATAAGTAATATAATCTAACTGCGGAGCTTATAAATAAAAATAAAACTGAGATCCTTTAAGAGCAGCGAGCGTATGAATGAGAAAGGGGATGGGTCATAGCGCGGTTTCGGCTACTTAATAACAATTAAAATTGAGATCCTTTAAGAGCAGCGAACATATGCAGTTATAGCAAATAAAAATTGAACTGAGATCATACCTTGGTTTCGGCTACTTAAGCCTCTTCAGCGACCCTACAGATTTGACAACATAAAACCAAAGAGAATATCTGTAATTTCACAACTTTCAACAGGATAGTCGATACAAAGACTATTTTAATCCAAATAGAGCCAAATACAGTGAACGTTGGTTAGGAAAAAACAGGGCCCTAACTCCACCCCCATCTTCTGCAATTGTTCACAATATTTAGTTAGTTGTTCGGTCCTCGCGATGAATCATTTAACATATGTATCACAAATACTAGTATTGCACTCTATCCTGGGCTGACTATAGACATACATTATTACCAGTCCGATTTTATTCACACCTGATCGTCAGTCATGCTTTGTTATAATAGTCAGGCTATATTCTAGGAAAAAGACAATAAAATCAAACTAAGATGAGCCTGTGCGTGAGAAAACCAACAAGTTGCAAGGGCGAAAACAAAGACGCAGATCAGCTTCGCGGTAACCGCGAAGCTGATCAGCGTCTTTGTTTTCGCTACACGGATAGTACATTTCCTCCTCTACTTATACCCAAACTTTCAAGATTCTGGGTTTCATCTGTGACTGTACAGGCTGGTTTGTGTTGGACCTGGTCGGAAACCCAAATTGTTGGTTTTCTCATGCACAGGCTCAGATCTTTTATGATATTAATGAGGCTGGGGATACCACAGTTACTACTTCAACATCGTCAGTTACACTTAGCATTATGAATATGTTCTTGCCTTATCAAGCTGAGCACCATAGAAGGTATTCGTGACCTGCCACTCACGAGGTGACTGTCTAGCCACTGAATACCGTAAGATAAAGGAGGTCATGATCAGGAAATGGTGCAATCAGAAAGCTACTGTTCAAAAACTAAGGTGGAAAAACTTAATTGACAATCAGGTCAAAACATATAAAAAATATATCGTTAGCCGAGTGAGCAGCTTTTTCCTAATAGGCAGCGTCTCAGTAACCCGAGCTTAAATAAATGCACGAAAACGTACATAAAGTGCAGACAGCACAAAAGAAAAAAACACCAAAACATAAAAATAGAACCACAACAGTAAAAATATATGCACTTTGCTATAAAATATTGACATCAGTCTGTAGACGAATTGGATTAATGAAAATTTGAAGATTAGGATAGCTTGTCTTTGGAAAGTATGTTAAAAAGGTACAAGTAGGCAAAGATCAGGAAAAGGCGCAATCAGAAAAAGATTCCCACTCCAAAAACCGAGGTGGGAAAAAACCAAACCAACAATCAGGCACTCACACCATGAAACATATTGTAAGCCGAATGAGCAGCTATTAAACCCATTAAACCTAATTTAAAATAGCAACAATAGGATAAACAGAGGTGTAAAATTTCGCATATATTTGATCCAAAACATACCAACAACAGGGTTAGGCAATACATTAAACTAATGCCAATGCATTAGCAATGCATTTTCTGTTTCTCAACTAATGCTAATGGCAATGTATATATTTTGGCAATAATACAATGCTATTCTAATGCGTTACTTTTGCACATTTTGGTAATGCATTAGCATTAGATTGTGCATTAGCTACAAAACTTATTTTTGTGATATACGTACATACTTTCTTTAAATTAATGAACTTGGAGCAAGTTTACAAACAATTTTCAAAGGTGTGATAAATTTCGACTTTAATACATGTACCTATTGTTACTTGAGTAATTGTTTGTTTGCGTTTGGTTGTTACCGATCAGTAATATGTGTTACAAACAAAGTCGTCTTATAATCTGCAGTTACATGTAACCCTTCACAATAATAGAATTTTAAGAATATAACTGTACAAAACTAAGATTTATAATGTTTCAGTGTGGAAACTAGGTTTAGCAGTGATTCATTGATATATATATATATACGTACACTGTAGAGGATATTTGCTTTTTTTAGGTGAATACCAATTATATTTCATCGAGTGAGTTGAAAACAGAATTTTCACGAGTGCGCAGCACGATTGAAATTTTTTATGTTTTCAACCATGTTTGGTATGCACCGAAAAAAAGCAAATTTTCTTTTTATTTTATACAATACACGGGCATTTTCCAATTCACAAGGCAGGCCGTGAAAATGCAAAAAACAAAAATTTTTGAAAACACAAATAATTTTGGTACCACATTGTTCCTTACGTTCTAGCTAAGAAAATGAATACCCACACTTTGTTTCCGTACATAAATAACGGAGTTATAGGCGGTTGGATACATTTAATGACGTCCAGAAAATGGAAACGTCAGAAGTAATCCAAAATCTACAGTGAAGATATAGGCTAATATCAGTCACTAGTTACTTTTGATATCAGTGAGATTTGATATCAATGAAATTTCATATTAATGAAAATACCAATTTTATCAAGTTTTGATATACATTGGTTTTCACTGTAAAGTATAAAATAAAATTTTATATAGTATTGCTCGATCTTCATATACCGATCTGTTAGCTAACCTTGAAGTATTAGAACTGACAAAAACTGATAAAGAATAAAAAAACAGGTGTCGAAAGTACATAACAGAAAGCTTGAAAGTCACATCAAATTCCATTTTCCATTGGAAGGTTATGTTTACAACATAAAAATCTCTGTATACTGCATGGGCATGTTTTCGTCATGATACCGCATGGGCATGTTTTCGTTATGGGATTTGTAGGCTTACGATGAAAAGCAAGTATTGAGAAGCAATATATTGCAGCCAAAAGACATAAATATGAATTTTAAGGATAGAATTTTAATTGGTCCCATTGGTACGCATTAGATGTCGATAAGACATTAAACACGGAATATTTGCTAGAATTAAGACAGAGGCAGAATTATCAACGGAGTAAAATTAACAGGGCGAGTAATGTTATCGCTGCATAATGGTGTATGAAGAGTTTCTGTCATATTTCTGGTATCATTACAAAAAATTGAAATTTCTCCAGCTCCCGAAGCGGACATTCTAACCATTTAACCGTATTTTAATTAGCGCACATGATCCAATAAGCGCACACCCAGGATGTTTCCGAAAAACACGCACATAAACGCACACTGCTCGACTAGCATATTGGTATTTTGATTAAGTGACGTTGATTTTCTGATTTTCTGGCAATTTCATGAAACACTTTAATTACATAAAATTGATACTTTTGGCATGATTATAAAGGCAGTTTATGTCTTGTTTTCGTTCGTACTTTGTGCGCTAATTAGAACGATATTTTGTTACCTTAACCTTTAGTTATTTTAACGCACTGTACGCTAATAAGCACGAAGACGGTATACTAAAACTTATATTGTAAGCCGAGTGAGCATTTGTTTTCCAACAAGGCGGTCACTCAGTTACCCGAACTTAAATAAAAGTATGAAAACTTACATAAGCTACAAACAGCACATACATTTAACATCAATATATAAAACAACAAGAACCACAACAGAAGTATCACCTTGGAATGATCAATAATATAAAATTACTGAAATCTTTAAAAAGGTAAATATGGAACTAGAAAAAAAATACAAATTTATTTTATACGTTACAGTGAAAACTTGGTAAAATTGATATTTTCATTTATATGAAATTCCACTGATATCAAATCTCAATGATATCAAAATTCACTAGTGACTGATATCAGCCTTTATCTTCACTGTAGAAGAGGAACTACTTTTTCCAGTTTAAAGTATAAAATAAAAATAAAATTTGTTTTTTTTTTCGGTGAATACCAAATATATTTCATCTCGTGAGTTGAAAACATCAAAATTCTGATGTTTTCAATTTACTCGATGAAATATATTTGGTATTCACCTCAAAAAAGCAAATTTCCTCTATATATTTCATATAGATTTGTGACCTACTTTTCATTCGACCTCGGGGCATTCGGCTTATATTTTCATTCAAACATCATGAATTATTGGTGTGTAATTAATTTTAGCGATGATAAAATTTGTCGATGCTCAAAGCATTAAGTTATTTTCTGATTGTTTCTAATTATTGTATTTAACAGTTTATACACATGAAAAAAGTAAAGACTGGTCTTACCTTATTTAAGATTTACGGATACTTCCTTCAAATAATTAACGAAATCAAAAGAACGAACTCATTTTGATTGCAATGATACAAAAAGGTACAAGAAGGCAATGATCAGGAAAAGGCGCAATCAGAAAGAAACTCCCACTCCAAAAACGAAGTGGGAATAAAAACTAAATTGACAATTAGAGAAGAGTACTAAGAAAACACCTTGTAAGCCGAATTAGCAGCTTTCTTCCCAATATGCGGCCACTTACTGTCTGCACACCATCTTCCAGAAACTGCATTTTTCAAAATCTCGCTTTTCTGAAAGACCTGAAGAAAAATATTACCACGTCACCATTTTGCATTCCAAAAGTCTTTAAAAGTGCCACAAAAATTTTGAAAATCTGTTAACAAATAAAAATTTTATGCCAGAAAATAATTTTGAATAGGGCTTTTTCCATTGTAAAAATGTCAGCAAGGGAAGTAACTATTTTCCCGGAAAAAATCTAAATTGGTTATTTTGCACTTAAGATGCACCAAACCAAAACAAAATTGTATTGTATGGATAACTGAGTGTCAAAACTCTTAAAATCATTCCACAGATTTGCTTGATTTTCATTTTAGGGTGTTTGGATTACCTCCCTTGCACATGCAAAAGGCCTATTAAAAATAATTTTTGGGCATAACTATTTTATTAATGAACCGATTTTCAAAATTTTTGCGGCAATTTTTAGGACTTTCGGGTTGCAAAAAGATGCCATGGTCATATTTTTCTTGTGGTGTTTCAGAAAAATGAGATTTTGAAAAATGTAGTTTCTGAAAGATGTTGTACAGACACTAGTAACCTAAACCTAACTAAAATATGAAAACGTACATAAGGCGCAAACAGCACAAAATTCAACACCAAGACATAAACTAACAAGAACCACAACAGAAGTATCGCCTTAGAACGATCAGTAATACAAAATTACTGGCGGGCTGCACTGAACGTCATGACCCGAACGCTAAATACATCTGAAACGTATGATTTGTCCGCCAACTTGCTCGAAATGACCTTCTCCTATGTCTTCGGCTTCTTGCACGGCTTTTCTTGACTTGTTCATGTCATTCTCGCGAGATCTGTCGAGACCTCATCTAGATCTCTCGCATGTGACGTTTTGATTTATAGGATCATGGAGGTATAATGGAGGTATCCATGATGGGATATAGCCAAAATCGGCTTATCCCGTGCTCGTGAGATCAGGCGATACCATATCTAAATAACAATAAAATCAATAATTGTTTTTCCGAAACGTGTGTGTATATATACTATGCACAATAAATTTAGCAATTTTAGATGTTTTATATATTTTCGCTAGTCTTAGAACAACTATGGACATTTCTGTCATTTAAATGACAAAAACGGGGTCTATTGCACATGATATGTTGATTTGAAAACGTCATCCTTGAAAAAGGCTATAAAAATTACAGAATGGGTTTGAAGGCAAAAATCACAACCATAAAACACAATGCAAACGACTGACTTCTGTTTAGTCCATCATACCCATCTGTTTCATCTTTTCTTAATCAACGATGTTGATTATGTAACAAATAAAATGGGTTGTGGTGGTACAAATTTTACCTGCCGAAAATATGACGTTAAGTTGACGTCATTTGGTCGAAGTTGTATTAATCATTCGGGTTACTTTGTTTCCATGGATTTTTAGAACAACAGAACAAGACAAACGAAACAGAGTGTAGCCAACACCGTGGTGAGTAAAACTTGTAAGTTTCGGAGCCATAACGCTTCATGCTAGTGAAATAACGCTGACGTTAAAATCATTCTTTAAGCTCATGTTTTAAAGCTTTGTAAAAGAATTTGCAGAACCGCGTTATTTTAACATATTGGTGTGCGTCTGTCAATTAACCTCAAAGCCATTTTTCATGAAATTTCACTTAAAAACGTAACTGTAAGGCGATCATGTAGGATTTAGCGAAAAACGTCAAATTCAAAAACTTCGAATCTTTATTTCTCGACGATAAAATTTCTTTTCTAAACGTTGTTTTGTTTTTTCTTGTTTTGATGACTAAACAGTTGCTAAAACATGATTTCGGTTTCCCACTTTAAGCAGACCTGTCAATTTTGATATTGTGTCTTAAATTCTGACGTCACGTCAGTATCGCCGTAACGTTTGATGTTTTCGAAATTTTTGGTTGCAAGTTCTTGTCGAAAGGTTGCCACTGATGCCTATATTCAAAAATATTTTTACTCATTATGTGCAAAGACTGGTGGATGTAACGAAAATTGCTAAATTATTGTGCATATACTGTAGTATAATTATATTGGTAACTTTACATTAAAATAATCAATGTCGTAAGAGAAACTTACAAAATACCTTCAATCCCTGATTATAAAATGAAAGTTTGCGCATGCCAAATACTCTCAATATGGCCGCAATGGCGGTCAATCCCAGAAGCCAAGTGTGAAAGTCGACAGGTCAGTGCTGAAGTGCCATGGGTTCATGGGCGTTTTACCGGACTAGTTAATGTAAAATTCATTGCAAATACATGATGAATGTCTGTACCAGATCCTGTCCCTAAGTTGAACGTTGTGTCCCTTGACAAATCCTTCTCCACAAGCTGGTACTGAAAAGTCTCATAGCATTAAAAGGGAGATTGAACCAAGCCGTGCATTAAATAATGATAAATGTCTGCCTAATTACAGTGCAAATAATTAGGGCTAAACTCGTACGACTTCAGGGACATGTTCGGCTTAGTCGACTAGATGCAATGCAAACAAATAAATGTAAGTCGCAAATTTTCTCAACCTAACTCACATTTTGGTGTATTTTCTAAGTAGGCGAACTTTTACCAGTAATTATTGTATGAATGAAAAGCAAATACATTTTTTATTCAAAATTAGACTCTTTGAAAAGCAAGACCTTTTAAACAGAACGCGTTCATGAGCTAATAATATTTTCACCAGCAAAGAAATATGTTAGCTTTCGAATAAGAACGTCTAACATAGAAACTTGATTCCCGAGTGGATTTGAGCCGCGTCATTAGAAAACCGGATTTTTGCCTTTGCAAAGGCAAAGGCGCAGTTCAGCTGTGCAGTAACTGTGTTTTCGCTACACAAATAGTACAATATATTTTCTTCTAAAATGCGAAATTCCAAGCTTCTAGCTTCCTTCTGTGACTGTACATGCCGGTTTGTGTCAGGCCTGGTCGGAATCCCCGAAAATCGGTGTTCTTACGACGCGGCTCATTTATAGCTAGCCCATATCGCGATGCTGTATACGCAAGCTCAGCGCATCATCTGCAACAATATTTACATAAACATTTTTGACGTGATGCTAAAGCAAGATAGTGAAATGTGTGTATTCTGAATGATTCCAAATCAAGAAGAATGAACTATTATCATTGACTTCATATTCTCAACAGACACAATAAAATATAACCAGACTAATGTCAAACTTATAATACAGTTACATTTTCCATGAATTACGTAGAAAAGCGAGATACCAGCGATCCATAAACCCCAAGAGTCCCTCAAATATTTATCTCTTTCTTGTATAGACAGAGGCAGTATCATCCCTGTGGTTAGTGATATATCAGATGTTTTTATATGCTATTGGTGTATTTGGACTCTCGATTCACATAAGCAGGCTTTTGTTACTCAGTGGCCGCCTATTTGGAAATAGCTGCTTTCTCGGCTTACGATATGTTTTCTTAGTATAAGTACCTGCTTGTTATTTAAGAAATAGATCAGCTCTAGCAGTGAATTGTTGAGTAATAATTCACTGTTTGGAGGTCAATCGTACTAGGAGATCAAATCACGAGCGCGTAGTGTGAGTGATTTATATTCTTAAAACTGACCGACAAACAGTGAATTATTACTCAACAATTCAGGTACTTGAGCTGATTTATATCGATTCTAACACACAACAAGAACGCCGGGCAAAATAACTTAAAACGTGAAATATAGGTCAAGGGCACCAGGTTAAGGTGTGTTCTTGAAGGGTATGTTAAGGACAGTTACTATGCAAGCTTTCACACTCGCAGCCATCACTGATCCAGAAAAAAACGAACTTCGACATAAATAATAACAAAGTGAATGGACCGTGATATATAGGTCAAGGTCAGCGGGTCAAGGTGCGTGCTTGAATGGTATGTCAAGGACAGTTACTAAGCAAGGTTTCACACTCGCAGCTATCACTGATGCAGAGAAAACCAAACTTTGACGTAAAAATTAACAAAGTTAATGGGCCGTGAAATATAGGTCAAGGTCAGCGGGTCAAGGTGCGTGCTTGAAGGATATGTCAAGGACAATTACTATGCAATGTTTCACGCTCGCAGCTATTTCTGAATCAGTGAAAACCAAACTTGGACGTAAGAATTAACAAAGTCAATGGACCATGAAATATAGGTCAATGTCAGCGGGTCAAGGTTTGTGCTTGAATGGTATGTCAAGGACAATTACTATGCAAGGTGTTTCACCCTCGCAGCTATCACTGATGTCGAGAAAACCAAACTTCGACGTAAAAATTTTAAAGTAAGTAGACCGTGAAATATAGGTCAAGGTCAGCGGTTCAAGGAGCGTGCTTGAAGGGTATGTCAAGGACAATCACTATGAAAGGTTTCAGACTTGCAGTTGTCACTGATGTCGAGACAACCAAAGCTCGACGTAAAAATTTTCAAAGTCAGTGGACCGTGAAATATAGGTCAAGAGTACTGGGTCAAGGTGCGTGCTTAAAGGGAATGTCAAGGACAATTACTATGCAAGGTTTCAGACTCACAGCTATCACTGATGTCGAGACAACCAAAGCTCGACGTAAAAATTTTCAAAGTCAGTGGACCGTGAAATATAGGTCAAGAGTACTGGGTCAAGGTGCGTGCTTAAAGGGAATGTCAAGGACAATTACTATGCAAGGTTTCAGACTCACAGCTATCACTGATGTCGAGAAAACTAAACTTCGACGTAAATGTTGACGGACGGACGGACGGACGGACGAACGGACGCACGGACGAACGAACGGACGGACGGAAATTTGAACTCCTTTATCGCACCCTGCTATAAGCAGGTGCGAATATAAACGGAATAAAACTCGCTGAAAACCGTCGATATAATTCAGCTTTCCGCCATTACATTATAGCCATCCCGCCAAATATTTGATTGTAATGCGGGTATTTACACTTAAATACGTTTATAATGCGCTAAACGACGTTTCACCGTCTAACACTTGATGGGATAGCTGACGTCACACATGGCGCAAAGTAACGTCACGCTTATTCGCCCAATCAAATTGTTGCGCAATATAACACGTTTTTTAACCATTGGCTATATATGCGAGGTGTGTTAGCATTTAGTTTTTACACACCCCGGTTTTTGGTGTGGAAATTTCTGTCTGATTGCGCCATTTCCTGATCTTTTGCCATTGTCTACTTTAAACTTTTGGTATTTATCATAACGACAACACGCGCACCTGATACACTGTTTTTTCCCAATTTGTAAAAGTTGAACAAATAAATAAAAACAAATAGTAGATTTTTTTTTTTTTTTTTTTTTTTTTTTTTTTTTTTTTTTTTTGCTCAAAACATAGATTGTGGATTCAAGTTAGAACCGCCTTCCTTATGTTGGAGCAAAAATAAGAAAAAATGCATACCCCGGTTTAGCTGTGTGTGTTCAAGTTTTGTCAGTAAGTCAGATCTGAAGACTAGGTCCCCTAGACTTAACACATTAAACACAGCATATTCTCCAACCTCGTCATTGTAAATCCTTGTCACCAGTTTGACCTAGAAAATTGTCGTGGGGCCTCTGTTTATAGTCTCAATCTAAAGGACTGGAGAAGCCCGGGATCGAACCTGCGATCCCTGGTTTTAAAAGGCAAATGTCTGAACAAAAGCATCACGGAGGCTTCATCGTCGGGCAGCTTAATGAATCTGTTGAGTCCTCATCGAGGTAGTTTTCATAATTTATTCGTTTGTCCTTGATGATTCAAATCGCAACGAGGACCGAACAACTAACTAAATGTTGTGAACCACCGCAGAAGATGATGGTGAGGTAGGGGCCCTGTAAAACCGGTTTAAGCCCCCCACCCCCCTAGTAATTTTCTGGGTTCGAGTCCCGGTCGGGCCACGTTCTTTTTCCGCCCTATGTGACATTTTGGTTCATCTTCGGCTCTTGGTGACAGCAGTTTAAGAAAATTTTAAGGTACCGTGTCTTGTGATCATCAAACTGAATTCCCCCAGTAATTTTATAATACTGATCGTTCCTAGGCGATACTTCTTCGTGGTTCTTATTGTTTAGTGTTTTGGGTCGAATTTTTGTGCTGTTTAAGCCTTATGTACAATTTCATATTTTAGTTAAGTTCGGATAATTGAGTGGCCACCTACTCACTCGGCTACGATATGTTTTCTTGGTTTAAGTACTTAAGACTAAGAGTCAATTTTGTTTTTCCCAACCCTCGGTTTATAGAGTGGTAATTTCTTTCTGATTGAGCCATTTCCTGATCATTGCCTACCTGTACTTTTTTCTCCCAGTTTTGCTATATAAACTTGGGATATGAAGGGGGTATGCTTTCCTCGTGTGGCTGTAAAGAGGCATCTGCCTCCTTAAAATTCGTGCTAACAATGCTTAGTTCCGAAGACTTGGCTCCGTCCGTACATGATTAGTGAACTGGTTGAACCAAAGTTTACTGAAATATCTTTGTTTGTCCTATTGAAACTGCCGGGACCAGGTATGCTCAGATATATTAACTTCAAGCTATGATGAAGAATAGTTAATGAGCCATCGAGTGAGAAAACCAACAATTTGGGTTTCCGACCAGGTCCAACATAGACCGGTCTGCTCTGTCACAAAAGAACGCTAGAAGCTTAAAACTTTGGATATAAGTAACAGAGGAAAACAAAGGCGCTGATCAGTTGTGCAGTTACTGCACAGCTGATCTGCGCCTTTGTTTTAGCAAATGCAAATTGCTAGTTTTCTGATGCAGCGGCCCAAATCGGTTTCTCCATTTCATATTCATGTGATTCGCTTCAAATTTAGAAACAGTAGATTTTACCCTTTAAAGAGTGATGGTTAACTCAACAATTCAATTAACTATAGACATCTGACAACATGTAAAGTAAGAACAGAGGGACCAGGAATCGATGCAATTAGATTTATAGTCCCAACATAGACAGCGAGTGGGAAAGAAAATACATAAAACACAACAAAACATTTACCAGACAACACACACGAAGAGTAAAATGACTATCTCTTTCCCAACAAGGTAGGCATCCGGCTAAGTTTCAACCCAAATCGAGGATGTCCCCAAGACAAATAGTTTTCGGCGTTGCCCCCTATAAAAATGATAATCTGGAAAAAAAGTACAAATAGGCAATGATCAGGGAATGGCGCAATCAGAAAGAAATTCCCACTCCATAAACCGAGGGGTGGGAAAAAACTAAAATGACACTTAAGTACGTATACCATGAAACATGTCGTAAGACGAGTGAGCAGCTATTCCCCAATAGCTGCCACTCAGTTACCCGAACTGAACTAAAAATATGAAAACGTACATAAGGCTCAAACAGCACAAAAGTTCGACTCCAAAACAAAAAACAATTAGAACCACAACAGAAGTATCGCCTTGGAACGATCAGTTATATAAAATTACTGGGGGAATTCAGTCCGATGATCACGAGACACGGTACTTTAAAATTTTCTAAAATTGCTTTCACCAAGAGCCGAATATGAACCAAAATGTCACAGGGGCGGAAAAAGAACGTGGCCCGACCGGGACTCGAAACCAGGGTCTCTCGCTTACCTTGCGAGCATTCTTGCACTGAGCTACCGAGCCACATGTCGACCATTTACATATATGTACATTCAATGCGAGTTGGAATTATTACTAACTCATATAAGGTGCGAGTGAAGAAGAAAACCTGATACAATCGGAAGCAAAGCCCCACCCCCAGAAACACAGGTAGGAAACAACCAAAATGACTAACAGTAATAAATGAAAAAGGTACAAGTAGGCAATGATCGGGAAATGGCGCAGTCTGAAAGAAAATGACACACCAAAAGCCGAGGTGGTTAAAACTAAATTGACATTTAGGTATTTATACTAAGAAACATATCGAAAGCCGGGTGAGCAGCTACTTCCCAATAGGTGGCTTCTCAGTTACCCGAAATTAACTTAAACTATGAAATAAAATATAATGGTTTGATCCTTTGGAAGCAATAAAAACATTCAAAGGGAGATAGTATGGACTATATTGCATAAAACATGCATAAGGTTCAAACAGCACAAAAACCCAACTCCAAAACAAGTAGAAAGGGAGCGCGGTGGCGTAGTGGTAGAGCGTCGGAGTCCGAATCGAGAGGTCTGGGTTCGATCCCCACAAGCGTCACCGTGTTGTGTCCTTGAGCAAGGCACATTAACTCCCTACAGTACTGGTTAAACCCAGGAAGCGTTGACTGAAAAATTGTTGACTGGGACGTTAAGCCTCAACACAAACAAACAAACAAACAAAACAAGTAGAAACTGAGACTCTTCCAAATGAGAAAGAGGATGGACAATACCAAGGTTTCGGCTACTCCGACACAAACCGGCCTGTACAAGCACAGAAAAGAGCTAGAAGCTTGAAATTTCGGATTTAAGTAGAAGAGGAATTGTACTATCCGAGTAGCGAAAACAAAGGCGCTGATCAGCTTCGCGGTTACCGCGAAGCTGATCTGCGTCTTTGTTTTCGCCTATGCAGATTGTTGGTTTTCCCATGAGGCGGCTCATATACCATTGATGTTAAACTCAAACTTAGTATGTCTGCTGCAAACATGCATCTGTGTAAATGTTGGTGAAATAAATGAAAAAACTTGAAATTAAAATTTATTGTCAAAAATAATATTTCTAGAAAAATAAATAAAATGAATAGAAAATAAAAAAAAAAAAAAAAAAAAAAAGGTTTTCGGCTACTCAAGCCTTGGCATTTGGAAATAAGGAGAATTACTGTAGAATTACTGTAGAATTACTGTAGAATTACTGTAGAATTACTGTAGAATTACTGTAGAATTACTGTAGAATTACTGTAGAATTACTGTACTTTTTGCATTTTTCATCATGATAGTGAAAATATAGTGAATACAAAGATTAGTATAATCCAAATGGAGCTAGATATATAAGCTAGATATATAAAGAGGTGCAAGTAGGCAATGATCAGGAAAAGGCGCACTCAGAATGAAATTCTCACTTCAAAAACTCCAAATTGACAATTAGGTACTTATACTTAGAGAACACGTCGTAAGCAGAGTTAGCACCCTCGCCCTCATCTTCTGCAGTGGTTTACAACATTTAGTTAGTTGTACGGTCCGTATGTTGCTTTGAACAATTTGCGTTAATCTCTGTTTCAGTTTGATTTTATTACTCATGAAAATCGTGCAGTAAATTGTTCGTCTCCGATTCTTCTGACTTCTGACGAAGAGACAATGCTGATCTACCGAATAAAGTGTAAAAGATTTAAGCCCGCCAGTAATATTATATTACTGATCGTTCCAATGCAATACTTCTGTGGTGGTTATTTCGTTTTATGTCTTGGTGTTTTAAATTTGTTGTGCTGTTGGCGCCTTATGTATGTTTTCATATTTTTAGTTAAGTTTAGGTAACTGAGTGGCCACCTATTGGGAAAATAGCTGCCCATTCGGCTTACGATATGTTTTCATGGTATAAGTACCTGATTGTTAATTTAGTTTTTTTTCCATCTCGGTGTTATGAGTGGGAGTCTTTTTCTGATTGCGTCTTTTCCTGATCTTTGCCTACTTGCACCTTTTTAAATGAGTCTAAAGACATACATGTCTATATAGAACCTTGCCATTATATCAAGATCCAATCGAAATTTTAATTATCAAATGTCAGTTTCTCTCCTCATGTTTAGAAACCGTTCTGTGCACAATTAATTACTAAGAGAGGTAAGAGCCTGTAAAATCGGTTTAAACCCTTCCCAAGTAATTATATATTTTTCACCATTCAAAGTCTGTATTTTTGTTATGGTTCTGCTTGTTAGATGGAGGATCTTGCACGAGTGGTATTTCATATGAAATTTATCATTCGAGCCTTCGGCGAGTTTTATAAATTTCATATGAAATGACTACGAATGTAAGATTCGTTTTATCATAGATACAAGATACAATATCTTTATTAGAAAATCCATAAAGGACATCATAAAGTTGAAAGTGAACAAGAAGGAAAGAAAAATGATAAACAGCAAATGAAAATGAACATGAAAACAAAACTAATGATAAACAATACAGATGACTAGAATGTCAAAATACACTTTTTAGTCCATGGGAGACAACCACAGTCCATTCAACTATATCAAAATAATAGCACATGACTAGAAGGCAGCTATAAACTATGATCTAAGAGCAAAACATTCAGTAGTAAAACAGGCAATATCTTTACATGTGACAGGGTCTTCATTACTCAAAAGCCAGTTAAATTTTGACATATATGTCTGAGAAGCAATATTCTTATTACTATTCAAATGTTTAGTAATCCGGGCTCTTTGAGCAACATACTTGGGACATATCATTAAAAAGTGACACTCGTCTTCCACTGCATTCAGTGAGCATTGTGTACAAAGTCTTTCTGTAATAGGAGTCTTTGGGACAGTATATCTACCATACTCAATGCGCAGTTTATGACTACTGGTTTTATCATATGACTTTCAAAACAGTATTTTATCGCTTTCAAATAGGATATGTTTTCGATGACACTTTAAATTGTTGTTACGAAAGTCGTCAATGACGTTACGTATTCCCGCAAAAGTGTTAATAAACATGTGGTCATAAAAAGGTACAAGTAGGCAAAGATCAGGAAAAGGCGCAATCAGAAAAAGATTCCCACTCCAAAAACCCAGGTGGGAAAAAACCAAACTAACAATCAGGTACTTATACCATGAAACATATCGTAAGCCGAATGAGCAGCTATTTTCCCAATAGGTGGCCACTCAGTTACCTTAACTTAACTAAAAATATGAAAACATACATAAGGCGCCAACAGCACAAAAAATTTTAAACACCAAGACATAAAACAAAAAGAACCACTACAGAAGTATCGACTTGGAACGATCAGTAACACAAAGTTACTGGCGGGCTTAAACCGGTTTTACAGGTACCTAACCTCACCCTCAGCTTCTGCAGTGGTTCACAACATTTAGTTAGTTCTTCGGTCCTCGTGGTGAATCTCTAACTAGTCAATGAATCATCAAGAACAAACAAATAAATCATGATAAACATCCTGATGAATCAAAAACCAGGACTCACAGATTGAGTAAGCTGCCCGACGATGGAGATCCCTGGGCGCCGAATAACCTACTAACTCCGGAGCAAAAGAAAAACACCAGTTGGACCCCGGTGGGCCAAGCAACA
This sequence comes from Rugalucina vietnamica, assembly GCA_964017185.1. Classification (NCBI taxonomy): domain Eukaryota; kingdom Metazoa; phylum Mollusca; class Bivalvia; order Lucinida; family Lucinidae; genus Rugalucina; species Rugalucina vietnamica. Next base: position 54,201,146 of record OZ024879.1, on the reverse strand, counting down.
GACAAGAAGCTCCGGCCCCAACCAACTAAAATGAATAGCTTTAAGTCGGGGCCATCATAGAGTCTGACGCCCGACCCACCGGCGTGCAATTAAAGAAGGCAGCATAGTTATCAACCATGATTGGGTTAAAAACTAAGCATGCAGACTGTCGCATAACATTCAAGTTATAACCTATACGTCTGTAACGTGATATGATTTTTCCGAACTGAAGAGAAAAATCATTTATTCCTTTAAGTTTCTTTAATTTGTAAACCAAGTCACCATAAAATTCAGGTTCCGAAAGGCCCTCACTTAAAAGTGTCTTTAACCCAACATTATATTTGGAAATCAATTCATAGTGTTTACGATAAAATTTAGAAAAGGTTTTTTCGAAGTTTATGATACCGATAGCCCTGTTGGAGAAGTTTTGCCGTTAAACATTTATTTCGAGCGTTGAAGTCTGTAACATGATTGCAGACTCTAGCAAACCTAATAAGTTGCGAAATGTATACACCATAAGAAGCACGACGAGGAACGTCACCATCCAAAAAAGGAAAATTTACTATATCAAAATCAAAGTCATCGCGCTTATCATAAATTTTAGAAGAAACAAATCCATTTGCAACAGAAAGATGTAGATCTAAAAAGGGGGCTTCGGTATCTGAGATATTAGCTTTGTTCAAGTGAAGTTCAGGTGGATAAATTTGATTGACCATACCTTCAAAATAAGGGTTGTCAATGTTCAAAAGGTCATCGAGGTACCTAGATGTGGAATTAAAAGCCTCGATAACATCAGCTTGATTATCATGGTTAAGAGAATCCATGAAATCTCTTTCGTAGCAGTATAAAAATAAATCAGCTACGAGAGGTGCGCAATTTGTACCCATCGGAATTCCAACAATTTGTCTGTATAACTTGGTCCCAAATCTAATATAAATATTATCAAGGAGATAGGATAAGGCGTCGCACACATTCTGACATGACCAAAGGGTATACCGACTTTGGTCAGAGGAAGTGAAAAAAGCCTTTCTGTCATTACATGCCAAATAAAGTGAACCATAGTTTTTTAATGCCCTTTTGAAGGTCCACTCTATCAAATCCAGAAGTTTTTCTTTAATAAGATTATGTGGTAATGTTGTATACAGAGTAGAAAAATCATATGTGGACAAGCTTGTCGCACGGAACCCTCTACACTTCAATTTACTGAGCACCTCACCAGAATTTTTTATTGACCAAAACCAATTTTTATTTGAAGTTTCATACACTGTCTCACAGTATCTTATAACATGAGATTTGATAGCAGTAAGACAAGAAGTTAATAATTTAGAAAGTTCAGTGGTAGTACAAGAGCTAGAATTTGCAATAAATCTAGCTTTGTATGGTCTTTTGTGAAGCTTAGGTAACCAATACATCGTAGGAAGTTTGTCTTGGCCTTCATTGACACAAACAGAAAACTTAACAGGTAAATCGTTTAAGTGGGCATTTACTACAGACACCTCATCAGTATCTGTCTCCAGATAAGCCCTGGTACCATCAAGCTCCTGTTTTAAGGTGTTAACGTAGTGAAGTCTACAAACGACAACAACATTGTTTGCGGCTTTATCTGCCGGAACCAAGACATACTTTCTATGAAATTCTTGGATACCCTGCTTCAAATGCCTAAATGACGATTTGGGTTTAGGAGGTAAAAGATTAGTATTTTGTGAATAAAACTTAATACGTTTATCCACGATAGTGAAGATACTTCTTTTCCATTCTTTAAGAGCATTATCCTCAACACCCTCTCGTTTACACCATCGATTACCGAAATCATTTAATGCAGATGCAATCTCCTCTCTACATTTGTCGAAATTAATGTAGGAAGGGAATCTATATTTCGGACCTTTAGAAACAATTTTGCGAATTCTAGAATCCGAAATTATTTTTAAATTTCCAGTAACTATATGTCCAGCTGGTTGATAAACATATTTTGAATCTTTACAATCTCAAGACTTAGGAGTATTAGCATGGATATCAAGATCAGAAACAAGTTTATTGAAATTAAAAATAGTATTTCTGATTGGTTTGTTATATTTGTAACAAATAATAGGAGGTTCTGAATTTTGGAAGTAGGTAGGTATAGACTGTATCACTGATTTATCCTGGAATATGCTTGGTAAATCAATAAAGTCAATTCCTTTATTGATGAAAGGAATTTTAATAAAACTTCTAATGTGATTAGATTCGGAATCGATAAATGGACGAAGAGCATGCTGAGTATAACATCTTGTTAACAGTGCAGCGTCATACATTTGATGATTTCTATCGTAAAATCTATTAGCCTCTGTGTCCAGGGAACGTAATGCAGCAATAGGTAGAGAACTAAGATAAGACAGCATGTAATAACACTTTTTATTACATGACGTTACCAATTGGAAGACAGCGACATCATTTGATAAGTATGTTTAGGTGACGATTGTTTGTGCTGCCATCGTATTTTATGTGGATATTCATATATTATGTTGATTTCAGGTGCGTACTCGATAAGGGGCTACAAAGCAACCGCCTTTGAGTGAAAATAGCTGCTCACTTGCGATATGTTCTCTTTGTATATGCTCCAAAGCGTAGTTCTGGTTTTTGGTTTTCCCATCTAGGTTGCACTAGATTCTGATCATTGATAACATTAACATTTTCATTAGCGTGAAAATATGAAATAAAAATAGTTCCTTCAATGTTGGCTGCCAGTAACTTCCCAATACTCGCACTTGTAATACAAAATAATTCAAACTAAACTTTACTGTGATTTATCAACGTAAAGTACAAGTATGAATGTATTTGGTTTGAATTTCTGAAATCAATCGAATGCTTCCGCGTGGTAATTGTTTCCCAGCTTCTTGTAATGTTAATTACTCATCCATAATATGCTACAAATTATTGCAGTAGTAGGCGGAACAATGTCTGTTGTAGGATGATTGATGATCGTCGCAAAACAAACCTGCTTTAACGATGTCTTAGGTATGGATAAAAAGGTACAAGTAGGCAAAGATCAGGAAAAGGCACAATCAGAAAAAGATTCCCACTCCAAAAACCGAGGTGGGAAAAAAAAAAAACTAACAATCAGGTACTTATACCATGAAACATATCGTAAGCCGAATGAGCAGCTATTTTCCCAATAGGTGGCCACTCAGTTACCTTTACTTAATTAAAAATATGAAAACACACATAAGGCGCCAACAGCACAAAAAATGTTAAACACCAAGACATAAAACAAAAAGAACCACCACAGAAGTATCGCCTTGGAACGATCAGTAACACAAAGTTACTGGCGGGCTTTAAGAGTTCCTTTAAGAGCAGTGAAAACATTAATGAGAAAATGGATAGGCCATACCGCGGTTACGGCTACTAAAGCTTCAAAACAAGGTGTACAATCACGTAACACTCTAAATCGATACACAACAGTCAAGATAATAGGCACTAGAGTTTAATAGTTTTCCCTGAGCAACTGTATATTTTAACTCAGGGTTGCTCGGGGTAATCTATTTAACTACATAGCCCGCATTATTATGTTAAATAACAGTTTAAAGCGTAGCATTCCGGCTATGTGCACCTACCTCATGATATATCATTCAGAAAACTATGACCGATTTGATTTCTGGGTATGTCCGATAACTAGTACTCAAAAATAATTTTTATTTGTCACGTTATTGTCCACCTTGCACCAGTGACCCTATATACCTGATAATATGGAGCCAGAATGCAACAGTGTTATGTTTTGGAATTTTATGGTGGTTCTTTTTGTTTTATGTCTTTGTGTTTAATTTTTTATGTGTGTTCTCATAGTTTTAGTTAAGTTAAGGTAATGAGTGGCCACCTATTGGGAAAAAAGTTGCTCATTCGGCTTACTATACGTTTCACGGTATAGGTACCTGACTGTTAGTTTTGTTTTTTTCCCACCTCGGTTTTTGGAGTGGGAATCTTTTTTTCCTGATCTTTGCCTACTTGTACCTTTTTATGGTGACTTGATGTACAAATTTAACCAACTTACAGGAAGGAATGATTTTTATTTTCAGTTCAGAAAAATCATAACACGTTACAGAGGTATAGGTTATAATGTTATGCGACAGTATACATGCTTAGTTTTAATCCAATCATGGTTGATAGCTTTGCTTGCACGCCGGTGGGTCGGACGTCAGACTCTATGATGTCCCCGACATGAAGCTATTCATTTTAGTTGGTTGGGGCCGGAGCTTCTTGTCTGTTGCTTGGGTTCAACTGGTGTTTTTCTTTTGCTCTGGGTTTTACTTAGTTATTCGGCATCCAGGGATCTCAATCTTCGGGCAGCTTACCGAATCTGTTGTGTCCTTGTTTTTGATTCATCGAGATGGTCATCATGATTTACTTGCTTGTCCTTGATGATTCCTGACTAGTTAGAGATTAACCACGAGCCCGAACAACTAAATGTAGAAGATGAGGGTGAGGTTAGGCGCCTATAAAATCGATTTCAGCCCCCCCCCCCCCCCCCAAGTTATTTTATATAACTGATCGTTCCACGGCGATACTTCTGTTGTGGTTCCATTTGTTCTATGTTTTGGAGTCGAATTTTTGTGCTGTTTGAATCTTATGTACCTTTTCATATATCTATTTAAGTTCGGGTAACTGAGTGGCTGCCTATTGGAATATTTCCGCTCACTCGGATACTGGTATGTGTTTTAAGTATAAAAACCTACTTGTCAATTTTGAGTGGGAGTTACTCTTTCCTTTTCCTAGTAAAGTCGCCATCTAGCTAGCATAAACAAAGGGTAATAATTCATAAGGAAAACATGTCCGTGAAATAAATACCCACTTATACCACACTTTTATATAGAAAAACTGGGGTATGCAGGGGTATACCTATTTTTCTTATATTTGCTCCAAAAAATAGATTGTGTGTATTCGTTAGAACCGCCTCGGTTCTAACGTGTACCCACAATCTATGTTTTGAGCAAAAATAAGAAAAATAACGAACTTTTTCCAATGAAATTTTCAATTTTTGCTTCTGAAAAATAGCTTTGTATTTTGCATGGGCAAGTTTTCGTAATGTGGGAGAACAAGAGAAAGGCAGACGTAGTAAACAGCTGTTTCCGATTGGTGTCTTGGTTCGGGCTTTAAATTTAATTGCATCAGTTCCCGGACTTTGTATTTTTAACTTTTATATCTGAATCAGCTATGCAAATGATTAATTTTATCGCCGATTATGTACTTAATTACCCATAGAGAACGGTAGCAGATTAAACGCATTTGAACGTTCAGTAAATTAAAAGGTACAAGTAGGCAATGATCAGGAAATTGCGCAATCAGAGAGAATTTCCCGCTCCATAAACCGAGGGGTGGGAAAAAACTAAAATGACGCTTAGGTACTTATACCAAGAAAACATATAGTAAGCCAAGTGAGCAGCTATTCCCCAATAAGCGGCCGCTCAGTTGCATGAACTGAACTAAAATATGAAAACGTACACACATGAGGCTCAAACAGCACAACAGAACCACAACAGTAGTATCGCCTTAGAACGATCAGTAATATAAGATTACAGGGGGGGGGGGGCTTAAACCGGTTATAAGAGGCCCTAACCTCACCCTCATCTTCTGCAGTGTTTCACAACATTTAAATAGTTGTAAGGTCCTCGTGGTGAAAAGTATGTTAGGACATGTCCCTTAAACCTGTACCAAGCCTCACCCCGCAGTTGTTGTTGCCTTAATGGCATGCATCCCAATCACTGAATTATATTTAGATCAGTTTAACGCCCCTATCAAGATTATTTTAGCTCATATCAGACGGGCCAATCAGTAGGTCTGGCAAAAACGGGAGAACCCCGAGAAAAACTACCTGCCACAGCCGCAAGCAGAACTTGGCTAGTCTCACATGTGACCCTTAGTCAAGTTTTTATATTTCATGCCAATTTATGTATCTAACCTAATTTCTAGACAAGCCGATTATGCATGAAAAACAAGGAAATTATTCAAGTGGGATATGAAATATGGGGTATGAAATATGGCAACGCTAAATATACGTTTTATTTTTTTTATTACAACGTTTAAATAAGGCACACAACATATTAAGTCTAACAATCATTTTAACAATTGATTTAAATTGAATCAGGCCCCCTGCTCCGAGGGTATAAAACTTTTTTCATGCTCAACCCTGCTGAAATACTGAGATAGCCCAAATTTATTAAAGTTTTGTGGTTAGACCATCAAAGTCAGTAATGTATCCTGCTAATAAATGTTAAAATGCCAACAATTATTGAGCAGAATAATTTTCAGTCCCAGCTGAGTATGAAAAAAATTTTATAACTTTTGGGCCTGGTCACAAAAACTAATGAAGTTCATTTTCTTAAAATTAAGGCAAATATTTTATTATGCCATTTTAGAGGCGCAACAATCGCGTTTGATTTTTGCTGCATGCATAAAGTTAAAATAGTCGGTAGCATGCATTTGTCTCCACTATAAAACTACTTCAACAATTAACCTTCCTCATGTTCCTGGCAAGGTTCATATTTTAAGGACATTTTAGAAAACTATAAATATTTTAACATTTATATCATAGGTTTGATTGTATGTCATTACTTTTGATTCGCAAAATTCTATTAAATAGAGGATATTTACTTTTTTGAGGTGAATACTAAATATATTTCATCGAGTGAGTCGAAAACATCAAAATTTTCACGAGTGCGTAGCACGAGTGAAAATTTAGATGTTTTCAAGTCACGAGATGAAATATATTTGGTATTTACCGATAAAAAGTAAATTTTCTTTTTATTTCATACAATACACGGGCATTTTCCTGTATTCACAAAGCAGGCGGTGAAAATGCAAAAACCAAAAATTTTTGAAAACACAAATAATTTTGGTACCATATTGTTCCTAACGTTCTAACTAAGAAAATGAATACCCACACTTTATGTTTTCTTTCGTAAATAACGGAGTTATAGGCATTTGAATTTCTAAAGTGAGGCACATTTAATGACGTCAAGTGAATGGAAACGTCAAAAGTAATCCAAACTCTACAGTGAAAATATCGGCTGATATCAATCACTAGTGCAAATATCAATATCAATTCTGCAGTGAAAATATCACTTTTATTCATTTTTGATATACATTAATTTCACTGCTAAGTATAAAATAATTATTCGTATTTTCTCTATTTTATGAAATATTATTATATAAAAAATAATGTCAACCATCGAACATTGCTCTGAAATGGAAAAAAAAACACAAATACTCGCATGTAATGCTGCTAAGCTTTAAAGTACCTATATGTATATATGGGAAAATAGAAATTCCACAAAATAACTTACGAAAAGTATGTGACATTTTTATTATTCGTAAGGCACTTACTGGTTAAAATCGAATGAAAATAAATAATTTTGAAGACGAGTAATGATAAAGAATATTAGTGCAAACATCCTAGCATTATACCCAGCGGGCACATGACGTCACAATGACGTCATATCAACGTCGATGCGACGTGACGTCGCATCGACGTCGATCTGACGTCATTTTGACGTCATGTGCCTGCTGGGATATAAACAAACGTTTCGAAATCAATTAGAATCTGCTAGCAAAAAGTATTATTTTACTTAGGATTATGGCATAATAATAGTTTCAAATTTTATCATCGCTGGTGTGTATGAAAATGCTAAACAAAAATCCAGCAGGCACATGACGTAAACCAATGTTAGATTTATATATGTGACGTCATGGCGTCATGACGTGGTAATGACGTAGAACTTTCGTTGCTAAGATGCAATGCCTTAAGATTGACGTCGATCTTACACTATAATGACGTCGTTAATTAACTATGACGTTAATATGACATTGATATTACTGTTTCTGTGTTTCCACTGGACAATAACAATAAATAGAATCAAATAATCATACATAATCATACATTCATGATAACATCTCTACCAGCTATAGTTGTGAAAGGATACAAAAACAATGGAATGACATGCTTATGCACTCATTAATTCTACTTTGACGAATCTTCACTGCGTATTGAATTAATTTTGTTTGTTTTGATGCTTAACGTCCCAGTGAACAGCTATGGTCATGTCGGGACGTTGCCTCCATTTTATTGGACTTTCACCCAAAATTAGGATGACATGACATCTAGAAAGAGTAAACAATTAAGACTTGTATGTGTGGATGGTTGGATTTGAAACTACTTTTCCTGGTGAGGTTGTATAGACTAAAATTAAACAAGCCAAAGGTGGTAGCAGGCCACGTGAACGGTAATGGTTTATGAATATGCACAGCATACTGAGATGCTGATGATATTTTTGTCATTTAGTTAGCAATAATACAATAATATTAAAAATATGATGGTCATTGTAATATACCGAATGGCTTATATGTTCAATTGTCCCGCACACACACACGTACTTGCAAACCCAAAATACGAGGGTCATTCAAATATCAAGTAAAAACGTTAAAAAAGGCATTAAAGGTTTTGCTGTTCGAAAATGCTCTAGCGATGAGCTGTGCTGGCGTTGAAAGTGTAAGCTGGTCCCGAGGTTATAAAACATTTTTAATGCTCTGCTCAACTGAGTATGAAATTTAAAATGTTTATTAAAACTGAAATAGCCCAAATAAATGTCATTTTTGTCCTTCTAAAGATATGCACACATGCTTTGCTTACAGTTTTATGAAAATTAAGAATATGATCACTTCTGTATAAAAGTCAATGATGCGGGAGATATTCAAATGACCCTTTTTTTGAAAGATCAACATAAAAAAGTAGCAAAAAACAATACTTAACGAAAGATAATAACAAAACAATTCTCTACAACCTAAAAAGGAATCTCCGTAACCTTAAGGTAAATGAAAACGCGTTAAAAATTCCATTGCCATCTTTTCTGGCCGGTACAAATCAAACAAAAAGAACCATTGGGTCGCAGCAATATTTGGGCACATGACGCCAGTTGTACGTCACTGTGACGTCACGGCCTTTTTGGTCGTTGGTATGGCGTAATTATGACGTTATATAATTTATCTTCGAAACATCTGCATGTGAACTTTACCATATTAAACCATTACATTCTGTATATTATAAAAAGGATTTTGATAAGATATACAGGTATTTAAAAATCAAATATTTTTTATGGATTTCAAATGCTTTTTAGGCTTATTTTGATCACTTTTGATACGATAAACATTTAGTTTTATGCAAATTAAAATTTGATAAACATTCAGCTCAAATAATGGTCATCAATTTACGGGGCTTCTCGGGTGACCAAGGAGATGTTTCCGTAATTTTCCGGAACAAAATCCAAATAAGACATACGGTGTTTCCATTTACCTTAAATCTGGTATTGTGGTAGTTGAACCACGGTGGTTATAAAATGTTAACAGATAAATCAGATTGTTTAGCCGAAAGCGAAAATGAGATGAAAATCTTAAAGTGCCTATTTTATTTAATAATGATCACTACTACCAACTTGCTAAAAATAAAAAGAACTGTTGGAAAGTAAGAAAACATGAGAAAGTAGCCTTTATCTACCACTTTTATCCATGGAAACAAAAGCTAACTCTGCTTTGCAACTAAACCTTAATATAGCAATTGGTAATGAATAGAATATAACAAAAGGCCCAGTAGCTTAGTATGTGAACGTTGCCCTAACCATAGTAAAAGATAACAATTACAAATGATTGAATGTGGATCAGTAGAGCCAATATTGATATAGTCAGGAACCTAGTAAAAGTGCAAGTTGGATTTAACGAAAAACTTGCGAAAAAAGACACGAAAATAAACCAACATATTTTTTGTAATATAATTAGATGAGCCACCGCATGAGAAAACCAACGATCTGTATATGCGAAAACAAAGGCGCAGATCAGCTACGCAGTAAATGCGAAGCTGATTAGAGCCTTTGTTTTCGCTACACGGATAGTACAATTCCTCTACTTTCTAAATCCAAAGTTTCCAGTCTCTAGCCGTCTCCTAGTATTGTACAGCCCTGTTTGTGTCGGACTTCTTCGGAAACCACATTGTTGGTTTTCCCACGAGGTAGATAAATATTTAGATGTAACAGCATGGACCTTTACCAAGGTAAAAGTGGGATCAGGCGCTCGCGAGTAAAAAGCATCCCCTGCCTAGCATACTACACCCGCCATGTTGCCACAACTAAATTATCATCAGGGCCCAGGTGTTCAAAATTGATCCGCGACGCGAGAAAACCGGTCTTCGGGGTTTCCGACCAGGTCCGACACAAACCGGCCTGTACAAGCTCAGAAAAGAGCTAGAAGCTTGAAATTTTGGATTTAGAAAGAAGAGGAATTGTACTATCCGAGTAGCGAAAACAAAGGCGCTGATCAGCTTCGCGGTTACCGCGAAGCTGATCTGCGCCTTTGTTTTCGCCTAGGCGAAAATCCGGTTTTCTCATGACGCGGCTCAATTAACAATGTCGTTAGCTTTATGCATTTACAAGTAAGCAATTAAAGGTAACAGTCAAAGTTGCATCTTAACCAGGGGCCAGTTGTTCAAAATGAACGATGTCGTTAGTTAACGATTTGTTAAAATTTCAAACATGAATAATACAAATACACTGTTATTTTGTGTTGAAAAAATGTGAGAATCCTTTGCATTGCAAAGGATTCACATTTCCATTTTATCAACAAAAATAACAGTGTATTTGCAAAATTTTCTGGTGCAATTTTCAATTTTTACAGCAGAAAAAAGTCTCTGTATATTGCATGGGTTTTTGTGATGTTTTCTAAGAACTGACTAATCAAAATCTACTGATTACCTATTGATTATTGAGCCACTTCGTGGGAAAACCAACAATGTGGTTTCCGAACAGGTCCGACACAAACCGACCTGTACCAACACAGAAGAGAGCTAGAAGCTGGAAATTTCGGATTTGAGTAGAAGAGGAAATGTACTATCCGAGTAGCGAAAACAAAGGCGCTGATCAGCTTCGCAGTCACCGCGAAGCTGATCTGCTCCTTTGTTTTCGCCTATGCAGATTGTCGGTTTTCCCATGTGGTGGCTCATTTTTAACTACTCTGACAGGTAAATATCAAAATCTGAGATGAGCAAAATACTTTTTTGTTACATTAAAATAAGATCGTTGTTGTGAAATGGCAAAACTATAAATTCAAATATAATCTATGAGATACGTGTGTATAAAAGTAAAAACATTAAAATAACAAATGAGCCACTGCATAAGAAAACAAACAAAATGCTTGGGCAAAACAAAGGCGCAGATCAGCTTCGCGGTAACCGTGAAACTGATCAGCGCCTTTGTTTTCGCTACACGGATAGTACAATCCCTCTTCTTCTTAAATCCGAAATTTCAAACTTGTAGCCTGCTTCTGTCACTTTACAGGCCGGTTTCTGTCGGACCTGGTCAGAACTGTTGGTTTTCTTACGCACAGGTTCAAAAAGATTTTGAAATATTACCAAAAAAAACCACTTCAACTTTGGTTAACTTAAACGCACCATAATATTTTAATTGAACAACAAAAGATGAAACATTTATCTACAGTATTTTCCTTGAAGAGCATAATTATGAAATACGCCTTGTAGATACACGCTTGTGAATAAGGCACATATAAGCTATGCTACACTGATGAGTGACAGTCTTTTTTACTGACTAGATAGCAGTTTTGTATATTGATGTCTTTCAAATGCCTTTGTCACTCAGCTTATATTTATTAGGACCAAGATAATGTATTTTGTATTGAACTAATATTTGGTTTGCTGGGTTTCGGTTAGAATTTTTTTTTTTTTAGGAAAATTAGCTTTTTAGAATCTGTGCAGATTATTGTAGAATTGGCGTAAAATTTAGTCATTTGTTTCCATGAAATCATTGCTGAATTTTCTTTTGGGTTATTATTTAAATTGAACTATATCGGAATTGTACAACAAATATTCGAAAAGGAAATAAGTGTCAATTACATGCTTTCACGAAAGTTGAAATATTTCAAAAATCTTTTCCAAAAGACTACATACTACTGGGCATAATTAATCGAAGCCAAAACCACACACACAAACTAAATAAGCAAATGTGATTTTGTTGTTTTGTCGTTATTTTGTGTTTTCGTCGTTTTCTTTTGTTTCCATTGATGTCACTGCTGCTGCTGTTGTTGTTGTTGTTGTTGTTGTTGTTGTTGCTGCTGCTGCTGTTGTCGTTGTTGTTGTTGTTGTTGTTGTCTAAAAAAGAGCCCAGTAGTGACATTCCATCCACTCGCAGAATTTACTTCCCGGCAACTGAAATGACGTATATTTCTATTTAAAGATTACAACATTACGGATGAGACGCAGAATACTTTTAATTGTATTTGTTTTTTATTGTATTTGTTTTTTTGTATATATTTATTTCATTTTGCAGTGAGGTTATTTTTATTTTTATTAAAATATAATTATTATGTGGCATGCAGCCTGTGTTATTATTTTATAGTTTGGAATTTACATCAGTCTAGGCTGAGTCGACATGAGTGATCATCAGGAAAACATGTCCGTGCAATGAATACACCCTTAAACCCCACTTTTATACAGAAAAACTGGGGTTTGCAGGGGTATACCTATTTCCTTATTTTTGCTCTAAAACATAGATTGTGGGTACTCGTTAGAACCGCCTCGGCGAGGCGGTTATAACGTGTACCCACAATGTATGTTTTGCAAGGCGGTTCTAACGAGCACCCACAATGTATGTTTTGAGCAAAAATATTAACAATATCAAATTTTTTCTGCTGAAATTTTCAATTTTTCACAAGTGGAAAAATCTCTGTATAAATGCATGGGCAAGTTTTCGTAATGTTTTCGGAAAATGAGAATTGCAAATCTCCCGTCATAATTTTTTTTTTTTTTTTTTTTTTTTTTTTGTTTTTTTTTTTTTTTTTGTTTTTTTTTTTTTTTTTAACAATCAATCATATTTTACTACTGAGCGAAACTTCAAACTTGGAAATGTATTTTATAGTGACAATACTTTTTTTTTTTTTTTTTTTTTTTTTTTTTTTTTAACAATCAATCATATTTTACTACTGAGAGAAACTTCAAACATGGAAATGTATTTTATAGTGACAATACTTAATTGATTTAAGGTCAGTTTGTTGAAACATTTTAATACTACACCCACTGTTGAAACCATCGACAATTGTATATATTATAAACAGGTTCACCATTAATTAATTATAGATGAGACAACATATGAAATTAAAAAGCAATGCACTACAGGACAGTAGCTTATATCGAGCAAGAAAAACATAATTCACATCTAAGCAAAGCGAGAAGAACCGAAAATGAAGACAAAAGGCTAGCAAATGCATGTAAATCTAACCTGCAGATGATTACACTCTTGTGTACTTGAAGATGATTTTTTTCAAATGATTTCATATAGATCTAGCACAGGTTTTGCAACATTTAAGCAATAATATTATAGCATGGTATCATGACATGAGTTACGTTTCTGATAACTTACTTCTGTATCCCTCAGCTGTATCCAAGAATTCTAGATTTATGTCTGAATTGTCTACTATACTGGGAGCTGTAAACCCTTGATTTAAAAGGTGCTTACTTGTATACTTACTTACTTACTTACTTACTTACTTACTTACTTACTTACTTACTTACTACACTCAGTTAATGTATTGGCGTTCATTTTGAGGCTAAGCAGATTGCTACAAAAATTTTGCTCATGCTCCAAATGTAGTCTTAGATTTAAAATGACTACAAGTTTTGCTCCAAATGTAGTCACAGATTTAAAATGACTAAACGTTTCGCTCCAAATGTAGTAATAGATATTAAATGACTTCAAGTTTTGCTCCAAATGTAGTCATAGATTTAAAATGACTACAAGTTTTGCTCCAAATATAGTCACAGATTTAAAATGACTAAACGTTTTCCTTCAAATGTAGTAATAGATTTTAAACGACTTCAAGTTTTGCTCCAAATGTAGTCACAGATTTAAAATGATTTCGAGTTTTGCTCCAAATGTAGCCATAGATTTAAAATGACTACAAGTTTTGCTCCAAATGAAGCAATAGATTTAAAATGACTACAAGTTTTGCTCCAAATGTAGTAATAGATATAAAGTGACTTCAAGTTTTGCTCTACATGTAGTCTTATCATCCATAGTACAGATTATATTTTCCTTTTGGTCCTTTGAGATCAGCGAGGGTATTCTGAGAAATTAGAAATTCATTATCGGTTCAGATTCATTTTCTGACCAACGTTTTATATATTTGGCTCTGTTTGGATAATAGTAGTTTTTTGATCGACTAGCCTGTTGAAAGTTGCAAAATTACAGTATTACACTTTGGCTTCATTTTGCCAACTCTTAAGGGTCACTGAAGAGGCTTGAGTAGCCGAAACCGCGGTATGGCCCATCCCTTTTCTCATTAATAGGCTAACCGCTCTTAAAGGATTTCAATATTACTTTCATTACATTTAAAATGACTACAAGTTCTGACCATCTTTGTTTCTGGCTTGGGATATCAAATGTTAGTCTATTTTTAATTGTCGCCTTCTCAAATAACAACCAGTAGATAATGTCCATGAGAAACATACCCCCTTGAACTCCTAATATATTAAAAGTTTGGGTGTGGAGGGGCTTTACATCACGAAAACATGTCCGTGTAATGTTTACCCCCTTAAAACCCCACTTTTATACAGTAAACGGGTATACCTATTTTTCTTATTTTTGCTCCAAAACATAGATTGTGGGTACTCGTTAGAACTAACGTGTACCCACAATCTATGTTTTGAGCAAAAATAAGAAAAATATCCAAACAAATTTCAGCTAAAAATTTCAATTTTTAAAGCTCAAAATGTTTTTGTATATTGCATGAGCATGTTTTCGTAATGGATTGTATATAGGAACACATTAAAACCGCTTCTTTACGTTAGAATGGCTCAACGAAGCGGTTCTAAGGTGGTTCTTTTTGTTTTATGTCTTGGTGTTTAATTTTTTTTTTGTGCTGTTGGCGCCTTATGTGTGTTTTCATAGTTTTAGTTAAGTTAAGGTAACTGAGTGGCCACCTATTGGGAAAACAGCTGCTCATTCAACTTACGATATGTTTCATGGTATAAGTACCTGATTGTTAGTTTGTTTTTTTCCCACCTCGGTTTTTGGAGTGGGAATCTTTTTCTGACAGCGCCTTTTTCTGATCTTTGCCTACTTGTACCTTTTTCTAATTAGTATCCACAGCCAGTTTTGGGTCAAAAATAAAATCATCCATAACCCTCCACCCCAACCCCCATTTTTTTCATCAAGCTTCTCCGTGGGATGAAGGTGTTGTCAAAAGACAGAAATATGACAATGATGAATGATTATTGAATAATGATGATAGCACATTATTATTATTTTATTATTATTATTATTATTATTATTATTATTATTATTATTATTTATCTTCACATAAGAACAAGGGTTTAAAATGTACATAACCAAAGTAAATCTGAATATACCAAAAGTATATTTTATTTTTAATATTGGGGTTCAAGGGAGTATACTTTTCATGGAAATAGGGGTACACCTATTTTTCTTATTTTTGCATCAACACATAGATTGTGGGTACTCGTTACAACCGCCTCGGTGAGGCGGTTCTAACGTGTACCCACAATCTATTTTTGAAAAAAAAATAAGAAAAATATCAAAAATGTTCTACTGAAAATTTTCTTTTTTTTCAACATCAAAAATCTCTGCATATCACATGGGCGTGTTTTCGTACAGTAGAAATAGTCTACTAACTGGGACCGATCCTGAGCAGTTTGCTCTTGTCAATCTTGCTGAAATCAATTTTCGTCGTCCCTGCAGTTGTTGTTGTAGCCGATGTCGGGCCAGAACCTTTAAATAGAGGACCGCGTCATGAGAAAACATGTTGTCATTATTTCCTATCTCTGCAGATTCTGACCGGCCTGTGCAGCCATTGGAAACGGACGAAAGGCGGATAGGTTATCTCTGTAGCTAACATGAAGTTGTTGTTTTTTTTCAAATATGTTTTGCTTTCAATATGACAGACATGTATTGTTTTGCTTTCAATATGATAGACATGTATTGTTTTGCTTTCAATATGATAAACATGTTTTCTCGTGATACGACGTGAAGCGATATGAATAAGCATATAAAGCACATCAGCGATATATATCTGTTAATTGCCAGTCACACTGAATCGTAAGAGATCGCGCGATTGTGTACGATTGTATAAAAGTTTCATTTTGAGATAAAAATGCAAAACTATGCAGAATTTGTTTAATGTTTTGATTTTTTTTTCATTTGAATATCTTGTTCAAAGAAACGATCCCTAAAGTAATCAATTTTATAGTGATCTAAAGCCCAGTAAGCTCAGTGTGAATGACGCTTTACAGGTAAATGCCACATCAAGTGGGATGCGTTAAAATGATTTTACACATACAGACAATGTTGAAAATTACATATGCAAAGTTGTAATTAATTATATTTAAGCTTTACAAATGACAAATTTAAAGATAAATGCATAACACGGACCCAGAATCATACATATATGCTACATTGGTTCACATAGCAAATTGATATGAATGTATTTGTAATAAACATTTTATAGGATTAAAAATAATCAAGTAACTATAATTGTAGTTTTTCAACAAACGCTAAATATGAGCCGCCACATGGGAAAACCACTGTGACAATCTGCCTAGGCGAATACAAAGGCGCAGATCAGTTTCGCAGTAACTGCGAAGCTGATCAGCGCCTTTGTGTTGGCTACTCGGATAGTACAATTCCTCCTCTACTTAACTCCAAAATTTCCGGTCTCTAGCTATCTTCTGTGCTTGTGATAGTTCGTCTCTCACTAATGAGAAAGACCATCATTATTTCTTGAATAGTGCTGATGTGTGTTGGTGAGTTCTTTGATGGCTGACTAGGCCAATTCTGGCTCTAAACTGTCGGTTGCAAGTAGAGCAAGTCAATGTCATAGAGTCTGATGGTGGCACATTTGTTTTGGCTTTGCGCTCTCTTCGCTTTCTTTCAGCTTCACAGATTCTCTTCTTTTCATAAAGAGCTGCTCCTTTGTTGATGAGACCTCGCCACTTTGATTGCTCCTGTGCAGTCTGTTCCCAGGACCCCATTGGTATTTCGAAATCCTTCAGAGAGGCTTTGAGGGTGTCTTTGTAGCGTTTCTTCTGGCCACCTTGAGAGCGCTTTCCCTCCTGTAGTTCTCCATAGAAAACTTTCTTTGGAAGTCGCGCATCAGGCATTCTTATAACATGGCCAGTCCATCTTAGCTGTGCTAGCTTTAAGACTGTATGCATGCTTTGCATCCCTGCTTTCGTCAGGACCTCTGTGTCTGGAATCTTGTCCTGCCACTTGATTTTTAATAACTTTCTCAAACAGCTTAAGTGGAAATGGTTAAGTCACTTTGCATGGCGTTGGTATACTGTCCAGGTCTCACATGCATACAAGAGGGTTGGCAGTACCACAGCCTTGTAGACTTTCAGCTTGGTGTCAAGCTTGATTCCATTTCGCTCCCAGACATTTGCACGGAGTCGTCCGAATGCCACACTAGCCTTTGCAATTCTGGCAGTGATCTCATCATCAATATGCACTGCTCTGGAGAGAGTGCTTTCCAGGTAGGTGAACTTGTCAACAACTTTCAGTTTTTGCCCATTCACAGTGATGGTTGGTTCATTATATGGCTTTCCGGGCGCTGGTTGGTGTACAACCTCTGTCTTTTTTGTGCTGATTGTGAGATCATAGTTAGCACATGACTGTGAGACTTGATCCATGGCTCTTTGCATTTTTGCCTCTGTGCTGGCATTCTTATCCATATCATCTGCATAGAGGAGCTCATCTAGCACATCAGTCTGGACCTTAGTTTTGGCTTGCAACCTTCTGAGGTTGAATATGTTGCCATCAAAACGGTACCTGATTGGAAAACCAGTGTCACTGTCCTGAAAAGCATCCATAAGCATGGCAGAAAACATCATGCTGAACAGTGTTGGTGCCAGAACACAGCCTTGTTTGACCCCATTTGTTACTTCAAATGGTTCAGAGAACTCTCCATCATTTTGCACACGTGCCTGCATGCCATCATGAAACTGCCGCACCATTGGTATGAATCTGGGTGGACAGCCAAACTTGGCCATGATTTTCCAGAGTCCATCACGACTAACAGTGTCAAAAGCTTTGGTGAGGGCAACAAACGTCATGTATAGATCTACATTCTGTTCTTGGCATTTCTCCTGAAGCTGTCTTGCTGTGAATATCATGTCTATTGTCCCTCTGTCTTTTCTGAATCCACATTGACTTTCTGGGATAAGTCCCGTCTGATCAAGATGAACATTCAGACGATTCAACAGAATTTTTGCAAGTATCTTCCCAGCAATTGATAGGAGGGAGATGCCTCTGTGATTGTCACAGACTTGAGGATTTCCTTTCCGCTTGTATAGGTGGATTATGGATGCATCCTTAAATTCTTGTGGGATAGCCTCCTTTCTCCACATACAGTGAAACAACTCTGTCAGTTTCTCTGCCATGGGTAGCCCCCCAGCCTTGTAAACTTCGGCAGGAATTGCATCTGCACCTGGGGCTTTGCCAGATGATAGTTGTTGAACTGCTTTTCTTGTTTCCGTAACGGTAGGAAATTCACCTAACAGAACATTGCACTCTATCTGTGGAAGTCTGTCGATTGCATCCTCATTGATGCTTGATGGTCGATTAAGCACACTATTGAAGTGTTCTGCCCACCTTTCCAAGATAGCTTCTTTATCTGTGAGAAGAGTGTTTCCATCTGCACTGAGCAATGTGGTGGCTCCAGAACTCCTTGGACCATAAATGGTTTTCAGTGCATCATGAAATTTCTTCATGTCCTTTCTATCCGCAAAAGACTGAATTTCTTCTGTTTTCTTCCTCAGCCAGGAATCCTGCATGTCCCTAAGCTTGGTCTGGACTGTCTTACAAATGTTGCTGTAGGCTGCTTTCTTTGATACTGAGCTAGTATCATCTTGATGTGCCTTGTGCAATCGGTGCTTTTCTTCAAGAAGCCTCTGAATTTCGTCATCATTCTCATCAAACCAGTCCTGATGTTTGCGAGATGGATGGCCTAAGGTGCTTGCAGCTGAAGAAAGAACTGTTTTATGGAAAACTGTCCAGTTTTCTTCGGGGTCCTCTGAACTGAGATTCATTGCATCCAGTTGGTTGCAAATGTCTGTTAAGAAATCTTGTTTCATGCTGTCTTTATTCAGCTTTGAGACATCCAGTCTCTTAGGAGCTTTCTTGCCTTGAGGTCGCCTCGCAGGCTGTATTCTTAGGTTGAGTTTGCTGACAACCAGTCTATGATCTGTCCAGCAGTCTGCACCACACATAGTCTTTGTCACTTTAACATCCTGCCTGTCTGTTCTCCGCACTATGACATAGTCTATGAGATGCCAGTGTTTGGAACGGGGATGCATCCAGGATGTTTTGTTCCTATTAGGTAGACGGAAGACTGTGTTGGTGATTAGAAGGTCATGTTCAGCACACTTCCTGAGAAGCAAGAGACCATTGCTGTTGCACTTTTCAACCCCTTCTGGACCTATAACTCCTTCCCAGGTCTGGTGGTCTGTACCCACTCTGGCATTAAAGTCGCCAAGAAGGATAAGCTTGTCTGTGCGGGGTGTTGCAGAAATAACATTGTCTAGGTCATCATAGAACTTGTCCTTGACCTCATCTGGATTGGTCATTGTGGGTGCATAAGCACTGACAATAGTTGCATGTTTATTGCCTGACAGAGGAAGTCTCTGGCCCACCGGGGTCCAACTGGTGTTTTTCTTTTGCTCCGGAGTTAGTAGGTTATTCGGCGCCCAGGGATCTCCATCGTCGGGCAGCTTACTCAGTCTGTGAGTCCTGGTTTTTGATTCATCAGGATGTTTATCATGATTTATTTGTTTGTTCTTGATGATTCTTTGACTAGTTAGAGATTCACCACGAGGACCAAATAACTAACTAAATGTTATGAACCACTGCAGAAGCTGAGGGTGAGGTTATGGCCATGTAAAACCGGTTTAAGCCCGCCGGTAACTTTGTGTTACTGATCGTTCCAAGTCGATACTTCTGTGGTGGTTCTTTTTGTTTTATGTCTTGGTGTATAAAAAAATTTTTGTGCTGTTGGCGCCTTATGTATGTTTTCATATTTTTAGTTAAGTTAAGGTAACTGAGTGGCCACCTATTGGGAAAATAGCTGCTCATTCGGCTTACGATATGTTTCATGGTATAAGTACCTGATTGTTGGTTTGGTTTTTTCCCACCTCGGTTTTTGGAGTGGGAATCTTTTTCTGATTGCGCCTTTTCCTGATCTTTGCCTACTTGTACCTTTTTCAATGTCATTAGACGGTCATTAATGCCTTTTGGCAATCCTGACAGATTACCAACAAGTTCTGTTTTGATGGCAAAGCCAACTCCTGCTTCACGCCTCTCTTCACTTTTGCGTCCACTCCAGAAGAAGGTGTATCCAGCACCAACTTCTTTGATCTCCCCAACATCTGCGAACCGAGTCTCACTCAATGCAGCTATCTGTATATCATACCTCCCAAGTTCTCTGCCCACAAGGGCCGTTCTACGCTGTGGTCTATCTGACCCAGCATTGTCCATTAAAGTACGCACATTCCATGCGCCAATCCGTAAGGGAATTACTCTAGCTTTTTTCTTTGTATTTCGACCGCTTAAGGGGATCCCCGCTGATCGCGGTTAACCAGCCAGGGGGTTTGAAGCAGGCAATTGTTTAGGGCACCTTTTCTAGCCCCTTCCCCATGCTACGGGGGTGAGCAGTGCGGACCTAAATAGGTCTGCTCAGTCGCTCAGCCGACTGCCGAATTCTGCTTACTGCTTCTCCTCACAGAAAGCGACCATTAGAACTGAGCCGCCTGTGTGCAGGTCTGCAACTACAGCTCCCAGTGTGTCCTACACCTGCTGCTTCGACACTCGCCCATCGCCACAGGACTTTGTAGGTATGTGGGTGCGAGTGTGATGAAATTGTTGTGTATGCGAGTGCTTGTGTGTTGAGAAATAAGATGACATGCGCTATGAAATTGGATTATAGTGAGGAAGAGGTGCGCAACGTCAACCTCACTCTCTAGTCCTCGCCCAGCTGCGCCCAGAGGCAAGACACAGGTCATGACGTCTAGAGTTGGGTTTGGATGCAGTGGATGACCGTAACATCTTTAGTACCTTGTCACGCTCTGCATGTTCCACAACATGTTGCTGTATCGCTTTCTGAACCGTTGAATCAGGTGATTTCTTCCGCTCCATCTACCGAAACAGTCTTTGCATATCTGGACTAGGCATATCCAGACACACAGGTTTGATTTTGGAGTTTCCTTCTCCTAGATGAATTGCTGGCCACAGCTGAAGAGCTCCATCTACCCTTCCTTAGGTTTTGTTTAGAGACCTGTAAACTTCTAGGAGGACTGTCAACCAAGACTAATGAGTTCCCCCTGCCCAGCTAGAGTTGCCTTCCAAGGCTAACGAGCCTCATCTGCACCGCATGACAACAGGTAGTACTGATTACATGTTACAGTAGCAGTTAAACTGACCTGACCTATGACACGGTTTGTGTCGGACCTGTTCGGAAACCACAATGTTGGTTTTCCCACGAGACGGCTCAATTATATTCAAGTACGGAGATATCCTCATTAAGCCAAGCTTCCCATCAGCAACATCCCAGCAGGCACATGACGTCAGAATGACGTCAGGTCGACGTCATTTTGACGTCACGTGCCCGCTGGGATGGTGCCGTAACATCATGTCGTATTGACATCGTTGAGACGTTTAATGTTTTAAAAACGCATGTCAGAACAAAGCATACAATAATAACATATTTATGCATTTGCTGAAAAGCCTGTAAAGAAATACACAATAAGCATAAACAAGCAAAACGTGTTTGGTCTAGGTTAATAACTGCGTGTGTGTGCCCGGTTACCAAGATACACGCAGGCAACATAAACAAGGAAAGCAGTATGGTATACGGTACTCCAGTCTGCGTTTCTTACTGCATCAGGAAAACATGTCCGTGTAATGTTTACCCCCTT
Organism: Rugalucina vietnamica; assembly: GCA_964017185.1. NCBI lineage: Eukaryota > Metazoa > Mollusca > Bivalvia > Lucinida > Lucinidae > Rugalucina > Rugalucina vietnamica. Next base: position 54,179,167 of record OZ024879.1, on the reverse strand, counting down.
AAACCCCACTTTTATATAGTAAAAATGGGGAATACAGGGGTCTACCTGTTTTTCTTATTTTTGCTCCAAAACATAGATTGTGGGCACTCGTTAGAACCGCCTCGCCGAGGCGGTTCTAACGTGTACCCACAATCTATGTTTTGAGCAAAAATAAGAAAAATGACAAAAATTTACTACTGAATATTTTTTAATTTTTACAACTTAAAAATCTCTGTATGTTGCATGGGCAAGTTTTCGTAATGATGCCTATCAAGTCAGCATATAATATATATACACAATAATAGCATACAAAAGAAAATTGTACAAAGTACAGCCTGCAAAGACAGAACCATTGATCATGTTGATTTTCGGTACGGTTTATTGGATAGATCGGCGTGTCTGATTGTCAAGGTAGACGCAGTAAGCATTAACAAGGTTGTAAGCACCTGTGACTCTGATTACTTGCCTTTCAAGTCAGCGTATAACATACAATAATGACATATTAAAGCAAAAGCTACAAATTAAAGCCTGCAGAAAACGACACAAGTAGGATGGATCGACGTTTCTGATAGCCAGCCTACCTATTTCGAAGGAGTACTCTTTCCCGTGCCCTTCTCTTCAACACCCTCCTCCTCCTCCTTCTGACCATCATCAGGGGGAGGCGCTACACGTCGTTCTAAACCAATCATCATTATAACTTGTTACCATGTGACTTTTTAACTAATGGCTCTCGCATCAAGAGTGAATGACCTTATAATCAAAGTTATCCATCAGGAAAGAAGTTATCCATCCGGAAAACATGTCTTTGAAAGGTATACCCCTTAAACCCTACTTTTATATAGCAAAAACTAGGCTTACAGGGGTATACTTATTTTTCTTATTTTTGTTCCAAAACAGAGATTGTGGTAGAATTGCCTTGTCGAAGCGGTTCTCTAACGTGTACCCACAATCAATGTGTTGAGCAAAATCTTAAATGATAACGGCGCGTCGGTAGTTATCTCTATGTAGAGTAATACACAATTTCCAGACAAATAATTAAAGACTTAACGCCTGGTTGTGTCAGTAATTTGCTAAAATGTGTCTTAAATTTGAGCACCACAGAAGCATATGAATGTACCCACAGAATGTAAGAATGTGTTTCGAAAATATAATAATATAATAATAACTTAGCATCTTCATTTTTGGTCATGTGTCAAGCACTCGGCTGTTACTTATTTTTAGATATTGCAATTTCAAAACTTTCAAAGAACAGTTTTAGGATCATACTCTCGAGTTTCATTTAATTGAAACTTCTAATGTATTTGCAGATTTACTTTTTCTGTTACCATTGTGAATGTTTTTCTATGAAGACAAATACACAATGTTTTGTCAACAAAAACGTCAAATTATCATTGACAGCAACGCACAAGACCACACAATTGTTTAACTGCAGTCATCATTATTTTCTCATTATTAAAGCTCCAATATCCAATCTAGCATAAAGACATTATCAATGTGTAAATAAGCTTTAATGAAAGGCTATGACGTAACAAAGAGACGCTGACATTACGTCGAGATGGTTTGACGTGAATTTCATGAGACGATATAACGTCACATAGATTTTGATACTACGTTTCAATGACGTCATTGGCCCCACTGAAATGCATAAAAGTGACAAGATAAAGTACATACCCATCATTCCTCGTCTAAGCATACCTGAAATATTAAGGATGTGATTACAATCAAGGTAATCAAAATTGATGTAAGCGTGAGTAAACAGATACTTTAATCCGCGTCAGATTTTTCCGAAATAATTGGATTTAATTAAAGTTTACACTAAATACAATTTTTCCATCAGGAAAACATGTCCATGAAATGTATATCCCCTTAAACCCCACTTTTATATAGAAAAACTGGGGTTTGCCGGGGTAAACCTATTTTTCTTATTTTTGATCCAAATCATAGATTGTGGGTACTCGTTAGAACCGCCCCGATGAGGCGGTTCGTTCTAACGTGTACCCACAATATATGTTTTGAGCAAACATATTAAAATTATCAAAAAAAAAAATCTAATGAAATTTTTATTTTTTCTGAAAATTTCTCTGTTTATTGCATAGGCAAGTTTTTATAATGTCAGTATCAGATTGATTTTCACTGATATTTTTGATAAATTTCACCATTTGTACTCCCATAAGTAAAATTTGCGTCAAAGTTGATCAGTCATTTGAAATTCTTTCCTTTTAAATTATATTTATGGTCCAGGTGAATGAGGTCGTTGCGGAGCGAAGCTGGTTTGGAGAAATGAAAATGAAGTCGGGATTGTGTTGTGAAAGGGCATTTAATGTAATGCCATGGATTTTGAACTATTCATGTGAAAACTTGTATAAAACAATCCTGTAATATTTACATTTCTGCAATCTGGGCAATGTAAAAGCGCCATTTTTATTTATCTATGTCCGTTTGCATTGGCCAAAATGTAATAAAGATCTTGGATTGTTGTTATCTTGGTCAGATATGAACACACCCAGGAATAACCTTGTTGATCACGTGATACTTACTTCCTCCGCCTGGCAGATTCCTTAGTAGCGAGTTGGGGTCATTCTCTGAAAATAAAATTACAAAATACAGCCATTTTAACGAAAACAAAAATCATCTTTTCTTGCTCTATCAAACTTTGTGTGTACACGTTAGAATCGCCATCGGGTCGCTGTCGGAGCTTATATGGAACCTTATCTGATTCAGCTTCGTTCTCAATGGTAGACAAAGAAATGATGTTGTTGTTTTTTTTTCTAATGTTGTATTGATATTCAATTGTTATGCAGATTTGGATGCATTCAACTATTCGAAAATCCAGACGTCTTATGTCGCTATGTATACGAGGGATTATCAAAAATTACGTGGACTTTTCCCATAACTTTTCCCATAACGGTTTACGCAAACATATTCAAATTTCAGCTGACGATAAACTTGCATAACTCCACTAGATTCTGTAAGTTTGGTCAATCTAAAATGATTTATTAGCAGTTGGTGATGGGTTTTCTTACCCCATCCTCCCCATCACGGAGCACGTCAGAAATGACGTTAAGTTTGGCACTGCAGTATCGCATTTCTTTTGCGTTTTCTTCAAAACGGTTTTGCAGATCACAGCCAAACCTGCCATGTGTCTTGATTAATGCATAACAAAACAATTTATGCTTGCTCAAAAATTATGGTGGACAGGTTGTGCACCCATGTTGTTTTGCTTAGGCATACATGTTTGATTTTTTCATAATGTTTAAGCGATGTCTGAATTTCATGCAACACAGATAACCGGCAATATTGTACAAATCCAATTTGAAACTAATCCTAATTTCTTATTTGCCGGTAAAACTTCAAGGTCCTTCGATAAAGCATTAGAAATGAAACATTGCGTGCACGTTTGAACAAATAGGACCCAAATAAATATCGAAATTCATATCCGTCATTTAAAATGTTCTAACGCCTAAATCATAATGTTAAAAGTGAGCATCCTTATGACCAGTCCACCTTTATTCTCAAATCAAGGCAATAGCTTAAAAACTTTATACAGATTGGTAATATAAACCATGCTCCAATAGTAAAACAATCTTTTAGCATACTTTGAGCAGAAAAAAACTGTAAAAATCAGTAGCCCTAAAAAGCATATTTTGTTGTTCAAAATCAATGTTTTTGCGTCAACGTCACTGACGTCATCGGAGTGCTCCATGGTGGCGTAAGTGGGTGTTTTCATTTCACAATAATTCTTTAACAAATAAAGGGATTGTGATGAAATTTTGCGCACTGCTGCATATTACATGGGTTCATGTGTATTTACAGTTTGAGTGGAATCGAGTCATTATATTATAAGTAATAAGAAAAGTCCACGTAATTTTTGATAGTCCCACGTATTATAATGAGCCGCCTCGTGGGAAAACCAACAATCTGCATAGGCGAAAACAAAGACGCAGATCAGCTTCGCGGTAACCGCGAAGCTGATCAGCGCCTTTATTTTCGCTACTCGGATAGTACAATTCCCTTTTTACTTAAATCCGAAATTTCAAGATTCTAGCTCTTTTCTGTGACTGCACAGACCGGTTTGTGTCAGACCTGTTCGAAAACCACATTGTTTGTTTTCCCACGAGGAAGCTCATTATAAAATACGTATATAACTTTGGCATTATGATAGGAGAAAAAAAATGAAATATGTACTTACTGCCTTGGAACCCTGTAAAGAAACAGTATGTATACAAGAAATAAACTCAGTAATAACTGTTAAGTATAAATAATAAACCCTCATAAATGATAGTCATATTTATTAAGCAAAACTCTTATTGAGCATAAACGCTTATTAAGGGTATACGCTTGTTAAGTATGTATGCTTATATTCAGAGTAATAAAAATTGTACGTTAGAGCCATCTTCTAAACAATGTTTTAATTATTTGACCCCATTTAGGTATGTGTCTTTGATTTAGACTTGCCCTGTGTAAATTTTTGAAATTGCAGTATATTTATCTGGCTATCATAGTCGGTTTATAAATGGTCACTGATGAGGGTTCAGTACCCGAAATTGCGCTATATGGCCCATACTACATCCCAGGGAATGTTTTCACTGCTTCCAAAGGATCAAGCTTTTATATTTTATTATAAAGCATAAACAGTTGTTATGCAAATCAGATGCCACACGCATTTAAAGAGACTGATTATCTGTACACAATCATAATTTTCAAACAATCATTGTGTACTTTCTACTAGGCATATGACGTCGTTACAACGTGTCATACAACGTCAGTGTGATATTATGTTTCGACTTCATAACCATGCGACATTAAAGACGGATATGAAATGATAACAAAATATTATCATGTCATTTCGCTACTTCTGATTTATCCACCTTAATTTATTTGTTACCTTGGAATTCAATAACTGTATAATGTTAATTTGGTCATAAATAAAGTGTCCGGATATACGTCAGATAGAAAATCATTTTTCTTTCCAATATATATTATACTAACTGCGTGTCGCTCGAAACATAAACATACGTGATCAACACGTCAGATCAACGGGACGTCATATCTGGTCAGATCTGAAAGTGGTTTGATGTCATCGACAACGTCATTTAAGAAATGAATTTCATTTTTCTGCTGTTTATGGGGCTATGAACCACTGTGAGTCTCGTGCAAAGTGAATGAACCCCGAACGGGTTCGTGTAAGCTTTGTTAGCGACCCACTGTGGTTCATAGCTCTATGAGCATCAGAAATATTTAACTCATTGCTTACATTTACATTCATTTCTCTCTATCGCTTGTTGAAAAATTGTCAATGCGATCACATTTACAAGTAAATAGAGAATTTATACTCGGTGTGTTCAAATAGTGGAACGGCATCGATGGCATCATGACGTTTACAACGTCCTATCACATTTGTGAGAGTCATGTTTTATGACGTCATTTAAATCATTGGACGTCGCGTGACACGATGTTGTTCATGGAACTATGAATCTCATTTCAGTTCTATACCCAGCAGGCACATGACGTCAGAATGACGCCAGATCGCATCGACGTCGATCTGACGTCATTCTGACGTCATGTGCCGGCTGGGATAGATTCATTAAGGCTCTGCATCAGAAATGTTAATGACGTTAATTTTACGAACGATATAACGCAGTTATGACGTAGTTGTGACGCAATTTTATTATGTAACATACCTGCGTCAGTCGAAGGCTGTCCCATCGCTACAAAGAAAACAGAGGTGTCAAAATATTGTTAGGAAGAAGTAAATCAAGAATATGTATCAACATAAAGGTTTTGTTGTTGTTGTTGTTGTTGTTGTTGTTGTTGATGATGTTGTTGTTGCTCTTGTTGTTGTTATTATTATGGAGTTAGACCATATTCACTTATGACTACCCAGTGAAAAAGAAAAAAAGCTGTACAACTTTATTTAATCGACTCGTGTAATGAAACGATTTTGCTTATATTGAGGACAATCTTCAATAGTTGTATACTCGTATTTATGTTTGCAGTTGAGTCAATTGAAATGTACAGGAATGACAAATGATTTAAATGCATTGATGTGCAATTGATTGGCCAAACGCGATTCGATTCGTACGATAATCCCGCCTCTTATTATCTCATTAAAATCCAGGACAAAGAAAAATTAAGCTGCATTTTACCAACCTGGCCAACCACCTATAGTTTACGAACAATTATAGTATTTCATTTTTATTTGTCTGACGTGACGTATACCTGTTGTTGTTGTCGTCATCGTTGAGGTCATCATCTCCGTAGTGACTGTAAAGTTAAAGTGGACAATGATCAGGTCAAAACAATTTTCTTAATAGTTGCAACAGTCAAGATTTTTACTTTCAAAATTAAATGTGCGCTTTTTGTTGCATTAAGCATATCAAAGAAATACAAAGAATGTCATTAAAACTGCTCTTAGGTCAGGTGAGTACTATAAATGGACATCACGAGATTCGATTTATTTGGTGTAAACGATAAAAAGGTCAATTTCTGTTTCATCTTTGGATGCTTCTTATTGAAACATGACAAAAATACTTTTTGAATTGCTGGACATTTGACGAATATTTCAATGGATTTAGCGTATGGAATGACAAGTCAAAAAAGAGGATCAAAGGACAGGAATATTACATTAAGGTAGGATGAAAGAAACAGTTTACAAAAAAAAAACCTCTCTTATTGCACCTGATAGGAAAAGTGTTGTAACATTCCATTACATGTATAACCCTTTATACCCCCTCTTTAATATAATAAAACCGGGGCACATGTAAACAGGGGTAACTATTTTTCTTATATTTTATTCAAAACGGAATGTGGGTACTCGTTAGCACTGCTTGAAAATAAAGTATTTGTGATATTTACCTGAACCTCCTTTCTGTGGTACGGCCTTAGGTTTCTCGGCCTGAAGTGCGTTCGCCACTGTAAGAGAATATTAAAAAAGGTAAGACAAGATAAGATAAGAAATTCATTTAACAATCATGGAACACTCTTCGTGGCATACAATCTTTTAATTGAAAAATTGGTAGAAAAAGAAACATATATAAAACATGTTTTTTTAAGTATAGCAAATGGATCGATGTTACATATTAAAACCATACAAAAACTCGAAGGTCACGAATAAATATGATACATTACGAAAACTCGCCCACGCAAGAGATTTTTTAAGTTGTAAAAAATAAAAAAATTTCGGTAGAAAAAATTTGATATTTTTCTTAATTTTGCTCAAAACATAGATCGTGGGTACACGTTAGAACCGCCTCGCAGAGGCGGTTCTAACGAGTACCCACTATCTATGTTTTGGAGCAAAAATAAGAAAAATAGGTATACCCCTGCATACCCCAGTTTTGCTATATAAAAGTGGGGTTTAAGGGGGTATACAATGCACGGACATGTTTTCCTCATGAAAATTACAATTTGAATGTGATTATGATACATGTAAATTCACTATCATGATGTTTGATAAAGCAAGGCATTCAATTTATCCGTATTATGCTGTAAGGGTTTATGAGCTCAATTTTCTGATTTTCCTTATTTCTTGCTGATACATAAGTCGTCATTCGTGATTTTAATTTATAACTTTATACCATTTTCGCATTTACAACGTGCTAAAACGCCAAGATGATCACAAACACATTTTTATCAAGCACAAGATCAGCTTACCAAATGCTCTCCGACATGTAGCACATTACACTGATCTGTCGCTGTTGCCTAATTTGATTTTAGTAATCCATGCGGAATGCTCTTGTTATTTTAACTGAATCAGCTAAATCCCACAATCACAGCATCAAATATGATCAAGATGAAATCTCGTCTGATGTCGAGAAAATGCAAATTACCTGAGAAGTAGATAAGCACCCCGATTAGCGCCAGTCCCAGAATGATGGCCAGATTGATGAAGATGCACTCTCGACGTCTCGATCCCTTATCAATAGTGACGTCACTTTCGTCGCCCATCGAGAGTGACGTATTGTCCTTCAAGGGGCCTGCAATGAGATATCAGATTATTTGAGCACCACATGAGTATATTGTCCTTTAAGGGGCCTGCAATAAGAACTGTATAATTTTATCTTAAGGGATCTGTAATTTGAATACACCATGACGTGACTTCCATCGCCTATAAATATTGAAGAACTGTCCTTCAAGGGGTCTGCAATGGAATATTAGATCATTTTAGCACCACGTCGGTACATGGGTATATCGCCTTTTAAGGAGCCTGCAATATGTGTAATTTCATTTGAAGGGGTCTGAAATTTTAATACGCGATGACGTAACTTCCATCGCCTATCAATATTGAAGTACTGTCCTTCAAGGGCCCTGCAATGGTATACAAGATTATTTTAAAACCTCATGACACCTTTTTCATTAACTATCAACGGTGGCGTTACTTCCTGTTTTGGGATATAAGATTATATTTGAACACTTCACTGCGGTACTCTTATTCAGTTTGGCGATCAACATTGTTTTATGTTTTGGAGTCGAATATTTCATTCTGATTGCACCATTTCCTGAATGTCTACTTTTGCCTTTGTATGATGATACAATTCTAAACACCCTTTAAATACTTCTACTGCAACTAAATAATTTTCCCTCCTATAATAATTATTTTATAAGGAAGCCTCAATTAAATGTGAGCCATGTCAAGCAAAATTCTGCCTTTTTCTAATTGCGACAGGCTTTAAACAAAGATATGCTTGTAATATAAAGTTTAGAAAATAAGGGTAAAGATAGGATTGTTTTTATATTTCGAAGCCAAAACACACGTAGTTTAAACAGACCTTGTCGGACACTCAAAAGACAGGGTGTTTGTGATGTGTCTTATATTGAACTCATTTGCATTAGTTTTTCTTTTCTATTTTTATCAATTTCCACTTTGTCTAATATCAAGTTACAAATATTAAATTCTCATTATGCAAACAACTTTGTTTTTCACAAATAATGAGGAGAAGTGTATCTTCTCACGTACAATAATTGTTCTGTACTACGAAAAACAATAGAACGATTCAAATCATTTGATTTGATGGTTTACGAAATTATTGAAAACTTCTTTCGACAACATTAAAATCGAGACACTACATTCTGCGAAAAGTATAGAACAGTATATTTCATTTTACTCACCCTTAGATATTTCTTTTCTCAACTACTTTCAAAGCATGTGTTTCGCAAAATGCATTCATTTTTGCAATTGCATTGTAAAGAAAGGAATTAAATGTAAACAGTTTGACCTCAATCCTGAAAACATGTCCGTAAAATCTATACCCTTTTTCCTATCAAACTTTTTCCAATGAAATTTTCAGTGTTTACAGCTGAAAAAAAAACTGTATATTGCGTGGGCGTGTTTTCGAAATGCAGTGTCTACCACTCAGATGTAAAACAATGCGTTCAACCCTAACCCTTGAAGCCCAATTGTTTATGGTAAAATTGGGTTGTGATGACACCCATGCAATATACAGATTTTTCTTACTGCTGAAAAGCACGAAACCTTTCAGTAGCACAAAATGATTTTTTTTTTCTTACTTAACTGAAAATATCAAAACATGAGGTGCAAACAGCACAAAAATTCAACACCGAAACATAAAATAATCTGAACCACTCCAGAAACACCGCACTGGAACGAACGATCAGTAACATAAAATTACTTGGGGGGGGGGGGCTTAAACTAGTTTTGCAGGCGCCTGATCTCATCCTAAGCAGTGGTTCACAACATTTAGCTTGTTGCTCGGTTCTCATCAGGAAAACATATCAGTGCAATGAATACCCCCTTTAACCCCACTTTTATATAGCAAAACTAAGGTATGCAAGGGTATACCTATTTTTCTTATTTTTGCTCAAAAACATAGATTGTGGGTACTCGTTAGAACCGCCTCAGCTAGGCGGTTCTTACGTGTACCCACAATATATGTTTTGAGCAAAAATAAGAAAAATATCATTTTTTTTCTGCTGAAAATTTTCAATTTTAAGGCTCAAAAATTATCTGTATATTACATAGGCAAGTTTTCGTAATGTCGTGGTGAAACTCTAACTAGTCAATGAAACGTTAAGGAAAAACATGATAAACCACCATTATGAATAAAAACCAGGGCTCACAGATAAAAAAAGTTGCCCGGCAATGGAGATTCCTGGGCGTCAAACAACATATTGAAATTCTAGAGCAAAAGAAAAACACTATTGGTACACCTTTGTAAACGCCCCGAGGTTCAAATACTGTTAGTTAGTTAGTTGGCGCCCAGGGATCTCCATCGTCGGGCAGCTTACTCAATCTGCGACTCCTCGTTTTTTGATTCATCATGGTGGTTATCATGATTTGCTTGTCGATGATGATTCATTGACAAGTTAGAGATTCACCACGAAGACCGAACTAACTAAATTTTGTGAACCACTACAGAAGCTGAGGGTGAGGTTAAGGCCCTGAAAAATCGATTTGAGCCCGCCAGTAATTTTATATTACTGCTCGTTCCAAGGCGATACTTCTGTGGTGGTTCTTATTGTAATATGTCTTGGTGTTTAATTTTTTGGTGCTAGTTGCGCCTAATGTATGTTTTCATATTTGTAATTAAGTTTTGGTAACTGAGTGGGCACCTATTTAAAAAAAATAGCTGCTCATTCGGCTTACGGTGTGTTTTCATGGTATGGGTACTTGATTGTTTATTTAGTTTGCTTCCCACCTCGGTTTTTGGAGTGGGAATCTCTTTCTGATTGCACCTTTTCCTGATCGTTGCCTACTTGTACCTTTTTACATATAATTTGACTTCAAGGGTATACTTTTTATGAAGAAGGTTATGTTTTACTGAATAACCATGGGTCATTATCGCCTGAGGTCCGTATTGAAAACTGACATTTCTGCTAGGAAGAACGTTATAAATCCCCGTAAAATAATGACATTGTTATTTTCATTATAACAATACTGTTTCTATCATGATTTATCTCTCGCGTCCACGTTAACAGATGCGTCTGTAATTCAATATTAACATTATTATCCCTAATAATACTAGCGACAAAACATCCTATATTAACCCATCTATGACAATGGTCCTGACCATCATTATAATGTAAGTGGGTTCATCCATTACGAAAACATGCCCATGCAATATACAGAATTTTTTGGGTTGTAAAAAATCTAAAAATTCATTAGAAGTGTTTTGATATTTTTTTATTTTTGCTCAAAACATAGATTGTGGGTACACGTTAGAACCGAGGCGAGGCGGTTCTAACGAGTACCCACAATCTATGTTTTGGAGCAAAAATAAGAAAAATAGACCTACCCCTGCATACCCCAGTTTTGCTATATAAAAGTGGGGTTCAAGGGGGTATCCAATACACGGACATGTTTTCGTGATGAGGAATATTATATAGCATTCTATCTTATTTTTCGATGAAATTCCTTTAAAGCAATTCAAGTCAAGTCAATTGATGAGGTCTCAAACAAACAATGTTCATTGTCCTTAATCAAAGGCGGTTACAACATAAATAAACAGAGAAGAGCATGCATGTTCGAATACAATCAAGATATTGTCCACATAATCATTTGTATGGAACTGTTCTTAGATAAATCTTTTTAGCTGTGTATATTTTGTATTACCCGTAAAAATTCTATTCAACGCCCATACTCTAATAAACGCCCTTCCCCCTATTTGGATGCCCAAAAAGGCAATTTTATCCGCGCGTTTTGGAATTCCAGGAACCTCTAAATAACACCCACATTGAAAGTGTTGAGGAAAATCCTATATTTTTAGGCAGTAAATTTCTAACTTTGCTCTTAAACCATGTAACATACAAGTCATTTCTTCTCTTGTAGTCCGAATAAACTGCAATTATAATCAAAAGTCCTTTCTGGGGTAGATCGAGGACCACCAATAATTTCAAATCCTATATATTATTGCTCGAACATTGCCAAACAATGTAGCCTCCAATAAAAGCCCATTCCCTTCTATAGAAAATGCATTGTTTATAATAAACGCCCGGGCGTTTAATAGAATTTTTACGGTATATGCTTTAGTGCGTTTATTGAATTGCTCAATTTTACAGATGACCATATGTTAGATATGTAATTTATTGTTTAATGTGTTATCCTCTTGAAATAAAGATATTATTATTATGATTATTGCTATTATTATTATTATTTTATTATTATTACAGAGTTTTTACATATATGAGTATATATTGCATTTTTATTTTTGGCCCCTTTGGGAATAGTCTTTGATTTAGACAACATAGATGTAAATTCTTGAAATTGCAGCAAAAAAGGATCACTGATGAAGGTTCATTACCCGAAATTGTACAATATGACCCATCTTCTCGCTTTTAATGTTTTACTTCTTCCAAAGGATCTAACAATTATTTTTATTCATTAACTAGTTATTCACCACGAGGACCGAACAACTACCCAGCTGTTGTGAACCACTGCAGACACTGAGGTTGTGATTAGGCGCTTGTAAAACTAGCATTACGAAAACTTGTCCATGCAATAAACAGAGAATTTTTGAGCTTTAAAAATTGAAAATTTTCAGCTGAAAAATTTTGATATTTTTCTTATTTTTGCTCAAAACATAGATTGTGGGTACACGTTAGAACCGCCTCGCCGAGGTGGTTCCAACGAGTACCCACAATCTATGTTTTGGAGCAAAAATAAGAAAAATAGGTATACCCCTGCATACCCCAGTTTTTCTATATAAAAGTGGGGTTTAAGGGGGTAGACGCTTCGCGGACATGTTTTCCTTATGGTGTTAGACCCCCAATTAGCTTACAAGGTTGATCGTTCCAAGACGATACTTCTGTGGTGGTTTTTACTGTTTTATGTTTTGGCGTTGAATTTTATGCTGTTTGCTCCTTATGTATGTTTGCATATTTTAGTTAAGTTTTACTAAGTGGCTGCCTATTGACTAGGCTTAATATACGTTTTCTTAGTATAAGTACTTGATTGTTAATTTGGTTCATTCCCACCTCGGTTTTTGGGGTGGGAACTTCTTACTGATTGCGCCGTTTCCTGATCGTTGCCTGCTTCTACCTTCGAATACAATAATTTTGCGTTCTGCGGCGTCACACCTGGTGCTATACTATTTGCCTATGTACCATACATATGACGCCTGGCATTATGAATTAATATTGTCAGCCATAATGAAAAATGACGACAAAGCATCGTTGTAACAGTTTCCGATTTCTAAGGCACCTGAATAAAATAAACATGTAAATATAAAACGAAAACGAAGTATGAATAGAAAAACATGCTTAACAGATTATCAGCTTTCATGTGGCTCAAAGATAGAATACGAAAGAGAACCATCCCTGTTATAAATAGCAAGGTACATGTTGGCAAGGATCAGGAAAAGGCGCAATCATAAAGAAATTCCCACTCTAAAATCCGAAGTGGGAAAAAACCATATTGACAATTAGGTACTTAGAAAAACATATCGTAATACGCCGAGTGAGCAGCGTTTTTCCAATAGGCGGCCACTCAGTTACCCGAACTTAAATAAAAATATAAAAACGCACGTAAGGTTCAAACAGCACAAAAAATCGACTTAAGCCCGCGAGTAATTTTATATTACTGATCGTTCCAAGGCGATACTTCTGTGGTGGTTCTTTTTGTTTTATATCTTGGTGTTTAAGTTTTTTTTCTGTTGGCGCCTTGTGTATGTTTTCATAGTTTTAGTTAAGTTTAAATAACTTAGTGGCCACCTTTTGGGAAAATAGCTGCTCATTCGGCTTACGATATGTTTTCATGGTATAAGTACCTGGTTTTTAATTAAGTTTTTCCCACCTCAGGTTTTAGAGTGGGAATCTTTTTCTGACTGCGCCTTTTCCTGATCTTTGTCTACTTTTACCTTTTTCCAAACAAAACATAAAACACGACAATACTCCGAAAGCAGTCATTTACAATAAAGTCGGTCATTCCGGATATAGGTGTAGTACATAATAGCAATTATAATATACCTGAAGACATTGTTTTGAAGTATACGTCTGCTAAGTTTGATTTAGTTATCTGTAAAAATGAAATAAATAAAAAACAGGCATTGTAGCGGGTACATTCTTATGGGAAATTTTACATGACATTTTTTTTATCTTTGATGGTCATGCACTTCCTATCTTGAAATAGACTTTGCATTTTCAGCAAATGCTGTCTATTTTTGAACAAGCTCCCTTAATCTTCAGATAATTATGATAACATCCACATTTTATCCATTTTAAGAGAGAATTAAGGCTGGAAAACGCTTACAAAATGCATTTTGTAAAACAGCTTTCCATTTCCAGGATTGCTAGTTGCAGCAGACAACAGGAAGTGACATTACAGATTTGTTATGACGCCACTTCCTGTTGAAGAACAGCCTAGCAAAACGGTGGTTAGTTTAAGGATCAAATATAATAGGTACAAGTAGGCAAAGATCAGAAAAAGGCGCAATCAGATAAAGATTCCCACTCCAAAAACCGAGGCGGGAAAAAAAAAACTAACAACTAGGTACTTATACCATGAAAACATTTTGTAAGCCGAATGAGCAGCTATTTTCCCAATAGGTGGCCACTCAGTTACCTAAACTTAACTAAAAATATGATAACATACATAAGGCGCCAACAGCACAAAAATTTTAAACACCAAGGCATAAAACAATAAGAACCACCACAGAAAGATACAACTAGGCAAAGATCAGGAAAAGGCGCAATCAGAAAAAGATTCCCACTCCAAAAACCGAGGTGGGAAAAAACCAAACTAAAAATCAGGTACTTATACCATGAAACATATCGTAAGCCGAATGAGCAGCTATTTTCCCAATAGGTGGCCACTCAGTTACCTTAACTTAACTAAAACTATAAAAACACACATAAGGCGCCAACAGCACAAAAAAAATTAAACACCAAGACATAAAACAAAAAGAACCACCACATAAGTATCGCCTTGGAACGATCAGTAACACAAAGTTACTGGCGGGCTTAAACCGGTTTTACAGGCGCCTAACATCACCCTCAGCTTCTGCAGTGGTTCATAACATTTAGTTAGTTCTTCGGTCCTCGTGATGAATCTCTAACTAGTCAATGAATCATCAAAAACAAACATATAAATCAAGATAAACATCCTGATGAATCAAAACCCAGGACATTTTAAACACCAAGACATAAAACAAAAAGAAACACCACAGAAGTATCGCCTTAGAACGATCAGTAATATAGAATAACTGGCGGGCTTAAACCGCCATATATTTTTATATGTTAAGAATCATCTTCTCAACAGTATTTTGATTATTTGGCCCCTTTGGGAATTTGAGTCTTTGATTTAGACTACACAGATGTAAATTCTTGAAATTGCAGCAAAATGTCTGGCTTTCGCTGCCGGCTTTATAAAGGGTCACTGACGAAGGTTCATTACCCGAAATTGTACAATATGGCCCATCTTCTAGCTTTGTATTTTTACTGCTTCCAAAGGATCTAACAATTATTTTTATTTACAGGTACCTAACCTCACCCTCAGCTTCTGCAGTGGTTCAAAACATAAAGTTAGTGGTTCGGTCCTCGTGGTGAATCGTTAACTAGTCAATGAATCATCATGGACAAACAAATAAATCATGATAAATTCCTTGATGAATCAAAAACGAGGACTCACAGATTGAGTAAGCTGCCCGACGATGGAGATCCCTGGGGGCCCAGTAACTTACTAACTCCGGAGCAAAGGAAAAACACCAGTTGAACCCCGGTGGGCCAAGCAACAGACAAGAAGCTCCGGCCCCAACCAACTAAAATGAATAGCTTTATGTCGGGGCCATCATAGAGTCTGACGCCCGACCCACCGGCGTACAATTAAAGAAGGCAGCATAGTTATTGGGTTAAAAACTAAGCATGCAGACTGTCGCATAACATCTAAGTTATATCCTACGTCTGTAACTGAAATGACTTCAAGACTCTATGTGTTTTAGTGGTTAAATGTAGTTCACAAAGATGGATGATAATTTAACCAGATAACGAACGTCATGACGTAACGTCACTGCATACCTCCCTTTTCATAAAGAGATTTGCCATATCACCTTAAGGATGTTCGCTGCTAACATTTGACATTTCAGAACTTCCGGTTTTTATTTCGAATATCTCGTAAACGGTTGCAGATATTTTCCTAATATTTTATATTTGGATACATATTGATGATATGCATTGAACGAGTCATGAACATTGTCAATCTAAGGAACTTCATTTTTTCACCCCATTTTCTGCAACTTTTCAGAAAATGTTGTGTCATCAAAATTTAGGGGGTAGGGTAGATTAAGCTTGAATATTACACAACTTCAAATTACTTGCACTGATTTGATGTTTATTTTAGCAGAAGTAGATGTATACAATGTCTTCTTTATCAGTATTTCTTTCTTTCGTGTGCTAGTTTTAAAATTTTGGGTGGTTTTGTGAAATAGGGTGTAAGAAATAAAACAGCCGAAAAAAGGCTTAAAATGGCGATTTTCAAGTTGCTGGTTCTCTCTTATATGCACACTACCCTATATTTTTCATTCTTTTATTCGAATAATATAAGTAAGTTTTATGTTGTGTGAGAATACAAGAAAAAGTTTGAATCTACAAATATGGATTTGAAACATTTATAAATATTCATTTTTTCCGACTTTTCAAGTTAGGGGGTAGGGTTGTTAAATGAGTCGAAAAAATTTATCATCCACGTCAAGATGAACATTTATGTATGTTTTAGGACCAAAATAGTCACCGTTACTTAAACAAAATGACAGTTGAAAGCATTCGTGATGCATTGTTTGTCCAGGAAGGTATATGTGAAAGAATTGAAAATAAATGAATTTTTCTAATTTTCAAACATGGTGTTTAGAGGTCTCATTCAGAGCCCTGTAGCTTGAAAAAATGCACACTACCCTATATTTATTTTGCTTTCATATGTCTTATTTTATCGTTTGGAATCAAAAAAGAGCGGTTAGAAAAAAAGTTTGAATACTTTTTCATTGGCAGCGAACATCCTTAAAATGGCAGTATAACAATTTTACCATAAAATGTATAGAATGTGATCAACAAAAGGGGGAAAGTAACTTAGCTGATGTTTTTGTGGATGCCGCCATTAGAAGGTCTGGTTCCTAGCTGCTACATATATTTACTAAAAACCTGTACTGGCCGCCACTGTCCATCTAGTGGGTAAAATCCAGCACTATCCTGCACAAGGGAGGGTTCACCTAGATTATTGGTAAAAAAGTCACAATGTGGCTGCATGCCTATAAAGAGACGTAGCCACATTTTCCAATTTTACTATAAAGTTGTATGTCTTCAAAATGTGGCTGCATGCCTATAATAGAGACGAAGCCACATTTTCCATTTTTACTATTAAGTCGTATATCTTCAAAATGTGGCTGCATGCCTATATAGAGACGTAGCCACGTTTTCCGATTTTACTACGAAGGGCGTTCAAAAAGTTCGCTGAAAAGTGCCATCATATTCTTACGTTTGTAAATCAGATGAGTTAAACTATTGCAATTATATTGAAAAACATGATTTGTACTTATACAGCAAATTTTGCTGCTCTGGCATGAATACAATGTTAACAGTGGTTGCTATGGAAACCGTACATCACGATTACCGGCCCACTTTTGTTCATTTTTGCAAAAAAGTCGATGTTAAATGATGACGTTGCATTTGACAGTTTACCGTGCTTTTTTCACCAAACTTTGTATGAGCAAAAGTCAATATATTTGCGGTCAGCACATGACGTCATATAAGTCTGTGACGTCATTTGGACGTAATAGTAGAGTTGCTTATGTAATCCCGTGGCCACTTTTTGTTAATCAGGGTTTCTATATACCAAAATGTTTGGTTTGATGAGTAGATTTTAAAAATGTTTCCTGTCATTTTTTCTGTTGACTTTCAAGGTCAAGGTCAAAGGTCAAAGGTCACGGCTATTAAATATATAGGGCATATGACAGTATCTTAATTTATGGCCGATCTTCCATGTGAATTTGCTGCAAACTGGAAAATATCGAAAGTAAATACATTTTAGCAATTAGCAAGTGCAATTTCAAAATGACCTTGACCCCTCCATTTGAAAGGTCAAGATCATTTACCCAAAATTTGCCCAAAAAGAGCGCAAAATACGCAAAATAACCGCGCGTGATACAATAGGCATGAGGGAGGTTGAATTCAAGACCTTTAATATGGTAGGTATTCTTGTAGGGTTCGATATGTATGTAAGTTGCAGCGTTCGTCCAAATGAGTTGCCATAGCAACGAAGGTTAATGACAGGACATGGTATGACCTTTGAGTGCTGTACATATTTAAGGAAAATGGTTAAGTTTTGGAGTTGCTTATATTGTTCAATGAATTTTAAGACAATCATGATTGTAATATATACCAAAGTGTTTGTTTTATTTTTTAGATTTCAAAAATGTTTCCTGCCATTTTTTCTGTTGACTTTCCAGATCAAGGTCAAAGGTCAAAGGTCACGACTATTAAATACATAGGGAATATGACTATCTCTAAATTTATGGCTGGTATTCCATGTGAATCTGCTGCAAACTGGAAAATATCGAAAGTAAATACATTTTAGCAATTACCGAGTGCAATTTCCAAATGACCTTGACCCCTCTATTTGAAAGGTCAAGGTCATTGATCCAAAATTTGCCCAAAAAGAACGCAAAATTCGCAAAATAACTACGCGCGTGCTATGACAGGCATGAGGGAGGTTGAATTCAAGACCTTTTATATGGTAGGTATTCTTGTAGGGTTCTATACTGTGTATATGTAAGTTGCAGCGATCCACCAAATGAGTTGCCATAGCAACGAAGGTTAATGGCAGGACATGGTGTGACCTTTGAATGCTGTGCATAATTAAGGGAAATGGTTAAGTTTTCGAGTTGCTTATCTTGTTTAATGAACTTTTAGACAATCATGATTGTAATATACCAAAATGTTTGTTGTATCACTTAGATTTCAGAAATGGTTCCTGCCATTTTTCTGCACATATCTTAAGGTCAAGGTCAAATGTCACGGTTCTAGAATTTATGGGACCGACAAAAATATTATCATTCGTGGTTGCTTCTCTGCGTATATTTGATATTAGGACAGTTTTAAAAAAATGGCCCGGTCCATTTTGAGGCTTTAGACCCCATTGAGACTGTACTGTATGCATGGAAATTATCAAGTGATATGCCAAAATAACAAGCGCTCAGACAGGCTTGATCTGACAAAATTCCTACTATGTAACTTTATAAATAAAAAAAAGTTATGCAGATATATGATGTAAGGTGTTTAAGATTTTAGTGTGACATTTTTCAATGAAGTCAAATTTGAAAGCTATCATACTGCATCAAATTAAGGAATAGAAATTGAAGAGATACAAAATATAAAACATATGAATATATAGATAAAAATAATGAACAGCATCACCACTCTGGTAGTTTCGGATTTTTGTATCACCGCACGGAAATCCACTTTGGGTCTAAAAGTAATGATTGTAAGATTTCATAATTATTGGTCAGCAAATGTTTAATACTTGCGGTTGTCATTTATTTTCTTACTGTTTATACTAAGCTCAGGCCCCAATTCAGTTATCATAACAATTGGTTTAGCTCTGTCACTTCTTTACATTTTTATGAGTGTTTGTTTAGAAAGTAAGGACTGTAAGATTTTTTTTCCATTTTACAGCTAAAAATTCGAAGAAACGCCATCATTTTAAGAACCATTCTTCATATTTTATTGATTCTATTCAAAGTTTTAAATTAGCGGTATAACGGTACAAATAAGGCCAGATTTGTCTGCAAAATAACACTAGTGTTTTAAGCCAATGTCACACTTTGGGGCCATTTTTTTTTGAAACTGCCCTTTAACTAGGTAAAATCTTTAGCACATACCTGACCGTAATTTTTATGTCACTCTCATATGACCTTGAACTATTTATTTGAAAGGTCAAGGTCATTTCGCTCACATATGTCGAAAATATACGCAAGAATCTCATTTTACAACGTAATTACAAAGCCAGAGCAAGATAAGATAACTTACAGCGACCAATTATGTTATGTATTTTGATGGCTGTAATATGAATCTCACTTTTATCTTTATTCTAATTGTGTTGCCATAGGCAACCAAGACTTTTATTAACAAAACAATATGGATTTTGAATAAATATTTCGACAAGATTTTAGTCGAATTCGATGGATTTTTACAAGCATGACTAAGGTACTACAAAATAATTGTTTCAAAAATGATTTCTGTCTATTTAGCTTTGATCACAATAGGTCAAGAAAGGTCACAACCTCAAAATATTATACCAGCGTTTATATCATTGGTTATCATGCGGCTACAATTCAATGTATATATCGTTATATGGTAGTAAATACTAATACTTAGACATTGCCTTTTGAACTTATTGTAAGTAATGCAAGTTATCTAATTTACATATTCATGAATTTTAATGTAAACATTAATAAATGACAGAAAAAAATCGTTAACGATACATAAATAAACGAATTCCAGGCCCAAACCATCAAATTATCATTGTGACACTTTATTATAGAACCGTATCATATGATATATTTATTGATGTTGTGGGCCCAAAATGAAAATAATCTCATTTACATATTCATGAATATTAACAAAAATTCGAAAATCGAGGATAAACGAGGGAAAACTATAGCCATTGCAAGGTTTTGGGTGAGTTATAATATCCATAATTATATCCCTGAAACCAATTTTCATGGCTGCCAGTGTGGTCAGAGGGACCACCTTAATGCCATAAAGGTTGTCCTTAACAATGATTACTTTTGCATAATGCAACATTACATAGTTTCCACACCCACCCTAGTGTGATTCTAAAGACTAGGTTGTACTCACAAAAAATATTTAAATACCAACAATAGCATGCTCTACAATACTTAAATTGGTCTGATAGTGAAGCATGGACTTAGCAGTTTAACCTTAATACCTATCAGACAAATTATTGAATTTGCATATTCATGAAAATTAATGAAACACACAACAATTGGAGAAAGAAACTTGGAAAAATATGGGGTATACGCACAAAATCACTTGTGCCATAGCTGTTTACATACCCAGTATGCTGAAAGAAGTATCAATTGAATGCTATTGCAGTGTACTATGACACTTAAGTCACAAGTATGAATGATCTGATTTTTTATTTCATGAATTTTAATGAAAACTTCATAAATAGTAAAAGTGGGAAAATTAAACGGGTAAACCTACAACCAAAAGCCCTAACATGCTGAAAATGGCATCAAATGATTGCTAGGGCAAAATTATAGCATCCTGTACTACAATATATAAGTCATTTGACTTTTTGTTTTATGGATATTAACCAAACCTTTCGAATTCACGGGAAAATTACGAAAAATAAGGCGGTATACATAGAAAATCAACTGTATCTTGGTTTCTGATAGACATAGAGGGCTATCATTGGTATCAAATGATTGCTGTGACACTGTTCTACAATCATATAATCTGATATACTCGTGTATAATCTGCGTACTCGCCAAATTCCGCAGTTGCAACTTACCACTAGCAATTGAAACAGGTAGATATACCCGACCGTATACACAGTATCCAAAATCTACATCTACACAGTTACATATTAGTCAAAATTTACCTGTGTCTACACGGTTGCTGGCTAAAATTTAATGGTCTCTACACGGTAGCCTGACTGGTAAATTCAAGCACATTTTTTCTACCAGGAAAGTTTCTATGTGCTACCAGGGCTAGGGAAAGTGTTTTGGGGTCTTGGATAATAGAATTTTGTAGAAAAGTGACGATATTTGCTGTTTAAAAGACACAACGTCGCCACAGCCTTACCGATCTCCGCTTGGATTTAAAATCACGTAAGCCACCCACTCATTTCGGCCAAATTCTTGCTACAGTGGCAAGACTGCGAAATGGCAATATCAAAATCCTAAAATCTGATTTTTTTCTATCCTGACAGTGTCTGAGATGGGCCCCTAGCATTGAAAATAACTAATATTTTTACAAATGAAAGGCGACTTACAAATTCCCTGTTTGACTCGTCGCCATCTTCAAACGATCGACACCGGTACCAAAACACTCTACATGAGATCACGTATAGGACTCTGTTACTACGAACCATAGGATAAAAGGACAACGTCTAAGCTTTAAAATGAGATCTGATTCAGTGGTCTAGGATAAATAATAGCGGATATATAACCAATTATATGCCCATGCTCAAAAATCGTGTTAATGGTTGCTATGGAAACCATGCATTTTTTCATAGTGCAAACAAATTTATCTTTATGAACAAAAGCATTTCTGGGGTCCCAATGAACGATTTTGCACCCATTAAAATCATCCTGGGGCGCAAG
This sequence comes from Rugalucina vietnamica, assembly GCA_964017185.1. NCBI lineage: Eukaryota > Metazoa > Mollusca > Bivalvia > Lucinida > Lucinidae > Rugalucina > Rugalucina vietnamica. The sequence goes on along the minus strand of OZ024879.1, from coordinate 54,156,899 downwards.
GTAGGTCAAATTAGCTCCAGAAATACCACGGTGGTTTTCTTGTTTTTTTTTCCTTGATTTTTTTATGTTTTCATTAATATTCATGAATATGCAAATTAGATAATAATATGCAAATTAGATAATTTGCAAATGTTACCATGAGATAAAAGGGGTTTCTCTCTTTGCTTCGATTTGATACCACATTCAATGATTTAAGGCAAGTTGTTGCTGACATATGATTAATCTTGTATATATATATATATATCCCCGTTTCGGCGCTATTTTAAAAGGGGGTCATGGACGGGGTGTTCGTTGTATCATTCGACCATTATCATTTGACCTTGACCTTTAACAGTAAAATTAAAGTTGTGGGGATTGTTTATGCAAGTAATAAATGCATTTAAACATTTTCATTTATCCCCATGTTGATTCAAAACCACTACAAAACTAATAGATTATTCAATGATTAAGCACTTAAATGAGCTATTAAAATCATTCAAAATTCACGCTAAGGCTACCATAAAGTGCTGTTGCTATGGCAACTGTTTGTGACATGGAGGTGCAAATGACTAATATACCAACCCCACAAATATTCAAGATACCATCTATGTCAAAGATTCATTCTATATACTGCTGACTTTGTAATGCGCCGATAAATAAGTCGTATGTCTGTATTTTTTCTTACAAATTTGGTATAAATGACCTTGACCTTTAGAATTGGGTTTTCAAGGTCACTTGAAAGTGACATCAAAAATTGTCGAAATGTGTTTACTATCAATTACACTAGTTTTGTACTTTTCAAAAACATTATCTTGGTCATAATTACTGATATTGTAAGTCACACCATTAAGCCTTAGCCGTGACCTTTGACCTTTGACCTTGACCTTGAAAGTTAATAGAAAAAAATGGCAGGAAACATTTTTGAAACCTACACATGCTAATGAACATTTTGGTATATAAAAGCCCTGATTAACAAGAAAAGTCCACGGGAGCATTTTTCGTTACATAAGCAACACTACTATAAAGCGGCCATATTGTTTAGTGGGTATGCCTTAAATGCGAAAGGAACAACGGTATCCGATAAATCAAGTGTTTGGAACAGACTATAAAAGAAAGAAACACTGCTAAGAGCAGAAAGCGCATATAGCAATAAGGAAATTAAGAAAACGGCAATCAACAAGTAGTATGCATGATTTCTACACGACCAGAAAAGCGTTCATGTCGACTCGCGCAGCGTAACGTCAAATAACGTCATACTGTCGAAAATGATCGTCGTGATAGAAATGAGTAGAGTTCGTGAAATACACAACATATCGAATTGTGGTATGCATGATTTCTACACGACCAGAAAATCGTTCATGTCGACTCGCGCAGCGTAACGTACGTCATACTGTCGAAAATGATCGTCGTGATAGAAATGAGTAGAGTTCGTGAAATACACAACATATCGAATTGTGGTGTCGGCACAATTCACCCAATTATAGTCACAGAACTGACAATTAGACGCCCGTATGCCAGGTAGATTACAAAAATGCTTAAGAGCTAGCCAACAACGGCATGAATGCGTATAGCATGACGTTGTTATACCGTTGAGCCGGTTTTACTGTTGTTACCTTAGAAACGCACGTGATTTAATGCCTAATTTTTATCTGATTTTAAATATTCAAATTTTGTGCATACGTTAACAATATGTTTATGTACAACATGTGTAGAGATCGTGAATTTCCCATGAAAACTAACAATTTGGCAGCACTTTTCCTCTGACTTTTTGAATCCCCCTCGTATAAAGTCGTATGTCTTCAAAATGTGGCTGCATGCCTATATAGAGACGAAGCCACATTTTCCATTTTTACTATTAAATCGTATATCTTCAAAATGTGGCTGCATGCCTATATAAGAGACGGAACCACAATAACATCAGCTTCGACACCTTTTGCATTTTTTGCCTAACGTGGAATACTATCGATGATAGAAACTCCATATCAAATTGTTATATACAGCGATGCATCCACATTTCTTGAAAATTCATGAAATTGAGTGGAATAGGCGCTGCATCCAATTTTAAAGAAATACAACATATTTTGGAAAAAAAATGATAAATGTGGATGTATTTCTATATAGGCGGAGCATCCACATTTTGGCAAAATACAGGGATATTACAGGGGATAAATAGGTCAGTGTGGAATACTATCGATGATAGAAACTCCATATATAGTACCTCTATATAGTCGGTGCATCCATATTTTGATAAAATACATAAATATTACAGGGGATAAATAGGACAGTGTGGAATACTATCGATGATAGAATACTCCATATAAAGTACCTCTATATACGCGGTGCATCCACATTTTGACAAAATACATAGATATTACAGAGGATGAATAGGACAGTGTAGAATACTATCGATGATAGAAACTCCATATATAGTACCTCTATATAGTCGGTGCATCCACATTTTGACAAAATACATAGATATTACAGGGGATAAATAGGATAGTGTGGAATACTATCGATTATAGAAACTCCACGTATACAGGTACTATACATGGAGTATTCTATCATCGATAGTATTCCACACTGTCCTATTTATCCCCTGTAATATCTATGTATTTTGTCAAATTGTGAATGCACCGTCTATATAGAGGTACTATATATGGAGTTTCTGTCATCGATAGTATTCCACACTGACCTATTTATCCCCTGTAATATCTATGTGTGGATGCACCGACTATATAGAGGTACTATATATGGAGTATTCTATCATCGATAGTATTCCACACTGTCCTATCTATCCCCTGTAATACATATGTATTTTGTCAAAATGTGGATGCACCGACTATATAGAGGTACTATATATGGAGTTTCTATCATCGATAGTATTCCACACTGACCTATTTATCCCCTGTAATATCTATGTATTTTGTCAAAATGTGGATGCACCGCCTATATAGAGGTACTCTATATGGAGTATTCTATTATCGATAGTGTTCCACACTGTCCTATTTATCCCCTGTAATATCTATGTATTTTGTCAAAATGTGGATGCACCGACTATATAGAGGTACTATATATGGAGTATACTTTCATCGATAGTGTTCCACACTGTCCTATTTATCCCCTGTAATATCTATGTATTTTGTCAAAATGTGAATGCACCGTCTATATAGAGGTACTATATATGGAGTTTCTATCATCGATAGTATTCCACACTGTCCTATTCATCCCCTGTAATATCTATGTATTTTGTCAAAATGTGGATGCACCGACTATATAGAGGTACTATATATGGAGTATTCTATCATCGATAGTATTCCACACTGTCCTATTTATCCCCTGTAATATCTATGTATTTTGTCAAAATGTGGATGCGATAGTTCGTCTCTCACTAATGAGAAAGACCATCATTATTTCTTGAATAGTGCTGATGTGTGTTGGTGAGTTCTTTGATGGCTGACTAGGCCAATTCTGGCTCTAAACTGTCGGTTGCAAGTAGAGCAAGTCAATGTCATAGAGTCTGCTGGTGGCACATTTGTTTTGGCTTTGCGCTCTCTTCGCTTTCTTTCAGCTTCACAGATTCTCTTCTTTTCATAGAGAGCTGCTCCTTTGTTAATGAGACCTCGCCACTTTGATCGCTCCTGTGCAGTCTGTTCCCAGGACCCCATTGGTATTTCGAAATCCTTCAGAGAGCCTTTGAGGGTGTCTTTGTAGCGTTTCTTCTGGCCACCTTGAGAGCGCTTTCCCTCCTGTAGTTCTCCATAGAAAACTTTCTTTGGAAGTCGCGCATCAGGCATTCTTATAACATGGCCAGTCCATCTTAGCTGTGCTAGCTTTAAGATGTGGATGCACCGACTATATAGAGGTACTATATATGGAGTTTCTATCATTGTTATATATAAAGATGCATCCACATTTCTCGAAAATTCATTATAACACACATGTGTGTTTGCTTAACGATAAACGCACGTAAGAAATTTAGAATAAAAAATCTACATACCTTACCGAACAAAACCGACGGTTAGGCGGCCATTAATGTTTGGGCGCAGACATTTTTGTCCTGAAGAATATGGGCATGCGCAGACAATGTGTCGTTCAGATGTCGGGAAATTTGTACTTTCTTTTTCTTTTTTCGGCTGAACATTTTTCTTTGTCAAACATATTTCCATATATCCTATTTCAGATCATATTTGTTTCCAAAATGTAAAAATAAAAGATAAATACACAATTTACAAATGCAGACGACGATGAAGATTGTTTTTTCGAAATTACACCGTTAAAATCCTCGTATTATAGCAAACCAGTCAAAAAGGCAATAAACGCTCGAAAAAACAAGCGTCTGCGAGGTGTACCTAAAGCAGGGGTAACCGGCGAAATTATCGAGACGTTTCGACCAGACGGAAATTACGCCGTGAATAGCGTGCCTGGTTATTTTTAGGGGACAATATTTGAGGTTTGAAGGAACAGAAGGAAAACATTTAAGGGAGCTACCTACCTAGGTCTACCTAAAAACCTAACTAGGTCTACCTAACTACCAAGGTCTACCTGCCTACCAAGGTCTACCTACCTAACTAGGTCTACCAACCTAGGTCTACCTACCTAGGTCTACTTTCCAAGGTCTACCTACCTAAGTCTACTAACCAAAGTTTATCTTCCTGGGTCTACTTACCAAGGTTTCCTTTCCTAGGTTTACTTACCTATGTCTTAGTCTACCTATCTAGGTCTACCTTCCAAGGTCTACTTATCTAGGTCTACTTACCAAGGTCAAGTTACCAAGGTCTACATACCTAGGTCTACTTCCAATGTCTACATACCTAGGTCTACTTACCAAGGTTTATCTACCTAGGTCTACTTACCTTAGTCTATCGAACTAGGTCTACTTACCAAGGTCTCACTTCCGGGGTCTACTTACCAAGGTCTTCCTACAAGGTCTACTTACCAAGGTCTACCTTCTATGGTCTACTTACCAAGTCTACTTACCAAGGTCTACCCACCTAGGTCTACTTACCAAAGTCTACCTACTAGGTCTATTAACCAATATCTACTTACCAAGGTCTACCTACCAAGGTCTACCTACCAAGGTCTACCTACCAAAACCTACATACTAAGTCTACTTCCAATGTCTACTAACCTATTTCTACCTACCAAGGTCTACCTATCTACGTCTACTTACCAAGGTTTACTTACCTAGGTCTACCTACCTAGGTCTACTTACCAAGGTATACATACCTATCTATGTCTACTTACCAAAGTCTACTTACCTAGGTCTACCTACCTAGGTCTACTTCCCAAGGTCTACCTACCTAGGTCTACTTACCTGGGTCTACCTACTATGTCTACTTACCAAGTCTACTTACCAAGGTCTCACTTCCGGGGTCTACTTACCAAGGTCTTCCTACAAGGTCTAGGTGAGGGTTAGTAGCTGAGGGTGAGGTTATGGCCATGTAAAACCGGTTTAAGCCCGCCAGTAACTTTGTGTTACTGATCGTTCCAAGTCGATACTTCTGTGGTGGTTCTTTTTGTTTTATGTCTTGGTGTTTTTTAAAAATTTTTCGTGCTGTTGGCGCCTTATGTATGTTTTCATATTTTTAGTTAAGTTAAGGTAACTGAGTGGCCACCTATTGGGAAAATAGCTGCTCATTCGGCTTACGATTTGTTTCATGGTATATGTACCTGATTGTTAGTTTGGTTTTTTCCCACCTCGGTTTTTGGAGTGGGAATCTTTTTCTGATTGCGCCTTTTCCTGATTTTTGCCTACTTGTACCTTTTTACCAAGGTCTACGTCCGGGGTCTACTTACCTAGGTCTACTTACCTAGGTCTACCTACCAAGGTCTACTTACCAAGATCTACCTACCTAGGTTTACCTACAAAGTCTACTTACTCAGGTCTACTAAAATGGATAGCTGGATACATTTATTGACAAAAAAATCCCAGCATACGGTTTTCCGTGTGTGTTTGCAGATAAGGCAGCGTGCCTTTATTTCATATTACTGGATGGATTCAGCGCTCGGTAAGAAAGTGTGGCATGAAGTCGTGACGCTGAAATGATCATGGGCCAAAATGACCCGGAACCGGTACCTTTATCCGGTACCGTGTTTTAGTATTTTAGAACAGTAAAACGGGAACATGGCGGCTGTGTTTTTTCCGCGAGAAAACGCAAGAGAAACTGAAAAACAGGTAGTTTAAAACATATTATGTGCCTATCGAATGTGATATATCGACACAATGTTCTTTACGCCTAGTGATAGTTATGGTCTCATTTGTTGAAAAGTACTTAAAGGATCTGTATTTGGGTCGAATCTAAAGGCAGTCAATAGCCTTACAAGGGGCGAATCCACAATAACATCAGCTAAGTTACTTTCGCCAACAAAAGTACAGCTTAATAATTTCTTCCAACGTTTTGTTGCATGACATGCCTCTGCAGTCTTCCTTGTGCATCTCGTGTGATGCCAGTAAGTTCACTGTCTTCTTAATAACATCAAGCTATTTCTCTAGTATGCTTATACTGTCGTGTAGAGCTTCTATCTGACTGACTAGATAAATTCAGATTTTCTAGTGATAAATTTTTCACTGTCTTTATTCTTATCTGAGAAATTGTTTTCTCTAATGCTTCTTCCGAACTAAGATCACTTTCTGAATATTCTTCTTCATGTCTGTTGTCCCTTATGTCCAGTCGGTTCATCTTGACGCCAGAGTGATATTATCTTTGCTTGCTGTCTCATACTGTTAAATCTTCATACAGATGCAAAATGATCAAATTTGTAACAGACCCTACATTGTACCCCATACGCTGGACAGTTCCGTCTTTTTGCATGGGCATTTTTCAGTCCGCAATAAGAACAAACGATTGCTGTGTTACTGTGAGTTCTTTGCATCAAAATCTTTCTTTGTCTTGTGTTATCATGTTGGTTTGGTTTCATATCTTGCATCTGACGAGAAATACCTTCTATCTGTCCCGCCTCCTTTAAAAAGTCTTGCAATTCCATGACTTCGAAATACATTTCTGAATCAGTGTGCTATTGCTGATAGTTTGGATTATGTGTTCAAGAATTCTCTCTTACCAGGTTGTACCAAAGTCACAGTCGCGTGCTTTCTCTCTCAAGCGTGTTGCATACGCAACTGTATATTCTTCTTTTCCTGGACGCATCATCAAAAACAAGTACCTCGCATAATGCATGTTTTTCTTTGGAGTAAAATAATCACTTAATTTCTTCCGCAATATTTTGTATTCATCTAACTCATCATTCCTTCCTATAAGTTTCTTAAATTTGTAAACCAAGTCACCATAAAATTCTGGTTCCGATAGGCCCTCGCGTAAAAAAAGTAAAAATATGCAATGATCAGGAAATGGCGCAATCAGAAAGAAATTCCCACTCCATAAACCGAGGTGTGGGAAAAAGCTAAAATGACACGTAAGTAATTATACCAAGAATAGAATAGAATAGAATAATTTTATTGCACAAATATACCCAACATTGGGTTATAGGCAAACAATACATTTTATAGTTTATAACAACAATAACAATTACACACACACACACACACACACACACACACACACACACATACACAAAAAAAAAACAAACAAAAAAAAACACCCTTTTGGAATAGCAATGAAATAGCAATGATCTGGAGTGTAAGAGTGCAGTTCAAATTTATGTGACATTACAATCCTGTATATATTTTCCTACTGCATGTAATACATACTTATTACTATTTGTCAACAAGTTAAGAAACGTTTCCTTAGGATCTTCTGTAGATATAATCTGCATATCTCTTAAATTATCATATAATAATGTCCTCTCATTTTCATATTTTTTACATTTACAAATAAAGTGAATCTCGTCTTCAATTGTATTACATGTTAAACAAAGTCTTTTTTCTAAATCTTCCCGCGGCCGGACATATCGACCCCGTTCAATTCTAAGCTTGTGTGCACTAATTCTGAAGGAACTTAAGCATTTTCTAATTATTTTATCATCAATAATTTCCAGGTAAGTTTCAATTCCAAACTTCTGTTTTAAAAGTTTGTATGTTCTTAGCTTTTTGTTTGTTTTATCACCTAACATGCGTTGTTTCCAAAATGATATGAATCTTTCTTTAAGTTTATTCTTTATTGAAGCCAGCAAAGATACTGGATTAAATGTACTTTGATTATTCCAAACATGTGAAAATCCTAGATCACACAATGTGTTTTTAATGAACTGTATCCATAAACGTTTATCAGACGAACTATTATACTGATCAATATATGCTTTTGATATAAATGTTTCACTACCAGACTGTAGTATATGTAACCAACAATTGATACAACTAGAAATAGTCGACAGTAACAAAGGTAAACGACCAAGTTCACTTAAAACTGCAAAATTACTAGCTTTAGAATGTACACCAAGGATATATTTACAGAATTTGATATGTATTTTGTCAAAGTCACAGTTACTTTTAAATGACATTTCAAACATTTCGTCCAGTGTTTTGCTTTTATAACATGTCTTATACGGAACCCAGATTTCACTCCCATATAATGCGATAGGCTTAACAAGACTTTCAAATATATTAAGAATAACTGAAGGTTTTAAGCTTTTATCAAAAATACTTTGTTTTATAGAAAATAACGCCCTGTTTGCCTTTAAACTTAGGGTCTTTTCTGCCACTTCAAACTTTCCTGTATATGTAAAGTTTACTCCGAGGTATTTATATTGTTTGACATATTCTATTTCATCTCCGCCAAGATTAAATCTAAACGCATCCTTCTCAACACCACCACTTTTAGAAAATACCATTATTTTTTACTTATTTATGTTAATAGCAAGGCCCCAATTCTTACAAAATGTGTTTACTCTATCAATATTACTTTGCAGTTCATTTTCTGAAGTTGAAAACAAAACTAAATCATCTGCATACAATAAATGGCTAATCCTAGACTCATGTAAAATGGGTGCACCATCAAGTAACAAATTATCACCAATATCATTTATAAATATATTAAACAATAAGGGACTCAACACACTTCCCTGGTGAACTCCTTGTTTTATTGATATAGGTTCTGTTAAAACACCTTTGCATTTGACCCGTGAATAAGAACCCTGATACATTGATTTTAGTATGTTGTACATTTTCCCATTAATCCCTGCCTTTTGTAACTTTAATAGTAAACCTTCATGCCAAACCGTGTCAAAAGCTTTTTTAAGATCAATAAAACAGGTATATAGCTTATTCAGTGTACCATTCTTTTGAGTATATTTATCAATTATTGTCTTTAGAATAAATACCTGGTCAGAAGTACGAAAATTTTTACGAAAACCTGCTTGTTCCTTTTTAAGGAAAGATCGACTATCTAAATAATTAGCTATTCTAGTATTCAAAACATGACAAAATAATTTTCCTAAAAGTTATACCCCTATAATTATTTGGATCTGTGCAACCACCTTGTTTGTAAATTGGAATTATGATTCCCTCAGTCCATGAGGCTGGAAACTGACCTTCTCTAAGAAGCACATTAAACACCTTAACAACAGTGTTCTTTATAAATGGAAGTGCAGATTTTATCATTTCATTTTTAAGCATGTCATAAGCACCTGCTTTATTATTTTTCAGTTTTCTACAAGCTTCCATAATTTCCCTTTCAGTAATTTCATAATCTAACAAACAATCTTGAAACGAGTTTTCATAGTGACTTAATTCTTCTTTTATGTTATTTTGTCTGTCATCATTTATTTCATTTGAAGTGTTATGCAATAAATCTCGAAAGTGAGTAAACCATTGTGTACGATTAATTTTTTCCGCTTTATCTGCAGGTAAAGAATCATTTTTCAGCTCATTTATTATTTTCCATGCTGTTTGTGGATCATTCTCCATTGCATTATTCAACACACTTGTAAGATTTTCCTTGTATTTCCTTTTTTTAAATTTAACCAATCGCTTATATTCTTTAAACTTACTGTAGTAACGCAAACGTAATGTACTGTTGAATGTATTTCTGTTAAAAGCATTTTTAGCAGACTTAACCTCTCTTAAAACACTTCTACAATCTTTATCATACCATTTCTTGTTTATTTTACAAACATATTTTCTTTTTAACTTGAATGTTTTCCTGAATAAAGTTTTATTTCCTGCAGTTATCATAACATCGGTTAGTTTATCAATCAAAGATTGGATATGTATATTATGTGAATCAGCTTCCTTTTCAATGTCTGCAATTTTACTCTTTATTTCTTCAGTTTCAAAAACTTTTTGATACAATCGTTTTGCATCCTCAGACCATACCATGAAAACATGTCGTAAGCCGAGTGAGCAGCTATTCCCCCAATAGGCGGCCACTCAGTTACCCGAACTGAACTAAAAATATGAAAACGTACATAAGGCTCAAACAGCACAAAAACTACTCCAAAACACAAAACAATTAGAACCACAACAGAAGTATCGCCTTGGAACGATCAGTAATATAAAATTACTGGGGGTGGGGTAAAAAGGTTTTACAGGCGCCTAACCTCACTATCATCTTCTGCAGTGGTTCACAACATTTAGTTAGTTGTTCGGTCCTCGTGGTGAATCTGTAACTGGTCAATGAATCATCAAGGACAAACAAATAAATCATGATAACTACCTTGATGAATCAAAAACGAGGACTCAACAGACTCAGTAAGCTGCCCGACGATGGAGATCCCTGGGCGCCGAATAACTTACTGAATAAAAATAAAACAGAGATCCTTTAGGAGCAGTGAGCACATTGATGAGAAAAGGGATGGGCCATACCGCGGTTTCGGCTACTTAAGCCTCCTCAGTGACCCTTAAGATTTGGCAAAATGCAGCCAAAGAGAAATACTGTGACTTTGCAATTTTCAGCAGAATAGTCGCTACAAAGACTTGTATAATCCAAACAGAGCCAAATATATAAAACGTTGGTTAGAAAATGAATCTAAACAGATAATGAAACCCGGAGCAAAAGAAAAACACCAGTTGAAACCCGGTGGGCCAAGCAAGAGACAAGAAGAACTAAAATGAATAGCTTTATGTCGGGGCCATCATAGAGTCTGACGCCCGACCCACCGGCGTGCAATTAAAAGGGTCTTTAGCCCAACATTAAATTTGGAAATCAGTTCAAAATGTCTGCGATAAAATTAAGAAAAAGGTACAAGTAGGCAAAGATCAGGAAAAGGCGCAATCAGAAAAAGATTCCCACTCCAAAAACCGAGGTGGGAAAAAAACAAACTAACAATCAGGTACTTATATACCATGATACATATCGCAAGCCGAATGAGCAGCTATTTTCCCAATAAGTGGCCACTCAGTTACCTTAATTTAACTAAAAATATGAAAACATACATAAGGCGCCAACAGCACAAAAAAAAATTTAACACCAAGACATAAGACAAAAAGAACCACCACAGAGGTTTTTCGAACTACTACATGTATGGTGTTAAATATCTTACTCATATCTGTATTTTTAAAAACAAACTATGCACTGTTTAGTAGCGGTTGCGTTTTTCGGACACCCAGTACTATTTCTTATCAAAAGTGAAACAAATAGATTAAAGTAGCCTAGATCTATGGAATAACAAGCAAATTCAGAGAATTTATGTCCCCCGCCTTGATTGTTTAGTTACACAAATATAATCTGAGAAGCCACATGAACTTTCTAAGTATAAATGTCCCAAATTGCGAAAAAGTGATAAAAATTAAGCTGAGGATTATATGCAAACCATATGCGTATCTTCAAATCATTATAAAGACAACCGTAAAGTTTCAAAAGAATCAGAATGAAACTGTAGGAGGAGATGCGCACACACAAGGTACCCCCTGTCCATTCACTTTCATTGTCAAAATGACCGAAAAATGACTAAGTTCAAATTGCGAACAAAAGTAATAGAAATTAATCTGAGTATCATATCCAAACCACATGCATATCTTCAAAGCCTGGTTAAGACATCTGTAAAGTTTCAAAAGAATCGGAATGAAACTGTAGGAGGTGTTACGCACACAAGGTACCCACTGTCCATTCACTTTCATTGTCAAAATGCTCGAAAAATGGCTAAGTTCAAATTGCTAAAAAAGTATGAAAAATTAATCTGAGGATTATATCCAAACCACATGCATATTTTCAAAGGATGGTTAAAACATCTATAAAGTTTCAAAAGAATCGGAGTAAAACTGTAGGAGGAGTTGCGCACACAAGGTACATACTGTATATGGGGACGGAAGGACGGAAGGACAGACGGACGGACGGACGGAATGACGGAAAGCCAAAAACTATGTCCCTCCGCTTTTCTTCGAAAAGGCGGGGGACAAAAAAGAGGTATGGACACGAATTAACAACGTTCCTTCTACACTTTAACCTCATTATAACGCGCCTCATTATAATGCGGTTTTCAATATAACACGGCCATGTCATGGCTCCCAAGTTGATTATTTTGCTATATGTCTATAGTAAATAACCTCATTAGAACACGGTTAACTTATAACACGGTCTGTTTCTATGGACCCCAAAGATAGCGTTATAATGAGGTTGACCTGCTAGATAAAAGTGTTATAACACAGACATTTTACCCACATCATGAAAACATGTCCGTGTTATGTATACCCCCTTGAACCCCACTTTTATACTCGACACCAAAAGTACCCGAAAAACTATCTACAAAAACAGTGTAAAGTTAATTCTGGCTTCGAGTGTATATAGCAAAACTGGAGTATGCAGGGGTATACATATTTTCCTTATTTTTGCTTCAAACATAAATTGTTGGTGCTCGCGGAGGCGGTTATAACGTGTACCCACAATCTATGTTTTGAGCTTTGAGCAAAAATAAGAAAAATATCAAAATTTTTCCACTGAAAATTTTTCATTTTTAAAGCTCAAAAAATCTCTATATTGCATGGGCAAGTTTTCGTAATGCATGTGTTATGTTCTCTTGTTTCATATTTTTATAGAACCCAGGGGCCAGTTGTTCAAAACTTCGTTAGCTTAACGTCATCGTTAAGACCTCAACTTGTTAAGTAAATGCCGACCACATAAGCAAATACACTGTTATTTTTTTGTTGATAAAATGTGAGAATCCTTTGCAATGCAAAGGATTCTCACATTTTTTCAACAAAAAATGACAGTGTATTTGTAATATGGCCTTTTGAAATTTTAACGAATCGTTAACTAACGATGTCGTTAGTTTTGAACAACTGGGCCCTGATGGGTTTCAGATCAAACTTAACAGGTATCATTCGCCTTATAATGCCGTCTATTTGCAAACGTACTAAATGGGAGAGTGTACATGTACCTACAAAACTATGCATGGCAGATTATTAATGGTCATTGTATCGTAAGTGTTTAGAACTCATAAGCTGTAGAAACTTTAAAACACATGCGGGAACCGCCTTAAATGTCTATATTCGTAATACCTTATTCGTTCTAATAAGCGCACATGCTCCAATAAGAGCACAACCTGGTCATTTCCGAAAATCATGAAGATAAGCGCCACTGCTAGACTAACATTTTAGTTTAAACATATTTATTCAAATAAATCACATACATATATAAATCATACATTTACATGCAATACAAATTAGGATTAGAATGGAAGCTTAAAGCTTATTTAATTCTTCTCCTGACACATATGAGGAAATAACAGACATGATGGCGAGCGGTTTAACGTATGTTGTGTTTTCCAACAAAGTGTATGTGTATATAATGAAATATGTAAACAAATATTTTATAATTCTAAGAATTTAACTGAGCATAAATGTGTAGACGTTTAGGATTAGTCTAATAATTCAGTGTTAAACCATGTTAAATATTTCCGTAAACAGCTTATGAATAAATTATAACAAACTAAATCAAAGTGCCTACGTATGCCTAGGTATGTATAGAGAATACTAGTAAGTAACAGAAGAATGTCAAGACAAAATAAAGATGGATAGTAGGATAGTAAAAAGAATTGCCATGAGTGGGTCCTTTGGGATGATTTGGGTTTTACATACTGGTAATTGCATTGCAGCATTAAAATCGTTTACTTTCTTTGATATAATAGTGAACAGCTTCAAAAATCGCAGTATTTGCATTGTAAGGTAGTATGTTACTTCCATATAGTATGACATGTAAAGAAACCTGAGTGTACCTGGAGATGATGTTGATGAGACCAGTGCGCTGGTTTCGGTAAAGGTGACATGATAGAAAGTAATGTTCCGTGTTTTCAGCTTCTCCACATCGACATAACGGCGAGTCAGTGATGTGACTGGTACATAAAAAGGTACAAGTAGGCAAAGATCAGGAAAAGGCGCAATCAGAAAAAGATTCCCACTCCAAAAACCGGTACATAAGTCGCGATTAAGCGAACTACATCTCGTCCTGAGACGAGTGTGCAAGATTTGGAGCTTTGTAGATCCTGAGTAATAGTATTTCGGTACATGTCGGTCTCTGTTATTCAAGTTTCTTTTGAAGATATTAAGTGATTCGGAATTCCGGACGTGTGTAGGCAGTTTGTTCCATTCTCTGACTACAGAAGGAAGAAAAGATTCATAGTGGGATTTGGAGCTAGCAGGTACCATCCGGATGTCGTTAGAGTTACGCAGGTTATATGAAGAGACTCTATTAACAAGTGGCGGTACAAGAGAAGAGAGATATGGAGGTGAAAGACCATTTACCATTTTATAAAATAACGTTAACTTGTGTTTTCTTCGCCTTTCTTCCAAAGTTTCCCATTTGGTTTCCTTATTTAACTCTTCAATTGAGACCAGTTTCGTTGTGCCAGTTACTATTCTCGCAGCCTCATTTTGGATTTTTTCGAGCTCTTCTTTCTCATACTGAGTGCAGTTATCCCATACTGTGTCGGCATACTCTAAGATAGGTCGGATGAATGTAGTGTAAATAGTTTCCAGGGACTTTCTGTCGAAATCGAACTTCAGCTTCCTCATGGCGTTAACCCTTGACCAAGCTTTTTCTTTAACATAGACTATGTGTTTATGCCATGATAGGTCCTTTTGGAAGATGATACCCGGGTGTTTGTGCGAATATACTTCGAGTATTTGTGTACCGTCCATTAAGAGGGGAGGATGGATAGGTTTCAGAACTTTACGTGACGCAAGAAAGGCTTCTGTTTTGATAGGATTAAAGCGGACTAGCCATCTTTTGGCCCATGACATTATCTTATCAAGATCAAGATTAAGAAGTTCAGCTGCGGTATCCGGATTTTCAACAACAAGGAATAAACTTGTGTCATCTGCAAAGAGACGTATATTACAGCCTATGTCTTTGACGATATCGTTAATAAATAGGAGAAAGAGTAATGGGCCAAGAATTGAACCCTGAGGAACGCCGGCCCTAATTTCGTTCCACTTCGACTCAGCACCAGGAAGGACGACTCTCTGTTTTCTGTCAGACAAGTAAGAGCGAAACCAACTTAGAAGAGAACCTCTGATACCAGCAGCTTCTAGTTTAAGGAGAATACCTTCGTGCCAAACACGGTCAAAGGCCTTGCTTACATCACAAAATACTACTCGTACTTCCTTTTCAGTGTCAAGAGCTTGGGAAAATGTGTTATAGAGAAATGTAAGTTGGTTTACTGTTGAGTCGCCGGGGATAAAACCAGATTGCAGAGAGGTAAGTATGTGGTTTTCGTGAAAATGCGTATATATGTGTTTAAATACAACCCGTTCAAAACATTTTTCAGGAGTACAAAGAAGAGAAATAGGACGGTAGTTGGAAGGGGACGATCTCTCGCCACCTTTAGCTATCGGAGTCACGTGAGACCGCTTCCAATTCTCAGGAAATGCGCCTATTTGAATTGAGCGATTAAAGAGACTACAGAATTGTACAGATAATTATGTTGCTAGCTCACGAAGCACACGATTGTTTATTCCATCTGGACCTGCTGCTTTACCCAGAGGCAGTGATTTTAAGACCGTTTTAACTTCGTCGGGAGTGATATGTATAGAATTCAGTTCAGATAGAACATCGTAACTTTCAAACTGTGGCAGGTCAGCACCGTTATCATCGATTAGTGTCTGATCACGAAAAAAGTCATTTAAGATATTGGCCTTGTCCGTTTCATCATCTGCAATAGTGCCGTCTTTTATCAAAGGAGGAACAGAGCTTTTTGAATTTGGTGCTATAACTGACTTTAAAGTACGCCACCAGTCCTTGGAGGATAGTGAGCCATTTTTAAGCTTATCTGCGACTTTGACCTTAAGAGATTGTTTTGACTCCCTAATTAAATGAATTACCCTGTTTCGTAGTTGTTTGAACTTAGCCCAGTGATTAGGAGAGTTTGTAGTTTTAGCCTTTTTAAATGCTCGTTTGCACTTTCTAATGAATCGCTTTATTTCCATATTAATCCAAGAAGGCTCATCTGGTTTTATACGAGTTTTTCTATTCGGAATACATTCCTTAGCAATTGCAATTATATGATTTGATATATTTTCTGCATATTTAGTTATGTCTGTGTCATATAGAGTATCCCAATTTGTACGTGATGCTTTTTCTCTAAGGCTGTTGTAATCTCCTCTTTCAAAGGACCAAGTGTGGCGGAAAAAGGATTTATGCTTGGGTTTGGTAAAATTGCAAATCCCATAGATAGGACAGTGGAATCTTACTTGTTGCGTTAGAAAAGGATCTCCAACTCCTGTATAGAGAAGATGATCAGAGTTACTTGTAAGTATGAGATCTAATAAAGAAGGCGTGTCATCGAAAAAATGAGTTAATTCTTCTATAGTCTGTTTTAATGAATACTGTTGACAGAGGTCATTAATTTTGGAGGCGGATCGTGCGTTTAGCATATTAAAATTGAAATCTCCCGTAATTAGTATATTTTGAATCCCAGTATCAGTTGCTAGGTGAATAGAATTTTCGATTGTTGTAAGGTATGCGACTTTCGAGCTTGGTGGCCTATAGAAAAGGCCGAAAAGTACATGTTTGTGGTTCAGAGTAAGTTCTATCCACATGCATTCTATACCCTGAGGTTCTAAGTCCATGCGTCGAGTATAATGTAAGTTATCACGGACATAAATCATTAACCCGCCGCCGTCTTTATCCCCTGGCCTATCTTTACGCTCTGGAGAATGATAATGCTGCAAGAAGAGGTCATTATCTGATATATTGTCATTGAGCCACGTCTCGGAGAAGGCAAGGATATCCAGGCCACATACATGTAGTTCCGCAAACAAAACGTCTAGCTTATGAAACACACTCTGTACGTTGTAATGAACAAATGAAAGACGTTTTGAAAAGTCAACGGCACTGAGAATAGTGGCTGTAGATGTCAAAGATGTATCAGATGATACAGAAGAGGGACCTGGGTTAGGGTGGATATCTCCTGATTGCTGCAGAAGTAGTGTTATCCATAGTATAAGAGTAGTTATTAAGAATATAAATGAGACTGAGAGAGTGAAACAGAAGTGTGATTGGTAGCGTTTCCCGGGAACGTAACGTTTCTGGCAGTTATGTTTGGTGCACATATAAGCAAGAGCGTTAGTATTAAGAATGTGCAATTTCACCGAATAGCATGATGCTGCATTGAAAAAAAGCCAAAATATTACTAAGAGGTGAGTAAAAAAGTACAAGTAGGCAAAGATCAGGAAAATGCGCAATCAGAAAAAGACTCCCACTCCAAAAACCAAGGTGGGAAAAAAACAAACTAACAATCAGGTACTTATACCATGAAAACATTTCGTAAGCCGAATGAGCAGCTATTTTCCCAATAGGTGGCCACTCAGTTACCTGAACTTAACTAAAAATTTGCAAACATACATAAGGCGCCAACAGCACAAAAATATTTTAAACACCAAGACATAAAACAAAAAGAACCACCACAGAAGTATCGACTTGGAACGACCAGTAACACAAAGTTACTGGCGGGTTAAAATCGATTTTACACGGCCGTAACCTCACCCTCAGCTTCTGCAGTGGTTCATAACATTTAGTTAGTTCTTCGGTCCTCGTGGTGAATCTCTAACTAGTAAATGAATCATCAAGAACAAACAAATAAATCATGATAAACATCCTGATGAATCAAAAACCAGGACTCACAGATTCAGTAAGCTGCCCGACATATTAGGTACATATTTCCGCAGCACTTCCTATACGTATGCATAACGGTTCCTGTGCTAGCCTTGTTTAAAATTACGAAATTGTGAGTAGCAGATACAAAAATAGCTCAGAAACTAACATTTTAGTATTTTATACAAATTTTACACACAAACTTCGTATTAACTGCATTAAAACTTACCATTAGCTGATCAAACACTATTTTGCAACAACTGGAACACTCAAATGACATCATCTTTGGTAATTTGACATGGAAATTTCAGCAGTTTGTGTGCTGTTTTCGTTCCTAGTGTGCGCTTATTAGAACGATATTTTGTTTTGTTTGTTTGTTTTTTTTAATTCAGTTTTACGTCCCTTCCAAGATTATTTCAGCTCATATGAGACGGGCCAATCAGTAGGTGGGGCGAAACGGGAGAACCCCGAGAAAAACCACCTGACACACCCGCAAGCAGAACTTGGCTTGTCTCACATGTGGCCAGAGCGAGGCTCGAACCCACACCAGACACAGCGGTGAAATGATCGAGTGATTAAGAAACAGCGCTCTTAACCGCTCGGCCACGGGGGCCGCCTCGATATTTTGTTACCTTAACTTTAAGTTATTTTGAAAAGTTAAGCGCACTATGCGCTTATTAGAACGAATACGGTATCTTAAACGTATTTTTTTTTATTTTAAGCCGTGCAACAAGGTCAAAATGGAATACATCAGGAAAACATGTCCGTGCAATATATACCCCCTTAAACCCCACTTTTATATAGTAAAACTGGGGTTTGCAGGGGTATACCTTTTTTTCTTATTTTTGCTCCAAAACATAGATTGTGGGTACTCGTTAGAACCGCCTCGGCAAGGCGGTTCTAACGTGTACCCACAATCTATGTTTTGAGCAAAAATAAGAAAAATATCAAAATTTTTCAGGTGAACATTTTCAATTTTTAAAGCTTAAAAATCTCTGTAAATTGCATAGACAAGTTTTCGTAATTTTAAGCCGTGCAACAAGGTCAACATGGAATTCAAGGTACACTACTCACCACCATTGGCCTCTGCTGCTTTCTTTGCCGCCGCATCAACACCGTTCATCTGAAAATAGACAACAAGAAATCAGGATCTTTTCATTTATTTATATATTATTACATTGAAATAATGAAATAATGTCCATTGCGATATACAAAGATGTTTTTTTTTTTTTTCAGCTGTAAAAAACAATGAAAATTTCAGTAGAAAAAAAATGTATTTTTTCTTCTAATTTTTGCTCGAAACATAGACTGCTCCAAAACATACACTTAGTTTGTATGTACTCGTTAGAACCGCATCTAGGATCAACAATAAATGTGTTGAACACAAAAAGAAAATATCGTGTTTGGGTTAAGAGTCATGTTATTGTTGTATCAATCCTTGGCATTCCGATTCCTCGGATCCAAAATCACCCGGATATGGCACTAAACAAATGCCCATTTATGTTATCTTTGCTTGATTATAAGTTTTATGTTACTGATTATGTTCGAGGACCTCAGGAAGATTGGACTTGTCCAACTGAGCTTCCTCTTTAAATAAAGTCATTATTATTATTATTATTATTATTATTATTATTATTATTATTATATCTTTGCTTGATTATGTTTTATGTTATCTTTGCTTGATTATAAGTTTCATGTTATCTTTGCTTGTAAGTTTCATGTTATCTTTGCTTGATTATAAGTTTTATGTTATCTTTGCTTGATTATGTTTTATGTTATCTTTGCTTGATTATAAGTTTTATGTTATCTTTGCTTGATTATGTTTTATGTTATCTTTGCTTGATTATAAGTTTTATGTTATCTTTGCTTGATTATAAGTTTCATGTTATCTTTGCTTGATTATAAGTTTTATGTTATCTTTGCTTGATTATGTTTTATGTTATCTTTGCTTGATTATAAGTTTTATGTTATCTTTGCTTGATTATGTTTTATGTTATCTTTGCTTGATTATGTTTTATGTTATCTTTGCTTGATTATAAGTTTTATGTTATCTTTGCTTGATTATGTTTTATGTTATCTTTGCTTGATTATAAGTTTTATGTTATCTTTGCTTGATTATAAGTTTCATGTTATCTTTGCTTGATTATGTTTTATGTTATCTTTGCTTGATTATAAGTTTTATGTTATCTTTGCTTGATTATAAGTTTCATGTTATCTTTGCTTAATTATAAGTTTCATGTTATCTTTGCTTGTAAGTTTCATGTTATCTTTGCTTGATTATAAGTTTCATGTTATCTTGCTTGATTATAAGTTTCATGTTATCTTTGCTTGATAATAAGTTTCATGTTATCTTTGCTTGATTATAAGTTTTATGTTATCTTTGCTTGATTATGTTTTATGTTATCTTTGCTTGATTATAAGTATTATGTTATCTTTGCTTGATTATGTTTTATGTTATCTTTGCTTGATTATGTTTTATGTTATCTTTGCTTGATTATGTTTTATGTTATCTTTGCTTGATTATAAGTTTTATGTCATCTTTGCTTGATTATGTTTTATGTTATCTTTGCTTGATTATAAGTTTTATGTTATCTTTGCTTGATTATAAAATTCATGTTATCTTTGCTTGATTATGTTTTATGTTATCTTTGCTTGATTATAAGTTTTATGTTATCTTTGCTTGATTATAAGTTTCATGTTATCTTTGCTTGATTATAAGTTTCATGTTATCTTTGCTTGTAAGTATCATGTTATCTTTGCTTGATTATAAGTTTCATGTTATCTTTGCTTGATTATAAGTTTCATGTTATCTTTGCTTGATTATAAGTTTCATGTTAATATCTTTGCTTGATTATAAGTTTCATGTTATCTTTATTTGATTATAAGTATCACAAGATGCTTAAGAGTCGTCTGAAATGAGTTAAATGAGAGCTTAGCTTTTTTTTTCAATATCTAGAAATTTAGACGGATGATAATGGAGTATTTCAATTATTTTACCCAAATCTGGCCATTTTTATCAACAAAGCTGTAAACAGCAAAATTTGATATAATTGTACCATCAGGAAAACATGTCCGTGAAATGTATACCCCCTCAAACCCCACTTTTATATAGCAAAACTGGGGTTTTCAGGGGTATACCTATTTTTCTTATTTTTGCTCCAAAACATAGATTGTGGGTACTCGTTAGAACCGCCTCGCCGAGGCGGTTCTAACGTGTTCCCACAATCTATGTTTTGAGCAAAAATAAGAAAAATATCAAACAATTTCTGATGAAAATTTTCATATATTACAACTATTAAAATCTGTTTATTGCATGCGCAAATTTTCGTAATGTTTCTAAACGATTTGTACAGAACAAGTTGAATTCTCCAGAAATAAAACTATATTGTCGTAAAGTTAAAATATTAAGTTATTGCTTTATGTAAAGAATTTCTTGAATAGTTTCTAAACTAGTTAGAATATCGGCTTATAAACTTTATCAAGTACCGTTTTTTAACTGCCTATGTGGAACGTTTACCATGTAGATACCGGTCAGGTAACTGCTTAAATTGATAAAATTCTGCTTTTGTCTCTATCCTGTTACAAATGTGTGTTCTTAATATGCATTGTATATGTTGTGCAAAGAATTCTGAAATAAAAATGTGCTTTAACCAAGCAATCACAATGTTTTTATCAGAAAAGGTGACATCATTACTTAAAGAAAAATGCTGAATAGATTTTAAGAACACCTGGCTCCTGGGACACTGTTTCAGTTCTAAAATAGAATAAAAAGTTACCTGTTTTACAAACAAACGGCAAACTCGAGTGAACAAATTAGATTGACCTAAATGCTCAAACGGCAAACTCGAGTGAAAGGGGCTGTATACCTAAGATACCTGTCTGGTGTTTTTGGATCCGAGCTATTCCTAGATATACTCTACCTTGAGTTCAAGGCCTCGACACACATCATTACGAAAACTTGCCCATGCAATAAACAGAAATTTCTTATCTTGAAAAATTGAGAATTTTCAGCTGAAAAATTTTGATATTTTTCTTATTTTTGCTCAAAACATAGACTGTGGGTACACGTTAGAACCGCCTCGAGGCGGTTCTAACGAGTACCCACAATCTATGTTTTGGAGCAAAAATAAGAAAAATAGCTATACCCCTGCATACCCCAGTTTTACTATATAAAAGTGGGGTTTAAGGGGGTATATATTACACGGACATGTTTTCCTGATGCAACGAAAATATCTCGACGCAGACATGCGTTAAATTGCGAGAAATAGTTTTTGTTCGGTTGATTTACTGCTTTACGTCCCAATCAACAGCTACGGTCATGTCGGGATGTTAGCCGTTGAAAGGGACGTAAAGCAATAAATTAAACAATAAATAACTACTTTTTATAATAATATGCAAGACTGCGCAAGTCTACGTCGAGTAACTTTCGCTTATGTTAATTAGAAAAATCACGTGTTATTAAACGTGGCCGCTAACTATTCATTTTCTTTTTCAACACTATGTATTCGGGTTTTGATACAATATTTGAGCCGCCGCATGGGAAAACCAAAACTCTGCATAGGCGAAAACAAAGGCGCAGATCAGCTTCGCAGTTCCCTGCGAAGCTGAACAGCGCCTTTGTTATCGCTACACGTCTTCTTCTTAAATCAGAAATTCAAGCTAATGCTTCTAGCTGTATACAATGACTTTACAGCCTGGTTTGTGTCAGACCTGGTCGAAATCCCAAATTGTTGTTTTTCTCATGCACAGGCTCAATTTTAATTTTCTCGTACAAGTGCGAGACACTATTATGAGTCACGTCATGAGAAACCGGTTTTTTGTCAATTGATGCAAAAACAAAGACGCAAATCAGCTTTGATGCAAATGCGAAGTTGATCAGCGCCTTTGTTTTGCGCCACGCGGATAGTACAAATCCGCCTCATTCTATATTTTAAATTTCAAACCTTAACCATCTTCTGTGCTTGCACAGCTCTGTTTGTGTCGGATCAATTAGGAAACCACATTATTTGTTTTCTCAGGACGCGGCTCAATTCCAGAAAGCCAATTATAGGTATCCACACGTATGTGCTTCATTTGGTGGCAGAATATGATTCTGTGAAATAAGGGTGAGAAATTATTGATAAACATTGTCAGTCGCCGCCATTTCATCACTTGAATATCCCCTCTATCAAGAAAACATGTCCATGAAATAAGTACCTCCTTAAACCCCACTTTTATAAAGCAAAACTGGGATGTAAAGTGGTATACGATTTTTCTTAATTTTGTTATCCAAAAACATACATGTAGCTAAGACGTTTCTAACGTGTACCCACAATCAATGTTTTAAGCAAAGATATTAAGAATATCAAATGACATTTTCAAATTTTACAGCTGAAAATTGTCTGGATATAACATGGGCAAGTTTTCGTATGATGTACTCTAACGTCATTACGAAAACTTGCCCATGCAATATACAGTGATTTCTAAAGTTGTAAAAAATGAAAATTTTTAGTAGAAAATTTTTGATATTTTTCTTATTTTTGCTCAAAACATAGATTGTGGGTACACGTTAGAACCGCCTCGCCGAGGCGGTTCTAACGAGTACCCACAATCTATGTTTTGGAGCAAAAATAAGAAAAATGGGTATACCCCTGCATACCCCATTTTTGCTATATAAAAGTGGGGTTTAAGGGGGTATATATTACACGGACATGATTTCCTGATGACATGGGCAAGTTTTCGTATGATGTACTCTAACGTGGAATAAAAACAACACATAAATGTTTTGTGGTTTTTTTTTTTTTTGTTTTTTTTGTTTTGTTTTTTTTTTTTTTTTTTTTTTTTGGATGTTCGTGTCTTTCTGTATTGTGTTTTTGCATGCAAAAAATCTGACATAATTGGTATTTCATTGAAACATGCAAATTAAAACGTGAAACCTGGTACTATTTTCATCATGTACAAGGCTTTGTGGGAGTTTGTGGTGAAAAAAAGAGAGCAGATTTGCACAGTAAGACAAAACCCAGTGTTCTAAACAGAAACTAGAAATGCAATAAAAAAAAAAGTATTTAGATTTAGGATTCTCACATTTTTTCAATAGATCTAAAAAATAACAGTGTATTTCTAATAATTTCTAATATGTGCATATAGGTATCCACATATTTTGTGTTGTCGACCTAGCCTTATCAAATACAGTGTATTGTAGTTATAAGAAATTTGTTTTTTACTTTAGAATAGGGTGGTTTTCACAGTTTCGCTGATTTCCTTCATTTTTAAAACTGACCCCTTCGTTAGTTTTTACGCTATTGCGAGACTCTATATAAGCGACGTCATGAGACAACCGGTTTTTGGTCAATGCAAAACCAAAGACGCAAATCAGCGGAGCTGATCTGCGCCTTTGTTTTTCGCCGCAAGGATACATGTAGTATAAATCCCTTTCTTTCTATGTTTACAATTTCAAACCTCTAGCCATGTTCTGTGCTTGTACAGCTCGGTTTGTGCCAGACCTGTTCGGAAACCACGCTGTTGTTTTTCTCATGACGCTGCTCAATTCCAGAAAGCCAATTATAGGTATCCACATATGTGCTTCATTTGGTGGCAGAATTATGATTCTGTGAAATAAGGGTGAGAAATTATTGATAAACATTGTCAGTCGCCGCCATTTCATCACTTTAATATCCTCTCTATCAAGAAAACATGTCCATGAAATAAGAACCCCCTTAAACCCCACTTTTATAAAGCAAAACTGGGATGTAAAGGGGTATACGATTTTTCTTAATTTTGTTATCTAAAAACATACATGTAGCTAAGACGTTTCTAACGTGTACCCACAATCAATGTTTTAAGCAAAGATATTAAGAATGTCAAATGACATTTTCAAATTTTACAGCTGAAAATTGTCTGGATATAATGATGAGCAAGTTTTCGTATGATGTACTCTAACGTGGAATAAAAACAACACATAAATGTTTTGTTTTGTTTTTTTTTTTTTTTTTTTTTTTTTTTTTTTTTTTTTTTTTTGGATGTTCGTGTCTTTCTGTATTGTGTTTTTGCATGCAAAAAAATCTGACATAATTGGTATTTCATTGAAACATGCAAATTAAAACGTGAAACCTGGTACTATTTTCATCATGTACAAGGCTTTGTGGGAGTTTGTGGTGAAAAAAAGAGAGCAGATTTGCACAGTAAGACAAAACCCAGTGTTCTAAACAGAAACTAGAAATGCAATAAAAAAAGTATTTAGATTTAGGATTCTCACATTTTTTCAATAGATCTAAAAATAATAGTGTATTTCTAATAATGCCATTTGAAATCCGTATATGCACATTTAAGATAACATGGCGTCGAAATTACTTTTATGACTGATTTTCTGTTATATATACTGAGTTCCACAGCCAACGTAACTTTAGTTTTTCATCTCATCTTTTGAATTGGCCAATTATACCATTGTGCCCAACCAGCATCAAAATTACTCAAAAATCTTTGTGTTTATTAAATCCAAAGTGTGGACATGCCTTAGGGTACAGAGATGCATCTTCCGTTCCTCGTGCGCGCGGACCCGAATGCACACGATTGAAATCTTTGAAGGTCGTCCGATAAGTGTAAGGCAGTTTCAATGCTGTAACCTATTGCAATCAGCAATTGCCATTGATTTTGAGTAGCCCAAAATTGCCTGTTTTTATGCATTCAACGTCACTAGGGTACGTGGTCGACGTCAATGCAGATGCCAATCATATGCTTTATTTTGTGTTGTCGACCTAGCCTTATCAAATACAGTGTATTGTAGTTATAAGAAATTTGTTTTTTACTTTAGAATAGGGTGGTTGTCACAGTTTCGCTGATTTCCTTCATTTTTAAAACTGACCCCTTCGTTAGTTTTTACGCAATTGTAGGCAAACTAAAAATGTTTGACAGTTGATACGGTTTAAGCCCGCCAGTAACTTTGTGTTACTGATCGTTCGAAGGCGAAACTTCTGTGGTGGTTCTTTTTGTTTTATGTCTTGGTGTTGGCGCCTTGTGTATGTTTTCATATTTTTAGATAAGTTTAGGTAACTGAGTGGCCATTTATTGGGAAAATAGCTGCCCATTCGGCTTACGATATGTTTTCCTGGTATAAGTACCTGATTGTTGGTTTGGTTTTTTCCCACCTCGGCTTTTGGAGTGGGAATCTTTTTCTGATTGCGCCTTATCCTGATTTTTGCCTACTTGTACCTTCTGAAAATTGTTAGACTATATATATGCGGAATTTCAAATGAATCGACTGAAACCACAAAAAAAAATATTTAAATTTTAATATTTACATTTTTATTGCAATCGTCCTAGATGAAAGTATCTTTCTTGATGTTCTTCATTTCCCATTGAAAAACATTAATGCAGGCGTCATACCTAGCCGATTTTAACACGCGATGGACACACGATTATGAAAAGTTTCAACTTCGGCGGGGATCGTGAAGACATCGGGCCATTCGTGAGTGCATCGTTACCCATCGTATGTCCATCGGGAGATTTTTTAAGCCATCGGCATCATCATTGCGAACGGCACCAAAATCTTTGACATGCCAAAAAATACAGGAAGGACACACGATGGTTCAATTTCATGTTGAATTCGCGAGTGCATCGTGGCCTTCGCAAAGCCATCGTGAGGCCATCATATGACATCGCATACATCGTACTTCTGTCGTGTGGTCATCGGCACCATCGGCTAAGTTTTGCTACACGAAGGCAATACGATGGAGACGCGATGCTGCCCGATTGTGTTACGAAGGCAACACGACATCGTATAGCCCTCGCAACGCCATCGTGTATGCATCGTATCTAACAAAAATTAGAACACGATGGCATCCCGATGGCCAAAACTGCATTTTCTGCGTTTCCAATATATCCCAAGTAAGTTGACATACACATACGCGGCCTTTTTCTCAGAAAATCTTAAGTTCAGTACTGTTGATTCGTATTCTGACAAAAATCATGGTGTATTTCGAAGACAAGAAAAACAGGAAGAAGAAGACTGCAGCACTGCTTCTTTACACGCAACTGGAATATGATAAAATCATCTTGCAGGAGCATCACCATCTCTTACAGGTACATGTATTTGGTTTGTCTATTATTATGTTGTCTTTCAAGCAGCACTCTGTTTTCTTTCTAGTAGAGCAGTACCCACTGCAGTTTTCGACAAACGAGTCTTTTATCTACAGCTACTTTAAACTCAAGAACAGTTTTGTTTTCATGCGAAAGATAGATTGAAATACAACCAAACTGTCACCGAGAAATTTGAACAGTGTTGTGAAGTAACTGACAATACAGTCATGGTAGTAATTTTTAACGTGGACGTCAACAACGAAATCATACATACCTTCTCAAAAGAGACCATGTTATTGGGTCTCGTTCAATCTCCCGCCTACAATATAGACACCGTGTATTTTATGGATTGGAGTTTTTGAGTGGAGTCATGGACTGGAGTATTGGTGTGGAACCATGGGTGGAGCTGACAGGCGCAATCTTCTTCCCACACCCTCTTCCTGGTTTCGTTGGCATTTCCAATTTTATTTTGTAAAGAAAGAAACTGACAAAGCTGATGTTTTCTCAACATCACTTTTTAGTCTCATTAATTGATTTTTACATAACGTCGGGAAGTGTCGCTATGCCTTCGGGACATTTTCGGGAATAAATTTTACACCTCACGATGGCTTCACGATGGCTCCACGACATCGTCAAGCCTTCGCATACCATTCACATCAACATCGTATGCAAAACTACCACTTCGTGTATCGTTCATGACTGCATCGGGTATAATCGTGTGTCCATCGTGTGTCCATCGGTAGGCTTCGTACTTGCTTCGGCTGAACATGGGATTTTTACCAAGTTCGTGACGAAAATCGCGCGAAATTGAAAATTTCATATTCGTGTGGCCATCGTGTGTCAAAATCGGCTAGGTATGACGCCACCTTAAGTCACGTGATCTAGAGGCCACGCCTATGGGCGGGGCGACGTCAAAACCCATCCAGTGACGTTGTTTGTTTACTCTTGTTGTGGTGACGTTGGTCGCGTATCGCCATGACGTTAGGCGCGAAAATTTGACGTTTTGGCTGTTCCAAAATTACGTTAAGTCGGATTTAATGTCAAATAACATGAAAATGAGCGGTGATATGTGCAATTAAAAATCTGAAACTTGATTGATAATATAAAATGTAAATATAAGTATTGAAATTCAGATTTTAGCTTTCACTGGATGATGAAAAACATTAGGCTGTTTTAATGTCTGTGAAGCCCGAACTTTCACTGGATGATGAAAAACATTAGCTGTTTTAATGTCTCCGAGAAGCCCTTCGGGCTTCACAGACATTAAAACAGCCTAATGTTTTTCATCATCCAGTGAAAGCTAAAATCTGAATTTCAATCCTTAAATAACGAGTTGCGTTGGCTGTGGAACTCAGTATAGATTCTCTTTGTTAAGGCAGACAGTGGCGCCTCCGACCTCCGGGGATAGTAATGTTTTGATAATTTGTCGCATTGACATGTCTTTATCTGTGTGCTGCTGAGCAAAAACAAAGCACAATAAAATCAGACATATTTGTGTCAGTTCTTTTTTCGTCTTTCTCTTATTCTATGTGGCCATTAAAATTATAATCTGACATCTTGTAGCACATGCGGCGTAAATTATATGAACTGAAAATAACGAACACAGCATCAGGATAATATTTCCGAGAACGTATATCTATATAGTTAAACTGGGGGTTATAGGGGTAGGTTTTTTCCTTCTTATTTTGAACCGAAACAACGAAGCGACTCTAACGAGTACCCACAATCTATGATTTGGAGCAAAAATATGAAGAAAAAAAAATCCAGTTAAAAACAATCTCTGTATATTTGATGGGCATGTTTTCGTAATGTGAACGCGCATCAGGAAAACGTGTCCGTGAAATGTGTACCCCCTCAAAACTCACATTTATGTAGCAAAACTGGGGAATGCAGGGGTAGACCTATTTTTCTTATTTTTGCTCCAAAACATAGATTGTGGGTACTCGTTAGAACCGCCTCGGTTTTAAAATCTCTCTGTATATTTAATGGGCATGTTTTCGTAATGTGAACGCGGAGAGCCGCATCTGTGGTAGGTTGTAATCTAATATGAAAAAGACGGATGTTTCTTATGAGCCGCAGGATGGGGAATCCCGGTTTCAGGGTTTCCGACCAGGTCTGACACAAACCGTACTGTACAACCACAAAGGAAGGTAAGAAGATCTTGAAATTGCGGATTTTAGATGAAGAGGGGTTGTTCTATCCGTATATTGAAAACAAAGGTGCTGATCAGCTGTGCAGTTACTGAACAGCTGATCTGCGCTTTTGTTTTCGCATGAGCGGATTCCGGTTTTTTCATGGAAGGTTTTAGTTTAATATGGAATAGACAGTTGTTTGACATACAGAGCCGCCTCGTTGGAAAACTGTAACGAACAGCCGAGCCAAGCCACAGAAACCCCGTCGGTGGAAAAGCATGCTCATCCACCAAGGGTGGTTTACTGCGCTATATACCTAACACTTACTCTAATCACAAAGTTTCGAGTTCCTAATTTGCATATTACTACCCGCTAATATGCCGCTAATACGTTGCACCAACGTATTCTACAAGGGAGACTATCCCGTTACAAAACCAACAATATGGTTTCCGAACAGATCTGACACAAACCGGGCTGTACAAGCACAGAAGATGGCTAAAGACTGGAAATTTTGGATTTAGAAAATAGAGGAATTGTACTATCCGTGTAGCGAAAACAAAGGCGCTGATCAGCTTCGAAATTCCTGCGAAGCTGATCTGCGCCTTTGTTTTCGCAAATGCAGACTGTTGGTTTACTCATGAGGCGGCTCATGACTGTTATAGCTCGAATGGAAAACGTGCATTCTTTCATAGATGCATATAAAAGAAAGAGGTCGAATAACAATAACAAAACACGGGAAAACGACCGTTAACGTCCTAATGTCACAAATAGGCCAGCTGTTGGACAAATATATAGTTTGTAACACATTAAGAAAAAGAAAAAAAGCGTATCGCTTTCAATGTAAAAATGTAGTATTAATCATATTGTACGTCACTGTTTGAATCCCGTAGCATCACTGTACATTTTCCTTAGCATTGTTGACACAATTCTTCGAAACAAACTGGAATTTATTTGTATAATGTTCAGATACTTTTAAAAAAAGATGTGTGGATAGATTCAACTTCAATTGATTCTAAACTTTTTTTTTGTCTTCCCAATGAGAGCCTAGATACCAAAATATCATGTTCTAATCATGGGTCACCGTGTTATTTGTTAAGCCTGTCAACTAAAGAAGCCGAGAAAAAATGATTATTACATAATAAAAGTACAGTTTCACTTCCTTCGCCATTTTTATTTTTCTAAAGACACCAGCTGCCGAAGGTGTCTTTAGTATGTAAACACATTGTCCTTCCGAAGTGTCTTCGGCTGTTTCCGCCACATGCCGAACAAATACGAACGCCGTAGGCGTTCGTAAAAAAACACCGAAGGTGTTTTAAAAAAATGATCAAATAAAATGAATTGCAGAAAAATTTGTTTTTCAAAATATTTATGTATACATTTTCAATAAATGATTTTCTAAATAAAATACGGAATCGACCGAACTGGGTGGCCATATTGTTTTGGAATGGATCCATCATATTTTTTTTTCACCAGCTTATCGAATCTCACGTTATGCGAAACGCGGGTACCATAGCGTTTCCGGGACTCCGTAGCAACGGCAAGGTTCTAAAATTATTGAAAATCTAACGCAATGCAGCAAATGATGAACGTTTCTCGCGATTTCAAGACCTATTTGGAGTCGCTCGCTGTTGGACAGTTGTAATTACAGATGCCGGAGACTTTAAAGTGATAACTGACGTAGAAACAAGTTGTAAAATCAGGAATTTAACTTTTAACATGAAACAAATTTAGGAGGAAGTCGTCATTCGAAAGTGAAAGTACAGGTGTAAGTTTAACACAAACAAGTTTTACTCTTCATTTAACACATTTTCTACATTCACTAGCTGCCACAGCCAGCACGACCAAAGTTTTGTGTTCCTATTTTGGTTGGCGTCACTGTCTATCAAAGTGTCTTAACTGCCGTAGGCAGTTTTCGGTTTCTGAGATGGATGGCATCACTGCCTATCAAAGTGTCTTAACTGCCGTAGGCAGTTTTCGGTTCCTGAGATGGGTGGCTTCAATGAGACAGTTGATGGGTGGCTTCAATAAGACACTTTGATAGGCAGTGATGCCATCCATCTCAGAAACCGGAAACTGCCGTAGGAGACCAATTCTGTCGTTACGACATAGTAGGAGACCAATTCTGTCGTTACGACATAGATTCAACGATTCAACGATAGGCAGTTTTCGGTTCCTGAGATCAGCTGAGATGGGTGGCTTCAATGAGACAGTTGGCGTCACTGTCTATCAAAGTGTCTTAACTGCCATAGGCAGTTTTCGGTTTCTGAGACAGTTGGCATCACTGTCTATCAAAGTGTCTTAACTGCCGTAGGCAGTTTTCGGTTTCTGAGATGGATGGCATTACTCTCTATCAAAGTGTCTTAACTGCCGTAGGCAGTTTTCTGTTCCTGAGATGGGTGGATTCACTGAGACAGTTGGCGTCACTGCCTATCAAAGTGTCTTAACTGCCGTATGCAGTTTTCGGTTTCTGAGATGGATGGCATCACTGCCTATCAAAGTGTTTTAACTGCCGTAGGCAGTTTTCGGTTACTTAGATGGGTGGCTTCACAGAGACAGTTGGCGTCACTGTCTATCAAAGTGTCTTAACTGCCATAGGCAGTTTTCGGTTTCTGAGATGGTTGGCCTCACTGTCTATCAAAGTGTTTTAACTGCCGTAAGGCAGTTTTCGGTTGCTGAGACGGTTGGCATCAATGTCTATCAAAGTTTCTTTTAAAACTGCCGGTAGTCAATTTTCCGTTCTAAGTTTCAAAGTCAGATCCGTTCAAATTCAGATCAAAGTTTCTTAACTGCCTGTAGGCAGTTTTCGGTTTCTGAGACAGATGGCCTCACTGCCTCTGAGACGGTTGGCGTCAGTCTTATCAGTTTTCTGTTCCCAAGAGGAATGGCCTCACTGTCTTTCATAGTGTCTTTACTACCGGTAGGCAGTTTTGGGTTCATGAGACTCATGGCTAACTGGAAGACAGTTTTCAGTTCCAGAGATGGATGTCCTCACTGTCTGTCAAAGTGTCTTTCGGTTGCTGAGACTGATGGCCTCACTGCCTATCAAAGTGTGTTAACTGCCAGAAGTCAGTTCTGTTTTGTTTTAACCAGTTTATCGATTCTCAAAAACTGAGTACCAGAGCGCTTCCGGGTCTCTTTAGCGACAACAAGTTCTTAAATTCTAAAGAAGCCTGACATGCGGCAGCACAAACCCACAAATCCATATATATAAAGCTTCAGACTCTATGATGGCCCCGACATAAAGCTATTCATTTTAGTTGGTTGGGGCCGGAGCTTCTTGTCTGTTGCTTGGCCCACCGGGGTCCAACTGGTGTTTTTCTTTTGCTCCGGAGTTAGTAGGTTATTCGGCGCCCAGGGATCTCCATCGTCGGGCAGCTTACTCAGTCTGTGAGTCCTGGTTTTTGATTCATCAGGATGTTTATCATGATTTATTTGTTTGTTCTTGATGATTCATTGACTAGTTAGAGATTCACTACGAGGACCAAATAACTAACTAAATGTTTTGAACCACCGCAGAAGCTGAGGGTGAGGTTATGGCCATGTAAAACCGGTTTAAGCCCGCCAGTAACTTTGTGTTACTGATCGTTCCAAGTCGATACTTCTGTGGTGGTTCTTTTTGTTTTATGTCTTGGTGTATAATTTTTTTTTTTTTTTTTTTTGTGCTGTTGGCGCCTTATGTATGTTTTCATATTTTTAGTTAAGTTAAGGTAACTGAGTGGCCACCTATTGGGAAAATAGCTGCTCATTCGGCTTACGATATGTTTCATGGTATAAGTGCCTGATTGTTGGTTTGGTTTTTTCCCACCTCGGTTTTTGGAGTGGGAATCTTTTTCTGATTGCGCCTTTTCCTGATCTTTGCCTACTTGTACCTTTTTGCAAAGCTTTCAGTATTGAGCAGCTATAAAATTGAAGTTCGGAACCTTTTAATTTATGCATTGAAGTCCGGATATTAGTCAAACAGGAAGTGACTTAGCCTGACAGAAATACCAATGAAAGATATTCGGAAAGTGAAAGTAGAAATGTCAATGAATAATTCTGCAGAGGCTCAAACCAAAGTAAAATGCTTAACAGACTAGACAATACACAACCCAAAAGACTCTCAAGTTTTATCAAGCAGGCAGCTCGACCAGCCAGCAGCTCCAGCCTGTGGCTGGTCTGTGTCTTAAATACTGTCCATACACCATCCTCCAAAAACTATGTTTTGTGTCTTTTGAAAATTTCGAAACTTTTTAAACACTAGCTGCCGCAGGCAGCTCCACCAGCCACAGGCTGGTTGGTGTCTTGATTGTTCATACACCATCTTCCAAAAACTATGTTTTGTGTCTCTTCTAAATCATGCGCGGATCCAGAGGGGGGGGGGGGGGGCGGGGGTCTGTGACCAAAAAATACCATTTTCGTTGGACCCCCTCTCATGAAAATTTCTGGATCCGTGCATGTAAATAAACCAGCTCTTCTAAATACACCAGTCAGTGAATCACAAGTTTTATCAAGCAGGCAGCTCTTGGTGTCTTTACTGCCCAAACACCCGGTGCACGACTTTTCCTTTCAGAAAATGTGTTTTGTCTGGGCATGGGGACATTTTCGTCAAATGTAATTTTTGACGAAATGTCGCGGATTCCCAAACAACGCCTCCGCGACATTTCGTCGAAAATTACATTTGTCGAAAATGTCCCCATCATCAGCCCAGATCTTTAGCCTAACCCTAGTGGTTGGTGGCTCAAAATGTGAACCTATAGGCTAGTCTTCTACGGAATAAATGTAAAAATTTTGTGGTGAATATGTTTGAAGTTACAACATTTTCTACAAAACACATTTTCGACGAAATGTCGTGCATCGCCAAACACCATCCTCCAGAAACTATATATATATATATATATATATATATATATATATATATATATATATATATATATATATATATATATATATATATATATATATATATATATATATATATATAGATATGTTTTGTATCTTTTGAAAATTTCTAATTACACTAGCCACAGGCAGCTCGACCAGCCATGGTCGCTGGTCATTGGCTTTACTGTCCGTTCACAGTGATTTTTTTCGCTATAAAACAGACTCCGGTTTTATGAGTCGTTCCCAATGGCAAAAATTATCTTTTTTTCCCAAATGCATGGTTAAAAATTCCCAATCTGAGAAAGTTTCCCAATCAGGCTTACAACTGCAACCATAATTTAATTAAACATGTACTGTTATAAGCACCAATTAATCTGATATTTGTGACATTGCATAATGCTAATTTTCATGTGTCATAGTCATATGATGTTTACTTTTAGAAAACAAATCATGGTAACACTTATCATGACATTTTTACTGGTCTTAAGATTTTCTTAATTGATGGTAAAATTAGGCTGTCTTTCCCAATTGAACCGGTACTGGTACCGTTCCCAAAATGCTGAAAAAAATCACTGGTTCACCTTTCTCCAGAAACTATGTTTTGTGTCTTTTCTAAATACCACAGGCTGGTGGGTCGGGGTGTGGGTCCCTGTCTTTACTGTCCATACACCATCCTCCAGTGTTTTGTGTCTTTTCTAAATACACCAGCTGCTGCAGGCAGCTCAACCAGCCTGTGTCTTTACTGTCCTTACACCATCTTCCAGAAACTATGTTTTATGTCTTTTCTAAATACGCCATCTGCTAGACCGCAATACCAGGGCTCCACCCTATTCAGTGTCTACCATACAGAGGAACCACCCATTGATTTTTTTTTTTTATTAGTGGACCGATTTTCTTTTCCTTTTTTTTTGCGGCTCTTTTCAAGACTTTTGGGTTACAAATTGAAAAGGATATTATGGTGATATTTTTCTTGAGGTGTTTCAGAAAAGTGAGATTCTGAAAAACACAGTTTCTGAAAGATTGTGTATGGGCAGCAGTTTGTTTTCCCATTCTCTCTCCGAAGTATCTTTGTTGTTTTTTTTCTGCCACATGCCGAACAAATACATAGAAAAGACACATACTAAGGAAGATGTCACATGTATGCATTCTGTCATGAGCTTTGCTGTTGACTTGGACATTAAGCAACATTATAACATACAAAGAAAACCTGGTTAGACAAAACCAGAGGCACTGGGTAGATGCCTGAAGTATAGGATTGAGTACAGTAAGCAGTGGAAATGTACTATCTTTTTGTTTAAACAAGACTTCATTGATTGTGTAGCTGTGTTTATCCTGCTGCTGCAGCTTATCTAAGTCTCGACTTTAGCATGCATAAAATGTTTTCTCATGATATGGCTCTTATTAAAAAGGATTCCTGTCTTTATTTCAGTAAATTAATATTATGGCCAATGGTTGGGAAGGATGGTTGAAAGATGCAAAGCTGATGGGGTACTCAGGACAGCTAGCTCATCAGTTTTGTGATTCATTGAGCAGTATTTTAGGTATGTATGTAACTTTTGTATACGTTTAAATACTTTTATAGCAGTTTAATAAAGAAACTTAAATCATTTTGTTAAGTTTGTAAAATAACACCTTTGAAAAACATACTGTCACCCTCAGGCTGTGAGAATTTGATAAATAGATGGGCTGCTAGAGTGTTGACCAGCCATTACACTTACATTTTCCAAACCAAGAATCACACATCCACATTGACAGAAACCACTCCAAATTAGACACTTTCTTTGGTATTTATAATACATGTACCATTTTTTATCTATATTGGGAATAAACTGCAAAACTTCATGATTTTAAGCTTTGAAACTCAGTAGCAAGGGTTTGAATTTGATAAATGTAGAAATGTGATGTACCACTGATCATAGCTCTATGAAGTTACTGTGTTGTTGAAATGTATTGATACAGTGTTTTCTGCATCTGCAAGATACACACTTTTATCATCACAGTGGCTGCTTACACGAGCTTTGTCTTCGAGGTTTGCGACAAAGAACAATTTAAACCAGGCTGCATATATACATGTATATGAAATAATACAACTTATGAAGATTATGTTAAAAAAAAGTTGTGAAATTGATGTAGTCTGCATGAAGTGATGAAGATTGTGTTTGAAGATTGATTTATAAATATAAAAATATGCCTTCATCTCAAACACTTTCTTATGCATGATTTCTATTGTCTTTCAGCATAACCATGCTCAGAGGCAGGGGATGTAATCATCCATGACTCACTCCACAAACCAGAAAGCTTAAAGACGGATTATTAGTCTCTGATGATAAATCATGAAAAAATTTATCAACTGTATAACCGAAGAAGGACACCATAACAAGCACAGCTCAACCAAGTTTACATTTTTCTGCTTCATAAATATTGGACTAGCCAAAGTCTGTGGGATGTAAATCACCAAAGCCAGCCAGTTGTCCTAGCTGATAAATGTAATAAACAGTACTGCTGATAAATTAATGCTGATATTTTTATGCTCAGTTGAATTAAGAATGAAAATGGTTTTATAATGTTAACCACAAAGCAAAGATCTTCTCTAGACACAGTCAGTGATTGTGAAAACAGAAATTAATAAAAGAACAGAGTGCAATATTGTCTGTTTCATGTGAAAACATCACAGCTACACCCTACATGTACACATTTAGTATTGATGTGCATGGTTATGTTTTACACCAGACCTCTTTCAAAGGGGCTAACAACCAAATAGATGCACCCAACAGGCTTTATAAAAATCACAAAGGATATGCATGGAATTTGGTATTTTACGGTACAGCAATGGCCTGGTGGTAGAGTAGCCAATTCCAGAGCTAGAGGTTCTGGGTTCCATACATTTGCAGCGCAGTGTCCTTGAGCTCTAAAAATATTTGAGCCCCGGCATGAGAAAACCGGTCTTTGGAGTTTCCGACAAGGTATAGCACAAACCTGTACAGTCACAGAAGCAGGCTAGAAGCTTGAAATTTCGGATTTAGGAAGAAGAGAAATTGTACTATCTGTGTAGCAAAAACAAAGGCTCTGATCAGCTTCTCAGTTACTGTGAAACTGATCTGCGCCTTTGTTTTCATATAGGCAATAATCTGGTTTTCTCACGATGCGGCTCATTTGTTATATACTCAGAAATGGCTGGCACTAACACCACATGACAGAAAATAACGATATTCTGCCATACAAAACTAAACCAACAAAAGGCTTTAAGAATAAGAATAATTGTTCTGTTTATATCTTGAGGGGGTGCTATAGCTTGGATGATAATGTCCGATTCATAATGAAATGGGCCTGACAATCATTCCCACAGACAGCACATTTCTTTCATGAAGATCAGGTTATAAAATAAACACACTAAAAAGCTATGTTCTGTCTACATAATAAAAAAATAAGATCACTTTAAAAGGGAAACATGGTGGCCTAGTGGTAGAGCATCGGGCTCTGAATAAAGAGGTCCTAGGTTAGATCCACACTTGATGTGCCATGTTTATGTCATTGAGCAACACATTAAATCCCAAGAGTACTGGTAAATATCCAGGGAGACGGGGCTTCGCCCTGACATGATTGAAACATTGTTGACTAGGACTTTCTGCACCCATAATAGCTCACCTGAGCCGTTAGGCTCACAGGGTGAACTTTAAGTATAGCAATGATCGGGCGTCCTTGAGGACAATCCGGCATATAGCCAACTCAATGTGCACTTACACCTTCATATCAGTGATGAGCATACCAAATCTGATTGCTCATGCTTTAAACACTGAAATTGTTCTTATACACAAGTCATTTGTATCCACTGCCCCACTGGGGCCAGGGAATAGCAAGGCATTTAATTTTTCAGTTTTTGAAGCCCGGCTTAAAGCCCGGCATTGAGGGGTCAGATTTGTGGTAAAATCCCTGCTAAAAGCCCCCGCTCCCCAAAGGCTGCCAAAAATGTGGAACAACAGTTGGTAGTTGTTCTATTGAAAAAGAATATGAGAGAGGAGTTTGAATTTCTGCATGTAAATGTACAGGGTCATTCACTTTACATTAAATAAGGACCATAGAAGTAATAAAATGTTGAAATACAACTATTATCTAATTTGAATTAATGTTCACGACTCTGTATTGGCGGGAAATTTAAAAAACCCTGGCTTATCCTTGGCACGGCCGAGACTCATTAGAGGTTAAAACCCAGCACTTTAGCCCCGCTGTGGCCCCGCTATCCCCGGCCCTAGGGGAGCCGGGGATA
Source organism: Rugalucina vietnamica (assembly GCA_964017185.1). NCBI lineage: Eukaryota > Metazoa > Mollusca > Bivalvia > Lucinida > Lucinidae > Rugalucina > Rugalucina vietnamica. The sequence goes on along the minus strand of OZ024879.1, from coordinate 54,118,632 downwards.
CAAATGACTGGTGCATTAGGACTGGCGTTTCTGATACCCGTTGTTGGCTTTTGCCTAAACTCTGGATGAATCAGAGTATTTAAACTCCCGCAGCTTTGCTGCTTTTTCTTGTTTTAAACTGAATTCCGTAAAAAGTATATTACACGGGAAATATGTGTCTTTTATATTACATGAATATAGGACCTTACTTATTCCAGAACAGATCAGCAAATCAGCTTACAACACACTCAAAATAAAAGTCGTAACATGTGAAAAATGGTGATTTTGGACATTTACTGCCTTCCTATAGTAAAATGTTGCATAAAATATGTTGTCATTATATGAGCCGTCTCGTGGGAAAACCAACAATGTGGTTTCCGAACAGGTCTGACACAAACCGGCCTGTACACCTACAGAAGCAGGCTAGAAGCTTGAAATTTTGGAGTTAAGTAGAAGAGGAATTGTACTATTCGAGCAGCGAAAACAAAGGCACCGATCAGCTTCGTGGTTACCGCGAAGCTGATCTGCATCTTTGTTTTCTCCTATGCAGATTGTTGGTTTTCCCATGGGACGGCTCATATCTTATTGCCTAAGTGTTATGGTAAAACAAAAACATTTATTCTTGGGTAATATCCTATTGAATTACACGCGCATAACATGGCCTACGTAGAAAAAGCAACCCTGATCTTGACTCAGCCGTTTGATTGGCTTAGCGGTTTCAGAGCAGAAGTTCTTTGAAGAGAACGCCGGACGACGAAGGACGCCGGTGCATTGGGTGAGCGAAAGCAAAGAAGAATTCAGGTCTAGATCTAAAATCTCAATTCATGTATAAGGCACCAGGCGGGAAAGAATGGACGGATCGTATGAACTTTTATCACTCTAGAGTTTTGTTTGTGCATAATATCAAAAGTACATTTTAATATAATGCACACCTTGAAGCCATTGGTCAAGCATGTTGCCATGGTTACATATGCGTTTACCATCGTCTTTAATCCATGTTGTTTCCGTTGACTAATGGAATATAATGAACTTATTACTAGCTAGCAATGACCAGGTATAATAATCTTCTTGATGTTTGACAAGACATTTGAAACCTCGAGGACAAACATTTTGCTGCTTAATTATCTGATAGAACCATAAAACAGATAGAGATTTTTTTTCACCTGTAAAAATTGAAAATGTCTATAGGAAAAAAAATGATATTTTAAATATATTTGCCCAAAACATACATTCAGGTTGCACGTTAAACCGCCTCGGCGAGGCGGTTCTAACGAGTACCCAAATCTATGTTTTGGAGCAAAAATAAGAATAATATGTATACCCCTGTAAACCCCAGTTTTACTATATAAAAGTGGGGTTCAAGGGGGTATACTTTTCACGGACATCTTTTCCTGACGCATTTTGATGCTTGATTATCTGGTAGAAAACGTAGACTAGAGCGAACTATTTAATGTCATCTACATTAGATGCCTGGTATAATAGAGGACATAGAAGAGGATATATACTTTTCTTGGGTGAATACCAAATACATGTATACTTCATCAAGTGTGTTGAATACATCTGAATTTTCATGAGTGCGTAGCACGAGTGAAAATGTGGATTTTTTTTTTTTTTTTTTTTTTTTTTTTTTTTTTTTTTTTTTTCATTCACGAGATGAAATATATTTGGTATTCACCTCAAAAAAGTAAGTATCCTCCATTTGCTCTATTACTTGTCAAGCGTAACATTGTGGTATAAATTTTGTTCATTTCAGATGAACTTAGCGTCATTTTGATGTAAACCAAGCATTTGCATTCACTTGACATAATCATTCATCGTTATATAGTAAAACTGGAGTATACAGTGATTACTTTTTTTCTTATTTTTGATCCAAAACAAACAGTGTGGGTACTCGTTAAAACCACCTCGGCTAGGCGGTTTTAACGTGTACCCACAATGTTTTGAGCATAAATATTAAAATATTGTTTTATTTATTTTTATTTATCTTTTTTTTTTTTTTTTTTTTTTTTTTTTTCAAATGAAGTTTTCAATATTTACAGCTGAAAAAAAAAATCTGTGTATTGATTTGTCAAGTTTTCGTAGTCTATTGCCAAGCTGCGGCCTGCGTAGCTAAAGGAATCGTGTCTATCCTACTAGGAAACATAAAACTTGATATATATTTTTGTTTTCTCTGAAATTTTCTTTTTTTTAAAATCGCAAAACCACAGCCGTGACATTTTTATCTCACATCTTTTTGAATAAAAGATCAAGCCTATGAAAGACAATAATACTTTAAAACAACAACAACCACTACAACAACAGAAAATATTTTATTATTATTATTATTATTATTATTATTTCAACAGCACTCACCTGTCCGTTCTGTTTCTCTGATTCCATGTTATCTCCTTCCGCCATTCCTTATTCTTTCTTCTTTCTTTCCTTCCTCGAACAAGTCTAAATATTGAAACAAACGGAAATCAAGATTTATACCAACATTGTATTTTTCATCTTCATTTTCGTCTTTTCTTCTTCTTCTTTTTCTTCTTCTTCTTCTTCTTCTTCTTCTTCTTCTACAGGAGGTTCTTAGAGAAATTAGTACGAGTATGTGTCCTTCTTTTTTTAATTCCTTGTACTCGTTCTTGTCTGATTTTATACTTAAACAAAATGGAAAAGGGCATTTCTTTCTAGCAAGGTAATTTCGTGTCATTTTACTATCTCTGCGCATTTTTAAACTTCATTTTCTTCCTCTACTAATACCTTTCGTCTTCTTCTGCATGCGGCATTCACCATGATTGCGCCATTTCATGATCACTGCCTACTTCTTCCTTCAAGACCAGTGTTTAAATATCAAACTGGATCGCTTATGCATAACCTCGAATGTTTCCTCAAAGATACGCATTATTACGTTTTTTCTTATTTAGGTTTATACCAAACTCGATTCCAAAAAAATACCATAAACGCATTCCTTTCGCTTCAGGGTTGCGACTTATAAAATCGGAAGACAAGGGAAAGAGGCACTTTGATTTGTCATTTTGCCTAAATGGTGAAAAGAATAGAAAGGGTTCAATGGCCACCTTTTTTAAATAAGCTACATATTATAATCTTGATCTTCATGTGCTTTTAACTTTTTTTTATTATTGAATTTTATTATCTTATATGGTGCAGTCGGTTTATACATTAAACTCCTGCGCTTATTTGTATTTCAAAACTCCTGAGGAACTTACTTTGATCTTTTCTAAGGATTCTTCATAACAATATCCATAATGGCATTTTTTTAAATGAGCTGAATAATATTAAATGCCACGTAAACTAAATAAATAATCACTGTAATTCTACAGTTTCTTCTAAGCAAGTGCAACATAGTCTTGTTTTATTTGAAGCACTCTTTTACAGCCTTATTCCATTTAGAAAACACGCCCATGCAATATACAGTGATTTTTAAAGTTGTAAAAAAAAATGAAAATTTTCAGTGGAAATTTTTTGATGTTTTTTCTTATTTTTGCTCAAAACATAGATTGAGGCGGTTCTAACGAGTACCCACAATCTGTGTTTTGGAACAAAATAAATAAAATAGGTATAAATAAATTTAAAGCAAAATAAGAAAAATAGGTATACCCCTGCAAACCCCATTTTTCTATATAAAAGTGGGGTATAGTTTTCACGGACATGTTTTCCTGATGCAAAGGAAACTGTTACTTTTTACAAACTTTACGTACATTCGATAAAAATATATCGCCATGCTGATACTTTCTAAATAATAAATAAATAAATAACATACCTTCCTCGACTCAAAATTTCCTAGAATCCGAATCCAATAACGGAATAAACTAGTAAATGCGAACAATCGCGACAGTAGATCTGTCCACGTTGCCTACATATATCACATCTGCGCATTAATCTAATCTGGAATGAGGTTTGGTGGCAGAAAGCCGCGAAAATATTGATTCCATTATTTCATGCGCAAAAGGTGTCGCAGAAAATAGCTGGATATAAAATGATATTAAATGGGGAGCAATGAAATCAGTCTAATTGGTGATTAATTTTTCTTCTTGTCATAATGTTTCTTGTTTTCTTTTCTTTTTCCTCCTCATCCTCTTTCTTCTTTCTCATTTTCTCACTTTTCTTACATCCTTTTTCGTACATGCTTCTCTCTCTAAAATTTTCATGTAGTATTCCGACATAGGAGAAAGGGTGGCGAGGGTCGGGTGAATAAAGAAACCACAATGCAAGAATAAACGTCACAAAAGCGTAACAAAATGTCCAATAATACCGTATACATTCCACACCTTAAAACGGAGCCTCGCAAATACTAGCCATCTAGAATTTTCAGGTGTGAGAGTTGCATGCGAAAAGATGACAGAAGAATACTCAAAGACAAACAGAATTACAAAAATGAATGTATATGAGTGAGACGAACATTATAATTATAAGAAAATATCAGGATACTATCCTGATATTTTCTTATAATGTTCGTCTCACTTTTAATGTGCCCACTGGACTTTATGAGAATGTTGATCCTTGCTTGGATACTTGTGTTACATGGTTGATTTTCTTACGGTTTTGGTTTAATGTACATGTATATTGAGTTGCATGTATTTTTATATACATATATTTTGGTTTACATACTGTCATAGTGGGGGTTTCTTACTGATGCGCCTCATCACTTACCTTATAAAACAGACATAGACTTGCTATTTTGGACTAAGGAAAGTAAAGGATTATACACTTATTCAAAACGTGGCGGAAGCAGAAGCACTGTCATTACACAGTAGTGTGTTTCCTTTACACTCCTGTATCCATCGCCAAAAATTAGCTCCAATGGAGCTGGCAGAATTGGGCAATAAATCTCAGAAAATATCTTGTAGCTTTCAGCTTTATCATCATTATCAGTAAACTGTGAAAATTAAAAGAGCAACAGTCTCCAGATGTCCGATATCAGATTTCTACAGGTTTCAGTTTTTTCTTTTCTCTTGGACCATTTTTTGGGTTAGAAATGTCATATTTTGAGCCTGTGGTTACTAATATATGATCATATATATGGGTACTCACAATTGTGGGTATTCAAAATTTGGGAGCACTTTTAAAAAATTGAAAGGTACAAGTAGGCAAAGATCAGGAAAAGGCGCAATCAGAAAAAGATTCCCACTCCAAAAACCGAGGTGGGAAAAAACCAAACCAACAATCAGGCACATATACCATGAAACAAATCATAAGCCGAATGAGCAGCTATTTTCCCAATAGGTGGCCACATAGTTACCTTAACTTAACTAAAAATATGAAATCATACATAAGGCGCCAACAGCACGAAAATTTTTTTAAACACCAATACATAAAACAAAAAGAACCACCACAGAAGTATCGACTTGGAACGATCAGTAACACAAAGTTACTGGCGGGCTTAAACCGGTTTTACATGGCCATAACCTCACCCTCAGCTTCTGCAGTGGTTCATAACATTTAGTTAGTTATTCGGTCCTCGTGGTGAATCTCTAACTAGTCAATGAATCATCAAGAACAAACGAATAAATCATGATAAACATCCTGATGAATCAAAAACCAGGACTCACAGACTGAGTAAGCTGCCCGACGATGGAGATCCCTGGGCGCCGAATAACCTACTAACTCCGGAGCAAAAGAAAAACACCAGTTGGACCCCGGTGGGCCAAGCAACAGACAAGAAGCTTCGGCCCCAACCAACTAAAATGAATAGCTTTATGTCGGGGCCATCATAGAGTCTGACGCCCGACCCACCGGCGTGCAATTAAAGAAGGCAGCATAGTTATCAACCATGATTGGGTTAAAAACTAAGCATGCAGACTGTCGCATAACATTCAAGTTATAACCTATACGTCTGTAACGTGTTATGATTTTTCTGAACTGAAAAGAAAAATCATTAATTCCTTTAAGTTTCTTAAATTTGTAAACCAAGTCACCATAAAATTCAGGTTCCGAAAGGCCCTCACTTAAAAGCGTCTTTAACCCAACATTATATTTGGAAATCAAGTCATAGTGTCTACGATAAAATTTAGAAAATGTTTTTCGAAGTTTATGATACCGATAGCCCTGTTGGAGAAGTTTTGCCGTTAAACATTTATTTCGAGCGTTGAAGTCTGTAACATGATTGCAGACTCTAGCAAACCTAATAAGTTGCGAAATGTACACACCATAAGAAGCACGACGAGGAACGTCACCGTCCAAAAAAGGAAAATTTACTATATCAAAATCAAAGTCATCGCGCTTATCATAAATTTTAGAAGAAACAAATCCATTTGCAACAGAAAGATGTAGATCTAAAAAGGGGGCTTCAGTATCTGAGATATTGGCTTTGTTCAACTGAAGTTCAGGTGGATAAATTTGATTGACCATACCTTCAAAATAAGGGTTGTCAATGTTCAAAAGGTCATCGAGGTACCTAGATGTGGAATTAAAAGCCTCGATAACATCAGCTTGATTATCATGGCTAAGAGAATCCATGAAATCTCTTTCGTAGCAGTATAAAAATAAATCAGCTACGAGAGGTGCGCAATTTGTACCCATCGGAATTCCAACAATTTGTCTGTATAACTTGGTCCCAAATCTAATATAAATATTATCAAGGAGATAGGATAAGGCGTCGCATACATTCTGAAACATTTTATACTTTTTTCTAAAATTTTGAGCAGTTAAAATTTGTGGTCTTCAAATTTGTTGGTACTCAAAATATGTGGGTATTCAAAAGTGTGGATGATCAAATTTGAAGGCACTCAAAATTGGTGGCAATCAGAAGATATAGATATTTCAATAGATGTTATTACATAAAGATGCGGCACTCGAAATATTTATGAGTCTTCAAATTTGAGTGTACTCAAAATAAGTGGGTATTCAAAAGTGCATATACATGTAAATATTTTTGGGTATTGAAAATGTTGGAAACTATATTTTCTTGTTACACAAAGCATGGGCAAATTATGTTGGTCTTCACTATAAGAATGTTCACAAAATTCAGTCACAAAATTGTGGGTATTCAGAATAAGCTGGTTCATAAAATTATGAGTCAAGACTGACACTGTTTGTACGAAACTGGTGTGGTCTTAGGGTACTCAAGGAATCGTTGGTAATCAGGTTATTTGTATGTACAACGTATATTCATAGATTATAGAATTTCACAGTGTGTGTGCTCAGTATTTGTGGGTACTCAACATGTGGGTACCTAAAATAGTTTGGTAAAAGTGCAGAAAGTATGCACATTCATATGAACTGAAAGTCTCAATATGGAAATAATGCCACCTTAATATCTTTATAGACTCAGATCAGCGTTTCATTTAGTCTGATCAGACACTGTTTTCGTTGTCTTATATTGAGACAAAGAGTAAATTAGAAGTTAATGGCATATTTCATCTAATTCTTGAGACAAACAGGTGGCCAGAGTCACGAACTTTTATCTTTTTCTCTCTGCTGTAAAGGCAATTATCTTCTTTATAAGAATTTATTGTGACAGCCTTAATGATTAGAAAAAAACAGCAAAAAACTCAGAAAACTGGCGATGGATATAGGAGTGTTTATATTAGTATTACTATTTTTCCTTCTGAAAAATCGCAACACAAGTATAAAGTGCACACTGAAGGCCGCCTTTTGGCCTAGGTCACACTAGCAATTACCGTATTCGTTCTAATCAGCGCACAGTGCGTTTAACTTTTCAAAATGAATTAAAGTTAAGGTAACAAAATACCGTTATAGTAAGCGCACACTACCGACCAAAAAGATTAGATAAACATGTCAAAATAATGATAATGTCATTTAAGTATTTCAATCGTTTCAAAATAGTATTTTACCATCTAAAGTTAAGATTAAATGAGGTTAACACGGTGTTTTTGTATAAACATTGTGTAAAATACAAATATGCAAGTCGAGCAGTGTGCGCTTATGTACATGTTTTCGGAAACGACCAGGGTGTGCGCTTATTGGAGCATGTGCGCTAATTAGAACAAATACGGTACATATAGTTGCGGATGATTTTTTTTAATTTTTGGGCGAGGCTTAAATAATTTACGCTTCACTATTACCTATGAGGGTACTTAATGATGGATACGGATAGATTATTTTGCATTCAATTGCATGATATGGATAGTTACGGATATATACGGATATGATACGGGTGATGCCGGTTACTTGCGTATTATATGCGTTCTCTATGACGTCAGCAACCACTGCCTGTGGTCAAAGTACAGTCACACTATCACACACGGGTGCCTGCGAATCTATTCGTAATATCCGTAATGAACCGTAATCGTCCGTATCTGTGCGTATCTGTCCGTAGCTGTGCGTATCGTGTCCGTATGGCTTTTAGTAACGTATTATTACGTATCGTCTTTAAGTTTTCACCCGTGCCTGACTTTTGAATCTTTTCAAAATTGCAAGCGAATCTAACTGACCCTGCAGAAACGATACGCACAACTAAGGATGATTGCGAATACGATACGCATACCTACGGATGATTACGAACAAGATACGAATCGTTACGTATATATACAAAATACCCATTGGCTGGCATCCATACATACTAGTGTTACTCTGCTTTGACCAAAAACAGTGATTGCGTTGAGCATAGCGAACGTCGATATACGCAAGGGACATGCAACTTCCGTATCTTATCCGTATAAACCGTTAATGTCCTTATCATGCAAAAACATGTAGATTATCTATAAGAGTTATCAATTTCTACCCTTTCATACCCGTAACTAGCCGCATTCATATGTTATAGTGATGCATAAAGTATTTGTCTTCCAAAAAAAAGTAAAAAAAAGAATTCTCTCTGCAACTATTCGTAATTCGCTAGTGTGACCGATGCCTTTGAACACCACGCGTGCGTTGGAACCAGTTTTACCAATGGCAGACAAATACCGTTCAAGGTAACATTGGTAACGCCATTGTTACCGACGATACCAGTGTTACCGACCACTGGTTGCAAATAGTGAAGATAAAACACAGCGTGGTTAAAAGGTACAAGTAGGCAATGACCAGGAAAAGAAATTCCCGCTCCAAAAACCGCTAGGTGACCCAAACTTAACAAAAATATGAAAACGTACAAAAGATTCAAACAGCATAAAAGTTCGACTCCAAAACATAAAACAACACATCACATGTCGCCTTGGAACGAATAGTAATATAAGATACTTGGGGGGTACAGGGCACTAGCCTCACCCTCTTCTTCTGCAATGGTTCACCATGCAGAAGAAGGTTAGTTGTTTGGTCCTCGTGGTGAATCTCTAACTAGTCAATGAATCATCAAGGACAAACAAATTAATCATGATAACGACCATGATTAATAAAAAATGAAAAAACGATGGAGATCTCTGTGCGCCAAATAACCAAATAAATTACTGAAAATCAGAAGCAGAGGTAAAAACACCAGTTGAATTCCGGTAAACCAAGCAAGAGACAAGAATTTTAGAAGAAACAAATCGATTTGCAACAGAAAGATGTTAATCTAAAATAGGGGATTCGGTATCTGTGGTGTTGGCTTCATTCAAATGTAGTTTAGGTGGATAAATTTGACTTATCATGCCTTCAAGATAAGGATTGCCAATGTTCAAAAGGTCATCGAGGTACCTGAAAGTCAAATTAATGTCACGTGATTCAATATGGCGAGTTTTTTTTTTTTTTTTTTTTTTTTTTTTTTTTTTTTTTTTTTTTTTTTTTTTTTTTCAGATAAATACTATTTTTGTCAAAGATGGAATGTAAATTAAAAAAAATAACGCAATTATAGATGTTGAAAATAAGAATGTCCAAAACGTGTGAGGTGAGTAGATCAGTACGATATCATTCCAGGCAATCGATCTACACATTACGAAAACTTGACATGCAATAAACGGAGATTTTTTGAGCTTTAAAAATTGAAAATTTTCAGTAGAAAAGTTTTGCTATTTTTCTTATTTTTGCTCAAAACATAGATTGTGGGTACACGTTAGAACCGCCTCGCGGAGGCGGTTCTAACGAGTACCCACAATCTATGTTTTGGAGCAAAAATAAGAAAATAGGTATACCCCTGCAAACCCCAGTTTTGCTATATAAAAGTGGGGTATAAGGGGGTATACATTGCACGGATATGTTTTCATGATGAAAACATATGAAAACATATTAAAATGGTAACAATGCTGCCATTGGTAAACTTACAAATGAAACCTTTGGAAAGACGTCGAACGCACACCATATGAGACAAACATTTTAGAGCATACATGCATGTATAGTTCGAGCAGTAAATTGTGTCTTTGATACAGATTCTGCAATATGCAAGGCTACGTATCAATAACTATGGCCAGTTCACGACAATAATAATTGTGTGGTCGATACTTAATGTCGCTTTTTGAAACAGAAATAGCTTGTTTCGCTGGTAACAAAAAGAAAATTATCAGATATGAAAACCTTGGCGTCAAGTCGCGAACTGTCTTCGAGCAAGCATAATGACCGAGGCGTAAGGCTGCGAACTGGATTTCCATTTCGATTCAGTTAATTAATATGTGGTTTATAGAATTCATCAGGAAAACAAGTCCGTGCAATATATACCCCCTTAATCCCCACTTTTATATAGAAAACTTGGGTTTGCAGGGGTATACCTATTTTTCTTATTTTTGCTCCAAAACATAGATTGTGGGTACGTGTACCCACAATCTATGTTTTGGAGCGCGAGGCGGTTCTAACGTGTACCCACAATCTATGTTTTGGAGCAAAAATAAGAAAAATAAAAAAAAAAAAACTAATGAAATTTTAGATTTTTACAACCAAAACAATTTCTGTTCAGTGCACGGGCGTGTTTTCGTAATGTTTATACAGAACTGTATTCGAGAAAACATCTTTCGGTGGCTTTAGTTCCGATCAGACAAGATAAGACCAAAACAAAACTGAAAAGTTTCCAGCAATATAGTCAAAATGTACAAAACTATACTAAACAAAAGTGATAGCTCGTATCGGTTTAAATGTTTAATTAAATTTCATAATTTGATCAGCTTTCTCGTGGTATGGTTGTGTAAATAAGAATACGTTCACTTCCCTCCATCAACAAACAAACAACATCTTCAAGTTTTGCAGAAATATCAGATTACTATCCTATTGTGTGTGTCTAAAAGGTTTTCTTTACAAATTGGAAAGGTCAAACTACGTGCATTTCTATTGTTATAACTGAGCCTTTGCAAGAGCAACAATTTGGGTTTCAAACCAGGTCTGACACAAATCGGCCTGTGCAATCACAGAAGATACAAGAAACTTGATTTTTTCGAATTAAGAAGAAGAGAAATTTCACTGTCCGTGATATGAAAACAAAGGCGCTGATCCGCTCTTTTGTTTGTGCATAAGCAAAAATTCGGTTTTCTCATGAAGCGGCTATTTTTTTTTCTTTTGAAGATGGCATTGAATGCAAATGACTGATCTATACAAATACTGTAATTACCATAATGCGCATCGGAAAATATGAGACTACATGAAAATAAAGATTTCCAAATAAAATGAATCAAATACAGAGTATATAGAGCAGAAGCTAAGGGTGAGGTTAGGATCCCGTAAAAAGGTACAAGTAGGCAAAGATCAGGAAAAGGCGCAATCAGAAAAAGATTCCTACTCCAAAAACCGAGGTGGGAAAAAACCAAACTAACAATCAGGTACTTAAACCATGAAACATATCGTAAGCCGAATGAGCAGCTATTTTTAAGCCCGCCAGTAATTTTATATTACTGATCGTTCCAAAGCGATACTATGTGGTGATTCGTATTGCTTTATGTCTTGGTTTTTAAATTTCTTGTACTGTTGGCCCCTTATGTATGTTATCATATTTTTGGTTAAGTTAAGGTAACTGAGTGGCCACCTATTGGGAAAATAGCTGCTCATTCGGCTTACGATATGTTTTCATGGTATAAGTACTTGATTGTTAATTTAGTTTTTTCCCATCTCTGTTTTTGGAGTGTGAATCTTTTTCTGATTGTTCCTTTTCCTGATCGTTGCCTACTTGTATCTTTTTATAAGATATTGTTCCAACTGTGTCTGTAATAATATGTTCAGAAAAATCATGCTATGCTATGCTATGTTATGTTATTTGAGCTTCCTTTTGGGTAAAGCGTAGGTAACACAAGACGGCGTAATGGCCGCAGTGCTCTAGGCGACGTAGCGTCTTTAAAAGTGTTTACGGTAACAGTGTAGGAAAGTTCCAAGACTGCTTTCTGTTGTGGTTCTATTTGTTTTATGTTTTAGAGTTGAATTTTTTAGCTGTACGTTTTCATAGTTTAGTTAAGTTCGGGTAACTGGGTGGCAGCCTACTGGGAAAATTCTGCTCACTCGGCTTACGATATGTTTTCTAAGTATAAGTACCTAATTGTCAATTTAGTTTTTTCCACCTCGGTTTTTGGAGTGGAAATTTCTTTCTGATTGCGCCTTTTCCAGATCATTGCCTACTTGTACCTTTTTACGGGCATAGTCAAAGGATATGTCTATTTCAATGGCATTGGTTTTCTTTCTTACACAGGGACAAGCTGTTCAAAATTAACGATGTCGTTAGTAAACGATTTGTTAAAATTTCAAATACACGGTTATTTTTTGTTGAAAAAATTGTGACATCCTTTGCGAAATAACAGTGTATTTGCTTTTGAAGTCGGTATACAAGTAACAAATCGGGGGCTTAACGACGGTGCTAAGCTAACGAAGTTTTGAACAACCGGACCCAGGTGTTTTGCTCAATATTTTATGCAGTCAGTAGTGTGCCTCAGTTCGGTTTATCGACCAGATGGTACTCTTTATATCCGCGGCAAACGATGGTGAGAAACATCGCTACTTCAATGCTAAGAAACTACATATACGTATATTATCATTAGTTCAAAAAAATATTATTATATTATTATTTTCATGTCAAAAAATAAAAAGAAATGCACGTTACTCCTTGACAGATTTAAGGCAACAAGGGGATTTTAAGTGGCTATGCTGCTATGATATTGCAAAAGCTTCTTTTTACGTCCTTTTGCATTCAACACCTGTCTCGCATAACGAAGAATGTGGCAGTCGCAATTATAATAAACATGAATTATTGGTTGAAAGCATAATTGTACCGCATCAGGAAAAAAAAATATTTTTAAACATGCGAAAAACAAAGCCGCAGATCAACTTTCCGGGATGCTAAACAGCTGATCAGTGTCTTTTTTTTTTCGTTACAATCGTTCTACAGTATTGCCAAAATCCGAAATTAAAGCTTACTAGTACAACACGGTTTGTGTCAGACCTAGTCATAAACCTGTGAACACACAAAGATTGGTGTTGTCATGACAGGTGTTATTCTAGGTGTGAAATTATATCTAGGCTAAATTGAGCCTCTGCACCAGAAAAACAACGATCTGCATATGCGAAAACAAAGACGCAGATCAACTGCACAGCTGATCAGCGTCTTTGTTTGCACAATTCCTCTTCTTCCTAGATCCGAAATTTCAAGCTTCTAGCCTGCTTCTGTGACTGTACAGACTGGTTTGCGTCCGAACTGGTCGGAGACCCAAATTGCTGGTTTTCTCATGCGAAGGCTCATATTAAATGAAGTTAATATCGGTATGCCAAGAGAAACTATATACCTTTAATGACGCCCGCGTTTCTATGACAGTACCGTAAATCTGTTTAAATTCTCGGACAGAATTATTTTCAGATAAGCTTTATTTTGTAAACGGCGTTTAAAATATTTAAGTCTTTTTGGTTAAAATTTCCAGTCCTCAAGTTAACAATTATTCCAAAGTTATGCGTGTCCAAGTTCGCATTTTTTGTGACTAATTTCGATTCTGGCGCCCTCCCCCCCCCCCCCCCCCCCCCCCACTTTGTGAAGTATTGTCAATATGGCGTATAACCAGTAAACCATTCAGATTCAGATTGCCTTTGACTTTAGGTTGTCATATTTAGTGTTTACTAGTAAGGCGTAGCTGGCATTTTTTTTAATGCAAAATGCCTCAGATTTTTGCCGTTACGAAAACAAAGATGTACATCAGCTGTGCAGTAACTGCACATATACTACAATCCTTCTTCTTCTTGATTCTAAAATCTGAAGCGTCTAGCCTTCCTCTGAGATTATACAGGCCGGGTTATATCAGACAGGGTCGGAAACATCAAAGACCAGCCATCTCGCGATGCGGCTCAGTTTAGCTCTGGTATGTTTGTAACATTAAGAGAATTACGGTATACGACGAAGTAATGGGGACAAATATCTTGGCAAAATTCACAGGTCAGTCCACTTGCTGTGTAAATTTATTACTTTTCTGCTCCTATAATCACAAAAATGAACCGCGTCATAAGAAAACAAATATTTCGCATATGCGAATACAAAGGCGCAGATCAGCTTCAAAATAACTGCGAAGCTGATCTGCGCCTATGCTTTCGCTACAAGGATAGTACAATTTCTCTTCTTTCTCAATCCAAAATTTCCTGTCTCTAGCCATCTTCTGTGCTTGTACAACTCGGTTTGTGTCGAACCTGTTGGAAACAATATCGTAGGTTTTCTCATGCCGACGCGGCTCATCAATATCGACAATACCAGAAATAGTGGTCAGAGTCTCAAAGAATCGATATGTCAGGTGTTTTTTTTTGTTTTTTTTCGATTCTGTGTGAAAAACCATCGTTCGTTTTTTGATAATAATAATAATAATAATAATAATAATAATATCTAAAGAGGATAACATATTTGGCAGATATGCCAGTCTAACATATGGTCCTCAACTAAAAAATATTTAAATGCTTGACAAAATGAATATACAGTCTTAATATTTACAATGGTATGTACAATTTGAAGATGCTATGTGCCAGACAGAGTGCATGAGAGCTACACAACCCCGCGCCATTGCATTGGGTTGAAGGTCCAGTGGCTTGATTTATCATTTCTGCGCATCATTCTTTTATTTTTGTTGACTTAGCATATCGATTTCCGCATGACTATGGCCATAGCTGTTGGGAGTCACAAAACGCTATCACAACATCAGGTTCTCGTTTGTACACATCTAGAAAGATAAGTTATTCTGTCAATTTCTTGAACTGTGTTCTTTGTGAGCACGTCCGCTTTCGCGAGGCGGTGTTGGACGTTTCGGAAGCGTCCGCTCCACAGAAGGAGTGGGACGAAAGAAAGGGGATGAGTAGCAGGAGAGTTAATTTTAATTTTAACAATAAGCAGCTCTTTACTAAAAGAAATCAATTTTCGCTCAACTTGGCTGACCAGGTATGTAATATTAAATGCACCATAAAATGCAATTTATATACTAACTTCTATCGTAATCATTTTACATTACCTCATATTTTATATTTCATAAAGCATATTACTTTTAACCAAAGTTACAATTATAATCTTAATATAGATTTCATCATTTGTTGTGCACTTTAAAACGTATTTTACAAAGAAAAGGTCTTAAAGAATCCTTTACTGTTTAAACACACCATTTACAATAATATAATATATTGATTGCTTAACACTTTTAGATGCTTGGATTTCTAGATAACAGCCTCAAGGATTTTTGTATATTTGTATATATTTGTTAAATGTATATATGTATGTAACTTTTACAGAGGACCATATGTAAGATTAGTTGTTTCAGCTAAATAGGTAATCCTCTCGAAATAAGGACATTATTATTATTATTATTATTATTATTATTATTATTATTATTACCGTATTCGTTCTAATTAACGCACATGCTCCAATAAGCGCACACCCGGTCTTTTCCGAAAAACACGTGCATAAGCGAACACTGCTCGAATTTCATATTGGTATTTTACACCAATTCCACACATTGATACCGCATTAGCACATTAAATAACTTAAATAACATAACCATTGACAGATTTTGGCATGCTTACTTCAGCATTTTTGTGTGATATTTTCGTTCTTAGTGTGCGCTAATTAGAACGATATCTTTTTACCATAACTTTTTGTTATTTTTAAAAATTAAGCGCACTGTGCGCTAATTAGAACGAATACGGTATTATCATTATTGTTATTATTATTATTATTATTATTATTATTATTATTTATCACTTAGACTGTCCTCCGATATGTTGCATTATTATTATTATTTATCACTTAGACTGTCCTCCGATATGTTGCATTATTATTATTATTTATCACTTAGACTGTCCTCCGATATGTTGCACACACACAATATTCACACACATAATTATATGACTTCCAGACACAGCGTCGAAACAAGAATAGGATTTTCGAGATTTTCTGAGAACCCCAGTATGAGAGGGCAAACATATGGCGGAAACCAATGTCCAGCGGCACGGGTGCTCTCCCAGAGTGGAGAAATACATGGGCTGTTTGTAGTTGATTTGAATTTCAAATTTATTTTGACCTCGAGCGATGTTCAGACTAAGGATTATGAAAAGAAATTCAAGGTGCATTAAGATGTTCACGAGAACATGATTTGAATGCCTTAATCCAGCGTCTCCCCTCAGATAGCGACATTGAGGATAAGATGATTGAAGCTATGTAAATAAAGTACCGGTCTGTTTGGCGAAGGGCCGTTAAATAGGAAATTATACGGAAAACATCCTAATACTGGCACACCCATGTCCATAGATAAACACCTGGCCTGGACTCACCCGTGTTTTAGGATTTCTTGTTTCATTGTGCAACGCCATCCCAAGTTTTAGAGTTCACCTCTACAGATTGCATTTATTTACAGTTATTTACCTGTTCGTGCGAAAATTGGTATAGCCTTATTACCAGGTACAAGTAGGCAAAGATCAGGAAAAGGCGCAATCAGAAAAAGATTCCCACTCCAAAAACCGAGGTGGGAAAAAACCAAACTAACAATCAGGTACTTATACCATGAAAACATTTCGTAAGCCGAATGAGCAGCTATTTTCCCAATAGGTGGCCACTCAGTTACCTTAACTTAACTAAAAATATGAAAACATACATAAGGCGCCAACAGCACAAAAATAATTTAAACACCAAGACATAAAACAAAAAGAACCACCACAGAAGTATCGACTTGGAACGATCAGTAACACAAAGTTACTGGCGGGTTTAAATCGATTTTACATGGCCATAACCTCACCCGCAGCTTCTGCAGTGGTTCATAACATTTAGTTAGTTCTTCGGTCCTCGTGGTGAATCTCTAACTAGTCAATGAATCATCAAGAACAAACAAATAAATCATGATAAACATCCTGATGAATCAAAACCCAGGACTCACAGATTGAGTAAGCTGCCCGACGATGGAGATCCCTGGGCGCCGAATAACTTACTAACTCCGGAGCAAAAGAAAAACATCAGTTTGACATCTTTGAATTATCAGTACATGCAGATATACAATCCACAATAAACTTTGTGCATCTTTGAATTTTCAGTACATGCAGATATACAATCCACAATAAACAACATAATACAGAAAACAGGAGAAATATTGTCATGAGAAAATCCGTTCTATAATTGTACATACTGGTCCGCTGGTAGGTTTGCCCATGCTGTAGTTTGTCTGCATTAGTTGCTACCATATGTTGGTAACATTGGCACCATTGGTACCAATGGCAAACTGCAAACAGACCACCGGGCGGCAGCATGTACCTAGCTGTAACATCATGTGCTTTCTGAAATATTTTCAAAACAAATTTTCAAAATGAAATTGGAACACATTATCTACAATATGTTTGATTTTTTGATTTGTGATATCACAACACAACATACAAATTCAGAGAATTTATGTCCCCCGACTTAATTGTTTAGTTACACACAACAAATCTGAGAGTAATGAATATCCAAACAACATGCACTTTCTTGGTGTACGTGTAAATGTCCGAAAAGCGACGATGTTCAAATTGCAAAAAAGTGTCAAAAATTAACTTAACGATTACATTCAACCCACATGCACATCTTCAAAGCATGGTCAAGACATCTGTCACTGTCCATTCACTTTCATTGTAAAAATACCTGAAAAATGTCTAAGTTCTAATTGCGAAAAAGTGGCATAAATTAATCTGAGTATTATATCTAAACCACATGCATATTTTCAAAGCATCATCAAGACATCTCTTATGTTTCATAAGAATCGGAATAAAACTGTAGGAGGAGTTGCGCACACAAGGTACGCACTGCACTGTCCGTTCATTTTCATTGTAAAAATACTCGAAAAACGACTAAGTTCAAATTGTAAAAAAGTTTGGAAATTTATCTGAGGCTAATATCCAAACCACACACACATCTTCAAAGCATGATCAAGACATCTGTAAAGTTTCATAAGAATCGGAATAAAACTATAGGCGAAGTTGCGCACACAAAGTGCCAACTGTTCATTCACTTTCATTATCACAATGCCAAAAAAATGACCAAGTTCAAATTGAGAAAAAAGTGGCAAACATTTATCTGAGGATTATATCCAAACCACACGCACATCTTCAAAGGCATCTGTAAGGTTTAAAAGAATAGGAATAAAACTGTAAGTGGAGTTGTGCACACAAGGTGCCAACTGTCCATTCACTATCATTGTCAAAAACACCGAAAAGTGACTAAGTTATTCGGGGGACCAAAAATTATCAAGCCGTTTAAAATCACTCTTAGGTCGGTATCATCCTTAATGTCTTTTATGGTATTTGAAATATTTTCACAGTGCATATCTGACATCTGATCAGAGAAAAAAATGACTACGTTCAAATTGCAAAAAAGTGACAAAATTGATCTGAGGATCATATCCAAACCACATGCTTATCTTCAATGCATGGTCACGACATCGATGAAATTTCAAAAGAATCGGAGTAAAACTGAAGGTTGAGTTGCGCACACAAGGTAGCCACCGTTCATTCATTTTCATTGTCTAAATGTCCGAAAAATGACTAAGTTCAAATTGCAAAAACATTAACAAAAATTAATCTGAGGATTATTTCCAAATCACATATCTCAAAGAACAAATAAAAACAGTTTTTATCTGTAGACGATAAGTTGTTGTTTTACAATGCTTATATTCGTCCACATCTAGAAAATTGTAGTGTCATATGGGGAAACTCCACAAACTTTAACATTCAAAAAATGACAAAATTGCAGAGACGAGCTTGTAAACTTATACTTGGGAATGAGTACACACAGTTTGAACAGGCATGCGATAATTTGAAGATACTCTCATTTGATGAAATCGTGTTTTTAATTAAAGCAAAAATGATGTATTAAATGGCTTACAATATTGCACCATAATATCTGATTAATTTCTTCCAAATGAAAAAACGTGTCAGGCGATACTTATCCAGTTTGCGTTCAGTGGCTAATAAAAACTTCTTGGTGCCAAAACCAAAACTTAATTTGTTTAAAAATAGTTTAACATATTCGGGTGCAATCATTTGGAATAGCATTCCATTGGAAATAAAGAATTCTAATTCACCAAATATTTTTGTAAACAAGTGTAAGGCTTGGATGAAACGTGTAAATTAATTTCTTTTTCCATTGCTTGTGTAATTATGTGATGTATACCTTAATAGCCATAAACTATAAGACCATACCATGGGAGAATCAATAATGTAACTTATATCAATGTTTCTGAACTACCTTACCATGCCCTTCGTCCGGTATGCATTGTCTATGTTTGCATGCTTGACTTCATATGAAAGTTGATCCCGGTAAAGGCTACCGGTGTTACATTGTTGATTTTCCTACGGGTTGGTTTATTATACAAATACATGTATATTTTGTTGAATGTATGTCTGTATGTGTAAAAAATTTGTTTAACATGCTGTTTTAGAGGGCCTCTTGGAAGATTGGCTATGCCAAACAAGCTACCCTCTTTAAATAAAGACTATCACTTCACTTCACTTCACATGCACAACTTCAAAGCTTGGTCAAGACATCTGTAAATGTTCAAAAGAATTGGAATAAAACTGTAGGAGGAGTTGCGCACACAAGGTACATACTTCTATAGGGGACGTTAGGGAGGAATGACGAAAGGCCAGACGGAAGGACGAAATGACGGAAAGCCAAATAACTATGTCCCTCCACTTTTCTTCGAAAAGGCGGGGACAAAAACGTTAAGCCTTAGATGGGACAGCAGGTTAAAGGTTCAAAGTCTCACTCGAAGGACTGGAGAAGCCCGTAGTCGAATCCGCGATTCCTGTATTAAAATGTAAGTGGCTTAATCAATGCGACACAGAGGCTTTTCACTGTCTTGACATAAATGAAGCTATAACTCTCTTGTAAGTCACAGTTTTGTAGTGCCCTATGTAACAGATATAGGCGGCGGTTTAAAGATTTAAAACAATACTACGACGGTGGGAATAGAGATAATATGTTAAGGTGATGGTTGGTGGCGGGCAGTGGAGTCTGTCGATAACTTACTCAGGGATAACCGAGATGCCACCAGTGGTTGGAGGATAATATACATTCAAAATAAATAAATAAATAGGGCAGCACGAAAGTATACACAATCCACGTCCTTGCGGTGGGGCCATGGATTAAGTCCGCTCGGCCAAGGATGACGTTAAAAGCCTGCACTTTACTACTACTACTATACACAATCTGGCATTTCCACGCAATGTGAAGAATAACTGATAAAGGTCCTCAGACACTCATCTAACCCGTAGAGTTCGAAGTAATGTATGACACGAATAAATGAAATCATCCAAACGAAGACGTTCAATGTACAGTTCCAGGACTCCCACATACCTATCACAATAGGAAGATTGATAATATGGACCAAATATGTTAACATTAGGTTCATGAAATGAGTTTTTGCTTTATACGCATGTTTTAGATCCGTTAGCATTTTCAGCACACATGTGACACAGCTTTCTGACAGGGTTGAACATTCCCGACTGTGAATAAGGGCAACGGTCTTAACGTGGTACCAGTTTATGTCTATATCATCTTCATCAATAGTGGTTGATAGACAGTATTTGATGAACTTATAACCTTTTATGTGTTTTTCTGACATTTCATCGACGATGTAAGTGATTTCTTTACAATATGACTTTCTCCAGTGTGTTTTTCTGTCACATACGAGGCGTGGCCCGGTAAATCGTGTACTTTGTTGATATTTTCATTATTTGACGCTCTATTGCCATAAAACTTTTCAAATACATTCCGTAATTTAAATTCAGTAAAATGAGGTGCATAAAAATATAAGTTTATGTACAACTCGTAAAATGTGAATGATTGAGTTGGTCAGTGTATGCGAACCCGGCGCAACCCAAACAAACACATTTAGATAATCTTCTGTGTGTTCAATAAAGAAATATTTTTCAACCATTTCAGTGTTTAGCGCCAAAACAAGTTGTCTGCTCATAGCAACATTCTTTTAACATCACCAGAGAAAATTTCGAATGTTACATATCATGTTTGAAAATGGCACACATTTAAATGTTGTCTGTTAAACTCTCAACCTAATGAAAATGGCGACGTTAGAGGAAGAGAAAGTGCGACGAACGGCAATTCAGTTCTGTGTGCAGACTGTTATGACCTCAAATGATTCATTCAAGCAGCTGAAAAGCACAAACATACACAGTGGTATTTCGAGAAGCCTTGTTTTTAAATGACATGATGGATTTAGAGATGGGTGGACAGAAAGTTTACATCATGGACGGTAACCATTCATGACTGTCCGTAACGTACTTTCCGCAGGTGAAATCGCATCTTCAGTGTAAACGTTTTCAGGGCAGAGAGAAGTTCATGTAAGCGATCCAACATGTCATTACTGTAGTCTGTGGTTCAGTGACATGTTTCAGAAATTAGTACAAACATTGCTTGTGTATCGCACACAACGGAGCGTACCTCTATAAAGAGTAAACGATAAGTACATGTAGTATATAAAGTTGACGCATAACAGTAAACGACGTCATCAGCGTGCGCCGGATTAGCATGACTTGTAGTTTTGTACTGTGTACTGAGATGTTATTCTTAGGTGTATTTTTTCTGAAATTTTGTATGCATACCCAGAACATGTGTACGTAATATACTTGTAAGTTGGAAGCCTGTGCATTGAATAGTTTTTATGCAGCAAGCACAGTCCACGATTTACTGGGCCACCCTTTGTACATTACACTGTTTTGGAACTAAAAAGAAGTCATGTTTAGTCGCGATCCCATCTGCTGTAGCTTTGTGTACATCTAGAGCTGGTAGAAAATCTACGTGCACTGGCAAAGAGCGTATTTGCTCGGGTTCTTCCTTCAATAATTTGTCGCTCCCAAACAGTGACTTTACTTTACTTGTCCATATAAAGGTCAAGGAACACTTTTTGTCTCCAGGGCCACCAAACGATAGTGATACATTCACTTTGAGAACACCAGTTGCCATTTCAACAGCACAACTGCTACAATGTGACTGCTGGTCTTTTCTACAAGAGCCTGTTAAGTTATATGAAACATAACGCCATGCTTTTCTTTCGTCAAATTGAACAGTGAAACAGTCACACAAAGATCCTATACACATATGTAATTCTCGCCAAAATAATCGATCACAAAAGACTCGTTCTCCAGATGTTTTTTTTTTTTTTTTTTTTTTTTTTTTTTCAATTTTGCTATCGCTTCAATGTCAGTGTCATTAAGAGTTTCAGAAATCAAAGGTAGTCCGCTGACGTTGAGACACAGTCCACGACAATCATTATCACGATGAACAATTTCTGGTGAATAGTCTAAAACAGCCAGGTAATCAGGTTCCGTATACGACTCAATTCGAGATATTCCGAATATCCGATTTTGACTAATTTATCCAGCACAAAGCGCACAGATTCTTGGATGTCACGTTGCTCGGTTTGTCTGAATATGGGTGACTGGATCATTTGATTTACAATGTTTGAATGCTGTTTAGCTCCTTTTCATTTGGTTTATTAACCCTAAAGAAGGTACAAGTAGGCAAAGATCAGGAAAAGGCGCAATCAGAAAAAGATTCCCACTCCAAAAACCGAGGTGGGAAAAAACCAAACTAACAATCAGGTACTTATACCATGAAACATATCGTAAGCCGAATGAGCAGCTATTTTCCCAATAGGTGGCCACTCAGTTACCTTAACTTAACTAAAAATATGAAAACATACATAAGGCGCCAACAGCACAAAAAATTTTAAACACCAAGACATAAAACAAAAAGAACCACTACAGAAGTATCGACTTGGAACGATCAGTAACACAAAGTTACTGGCGGGCTTAAACCGGTTTTACAGGTACCTAACCTCACCCTCAGCTTCTGCAGTGGTTCACAACATTTAGTTAGTTCTTCGGTCCTCGTGGTGAATCTCTAACTAGTCAATGAATCATCAAGAACAAACAAATAAATCATGATAAACATCCTGATGAATCAAAAACCAGGACTCACAGATTGAGTAAGCTGCCCGACGATGGAGATCCCTGGGCGCCGAATAACCTACTAACTCCGGAGCAAAAGAAAAACACCAGATGGACCCCGGTGGGCCAAGCAACAGACAAGAAGCTCCGGCCCCAATCTGGATGTAAAATTATCTGGACAGCAGTGAGAATACCTATTAGCCTCTCTTCTTCATTACACATGCAGCGTGATCAGTCGGTTTCCTTTGTCTTTCCCTAGTAAAAAGGTAAAAGTAGGCAACGATCAGGAAAAGACGTAATCAGAAAACGATTCTCACTCCAAACACAGAGGTGTGAAAAAACTTAATTAGCAATCAGGTACTTATAGCATGAAAACATATCGTAAGCTGGGTAAGCAGCTATTTTTCCAATAGATGGCCACCCAGTTACCTAAACTTAACTAAAATATCGAAACGTACACAAGGCGCTAACAGCACAAACATTTTAAACACCAAGACATAAAATAATTCGAACCACCACAGGAGTATCGCCTTGGAACGATCAGTAATATAAAATTACTGGGGGGCTTAAACCGGTTTTACAGGTACCTAGTCCCACCCTCAGCTTCTGCAGTGGTTCACAACATTTAATTAGTTGTTCGGTCCTCGTGGTGAATCTCTAACAAGTCAATGAATCATCATAGGCAAACAAATAAATCATGATAAACTCCATGATGAATCAAAACCGAGGACACAGAGAGAGTAAGCTGCCCGACGATGGAAGTCCCTGGGCGCCCAATAACTTACTAACTCCGGAGCAAAAGAAAAACACCAGTTGAACCCCGGTGGGCCAAGCAACAGACAAGAAGCTCTGGCCCCAACCAACTAAAATGAAGAGGTTTATGTCGGGGCCATCATAGAGTCTGACGCCCGACCCCCGGCGTGCAATTAAAGAAGGCAGCATGATTGGGTTAAAAACTAAGCATGCAGACTGTCGCATAACATTTAAGTCATATCCTATACGTCTGTAACGCGTAATGATTTTTCTGTAACATTCCCTCCTATAAGTTTCTAAAATTTGTAAAACAAGTCACCATAAAAGTCTGTTTCCGAAGGGACCTCGCGTAAAAGGGTCTTTAGCCCAACATTAAATTTGGAAATCAATCCAGTGTCTGCGATAAAATTTAGAAAATGTTTTTCAAAGTTTATGATACCGATAGCCCTGCTGGAGACGTTTGGCTGTTAAACATTTATTTCGCGCATTAAATTCCGCAAAATGATTGCAGACTCTAGCAAACCTAATAAGTTGCGAAATGTATACGCCATAAGAAGCACGGCGAGGAACGTCACCATCAAAAAACGGAAAGTTTACTTTATCAAAATTAATGTCATCGCGTTTATCATAAATTTTAGAAGAAACCAATCCATTTGCAGTAGAAAGATGTAAGTCTAAAATAAGGATTCGGTATCTGTGCTGTTTGCGTTATTCAACTTTAGTTAAGGGGGTTAAATTTGTTTGGCCATGCCTTCAAAATAAGGATTGTCAATGTTCAAAAGGTCATCCAGGTACCTAGAAGTCTAATTAAAAGCCTCGATAACATCAGCTTGATTGTCATGGTTAAGAAGGTACAAGTGGGCATCGATCAGGAAAAGGGGCAATCAGAATGAAATTCCCACTCCAAAAACCGAGGTGGGAAAAACAAAATTGACAATTAGGTACTTATACTTATAGAACATATCGTAAGCCGAGTGAGCAGCTTTCTCCCAATAGACAGTCACCCGAACTTAACTGAAACTATCAAAACGCTCATAAGGTTCAAAAGCACAAAATTTCGACTCCAAAATATAAAACAAATAGAACCACAACAGAAGTATCGCCTCGATCAGAAATATAAAATAAATGGGGACTTAAACCGGTTTTCAAAAGGGCATTAAAAACTATGGTTCACTTTATTTGGCATGTAATGACAGAAAGGCTTTTTTCACTTCCTCTGACCAAAGTCGGTATACACTTTGGTCATGTCAGAATGTGTGCAACGCCTTGTTCTATCTCCTTGAAAATATTTATATTAGATTTGGGACCAAGTTATACAGACAAATTGTTGGAATTCCGATGGGTACAAATTGCGCACCTCTCGTAGCTGATTTATTTTTATTCTGCTACGAAAGAGATTTCATGGATTCTCTTAACCATGATAATCAAGCTGATGTTATCGAGGCTTTTAACTCCACATCTAGGTACCTCGATGACCTTTTGAACATTGACAACCATTATTTTGAAGGTATGGTCAATCAAATTTATCCACCTGAACTTCAGTTGAACAAAGCCAATATCTCAGATACCGAAGCCCCCTTTTTAGATCTACATCTTTCTGTTGCAAATGGATTGGTTTCTTCTAAAATCTATGATAAGCGCGATGACTTTGATTTTGATATAGTAAATTTTCCTTTTTTTTGGATGGTGACGTTCCTCGTCGTGCTTCTTATGGTGTATACATTTCGCAACTTATTAGGTTTGCAAGAGTCTGCAATCATGTTACAGACTTCAACGCTCGAAATAAATGTTTAACGGCAAAACTTCTTCAACAGGGCTATCGGTATCATAAACTTCGAAAAACATTTTCTAAATTTTATCGTAGACACTATGGATTGATTTCCAAATATAATGTTGGGTTAAAGACCCTTTTAAAGGAGGGCCTTTCCATGATGAGAACATCTCTTATATCTGTAAACAAGAATTCTTATCTTGCAGTTATGCACCTATTATGTAAATGAACTAATTAACACCTAGAGTCTTCAGCTACATTTACCTGTATTTTGTCCATTTTCTTTACCTCAACAAAGTATTAAAAATGTTATTTTTTGGTCAAATTTAACGTTTGAAAAACAAAATTCAATTAACTTTTCCCCCTCTTTAAAGCTATAGCCTTAAATTTTTTGTACAATTTAAAAACTTAAAATTTATATATTTTCCATTCTTTTGATTGTGGTATCAGATTACCTTTTAATGACCAAGCAGATATCAGACTCTGACCACTCCAACATTTTATTGCAATAATTACTACAGAATGAATCAAAGCCATCTGTTATCAGCAGGAAGCCTCAAAACCGCACTTCCTTATCTAACCCGAGTTAGCACCTAGTTTCTCGGGTAACCGCACTTAATTTTATAAGAGGATGTTCTCAGCATGGGAACCTGAATTTTATGGTGACTTGGTTTACAAATTTGAGAAACTTATAGGAATTAATGATTTATCTTTTCAGTTCAGAAAAATCATAGCACGTTACAGACGTATAGGTTATAACTTGAATGTGGTGGGTCGGGCGTCAGACTCTATGATGGCCCCGACTTAAAGCTATTCATTTGAGTTGGTTTGGGCCGGGGCTTCTTGTCTGTTGCTTGGCCTACCGGGGTCCGACTGGTGTTTTTCTTTTGCTCCGGAGTTAGTAGGTTATTCGGCGCCGAGGGATCTCCATCGTCTGGCAGCTTACTCAATCTGTGAGTCCTGGTTTTTGATTCATCAGGATGTTTATCATGATTTATTTGTTTGTTCTTGATGATTCATTGACTAGTTAAAGATTCACCACGAGGACCGAAGAACTAACTAAATGTTATGAACCACTGCAGGAGCTGAGGGTGAGGTTATGGCCATGTAAAATCGATTTAAACCCGCCAGTAACTTGTGTTACTTGTCACGGAGTGTGGTCGCTAGGCCCAGTGGCTACTGACCTCCAGCTGGGCTCTTGGCGAAAACGTGAGTTCTGTCAACAGGGATGGGATAGAGAGCCTGTAACAATATATTGGAACAATATATTTATTGATGATAAATGCCAATTGAAATGAATGCCGATGTGCAATACAATGGCGATGTAAACAGAGTGTGAATGAATGATCGTGTTTACCATTAAAACTGTGTATTGACATATGTGTATACCTTGCAGCCTTTACCGGTGAAAATACATAACTAACTTGCAAAAATACACATTTCTTTTCAGCAAATGGTTACAATTTCTGTCTCAAAATGACAAAGGAATATTAAACAACAACATACCTGTAACAATATATTGGAACAATATATTTATTGATGATAAATGCCAATTGAAAATGTTTACGAAATGAATGCCGATGTGCAATACAATGGCGATGTAAACAGAGTGTGAATGAATGATGGGAAACTTGTATAAAAACCAGTACCAATCCGTACCTAAAGCTACGTCTACCTACTGGGTCTTTCACAAGGGACATTCACTGGGCATAGATGGGACGTTTTATTGGATATGGGAATAGCCATATAGGAGTTAGCCTATGACATATTTCCCCCCTTTGGGAAATGGCGTCCCGACATTCATCAAATATTACAATTGAAGGTATGCTGAAGTAAAACAAAATACACACACACACAAGTAAAATAATTAATGCAGATGATTCAATAAGTGAGGTATGAAATCTTAATGTCATTTAACAAATGACAGTTCAGAACATCTGAGACCTGAAAACGTGCACTTTAAGCAGCTTACAAACCCTGAAATCGAGAGAGTTATTAAAAGTAGCATTAATCAGATAAGATACAGATAGTTCTGAAAATGAAATGAAAACAAAACATGGAAGATATATCACCTGCAACGACATGATAAAACAAAACTGCAGCACGCGGACACTGAAACAAATTGGCTGCAAATTATCATTGTCCGTATATCTAAAACAAACAATAAATGTTGATCAATGAAACAGACACACAAATATGGTTGTATGAGACTAATTACGGGACGACCTGTACTCAATGTGTTATCACCTGACCTACAAAATGAAATGATCTAGGTGAATGATAGGTAAGAATAAGCACATCATTCTGTTCAACTATATGCTAAAATCGTCCTAAATTCAGACAAATATGATCTCAATGATACAAATACAACCCAAGCTATAGCATCTGTTTATTTCACTGTAGCTGAAATTGAAACAAAACAGTTCATATAAGTAGAGTATGCTACCACAACTATCAAATCAGCTACTAAGTTTCAACACAGATCACCTTGAACGCCTTTATATATACCATCTGTAGAAGAAACAATACAAAGGCGAGTCATGATTTGAAAGTCATTATCATGTATCACTGAAATGAACGCTGAAAACACATAATATGATTCTCCTTCGTGTGTCTGAAAATGTTTGAAACAAATATAAGTTCAATATTACAGCACATGTTATATGTTAAAATATGCCGTAATGAAATGTGAATCTCATTCTGCAACAATACAAGATAAATAGAACGTTAATATTCTTGACAACTACCTGCAAATTAAAGTAAAATAAGTAGGTACTAGCACACTTCAATATGCAGATATAAACAAAATTCTTGCCTAAAGAAACAGAGAAACAACACTACTGGTTAATATCACACTGAACTCGGTAATGCCGCAGCTGTACATCTCTAGAAAAGAGTTCATCTGTTTGCTTCTGATAACGTTCTTCTACCTAAATGAGATTCAAATAAAATTATGAATGAGAATATATGAAACTATGAAATTATATACATTTATATGTACACCACATCTCCTGGATCCACTGTAAATGTGTGCAACTGTCCTACAACCCAGTCATTCGACCTCATCCAGTTGGGTTTCTGGCGTCGTCTTTGAGGTCTCCGTTTGACCTCCTCACTCTCTGAAGATCCTGTAAAAGAACGAAACTGTTGCGCTCTGGTTGGCGGTAAATTCGCGTTTCGCGGTAGGACACCAGTTTCGCCTGGTCTACGACGCATCGGCGGTTTATATCTGCCAATGTGGTCAGACTCGACGGAGCTTTCGTCGCCCGAATAAACACTGGCGACCTCACTTTCACTCTCATCAGAAAGGCTATCAGAGCTTTCTGACAGTTGAAGGTGAAGTGAAGTGTCGTCAGGTTCATCCGGGTCAGGCTCAGGATGGCCTGTCTGATGATCAGAAGCATCTGATTCGTCCGCAGTCAGATCGTCATGTCGAATCTGGTCCGTATTTGTCTGGTTTATTACTTCTTCTTCTTCTTCTTCTTCTTCTTCTTCTTCTTCTTCTTCTTCTTCTTCTTCTATACGAGGAAGGCTCATGAAGGGAAGAAGCAAATTGCGATGCAGCAATTTGGACTTCCTTGACCTCGTATTCTGACGCCGAACCTCATAAACTGGTATGTCGTCGTTCGGTTGGTCAATGACGACATATGGGTCGTGTTCCCACCGATCTCCAATCTTGTGTTTGCCTCTTATGCTAACGTTCTTGACCAGCACCAGATCTCCAGGCTTGAGTACAGAGTTTCTGACTTTAGCATCATACTGCTGTTTGTGCACGTCTGCACTCTTCTTGGCTTCTGCTGTAGCCTTGCTGTATGCAAAATCCAGTCTTTCTCGCAACTTTCTCACATATTCTGTCCTAGATGTGGACGAGAACGCATCTGGAGTCAAACCCAAGAAAGCGTCAATAGCTAACCTAGGGTGGCGCCCGAACATGAGAAAGTATGGAGAGAATCCGGTGCTGGCATGAAACGTAGCATTATAAGCATGCACGAGAGTCGGAACGTGTGCCTTCCAGTCACTTTTCTGGTACTCTTCTAAGGTCCCAAGCATTTGCAGCAAGGTCTGGTTGAACCGTTCAACCTGGCCACTTCCCATGGGATGATAAGGTGTTGTCCTTGACTTCTCCACTCTGGCAATCTGGCACAGCTCCTTGATCAACTTCGACTCGAAGTTCTGTCCTTGGTCACTGTGAATGCGTGCCGGAAAACCATAGTGGACGATGAAGTTGTCGAACAACACCCTCGCCGTCGTCTTGGCGGTCTGATTCCTCGTGGGAATGTCCTGGGCGTACCGAGAAAAGTGATCGGTGATGACTAGGATGTTTTCAACACCACCTTTCGACCTTTCCAGTGAAAGATAATCCAGGCACACTAATTCCATAGGTGAACTCGAAGTGATGTTCACCAGAGTGGCACTCCTACCACTGCCAGTCTTCCGTCGAATGCAACGCCCGCAGGTCGTTACTTTTTCTCTTATGAAGCCATCCATTCCAGGCCAATAGAACCTCTGTTTTACAAGAGACGTTGTTCTATCTCTTCCTTGATGGCCGAGGTCATCATGAAGTGCCTGGAACACTTCATCACGGAAAACTGGTGGGAGAACGATCTGCTGGAAATCCTGTCCATTTAGGTTAGCCTTCCTATGGAGAACGCCTTGCACTACATAGAGTTTATTCCACTCCTTCAGGTATCTGACGTCAACGGCCTGGTCTAAGTTCCGCTTAGCTGGAACATTAGATCCTGTCTCTACCTTCTGGAGGATATAACCTATGCAGGGATCATTAAGTTGGGCTTTTCTCCAATCCCTGGAAGTGAGACCATGTGTCTGCAGCAGCTGCTCTGGAATATCATCAACATGCGTTGACGAGTGATCAGAAACAGCCACACTTTCCACTAATGGACAGGTATCTGTTACTGACAGGGAATGCGATATGGCCTTCAACGCTTCAGGGAAGATAACCTTTTCTTCGGAATGTCTTTTGCTGCGTGATAAGCCATCAGCATCAGCATTCTTTGACCCACTTCTGTATTTGACGGTAAAGTTATAACCACTGAGAGAAGCTACCCATCTTTGTCCTGTAGCGTCCAGTTTGGCGGTAGTGAGAACGTATGTGAGAGGGTTGTTGTCAGTGATTGCCTCGAATAGACTACCATAAAGGTAGTCATGAAACTTCTCACATATCGCCCATTTCAAAGCAAGGAACTCCAGTTTATGGGCTGGGTAGTTCTTCTCAGATGGTTTTAAACTCCGGCTAGCATATGCGATTACCCTCTCTTTTCCATCTTGTGTTTGGTACAACACTGCACCCAAACCGTCAAAGGAGGCATCCGTATGGACTTTGAACGGTAAGCTATAATCTGCATATGCCAGCACTGGTGGGTTTGACAGCCTGTCAATAATCGTTTCGAAGCTCCTCTGATGCTTCTCTGTCCATTCAAAAGGAGACCGCTTCAACGCTTTCTTGCTTTTGGCTTTTGGATTCGTCACATGACCAACCAGAAGATCATTCAATGGTCTAGCTATCGCAGCAAATCCATTGATGAATCGGCGATAGTAGCCTGCAAATCCTAGGAAGCGTCGCACATCCTTTGTTGACTTCGGCACTGGCCAATCTTTTATTGCCTCTATCTTACTGGGATCTGTGTGTATCCCTTCTTCCGACACAACATGGCCAAGGTAAGACACTTTGCTTCGAAAGAGCTTACATTTCGAAGGCTTCAGCTTCAGGTTGTTTTCCTGCAGCCGCTCAAACACGGCTTGCAAGCGCTCTACATGTTCCTCAAATGTTGATGAAAAGATGATAATATCGTCAAGATATATGAGGCAATCTCTAAGGTTAAGCTCTCCCATGCATCTTTCCATCAACCTTTGGAACGTTGCCGGAGCATTACAAAGCCCGAAGGGCATCCGGTTACACTCGTAGAATCCGAGTGTACCGGCCTGAAAAGCTGTCTTGGCCTTGTCGGACTCCTTCAGTTTCACTTGCCAATAGCCGCTTTTTAAATCAAGAGTACTGAAGTACTTTGATCCGGCTAACAAGTGAAGAGTGTCATCGACTCTTGGGATGGCTTGGGCATCTTTAATAGTGCGTTGATTCAGTTTCCTGTAGTCAATGCAAAACCGAATCGTTCCATCCTTTTTGCGGACAATTACCACATTCGAACTGAAGGGACTCTTAGAGGGGCGTATAGCTCCTACCTCTCGCATTTCATTGAGGTGCTCTCTCACCTCTTGTATCAGTGCCGGTGGGATGCGGCGGTATGGCTCCTTGAATGGACGATCGTTCTCCAAATGTATCTCGTGCTCAACTAACTTTGCACACCCGAGATCGGTGGGACTTTTCGAGAATATTCCATCCCACCTGCTGAGAAACTGGCGAACTTGTTGTTTCTGCTCGTTTGTCAAGACTGAGTTTTCTAAATCTAACCCAGGAGGTGTGTTAGGTTTAGTGTCGGCAGCACACTGTTGGTTGACATTTACAGACGTTTTCTGTTTATTGTCAGTCTTCTTTGCCACTGACGGTGACCGAAGAACCTTGACCTCGTGAAGATCACACAAGTTCGCCTTTGGTGGGATGGTAATAACTCGGGCGGATAGGTTGCAGAGTCGGACTGGTACTCTGGATGTTTTTCCTGGGTTGTCTAACTTGACAACTCTGGGACAAACTGCAACCTTTGGCAGTGATCCACCCTCTATCTGTTCAGTGATGGCTGACTCTACATTCTGTCCCTTACGTACAAAGCCTGTAACTGTACGGACTTCCATTGGCTGAAGTGTTAGTTTTACAGTTGATTTAACAACTCCAACACTGTTGTTTGTCAATGACGAGAATGCCAAGTCCCATGAATCAGGCACACTTGTGGTGTCTGAAGTGAGACATTTCAGACGCCTGATAATGTTGGTACCAGCAATAATAGGTACAGACTTATTATACTCTGTGTCTGGCACAACTAAGAGAGGATAAGCATCCTCGTCTTGGCATTCCTCAATGAACGGACTGCTGACATGCACAGCTACATAGCCAATGTACTGTAAGGGACGTCCATCTGCACATTTGACTTCCAAGTCTAGCTCATCTAAATCACGGATATCTGGCTCTGGCTTCAGATGTTTTAAGAAAGCCATACTGATCGTACTTATTTGTGAGCCAGTATCTACCAATGCATTGGTCTTAACACCATCAATCAGTATTTCACCCACATTATCTTTTCCTATCATTTTCTTTAAAATATTCTCATTAGGGCCATTCACTACTTTCTTAGTGCCCCTCGTCTGCCCTGCGACAGAGGCATCTATTTGTTTAACGGAGGCTGGTGTTTCTGTTCCGTTTTAGATTTATTGTCAGTTTTATGCTCTGTCTGATCTTTATCCTTTTCGTTCTTATTCTTCATTTTATCCCAGTTTTTCTGGCGTCTACTTTTTCTATATTGAAGATCTTCTTCTAATGTCTCTAAACGTTTCAGAATGTCTCTATTAGTTTTGGCATTAGGATCCAGATTTAGCGGCTGATGCTGAACTTGAGCACTTGCTTCCGCTACTTGTACCTTTTTACTGGTATCCTTAGTATCCTTAGCAGTAGTTTCAGATTTTCTACTGATTCTCCAGAGCTCTTCAGTCTTGACCTTTGCTCTCAGCTCATCAAAGTTCTTAATCTGATCAAAATGAATGACAGTAGCATTCTGCAGGTCAGTGTCATACAAATAGCGCCAGAATCTATGTCTTAACATGTGATCTCTCTTTTCTTCTACAATTTCTCCCTTTTCTATGCCTCTCTGTACTAACTGCTCAAGCCGTAAACCCCACATGGTGACACTTTCATCTTGCTTCTGAGCAGATGTATAGAACTCTGTTAGCACACTGTCACCACTTGAAACATTGCCAAATACATTTTCAAGCTTGGCTAACAGGTCTACACTAGTGGCAGATGCACCGAGAGTAAGCACTGCTTTCTTTGCAGGTTGCTTCAGTGCGTTCCTAATTAATTGTGTCACCACATAGTCTGGATATCTACCAGATTCAATAATGGATTGAATCTCTACTCTCCAATCTTCAAAGCAACTTTCGTTCTTTGGGATTGGGTCAGCACCAGAAAAGGGCGTTATGTTCGGCTTGACTGGATGTATAACATCTGGCTGCCTTTCTCTTTCCACTATATGTGACATAGATGATCCCTTACGGATTCTTTCTGACAGTTCTTCTTCTTTCTTAAGAAGATCATGCTCAAGCTTTTTCAGATACTCCTCTTTTCTTTGGAGTTCTTTTTCTTTCTGAGTACTTTCTGACATTGTCTGTCGTTCAGTTTCTTTCTGCTTTTCACTGTTTTGAAATTCTTTCTGTTGTAGTAACAGCTGGGTCTTTTCTTGTTCCAATCTAGTTATCTCTAATTCATTTTCTTCATTCTCATTACTCTGTCTGACATTTATATCTGCCCTTTTCTTAATTTCCTGTTCAAGCATATGTATTGCTTCATTCTTTCTCAATAATTCTTCCTCTTGACTTTGAACTTTCATAAGCAATTGCTGCTGCCCTATTTCTAATCTATTAATCCGCTCTGCCTCTTCACTATTTATATTCTGGCGCATTTGAGCTTGCCTTTCATTTTCTACTTGATCATTCTGTGCTATTTCACGTTTCACGTGTGGGTCATATCTGATTGACGGTTTCCTTCTATTCATCTTAATATCTTCTTCTATGAGCTGACATTCTCTATGCATAGCTAAGATTCTATGTTCTCTTTCCCTATCCATCTTAACTTTGTTCAACAGATCTCTATTGAGCTGTTGTTCCTCATCTTTCAATGCCTCAATTCGCATGTGCCTATCAGATTCTTCTTTCATCTTTTGTTGCGTAATTCGCAAGTTCTCAAGTCTATTTTGCAGTTCTTCCTCTGCTTTTATTCTATTCTTTCTTTCTTCTTTTAATACTCTATCTTCTGACAGAATACGATTGATTCTGTATTTCAATGCTCTTTCTTCTTCATAATTATAGTCTGTCATAATGTCAGGACCTTTACTATCTTGTTCTTTGCTCAAACTCCTAGTCTGTTTGCTGTATTCTTGTGGCAAGTTATGACCAGTTACATTTATAAGACTTGGCTGTTTTGACAGTAATTCTGTAACTGTCATATGCGCAGACCTTGAGTTAGCATCGCCTTCCTTTAAGGCAGCTACACTCTGGTGACTAGAGACTATCCTCTGCCTAGTTACAGACTGTCTAGAATTATGCTGTGATGTCTGTTCACGCATAAGTGAATGCCTTGTCAGACTTTTCTTCCTACTACCCGTTGAGACTTGATCAACATCTTTTCCTCTTGCATGACTAGAGACTATTTCTAACTGCTTAGAATCATGTTGTGAGCTTTGTTCTTTCATGAAAGAAGGTTCTGGTATACCTTTCTTTCTACTCTCTGCTGATAACTGGTCAGCTTTAGCTCTCCTCAGAGAACTTTCAATACTAGGTGGGTATTTTGGGTCATGCCCATGCTCACTGCTCAAAGAACACTGACTGAGTTCACTCAAGTCCTGCCATTGTGTTCTGACACTTCCGGCAACGCGTTGCCCTTCTGCAGACACATGCTCTTCCATGTAAACAGCACCTCCCTGTGCTCCAATTAATTGCCCTGCATCAGGGTTCAGTGCCCTTTCTTGCTCCAGATTTATCAATCTATCCCTTTCTCTCAACTGCCTAAGCTCATCCACCTGACGAACCCATTCATCTGCTTCTCTCACCCTATCTCTCGCTAGCGCCCTTCTATCTCTTTCAGATAAGCTTTCCATGTTCAGTGCGGTAACGGTTAAGACGCTTCAATCACGAATTGGCACGTTATCGTGTAATTGTTGTGTTTATGCAAGTATTTTGCTCGTCAGCAAAAGGAACATGCAATATTGCACAACACAGAGATAACTGAATATTCGCAGCAAACGGTTGTGCGATGTGTTGAAAATCTCTCGGTGAAACGCAAAAATCGCGACGAAAACTGGATTAAGAAATCGGCGAAATCAAAAATCGCGGTGACGTGCAAAAATCGCGGCGAAATAAAAAATCGCGGTGAAATGCGAAAAGTTGCGGTTTAGCGTTTACCTCACTGTATGTATTCTAAACCTCGGCGAA
Organism: Rugalucina vietnamica; assembly: GCA_964017185.1. Lineage (NCBI taxonomy): Eukaryota > Metazoa > Mollusca > Bivalvia > Lucinida > Lucinidae > Rugalucina > Rugalucina vietnamica. The sequence continues at coordinate 54,082,802 of OZ024879.1, read as the reverse complement.
AAAAAAATCGCAAAATCGTAGCGGCGCACTAAATTGAAAAATCATCGACTACCTGAGTATCAATTGCTGTTTTATTGTATTTACAGCAATTGAGAGAGAAACGAAAAAAAAAATGCTCAAAATATTTTCTTCAAATTCGCACAAGAAAAAAAAATCACAGAAATTGTTATAAGACGGCAAATAACAATTTCAGAGAAAGAAAAAAAAATACTTTCACCAACCAGTTATATACTAGCCTCGAGATACTAGCTGCAAAGATATGCATAAATACCTGGCTCTTTGCAACAGTCTAACACAGATATCCCATAGCGATATTCCAATTTGCAGAGTCACTGTGTACCAGAACCTGGAATCTAGCAATTGGCAAAATACTTATACAAATAAGGTTCCTAAGAAATAAAAATCACAGGAACCGCTGCTTCATACTCTTTACAACTGAAAGACTATACAAGTATCCAGGTAACTAGAATCACAAATGTTAATTTTCTTCACCAAGTGTTTTAGTAACTAGAATGTAAACTCATTGTCATGTAGTTCCATATGTAATGAACTGCAGAAGAAAAAAAAAATAGTAATAATCTGCAACACACACAAAAAATATCTGTGAAAGTTCTGAAAAGAAAACAAAACAAAGTTAGAAAAGAGAAAAAAAAAATCTTCTCTACTCCGATTCGATTTTAGGACCTCGAGAATTTGAGCCTTGTAAGAAACCCCTCGACTACTGCGACTTCACACCTGTAAGCAGTAAATTTATCAATATGTCACTTCCCCGCGACAAAGCACGTGCAGGTTTCCGTTACTGATCGTAAAATCCCGGAAAAATTACTAAGTCGACATTTCGGCAAAAATTGACAAATTCAGATTTTAACAAATTTTGCAAATTCTATTTCGACTTAAACAGGGTATATTTATTGGGATTTGCCGGCAAAAAGAACTTGAACAAACCACGTAATTAGTTTCCACGGAAATTAATTACGTAGGTTGACAGTTGCTAAGGGTTGCACGTGACTAAACGTTTGGAGAAGGGCTGGGCTTGGGCGAAGAGAAAGGCCAGGACATTTTGGGGAAAACTAATAGAATCTCAACTAAATCCTAGCGGTTCCTAGCACTACCTAGCTACAGATGATATTCATGAAGAAAAGATGATAAAATGAGATGAAAAATGAGATGAAAGATGATAAAATGAGATGAAATGGAATATCCATAAGTGTAAACAAACAAAGCGGTGTCATTCATGATTCGGACACGTGACCGGTGCGGACAACAAGGCGAGGATGTGTATTCATTTGACACAGGATTGTTTATTGACACGAAATGGACATAGTGATCATAGACGGCTGAAAATAATCAGTTCATCCATTGAAAAATTGAAATCACAGACGGCAATTGGAACTCCTATCTCAACGACAGAACTTGAGATTTCACAATCAAAAAACTTTGAAAAAATTTACAAAATATGATGGCTGCAAGGTATAAGATCGTACCTCTAATTTAATATCCAAACAATCCATCCTAATGAATGAAATAGTAACATATTTACACACAGTTAACACACAATCAAAACAATCCATGTCCACGAAATATGGACAAAAGTTCCACAACGTCAATCGTCACGCGTTGAATCCGAAACTGTAAGTCGCTCCATCGTCAGCTGAGGCAGAAGAACAGTTCCATGGAAAATGTTTGGGCCCAAAACACACGTGCACGAATTAAACTAAGAGTGGAATTCCATTACGATGACATCTAGGTCCCCGGGGATCGGATCACTGAATCACTAGCTAGTTGGCTCATCAAACCGGCTTCTCGAAGCATCAAACACACAAACTGGCCACCATTGTCACGGAGTGTGGTCGCTAGGCCCAGTGGCTACTGACCTCCAGCTGGGCTCTTGGCGAAAACGTGAGTTCTGTCAACAGGGATGGGATAGAGAGCCTGTAACAATATATTGGAACAATATATTTATTGATGATAAATGCCAATTGAAAATGTTTACGAAATGAATGCCGATGTGCAATACAATGGCGATGTAAACAGAGTGTGAATGAATGATCGTGTTTACCATTAAAACTGTGTATTGACATATGTGTATACCTTGCAGCCTTTACCGGTGAAAATACATAACTAACTTGCAAAAATACACATTTCTTTTCAGCAAATGGTTACAATTTCTGTCTCAAAATGACAAAGGAATATTAAACAACAACATACCTGTAACAATATATTGGAACAATATATTTATTGATGATAAATGCCAATTGAAAATGTTTACGAAATGAATGCCGATGTGCAATACAATGGCGATGTAAACAGAGTGTGAATGAATGATGGGAAACTTGTATAAAAACCAGTACCAATCCGTACCTAAAGCTACGTCTACCTACTGGGTCTTTCACAAGGGACATTCACTGGGCATAGATGGGACGTTTTATTGGATATGGGAATAGCCATATAGGAGTTAGCCTATGACATACTGATCGTTCCAAGCCGATACTTCTGTGGTGGTTCTTTCTGTTTTATGTCTTGGTGTTTAAAATATTTTTGTGCTGTTGGCGCCTTATGTATGTTTTCGGGCGTCAGACTCTATGTTGGCCCCGACTTAAAGCTATTCATTTTAGTTGGTTGGGGCCGGAGCTTCTTGTCTGTTGCTTGGCCCACCGGGGTCCAACTGGTGTTTTTCTTTTGCTCCGGAGTTAGTAGGTTATTCGGCGCCCAGGGATCTCCATCGTCGGGCAGCTTACTCAATCTGTGAGTCCTGGGTTTTGATTCATCAGGATGTTTATCATGATTTATTTGTTTGTTCTTGATGATTCATTGACTAGTTAGAGATTCACCACAAGGACCAAATAACTAAATAAATGTTATGAACCACTGCAGAAGCTGAGGGTGAGGTTAGGTACCTGTAAAACCGGTTTAAGCCCGCCAGTAACTTTGTGTTACTGATCGTTCCAAGTGGATACTTCTGTAGTGGTTCTTTTTGTTTTATGTCTTGGTGTTTGTTTGTTTTTTTGTGCTGTTGGCGCCTTGTGTATGTTTTCATATTTTTAGTTAAGTTAAGGTAACTGAGTGGCCACCTATTGGGAAAATAGCTGCTCATTCGGCTTACGATATGTTTTATGGTATAAAGTACCTGATTGTTACTTTGGTTTTTTCCCACCTCGGTTTTTGGAGTGGGAATCTTTTTCTGATTGCGTCTTTTCCTGATCTTTGCCTACTTGTACCTTTTCATATTTTAGTTAAGTTAAGGTAACTGAGTGGCCACCTATTGGGAAAATAGCTGCTCATTCGGGTTACGAAATGTTTTCATGGTATAAGTACCTGATTGTTAGTTTGGTTTTTTTCCACCTCGGTTTTTGGAGTGGGAATCTTTTTTCTGATTGCGCCTTTTCCTGATCTTTGCCTACTTGTACCTTTCCAGAATTTGCCCGTGCAGGAGAGGGAGCCGGAGATGTCAACCCCAAGATATTTTGCACATGTGACAGACTCCAGAATTTGCCCGTGCAGCATGTAATCTCTCTTAATGGGCATTTTAGAGCCTGACACATGTACGACCTGGCATTTCGAGCGGTTGAACTCCATGTCCCACCTGATCTCCCACCTTGATAGTAAGTCGAAGTCATTTTGTAGTGTTGAACCATGGTCTTCGCTTTCTATCGTGAGATACAGGGCTGTATCATCAGCAAACAGACGCACCTGGGACGGGCTCTCATCAGGCAAGTCAGTGATGTAGATGAGGAACAATAAAGGTCCTAGGACCGAACCCTGGGGGTACACCTGATGTTACTGGTACAGATTCTGATTCCTCCCCAACAATTACTACCTGTTGTGATCTGCTCCCAAGAAAAGCTCGGACCCCGTCCAACACATGCCCACGTATGCCATACTGATGCCGCTTCCAATGGAGTTTACTGTTATTTACTTTGTCTAAAGCTTTAGAAAAGTCTAGTAGTATGGTGTATGTCTGTTTTCCCGCACATGCATTCCTCGCAAGGTCCTCTTTGAGCATGATGAGCTGTGTCTCGCATGACCGCTTCTCTCTGAAGCCATGCTGTAGGCCATACAAGATACCATGCCCATCTATATTAGATGCTAGAATATGTTCGAGCACCTTGCAAAGGATGCAAGAGAGGCAAATTGGTCAGTAACTGGCTGCCAGAGATTTTTCGCCTTTTTTGAAGACAGGCATGACATTGGCTGCCAGCCATTCTGCCGGTAGCTTGCCTGTCTGTAATGATCTATCAAAGATGACTTTGATGATCGGAGCAATCTCTTCTCTGAGCTATCTGAGCAAAAGAGGTTTTAGCCTGTCTGGTCCAGCTGCCTTACCAGGTTTGAGATTTTTTAGAACTTTTAGCAGTCCATTGAGTGAGATGTCAATCTCTGGCATTGTTGTCGAAGGGTTATGTAGTGAGTCTGGGCTGGTGTCAGAAGGCAGTCCACCTGAAAGATTCAGATCCTGCACACGCATCTGGGCAAGGCGGGAGAGTGATGAGGGAGATTTAGGAGTGAAAACAGAGTTGAATTGCTAGTTAAAATATTTGCTTTAGTCTCAGTGTCAGAATGGTGTACATCATTTTGCTTCAAAGGTGGAATGCCTTGCTGATCCCGACGAGAGTTTTTCAAGAATGAGAAGAGGTTTTTTGCTATGAGAGGCACTGTCATCGTTAGGTACTACCATCGTCGGTGAGTCCCAAGAGATTTTCAAGATAGCCCAGGCCCCGAGGTTATAAAACTTTTTTCATGCTCAGCTCAGCTGAGACTAAAATTTATCCTGCTCATAAATGTTAAAATGCCAACAATTGTTGGCATTTTAACATTTATTAGCAGGATAAATTACCAGATTTTGAGGTATGAAAAGGTACAAGTAGGCAAAGATCAGGAAAAGGCGCAATCAGAGAAAGATTCCCACTCCAAAAACCGAGGTGGGAAAAAACCAAACCAACAATCAGGTACTTATACCATGAAACATATCGTAAGCCGAATGAGCAGCTATTTTCCCAATAGGTGGCCACTCAGTTACCTTAACTTAACTAAAATTATGAAAACACACATAAGGCGCCAACAGCACAAAAAAGTTTTTAAACACCAAGACATAAAACAAAAAGAACCACCACAGAAGTATCGACTTGGAACGATCAGTAACACAAAGTTACTGGCGGGCTTAAACCGGTTTTACATGGCCATAACCTCACCCTCAGCTTCTGCAGTGGTTCATAACATTTAGTTAGTTATTCGGTCCTCGTGGTGAATCTCTAACTAGTCAATGAATCATCAAGAACAAACAAATAAATCATGATAAACATCCTGATGAATCAAAAACCAGGACTCACAGACTGAGTAAGCTGCCCGACGATGGAGATCCCTGGGCGCCGAATAACCTACTAACTCCGGAGCAAAAGAAAAACACCAGTTGGACCCCGGTGGGCCAAGCAACAGACAAGAAGCTCCGGCCCCAACCAACTAAAATGAATAGCTTTATGTCGGGGCCATCATAGAGTCTGACGCCCGACCCACCGGCGTGCAATTAAAGAAGGCAGCGTAGTTATCAACCATGATTGGGTTAAAAACTAAGCATGCAGACTGTCGCATAACATTCAAGTTATAACCTATACGTCTGTAACGTGTTATGATTTTTCTGAACTGAAAAGAAAAATCATTAATTCCTTTAAGTTTCTTAAATTTGTAAACCAAGTCACCATAAAATTCAGGTTCCGAAAGGCCCTCACTTAAAAGCGTCTTTAACCCAACATTATATTTGGAAATCAATTCATAGTGTCTACGATAAAATTTAGAAAATGTTTTTCGAAGTTTATGATACCGATAGCCCTGTTGGAGAAGTTTGGCCGTTAAACATTTATTTCGAGCGTTGAAGTCTGTAACATGATTGCAGACTCTAGCAAACCTAATAAGTTGCGAAATTTACTATATCAAAATCAAAGTCATCGCGCTTATCATAAATTTTAGAAGAAACAAATCCATTTGCAACAGAAAGATGTAGATCTAAAAAGGGGGCTTCAGTATCTGAGATATTGGCCTTGTTCAACTGAAGTTCAGGTGGATAAATTTGATTGACCATACCTTCAAAATAAGGGTTGTCAATGTTCAAAAGGTCATCGAGGTACCTAGATGTGGAATTAAAAGCCTCGATAACATCAGCTTGATTATCATGGTTAAGAGAATCCATGAAATCTCTTTCGTAGCAGTATAAAAATAAATCAGCTACGAGAGGTGCGCAATTTGTACCCATCGGAATTCCAACAATTTGTCTGTATAACTTGGTCCCAAATCTAATATAAATATTATCAAGGAGATAGGATAAGGCGTCGCATACATTCTGACATGACCAAAGTGTATACCGACTTTGGTCAGAGGAAGTGAAAAAAGCCTTTCTGTCATTACATGCCAAATAAAGTGAACCATAGTTTTTTAATGCCCTTTTGAAGGTCCACTCTATCAAATCCAGAAGTTTTTCTTTAATTAGATTATGTGGTAATGTTGTATACAGAGTAGAAAAATCATATGTGGACAAGCTTGTCGCACGGAACCCTCTACACTTCAATTTACTGAGCACCTCACCAGAATTTTTAATTGACCAAAACCAATTTTTATTTGAAGTTTCATACACTGTCTCACAGTATCTTATAACATGAGATTTGATAGCAGTAAGACAGGAAGTTAATAATTTAGAAAGTTCAGTGGTAGTACAAGAGCTAGAATTTGCAATAAATCTAGCTTTGTATGGTCTTTTGTGAAGCTTAGGTAACCAATACATCGTAGGAAGTTTGTCTTGGCCTTCATTGACACAAACAGAAAACTTAACAGGTAAATCGTTTAAGTGGGCATTAACTACAGACACCTCATCAGTATCTGTCTCCAGATAAGCCCTGGTACCATCAAGCTCCTGTTTTAAGGTGTTAACGTAGTGAAGCCTACAAACGACAACAACATTGTTTGCGGCTTTATCTGCCGGAACCTGTTTGCAACAACAACATTGTTTGCGGCTTTATCTGCCGGAACCATTGTTTGCGGCTTTATCTGCCGGAACCTGTATTTTCCACTAATTTTGACTATTTTAGCATTTATGAGCAGTTCAAATTTCATGCTCAGCTGAGCTGAGCTTGAAAAAAGTTTTATAACCTCGGGGCCTGGTACGGGTCTTTAATTTTCTTTTTGATCTGCTGTATCGCCTTGGAACTATCAGTAATATAAAGTTACTGGGGGCTTGGACCGATTTTACAGGATCAAATCCTTACCCACATAAAAAGGTACAAGTAGGCAAAGATCAGGAAAAGGCGCAATCAGAAAAAGATTCCCACTCCAAAAACCGAGGTTGGATGCATGCATGCATGGTCATTCTGGCATGTGTGATTTTGCACAACATTGGAATCGAGAAAGGAGAGATCATTCCCAGCGCTGATGGAGAACATTGTGAGGATTAACAGTCGGTTCATCCGCACGTGATGGCGCTAATGCATTCAGAGACCCTATTCGGAATACTTACTTTTCGTAATGTGTAGTGTTGTTACAAAATGTTATCAAGACTAATTCATGGAATACATTTAAAACAAAGTGACCAAATTTATTTTGAACTGTAATATTTAAGCCTCGCTAGCAAAACTTCCTTCTTTAGAGCAAAAAGTTCTGTTTCATGTTGTTGTTTTTTTTTTTTTTTCAGTTCCAACAATTCAACTTCCTTTTCTAATCTCTTAGTTTCCATGGTCGCCCTGCCTTTTTCGACAGCCAGCCACTCGTCCTCTGCGGTCAAAGCCTGGCATGAGTCAACTCGAGCTTTCTTGAAAGGAGGCTTTGGTTTTGTGACCTTTTTGGAGCCTAAAATATGTTAATAACATTTAATTACAGTTGTTTATTCGCAATGCTCATACCATAGTTCGTAAACTTCACTCAAACTATGTTAAAACTAAGATACATTGTAATGTCTTTGATTTAAATGATACCATATATATTCAAATAATTTCTTGGAGAATTTTAATCGAGTGCAAACCAACTTCAATAGGGTGTATTTTATCAATTTAAAAAATACACATGAATGTACTTGAACTCTTACTGCATGCACATTTAACACATGCGTGTGAAATATTGGATTGATGTTCATGACATATTGGTACCAATTCTTCAATGAATATAATTTTTGCAAAATGTGAAACCTTTGTCCTATGAAAATTATAAGCGTCCTCTTGTATTCTATTGACTATGTATGACATAAAAAGGGATTTTTTGGCGAAAAAATATCATTGGTATTGACATTATTATACTAAGTTTATCAGTTACATGTACATGTAAAATATATTTAAAGGCTTTCAGAATGTGTACCATTACTTTGAATTATTACGTTTTATTTGTAAATTGCATGGATAACCATAGTTAAATAGCTCACTTGCATACTTTATTTTAAAATTATCCGTTTGATGTTACCATGCACAATGTTACTATTTGCATTCTTGAATTATTAATTATTCAATAATTAATAAGAAAACACATAAATTACCTTCATTGCCGATTTTAGGATTGCAGGTAGGTTGGGATGAGCGTTTCTGCACATCTTCCACGTCAACCACGGTTGAAGGTGGTGTTGAAGGTCATTCATGCGCCGTCATAGGTGGCGCGGCCGTCTTGGAGCTCATTGTTTGTGTACGTGTCGGTTCAGCTGAGCCTGATGGACCATCAAACTTTGGGAAAATGCTTAACTTTGGAGTCTACACAGAACTACTGACTGTAGTTTCTGTATATAGTGTAGTTTCTGTAGTTGCTAAAATGTATAAAATATCATAATTCCACATCTTCATTTGATCATACATATTAAACGGCTTCCAATAACAAAGTCGTATCGAGTAAACTTGAAATATGCACATGGAGTGCAGAAACAAAAATGCAAACTCGTATTCAGTAAAAGTGGAGTTTTTCATAAATGGCACATTGTGTCCTCCGTAGCACAAGGACAAAATGTTGTGAATGTCCATAAATCGGCCTGTCGCTAGGCCAAAGTATGAAATACATCTGATAAAAATTTCAGTATCGCCAGAAAATAGTAAAACGGATTTTATTAAACATTTCCCAAGAGCTAGAAGTGTCCTTTAACTTAATTCCATGTGTATATATATATATAAATTAGCGGTCGCATAAGATAACCAACAATCTGAACGCAGATCATCTATTTGCAATAAATGAACAGCTGATCAGCGCATTTAATTTCGCTACACGGAAAACACAATTCCTTTTCTACTTATACTCACAATTTCAAGCATCTAGCCTGCTTTTGTTAATGCACACGTCGATTTGTGTCGGATTTGTTCGGAATTCCAAATCGTTCATTTTCTCGTGCGAAGGCTCAATTAAAACTTTATTAAAATGAAGAACACGATCTGACAAAATTAAACGCATACAATAGCTTAGATGATTTCATTCAATTTAGATAGCTCGCCATTAACACATGTAGCCTATATCTAGTCTGGGCAGTGTTTAAATTTGATTCAAAGCATTTATATAAAATTATTATACGTTCATTCTGTGTCAATACCCGTAGGTAACCCTTTCATGTTGGGCTTGTCCCCGAGTCTTGTGAGTATAAGGTGGGCGCTTGGTGAAGGTGGAAGGCACGGTCCTCCGCCTGTTGGGGGTGAATCTGCTGATCCAAATATGCTCTTGCTGAAACGGAAAATACGAAAATATATGCATGTATGTAAAACATGTAAAACAAAGTCGTCGAGTATATTTTCAGAAAATATTGACTCAAATGCAACAGCATTATCTTTCATCGGTCCCGAAGTGTAGAGTTTTCAGTTTGGCTTTAAAAATGAAAGTTAAAAGTCCAGCTTTATCACGTTACCACAAGGGCCATGAATACAAATGACTTGCGCATTATTCATTAGTTACACTAAACTTTTTCAGTTACAGAGGTTTAACAATCTCATTCTGTCTCTTCTAAACTAATCATCTTAAGGTTAGTGAGAACGGGGCTTAAGCAGGGACAATTACCAGCTATTTGCAAAACTTTTCTTCTCAAAATTTCACATTTCATTTTATCCCCTAGGCTTTTTATGGCTAACATTTTAAAGGTCGTAATGAAAAAATACACCTGCAAAAATCAGCAATGACGAAAGCAATGAAATGGACTTACGCATTGCATAGCGCCGACACCTCATCCCAGGCGTCGTTTCTTCCTTTAAGGTCACGCCCGCTGTCTCTAAACTTCCTAAAGAAAATTCTGGGTGACTCGTCTTCCTTCTCGTATATTCTTTGAACAAGAATAACTCGGTCTCTCTCTGACCAGTTGACGCTACGGTTTTTCTTCTTATTATCTACTCTGTCGGCCATGTCTAGGGTATACATGTAGTTTGTATCGTTTGTTTCGTGCAACCAGTTGAGCGTATCTTGTTTTGTACATAAATGTATACTGCCGAGATGAAAATACGTTACAACATAGGTCATTTTATATTGACTGTCACTTAGATATAATTGAAGGCTAACTGGCTCCTGAAGAACTAAAACACTTTTCCACTGCTTCATATCTATATTCACATTACCATTTACACAATATTGTGTAGGTATGATTACAAAATATTGCACAACAATCTTCTCACAAAGAAGAGCTATGAACCCAGACTCAGTAGCCAGTGCACTACCACAAAGGAAACGCCACAAAGGCAACCACAAACGGTATTTCGCCACACAGGCATTCGCCACACAGACAACCACAAAGAAAAATCCACTAAGCAACCACTGCCACCTACTTGCATTCAATTAAATGCTCCATAGGACTGTTACAACTAATATTCTAAATCACCCATACACACTGCAACATACAAATACAATTTCGGGTACTGAACCTCATCAGTGACCCTTTATAAACTGGCAGCGAAAGCCAGACATTGTTGCTGCAATCTGTGTAGTCAAAATCAAAGACTCATATTACAAAACGGGCCAAATAATCAAAATGCTGTTAAGAAGATGAATCTTAACGTAAAATATATTGTTAAGAAGATGCTGTTAAGAAGATGAATCTTAACGTAAAATATATTCGAACTACTTCGAAGAACTAACTAAATGTTGTGAACCACTGCAGAAGCTGAGGGTGAGGTTAGGTACCTGTAAAACCGGTTTAAGCCCGCCAGTAACTTTGTGTTACTGATCGTTCCAAGTCGATACTTCTGTAGTGGTTCTTTTTGTTTTATGTCTTGGTGTTTAAATTTTTTGTGCTGTTGGCGCCTTATGTATGTTTTCATATTTTTAGTTAAGTTAAGGTAACTGAGTGGCCACCTATTGGGAAAATAGCTGCTCATTCGGCTTACGATATGTTTCATGGTATAAGTACCTGATTGTTAGTTTGGTTTTTTCCCACCTCGGTTTTTGGAGTGGGAATCTTTTTCTGATTGCGCCTTTTCCTGATCTTTGCCTACTTGTACCTTTTTTCCAAATATATTCACTGATCCCAAAGGATCAAAAGAAAAATATAATCTGCACTATGGATGATGTACGGGGAGACTTTTTAGGGCCGCCACACGGCACAACACCAGCTGCAGTAATAGCAAATAAATATAATTGTTAGATTATCATTTATCCCCAAGTCTGTAAAACTTATACACCATTACTCGTAGAAGTAGAAGCATCGCAATAAAGCTGTACTTTGAATATGCACAATGGTCACGACACAACGTTCTCAGGATAGCGTATTTCACTAGATTATCATCCACCATAACCATAGCGATATGCGTTGTATGCGACACTGTCTGGTGATCTCAATCAATCGATTCTCATACAAAGGTATGGCCGTAATTACAAATGACAAAGTATTAAGAAATTTTGGAAATTGATCAAAATTCCAAAATAAACCCCTTGAAATAATCAGCAGTTATCCTAACATAAAAATAAAACTACTTACAGTCAAGAATAAATACACTCTCCGTAATGTATACTATCTCAGTGTATCTGGTTGATTTTTTTTCATTCACATGATTAGTTTCGAGAGTCATAAATAGTCTCTAAATCTATGTAAAACGCACTATCTTTCTACTGCAAAAATATACAATCACTGACCACTTTTACAGTTATTCTCTATAGTAAAAACTACTCACTGTATAATTCAATGATTTCACACACTTCAGTGATTATTGATAAATGAACTAATCTGCATAGGTAAAACAATTATTTTTGACAGAGAACTTAACTGTCAATACTACTGACTGTATCTTTGTACAATAATCGAGTTTTAAAAACACCCATGTCACAGCTACTTTGTGACATTGACCAAGGCACGAACATCCTTGAACTTTTGATTTTCTTGAACAGAATAGTATCAGTTTTAAATTTTTGGTAAGTTCCAGGGTATGATTAAGGGCTCAGAAAAGGCTTTTATCTTGCAGCCACTCACCGTGGTACTTCTGTGACATTAGTCTTTAGTCGCTTAGCACATGAAAAATTGTTGACTATGTAAAGCTACCGCCATTTTCATTAACCTACCCTCGAGCAAAAAAAAAAGGTCCATTCACATTCATCGCCCTAGAAAGAACAATACAGTTTCTACATGATTATGAAAACTTGCCCATGCAAAATACAGAGATTTTTTTAGCTTTAAAAACTGAAAAAGAGAATCAGCTGAAAAATTTTGATATTTTTCTTAGTTTTCCTCAAAACATAGATTGTGGGTACACGTTAGAACCGCCTCGCCGAGGCGGTTCTAACGAGTACCCATAATCTATGTTTTGGAGCAAAAATAAGAAAAATAGGTACACCCCTGCAAACCCCAGTTTTACTATATAAAAGTGGGGTTTAAGGGGGTATATATTGCACGGACTTGTTTTCCTGATGTGTGTCATTTAATCAGAATTTCCATGAATTAAGTATCATTTTTATGTCCCTCTGGAGTTTGATTTGCTTGTTTGTTTGTTTGGATTGATGCTTTACGTCCCATTCAACAACAATGGTCATGTCGGGACGTTGGACTTTTACCCAACATTACGATGTTATGACACCCAAATTGTGCTTCATAAATGTAGCCACCCATGCAGACAAAAAAGGCTATATATGTATGGATGGTAAGACTAAACCACTTTTCCTGAGCAGGCTGACTTTAGTCAGATGATCGGTCAGTAGTTTAGAAGCTTTGCCTGGAGGCACAAGCAGTCCATCTATTTCTCCTACGACCCAATGGGCGGGGACCTATATTCCCACCCAGGCTGGAGCTTGAAACAATACGGAGACTAATACGCCCATCACCCTCCCCCTTCCCCACTAGGCAGCCATCCATTCATACATTCGAGGCTTATTTTCACTTTAAATGGCAAAATTGAGTAGAACCAATTTGATGTTGTAAACATATTCATTGATGCATGCCTGAAGTCACAGGGGTGGATGCCAAGTCTAGATTTGCTTTTTAAGGTCAGAAACTAGGTCAAAGTTCAATGAGTGCAAAAATTAAGAAAACATACCACAGATGAAAATACAAGTAAAATCAAGGCCAAAGAAAGTGGTTTGAATGACAAAATTTGGTTTATGAACAATTAGGCAGTACATTGAGGGTTTTAATATGTCAGATAATCAAGCATGTTTGTCTGAACCAAAGTACAGGAGGTCAAAAGGTCAGTAAGTGCAATTTAGGATATTTTCAGTGTAATATGCCAATGTTTTATTACAATTGTCAAAAATCTTGGTCTAAAAGCCTTTCATGGCTGAATTACTTACCATTATTAAAACAAACAAATAAGAGGCATCACTGAATATATAGTTCGATTTTAAGACATGCATTTTCAAATTACATACACCATTTACGTAATTACACATTTGCAAAAAAGTGAATTTCTTTAATACATTTAGGCATGAAACCTAGATGACTGTGTAATACCATCTACAGAATATATTTCCACATACATAACTACATATGAATATCCTGATATTCTTGAGCAATTCAAGATGGCCACCAAATTCAAGATGGCCACCAAAATTTAAGGTGGACGACCTAAAGGGGTTTTGATAGAAATTCTTACATATATATAGGTATATATAAAGCCTTGATATTTCACCAATATGCAACAAGAGAAAATAAACAAAATCAAATTGGCTGCCGAAATCCTACATGGCTATCGAAAATCAGGTGCATTTAGAGTATTCGAGTAAACAGTTGATGGCCGTCTACATTTGGATAGGAGAATTTATGTTTAATTTTACAATTTTACATCCATTACGTTTTTACTGACCAATATCTATTTGCCTTTAAGCATTGTTTATAAACACGATGCTGGAAATTCATATAACTGTTCCCTACATTCAGGTATGGATATATAGTATGCAGGCAGACATATGGTAGAATAGGGTGAGATGAGTTAGGGTAGGATAGGACAATGTATGGGTGGCATGTGGTAAGGAAGTCACATGGTGGCGTTTCAAAACTGTTGGGTATGTGTAGATAGTATAGTAGAGGTCGGTACAGTTGGATTAGATAGTGGTATAGTAGGGAGGGCAAACGGTTAAAGTGTGGAAATGTTGTAGGTTTGGTTCGGTTTGGTTATGGCTTGATGCTCCAGTCAACATTTGTTCAGTCACGCTGTGATAGAGGCAATATTTTCTGATTATAACCTAGAAATCTGAGGAGCTTAGTGGTAGCCTAGTAGTAGAGCAACAGGTCCTGGATTTAAAGCATTTCTTCTCAATGTAGTGAAGAGCTTAGCGTGCTTGAGAAGAAATGCTTTAAATCCAGGACCTGTTGCTCTACTACTAGGCTACCACATTATCCTGGAGTAGTTTAGGGTAGGTTCAGGAAGGGTGGGTTGGGATAGTGTAATATGTTTAAAAGTGTAACTGGCTTATCAACTTTTGCTCAAACTGAGGCTCGATCCACATTCTCTTGCCTGCTGAACCAACACTCTTCAACACCGCAAGGCAGTACACGTGTGAATTTACTTAAAATGACTGTCATGACGTTGAATATTTGTTTTGTATGCGCCTTATGTACGTTTTCATATTTTTAGTTAAATTTAGGCAACTTTGTGGCAACCTATTGGGGAAGAAGCTGCTAATTCGGCTTACGATATGTTTTCATTTCATAATAACCTGATTGTTATTGTAATTTTCCCCAGCTCGGTTTTTGGAGTGGAAATCTCTTTCTGGTTGTTTTTTTTTCTGATCACTGCCTACTTTTACCTTAATATAATACATTCCGCTTCTATTGTAGAATTGTCCACGAATCTCTTTTTTTTAAAATTCTACAAATCTGCTATTGACTTTGATGCGCTCCTATTCATTTACCATCCTGTGGTGATATTGTCAACTTGACGTTTCACCAGTTAACTATCTGATCAGATGGGGCATTTTATTTATGTTGGACACCAAATCTATATTAAGGTAAAATATAATAATCCTTGTTATTCATTGGTGCATTTAGAGATATGTGGGGTACAACAGGGTTGTGGTGGGAGGTTGAAGGTAGGATTTCCATCATCTGGTACCTGTGTACAAAAATGGATGGGTTAGAAATGGGTTGCGGTCGCAGGGTCACCTTCACAATTGAGTTCGGACTTTTATCTTTCCTAACTTCACAAGAAATCATAAAAAACTCTTCAATGTTTCTTTGTGGCAATAAACGGAATCAGAATAGTTGGAATACCTACGAAATGCAAAAAAGACGATGCAGTCATGCATTACACAAACGTAAATGTCAATAGCCTAGTCCGTAGCGCTAAATATTACATCATTCTTCTTCCCTTTCAATTGACAACAAAACGGGGAAATCAGCAATGTTGCACATATTGGTTGACAAAGAAACCCCCATCAAGAAATCCCCAGACGTTCAGTACTGTATTGTGGAACAAATCTTGGATGTACCCCTGAAATTCGGTATCCATCAGTACTTCAAGCAATTGTTTCCACATTCTGGTACTCAACAGCTTTAAAGTTTGAAATATTTCCTTCATTATGGAGATGTTTTTCTACCAATATCATCTTGTAGCAGCAACCAGTGGTTGTAGATGTGGACAGGCAGTTATCGTGGTATCTTCACATATAACATATTTTTGTTTTTGGCTTGCAGTCTTCTGTGTGGAAAGTTTTCAGGACTGGTCTGTTTGATTTGTGGCTTTGCTCCCCAGT
Source organism: Rugalucina vietnamica (assembly GCA_964017185.1). Taxonomy (NCBI): domain Eukaryota; kingdom Metazoa; phylum Mollusca; class Bivalvia; order Lucinida; family Lucinidae; genus Rugalucina; species Rugalucina vietnamica. The sequence continues at coordinate 54,066,710 of OZ024879.1, read as the reverse complement.
CAGCAGCTATGGTGAGAAATATGTATATTTCTTGATCATTTATGTGAGTCGATCAATTCTTTGATGGCTGACTAGAACGTTTTAAGCTCTAAACTATCGGTTGCAATTAGAGCAAGTCAATGTTGAAGAAATTGGTGATGATCCATTTACTCTGGCTTAGCGCTCAATGCACTTTCTTTCAGCTTTGCTTTACAAATTCGTTTTCTTCATGGTAGATTGCTCCTTTACGCTCAACAATATAACCATCCAAGTAAACAACTAAGGCTAATATGCACTGATGGTTTGACTTGACTTGAAAAACTTTTCATAGAAAGGCTAATACCTTCTGAGTGGTTAATCAGATGATCAGTCAGTAGTGATACGCATTGCCTGTATGTACAAGCAATTCTCTTATTTTTCATGGCCCCAATGGCCCAGAGCCCACATTCACATGAGGTAACCCTTTGCAGTACTGTCCATCAATGCTGTACCACTGTTAGTTTGTACAACTTTTCCATTATTGATGTTGTTAGGTTGTATGTAATTTTTGTACTGAAGTAGAGTATTCTGCTTGGAGCCTCACAAAAATGTCTGATAGATTGATATTGATATTGATATTGATATTGGTGGGTGGAGGTTGGTGGGGGCAGCACATTGACCTTTGCATAAATGTCCCTACTTCGTCTCAAACGTTGACATGGATGTTATACACCAAACTAGACCAAACAAAAATAGGAGGCGATGGCTACACTGATCGCTGAACAAAACCTAATTTACAAATTTTGCTCTTCCTGTGCACTTAATGACCTTTAAATCTTGGCCTTGTATGACATAAAATATCACATTGCAATATTCTAAACCAATTATGAGCATATTTTAATGTTTTTACATCATTTGACAGCTTTTATATCATCACAAACTCAGCGCTGATTTTACTTACATTTTCTTTAGAAATTTGCACTTACATGACCTTTTACCTTGCAAGGGCATATGCTTAGTGCTCTTTTCAATTATAATGTAAATGTTAAATGTATAATTAGTGTATACTGGGTAGTTTCAGCAAACTTTAAAGGAAAATATAGGCAGGTTATTACACTGAATGGAGTTGAGTTTTTGTACATTTTATTGCTATTTTGCACCTAGTTGACCTTTGACCTTATTCCAAGACCCAGGGTCATTTACAGACTTGGCATCCACCCAAATTTGTTATAGAATCTGTCTAGGAACATATTTAGCATGAATTCCAGCTTCTACCCCATTTTGCCATTTCAAGATTGTTTTCATGGAATGGATAGCTGACTACACCCCGTGTCCCCACCAACGACATCAGACTTGGGTGAAAACAATGATCACAGGTTGTAATATGGGCAAAATATGTTCTATAGGCAGACGGTTCGGTCATTCGGTGAGGGTCTATAAAGTTTCATGTGTAAGATTTAAAAATGATAAAAAAAAAATCTTGTTTACAGTGCATGAAGTAGGGATTGACAGGCGTTTGACAGAACGCGCGAAAGATTTTGGCCGCTTATGTCCATAATAATTAATTATATTCCGGAGGAAATCTTAAAAAACTCCGTGAACTTTTACGATTTTCGCAAAGGTTAAACCTTAGTGGCTACAAAAATGTATTACAAATGCACTATTTAAGGAAAATCCTAGCTTAGGTATAAACTTAACGTAAACCGCTAAGGAGGCCTTTAAACTTTAGGAATGATTGTAATTCTGGGCCCAGGTGATTTTAAAAACAGTCTCAATTATATAGTTGCGTAATAAAGGATTGAACGCCTGTTTGTTACGAAAATCTCAGTATGCGTACCTTGGTTTGATTTACTAAAATGGGCGAAATAATAGTATTAAAGATGCAAATAGACAATCGAAAAAAGTTCTCCTTGAGCATCTGTCTAATCCCAGCAGGCACATGACGTCAAAATGACGTCAGATCGACGTCGATGCGACGTCATGACGTCGCATCGACGTTGATATGGCGTCATTTTTACGTCATGTGCCCTCTGGGAATGTTCTGTTACCTTCGAACATTATCGTTTGACATGGACTATCTTACAATGCATAACAATGCCCCTAAAGTGACAAAGTCATTTTATGACAGAATTTCATAAAGCCTTTTATTGTGACGGAAAATAAAATTGTTCATAATCTACCCTCAAAAACGAAGGACTACTATAATATTCTTGTCCGGAAAATAAGAAAAAAATCCTATATACAAAAATATTGGGATAATACTTTTATCAACAAGCCTACATGGAATGATATATGGACTCACAGAATTAAACTTCAATCTAATAAACAATTAGCCGATTTTCACTTTAAATTGCTTCACAAAATCCTCCCCAGTCAGGGAAATCTGCACAAATGGAAGTTATCCAATACAAATATGTGTAGATTTGGCTGTGATTCTGTAGAAAACTACCAACATTTGTTTATAACATGCCATCATACACGACACGCTGTAGAAAAAATAGAACAAAGTCTTCATTCACTAGGTGAATTCATTATGTTCTTTTTGTTTTATGTCTTGGTGTTTAAAATTTTTTGTGCTGTTGACGTTTTATGTATGTTTTCATATTTTTAATTAAGTTAAGGTCACTGAGTGGCCACCTATTGGGAAAATAGCTGCTCATTCGGCTTACGATATGTTTCATGGTATACGTGCCTGATTGTTAGTTTGGTTTTTTTTCCCACCCCGGTTTTTTGAGTGGGAATCTCTTTCTGATTGCGCCTTTACCTGATCTTTGCCTACTTGTACCTTTCAATATAAAACTAACATATAAAATTTTAATTTTTGGGTATAAAGAAATGTACCAAGCATATAACCCATTAAACACATTACTTTCACTTGTTTTCTTCTCCATATATAAATACTGGATTCATAACAATGCGCATATAAGCATAACAGCTTGGACATACAGCTATCTGAACCTATATAAAAATATTTTCAAAGAGCTCCAGGACAAGAAAACCTTTAAACTATTTGAAGAAGTACTCACTACATGGGACTAAATGTCTCGATAGGTTGTCACACTCTGGATTGCTGCACTCAAACACCAGCAGGTGAGACACAGTACCAGCTTCTCTGATTTATGAATAGAGATCTGGCAGAAATGCTCATCCGTAGTGCCGTCTTATTATTGTATAATCAGCCTCTTGCAATTCAGTCAAGTTGGATCAGATGACGAAGTCAGAAAGACAGGCTAGAAACTTACAGAGCTTGGTGAAACATAACAAGGCCCAGCATGTCTCAGTGCCTGTCAATAACTAACACTCTCAAATCAGTACTCCTAGTTTTAACAAAAAAATGAAAAAAGCTTCCTAGCAGTCTTGCACTATAAGGCTGATAAGGAGGCTATACACATTACTGTTACATCCTAATATGACGCAGGCTCCAGAACCAGCTTGAGTTTCGTTTCGATAAGCCGGTTCAATACGGGGCCACATACATAGAACATGTAACAGAAACCACATAGTATTAAAGTAATATCTAATTAAAATAAATTCATAAAATAAATAAATAAATAAAAACAGACTCACCTTTGCAAAGTATGCCTTATGTAACTCATCTATGAATCGATGCCATCCCTCTCCCTGCAATTAACAATAAGGTAGCAGAATAAGAACAACAAAAATACAATATGCTATGGAGAGAATATGGTTCATGAAAGAGCATACTTTTGTGAGTTATACCATCTTCATACACATAAGCAATGTTGAATCACAATATAGGCAGCTCATTTCATCTGGTGTGAAACTAAGACGAGTCGAGAAGACCACTATCAGGAAGCCAGGCATCAGAGACACATTTATCTAATGTGATCTCTGAGACCTTTGATCTTCCCCCGATGTATATGCGTACATCAAGTCGCCTCAGACTCTCAACAATTTCAAAAGAGCACCATTTAGGCATAAGCACAAAATGCACTAAAGTGGTGCAAAGTATAATACAAACAATAAAATAAATTGAAAGTTCCATGGTCCAGTGGTTTTAGTCATAAACAGTATGACAAATGCTTTTAAAAGATGACAGATAAACCAAACACAAGAATGAAAATAACTATGTTGTTATTATGTTAGTAGACATTTTTATCAATAACACTGATTAAATTCATTTATTTTTTTTGTATCAATGTCTAGTTGTCTACATCACATATCATTGCCTTTCAATAACAGAAAACTAACATACCTGAATGTTTTAATATAGATACTGCTTTTATTTGTCTATTCGTGTACTAACACAGGGCTTCATTTGTGTGGTCATCATCATCCTCTAGTAGTCGCCGCTAGAAATCTAATATGCATCTTCCCTACTAACAAATGGAAAGTAACATCGCTTAATGTTACTGTATATGTTTGTGTGTCCTATATGTTAACTCTCACCTTCCCTTTTTACAAATCCTTTACTTATTGCACGGTCAAATAATGACTGTGTACCCCAGAGAGGACTGAGCTGTTTATCTCATAAGCTAAAAAAAAAAAATGACAGAATTTCATGTGCGCCAAAATAACAAATGGAAGTAAAGTCAAAGATAAGTCATTTCGTGAGAGAAAAAAATATTTAATCGCTTCTGACCCTTTTATTATTATTATTATTACTATTATTGTTGTTGTTATTATTATTATTATTATTATTATTATTCGACCCGACACTGATTTTGATCGGACAGTGTGTTTGTCGGGATATAGCTTCCTTCAGTTTAGCAATAATCTCAGGCACGCGTCATTATGTTGCTGAAGGCCGTGAAAGGCAACCCTTATATAATAAATATAAAACTGAGATCCTTTAAGAGCAGTGAACATATTAATGAGAAAGGGGATGTGCCATACCGAGGTTTCGGCCATTTAAGGCTCTTCAGTGACCCTTTAGATTTGGCAACACGGAGCCAAAGAGAATTACTGTATTTTTGCATCTTTCAACAGGATAGTCTATACAAAGACTTGTATAATCAAATTGGGTCCAAATACATAAAACATTAGTTAAGATGAATACAAACCGATACTAGTTTTCTGATTTCTCTGAATACCATTGCTGATCTCAAAGGACCAAACGCAAATTATAATCTGCACTATGGATGATGTACGGGGAGACTTTTTAGGGCCGCCAAAATGCACAACACCAGTTGCAGGTATAGCAAATAAAAATAAAACTGAGATCCTTATCTGTAAATGTCCTAATTAAGTGAGCCGTTTCTCGAGACAATCTATCTTCGGGGTTTTCAAATTCTACATAAACCGTTCTGGTACGACACCCACAGGCGGCACCGTGTTGTGTCCTTGAGCAACATACATACAAAGGAAACGTTAAAAAGTTGTTGACTAGGATGTTAAGCCTCAGTATAAACAAACAGACAAGCAAACCAACCGATCTTAACAACCAAAGAAGATATTCAGCTCATTGCTGAAAAAAAAGTCTCACCGTACAGCATCCATAAGGCAGATTATATCTTCATTTTGGTCCTTTGCGATCATCGAGGGTATTTTGAAAAATCAGAAAAAAATCATTATCGGTTTAGATTCATTTTCTAAGCAACGCTTTATACTTAATATATTTGGCTCTTTTTTATTATACTAGTTTTTTATCGAATACCCTGTTGGAAGGTGCAAAATCGCAGTATTTGTCTTTGGCTCCATTTTGCCAAATCTAAAGGGTCACTGAAGATGCTAAAAAAGGTACAAGTAGGCAAAAATCAGGAACACGCGCAATCAGAAAAAATTCCCACTCACTCCAAAAACCGAGGTAGCCGAAACTGCGGTATGGCCCATCCCCTTTCTCATTGCATGACTCATGTAATATGCTCACTGCTCTTAAAGGATCGCAGTTCTATTTTCATTTGCTATTTACTGCAGCTGGTGTTGTGCCGTGTAACGGCCCTAAAAAGTGCAGATTATATTTTCCTTTTCGTTTTTTTTTTAGATCAGCGAGGGTATTCTGAAAAATCAGAAGATATTCATTATCGGGTTAGATTCATTTTTTAGCCCACGCTTTATACATTTGGCTCTTTTTTGGATGATACTAGTCTTTTATCGACTTCCCTGTTGAATGTTGCAAAATTGAAGTTTTTTTTTTTTTTTTTTTTTTTTTTTTTTTGCTCCATTTTGCCAAATCTAAAGGGTCTCTGAACAGGCTTAAGTAGCCGAAGCCGCGGTATGGCCCATCCCCTTTTTCATTAATAGGCTCACTGCTTTTAAAGGATCTCAGTTCTATTTTTATCCGTAATACATGTAAATTTACAGTGAAGACAAATACGCTAATTTTAACTTTACAGTTACACAGCTGATAAACACGTGGTATTGAATCTATAAATGATCAGATGACGCACAATGAAATTCTGTTCAATGTTGAGATGAGAAATTTGTGTTTTCTCCCATTATGTTTACTCTTTTGACTGATTGATAGGTGCAGTCAATGCAGAAATTGGACATTTATTGAATGAAAGTAACATATGCAATCCAGATTATTTCGTTTTCACAAACACTTCCGTCCCATGAACATATAGTACTTCCCATACCGTAGTATTGAAGTGTTTGCGAAAACGAAATAATCGGGGTTTCTTATGTTAGTTTCTTTCAATACATGTTCAATTTCTGTATTGACTGCACCTATCTATAAGTCAGTAGAAGAAACGCTGTAGGAGAAAACTCGAAAATCTAACGTCAAATTCATTCTCATTGTAGTGTGTCACCCGATCATTTACCTGTATGTATGTAAACAATACCACGTGATTCCCAGTAGGGAGTTAACACTCAGCTCGACATCTTTAAGTTTCGCTATACAAAAATTAGTTTTCTCCCTACTGGTTATACGCGTGTTAACACATAAGACAACGATCAGAATGCACTATAGCGGGCAATGTTTTCTTCTCTCTTTATCAAAGATAAGCATAATCCATGAAATCCAGCTGACAGTATGCAATTAGGTGTTGCAGTATTTCAGTTTGTGGCGTTAGTTTTGCATTTTACTTCTTTGCAGATCTGCGTCATCGTTGACTCATAAAGAGGCTGATTTATTTATTTATTTATTTATTTATTTATTTATTTATTTATTTATTTATTTATTTGTTTATTTTGACACCACGCGAATTATTTATTTCATGTATTATGATATTTTCAGTATGCTACACCTGAATGCTTGAGTAAGACTTTATAAAATATTTTATGTCGAGAAAGAAGTGCGATGACAGAGCATCTTTTATTCATTACGAAAACATGCCCATGCAATACACAGTGATTTTTAAAATTGTAAAAAACGAAAATTTTCAGTAGAAAAATTTCACTATTTTTCTTATTTTTTCTCAAAACATAGATTGTGGGTACACGTTAGAAAAAGGTACAAGTAGGCAAAGATCAGGAAAAGGCGCAATCAGAAAAAGATTCCCACTCCAAAAACCGAGGTGGGAAAAAACCAAACTAACAATCAGGTACTTATACCATGAAACATATCGTAAGCCGAATGAGCAGCTATTTTCCCAATAGGTGGCCACTCAGTTACCTTAACTTAACTAAAAATATGAAAACATACATAAGGCGCCAACAGCACAAAAAAAAAAAAATTTTATACACCAAGACATAAAACAAAAAGAACCACCACAGAAGTATCGACTTGGAACGATCAGTAACACAAAGTTACTGGCGGGCTTAAACCGGTTTTACATGGCCATAACCTCACCCTCAGCTTCTGCAGTGGTTCATAACATTTAGTAAGTTATTTGGTCCTCGTGGTGAATCTCTAACTAGTCAATGAATCATCAAGAACAAACAAATAAATCATGATAAACATCCTGATGAATCAAAAACCAGGACTCACAGACTGAGTAAGCTGCCCGACGATGGAGATCCCTGGGCGCCGAATAACCTACTAACTCCGGAGCAAAAGAAAAACACCAGTTGGACCCCGGTGGGCCAAGCAACAGACAAGAAGCTCCGGCCCCAACCAACTAAAATGAATAGCTTTATGTCGGGGCCATCATAGAGTCTGACGCCCGACCCACCGGCGTGCAATTAAAGAAGGCAGCATAGTTATCAACCATGATTGGGTTAAAAACTAAGCATGCAGACTGTCGCATAACATTTAAGTTATAACCTATACGTCTGTAACGTGTTACGATTTTTCTGAACTGAAAAGAAAAATCATTAATTCCTTTAAGTTTCTTAAATTTGTAAACCAAGTCACCATAAAATTCAGGTTCCGAAAGGCCCTCACTTAAAAGCGTCTTTAACCCAACATTATATTTGGAAATCAATTCATAGTGTCTACGATAAAATTTAGAAAATGTTTTTCGAAGTTTATGATACCGATAGCCCTGTTGGAGAAGTTTTGCCGTTAAACATTTATTTCGAGCGTTGAAGTCTGTAACATGATTGCAGACTCTAGCAAACCTAATAAGTTGCGAAATGTATACACCATAAGAAGCACGACGAGGAACGTCACCATCCAAAAAAGGAAAATTTACTATATCAAAATCAAAGTCATCGCGCTTATCATAAATTTTAGAAGAAACAAATCCATTTGCAACAGAAAGATGTAGATCTAAAAAGGGGGCTTCAGTATCTGTGATATTGGCTTTGTTCAACTGAAGTTCAGGTGGATAAATTTGATTGACCATACCTTCAAAATAAGGGTTGTCAATGTTCAAAAGGTCATCGAGGTACCTAGATGTGGAATTAAAAGCCTCGATAACATCAGCTTGATTATCATGGTTAAGAGAATCCATGAAATCTCTTTCGTAGCAGTATAAAAATAAGTCAGCTACGAGAGGTGCGCAATTTGTACCCATCGGAATTCCAACAATTTGTCTGTATAACTTGGTCCCAAATCTAATATAAATATTATCAAGGAGATAGGATAAGGCATCGCATACATTCTGACATGACCAAAGTGTATACCGACTTTGGTCAGAGGAAGTGAAAAAAGCCTTTCTGTCGTTACATGCCAAATAAAGTGAACCATAGTTTTTTAATGCCCTTTTGAAGGTCCACTCTATCAAATCCAGAAGTTTTTCTTTTATCAGATTATGTGGTAATGTTGTATACAGAGTAGAAAAATCATATGTGGACAAGCTTGTCGCACGGAACCCTCTACACTTCAATTTACTGAGCACCTCACCAGAATTTTTAATTGACCAAAACCAATTTTTATTTGACGTTTCATACACTGTCTCACAGTATCTTATAACATGAGATTTGATAGCAGTAAGACAGGAAGTTAATAATTTAGAAAGTTCAGTGGTAGTACAAGAGCTAGAATTTGCAATAAATCTAGCTTTGTATGGTCTTTTGTGAAGCTTAGGTAACCAATACATCGTAGGAAGTTTGTCTTGGCCTTCATTGACACAAACAGAAAACTTAACAGGTAAATCGTTTAAGTGGGCATTAACTACAGACACCTCATCAGTATCTGTCTCCAGATAAGCCCTGGTACCATCAAGCTCCTGTTTTAAGGTATTAACGTAGTGAAGCCTACAAACGACAACAACATTGTTTGCGGCTTTATCTGCCGGAACCAAGACATACTTTCTATGAAATTCTTGGATACCCTGCTTCAAATGCCTAAATGACGATTTGGGTTTAGGAGGTAAAAGATTAGTATTTTGTGAATAAAACTTAATACGTTTATCCACGATAGTGAAGATATTTCTTTTCCATTCTTTAAGAGCATTATCCTCAACACCTTCTCGTTTACACCATCGATTACCGAAATCATTTAATGCAGATGAAATCTCCTCTCTACATTTGTCGAAATTAATGTAGGAAGGGAATCTATATTTCGGACCTTTAGAAACAATTTTGCGAATTCTAGAATCCGAAATTATTTTTAAATTTCCAGTAACAATATGTCCAGCGGGTTGATAAACATATTTTGAATCTTTACAATCTCAAGACTTAGGAGTATTAGCATGGATATCAAGATCAGAAACAAGTTTATTGAAATTAAAAATTGTATTTCTGATTGGTTTGTTATATTTGTAACAAATAATAGGAGGTTCTGAATTTTGGAAGTAGGTAGGTATAGACTGTATCACTGATTTATCCTGGAATATGCTTGGTAAATCAATAAAGTCAATTCCTTTATTGATGAAAGGAATTTTAATAAAACTTCTAATGTGATTAGATTCGGAATCGATAAATGGACGAAGAGCATGCTGAGTATAACATCTTGTTAACAGTGCAGCGTCATACATTTGATGATTTCTATCGTAAAATCTATTAGCCTCTGTGTCCAAGGAACGTAATGCAGCAATAGGTAGAGAACTAAGATACGACAGCATTGGATGTCGACCGTGAATCCTTAGTTTAACAGCTAAATCATTAAGAGAAATGTTCAATTTCAATGCAGCGCACCGTTTACGTTTGTCATTACCCTTTTTCCGTATACCATGAGATCTAGATTTACGTTTACGAGAGTCCGAAAGTGTAAGTACATCAAAATCGGGCATTTTGGAAATATTGCCTTCATGATAAATGTTGTCGTTAAATCCCAGTGGAAAGGGTGTTTGCAGTAATTTTATCCATTTAAGTTCAGTTTCAAATCGTTTAATGTTTTTGAATCTAACTGAAGAATTTTCATCATATGTGATTTTCTCCACTGGTTGAACTTTAACATCATTGGGAGAATGACCAGTGCGCTTAAAATGCTGGTACAGAAAGGTATCATTATTTTTGGGCTTTCTGATTCTACGATAGTGCTCACCAAATCGTTTTTGCAAAGTTCGACAAGTTTGTCCAACATATTGCATCCTACAATTGTTTGTATTTCAAGTAAGAACATATACAAGATCCATTGATTTTCAGTCTAAATCAGAATCATTAACCACTGAAAATGTCCTACCATTCACAGATGAAGTGATAGTAGTCTTAGAGCATAAATGATTGCAACAGTTGCACTTCTTGGCATTGCACTTAGAAATACTAGGGTACATTCCAGGTCTCTTGAACGGATTAATATATTTACGTAAAATTGGTGATTTGAGTGGAGATAACCTAATCTGAAGATTATTGCGAAACATATTAGAATTAGAAGCTCCGTGTAGATTAACAGTAGATGCCGAAAATAAATTAAGAGGTGTCACCCTTACAGTAGGTAATAAATTTTGAAAATTGTTAGTTGAATGAGGAATCCGTACAGTAGACGCGGCATGCAACCTAAGGGGAGTTAATGTAATTCCTAATCTTTTTGTGATAGTCATAGTTGGGAGTAATGTGTTGATACTGCCAAAAGGAGCGCGACACTCATACCGGTTATAGAATCAATAATGCACTTAAACGTAATGCAAAATCTTTCGAATGAAAGAAAAAGGTATAACCGAAACCCACACCTCAGGTCCATGTCTAATACAAGTCCATGGATAGAAACGTAAGAATCGCTTATACAACGAGATACGAGTGACGGTCAACTAATGACCTTCAATACGGTATCGAAGAGTTGTGGTAGTTAGAGATAGGAAAATACAAACTGATTGCAAGCAATCCCTGAGGATTGGAAAAATAAGAGCATTAAATGGATGTACGGGGAGACTTTTTAGGGCCGCCACACGGCACAACCACAAGAACTCTGATATAAAAAGGTACAAGTAGGCAAAGATCAGGAAAAGGCGCAATCAGAAAAAGATTCCCACTCCAAAAACCGAGGTGGGAAAAAACCAAACTAACAATCAGGTACTTATACCATGAAACATATCGTAAGCCGAATGAGCAGCTATTTTCCCAATAGGTGGCCACTCAGTTACCTTAACTTAACTAAAAATATGAAAACATACATAAGGCGCCAACAGCACAAAAAAAAAAAAATTTTATACACCAAGACATAAAACAAAAAGAACCACCACAGAAGTATCGACTTGGAACGATCAGTAACACAAAGTTACTGGCGGGCTTAAACCGGTTTTACATGGCCATAACCTCACCCTCAGCTTCTGCAGTGGTTCATAACATTTAGTAAGTTATTTGGTCCTCGTGGTGAATCTCTAACTAGTCAATGAATCATCAAGAACAAACAAATAAATCATGATAAACATCCTGATGAATCAAAAACCAGGACTCACAGACTGAGTAAGCTGCCCGACGATGGAGATCCCTGGGCGCCGAATAACCTACTAACTCCGGAGCAAAAGAAAAACACCAGTTGGACCCCGGTGGGCCAAGCAACAGACAAGAAGCTCCGGCCCCAACCAACTAAAATGAATAGCTTTATGTCGGGGCCATCATAGAGTCTGACGCCCGACCCACCGGCGTGCAATTAAAGAAGGCAGCATAGTTATCAACCATGATTGGGTTAAAAACTAAGCATGCAGACTGTCGCATAACATTTAAGTTATAACCTATACGTCTGTAACGTGTTACGATTTTTCTGAACTGAAAAGAAAAATCATTAATTCCTTTAAGTTTCTTAAATTCATGTTATGCGACAGTCTGCATGCTTAGTTTTTAACCCCCTCGGCGAGGCGGTTCTAACGAGTACCCACAATCTATGTTTTGGAGCAAAAATAAGAAAAATAGGTATACCCCCTGCATACCCCAGTTTTTTCTATATAAAAGTGGGGTTTAAGGGGGTATTCATTGCACGGACATGTTTTCCTGATGTGTTGGGTGTGAATTATTTTGTTAATGATGACTATCGGAATACCGACGTGATCATAAGTCAAAAATAGAAAAAAATTATATTTTACTTAAGCATGCGCTTTTGACAAAGTGCAATGCAGGTATGCCCGCCGGCAAAAAGTTAGTCAGTAAAAATGCATTTAAAATCCCATTGGGACTGTTTAAATCGCAATAGCTTCAAAACCCCTTGATAGTTTGGGAGTTAAATTACCAGTTATAAAACTCTTAATAAAACCTAATAAAAAGATTGACAATTTTACCAGAGTGCATACAACGATTTTCATTCTTATTTCAAACGAAATAGCAGGCAAGTAGCAGGTATGATAGCAATCAGGCGTGTCAAATAGTGTATTATACTATGAATTACATTACGAAAACATGCCCATGCAATATACAGAGATTTTTAAATTTGTAAAAAATGAAAATTTTCAGTCGATTTTTTTTTTTATATTTTTCTTATTTTGGCTCAATTTAATTTAATTGGTAAAGAAAAAACGTTTGCAACACTGAGTAATAGTGCGCTGTTCTGTTGTCCTTAAGAGTGAATGTTAACTAAGTACCATATGGTCGGAAATTTTCCAAGCTCTTATCTTTCTTATTAGACGGCGTTTTAGAACTAGTGACTAAATGCGCAAATTTCAATTAACAGCGTACGCAGTCTTGTGACGTAAACGTCGTACCTCCATAAGACGCAGAGAACGTCACATATAATGAATACGGTTTTATATTATCACTTTTCTACTTAACTTGATTTATATGTGGAACTATTTGATCATCCTAAGACATAACATAATGACATCTTAAGGATAAGATATATCACAGTACAAAATATGTGCTATAATATGTACTTTAGGACAAACATGAACTATTGTTTTCATCGTTTCATCCTACGACATAACATATTGACATCTTAATGTTAAGCCATTTCATAGTATAAGATATGTGCTAGTATATGTACTTTAGGACAAACATGTCATAACACAGTCTGCATGCTTAGTTTTTAACCAAATCAAGGTTGATAACTATGCTGCCTTCTTTTATTGTACGCCGGTATGTCGGGCGTAAGCCTCTATGATGGTCCCCACTTAAAGCTATTCATTTAAGTTGGTTGGGACAGGAGCTTCATGTCTGTTGCTTGGCCCAACGGGGTTGGTGTTTCTCTTTTGCTCCGGAGTTAGTAAGTTATTTGGTGCCCAGGGATCTCCATCGTCGGGCAGCTAACTCAATCTGTGTCCTCGTTTTTGATTCATCATGGTGGTTATCGTGATTTATTTGTTTGTCCTTGAAATGTTGAAATGTTGTGAACCACTACAGAAGGTGAGGTTAGGTACCTGTAAAATCGAGTTTAGCCCGCCAGTAATTTTATATTACTGATCGTTCCAAGATGATACTTCTGTGGTGGTTTTTATTGTTTTATGTCTTGATGTTAAAACTTTTGTGCTATTTGCGCCTTATATTTGGTCCCATTTAGATAATAATAATAGTCTGTATACCGACTACCCTGTTGAAAGTTGCAAAATTTCAGTAATTCTCTTTAGCTCCATGTTGCGAAATCTAACGGGTCACTGACGAGACTTGAATAGTCGAAACCGCGGTATGGCCCATCCCCTTTCTCATTAATGTGATCACTGCTCTTAAAGGATCTCAGTTTTGATTTTAATGTGTATGTTTTAATATTTCTAGTTAAGTTTAGGTAACTGAGTGGCCGCTTATTGGGAAATTAGTTGCACATTCGGCTTTCATGGTATAGGACATTTAAAGATTTTGTCTAGACTGAACAGGAATTGGAAACTGAAGTTTAACTGAGGGGGTCATCTCAAGTTAAATAAATAAGACTTGTGTTCAATGGATTTACATGTAGCCTGCTAGGTATAAAACGTGATACATACAGGTCAATACGTTCCTCAGTGGTCTAATGGTTAGTGTGTTCGCTTTGCAATCAGAAGTGTTGGGGTTCGTTCCTCGGCCGGTGCAATCTTAGTTCTTTTTTTTGTCTTTTGCGTACCAAGAAAACAGATTCTCCTAAGATTTGCTTGGATTGAGGCTTAAGGTCCAAGTTTTGCAGTCATGTGGGAACGGGGCCCATGCTTCCTGGGTTTAACCAGTACTGTAGGGAGTCAATGTGTCTTGCTGAAGGGCACAACACGATTCTGCCTGTAGGGATAAAACCTTAGAGCGTTTTGCGGCTCGTATCACTTCAATATCGAATTTGTTTGTTTGTGTGTAGTGAGTTTTATGTAATGTGGGGTGGAACCACCATCTCCTGGGTATAAACCAATACTATGGAAATTTAATACACTTTTAAGCCGTTTTGATTTACTTAAGTGGTTATATTTTAAATCACATTTTTGGAGAAATGAAATCCTGTGTTGGGTAGAAGTCCCACAAAAATTTAGACAACCTCCAGACATGATCATTGACTGGAACGTAAACCACGAATTCAATCAAACAAACTTAAGTGCTAAAAATTATATGTTCAGAGAGTTATATTATAAAGTTTCTTGTGGGAAATATTTCCTGTATGTGTTGGAGGTTTCCTCAAGTTTAGGTTATTCTGAGCCAAACTTATAACGCAACACGTTTTTTTTTTTTATTTTGTTTCGCATTTAAAAGTAATGCAAGACGGTCTACAAGACATATGCTGGTCAGCAATCGCCAGGGAACAAATTGGGTACAAAGATGGGTTTTCAGAGCATGGGTCACTGAGCTTGAATCAGATCGGTCAAAACGGTAATTAAGTTGGCATGCGCACCCTGAGCGATTCTGGAAGTCAGTTTTAACACAAATTGCTTCTTTATGGATCGTCCTGTGAGACTGGATGAGGTAATTGCAAAATGTCTTTCAGTTGTACCCAAAATTTTAAATCAAAGTTTACATCATTGAAAATTTGACGTTTAATACCGAGCATTCTATTGAACACAATAGAAAATGGAACTGGTAAAAAAAATCTTTTTGCGAATGTTTTAATGAAACCTTTGTGGAAACATGTTCATTCCGTTATTCAGCATTGTTAGAAAACACAGTAACATCCTTTTGTTGGGCAAGGAACGTCTATAACAAATGTTAAAACGTTAGTAAACTTGAATGGTTGGGGGGCCAAAATTAGTCTTCAACTCTGCTCAAAATTGAGCAAACTTGATCCTTTGACAGTAAAATTGCTTTCTGTCTAAAGTGGAGCAGGGATAATCCTGAAAACCGACATAAATTTCTAGGGTACGAATACACTACATGTCGCGTTCTGGAAATTCACAATGCATTTCATTTTTTGCCAAGAGCCTACTTTTGAAAATGATTAATTTCATGAGACGCATTACACAGATTGTTACAAACAAGATGTTGTGAGATGTGTCGATCGTCCGGCAATCTAATTCAGTAGAGGCAAAGTTGTTTTGGTAATGTTTTCGTGTATAACATATAAATTAAACCGATGTTGCGATATAAGTTTGGCGCAGTATTAAAAAACGTACATTTATCGGCCGGCCGAGACAGGACAGTTTGATTTACAGGAGAGTGCGATAGGATCGGGCTCCAAATCGAAAGATCTTGTGTTCGATCCGCACTCCAGAATGGGTCCCTGTATTAACTTCCCATAGTATTGGTTTATACCCAGGAAGTGGAGGTTCCGCCACATGACATAAACCTCACTACACACAAACAAACAAATTCGATATTGAATTGATACGAGCCGCAAAACGCTCTTGGGTTATAACCCCACAGGCGGAACCGTGTTGTGTCCTTGAGCAAGACCCACATTGACTCCCTACAGTATTGTTTAACCCATGATGCGTCGGCTCCGTTCCGACATGGCTGCAGAACTTGGACCTTAAGCCTCAATCCAAGCAAATCTTAGGAGAATCTGTTTTCTTGGTACGCAAAAGAAAAAAAAACTAGGATTGCACCGGCCGAGGAACGAACCCCAACACTTCTGATTGCAAAGCAAACACAATAACCATTAGACCACCGAGGAACATAATGACCTGTATGTATCACGTTTTATACCTAGCAGGCTACATGTAAATCCATTGAACACAAGTCTTATTTATTTCACTTGAGATGACCCCCTCAGGTAAACTTCAGTTTCCAATTCCTTTTCAGCCTAGGCAAAATCTTTAAATGTCCATAAGTACCTGATTGTTATTTTAGTTTTCCCACATTGTGTTTTTGAGAGGGATTCTCTTTCTGATCGCGCCTTTTCCTGATCATTGCCTGCTTCTACTTCTTGATGAAACAACCTCATGTATTCAAGTTGACTAGAAGGGAGAATAAAACAAGAAAACGAGCATTAACTGCGTAACATCACATGATACACAGCAGGTACTGCAGCATGTAAGGATGGTGAGACAGATACAATTAGCCGCGATGCGAGAACACCTGTCTTCTAGGTTTAAGACGAGGTCCGACTCAAAACGGCCTGTTGACAGACACAAGAGGAATGAACGCTTGTAATTTCGGACCTAAAGAGGAATTGTAAAGGCGTTAATCATTTGAGCTGTTAGTGTAACTGCACAGCTGTAGCTGCACGGCACATATGTTTTCGCGCATTTAAAAATCTGGTATTCTCATGACTCGACTAAAATAAAACTTAAACATCTTATACTTACTTACATAAGTCGTTAAAAGTTATGATTTGTGAGTTTATACACATTAAGCAACATCTGATTATTGCTATATAATCTTTTAAAGTTTTATTTTGTACGTTTTATTGCGGTTTGTAGTATACATTTTATCAATTTTCACAGGGCAGCCGGTGGAAATATGAATGTTCTCATGAACACGAATCAAGTAAATTGCATGCTTCTGCGTACAAGTAAGCATTCACAAGGAGGCATTTTTATTGTTGAGATGCTGTCGACATTCACTGAAAAACTAAATTTTTCCTCTTCTGGCGATTCAAAACAACAAAAAAACAAAAATGCTTATTAGTTATTGCGCAGCTAATCTGCGTCTTTGTTTATGCATATGCAGATTGATGGTTTTCTTATGCGACGGCTAATTTATGTTTCGTCGTCTTTTTTTATTGCTAGTTCTGATCACAATTCAAGAATCATTTTTTGTTTCAGAGAAAACAAAATTTGATTTAAAGACACTTTATTTTAGTATGTTGTTGTTTCATAATAACAAAACGATAAATTTAATTTTTTGATTGTGTGACACGTCAAGGTGAAACATATTAAATTGTTTATATTGAATAAGAAGTCAATGCATTTGATGCTTCAATGATTTGCTAACATTTGCACATTTGAGCCGCATCATGAGAACACCGGATATTTGTCTATGCGAAAACAAAGGCGAAGATCAGCTGTGCAGTAATTGCACAGCTGATCAGCGCCTTTGCTTTCGCTACACTGATAGTACAATTCTTCGTCTTTCTAAATCCGTAATTTCAAGCTTCTAGCCATCTTCTGAAGCTGCATAGGCCAGTTTGTGTCACAACTGGTCGGAAGCCCTGAAGACCGGTTATCTCGCGTCGCGACTCATCTTTTCCCTTTTCTATTCTAACAAGAGAGGTGTTTTGTCTCACAAACGTCAGAAAGACAGCGAATAAAGTGTGCAGGTAAGCACAAGTATTTTCGTTGTTTTTGCTCTTAAATGCATTTTCAATATTCAGTTCAATTGTATTCAATATACTCACATATGGATGAAAAACATTTAAAAAAAACACACA
This sequence comes from Rugalucina vietnamica, assembly GCA_964017185.1. NCBI lineage: Eukaryota > Metazoa > Mollusca > Bivalvia > Lucinida > Lucinidae > Rugalucina > Rugalucina vietnamica. The sequence goes on along the minus strand of OZ024879.1, from coordinate 54,048,463 downwards.
GAAAAAGAAAGACAACAGCAAAAAAAATAAATAAATAAAAAAAGAAAAATAAAAAGAAAAAAAAAACAAGAAAAGAAAAGGCACAAAAACTTACACATTTCTGATGCAAAATATGTGACAAAATTTGATCTGCTGAAAGGGTTTTGGCAAATTCCACTGACAGACAGAGCAAAGGAGATCAAGTAAACTGCATTATTCTGTGTACAGGTAGGTGTGTTTCTTGTAATGATACATTAATTTTGTTACTCCAGTTGCGATACGGTAAGACGGATACAGTGTTATGCTATTTGACATGAATAAAAAAAACAAAACAAAACAAAAACACAAAAACACGAAAAAAAAAAAACCTATAAGCCAAAGTAGAGGCTTTATCAAATCAAGAAAACGGCAACTGATGCGCTTTTTGGAGTATGGTTGGACATTACAGGAAGTTATAATAATAATAATTTTTCAGTTATAGCTGATCATAGCTGAGCCTTTGACAAACTTGCTGGGTAAGAAGGTCAAGTACGTTTGGTCTGAGGCTTGTCAGAAGTCTTTTGATCAGTTAAAGGCCACACTTAAAAATGCTCAAGTTCTATCAGCACCACGTTTTGACAGAGAATTCAAAGTGGCGGTAGATGCAAGTAATGTAGGTGCTACCATAGAGAAAAATGTCTTTCTCTTATCCTTGCTCTTCAAAACTTTCAAGTATATTTGTCTTCTGCAAATGCGCCAATTGTCGTCTTCAGTGATCACTTCCACTGACCTTCATATAGAAAATGCAAAACAAGAATCATTGTTTACTCCGATGGAGTCTTATGTTGCAAGAGCACAATCTTGACATTAGACACAGAAGAGGAAGAGATAGCATAATACCACACACACTTTCAAGAGCTTAAATTATGACTTAATGATGACGTCTGGCTTTGTGCTATTGGTTTAAAAGTTAGTTTTACAGTTTTACTATATATGTTTGTATGTGCGTATTGCAAAAGAAAGCTTTATGAAAAAGAATGGAAATGTTTTGCATGTATATATAATAGGTTTAATAATACGTGGGGTGATCGGAAAGTACGTATAAAACTGTTGTCATTTTGCTTTTGTTATTTTGAGATGCACTTTCATCAAATAATGCAGCAATATATATGCAGTTATTCCATTGCAATAACGCATGCATAATACGTACACGGGTGTTGCAGTTGTCGTTATGGAAACACCGCCTCACGTTATGCGGCGCAACGTAACGTCGAAGTTTTATTCTTAGTTCAAAATACTTCTCAGTTCAAAGTATTGTAACACTCGTTTTGATTGCGTATGCCCACATTCTATTTAATACTTATTAACTGCAACGTACACGGCTTATGTTTGTAAAGTTACGATGATGTTTATAGAATGGATTTGTCTCTGGAGTCTTGCAAATACCGACTCTGTCAAATAAACAAAACTGTTAAGATTTTCGAAAATGTTGCATTTTCGGGAAGTCATTATTTAAAGTATGTATTTACTGCAAGCTCGAAACATATATATTCTTGACATTGTTTCTACTTGTTATACTTTATGCCAGTCTTTTTATCATTTCGTTAAACATCGGCCAGAAAACAAGGTATTGAATTTAAGTTAGCAAAATGAAATCGACGTTCCTGCATATTTTACGCTAACCTGATGAATTCAATTTCACCGTATTAGTAGATAAAGCATCAGAATGTCGTATGTTTTCGAAAAATGATCAATAAATGTTAGAAAATTATTTTTCATTTAAAAAATGTCGACCAACTTTCCTAAACCCCCCAACTACAAAAACAAAGTCAACCCAGGGGTACAGGTGCGCTAGGTCACGTGAAGTGACGTCATTACGTTGTATCGTGCATGAACGTCTGACGTCATTGTTTTAAAATAGCAATGGCATTTAATTACAAAAGGATAAATGTTTATTCGTACAAAATTTCATAGCAATCGGTTGACGCAAACTTATTTTTCAGCATTTTTATACGTACTTTCCGATCACCCCTCGTATTAATGTTCTTGATTAAAGCTTCTACTTGTCCAAGAATGATCGAAGGGGAGTAACTTTATAAAATACTCAAATAACGTAACGCTTCTTTGATATTGATTTTCGCGCATTGACGCGGGAAGTTTATCACTGACGTCGTAACATCAATAACATAACTTAAAAATTCCAAAATGGATTAAACAGGTAGCAATAAATAAATAAGAGCTGTCGCTGACTTGTGCTTTGCCACTAAATGTATGAAAATCTATGACCCATGACCTTGACCTCAAGGTAACTCAGGTGGGTCGTGATGGTACAGCATAAAACTTAAGACCAATATCTATAAGCAAGCAAAGTATCAACTTGATACATGTACATGTTAAAGACATATAGACATGAACACTTCAACCAAAACTTAAACACAAACTTTCCAAGTCCACGGCCTTGACCTCAAGGTCATCCAGGGTGAGTCAAGATGGCACTGCATAAAACTACAGACCAATATCTACCAACATGCAAAGTATCAACTTGATCCATTGCCATGTTCAAGAGATATAGACATGTGGAAAAAGACTCCTCAGCGCGTTATATTCAATAAAATGATCATTTACGTAAACGTTATGACGTCAAAATCCAACATCCTGCATTTTAAAGACTCTCATTATGTTTTTCAAATTTTCTGATTTAACAGATGATCAATTGCCAAACGTTTGATTACAGTGCGTAAATCGAATGTTTACTCAAAGCATATAATCCGTTTCGCTCCTTTACATAACGTGATATTTTGTTTAACGAACGTCAAACCAAACGCTCCGATGATCCATTTCTACGGTACCAGTGACGTCACTGTTGATTAAAAAGCACGTCGTGTCGTATGTTGGTTCAATGTACACCGTTTAGGTACAAATAGCCAAAATCAAATAATTTAAATGACGTTAATTACTCATTTTTCGTTATTGTAAACTTCAGCATTCCGTTAACAATATTTAACGCATTATGGGACGGCACTTTAGTAAACAATGATCCTAGTCTTTATTGCACATTATCAAGTCGACGTCACGTAACCCACATTCAGAGAATTTGTTATCTTCCCCTTCGTCTCGACGTTTACGTCACAATTTACGTTTTTCATAGTTTTTGACGTTTTGTCGTTAATTTTGTCAATAATATGCCGTTTTCTCATTGCATCACGTGCAAAAAGCAGTCAGTAGGTCATTTCATAAAAAGATTTTATCAAAACGTCAAATACATACGTAAAAGTTGAAATTTAGTGTGTGTTGCGTATTTTAATTCCTTCAGTATATGTAGTTACCTTATTCAAAATATAAGAAACGGTTAAAAAGACAAAATTTTGAATGAATAAAAACTCGTGTTTTCCCATTCACTTGCACATTGTGGGTACCCGTGACAATCGCATCATCGCGGTTTAACTTATGGACCAGTTTGTGCTGTAAGCATTAGTTGTATTATTCTTATTTATTTATTGTATTATTTATTTATTTATTTATTTATTTATTTATTGCTTCCTCAAAATAATGCTATAAGTATATGATATATGTCACAAATTAAATGTAAGCATTACGAAAATACGCCCATGCTCTATACAGATTTTTTCCCAAATTGTAAAAAATTGAAAGTTTTCAGTAGAAATTATTCGAAATTTTTCTTATTGCTCAAAACATGTATTGTGGGCACATATTAGAACCACCTCGCAGCCTCATCACTAGCTTAATCTTTACTTCCAATTTTATTTAAAGTGTGTATATATGCGTAGACCGACTTGCTTTTGAATCCGTCAAACCTCGCTTGGACAAGTTTTTCAAGTGCACAGGCTGATCAACGCCATGCATTTTCGCAATATTTATGAAACAGGTACGTCTTCCCTTAAAAATGAGCCGCGTCATGCGAAAATAGGAATTTTATCCATGCAAAAACTAAGGCTCAGATCAGCTGTGTAGCAGTTGCCTAGCTGATCAGCGCCATTGTTTTCGCGTCACGGATAGTACATTTCCTTATCTTCCTAAATCCGAAATTTCAAGCTTCTCTAGCAAAACGTTAACGTACACAAGCCGGTTCGTGTCAGACCTGGTCGGAAAACCCCTGATACCGGTTTTCTCACGCCGCGGCTAAAATGTGAAATGGCGTAGTTTTATAATCCGAGACTGCATGTCATAAAATCAGCCACGCTTTAAATCATACCCTTAGGTCATAGACACTGATGCGCCACTGAACTGTTCAAAATCCTATCGTCAATATCTGCATTTTTGGTTAATATTAATTATAGTACTAATCTTTTGATATAAGAAAAACAAACAAACAAAAAAAAATAAAAATAAAAACAACAACAAAAAACAAAAACATTTAATGACTTTTTAAAAAGTAAAATACAAAAATAATGAATTGATGTATCTTATGACTTCTGACTTGTGACTTGTGACTGAGAATGAATGAATGAATGAATACGCGATGACAGAAAACTGAGAGGAGAAATAAAATCAGAACGAATCAGCGTAAAAAGTGATAGTTCGTCTCTCACTAATGAGAAAGACCATCATTATTTCTTGAATAGTGCTGATGTGTGTTGGTGAGTTCTTTGATGGCTGACTAGGCCAATTCTGGCTCTAAACTGTCGGTTGCAAGTAGAGCAAGTCAATGTCATAGAGTCTGCTGGTGGCACATTTGTTTTGGCTTTGCGCTCTCTTCGCTTTCTTTCAGCTTCACAGATTCTCTTCTTTTCATAGAGAGCTGCTCCTTTGTTGATGAGACCTCGCCACTTTGATTGCTCCTGTGCAGTCTGTTCCCAGGACCCCATTGGTATTTCGAAATCCTTCAGAGAGGCTTTGAGGGTGTCTTTGTAGCGTTTCTTCTGGCCACCTTGAGAGCGCTTTCCCTCCTGTAGTTCTCCATAGAAAACTTTCTTTGGAAGTCGCGCATCAGGCATTCTTATAACATGGCCAGTCCATCTTAGCTGTGCTAGCTTTAAGACTGTATGCATGCTTTGCATCCCTGCTTTCCTCAGGACCTCTGTGTCTGGAATCTTGTCCTGCCACTTGATTTTTAACAACTTTCTCAAACAGCTTAAGTGGAAATGGTTAAGTCTCTTTGCATGGCGTTGGTATACTGTCCAGGTCTCACATGCATACAAGAGGGTTGGCAGTACCACAGCCTTGTAGACTTTCAGCTTGGTGTCAAGCTTGATTCCATTTCGCTCCCAGACATTTGCACGGAGTCTTCCGAATGCCACACTAGCTTTTGCAATTCTGGCAGTGATCTCATCATCAATATGCACTGCTCTGGAGAGAGTGCTTCCCAGGTAGGTGAACTTGTCAACAACTTTCAGTTTTTGCCCATTCACAGTGATGGTTGGTTCATTATATGGTTTTCCGGGGGCTGGTTGGTGTACAACCTCTGTCTTTTTTGTGCTGATTGTGAGATCATAGTTATCACATGACTGTGAGACTTGATCCATGGCTCTTTGCATTTTTGCCTCTGTGTTGGCATTCTTATCCATATCATCTGCATAGAGGAGCTCATCTAGCACATCAGTCTGGACCTTAGTTTTGGCTTGCAACCTTCTGAGGTTGAATATGTTGCCATCAAAACGGTACCTGATTGGAAAACCAGTGTCACTGTCCTGAAAAGCATCCATAAGCATGGCAGAAAACATCATGCTGAACAGTGTTGGTGCCAGAACACAGCCTTGTTTGACCCCATTTGTTACTTCAAATGGTTCAGAGAACTCTCCATCATTTTGCACACGTGCCTGCATGCCATCATAAAACTGCCGCACCATAGCTATGACTGGGTGGACAGCCAAACTTGGCCATGATTTTCCAGAGTCCATCACGACTAACAATGTCAAAAGCTTTGGTGAGGTCAACAAACGTCATGTATAGATCTACATTCTGTTTTTGCATTTCTCCTGAAGCTGTCTTGCTGTGAAGATCATGTCTATTGTCCCTCTGTCTTTTCTGAATCCACATTGACTTTCTGGGATAAGTCCCGTCTGATCAAGATGAGCATTCAGACGATTCAACAGAATTTTTGCAAGTATCTTCCCAGCAATTGATAGGAGGGAGATGCCTCTGTGATTGTCACAGACTTGAGGATTTCCTTTCCGCTTGTATAGGTGGATTATGGATGCATCCTTAAATTCTTGTGGGATAGCCTCCTTCCTCCACATACAGTGAAACAACTCTGTCAGTTTCTCTGCCATGGGTAGCCCCCCAGCCTTGTAAACTTCGGCAGGAATTGCATCTGCACCTGGGGCTTTGCCAGATGATAGTTGTTGAACTGCTTTTCTTGTTTCCGTAATGGTAGGAAATTCATCTAACAGAACACTGCACTCTATCTGTGGAAGTCTGTCGATTGCATCCTGATTGATGCTTGATGGTCGATTAAGCACACTATTGAAGTGTTCTGCCCACCTTTCCAAGATAGCTTCTTTATCTGTGAGAAGAGTGTTTCCATCTGCACTGAGCAATGTGGTAAAAAGTAGCAGCACAGTAAAAACAAATCTTAATGGCATTGAAAACAGTGTACAGTTTCAGTGTTATTCTGCAGCTTTAGCGCGAGAGACAGAGAGACAGAGAGAGACAGAGAGATTTAACTGAAGGTAATTAAGAATGCTTTGTTCAAACTGGGGCACGGAGACGCTAGTGTTTGGTCATCGGATTGAGTAAAAAGTGTTACCTAGGTGTGAAATGCAAACTTTAATTGGACTTATTGCAAGTAGGACAATAATGTTGATGTGCATTCCTACGACGCGTTTGTTGTTCAGAGATGTCACATTCTGTGAGGATATGTAATGTTTATTAAATTATACTCAAAGGATAATCTCGATCATTGTGTAGTATCTTTCATAAATTTTAAAGCGATAATCATTCGAGGTGAGAAAAGAGACTTTGTGTGTGTGTGTGTGTGTGTGTGTGTGTGTGTGTGTGTGTGTGTGTGTGTGTGTGAATAAGTAATCACCATAATGTAGAAAATAAATAAATAAATAAATAAATAAATAAATAAATAGATAAATAAATAAATAAATAACAAGGAAAAGAAGTATTACACCTTTACAATAACTAGCAGACGCTAATACACAGGTATTCGTAATTCTCCGCCCGGTTTACGGGATTTGCCGATAAATCTAGTGATTTACGGAAGTTAGATAAAAATCTCAAAGTAGCTAGAAAACACACGCAATTTGCCCAGGCCAAATGTCGCTTGATTTTAAAGTTAAGCATGCCGTTAGAAAGATGATTTTCTTCTGATAAATAATCCGAAAGAACAAATTTAGAAAAATGTTTTGGAAACGATATATTTGGTACTTAACCAAAGCACCTTTGGTAGATTTTACGCTTTTTGTGTATCAGATATAAGAAATGATGCGACCAAATACGACCTTTTTAAATTTTGATTTTGCCCATTCAAGAAATCAAGATATTTTAACGAAACAATATCCATTAAATCAGGAATACATTAAATTACAATATTCCGAAAGAACACATTTGATATCTGCCGTAATTAAGTTTTAATCAAAGATTGAAAGTCAATGTCCTATTCATTTATGTACATTTTTATCGGCAAGAAACTGAATTACAGGTAACGTATCGGCTCAATATTGTTCCATATGCTTAAAAAACTTTAACCAAAAATAAACACAAAATTTCTAAGTCTGTGACCTTGACCTAAAGGTCACCCAAGGTAAGCCATGATGGTACAGCGTAAAACTTCAGACCAATATCTACAAACATGCAAAGTATCAACTTGATCCATCAACATGTTGATATAGACTTATAAAAACTTTAACCAAAAACTTTAACACAAAATTTCTAAGTCCGTGACCTTGACCTCGAGGTCACCCAGGGTGGGTTATGATGGTACTGCATAAAATTTCAGACCAATATCTACCAACCTGCAAAGTATCAACTTAATCCATCAACATGGTCAAGAAATATAGACTTACAAAAACTTTAATCAAAAACTTTAACATTTGAGCAACGCGAACGCGAACGTGAACACGAACACCGACGCCGATGTGACTGCAATAGCTCTTCCTGTACTTTCGCACAGGCGAGCTAAAAATGTTTCCAGTGAAAGACTTTTGAATTATGTAATATAAAATTTAACAATCTTTCTAATAGAAAACTTAACAATACCGAACAAACTGTCTTGTTGATGGGTCTCAAGTTTACACCAACACCTGAAAAAAGTAATTTCAGTGAAACGGAAAAAAGACATAAATAATTTCTGTCGGTAACTTAGACTTAAGGAATATTGTGAGGGTAATGATAATACCGTTGCCTCTCTGGTCAAAAGCAAATCTTACTTTACACCTGAAACAGGCAGAAACAAAACAACTTGATACTAACATCTTCCTTACTAAAGAAATGTGTAATACAATTCCAAAAGAAAACAGACACATTAAACATGACACAGGAACAAAGAAATACAATTGAAAGTTTGGCAGAAGATACTTCTATAATAATCAAGGAAACCGACAAGGGTGATGGAATTGTTCTGATGAACACTGACTTTTATAAGAAAGACGTCCTAGAAATGCTTATTGATGAATCATAATATTCTACAGTTTATGATAATTGCATAAAAGAAACATTTCACAAAATAAGAAATCCTATAGGTACAGACGGGAATTTAACAAATAAGGAAATAGTTGTTTTACTAAATTTTGATTGCAAGACCAGTACATTTTATGGCTTACCTAAAAATCATAAAAACAAAACAATAGAAAATACATGCAGAGAAAATGAAAATGTAGAATACATTGAATAAAATATAATTGCAAAGTTAAAGATCCCCAAGACCACACATTCGTCCCATTAAAGAGGTTGCAAAAATGTACGTGTACGTGTACGGGAAGAACAGTTTTTGTTCAAATATAACTATTGCAATGTTTATTGTCGTGTCAAAGACGAATTTGGTTCATGACATCGTTACGGTGCAAAACGACAGGTCTGGTACGACGCGGTGCGAATCGGTACGATAGACACGATACGCTACGGCACGGTAGGAACGTAACAATATATATTGTACGATGAGAAACGGTACGGTTGGTGTGGTACATTGCGAACTGGTAAGGAAGAGACGGTGCGATATGAACGGTGTCTTCCGGAGCGATACCGTAAGGCGGCTACAGTGCGGTAAGTTGTGATAATGTATGGTATTTGCGGTGCGGTGGTACGATGCGGTGCACTTAGGTTCAAAGGTACAAGTAGGCAAAGATCAGGAAAAGGCGCAATCAGAAAAAGATTCCCACTCCAAAAACCGAGGCGGGAAATAAAACAAACCAACAATCAGGTACTTATACCATGAAAACATTTCGTAAGCCGAATGAGCAGCTATTTTCCCAATACGTGGCCACTCAGTTACCTTAACTCAAAATAAAAATATGAAAACATACATAAGGCGCCAACAGCACAAAAATATTTTAAACACCAAGACATAAAACAAAAAGAACCACCACAGAAGTATCGACTTGGAACGATCAGTAACACAAAGTTACTGGCGGGTTTAAATCGATTTTACATGGTCATAACCTCACCCTCAGCTTCTGCGTAGTCCGATCAAGTGCGGTGATATGCTTTGAGTACAATGCGAAATGGTTAGGTGCATTTCGATATGATGTGTACGATGTGGTACGTAAGAACGGCTCGAAACAATGCGATATAGCTCTGAGAGTACGTTGTGATACGGTACAAATTGAACGTTGCGATACCCAGCTTTGAATACGGTACGATAGGTAAGATAAGAACGACGCGGTTAGAACGGTGTGATTAATACGGTGCGGTCAGTTGCGATTCGGTACGACCAGTACGGCGCGATACGGTAAACATGTCGCGATTCGGTACGTTAAGTTCGTTGCGATACGGTACGGCAAGCATATTACGATGCAGTACGGTGAACACGGAGCAAAGTGGTACGGTAAGTACATGATACGGAACTATACGGTGCGGTTATTACGGTGCAATACGGTAGGAACATTTACCGAACCATAACGTTTCGTGTTGTACCATACATCCGTTTTTCTAAAGTATATCTTAAACCTATCGCAAAGCACTTTATCGCACCGTTTTACCGTACCTTATCACACCACACTTTGAGTACCGTATCGCTGCCACACGGCACTACGCCAGCTGCAGTAATTGCAAATAAACATAAAACAGATCCTTTAAGAGCAGTGAGCATATTAATGAGAAGAAGAATGGGCCATACCGCGGTTTCGCCTACTTAAGCCTCTTCAGTGACCCTTCAGATTTGGCAAAATGAAGCCAAAGAGAAATACTGTAATCAAGATAGTCGATAGTCGACATATTATCCAAACAGAGCTAAAGCTATAAAACGTTAGTTAGAAAATGAACCTTAACTGATTATTTATTTTTGATTTCTCAGAATACCCTCGCTGATCTCAAAGGACCAAATGGAATATATAATCTGCACTATGGATGATGTTCGGAGAGACATTTTAGGGTCGCCACACGGCACAACACAGGCTGCTGTAGTAGCAAATAAACATGAAACAGACCCTTTAATAGCAGTGAGCATATTAATGAGAAGAAGGATGGGCCATGCCGCGGTTTAGGCTACTTTAGCCTCTTCAGTGACCCTTCAGATTTGGCAGAATGGAACCAAAGAGAAATACTGTAATTTTGCACTTTTCAATAAGATAGTCGATAAAAAAAGTCTTATATTATCCAAACAGAGCCAAAGCTATAATACGTTGGTAAGAAAATGAATCTTAACCGATAACGAGTTTCTTATTTCTCAGAATACCATCGCTGATCTCAAAGGACCAAAATGAGAATATAATCTGCACTATGGAGATGTACAAAGGCACGTTTTAGGGTCGCCACACGACACAACACCAGCTGCAGCAGTAACAAATAAACATAAAACAGATCTTTTAAGAGCAGTGAGCATATTAATGAGAAGAAGGATGGACCATACCTAAGCTTCGGCTACTAAAGCCTCTACAGTGACCCTTCAGATTTGGCAGAATGGAGCCAAAGAGAAATACTGTAATTTTGCAACTTTCAACAGGATAGTCGATAAAAGGTCTAATATTATCCAAACACAGCCAAAGCTATAAAACGTTGGTTAGAAATGATTCTAAACCGATAATAAAAAGGTACAAGTAGGCAAAGATCAGGAAAAGGCGCAATCAGAAAAAGATCCCCACTAGAGATAGGAAAATACAAACTGATTGCAAGCAATCCCTGAGGATTGGAAAAATAAGAGCATTAAATGGATGTACGGGGAGACTTTTTAGGGCCGCCACACAGCACCACCACAAGAACTCTGATATAAAAAGGTACAAGTAGGCAAAGATCAGGAAAAGGCGCAATCAGAAAAAGATAATTTCTGATTTCTCAGAATACCCTCGCTGATCTCAAGGGACCAAAAGGAAAATATAATCTGCACGATGGATGATGTACGGAGAGACTTTATTGGGCCGCCACACGGCACAAAACCAGTTGCAGTAATAGCAAATAAACCATCAGGGAAACATCTCCGTATGAAAGCTACCCCTTATTTGCACCTTACATATAGTTAAAATAGGGGAAATCAGGGGTAGGTATCAATTTATCGATTTTTAAAATAAATCCTTAGTCAATTTTCATGGGTATCTGTTAAAAGGTTATCATCGAATCAATGAGGTGATCACAACAAGTAGTCAACATGCATGATTTTATATACCACAAGTGTAATAACTGCAAAACTACAATCAAAATCAGCTGTATTATAAAATACTTTGTGCAAACGGAGATGTTGCCGTAATGCATAAAACAAGATGCTTTAAGAGCAGTGAGCATATTAATGAGAAGAAGGATGGACCATACCGCGGTTTCGGCTACTTAAGCCTCTTCAGTGACCCTTCATATCTGGCAGAATGGAGCGAAAGAGAAATACTGTAATTTTGCAAATTCAAACAAGATAATCGATAAAAAGACATATTATCCAAACAAAGCCAAAGATATAAAACGTTGGTTAGAAAATGAATCTAAACCGATAATGAATTTCTGATTTCTCAGAATAACCCTCGCTGATCTCAAAGGACAGGAAAATATCATCTGCACTATGGATGATGTGCGGAGAGACTTTTTAGGGCCGCCACACCAGCTGCAGTAATAGCAAATAAACACAAAAGGTCCCTTAAATTTATATTCAATCATACATCTTGATCTGTATGGAACAGCAGTAGAACTGTCTTCAGAAAGACACCCAGAACTGATCAAAAACCGTTTTTCAAAAGAATTTGTTCTTGAAGGCTGAAGTATCATTTTAGAAAACAGTATATTTTCGTCTATAACCAACATAAGGGCACAGCAATGAGTACCAAAGTAGCACCAACTTACGGAACTCTAATATTAGGGTATTTAGAAGAGCTCATGTTCGAACAAATTACACTGTAAAAAGGGGCACAATTTTGGACAATACGTAGTAGAAAACTGATAACGATTTTAGACGATTGCTTTTCAATTTGGCCATTTTCTTTTAAAGATCTAAACTATTTCGAAAATGTTCTGAATAGCTTACATAAAGACATACAATTAAGCCACTTATCAGATCTACACATTCACCTTTCTGAATGTACTTGTTTTGAAATCTGGAAATTCAATCGGTTCTGATATTTTTTCATAAAGTTTTTGATTTCAAGCAATATCTCAATTTCAATTCTTGTCACCCTAAACACACAAAATATAAACATACCAATTTGTTTAGCTCGAAGCCTGTGTCTTTTAAAACTGTACTACCAGCTTGAACGAATTATCTCAGAGACTTACGTAAAGGAAATATCCCACTGAAGCCATACTGGTATAAAAAAAAAACAATGTAAATCCCAAGAGTCAAACTCTTAGAGGTAAACAATAAGGAAACGGAAGAGATCCTGCCTTTTATTGCCACCCAAAATCAAAAAAAGAGGTATTTGGAATTATCAAAACAACATGGATTTTCTAAACTCTTAAGAAACACCATGTCTGTTAAATGCAAAAGACAACTCCTGAATCTAAAGCGCATGTTAACCAACCCCTTCTGTAAACACAGGAACAAGATTAAAGTGAAAGGTGACGTCATAAACGTAAATGCTGACAGGTGTATGAGTACAAGAAAATTTGGCCAGAATGCTGATGTACAAAATGAAGGGAATGAAATTTTACCAGAGCGTCGCTGTCAGTTGTGTTGAAAAAGAGTGTTTCCGATCCGTGCAGAGTACGCTTTCCCGATGACAGGCTATGTTGTTACGTGGCCCGTATCGTGTTAAAACACTTGTCCGAAATGATTATTTCCAGACTCAGATATTTAACAACCATCTTTGACCATGCGAGTGATGTTTATTGTGCATCTGGCAGTCGTGTTGCTTCATCAATCAGAGGGGACATCTAGCTTTAACTGAAATGGAGGTTTATTACGGGCCTTCAACGGGGATAATCCGGACAATAATAACAGAGATACAGAAGGCAAGTTTACCATATTTCTATATATATATTATATATATTAAGGCGTCTCGATAATAATTTCTGTTGAAAAAAAAAACAAAAAAAAAAAACAAAAAAAAAAAAAAAAAAAAAAAACATAATTTAAAGACATCTTTTAGTACATAGTATCGGTGGAAAATGACTAGAAATTAAAATATTTGCAAAGGTATTCATGCTTTGTAAAAGTTATCAATTTTTAAAAATGACAAATATCGACTTTGTGAAATATTTTCAATCTCATTTTCACGGAAAAGATATACAATACGTCAACGGAATGTGTTTGAAACTGTTAGTGTATTCACAAAACACTTGTCAAATAACAAAATTTGAAAGGTAAAAATGCACATATGCATTCTAGGGCGAAAATACAATTTATTTTGCGGAAAATTGTTTTCATATTTTTGAACATAATCGTCAGTCTAGTACATCTTTGAATACCCTTAGAATGACAAAAGACTGACTATATGAAAAGGGGAATATCAGTTAGGATAATCTTATAAATCATGCTTTTTATCTGCAATAAGCATTTTCCTACACTCACCTCTTACAAAGATGCATACCCCGGCGTATAATCAAACCTCGTAAAAACCTTTCAAAAATAAATTTTCAAAGTATTTGTAGTATGGATGTTTAGATTAGAATATTTCCAATTTGTTGATGCCAAAATCATTAAAATGCCCAAAACAACGCTTGCAGTATATTGCGATCATATACTGTAAATTCGGAAATTTTCGCGAGACTTTTATTTCGCGAATTTTCTATTTCCGAATTATAAGCGAGTTCTTGAATTCGTGAGTGAGTGGCCATGTATTCTTTGAAGTTCATAGTGACTCTTTAAAAGCGAAAACTTTGAATTCAGGAGGCCACGGCACCAATTCGCGAATATTAGCGAAAATTAAGTGTCGCGAATATTTCCGGATCGTCAGTAGTCCCGACTATTAGTATGCTATAGTAACCAGCTTTTTAAGCTACAACTTGGCTTGTAAATTGATATTTCCTTTTTGAAACCGGTGGGATCTGAGTCAGAAGATGCCTCCTAGAAGTAGCAGTTAAAAGGTACAAGTAGGCAACGATCAGGAAATGGAGCAATCGGAAAGAAACTCCCACTCCATAAACTGAGGGATGGAAAAAACTAAAATGATACTTAGGTACTTAAACCAAGAAAACATATCGTAAGCCGAGTGAGCAGCTATTCCCCACTAGGCGGCCACTCAGTCATCAGAACTGAACTAAAAATATGAAAACGTACATAACGCTCAAACAGCACAAAAATTCGACTCCAAAACACAAAACAATTAGAACGACAAAAGAGGTATCGCCTTCGAACAATCTGTTATTAAATTACTGTTGGCATCTGTTCAATCAATAACATTTTTTTTCTGAATCAAAAAGGACAAAACAAGCAGTTTTGATTCATTTTTATTTTTCCATTGTTCTTGCTTCTTATATTGACGGAATATGAAAATTTCTACTACCATATAATTTTCGTCACAATATACACACCGTACAACCGGCGCCTTTGATGACAGATTATTAACATTGATGACAGACGAATTGGTTTGGTTCATTAAGTAGGTGGGTGATGTTTTTTTATTTTTAAACATTCTCAGAGAAATCCTCTGGTGTTCTGTGACGGGTAATTTAACTTGTAGATGTCTAAAGAGTTTACAGACGCATGAAGAATATATACCTGTCACTATTAAGGCCAAACTTGGTCATCGTTTCAGCGTTTTCACAAGAAAAGTCACGAAAATTGGTTACCTGCTCAGGGCTGGCGTCTTTCTGTTGTTTGTTGCTGAATTTACTTATGTACAATAAAACTTCTATCATTTAACTACATTTCTGCCAAATCTGAATCCCCAGTTCGACAATGTAAAAAAACTGGATGCCTTCAAAGATGACAGGTACTTGCAAAACAGCTGCCTTTGTCTACAGATGGATTTTGACATGGCTGTCTTTGATGACACCAGACAAATTTTAGTGGCTAACGTTGTAGACAGATCGGAATTTTACGAAGATACTTGAAAAAAGACTATTTTCACTGAGGATGGTCGCAATAGAGAAGAAAAATCAATTTCCACGTTGAGTCAAAATCATACTAGACTCATATTGTCGCTTTGAAGAAAAATACCGGCTCATATGCAGTTCTGGTGCACCCACAACCTCATTTGAAGAATAAACACTCCTTGATGTTTTAACCGTATATCAGCTGGCCAACCTGCACTGTGCTACACTTCGTTTTCTCGTTCACTCTATTGTAACTGAACATCGACAGGAACACCCTGTCGGTACATCAAGATAGCATGTCCGTGAAAATTATACCCCAGTAAACTCCACTTTTATATAGTGAAATGGGGTTAACATAGTCATATCTATTTTTCTTATTTTTGCTCAAAAACTTAGATTGTGGGTACTCGTTAGAACTGCCTCGCCGAGGTGGTTCTACCGTGTAGCCACAATCTATGGTTTGAGCAAAAAATAAGAAAATATATCGGAATTTTCAACTGAAAATTTCATATTTTTACAGCTGAAAAAGTTACTGTATAGTTATTATAGGCGCGTTTTCGTAATGTAATAACATTTGAATGATGGATTTTCGTTTGGTGAAAAAGCAATATACATTGAAGGTTGTGATTGACAACTGGTCAGAATCAGAATAGTTTACTGGTGAAACGCCAAAATGACAATACCTCACCAGGGGGTGCTCTTGGGGGAAATTAGTCCCTGGCTCTCACAAGAGATTCGAATTTGGACACACAATCATCTGACATTTCAGCAGAGGAAAACAGTGATTCAGGGAGGTTATTCCAGTCCCTGATAGTCTGGGGAAAGAAACTATATTTGTAGGCATCTTTACTAACTGGGGGTATCTGAAATGAAAAAGAGTGTTGATTTCTGCAACGCCTAGTCTTGTGGATAAGGTCATCCATTGGTATTCTGGCTTTACCTTTCAGACCTTTGTATAACAATATAAGTCTACTGTCCTTCCTCCTTTTCTTAAGAGATTCCCATTTAAGTTGTCCCAAAATGTCAGTCATACTCCCGGTTTCAAAAACATAATTTCCAGTCACAAACCTTGCAGCACGGTTTTGAACCTTTTCTAATTCTTCATGGAGACACTGATATTCCAGTACCGGTCCTTTATAAGCTGCTTCCTTGACACTTAGAGGACATGAATACCGATTTCTTCTCAAGTAAACAAGAGTCCTATTTGCCTTAGTACATACATTGGTGATATGAGTGTTCCATTTCAAATCATTTGTAATAGTTACACCAAGATATTTGATACTTTCCAGGACTGTGCCCTCAAGGGTATAAGTAGCCTTGATTTTACTAATGCGCTTATTTGTCAGCTGCATCATTTGCATTTGACAGGTTGAAATCTCATACCACATTTACTTGCACAACTTCATAACCGACCAATATCTCTCTGCAGTTTCAATATATCATCTTCCTTCCTAATTTCACGGTAGCAAACACAGTCATCAGCAAAAAGTCTGATTTCTGACTCTATAATATGAGATGTCATTAATGTACAGGGAAAACAATAACGGACCAAGAACGGTGCACTGAGGGACACCAGACACCACGGGAGTCCAATCTGATCTCACCGTTTACCACTACCCTTTGTTGTCTGAAGCAAAGAAAAGCATTAATCCAATTCAATGTTGTTCCACCTATTCTATAACTGAACAATGTTCAATGTTAAAGATTAACCCAGTTTTTATTTTTGTTTTATAGATTGTGAGAATGTCATCAATGTTAGCCACGAAAATTCCCATACCGTCATCAAAGACAGCCACTTAAAAATTCATCTGTAGACAAAGGCAGCCATTTTCTGCCTACCTGTTGTTTTTGAGGGCATGCCATTTCTTTATAATACAAAATTGCGAATTCAGATTTGGCAGAAATGTAGTTAAATGATAGAAGTTTTATTGTATATAAGTAAATTCAGCAAAAAACAACAGAAAGATGCCAGCCCTGAGCAGGTAACCAATTTTCGTGACTTTTCTTGTGAAAACGCTGAAACGATGACCAAGTTTGGCCTTAATAGTGACAAGTATGTATTCATCATGCGTCTGTAAACTCTTTAGACATCTACAAGTTAAATTACCAGTCACATAACACCAGAGGATTTCTCTGAGAATGTTTTAAAATAAAAAAAAACATCACCCACCTACTTAATGAACCAAAACAATTCGTCTGTCATCAATGTAAATAATCTGTCATCAAAGGCGCCGGTTGTACGGTGTGAATATAGATATTCTCAAAACACGATTCACGACTATGAATTTCACAAAAAGACTAGGAATAACATTAACTCACTTTAGGTTGCATGCCGCATCTTCTGTACGGATTCCCCATTCTACTAACAATTTTCAAAATTTATTACCTACTGTTAGTGTGACACCTCTAAATCTATTTTCGGCATCTTTTGTTAATCTACATGGAGCTGCTAATTCTAATATAAGTCGTAATCTTCAGATAAGGTTATCTCCACTCAAATCACAAATTTTACGTAAATATATTTATCCGTTCAAGAGACATTGACTTAACCCTAGTATTTCTAAGTGCAATGCCAAGAAGTGCAACTGTTGCAATCATGTATTGTCTAAGATTACTATCACTTCATATGTGTGAATGGTAGGACTTTTTCAGTGGTTAATGATTCTGATTTAGACTGAAAATCAATGGATCTTGTATATGCTTTTACTTGAAATATAAACAATTGTAAGATGCAATATGTTGGACAAACTTGTCGACCTTTGCAAAAACGATCTGGTGAACAATATTATAGAATCAGAAAGCCCAAAAATAATGATTCCTGGGTGAACACTATCACAATATTATAAAAATAGTCCAGACAGTGGAGAAAATCTCATCCGGTAACATTCTTCCGCTAGATAAAAAAAAAAAAACATCAAACACTTTGAAACTGAACTAAAAAATATCATTTTATTGCAAACACCTTTTCCACTGGGATTTAACGACAACATTTACCATGAAAATAATATTTCCAAATGCCCGAGTTTGATGTACTTAACTATCAGAGTCTCGTAAACGTAAATCTAGATCTCATGGTATACGGAAAAAGGATAATAACAAATGTAAACGGTCACGGTCGACATTGAAAGCTTTCTTATCTTAGTTCTCTTCCTATTGCTGTATTACGTTCCTTGGACACAGAGGTTAATAGATTTTACGATAGAAATCATTGAATGTATGACGCTGCACTGTTGACAAGATGTCATACTCAGCATGCTGTTCGTCCATTTAACGATTCCGAATCAAATCACATTAGACGTTTTATTGAAATTCATTAATAACGGAAAGGAATAAGTAGGCAAAGATCAGGAAGGGGCACATTCAGACAAAAAAAAAACGATTCCGACTCCAAAAACATTAATCAGGTACTTATACGATAAAAAACATATCGTAAGCCGCATGAGCAGCTATTTTCCCAATAGGTGGCCATTCAGTTACCTAAACTTAACTAAAAATATGATAACATACATAGGGTGCCAACAGCACAAAAAATTTAAACACCAAGACATAAAGAAGAAGAACCACCACAGAAGTATCGCCTTGGAACGATCAGTAATATAAAAAGGTACAAGTAGGCAAAGATTAAAATTACTGGCGGGTTAAAATCGATTTTACAGGTACCTAACCTCACCCTCAGCTTCTGCAGTGGTTCACAACATTTAGTTAGTTGTTCGGTCCTCGTGGTGACTTCGGATTCTAGAATTCGCAAAATTGTTTCTAAAGATTCGAAATATACATGTAGATTCCCTTCCTACATCAATTTCAACAAATGTAGAGAGGAGATTGCATCTGCATTGAATGATTTCGCTAATCGATGGTGTAAACGAGAGGTTGTTCATGCTGTGAGGATAATGCTGATAAAAGGTTATCATTCATGATTGGGTTAAAAACTAAGCATGCAGACTGTCGCGTAACTTTCAAGTTATAACATGTACGTCTGTAACGTGTAATGATTTTTCTAAACTGAAAAGAAAAATCATTCCTTCTTAAAAGAGTCTTAAATTTATAAACCAAGTCACTATAAAAATCTGGTTCCAAAAGGCCCTCACCTAAATGCGTCTTTAACCCAACATTATGTTTGGAAATCAATTTATAGTGTCTACGATAAAATTTAGAAAATGTTTTTCGAAGTTTATGATACCGATAGCCCTGTTCGGGAAGTTTGGCCATTAAACATTTATTTCGACCGTTGAAGTCCGTAACAAGATTGCAGACTAGCAAACCTAATAAGTTGCGAAATGTATACACCATAAGAAGCACGACGAGGAACGTCACCATCCAATATACGGAAAATTTACTATATCAAAACCAAAGTCATCGCGCTTATCATAAATTTTAGAAGAAACAAATCCAATTACAACAGAAAGATGTAAAAAGGGGGGGCTTCGGTATAATTGGCTTTGTTCAGCTGTAGTTCAGGTGGATAAATTTGATTGACCATACCTTCAAAATAAGGGTTGTCAATGTTCAAAAGGTCATAAAAGTCGAATAACATAATTTTGCATTTTAATTGAGGTGTAGAAAGAAGAAAACATATGCCATTTATATGTATTCAGAGTTAGAAGCTGAGGGTGAGGTTACGGCCGTGTAAAATCGATTTAAACCCGCCAGTTACTTTGTGTTACTGATCGTTCCAAGTCGATACTTCTGTGGTGGTTCTTTTTGTTTTATGTCTTGGTGTTTAAAATATTTTTGTGCTGTTGGCGCCTTATGTATGTTTGCATATTTTTAGTTAAGTTAAGGTAACTGAGTGGCCACCTATTGGGAAAATAGCTGCTCATTCGGCTTACGAAATGTTTTCATGGTATAAGTACCTGATTGTTAGTTTGGTTTTTTTCCCACCTTGGTTTTTGGAGTGGGAGTCTTTTTCTGATTGCGCCTTTTCCTGATCTTTGCCTACTTGTACCCCTTTTTTTTAGTAAACGTGGCTTGCTTTCGGCGGCTGTAAAGGTAACACTTTTAACAATGAAATGTGGCTTTTAAGCTTCACCATGTTTATGTTTCTGTTTTAACTTTGCATGAAGTGTTATAACATGAGGTTTTGTTTTTGCGTCACATCAATTGGCAATATTTACAAGAATGCTCATGTAGTACTATGATCTGGTCCGAAATACGTTCCGAAGGTTTGAATCATCCGGATCTTTGTTTCTGAACGTCCGAACCTAATGCCATTCATACTTTTCACTGCTTTCCAACACGGGGACCCAACTGTTAATCGTGATTATTGATGCGACGTGGAATGTAAATGCATGCTAATATGAAGCTTCGTATGCGTCGGCGATATTGTTACAAATGCGACGATCCACATCCTCTGCCATTGAACGGTAAGTATCATATGTTTTGCTCTCGCGAAAATAAAAAAGCCGAGTTTACAAAATGAGCGTCCACTGTGATCTGCAAAATTCTTCTATGTTCCCACTTGAAGTCAATTGGAATACTTACGGCGCTTATGTTTTTCGTTTTTCAGCTGATGGTTTATGAAGTTGACCTGTAGATACAATTTTGCCACGGAAACTCATTACATTCTTAAATTCCTTTTTTTTTTTTTTTTTTTTTTTTGACTTGGTCGTAAACTAAAACTATAACACAGTCCCGTGGTTGTCTTTATTAAAATATGTGTCCAAATGGCTTTGTAAATGCACATTTATCTACTGAGCGTAGAAAACAGTAAGATAAGCATCTGTTTTATGCATCGAAGACGTTGTTGAAATTTTATATGCGACACAGAAATGCATCGTGGAAGAATGAGACCGATGATTCAGTAAAATAAAATAGCGATATGGAGACAGTGATGCATTTTCTTCAATGAATATTTTAGATATATGTTAAAGGGGTCAACCATAGTTTTTATACTGTATTATTACTTGCAGAGGCTAGAGAAAGTTGTTTGAGCCCGATGCCGAAGGTTCAAAGTGCTCCCGAAGACTCTTCTAATGTAAATGCAATAAAATAACCATAGTTGATCGCTGTTCTTGAATAACACACCATTCCAATAGAAAACTGCCTCGCAACTGCACCAAAAAAACGTATAAACCCCTTTAATTCTGTTGTCCCCCCCCCCTTGCTTATCAGAAATTCATGAAACCACCCATATTTAATGATCAAAAATTATTTGGTTTAGCCTTAGATTCATTTAATGTAAGCTCTGTCACTAATATGTCCGAAAATGATGTGCTGTTTCGAGGCAAGAATAAATCAGTTGTACCACTCGAATGTTGACAAAGCTAAATCCACTCTGTGACCTCATTCAAGTGGTATATGCTTTTAAGCTCGCTCAACGAAGTGCATGTAGTGCAAAGAAAAAACGCCATCAAATTTATCCACCTGAATTATTTCGCTGATAAAGGCACTCGTTATGCTTCTGCATGGACGTAAATAACTTTTGAAAGAGCACAATAAAAATGCTAATTTTTCCATGACTCATTCTAATAGTACGTACCTTCGTCTTCGGTGCATACAAAAGATGCGTATCTTACTGTTTTTCACGCTCAGTAAATAAATGTGCATTTACAAAGCCGTTTGGATACACACCCACATGACTTTGTTATACTTCTTAGTTTACGACCAAAACAAAGAAAAACATAAGGACTTTAAGAATGTAATGAGTTTCCATGGCTAAATTGTATCTACATGTCAACTTTATAAACCATTAGCTGAAAAACACAAGCGCCGTAAGTATTCCAGTTGACTTCAAGTGGGAACATAGAAGAATTTTGCAGATCATAGTGGACGCCGATTTTGCAAACTTGGCTTTGTTTATTTTCACGAGAGCAAACATGTGCTACTTACGGTCCAAAGGCAGAGGATGTGGAACGTCGCATTCGTAACGATCTCGCCGACGCATACGAAACTTCATAATAGCATGCATTAACATTCCACGTCGGATCAATAGTTGGGTCCCCGTGTCCAAAGGATCAAGCTTTTATATTTTATTATATAATTATACTACTTTTGACACAGTAAGTACAACAACAACAAGAATAATAATAATAATCGAAACATAATATTGTAATGCCAAAGAGGCAGTTTATTGTATTCACTATTATTACAGTGATTTCTGTTGCGGGTGATCCGACAAAAACAGCCCTGGTACTTGGATTCAATATTGGTATTACAGCAAGTTTTTTCAGCGCATTCGAAGAACCAATTGATGTAATGGTGGTAAGTCTAGTACAATAAATTTGTGGCGGTGTATTCAATGTCAGTTGTGTCCAGCGCAATTTATATGTGCGCAAGCCCTTACTATCGATACAGAGTAGAAGGTAAATCATATTGTTATTTATTATCTTTATTTCGGTCAGGATTAAATCTTGAAAGTTAATGTTTAAAATAGAGAAGAATAATTAGTTAATCTTAACATCAGCTTACAGAAAGGTACAAGTAGGCAAAGATCAGAAAAAGGCGCAATCAGAAAGAGATTCCCACTCAAAAAACCGAGGTGGGAGAAAACCAAACTAACAATCAGGCACTTATACTATGAAACATATCGTAAGCCGAATGAGCAGCTGTTTTCCCAATAGGTGGCCACTCAGTTACCTTAACTTAATTAAAAATATGAAAACATACATAAGGCGCCAACAGCACAAAAATATTTTAAACACCAAGACATAAAACAAAAAGAACCACCACAGAAGTATCGCCTTGGAACGATCAGTAACACAAAGTTACTGGCGGGCTTAAACCGGTTTTACAGGATCCTAACCTCACCCTCAGCTTCTGATGTGGTTCATAACATTTAGTAAGTTCTTCGGTCCTCGTGGTGAATCTCTAACTAGTCAATGAATCATCAAGAACAAACAAATAAATCATGATAAACATCCTGATGAATCAAAAACAAGGACTCATAGATTGAGTAAGCTGCCCGACGATGGAGATCCCTGGGCGCCGAATAACCTACTAACTCCGGAGCAAAAGAAAAACACCAGTTGAACCCCGGTGGGCCAAGCAACAGACAAGAAGCTCCGGCCCCAACCAACTAAAATGAATAGCTGTGTGGCCATCATAGAGTCTGACGCCCGATCCACCGGCGTGCAATTAAAGAAGGCAGCATAGTTATCAACCATGATTGGGTTAAAAACTAAGCATGCAGACTGTCGCATAACATTCAAGTTATAACCTTTACGTCTGTAACGTGTTATGATTTTTCTGAACTGAAAAGAAAAATCATTAATTCCTATAAGTTTCTTAAATTTGTAAACTAAGTCACCATAAAATTCAAGTTCCGAAAGACCCTCACTTAAAAGCGTCTTTAATCCAACATTATATTTGGAAATCAATTCATAGTGTCTACGATAAAATTTAGAAAAGGTTTTTCGAAGTTTATGATACCGATAGCCCTGTTGGAGAAGTTCTGCCTTTAAACATTTATTTCGAGCGTTGAAGTCTGTAATAAGATTGCAGACTCTAGCAAACCTAATAAGTTGCGAAATGTAAACACCATAAGAAGCACGACGAGGAACGTCACCATCCAAGAAAGGAAAATTACTATATCAAAATCAAAGTCATCGCGCTTATCATAAATTTTAGTTAGAAGAAACAAATCCATTTGCAACAGAAAGATGTAGATCTTAAAAGGGGGCTTCGGTATCTGAGATATTGGCTTTGTTCAACTGAAGTTCAGGTGGATAAATTTGATTGACATCTCTTCAAAATAAGGGTTGTCAATGTTCAAAAGGTCATCGAGGTACCTAGATGTGGAATTAAAAGCCTCGATAACATCAGCTTGATTATCATGGTTAAGAGAATCCATGAAATCTCTTTCGTAGCAGTATAAAAATAAATCAGCTACAAGAGGTGCGCAATTTGTACCCATCGGATTTCCAACAATTTGTCTGTATAACTTGGTCCCAAATCTAATATCAATATTATCAAGGAGATAGGACAAGGCGTCGCACAAATTCTGACATAACCAAAGTGTATACCGACTTTGGTCAGAGGAAGTGAAAAAAGCCTTTCTGTCATTACATGCCAAATAAAGTGAACCATAGTTTTTTGAACCAGAGTTTATACAGGTCACTGAAACAGTTTTACACTTAGTATGACAGCAACTTTCAAATACTAATTAGGGTATAAATGTATTCATTTTTTTTTCATTTGGGGCGGCATAACATCGGATATTTGGTCGGAAATTTTGTTTACGGCAACGCGCCAGCCGTGCCAGCGGAGCCGTAAAACATGATTTCCGACCGTATGAACGACGATATACCAACCCAAACGAAAAATAAGAACATTGTTATCCCAATTCTAATAATTTTTTTAACTACAAACATCGAAAATGCATTATATTTAACGAAATGTAAGCGTCACGAGCGACGTATAACCACGACGTTAACCAATAACATGCAACGTTGTTCTTGACGTTGGGTTTCCGACGGTATATCGCAGAATATACTTTCGCAAATGTTTGACGTTATTCAATCGCACGTCGCGTTACATTCTCCTGTGCATTAGAATATATCATGAAGAGCAAATGCACTTGTATGTATTCAGCTTTTATTTTATTTTTTATTTATTTTTGTTACTTCGATCCTACACGCTCTTAGTAAACTTACGTCATAGAGTTACCGTTAAAATATTAATGGCACAATTGTTTCTTTTGGTGAAATATATTCACTTTATTCATATTTATAACGGAATATCTGTGACGGGATTCAGGGTTTATAACATAAAAAAGCAAGTGACAACGGTTTGTAGATGTCATATTCTGATTTTATGAAATGGCAGATTAATTATTTTATTATGTAATGTATGATAAATGTTTAGTGGATCGCCTAACCAATAAACCCAAAGATCTTACAAATGAACATGGCAATAAAACACCCTCCTAAAATGGCTGTTTTACACTTTGTGGGTGAGATAGTGAATTAAGGAACTGGCTTGTTTTCACAACATCATAGCCGTAAATATCAGCTTCATCATGGTTAAGTCTGTCTTTTACAAATGTCAGGAGAACATGCTAGCAAGTCGACTCTGGACTTACTCGCAACCAATGTACCATGTAGCCACTATAGTCCTGTCGGTAATTACAGGATCATTACCATCCATTCAAATTAAGTCAAGACCCACTTCGCCAGCAAAAAGAACAAACCACTGAAGCACTGAATGCATGTCAGTCAACGACCCTTTCAAGTTTCATCGGAATCTTGGGGTCACTTGGAGGGCACAGCAATCCTTTGCGCTTTGATTTTAACATTGTGGAGACGGTTGCGCCTTTTCCTGATCTTTGCCTACTTGTTCCCTCTCGTCTGGTAATCATGGATCTGAGCGTTTGCATCTTTGTGGTGGCATTGTTTTACAGCTGCTAAGTTAATCAATATAAATGTCATTTCGGAATGTAGAATGACGTATGTATTGTAGAATGGCGAGCAAACTGATTTTGTATGGCATATGACTGACTGAGTTGATGTAGGATTGTCTTCAGAGTCTAAGCAACTGCCCGTAATGTTCAATCTTGGACGTGAGAATGTCCGAAACGTGAAATGACTAGAGTCATTACGAGCGCTTGCTCATGCAATATACAAATTATTTTTCAGCTGTTTTTAAAACATTCAAATTTTCATCAGAAAAATGATATTTTTAATATGTTTTATTTGCTATTACTGCAGCTGGTGTTGTGCCGTGTGGCGGCCGTAAAAAGTCTCCCCGTACATCATCCATAGTGCAGATTATATTTTTATTTAGGTCCTTTGAGATCAGTAAAGATATTTAGAGTGTTCAAAACATTCAAGTTTAGAAACATACTTCTAAGCAATGTTTAAATAATTTGACGCCGTTTAGGAATGTGTCTTTGATTTAGACTTCTCGTGTAATTTTTTGAAATAACAGTTGGTCCATGAGCTATTTAAGATGTCGGTACCACCTGACCTGAACAGATCCCCCCGCACTTTTTCACAATTTTGGCATGTATAGAATTAGATAAAATCGGGGGGACCTTTCTAGGTGGTAGCTTTATGGTTAAAATCTTCGAGTTTATTCTAGTATACCCCCTTCATCTGTCTGTGTTTTTCTCTTATATCTTAAGTTTTCTTCAATTTTTGGAACAAGATAGTCAGCTTGTTCATATGTCTTATTATATAACATGGCTATCAATTATTGTCATATCAATCATTTGATACCAATTTTAGCTCTCTATGACTTTTGGCTGCTGAGATATAAACGTTTCTGTTGGTATACCCCCTCTATTTTTCTGTCATTTTATCTAATATTCTCATCAATATTTGACACTAAGACAGCCTAGTTTTTCATAAATCTTATCCTATGATTATAGGGCAATACCATAGCAATCATTTGATACCAATTTTGGCTCTTTATAACTTTTGGTTGCCGAGTTATAAAGATTTTTGGGGGTATACCCCCTCCACTTTTTTCTGTGATTTTTCTCTAATATTTATAATTTCTATCAATATTCGAAAAAAGTAAGTCAGGTTGTTTGTGTGTCTTACCACGTGATTTTAGAACATTATCTTAGAAATTATTTGATACCAATTTCAGCTTTCTAGAGCTATTTGTCATTGAGATAGTAGCAGTTTTATTGGTATACCCCCTTCGTTTGCAAGTGATTTTTCTCTAATATCTTAAGTTCTTTTAAATATTTGAGAAACAAGAAAGTCAGCTTGTTTATATACTTGTTGCATGGTTATAGAATATTGTCATAGCAATCATTTTATAGCAATTTCAGCTCTGTAGAGCCTTTGGTAACTGAGATATCAGCAGTTTTATTGATATACCCCCTTCTTTGCCAGTGATTTTTCTCCTATATCTTAAGTTTTCTCAAATATTTGAGCAGCAAAAAAGTCAGTTTGCTATATACCTTTTACATGGTCATAGAATATTGTCATATCAATTATTTGATATCAATATCAGCTCTCTAGGACTTTTGGTTGTTGAGATATATATGTTTCCTTTGGTATACCCCCTATATTTTTTGTGATTTTTTATCTAATATTTTAAGTTTTCATCAAATTCAAACACTAAGAAAGTATAATTTTTCATACATCTTATCTTATGATTATAGAACATTACCATAGCAATCATTTGATACCAATTTAAGCTCTCTATATTTTTGGTTGCTGACGTATTAAGTTTTTTGGTGGTAAACCCCTCAATTTTTCTGTGATTTTTCTCTAATATTTAAAGTTTTTATCAATATTCAAAAAAAGTAAGTCAGATTGTTTAAGTGACTTACCAAGTGGTTTTAAAGCGTTATTTTAGCAATCATATTATACCAATTTCAGCTTTATAGGGCTTTTCGTCGATGAGATATTAGCAGTTTTATTGGTATACCCCCTTCGTTTGCAAGTGATTTTTCTCGTATATCTTAAGTTCTTTTAAATATTTGAGCAACAAGAAAGTAAGTTTGTTTATATACTTGCTATATGGTAATTGAATATTGTCAAAGCAATCATATTATAGCATTTTCAGTCTCTAGAACTTTTGGTTATTGAGATATATATGTTTCCGTTGGTATACCCCCTATATTTTTCTGAGATTTTTTATCTAATATTTAAAGTTCTCATCACTGTTACATCAATGAGAAAGTCAAATTATTTATGTTTTTATCACATGATTAAAGAAAGTTATTCTAGCAATCATTTGATACCAATTTAAAATCTCTAGAGCTTTTGGTCACTGATATATCAGCAGTTTTATTGGTATACCCCCTTCGTTTGCAAATGTTTTTTCTTCTATAGCTTAAGTTCTCTTAAATATTCGAGAAACAAAAAAGACATTTTATTTATATACCCTTTACATGGTTATAGAATGTTGTCATAGCAATCATTTGATACCAATATCAGCTGTCTAGGACTTTTGGTTGCTGAGATATATACGTTTCCGTTGGCATACCCCCTATATTTTTCTGAGATTTTTATCTAATATTTAAAGTTCTCATCTATATTCCAACAATGAGAAAGTCAAATCAATTATGTTTCTTATCTAATGATTATAGAACATACTTCTAACAATCATTTGGTTTAAATTTTAGCTCTCTAGAGCTTTTGGTCACTGAGATATCAGCAGTTTTATTTGTATACCCCCTTCGTTTGCCAGTGCTTTTTCTCCTATATCTGAAGTTCCCTTAAGTATTTGCGCTACAAGAGAATCAGCTTATTGATATATCTAATTGTATAATTATAAAATATTGTTATAGCAGTCATTTGATACCAATTTCTGTTCTTTGTGACTTTTGGTTCCTGAGAAATACACGTTTTTGTAGGTATACCCCCTCCATTTTCTGTGATTTTTCTGTAATATTTAAAAAAGTACAAGTAGGCAAAGATCAGGAAAAGGCGCAATCAGAAAAAGAATCCCACTCCAAAAACCAAGGTGGGAAAAAACCAAACTAACAATCAGGTACTTATACCATGAAAACATTTCGTAAGCCGAATGAGCAGCTATTTTCCCAATAGGTGGCCACTTAGTTACCTTAACTTAACTAAAAAATATGTAAACATACATAAGGCGCCAACAGTACAAAAATATTTTAAACACCAAGATATAAAACAAAAAGAACCACCACAGAAGTATCGCCTTGGAACGATCAGTAACACAAAGTTACTGGCGGGTTTAAATCGATTTTACACGGCCGTAACCTCACCCTCAGCTTCTGCAGTGGTTCATAACATTTAGTTAGTTCTTCGGTCCTCGTGGTGAATCTCTAACTAGTAAATGAATCATCAAGAACAAACAAATAAATCATGATAAACATCCTGATGAATCAAAAACCAGGACTCACAGATTCAGTAAGCTGCCCGACGATGGAGATCCCTGGGCGCCAAATAACTTACTAACTCCGGAGCTAAAGAAAAACATCAGTTGGACCCCGGTGGGCCAAGCAACAGACAAGAAGCTCCGGCCCCAACCAACTAAAATGAATAGCTTTAAGTCGGGGCCATCATAGAGTCTGACGCCCGACCCACCGGCGTGCAATTAAAGAAGGCAGCATAGTTATCAACCGTGATTGGGTTAAAAACTAAGCATGCAGACTGTCGCATAACATTCAAGCTATAACCTATACGTCTGTAACGTGTTATGATTTTTCTAAACTGAAAAGAAAAATCATTACTTCCTATAAGTTTCTTAAATTTGTAAACCAAGTCACCATAAAATTCTGGTTCCGAAAGACCCTCACTTAAAAGCGTCTTTAACCCAACATTATATTTGGAAATCAATTCATAGTGTCTACGATAAAGTTTCCTCAATATTTGAACAGCACAAAAGTCTGACTATTAATGTATCTTATTATGTCGTTTTAGAATGTTATCATAGCAATCATTTGTTACAAACTTCAGCTCTCTATGGCTTTTGGCTGCTGAGCTATTATCGTTTCTGTAGGTATACCCCCTACATTGGTCTGTGATTTGTCTTTAAAATTGAAAGTTCTCATCAATATTTGAACACCAAGAAAGTCAAAATCATTCTGTATTTTTTCACATTAATATAGAACATTATCATAACAATAATTTAATACAAATTTCACGTCTTAGGAGTTTTTGGTTGCTGCGATATCTGAATTTCGTTGATTTTTTCCCCTTCGTTTATCTGTTATTTTTCTCTAATATCTGAAATGCTTTTTTAATATTTAAGCCTTAAGATAGCCAGCTTCTTTATATATCTTATTACATGGTTATAGAGCATTGTCATAGCAATCATTTGATACCAATTCAAGCTCTTTAGAGCTTTTGGTTGCTGCGATATAAACAACTGTGCTGGTATTCTCCATTTTCTGTGATTTTATTCTAATACATGAAGTTTTCATTAATATTCGAACACCAGGAAGTCAGTTTGATAGTTATATCTTATTACATAGTTATATAGCATTGCAAAATCAATCATTTGATACCTATTTCTGCTTTCTAGGTCTATCAGTAGCCAAGATACATGTGGTAATATAGGTGTACCACCTTACTATCAGCGCTTATTAGGGGTCGTATTGAACACTCTGTGATTTTAGGTGACACAAATGGGCATTAAAGTGATCCTCTAACCAAACTGGCACCCTTGAGCATTTGTTCTAAGGGTTCAAATTACATCCTATAACCCAAACCAAACCCTTCAAATGGCAGTATAATTATTTTCCCTCTGTAAATCCTGATTTTCGTCATTTTCATTAATATTCATGAAAATGCAAATGAGATGATTTCCATTAAGGCCCATGGCATCAACAAATTTGTCAAATAGAATAATTGATACAATAACAAGGAGCCACAATGATAGTTTAGGCCTGAAATTAGTTTTTATGGGATAATTGATTTTTAACTTTTTTTGTTTTTCATTTTAATGTTTTAATGAAAAATCATGAATATGCAAGTAAGATAATTTCCATTACTTATCATAGGATAAAAGGGATATGTCTAAGCTTAAGAATGAGACCAAGTTCAATGGTCTAGGATAAAAAACAATTGAGATATCTTCAATTTTCTATGTGTACCCCCATTATTGACGCAAAAATTGAATATTTAGAGTAATTTAATAAAACATAGCGTAAAACGTAAACGCCTCGACTTTCAGATGGCAGAATTTGATAGCTTTTTAATGTACATTTAGAGAATAATAGTGTAGAAATTTCCCTTGGGGAGGAAAGGGGGGTATGGATAGCTAGAAGACTATTCCCTACCGTTTTTGTGTTAAACTGACGTTTTTTTTTTAATTATGGGGTATCGTAAATAACGTGTCGTTTCACCATTAAAGCTACCAGCAATGCCAGTCCCCCCGATTTTTTACAAGTCTACAAACATAGTCCTACATGAAAATCATAAGGGGACTTGTTCAGGCCAGATGGTACCGACCCCCAAAATTTACAGTATTGGCTCATGGACCAAGTACAATTATAGTCTGGCTTTCGTCGCCGTTTTTAAAAGGGCAACTGATGAGGGTTCATTACCCGAAATTGCGCAATATAGTCCATACTATCTCCCTTTGAATGTTCTTATTGCTTCCAAAGGATCAAACCTTTATATTTTATTTGCTCAAAATTTACATTGAGGGTACACGTTAGAACCGCCTCGCAGTTTCATGTATTATTGATTGATTTTAAACGGTTTTGGCTAATTTATTAAAGTATCCATTGAACATTTATTATACAATAAAAAAGGATTTTATTTCAAATTAACAGAAGCTGCAAAGTTGAATGTCTGGGTCTTAACTTCAGCTGTTTTTAAAACATTCAAATTTTCATCAGAAATAAATGATATTTTAATATGTTTGCTCAAAATTTACATTGTGGGTACACGTTAGAACCGCCTCGCAGTAGCGGTTTTAACGAGTACCCACAATGTATGTTTTGGATCAAAAATAAGAAAAAATATATATCCCTGTATACCCCAATTTTACAATATTAAAGTGGGATATAAGGGTGTATACATTTCACGGACATACTTTCTTGATCTATTCCTCTTGGTGGCATCTTTGAAAACTTCCGGCTACACTGCTTAGAGGTTATACAGGTACATGGTGGACACATTTATAATCGTTAATGTGTTGATGTTTACTATCATTTTCTTGTAACAAGTCATTTTCATGCATTTTACTTCCCTCGCCACAATGTGTAAAAAGGGTAATGTTGTTTCATGTATTATTGATTGATTTGAAACGGTTTTGGTTAATTTATTAAGGTATCCATTGAACATTTTAATACAATAAAAAGGATTTTATTTCACATTAACAGGAGCTGCAAAGTTGAATGTCTGGGTCTTAGCTTTTTTTTTTTTTTTTTTTTTTTTTTTTTTTTTTTTTTTTTTTTTTTTTTGTTGTTGTTGTTGTTGTTGAGTAGTATATTAGCGAAGTGGTTTCTACTCTCGTTAGACAGAATTCAAAAGCCACGTGCAGTGCGTGGACATATTACGCTGGATTGATCAGAATGTCATTACTTAAAATGTCTATTCGAAACAGTCTGGCCAACGCTCTAGAATGATACACGCTATAGACTGTTTGCCTTTATTACGTCAGGATGAACATAATAAACCTGCCAGATTTTGAACTTCTTAAGGTCTTATGTGTGGTCACTGTATATACATGTTTGAAATTTTACCTGTATAAAAAGCATACTTTATCATGTGGCTGTTGAATAGAATATGTTGCTAATACATGGATTTATGTATACATGATTGTGAAATGAGTGGTCAGCTCAGAGCAAGTGAGTCATTTGTCAGTTACTTCCGGGTTGAAATCATTGGACCCATTTTTCTTAGCTTTTTGAAACAAATAAGCCAGATTTTTCGATGTTGTCATTGACTTCATTCATATAAGAACCTGAAACAAAATACATGTCATCTTTCAGCAAGCAATAAGCGCACACGAACCGCCCCAAGTTACCCACTTTCAGAATTTTCGAGAAAAACATGTTAGTGAAATACATTTCCATGACCCCAAAATAATTTTTGATTTGTCAGATTATGTATATTAGACATTTAGGCTTTGTGTAGTTTTTATTCAAATGCATTCCATCTTCCAAGAAATGGGTCCCACGAAAACCAGTTACATTTCCAATTTTACACCAAGCTATTTAAAATTTTAAAACAATAACTATATTGAGTCATTCCTAGTATCTGTGACGTCTATTTGCAATGAATGCACATCATCATTTGATTGACGGATTCAAGAAAACAGTAGATTTCTGTTTAACATACCCCACCCACTCATGTCAATATTGATAAATTCTTAAGCGAATACTCATCCATTAGACTAACGCTGTCTGTATTAGATATACATATCTGATATCAAAGTTCAGTCGGCAAGGTCAGAGAAATTTTAATATGTCTATTTTGCTATTTTCGTATGTCTTCGTGTTATGTTAGTGTAATCTTTACCATTTCGGGGTTTCATAAATCGCAACTTATTAGGTTTGCTAGAGTCTGCAATCATGTTGCAGACTTCAACGCTCGAAATAAATGTTTAACGGCAAAACTTCTCCAACAGGGCTATCGGTATCATAAACTTCGAAAAACATTTTCTAAATTTTATCGTAGACACTATGAATTGATTTCCAAATATAATGTTGGGTTAAAGACGCTTTTAAGTGAGGGCCTTTCGGAACCTGAATTTTATGGTGACTTGGTTTACAAATTTAAGAAACTTAAAGGAATTAATGATTTTTCTTTTCAGTTCAGAAAAATCATAACACGTTACAGACGTGTAGGTTATAACTTAAATGTTATGCGACAGTCTGCATGCTTAGTTTTTAACCCAATCATGGTTGATAACTATGCTGCCTTCTTTAATTGCACGCCGGTGGGTCGGGCGTCAGACTCTATGATGGCCCCTACATAAAGCTATTCATTTTAGTTGGTTGGGGCCGGAGCTTCTTGTCTGTTGCTTGGCCCACCGGGGTCCAACTGGTGTTTTTCTTTTGCTCCGGAGTTAGTAGGTTATTCGGCGCCCAGGGATCTCCATCGTCAGGCAGCTTACTCAGTCTGTGAGTCCTGGTTTTTGATTCATCAGGATGTTTATCATGATTTATTTGTTTGTTCTTGATGATTCATTGACTAGTTAGAGATTCACCACGAGGACCAAATAACTAACTAAATGTTATGAACCACTGCAGAAGCTGAGGGTGAGGTTATGGCCATGTAAAACCGGTTTAAGCCCGCCAGTAACTTTGTGTTACTGATCGTTCCAAGTCGATACTTCTGTGGTGGTTCTTTTTGTTTTATGTCTTGGTGTATAACATTTTTTGTGCTGTTGGCGCCTTATGTATGTTTTCATATTTTTAGTTAAGGTAACTGAGTGGCCACCTATTGGGAAAATAGCTGCTGATTCGGCTTACGATATGTTTCATGGTATAAGTGCCTGATTGTTAGTTTGGTTTTTTCCCACCTCGGTTTTTGGAGTGGGAATCTTTTTCTGATTGCGCCTTTTCCTGATCTTTGCCTGCTTGTACCTTTTCATTGAGAACTTCATGCACGTCTGGGTGTTTATTAGAGATTTGTAAACACATCCAATGTTTATTTCAGTGTTTTCAGACAGGATTTTGCGAAGCTCAGGCTGGTAGTGCTAATCCGGCATGGGCGATAACTTCGCCTCCCAGTGAATCTACCACCGGGACTGGAATTGCCCATGGACATGCCAACGTTTTGTTCGCACCGTATGTCGTCCCTTATGATGACGCAAGTGAGTAATATAAGAATCTTATATGGGGTTCTGTTCTAGATGGAAGTTTCCAACCCAAGGGATGACCGTGCTGAGCGGAACCGAGATTCTTTTTCTTGCACAACAACCCCCAAAATCTGGTTTATTTCAAGGTTTTGCGTAATTTTGGCGCACTTAGCCTGGGTGAAAACACCTGGGTGAGATGCAATTTTATCACCCAGGCAAAAAGTGTGGCAATTGCTGTCTGGTGTGCAAGAAAATACTATATGAATGGCCATAATGTGTTCAATCCGTGGCGATTTAAATAACAATTTGATAGATTAAGTAAAGTTCCAAAATGTAAATGTAGGAACTACGATTTCACTTGCGTTAAAATGATTAATTGTAAAAGTTTGACAGGTCTCCAATAAAGGCAGAGAAATGTCAGTGTCAACTGAGTATAGTTTAAAAAGAGAAAAAGTTATTTAAAATAATCATTTTAAGTGTAAACCACTGACCAACATTTTTGACAATTGTATTTGTTAACAGTTTAACATTATATTTTTAATTGCATGTATGTCATGTTCACGCTATATTTACAGCTTACAGCTACTCCATGGCATATCGGCTACTTGATTACAGCAACTCGTACGATAGAGCTGACATTGAGGATTTGTTGTCCAGAAAATATGACTCTGTTCCCGTGGATAAAAACACAATTACAGATACCATACTAGCCACCTATAAAGGAGTTGTTGTCACGTGGAAAATAACAAACTTGGCGGGAGAGGTCAGATTAGACTTATACTTTTTACTGATTCCATATTAACGGAATAGGCTAGATTAGACTTTAAGTTTTCACTGATTTGATATTATCTGGAGAGGTTAGGTTAGACTTAGAAATGTACAGATAGGCAACGATCAGGAAAAGGCGCAATCAGAAAAAGATTCCAACTCCAAAAACCGAGGTGGGAAAAAAACCAAATTAACAACCAGGTACTTATACCATTAAAACATATCGTAAGACGAATGAGCAGCTATTTTCCCAATATCTGGCCACTCAGTTACCTAAACTTTATGATAACATACATAAGGTGCCAACAGCACAAAAAGTTTTAAACACCAGGACATAAAACAATAAGAACCACCACAGAAGTATCGCCTTGGAACGATCAGTAATATAAGATTACTGGTGGGCTTAAATCGATTTGTTGGGTACTTAACCTCACTCTCAGTTGAAGTTTTCACTGATTTGATATTATTGATTGATTGGTAAAAGTGTCATGACTAATTAACCGGAATCACATTTAAAGTACGCTGTCATGGCCTGGCGTTAAACCAACGTAACACGAAGATCTATATGCTCTGTGCAGATATGAAGAATAAGAAAGACAATAGACATTTTGAGGCTTGCGAGAGTATGATTCAGTCTCCTAGAACCATGTTCCATCAGTGACAGCGTCAAAAACCGGCATCATGACGCCAGACAACGCAAGGCTATCGTGGACAATGCCAATTTTCCGTCATAGTGACGTAATCGATTTCTAGACAACCTACGAATTTCGGGCTTGATATAATTAACAACATTGAAGATGAATTTGTAGCGAAACGCTGACGGGAAACAATCTGCATGCTGCGAACACCGTGAATATCGCCAACAGGTTTTCGGTCATGTAAACATTAAAGGTAAACGTGCAGTACTAGACTTAACTGCATCATATCAAACCGTCTAGGCCTACAAAGCCAAAGTTTTCTCGTAAAAAACGATATCGAACGTCATTTCAGTAATTACACACTTATGAATCACATCGGGAGATAGACCAGGGAACAAAATCACGTCAGTGACGTCATACATCAGGGGCGTTATCTGATACCAAAATGGAACCAGATCTTTACGATAATGGTACAGTACATTTTTGAGCACAAGAATATGTTAAAAGACTGTTTTGAGAATAAACCGTTAACTTTTCAGATGCCGAGAAACAATGTTAATTTTGAGGTTACACCCCTGTAAACTTTGGCGCAGCGTAATTGCGTCAGGAAAACATGGCTTTTCGGCGAAAAGTAGAACTTGTGGTTCCATAAGGTTTAAAAATTGTCGGGTTTGAAAGTTTGTTTCAGTTCATCTTCGTGCCATTTCATTTAAAATTGCTAAACTTAAGTCTCATAGTACAAATGGTCGTTCGTCTCTCACTAATGAGTAATGGGAAAGACCATCGTTATTCCTTGAGTAAAATTCAGATGTGTTGGTGAGTTCTTTGACGCCTTACTAGGACCATTCTAGTTCTAAACTGTCAATTGCAAGTACATGAAATCTGCTGGTGGCCCATTGGTCTTGGCTTTGTTTTCTCTGCGCTTTATCTAGCTTCACATATTCTCCTTTTTCATAGAGAGCTGCTTCTTTTAGCTGAGACCTTACCACTTTGATCGCCCCTTTTCAGTCTGTTCCCAAGCCCCCCACCCCCCACCCCCCCAGTGAATTTTGCAGACATACCCTATCTTAAAGAACAATTCAAGCTGAGTCGAATAAGCGATGTTTGCACCCTGAGCGTTGGGGCGTTATCCTGTAACAAGGTACAGATAGGCAACGATCAGGAAAATGTGCAATTAGAATGAGATTCCCACTCCAAAAACTGAGGTGGGGAAAAAACTAAATTAAGAATCAGGTACTTATACCATGAAACATATCGTAAGCCGAATGAGCAGCTATTTTCCCAATAGGTGGCCACTCATGGTGTTCTGCCGTGTGGCGGCCCTAAAAAGTCTCCGCGTACATCATCCATAGTGCAGGTCATATTTTCTTTTTGGTCCTTTGAGATCAGCGAATGTATTCTGAGAAATCAGAAACTCATTATCGGTCAAGATTCATTTTCAACCAATGTTTAATATATTTGCTCCCATTTAGATAATACTAGTCTTTGTATCGACTACCCTGTTGAAAGTTGCAAAATTTCAGTAAATCCCCTGGCCCCATGTTGCCAAGTCTAAAGGGTCACTGACGAGACTTTAATAGTCGAAACCGCGGTATGGCCCATCCAATTTCTCATTAATGTGTTCACTGCTCTTAAAGG
The DNA here is from genome assembly GCA_964017185.1 of Rugalucina vietnamica. NCBI lineage: Eukaryota > Metazoa > Mollusca > Bivalvia > Lucinida > Lucinidae > Rugalucina > Rugalucina vietnamica. The sequence goes on along the minus strand of OZ024879.1, from coordinate 54,010,823 downwards.
ATCTCAGTTTTAAGTTTTATCATATATATCTAGGTCATTACTTATCCATACATATATGTTACATACGTTACATTCCTCATTGAGATGTCCGAGCCTAGATACTTGGTAACACCCACTCAGAACTATGGTTCTCAATAAAAAGGTAATTTTAATTTTTATCATATATATCTACGCCATTACTTATACATACATATATGTTACATACGTTACATTCCTCATTAAGATGTCCCTTGGCTCCATGTTGCCAAATCTAAAGGGTCACTGACGAGACTTTAATAATCAAAACCGCGGTATAGCCCATTTCCTTTCTCATCAATGTGTTCACTGCTCTGAAAGGATCTCGATTTAATTTTTATTTGCTATTACTGCAGCTGGTGTTATGCCGTGTGGCGGCCCTAAAAAGTCTCCCCGTACATCATCCACAGTGCAGGTCATATTTTCTTTTTGGTCCTTTGAGATCAGCGAATGTATTCTGAGAAATCAGAAACTCATCATCGGTCAAGATTCATTTTCTGACCAATGGTTAATATATTTGCTCCCATTTAGATAATACTAATCTTTGTATCGACTTCCCTGTTGAAAGTTGCAAATTTTCAGTAAATCCCTTGGCCACATGTTGCCAAATCTAAAGGGTCACTGACGAGACTTTAATAGTCGAAACCGCGGTATGGCCCATCCAATTTCTCATTAATGTGTTCACTGCTCTTAAAGGATCTCAGTTTTAATTTTTATCATATATATCTAGGTCATTACTTATCCATACATATATGTTACATACGTTACATTCCTCATTGAGATGTCCGAGCCTAGATACTTGGTAACACCCACTCAGAACTATGGTTCTCAATAAAACGGTACAAGTAGGCAAAGATCAGGAAAAGGCGCAATCAGGAAAACATTCCCACTCCAAAACCCGAGATGGAAAAAAACTTAATTATCAATCAAGTACTTATACCATGAAAACATATCGTAAGCCTAATGGGCAGCTATTATATATGGTGCCAACAGCACAGAATTTTTAAAAACCCCAAGACATAAAACGAAAGAACCACAAATAAGTATCGCCTTGGAACGATCAGTAAAATGAAATTACTGGCGGGCTTCAATCGAATTTACATGGCCATAACCTCACCCACAGCTTCTGCAGTGGTTCATAACATTTAGTTAGTTCATCGGTCCTCGTGGTTAATCTCTAACTAGTAAATGAATCATCAAGAACAAACAGATATATCACGATTAACATCCTGATGAATAAAAAACGAGGACTCAACAGATTCAGTAAGCTACCCGACGATGCAGATCCCTGGGCGCCGAAGCATAAGAAAAACACCAGTTGAACCCCGGTTGGCCAAGCAAAGGACAAGAAGCTCCGGCCCCAACCAACTAAAATGAATAGCTTTAAGTCGGGGCCATCATAGAGTCTGACGCCCGACCCACCAGCATGCAATTAAAGAAGGCAGCATAGTTATCAACCATGATTGGGTTAAAAACTAAGCATGCAGACTGTCGCATAACATTCAAGTTATAACCTATACGTCTGTAACTTGTAATGATTTTCTGAACTGAAAAGAAAAATCATTCTTTCCTATACTTAACTTTGTAAACCAAGTCACCATAAAATTCTGGTTCCGAAAGGCCCTCACATAAAAGCTTCTTTAACCCAACATCATACTTGGAAATCAATTCATAGTGTCTGTGATAAAATTTAGAAAATGTTTTTTGAAGATTATGATACCGATAACCCTGTTGGAGAAGTTTGGCCGTTAAACATTTATTTCGAGCGTTAAAGTCCGTAACATGATTGCAGGCTCTAGCAAACCTAATAAGTTGAGAAATGTATACACCGTAAGAAGCACAACGAGGAACGTCACCATCCAAAAACGGAAAATTTACTATATCAAAATCAAAGTCATCGCGCTTATCATAAATTTTAGAAGAAACAAATCCATTTGCAACAGAAAGCTGTAAATAAGCACGAACTATAAGCTTTTAATTTTCAACATTAGATATAACCATTAGAAACTAGTATTTACACGTTTTGCGTAATTAGCAATACGCTTAAGCAACTGGGGATAGGGTTGTTAAATAACCCATTTAGTATAATATATACAGTACAGGAATTGCCCATCTGTCTGTTGAACATGGTATAGATGGAAAAATCACACATATTTGGAAAGACTGGAATTTGTAACAGAAAAAAAGATGTCACTCACAATACTAACTTTGAAAGTGCAATTTTTATATGTTACATGCATTACACTGTAGATGTCAACTTATGTGTGTAAAATGGACATGTTTCATACAGACTATATGAGAAGGGTGAATAGAATGATGAAAATGTTATTTTTTCTGACGCTCAAACTGCCATATCATTATTTCGTTTTAAACATATCATCGTAACATATGTAACAGACTGTAACAGACAAATTCTCCAATGTAAACATCTCTTATTGGACAAAACTTGAATTGTCCTTTAAAATATAATATGTTTGCAAAACTTCTTATGGGATAGAGCATTAGACCGCATGTACTGGCATTTCTGCTATGTACAATGCCCTTCGTTATTCATTATATGTTTGTTACATATGATACACTCTTGATTAAAATCGTTGATCCTAGATCCTTGGTTACAGACACTCAGAGTCACGGTTCATGATTAAATAAGCGAGAAAGTATGGATCTATGAGATATATTTCATCAGTAATACTTGTCTCCATGGCGGCTGGGAAGTCATCTTAGAGTGCAATTCTTAGAGTGCATTGCACTCTATCTGTAGAAGTTTGTCGATTGCATCCTCATTGATGCTTGAGGGTCTACTAAGCACACTTTTGAAGTGTTCAGTCCACCTATCCAAGATAACCTCTTTATCTGTGAAACGAGTGCGTCCATCTACACTGAGCAATGTGGTTGCTCCAAAACTCTGGGCCATAAATGGTTTTCACTGCATCATGAAATTTCTTTATGTCATTTCTGTCAGCAAAAGACTGAATTTCTTGTTTTCTTTCTCAGCCATGAATCGTGCATGTCCCTAAGCTGGGTCTCGACTGTCTTATTAATGTTGCTGTAGGCTGATCCCTTTTGCAAAATCTAAAAGGTCACTGAATTGGTTTAAATAGCCGAAACCGCGGTATGGCCCATCCGTTTCTCATTAATATGCTCACTGCTCTTAAAGGATATCAGTTTTATTTTTATTTCTTAAACACTGAGCTAGTTTCATCTTGATGTGCATTGTGCAATCGGTCAAGTCTCTGAATTTTGTCATCGTCCAATCAAACCAGTTTTTTATGTTTGCGAGATGGATGTCCAAAAGGAGTTGTAGCTGAAAATTGAACCGTCCAGTCCTCTGAACTGAGATTGATTACATCCAGTAGGTTGCAAATGTCTTAAAAGAAAGCTTGTCTCATGCTAACTTTATGTATGTTATCATAGCCTTATATGTTATCATATTTTAGTTAAGTTTAGGTAACTGTGTGGCCACCTATTGGAAAATAGCTGCAATTTATACGTCCCATAGACTTAGGCGGCCCTAAAAAGTCTCCCCGTACATCATCCATAGTGCAGGTTATATTTTCCTTTTGGTTCTTTGAGATCAGCGAAAATATTCTGAGAAATCAGAAATTTATTATCGGTTAAGATTCGTTTTCTTACCAATACTTAATACATTTGGTCCCATTTAGATTAAACTAGTCTTTGTATCGACTTCCCTAATGAAAGTTGCAAAAATCCAGTAATTCTCTTTGGCTCCATGTTGCCAAATCTAAAGGGTCACTGACGAGACTTAAATAGTCGAAACCGCGGTATGGCCCATCACCTTTCTCATTAATGTGTTCACTGCTCTTAAAGGATCTCAGTTTTAATTTTTATTATATATTATAATGGAAAAAAGTGGAAATTGCAAATTTTTGCTTTCTCATTGGAGATATTTGAGTTTTATTTTCAGAGAAATGTTTATTGAGTAGTGCTCTACGTTACAGATGACCTTCATCCTGATCGATTATTTTGATTGGTTGCTGGGGCCCCAAAAATGACAAATTTTCGAAAAAATCTTTAAAAATCTTCTCCTTAGAATCTGTTTGCTTTATGAAGCTGATACTTTGCATATATGTTCCTGGCATTAGCCTCTACAAAAAAGTTGTTTTTGTTCCAGTCAGATAAGAACTCTGGTTGCTATGGCAAATTTCAGTTTCCATAGACTTATAATGGGAAAAGTGAAAATTTGCTATTTCTGCAGTCTCATTGGAGATATTTGAATTTTTGTTTAAGAGAAAGGTTTATTGAGTAATACACTATGTTTCAGATGACTTTCAATATGATCGCTTATTTTGATTGGTTGCTGGGGCCCCAAAAAGGGCAAATTTTCGAGAAAAAAAAATCTTTAAAAATCTTCTTCTCAGAAACTGTTTGCTTTATAAAGTTGATACTTTGCATACATGTTCCTGGCATTAGCCTAAAAAAAAGTTGTTTTTTGTTCCAGTCAGATAAGAGCTCTGGTTGCTATGGCAACTTTCAGTTTCCATAGACTTATAATTGGAAAAGTTAAAATTTGCTATTTCTGCAGTCTCATTGGAGATATTCGAATTTTATTTTTAGAGAAATGTTTATTGAGTTATGCACTATGTTTCAGATGACCTCCATCCTGATCGCTTATTTTGATTGGTTGCTGGGGCCCCAAAAAGGGCAAATTTTAGAAAAAAAAACTTTAAAAATCTTCTTCTCAGAAACTATTTGCTTTATGAAGCTGATACTTTGCATACATGTTCCTGGCATTAGCCTCTACAAAAAAAAATGTTTTTTTTTTCAGTCAGATAAGAACTCGGGTTGCTATGGCAACTTTCAGTTTCCATAGACTTATAATGGGAAAAGTTAAAATATGCTATTTCTGCAGTCTCATTTTTATTTTTAGAGAAATGTTTATTGAGTAATGCACTACGTTTCAGATGACTTTCATCCTGATCGCTTATTTTGATTGGTTGCTGGGGCCCCAAAAAGGGCAAATTTTAGAAAAAAATCTTTAAAAATCTTCTTCTCAGAAACTATTTGCTTTATGTAGCTGATACTTTGCATACATGTTCCAGGCATTAGCCTCTACAAAAAAAAGTTAAGTTTTTTTTTTTTTTTTTTTTTTTTTGTTCCATTCATAAGAACTCGGGTTTCTATGGCAACTTTCAGTTTCCATAGACTTATAATGGGAAAAGTGAAAATTTGCTATTTCTGCAGTCTCATTGGAGATATTTGAATTTTTGTTTTAGAGAAATGTTTATTGAGTAATACACTATGTTTCAGATGACTTTCAATATGATCGCTTATTTTGATTGGTTGCTGGGGCCCCAAAAAGGGCAAATTTTCGAGAAAAAAAATCTTTAAAAATCTTCTTCTCAGAAACTGTTTGCTTTATAAAGTTGATACTTTGCATACATGTTCCTGACATTAGCCTAAAAAAAAGTTGTTTTTTGTTCCAGTCAGATAAGAGCTCTGGTTGCTATGGCAACTTTCAGTTTCCATAGACTTATAATTGGAAAAGTTAAAATTTGCTATTTCTGCAGTCTCATTGGAGATATTCGAATTTTATTTTTAGAGAAATGTTTATTGAGTTATGCACTATGTTTCAGATGACCTCCATCCTGATCGCTTATTTTGATTGGTTGCTGGGGCCCCAAAAAGGGCAAATTTTAGAAAAAAAAAAAACTTTAAAAATCTTCTTCTCAGAAACTATTTGCTTTATGAAGCTGATACTTTGCATACATGTTCCTGGCATTAGCCTCTACAAAAAAAATTGTTTTTTTTTTTTCAGTCAGATAAGAACTCGGGTTGCTATGGCAACTTTCAGTTTCCATAGACTTATAATGGGAAAAGTTAAAATATGCTATTTCTGCAGTCTCATTTTTATTTTTAGAGAAATGTTTATTGAGTAATGCACTACGTTTCAGATGACTTTCATCCTGATCGCTTATTTTGATTGGTTGCTGGGGCCCCAAAAAGGGCAAATTTTAGAAAAAAATCTTTAAAAATCTTCTTCTCAGAAACTATTTGCTTTATGTAGCTGATACTTTGCATACATGTTCCAGGCATTAGCCTCTACAAAAAAAGTTAAGTTTTTTTTTTGTTCCATTCATAAGAACTCGGGTTTCTATGGCAACTTTCAGTTTCCATAGACTTATAAAGGGAAAAATTAAAATTTGCTATTTCTGCAGTCTCATTTTTATTTTTAGAGAAATGTTTATTGAGTAATGCACTACGTTTCAGATGACCTTCATCCTGATCGCCTATTTTGATTGGTTGCTGGGGCCCCAAAAAGGGCAAATTTTCGGAAAAAAAAAATCTTTTAAAATCTTCTTCTCAGAAACTGTTTGCTTTATGAAGCTAATACTTTCAGTTTCCATAGACTTATAATGGGGAAAAGTGAAAATTTGCTATTTCTGCAGTCTCACTGGAGATTTTGCAGAAATGTTTATTTAGTAGTCCTCTATGTTTTATATTACTTTTGCCCTAATACCTAATTTTGATTGGTTGCTGTATTAGAGGTCAAGTTTACTTTTTAAATTGACCAACATGACCTTAGCTAAAAGTCATGCAAGACCGAATCTCAGGTGAGTGATTTCAGGACCAATGGTCCTCTGGTTCACCTTTGAGACACCCAGTCTCTTAGGAGCTTTCTTGCCTAGATTCTTAGGTTGAGTTTGCTAACAAGCAGTCACAGTCTATGATCTGTCCAGCAGTCTGCTCTGTCACTCTGTCATCCTGCCTTTCTGTTCTCCGCACTACGACATAGTCTATGCGATGCCTGTGTTTGGAACGGGGATCCAGGATTCTTTTGGGTAGACGGAAGTCTATGTTGGTGATTAGACGATCATGTTCAGCACACTTCCTTAGAAGCCAGAGACCATTGCTGTTGCAATTTCTAACCCCTACCTTCCCTAGTCTGGTGGCCTGTACCAACTCTGGCATTAAAGTCGCCAAGAAGGATAAGCTTGTCTGTACGGGGTGTTCCAAAAATAACGTCGTCTAAGTCATTATAGAACTTGTTCATAACCTCACCTGGATTGGTCATCGTGGGTGCATAGGCACTGACAATATTTGCAAGTGTGTTGCCTGACAGAGAGCGTCTCAATGTCAATAGGCGGGCATTAATGCCTTTAAGCAAACTTGAAAGCTTACCAACAAGTTCTGTTTTAATGGCACAGCCAACTTCAGCTTCACGCCTCTCTTCACGCCTCTCTTCACTTTTGCGTTCGCTCCAGAAGAAGGTGTATCCAGCACCAACAGATTTGATATCCCCAACATTTGCGAACCGAGTCCCACTCAGTGCAGCTATCTGTATACCATACCTTCCAAGTTCTCTGCCCACAAGTGCCGTTTTATGATGTGGTCTATCTGACCCAGCACTCTCCATCAATGTTCGCACATTCCATGTACAAATCCTCAAAGGGAATACTGTTGTCTTTTCCTTTTCTATTTCGACCGGTAAGAGGGATCCCCGCTGATCGCGGTTAACCAGCCAGGGGATTTGAAACAGAAAATAGTAAAGGGCATCTTTCTAGCACCCTTGGGGAATAGCTGCTCACTCGGCTTACGGTATGTTTTCTTGGTATACGTACCTAAGTGTCATTTTAGTTTTTTCCCACCCCTCGGTTTATGGAGTGGGAATATCTTTCTGGTTGCGCCATTTCCTGATCATTGCCTACTTGTACCTTTTTCCCATGCTACGGTGTCGATTAGTGCCTAAACAGGTCTGCTCAGTCGCTCAGCTGACTGCCAAATTCCGCTTACTGCTTCTGCTGATGGTAAACGACCACATCACGAAAACATGTCCGTGCAATGTATACCCCCTTGAAACCCACTTTTATATAGTAAAACTGGGGTATGCAGGGGTATACCTATTTTTCTTATTTTTGCTCCAAAACATAGATTGTGGGTACTTGTTAGAACCGCCTCGGCTTTCACGGACATGTTTTCGTGATGACAGCTCCCAGTTTGTCCTAAACCTGCTGCTTCGCCACTCGCCCATCGCCACATAAATTTCGTAGGTATGTGGGTGCATGTGTGTTGAAACTGTTATGTATGCATTTGTTATGTATGCACGTGTGTGTGTGTTGTGAAATAAGATGACGAGCGATATGAAATTTGATTATAGTGTGGAAGAGATGTGCAATTTCAACCTCGCTCTCACGTCCTCACCTAACTTCGCCCAGAGGCAAGAAACAGGTCAAGGCGCCTGGAGGTTGGGTTTGGATGCAGTGGATGACCATTACATCTTTAGTGTCTCGTTCCACAACATGTGCTGTATCGCTTTCCAAAACGTTAAATCAGATTAATTTCTTGATAGGAACCTGGCTTTGAACTTTCATTTTAAAAATAGGGGCTACGGACTCTACATAAAAATGATTATTTTTACAGAAACAAGTACTCTTCACTGTGAGAGTAAATTCAACTTCCATTGATTCTAAATTTCTTTTGTTTTAACAATGAAAGACTAGATACCAAAACGCTCGTTTTAATTATGTGTGTTATTTGTTTGGCCTGCAAAATTGAAAAACATAGCAAAAGTAAAGTTTCACATCTTGAGCCATATCTTTGTTATTTTGCCCAAATTGAATTCCGTTAAAAGTATATTACATGGGATGTATATATGAATGAGTCTTAAATGTTACATGAATGCGGTATATTACTTTAACAGAGCAGCAAACCAGATTATAAAACGCCTAAAATGAAAGTGCAACATCATAACATGTGTAAATCGGTGATTTTTGAACATATATTGCCTTGCAATAGCAAACTGTTGCATATAATACCCTACTGTTACATGTATAGAATTGCCTATGTGTTATAGTATTTTAAAAAAAGTTTATTCTTGGATAATATCCTATTAAATTTTACGCGCATAACATGGGCTAGGTAGAAAAATCAACCTAGAACTTGACTCAGCCGCTAAGCAGGCTCAAAACTTTTAAGGATTTTAAAGAAATTCGCACATGAAATTAAAGAAATTCGCACATTAGTCAGTTGAAAGCTTTGCATGGAGGCACATGCAACCAAGCTGTTTTCCCCTTCATGAGTGTATTAGTTATATTCAACGAGCGGTATTTATTTTATAACAAGATGCTGTGACCCTTCATTTTAACTGCGGATAACGCTAATCGGAATACGAAAATACACAAATTAAGTCGACTTACAGTTAGTAAGCGACATCATGTAAATTCATTGCGTCCTTATCTTGGTTTTGTTTTCAAATTTTACAGACCTCTAAATTTCAAATGGCCCTGTTGTCAGATGGTACAGTGCATAACAACAATGTTCTCTATCTGTATGATGTCATGGGACTATCTGGAATCACAAATAATGTCAGGGTAAGCAATAAATAATGGAAAGTCAGGGTGTATGATTTATCTAGATGAAGAATAACGTAAGTGTTTTTATTATTTTTCGGAGCCCCCGAAACTTCTTAACTATTACCGTATTCGTTCCAATTAGCGCGCATTGCGCTTAACTTTTCAAAATAACTTTAAGTTGAGGTGACAAAGTATCGCTCTAATTAGCGCACATTACGAACGAAAACAAGACACGTATTAACACAGTTTGTCGGTCAATTGTAATAATCATATCACTCGCGCTACGCGCTCGTGATTCGATCTTCTTTACAACTGACCTCCAGTGACTTTTACTCAACAACTCACAGCTAGAGCTGATCTATTTCTTAAATATCCTTTGTAATCACTGAAAACATTCAAAAGGAGAAAATTAAGCATGAGTCATATTGCGCAATTTTGGCTAAGGCACCCTCATCAGTGACTCTAAGTAAACCGGCAACGAGAACTAGACAACTGCACTGCAACTTCGAAAATGATACAAGGGTGGGTGAAGTTAGCCGAAGTAGCCTGACCAGCCGAAGTAGGCTACTTCGGCTGGCCGGAGTAGCCTGCGTCCTATGTGATGCAAAGGCACCTTGATACCAGATGGATACCTGGCATTGAATTCAGAAAATTCTTTTTTACTCATTTGTTGCATTTCCACATTTAACCAAATTTTTCTTGGGCTGTGTAGATACCTGGCTGGGATCAAATTTCTATGGACCTTAAGTTTCATGTAGGCAGTTTCACCTGGTCCTGCTCGCAACCAAAGCTGCTCAGGCTGTTTCGGCTACATATGCCAGCAGTTTCTGCTACTTCGGCTGGTCAGGCTACTCCGGCCAGCAGTTTCTGCTACTTCGGCTGGTCAGGCTACTCCGGCCAGCAATTTCTACTACTTCGGCTGGTCAGGCTACTCCGGCCAGCAATTTCTGCTACTTCGGCTGGTCTGGCTACTCCGGCCAGCAATTTCTGCTACTTCGGCTGGTCAGGCTACTCCGGCCAGCAGTTTCTGCTACTTCGGCTGGTCTGGCTACTCCGGCCAGCAATTTCTGCTACTTCGGCTGGTCTGGCTACTCCGGCCAGCAGTTTCTGCTACTTCGGCTGGTCAGGCTACTCCGGCCAGCAATTTCTGCTACTTCGGCTGGTCAGGCTACTCCGGCCAGCAGTTTCTGCTACTTCGGCTGGTCAGGCTACTCCGGCCAGCAGTTTCTGCTACTTCGGCTGGTCAGGCTACTCCGGCCAGCAATTTCTGCTACTTCGGCTGGTCAGGCTACTCCGGCCAGCAGTTTCTGCTACTTCGGCTGGTCAGGCTACTCCGGCCAGCAGTTTCTGCTACTTCGGCTGGTCAGGCTACTCCGGCCAGCAGTTTCTGCTACTTCGGCTGGTCAGGCTACTCCGGCCAGCAGTTTCTGCTACTTCGGCTGGTCTGGCTACTTCGGCTAACTTCACCCACCTGGTATCTACATCAAAGACAAATTCCTGAACGAGATTAATGTAATTAACGTTTATTTGCATCAATATTAATTGTATTATCATTTATTCTGATGAAAAATACAAATTGGTGGAAGAATATAAATTTGATTATAATACTTGGCCAGTGCATGAGAAAACCAACAATCTGCATATGCAAAAACAAAGGCGCAGCTCAGCTTCGCGGTAACCGCGAAGCTGATCAGCGCCTTCAAGTTGTTTTCGCTACACAGATAGTACAATCCCTCTACTTCTTAAATCCGAAATTTCAAGCTTCTAGCTATTTTCTGTGACTGTACAGCTTAGTTTTTGTCAGACCTGGTCGGAATCCCAAAGTGACTTTGGTTTTCTCATGCACAGGCTCACTTGTCATTTTATAGGAGATGTTTCCGAAATGTATTATTATTTGAGCCGCCTAATGAGACAACCAACAATCTGCATATGCGAAAACAAAGACTCAGATCAGCTTCGCAGTAATTAGTACTATCCCTCTTCTTCTTAAATCCAAAATTTCGAGCCTCTAGCCTACTTCTATGACTGTACAGCCTGGTTTGTGTCGGACCTGGTCGGAAACCCAGGTTGTTGGTTTTTCAACGAGGCGGTTCATTTATTGTAGGGATATGTGGGCGGTGGAGCGTCAAAAGCAAGTGCCAGAGTGTGTTCTAGTTTCAACACTGCTGCTATCGATACTGATGCTGCACTTTTAGAAGTGTATCTACCATTATATTCTAACTACAAATGTGGCAAACCTGGGAACTATCTTTTTGATGTTTCGCCTACTTCATGTATGTATGCATTAAAATGCAACGATATATATATTTCTTTTAAGCCGTCATGGACCGAAGTAACATCAGAATTCGGATCTCCCCTATTGAGGCATATTACACAGCATTTCACAAAACATGCATTAATGAAATAATGAAAAATTATCTGACACCCTTAAAAAAAGGCTTAACTGATAGGCTTAAACGACTGACTGACCGTGAGACCGCCCGTGTGTGTGTGTGTGTTTGTGAGCATATGTGCGGGCGTGAGTGTGATCACAATTTAACCATGGCTGTCAGATATACCGCAATACCAGCAGCCCATCTCAATCGAATTAATCGAACTAACTTCTGGGTCGAAGAAAGGAAAAATGAGCTTTTGGGCCTATTTCGATCAGATTCGATTTTCATGACATGAGGTAACCTCATGTGTTATAATGGGTAAATTGTTATTTACAGTGTAGTTTTTAGCTCACCAGAGTCGAAAGCTCAGAATCTGAGCTAACAGGATGGCCCTGCTTCGGCGTCCGTCCGTCCGCCGTCCAAAATTTCAAAGATCTCTGAAACCGCTAAAGCAATCAAAGTCAAACTGCATGTGGGGCATCATTAGGAAGGGGAACGAAAGTTTATATAAATGGTCTAGGTCACATGACCAAGATGGCCGATATGGCTATAAATAGCCCCCAAAAAAAATCTTCTCCAGAACCAGAAGGCCTATGATTTTTAAACTTGGCATGTAGTATCAGGGAGAGGAGTTCTACAAAGAATATATAAATCATGACCCTGCGATTACCTAGACCTATTTTACGATAATGTCAACATAGGTAGCCCATGTATTAGTATGGGAAAAATTGTCAAAATGTCATTTTAAGAGAAAAACTTAAACGAAATGGGCAAATGTCTGAAGATTCATGATTCTGGAAAAAATATGGACATGTATTAGTATGGGAAAAATTGTCAAAATGTCATTTTAAGAGAAAAACTTAAACGAAATGGGCAAATGTCTGAAGATTCATGATTCTGGAAAAAATATGGACCCCAGGGGCGCGTCTGCCCTAACCCCGGGGCAATGTACATGTACATGCATATTGCTTTTCAAACTAGAACTAATTCTGTTAGACCCTTGTGATCTGTAGCCTGGTATTCTCCCACTAGATTCACTCGACGGTAAAGATTATAATAAGTTTATCTGACATCATAAAATCATAAAATATTTATGATTTTACATCACTTCCCACTAAATTCACCTAATTTTGGCGTTTTTGCTGTCATTTCCTTTTATTTCTATCTGATGAAGGGAGTAATCCTGAAACATGTTATAGAAAAAAAGATACTGTGTTGATTTTGATTTGATCCCAGCTATCATAAAATCATGTCTTTGGTAAGCACGTCCTTCGTGTTTGTTTGCTGAGAAGGCAAAGTGCCTTTATTAGCTCACGGTGAGCTTATTGGATGGCCATGATCCGGCGTCCGTCGTCGTCGTCCGTCCGTCGTCCACCATTTTCAAAGATCTTCTCCTCTGAAACCGCTTGGCCAATCAAAGCCAAATTTTATATGAAGCATCTATGGGAAGGGGGAACCAATGTGTTTATAAATAATCCAGGTCACATGACGAAACTTGGCATGACGCATTGGGGACTAGAGCACTACAATGTGTTTATAAATTATGACCTTTGGATGACCTTGACCTATTTTACGGCAAGGTCAACATAGGTCGCCCATGCATTTGAATGGGGAAAATTGTTAAAATGTCATTTGAAAGGCAAAACTTGCATGAAATGGGCAAATGGACTGAAGGTAGATAATTCTGGAAAAAAATTGGACCCCAGGGGTTGGTCTGTCCCCACCCCGGGGCAATATACATTTATATTACAAAATATTCAAAGATCTTCTTCTCTGAAACCACATGGCCAATCATAGCCAAATTTTATAGGAAGCATCTATGGGAAGGGGAAATCAATGTGTTTATAAATAATCCAGGTCACATGATCAAGATGGCCGCCATGCCCATGTATGGTAAAAACCATTTAAATTTATTCTTCTCCTGAACCAATAGACCGATTTCAACGAAACTTGGTATGAAGCATTGAGGATTAAAGAACTACAATTTGTTTATAAATTATGACCTTTGGATGACCTTGACCTATTTTACGGCAAGGTCAACATAGGTTGCCAATGCATTTGAATGGGGAAAACTTTTAAAATGACGTTTAAAGTGAAAGTCTTGCAGGAAAAAGGCAGTAGGACTAAATATTAATGATTCTGAAAACAATTGGACCCCAGGGGCTCATTTGCCCCAACGCCGGGGCATTATACATGTATATTACCATAATATTCAAACATCTTCTCCTCTGAAACCGCTTGGCCAATCAAAGCCAAATTTCATGTGAAGCATCTATAGAATGGGGAAATCAATGTGTATATAAATAATCAAGGTCACATGACTAAGATGGCCGCCATGCCCATATATGGTATAAACCCTTCAAAAGTCTTCTTCTCCGGAACCGGTGGACTGATTTCAAAGAAACTTGAAATGAAGCATCTATGGCTTAAGTACTACAATGTATATATTAATCATGACCCTGTGATGACCTTGACCCAGTTTATGGCAAGGTCAACATGGCTTGGCCATGCATTTAAATGGAGAAAACTGTTAAAATGTCATTTGAAGGGAAAAGCCAGCAGGAAATTGGCAAATGGACAGAATATTGATTATTCTGAAAAAAGAAGAAAATGGCTCAAGGGCTTCATCTGCCCCTGCACTGGGGTTAAATAGCATAATATTTAAACATGTAAGTAAGTAAGTAAGTAATTTTATTCTACTTTAACCAAAGACATGGTCATGTGTAGTACATACAAATACAAATATATCATACATGTACATATATGATACCAAATATAACACACAATTGGTTCCAATGGCAGCCTGATATTAATCCATCACATGTATATGTATCAAAACTCAAATGTTACAAATGCCAAACAGTATAACATACTAGTACTTTAACTAATATAAAGTCATTTTTAATCATACAAACAACATAATAATATATGCTTTGAAATGGGAGAAACACATAATATATCCAATGGAAAATAAAATAGTTAACATATTATAGTGTGCCTATTGGCCATACCTAATCTTAAAAGCCTTTTCAACATAAATTGATAGATTACGTATTGTTTTCTTATTTGTTGTTGACATTAATTCCTTTAATTTTAAAATATTTGGTCTATTCCAATAATATCTTTTTATATACTAGACCCTTAGATCGTTGTATAAATTACATTCTAACAAAAAATGAAATTCGTCTTCAATGGAATTACAAGTTCTACATTTTCTATCAGCAATTGGTATTCTATTGGGTTTAGCCCATCTTCCTACCTCAATTTCTAAACGATGTGAAGCTACTCTTAATTTTGTCATGGCAACTCTAAACTTCTTAACTTTAACACAATCTAAATACATCTGATATTCAAAACTAGGAAATATGGAATAGAAACTTGCCCTACTTGACTCACTTAATCTACTGTTCCAGTTCTGTATGAAACAATCAGTCAATCGTTGTTTAAGGACCCGTAAAAATACATTCTTATTTCCTACACCTTGATTAACCCAAACCTCATGAAAACCTAGGGAAGATAGTAAAACTTTAACGTTTGATGCCCAATTCACACAATTATGACTTAATTCAATATCATTAAGCATTACCTGGTATGCCAATTTAATAAACTTTGTATCCTGAGATTCTAAGATTCTAAACCAATATACCATAATGGAGTAGAGCACTTTGTTTTGAATAGTTGACCTTCCCAATTCGCCATACACAAAATCATTTTGTGTTGTCCGCTTTACGCCAAGAAGTTTTTTACAAAACTGTAGATGTACTGTCTCTTGCTTTAAAGGTTTTGAAAATCCCCATATTTCCCCGCCATATGTTAATATTGGAGTTATCAATTTATCAAACAAATCAAGTGTATGTGCAGGTGATATATCAACAAATCTGGATAAATATTGGTTAAGTTTAAATATTGCTTTAAGAGCCTGCCCCGACAAGGTCCTATGTGTTTCATTAAAAGCCCCTCCCGTTGTAAAAGTAATTCCAAGATATACAAACTTACTAACAATTTCTAATACACTTCCTTGAAACGTAAAAGACAAATTTATAGGTAAATTACCACCATTTCGAAAAACCATGATTTTTGTTTTTTCTGTATTAACACTAAGTTTCCATCTTTGACAGTAATCACTTAATACATCCAATCCCTTTTGTAAGCCATCACTTGTTTTTGAAAATATAACAATATCGTCCGCATAAAGAAGCAGATATAGTTTAAGCATTCCCATATCAATGCCTTCAACACCATTTTGCATAAGTTCATTTTCTAAGTCATTAATATACATACTAAACAAAAATGGAGATAGACACTCACCTTGCCTAACTCCTATATAACTGGAAAACTCATTGCTCAGGTTATCATTAAATTTAATTCTACTTTTTATATTACTGTACATAGACTGAATGACATTTAGTATTTTACCTCTTACACCATTCTGAATAAGTTTAAACCATAACACATCCCTGACAACAAAATCAAAAGCCTTTTTAAAATCAATAAATGCTGAATACAAAAATTCACTCTTGTTTAAACAATGTGTAATTATACCATGCATTACAAATATGTTATCTAAAGTTCCCATACCTTTTCTAAACCCAGCCTGAGCTTCAACATAAACCTGATATTGTTCAGCCCACTCGTTAAGACGAGTATTGAGAATATTTGTAAAAAGCTTACCAACTACACTTAGCAGAGTAATTCCCCTATAATTTTCTACATTTTCAATGTTTCCTTTTTTATGCAGCGGCACAATATATCCCTCCCCCCAAGCGGTCGGAAATGAACCTGTATCAAATATTTTATCAAAAAGTACAAACAAATATTCAATAAAATTATTAATGCCATATTTGATAAATTCATTTAAAAGCAGATCTGGACCAGAACTTTTACCACATTTTAAAGATTGTACCCCTTTTCTTATTTCATTTTGACTAATTTCTACATTTAGCTCCTGAAACATAACATCTAATTCACCCTTAACATATCTCTCATTAAATAACAAAATATCTTCATCCGCTTGATAAAAAGTGCTATCAGGATTATTAATAGCCTTGAAATAATCAGCAAAATGCTGAGAAGTTAGATTTTTTGGTGCATTTGAGCTACATAACTTTTTTAATAATTTCCAGTAATTCTTAGCATTTTCATACCGGGCTTTTTCTAACTTTTGAGTTTCTAACTTTCAACATGTTTATTGGTATAAACAGCAGATCTCAGGTGAGCGTTAACAGGACCATTGGTCCTCTTGTTTCATATTATGAAAAAATAAACCGACACACCAACTAGAACTAATTTTGTTGATTTATTTTTAAAACCATTAGCAAACATAGCCGAAGGAAAGCCCACCGAGCAGTCTCTTGACTATCACGACTCTCAAGGTTATCATTATGCATCGAGAGCTGTTGATGGAAATAGGAATCAAAACTTTTTTCACGCAAGTTGTTCTACGACAACGACTGACAATCCATGGTGGCAAGTGGATTTGGGGAACGTCTATGATATATTCAGAATTACAATATACAGGCGAACGGATTGTAAGTATTGGGAGGTTTGAGCCCGCCGGTTTTTTTTTTTTTTTTTTTTTTTTTTTTTTTTTTTTTTTTGTCTTGGTGTTGAATGTTTGTGCTGTAAGCACCTTATGTATGTTTTCATATTTTAAGGTAAGTTTGGGTAACTGGGTGACCACTTATTTGGAAAATGGCTGGCCATTCGGCTTACAATATGTTTTCTTAGTACAAGTACCTAATTATCAAATGCAGACGACGACCTAACTGAATTTATCCCAGATGATCGCCCATAGGAATATTTCGAAAACCAGTCATAACTTGCCAAAAGCCTTTGAAACAGATAATTTCATTGGTTGATATTTTTCCCATTAGTTCTATTCACACAAATATCGGGCATAAGAATAGATTCATACCAGGTCAATTTGACCCGTTCCTTCCTACGACAACTCTCTCTATGACAACACGTGTGGGATTTTAGGGAACATATGGCAAGAATCTGAAGAAAAACATTTTAGGGAGCTGGGTGGAAAAGTCCATCTACCTTCTTCCCTACATACCTACCTACCTTTCTTCCTGCCTCCCTCCTTTCCTACCTACATCCCTACACTACCTGCCTACCTACATCCCTTCCTTTCTCTCTCCGTACTACCTACATACATACCTACCTACCTACCTACCTCCTTACACTACCTACATATCTACCTACCTCCCCCCTGCCTCCATCAATCTCTACCTTACCTACTTATCAACCAACTCCCTCCCTCCCTCCACTACATCCCTCCTTCCGTCCCTACCTTCCTACACTACCTCCCAATCTACCTACATACCTTCAATACCTATCTACCTCCTTCCTCCCTACCGACCTACACATATACATCCCTCCCTTCCGCCTTAAACTACCTATCTATCTCACTCCCGACCTCCCTACACTACCTACCTATAGTGCGATTTTGATCCCTAAGCCATGACCTCCAGGACGAGTCCACTGTAATCGGTAAAGCGCGTTAAAAGTAAAGTTTTTACGAAAGTAGTTACCTACCTTTGTAACAGAGTATCGTTAGAACATTTATTAGTCTGTCCTCAAAAATGCCATGGCGCAGTGGGTGTGATACTGGATTGGAAACTCAAAGGTCCCGGGTTTGAATCCCATTATTCTAATTTTTGTTTTTGGTTGAAGAAAGCCATTCTTTGAAACACATTTTTGCTTTCAATTTTTCTACAGTGTTATTTTAATTTGGATTATATTATTATTGTTTTATTTTATTTTTCATTAAAACTTTTATTCATTTTACAATGTTTTATTCATTTCATTTCGGCAGATACAAATCAGCCAAACTTAGTCGCCCTTTGCAGTGCGACTTTGCAGTGTCTGAATCGTTGGATTCGGCCTCGGAGTCAGTCTTTCCTAGGCAAAGGACAACTGGCTCCTGGGCCCAAGGTTATAAAACTTTTTTCATGCTCAGCTCAGCTGAGCTGGAAATTTAAAGCGCTCATAAATACTGAAATAGCCAAAATAAATCAACATTTGAGGTTTAGATCACCAAATCCTGTAATTTATCCTGCTAATAAATGTTAAAATGCCAACAATTGTTGGCATTTTAACATTTATGAGCAGGATAAATTTTAGTCTCAGCTGAGCTGAGCATGAAAAAAATTTATAACCTCGAGGCCTGTACTTCGTCGACGGCAATGTCAGTATTGCCCAACAATACCAAGAACGTGACGCACACAGTTTTCCCACTCGGCTGCTGTTATAGACTAAAAACATTTTAGTTCAGTTTAGGTGGCTGTGTGGCCGTTCAATACCAAGAACGTGACGCACACAGTTTTCCCACTCGGCTGCTGTTATAGACTAAAAACATTTTAGTTCAGTTTGGGTGGCTGTGTGGCCGTTCAATACCAAGAACGTGACGCACACAGTTTTCCCACTCGGCTGCTGTTATAGACTAAAAACATTTTAGTTCAGTTTGGGTGGCTGTGTGGCCGTTCAATACCAAGAACGTGACGCACACAGTTTTCCCACTCGGCTGCTGTTATAGACTAAAAACATTTTAGTTCAGTTTGGGTGGCTGTGTGGCCGTTCAATACCAAGAACGTGACGCACACAGTTTTCCCACTCGGCTGCTGTTATAGACTAAAAACATTTTAGTTCAGTTTGGGTGGCTGTGTGGCCGTTCAATACCAAGAACGTGACGCACACAGTTTTCCCACTCGGCTGCTGTTATAGACTAAAAACATTTTAGTTCAGTTTGGGTGGCTGTGTGGCCGTTCAATACCAAGAACGTGACGCACACAGTTTTCCCACTCGGCTGCTGTTATAGACTAAAAACATTTTAGTTCTGTTTGGGTGGCTGTGTGGCCGTTCAATACCAAGAACGTGACGCACACAGTTTTTCGACTCGGCTGCTGTTATAGACTAAAAACATTTTAGTTCAGTTTGGGTGGCTGTGTGGCCGTTCAATACCAAGAACGTGACGCACACAGTTTTCCCACTCGGCTGCTGTTATAGACTAAAAACATTTTAGTTCAGTTTGGGTGGCTGTGTGGCCGTTCAATACCAAGAACGTGACGCACACAGTTTTCCCACTCGGCTGCTGTTATAGACTAAAAACATTTTAGTTCAGTTTGGGTGGCTGTGTGGCCGTTCAATACCAAGAACGTGACGCACACAGTTTTCCCACTCGGCTGCTGTTATAGACTAAAACATTTTAGTTAAGTTTGGGTGGCTGTGTGGCCGTTCAATACCAAGAACGTGACGCACACAGTTTTCCCACTCGGCTGCTGTTATAGACTAAAACATTTTAGTTCAGTTTGGGTGGCTGTGTGGCCGTTCAATACCAAGAACGTGACGCACACAGTTTTCCCACTCGGCTGCTGTTATAGACTAAAAACATTTTAGTTCAGTTTGGGTGGCTGTGTGGCCGTTCAATACCAAGAACGTGACGCACACAGTTTTCCCACTCGGCTGCTGTTATAGACTAAAAACATTTTAGTTCAGTTTGGGTGGCTGTGTGGCCGTTCAATACCAAGAACGTGACGCACACAGTTTTCCCACTCGGCTGCTGTTATAGACTAAAAACATTTTAGTTCAGTTTGGGTGGCTGTGTGGCCGTTCAATACCAAGAACGTGACGCACGCAGTTTTTCCACTCGGCTGCTGTTATAGACTAAAAACATTTTAGTTCAGTTTGGGTGGCTGTGTGGCCGTTCAATACCAAGGTCGTGACGCACACAGTTTTCCCACTCGGCTGCTGTTATAGACTAAAAACATTTTAGTTCAGTTTGGGTGGCTGTGTGGCCGTTCAATACCAAGAACGTGACGCACACAGTTTTCCCACTCGGCTGCTGTTATAGACTAAAAACATTTTAGTTCAGTTTGGGTGGCTGTGTGGCCGTTCAATACCAAGAACGTGACGCACACAGTTTTCCCACTCGGCTGCTGTTATAGACTAAAAACATTTTAGTTCAGTTTGGGTGGCTGTGTGGCCGTTCAATACCAAGAACGTGACGCACGCAGTTTTTCCACTCGGCTGCTGTTATAGACTAAAAACATTTTAGTTCAGTTTGGGTGGCTGTGTGGCCGTTCAATACCAAGGTCGTGACGCACACAGTTTTCCCACTCGGCTGCTGTTATAGACTAAAAACATTTTAGTTAAGTTTGGGTGGCTGTTTGGCCGTTCAATACCAAGAACGTGACGCACGCAGTTTTCCCACTCGGCTGCTGTTATAAACTTCAAAATTTTAGTTAAGTTTGGGTGGCTGAGTTGCCACCTATTGGGAAAATGACTGCCCGTTCGGCTTACAATATGTTCTCTTAGTATAAGTTCATGGTTGTTTTTTTTTATTTTTTCCCACCTCGGCTTTTGGAGTGGGAATTTCTTTCTGATTGCGCCATTTCCTGATCGTTGCCTACTTCTACTTTTTTGCATGCCTTGGCTGGTCAGGTCTCTGATGTTTCCAACAGTAAAGTGAAGGTTTCGCATAGCATAGAAATGATCAGGCCTTGTTATGAGCTGTATCATTTATAAAATATAAATATAATTTTGTAAATAAAAATCATTTTAAAAAAAGCGGCAACGCTGGGATCCGAACTCGCATCATTCAGGTTTCTAGGCAGGAGCCTAACAAACACGGCCCCAGAGACTTGTAATGGAAGATAATTATTTCAAAACATTATCAAGTAATTACCAGAATGATGATTTACCGTAAATAAGGAATGGACTAAACCTTAAAAGTACATTTACGACTCACTGCGTGAAATGGCACTATACCTACATGTACCTACTTCCATACACTAACTACCTCCCTTCTTCTTCCTTCCCCTACACTACCTCCCTACCTACCTCCCACCCTACACTACCTCTCTCCCTTACTCCTTCCCTACCTACCTACACTACCTACATACCACACTATGGCCCCCGTCCTACCTACCTCCCTATGTACACTACCTCCATCCCTCCTTCCCTCCCTTCCTTCCCTCCCTCCCTATACTACCTATCTACCTACATTACCTACCTACATACCACCCTCCATACACTACCTAACTACCTCCTTCCTTCCCTCCCTCCCTACACTTCCTACCTACCTCCCTCCATCATTCCCTCCCTACACTACCTAATTACCTCCCTCCCTACCCTCTTTACACTTCCTACCTAACTACACTGCCTATCTCCCTACACTACTACTTACTTCCCCCCTACAATACCTAACTACTTCCTTCCCACCATCCCTGCCTCCCTCCCTACACTACCTAACCACCTCCCTCTCTCTTGCCCTACACTACCTAACTACCTCTCTCCCTAAACTCCCTACAATCCCTACCTACCTACCTGTCTACCTACCTACCCCTTCCCTGCCTACACTTCCTCTCTCCATCCCATCGGACAGCTGGATACACTCGACGGTAACGTTTATGTTATCAATAAAGTTTATCAATAAAGGTTTATCAATAAAGCCCGCTAGTAACTTTGTGTTACTGATCGTTCCAAGTCGATACTTCTGTGGTGGTTCTTATTGTTTTGTGTCTTGGTGTTTGAGAATTGTTTGTGCTGTTGGCGCCTTATGCATGTTTTCATATTTTTAGTTAAGTTAAGGTAACTGAGTGGTCACCTATTGGGAAAATAGCTGCTCATTCGGCTTACGATATGTTTCATGGTATAAGTACCTGATTGTTAGTTTGGTTTTTTCCCACCTCGGTTTTTGGAGTGGGAATCTTTTTCTAATTGCGCCTTTTCCTGATCTTTGCCTACTTGTACCTTTTTCTAAAGTTTCTTTAAGGTTTACCGGTAATTTTTGTTGACAAACCGGGCTCTTCAGATCTCATGGAAATTTCAAATTCGTTTTATACTTTTTATATTCTTGACTATACATTTTCTATTTCTGAAACATATTTTCATATATCCTATTTCAGATCAAATTGTTTCCAAAACTGTAAAAATATATTAAAAATAAAATTTATAAATGAAGACGACGGCCTGACTGTATATATCCCAAATGATGATCACCCATGGCAATATTTCGAAAACCAGTCATAACTTGCCATAAGCCTTTGATACAAATAGTTTTATTGGTTGATATTTCTTCTCATTAGATCTTCTCACACAGATATGATGAAAGATATTAGATTCATACCAGGTCAATTCGACCCGTTCCTTCCTAAGAAAACTCACTCTGTGACAACACTTTTGGGGTTTTAGGGAACATATGGCAAGAATCTGAAGAAAACACATTTAAGGGGGCTCACATCTACCTCCCTCTCTACATATCTACCTACCTTTCTCCCTGCCTCCCTCCCTTCCTACCTACATCCATACACTACCTGCCTACCTACCTCCCTTCCTCTCTCCGTCCCTACCTACCTACATAATACCTACCTCCCTCCCTACACTACATACATATCTACCTACCTCCCTCCCTGCCTCCATCCGTCCATACACTACCTACTTACTAACCTACTCTTTCTCTCACTCCCTCCACTACCTCCCTCCCTCCCTACCTTCCTACTACACTACCTCCCAACCTTCCTACATATCTGCCTTCAATACCTATCTACCTCCTTCCTCCATACCGACCTATATATCTACATCCCTCCCTACCTCCTTACACTACCTACCTATCTCCTTCCCTCCCTGCCTGCACTACCTACCTACCTACCTACCAACTTCCATACACCAACTACCTACCTACCTCCCTTTCTAAAACACTCCCGTCTACTCCCTCCCTCCCTACACTACCTCCCTCCCTAACTCCTTCCGTACCTACCTACACTACCTACATACCTACACTATCTCCCTCCCGTCCTGCCTACTTCCTTACCTACACTACCTACCTCCCTTCTTCCCCCCTCCTTCCTTCCCTCCCTTCCTCCCTTTCTCCTACACTACCTATCTACCTACACTACCTACCTACCTACTTCCCCTCCCCCCTCCCTACACGTCCTACCTACCTTGAGTGGTGTGATATTGTATTTTAGTCAAAGCTTCAAAACTAGCAGAAAAATCTTGAAAAATAGCATTTTCACACTTTTGTCAGTGTCTCCATGGCAACGGATGACATGAAAACAAATGCTTGAGCATACATTTTATTACTATGGCATATGGCTTCTGTAATGTGTGTGCAACCTACATAAAATGTAGAATTCAATATTTTATATTTACATTTTAATTGCAATCGCCCTAGATGAAAGTATCTTTCTTGATGTTCTTCATATTGCAATGAAAAACATTAAGTCACGTGATCTAGAGGCCACGCCTATGGGCGGGGTGACGTCAAAACTCATCCAGTGACGTTATTTGTTTACTCTTGTTGACGTGACGTTGGCCGCGTATCGCCATGACGTTAGGCGCGAAAATTTGACGTTTTGGCTGTTCCAAAATTACGTTAAGTCGGATTAAATGTCAAATAACATGAAAATGAACGGTGATATGCGCAATTAAAAATCTGATACTTGATTGATAATATAAAATGTAAATATAAGTATTGAAATTCAGATTTTAGCTTTCACTGGGTGATGAAAAACATTAGCTGTTTTAATGTCTTCGAGAAGCCCTTCGGGCTTCACAGACATTAAAACAGCCTAATGTTTTTCATCATCCAGTGAAAGCTAAAATCTGAATTTCAATCCTTAATCAGAAACATTTAGGCCAAAAATCCTCCCATAGACTTCAGCCCTTTCATGTATATATAGCCTTATTGTACAGGGCGAATGAAAGTTATATAAATGCCTGGGCTATAAATAGCAAATACTTTTATTTTTTTTTTCTTAAAAGCGAGAGAAGACCTATGAATTTGAAACTTTGCATGAAGCATCAATGAATTAAGGATGTTCGCTGCTAACATTTGACATTTCGGAACTTCCGGTTTTTCTTTTGTTGAATATCTCGAAAACGGTTGCAGATATTTTTCTAATATTTTATATTTGGATACATATTGATGATATGCATTGAATGAGCCATAAAAATTGTCAATCTAAGGAACTTTATTTTTTCACCCCATTTTCTGCAACTTTTCAGAAAATTTTAGTTGTCAGTAAAATTTAGGGGGTAGGGTAGATTAAACTTGAATATTACACATCTTCAAATTAATTGCACAAGTTCGATGTTTGTTTTAGCAGCAGTCTAAGTCGGTCTTTCTGTTGGTGTGCTAGTTTTAAAATTTTGGGTGGTTTTATGAAATGGGCTTTAAGAAACAAAACAGACGAAAAAAGGCTTTAAATGGCGATTTTCAAGTTGTTGGTTCTCTCTTATATGCACACTACCCTATATATTTCTTTCTTTTATTCGAACAATATTACGAAGTTCTATCTTGTGTGAAGATACAAGAAAAAGTTTGAATCTA
Organism: Rugalucina vietnamica; assembly: GCA_964017185.1. NCBI lineage: Eukaryota > Metazoa > Mollusca > Bivalvia > Lucinida > Lucinidae > Rugalucina > Rugalucina vietnamica. The sequence continues at coordinate 53,985,786 of OZ024879.1, read as the reverse complement.
CAAATAGGGGTTTGGCACATTTCAAAATATTGATTTTTCCGACTTTTCAAGTATGGGGGTAGGGTTGGAAAACGACTCGTAAAATTTTGTCATCCACTTCAAGTTGCAAATTTTCCATTGCTTTTGGTCCAAAATAGTCTGTATTACGTAAATATTATGCATTTTGAAAGCATTCTAGGTGTATTTTTGTTCAAGACGGGTATGTTTCAAAGCATTGAAATTTAAATTAATTATTCTGAATTTAAAACAAAGTGTTCAGAGGACTCATTCACAGGCCTGTAGCTCGAAAAAATGCTCACTACCCTATACTTATTTTGTTTTCAAATGTCTTGTGTTGTAATTTGGCATCAAAAAAGAGTGGTTAGAAAAAAAGTTTGAATACTTTTTCATTGGCAGCGAACATCCTTAAGTCCTATAAAGTTGATTTAAATCTTGACATTGGGGTGACCATTACCTATTTAAAGGCAAGGTTAACTTAGGTCACCTCTACATTGGAAAAGGGGGAAATGATAAAAAGGCATTTGATTTGGAAACTTTGCAGAAATTGCTAGTGGGTTAGTAGTATTGCGGCCATTTTGGCCCCAATGACGTCATAATGAAACCGAACGCGTCACCGGTCCGTCACCACCTCCGTCACTGTTCTCCCGATGTCGGTCATCTTGGCCTTGTGACGTCATTGGGGCCAAGATGGCCCAGATACTACTTGGGTTGAAGATTATTTTCAAAATCTGTGCCCAAGGCTGTCACTAGTGCATGGATTCAAGTATATATGTATAGTAGATAGCAGGTGAGCGTCCACAGGACCATTGTTCCTCTGGTTTTCAAACACGCAACTAACATAAAGCCTACCTCTTAACTGTTTTGTTAGGTCCTTGGTGCAAAGTACGCATGAAAGGTTTCCAGGCGTTCGTTACGGAGCTTGAGACTTTTGACACCGCCGACGACGTACCAGTTTACGTAAGCCCAAACGACGTAGAAGAACCGGACGATGTTATCAATATATTGCTGAAGCCATCGGTCATGGGAAGGTAAGTCTCTGTTTATACCGTTATTATAAAGACTATAGTATGTCAGTTCAAAGATTACGAAGAAAAAAATGCCATATTACAACATCATGCTTTTACAGTGCTAAAAAGAAAAGTTTATTTTAACCTAACAGCCGATTATATAAGCTATACACTCGGGTATATCATTATGATCTAAAAACCTACAGTGGTAATTTAACCACGGTTTCCATAAGTACAAACTCACGAAAAACGCAAGCAAAATTCAAAGGGGTGGAATAAAATAATTGACAGTAGTTTTTTTTTTTTTTTTTTTGTTTTTTTTTTTTTTTTTTTTTTTTTTGTTTTTTTTTTTTTTTTTCTTCTTCTTCTTCGTTCTAAAGACCACATATTTTTTTATAATCAAATTACTTGTTATAAAATGGACTTTCACTAAAACGTTTTTCGCGGAAATGTATCAGCGAGTTCTTGAATTATATATTAGATTTGCTATGCTGAGGGGGATTTTAACAAAATAACCATAAAAGCACGAATTTACAGAATATCTGTTAGTAATACCACTTGTAGATAAAGCTCACACTTGATGATGGTTATTTATGTCCACTCAACAACGTTTAGTCTTATCGAAATGTTTGGTATTTGGATAGTACTGTTTGTACTTTTCGAAATTTTCATTGCAAAAATGTAGTAGCAATTAGCGAAAATATTTTTTTTCGGCTTACGCAATGTGTGTTCTTTCAACCGGTATAAATCAAGCCCCGTTTTTTATTTGCTTAGTGCAAAGATTACATTGTACAGTATTTTCTAAATAAAATATGAAAATTTTATCAAGCCGTTTAAAATCACCTGTACGATAGAAATCATCCTTAAGTGGTAATGGTTAAGTCTTTTTGCATGATGCTGGTATACTGGCCAGGTCTCGCATGCATACAAGTGGGTTGGACGTACCCCAGCCTTGTAGACTTTCAGCTTGGTGTCGCAAGCATGTTAGGTATAGTATGCAGATATGTCATATAGATTAATATGTTTCAGATTTGTTAAGATTGAGATTCCTGGCCGTTTTGAGCACTTGACCCTTTGTGAAGTGGAAATATATGGAGGTGAAGTAATATTAATTTTGCACCGTGTTTATAATGAGACTGAAAACAACGGAACTGTTGATACAATATTTTGAGACTGTAATTTTCAGCTCACCTGGTCCGTAACTCATAAACCAAGGTTTAAGATGATAAAGAAACCAAAATTTCTATCAATGGAATAAGCAATGATCAGATACAAAGCGGCATTAACAACTTGGATCAGTCATAACTGGACATGAAATTATGAGGCTGTGAAATTTCTGTTCCTGCTTTCATGCAATTTATCAATTCATGCCATGTTTACAATCCTCGTAAAAATTAAAATTTCTGATAACACTGTATTAGTAATCTTTGAACTCTGGGCTACCGAGTCTAAAATATATTGATGTTCAATCTGCTTTTGTTTAAGCCCATATTATACATTTTTGTTCTATATCTATCGCAAAACGGTAGCCAAGGCAACCACGTTGTCACAAATAGACATAACAATTTCGATAGATTGCCCGTAAGGATGACATGCTTCTATCTAAACAATTGGTTTTGGCCCCGGCTTAACTCATTTAAGCCTGGCGTCCCTTTTATGGGACATAGGCAAACAGAATAGCCCCAGATGGGACACTGCAGAACGCGGCGTCCCATCTGGGGCTATTCTGTTTGCTTATAGAATTTTCTTTAAAAAAAATGAATAAAAATTAAAAATCACTCCTGACGCCCCTAAAAATGAAAGTGGACTCATCCAATTCATAATGATGGGAAAATCCATTCGTCAAATATGGGTTAAACAATTTTTAGCAAACGCCTCGAGATTTGTAGGAACTACTTTCTATCTTCTGAATCTGCACCTGTTTGTGTCAGACCTGGTCGGAAACCCCGAAGACCGGTTTTGTCACATCGCGGCTCATATAATCCTACCCGATTGGCTGACCATGAAGCGAAGAGGACATTACGAAAATTTGCCCATGATATATATAGATATTTCTTAAGTTGTAAAAATTGAAAATTTTCAGCAGAAAAATTTGGATATTTTTCTTATATTTGCTCAAAACATAGATTGTGGGTACACGTTAGAACCGCCTCGGCGAGGCGGTTCTAACGAGTACCCACAATCTATGTTTTGGAGCAAAAATAAGAAAAATAGGTATACCCCAGTTTTGCTATATAAAAAAGTGGGGTTCAAGGGGGTATACATTACACGGACATGTTTTCATGATGAAACTGTCTTGAAACTCAGGTCAGCAAATGTCAAACTTTGTATGATTAGAGGCAAAAACATTTAAATGTCCGACGAGTAAGACTTATTTTCATATTGGTGGTCTTTATCCGGTTTATTTTATCTTCTGTTTCAGAGAACTTTTGTGGGGTAACAGCGACCGAATGTTGTAAGTCATCATCACAATATTCATACAAAAGCATACCCATGTAATATAGAAACTTTAATTAAATATGTTCAATTATTATATTGGTTTAACACAAAATATAGAATATGCCACGGAAGTAAAGCATGTCTACTCCTTTACGCCCCATTTTTACTATATAAGTTGGAGGGTAAATGGGTATACTTTTCACGGGCGTGATTTTCAGATGACGCGAATACAAACTACAAGTACACATATTTGTACGTTTAAGTTGTTAGAATAAAAGCAATGAGTAGAAGGCACATTGATAGTAACATCAAATTCGAAGTTATCATTACAATGTTATTAGGAAAATAAATGTCGAATGTATTGTGCCACATTAATAGAGAATTTCAATAAGAATTTTAATTGTAAAAATGCCACAAAGATACATTAGTTAACAATGTAATGAATAACATTACATTTCTTTCCTGTTCGAGGTAGATAATGTACCAGATTTTATTGACTCAACAAACGAATCAATCAATCAATCAATCATTGATTGATTGATTGATTGATTGATTGATTGATTGATTGATTGATTGATTGATTGATTGATTGATTGATTGATTATAGGGATCAAATATGATTATTCGCTAAGTCCCGAGGGGAGTGTTGAAAATCGAGGGCGTAGCCCGAGGTTTTCAACACTCCCGAGGGACCTAGCGAATGTTAATGAATGACAAAATCATTTTGATCGCTATTATTGTGTGGCGATTTCAGAATCTAACCCCATGGCTTTGCAAAAGTATGTCCTAGTGTTGTGGTTGTATTTATCTTTTTCGGTTGAAAACGAAAGTAGAAATCTAATTTTTGATCAATTTCCCGTTTGCTAGACGCTTACAGTTGGAAGACGCTCATTACTAGGTATATGGACCGTTGTGCAAGGAACGTCCGTTTGCACACGACGCCGCTAGATGGCGCGTGCTCCACCACTATAAAAGCACGAGTTCGCACAGTTTTGGTTAGTTGTAAGCTGACCGCCAAAGAAGCAACATTAAAATTAAATAATTTGTAGGGAATAACTGGAGTCAACAGATAGGACTTTAGGCCAAAATATATAAGTATTAAAACTGTTCATGACCATAGGTGCTAGATCGCCAGGTGGAGTGAACAGTAAATACAAAAATATTAGCTGCCTGGGTCGTATCTGTTCTGGGTATTCCCAAGTGTGGTGAACTGGATAGTGGTCCAGTAAAAGCTGAAATAGTGATTTCAGCAACTGAGATAGTGTTCTCAGTTCTATTGCAACTTGGGTAGTCTGAGGCTTGATAACTTTGTTGAACTATTCTGGATGGTTTGAGGTTTTAGGGAGGTTTCGTTGGATAGGTCTGGGCGGCTCCAGACGCGGTTTAAAGAGGAGGCTGTGAAGGAGAGTTATACAGGGGCAAACAGCTGGGACTTTAGGCCAAAGCTGCCTGGGTCGCAGTTGTCCTGTATATCTCTCAGTGCAGTGTTTGGACAGTGGTCCAGGTGTCATAGAGACAGTGGTCTCAACTCTGAGACAGTGGTCTCAGAGGACAGCGATGGCGGACAGTGGTCCTAGTGCGGGTTTAGCCTCATGAAAGTAACATAGATGGGATGAATGATAGATATGGTTATGATGTCTCTACAACGCTTGGGTAGTTTCAAGTCAGAGTGGTCTGGACTGGTCTGAAAGACCAGTGGAACGTTCATATATCGTTATAAACATTCAGTTATGATTGTTAATAAAGGGCCATGAACCTTATCAAGACCTAGGGCGAGGGTTGGGATCCCGTAAAACCGGTTTAAGCCCCCTAGTAATTGTATTACTAACCGTTCCAAGGCGGTGCTCTTGGTATGGTTCATGCCTGTCAGACCTTTCGAAGGGTCTTATTTAACTTAGTATTGGTTGAAGTCGATTTGAGTGACCTATTTCATTTCTTAGGTCAATTTTGCTATAAGATTATTGTGTGGTGGCAGTATTTGTTTAAATGAGTAAAGTCATGGTCGCATTCAATGGTCGACCATGCATAAGTTTTGTTGTCAGTAGTCTAGCCAGTCGGTTACGCTCGCTCGACACGTTACAAAATTGGTGGCAGCGGTGGGATAATGACAACTGCCGGACAGGTGTTGCCTTACCCACATAGTATCAGATTTAGGGAGGATATCGGATGAGATCATTATTGTCTGGGACCTTCATTTTTTCATTTCATAACTAAATTTTGGTTAAAGATGCAAAGTCACAACTTCGTTTGTCTAAAGATTTATTCTTTCGGGCTATTGCAAAAGCCATATGTCAAATGGCCTTTTTCTCGAAATGGTTATATTGTTCAAATGCTTTGGCATTTTTTTATGATTCAGACTTATGCTCAATTGAATGGTAGTGATTTTTCCTGCGGAACATGTACTTTTCGAAACTGGTTTGGCCTTTATTTTGACTATTTTCGGTGGATTATATTTTAAATTCGGGACGAATTTTGACTAAGGAGGGGGTAATGTGGCGATTTCAGAATCTAACCCCATGGCTTTGCAAAAGTATGTCCTAGTGTTGTGGTTGTATTTATCTTTTTCGGTTGAAAACGAAAGTAGAAATCTAATTTTTGATCAATTTCCCGTTTGCTAGACGCTTACAGTTGGAAGACGCTCATTACTAGGTATATGGACCGTTGTGCAAGGAACGTCCGTTTGCACACGACGCCGCTAGATGGCGCGTGCTCCACCACTATAAAAGCACGAGTTCGCACAGTTTTGGTTAGTTGTAAGCTGACCGCCAAAGAAGCAACATTAAAATTAAATAATTTGTAGGGAATAACTGGAGTCAACAGATAGGACTTTAGGCCAAAATATATAAGTATTAAAACTGTTCATGACCATAGGTGCTAGATCGCCAGGTGGAGTGAACAGTAAATACAAAAATATTAGCTGCCTGGGTCGTATCTGTTCTGGGTATTCCCAAGTGTGGTGAACTGGATAGTGGTCCAGTAAAAGCTGAAATAGTGATTTCAGCAACTGAGATAGTGTTCTCAGTTCTATTGCAACTTGGGTAGTCTGAGGCTTGATAACTTTGTTGAACTATTCTGGATGGTTTGAGGTTTTAGGGAGGTTTCGTTGGATAGGTCTGGGCGGCTCCAGACGCGGTTTAAAGAGGAGGCTGTGAAGGAGAGTTATACAGGGGCAAACAGCTGGGACTTTAGGCCAAAGCTGCCTGGGTCGCAGTTGTCCTGTATATCTCTCAGTGCAGTGTTTGGACAGTGGTCCAGGTGTCATAGAGACAGTGGTCTCAACTCTGAGACAGTGGTCTCAGAGGACAGCGATGGCGGACAGTGGTCCTAGTGCGGGTTTAGCCTCATGAAAGTAACATAGATGGGATGAATGATAGATATGGTTATGATGTCTCTACAACGCTTGGGTAGTTTCAAGTCAGAGTGGTCTGGACTGGTCTGAAAGACCAGTGGAACGTTCATATATCGTTATAAACATTCAGTTATGATTGTTAATAAAGGGCCATGAACCTTATCAAGACCTAGGGCGAGGGTTGGGATCCCGTAAAACCGGTTTAAGCCCCCTAGTAATTGTATTACTAACCGTTCCAAGGCGGTGCTCTTGGTATGGTTCATGCCTGTCAGACCTTTCGAAGGGTCTTATTTAACTTAGTATTGGTTGAAGTCGATTTGAGTGACCTATTTCATTTCTTAGGTCAATTTTGCTATAAGATTATTGTGTGGTGGCAGTATTTGTTTAAATGAGTAAAGTCATGGTCGCATTCAATGGTCGACCATGCATAAGTTTTGTTGTCAGTAGTCTAGCCAGTCGGTTACGCTCGCTCGACACGTTACAATTGCATAAATTCTGCAGAAACGAAAGAAATAATGGCGCACTATGTTTACAGCCTCATCACATTTTCATACGCGTAAAAGCATTAGTTGGTATGCTCGTTCCGGGTGGACTTCAGTCGCTCATTATTAGCACGTGCTTTGCGTGGCGCCCGGTAACGAGCATAACAAAAAAGCCATGCATTAACAGCACGTGCGCGCGTGAAATGCAATATTAATACACGGCTTTCTCTTGATTAATAAACCGCTGTTAATATCGTGTGACACGGATATTTATGCAATGAAGTTTAACATCCCTGTCAACATATTTCTAATCTCGTCGGGATACCTCTTTCTAGGTATAGACAGTGCTTTGGGCAGCTTAATGTGTCTTGCTCAATGACACTACATAATGAGATTGGACTCGGACACACTTATTTCTTTCTCTCTCCAGAGTCCTGTATTTACCACTAGCTTACCGAATATTCCCTAAAAAGGGTGGTCAGATGGGAATATGGGCCCCGCCCATAAGGGCCTAGGATAAATAGATGGGCTGCTTGTGCCTCCAGGCAAAGGTCATAAACTACTGACCAACCATCTGATTTCTGGTTCGCCGCTCAAGTCTGAGTCTGCCCAGTAAAAGTGGTTTAATCAAACCATCCATATATATAAGCCTTATTGGTTTGCTTGCGTGGTTAAATTCATGAAGCACATTTTGAGTGTCATGACATCCTAGGGTTGGGTAAAAGTGTCCCATTAAATGTAGGCAACGTCCCGACATGGCCATTGCTGTTGACTGGGACGTAAAGCATCAATTCAACCAAACAAACAAGCATATTCCTTCAATTGCAGAGCGCCGAAATAAACAGAACTAGAGTTGGGAGCGCGGTGGCCTGGTGGTTGAGCGTCGGATTCTTAATAGAGAGGTCCTAAGTTCGATCTCCACACGAGGCATCATTTTGCGTACAAATTAAATGGCAACAGTACTTGTTAATGCCAAGGAACTATTTGCGCCGTCCAGACATGACTGAAAAAGACTGAAAACTGTTACCGTGGTGTCAAACATCTCAACAAATAAACAAACAAACAAACATTACAAGATTAATGCCGTTCAAAACTCACAACCATTTTAAGCTTCCCGAATAACTGGTTTAGTATCCCAGTATCGGTCGTTCGGATTTGGCATAAATAAACAAAAGAGTCCTTCACATGGGGCAACCGTGTTTCAGTGAGCCTGTGCGTGAAAAACAAACAATAATTTTGGTTCCGAGCAGGTCTGACACAAACCGGACTGTATAGTCACAGAAGAAGGCTAGAAGCTTGAAATTTGGATATGGAAAAAGAGGAATTGTCCTATCCGTGTAGCGAAACAAAGACGCTGATCAGCTGAGCAGTTACTGCACGACTGATCTGCGTCGTTGTTTTCGCCTGTGCATGTTATTAGTTTTCTTATGGATTGACTCATTTTGTTTTAATTCACTTCTATTATAGCTTCTTCCTACACATCTGAGTATCCGTCGGCAAATAGTAATGCTACATTACATCTGCACCCATGGACAGCTGTCTTGGTAAGCAGTTTTCACTTCCCACTGAACACAGAACTTCTTCACATTGACGCGCCACATCTTTACGCATAAAACCGTGTGGGTAAGAATTTTTCACGTCTTTCTGGATACAGAAATCCGTGACGCGCCACATCTTTACGCATTAAAAATATTTTTTTTTTTTTTTTTGTGGGTAAGAATTTTTCACGTCTTACTGGATACAAATTTCTGTTTGAGCGTCAAATTGACGCGCAACATTTTTACGCTTTAACAACCGTGTGAGTAAGCATTTTTCGCTTCTAATTATGTGCATAACTCCAAATGAACGATACGTCATCTTGAAACGCCATGTCTGTACGCACGGATACCGGTCTTGGTAATGCTATGTCTCTTCCCATTTATTACATAACGTCGTCAAAGTCAAATCAACGTTTATTAGCCGCATCATGAGAAAACCAGAGGAACTTTGTCTATGTGAAAACAAAGGCGCAGCGACTTTGTTTTTCCTACACAGTACGTACAATTCCTCTTCTTCTCAAATTCGAATTTTCAAGCTTCTAGCCACATGCTGTAGCTGTACAGGCCGGTTTGTGTCAGACCTAATCAGAAACCTCGAAGAACAGTTTTCTTGTGTCACAGCTTAATTATCGGTGTTTTATTAATGCGTTTTATGAAGTTGCCTTGTATACACTGTTTGTTTGAATTTTACAGGCCTTGCCTTGATAGTTAAAGTCATATGATTTTGTCGGAAGCCTCTTAAATTTTCTAATTAGATACATGTAGAAATGAGTACAGTGTATGTTATTTATAATGCAAGATAGTCTTAGATAAAACGCATTTTAAACGAATTTGCCTTCATCTAAGAAAACTGAATTGAATTTGGAACATTTTGGAAAGTAAACAATGAAGGTCCATAAATGGATTCACTTAAGTTTTAACACAGACACCAGGCTAAATGCAAATGGCACTGCGAAAAAAAATCATCACTAAATTAATACGCACAAATTACTCGTACCCAATGAGCCGCAAAGCGAGAAAACCGGTCTACGAGGTTTCCAACCAGGCTACACAACCACTCAATCCGACTTGTACACTCTTAGAAAAAGGCTAGAAGTTTGAAATTTCGGATTTAGGAATAAGAGGAAATGAACTATCCGTGAAGCGAAAACCAAGGCGCTGATCAGCTGCGCAGTTGTGTATGCCAAATTAAATTTTGTTCTAGTGTATATACTGATAGTGTTTACGCTGCCTACTATGCTGCCTTCTTTAATTGCACGCCGGTGGGTCGGGCGTCAGACTCAATGATGGCCCCGATATAAAAAGTACAAGTAGGCAAAGATCAGGAAAAAGCGCAATCAGAAAAAGACTCCCACTCCAATAACCAAGGTGGGAAAAAACCAAACTAACAATCAGGTACTTATACCATGAAAACATTTCGTAAGCCGATTGAGCAGCTATTTTCCCAATAGGTGGCCACTCAGTTACCTTAACTTAACTAAAGCTATTCATTTTAGTTGGTTGGGGCCGGAGCTTCTTGTCTGTTGCTTGGCCCACCGGGGTCCAACTGATGTTTTTCTTTTACTCCGGAGTTAGTAAGTTATTCGGCGCCCAGGGATCTCCATCGTCGGGCAGCTTACTCAATCTGTGAGTCCTGGTTTCTGATTCATCAGGATGTTTATCATGATTTATTTGTTTGTTCTTGATGATTCATTGACTAGTTAGAGATTCACCACGAGGACCGAAGAACTAACTAAATGTTATGAACTACTGCAGAAGCTGAGGGTGAGGTTATGGCCATGTAAAATCGATTTAAACCCTCCAGTAACTTTGTGTTACTAATCGTTCCAATTCGATACTTCTGTGGTGGTTCTTTTTGTTTTCTGTCTTGGTGTAAAAATATTTTGTGCTGTTGGCGCCTTATTTATGTTTTCATATTTTTAGTTAAGTTAAGGAAACTGAGTGGCCACCTATTGGGAAAATAGCTGCTCATTTGGCTTACGAAATGTTTTCATGGTATAAGTACCTGATTGTTAGTTTTTTTTTTTCCCACCTCGGTTTTTGGAGTGGGAATCTTTTTCTGATTGCGCCTTTTCCTGATCTTTGCCTACTTGTACCTTTTTACTCTCACCCATTTTCACAGTTTATGCACTAGTTATTTGTAACCACGGCCTCCCACCCTTGGGGAATACCGAGGACTTTGACTTTTGGCCCAGTAAATCCCCGCTAAAAGCCCCACTTTGCGGGGACTTTACCTTCGTAAAACCACTGCTGTCCCCCCCCCCCCCGCCCCCCTCCCCCCAGCCTGCTATCACGGTCCTTTTTGCCTATATAAAGCAAATCCCGGGTATTTCCCAGCACTGCCGTGGCAAAACTTTGGTCAAAGCCCAGCCCATTTCAACGGCTATTCTCCGCTCTCCCCCGGGGATGGGGGGCGTTGTTACATATGACTAGTGAATTGGAAGTATATATTTTATACCATAAACTAAAAATAGAATAACTTTAATGTTAATTACAGTAATGCCAGTTTCCATTCCCTCCTCTTTTTTTTTTCACAGTATCATCGTACTGTCACCGCGATGCCACTGATCCAAACATTGTCAACCTGACTGTCACCGTGGACTGGTATAAGCTAACGCCTGGCATTGACACCTACATGCAGGCCCTGATGTACAGCTCATGGCAACCAGACCTTTCGGCAGACCCAATAGAGCAACAAGTGTTTGTGGAGAAGGATGCCTCTCCGTATTCTGGCGTCTGTGGAAAAGCTCTAACACTTAGTAGCGAGAGCATAAACGTTGCTATTGACGTAACTGATACTGAGAAAAACAGATGTGGCATTGCTGTGGTAGGTTTCTTTTACTCCGCTTCATAGCATATCGATTATTTTCAAATAAGAGGCATACAAATGACGTTTTTGGTCACAAATCTTCATCATTAGTCAAAATCAAATCTTCCAAATAAAATGGATGCATTGCATAAGTTGGAAAACGAAGTTATTCAGTGTGTTTGTGTTGAAAATCTAGCATACAACCTAAAACGCATGTGTTGCGCTCACTTCAAAAGTGATTCTAGACCACGTGCTATGTTTTCAGCAGATCGGCTGGACGTAAAAAACCTAGATAAATTACCCACATCATGTCATTCTCTGATTTTTGAAAGATGTCTTTAAAAAGGAGTAATTGATAATAAAACTAGAGAACACGAAGTCACTTACACGTTTCGAACCCCGCAGCTGCATAGTGGGAAATACCGCAAATGAATTTATTATCATTGCATTTTGCTATAAAAGAGCTGGATTGGTGGCCGTGGTTCATGGTGGTAGATACTTGCTGGAAATTGTCATTTCATGCATACTGTTCTTTTGTGTCTAAATTGGATATAAAAAGTAAATAACTACCCTGTTACCAAAAATTAAATCGATTTATCACGTGAGGATAAGTAAGCAGATGAAAGGGCGAGCTTTAAGCTTACCGCGGTTTCGACTATAAAAGCCTCGTAGATTTGGCAACATGGAGCCAAAGACAATCACTGAAATTTTGCAAGTCAATAGAAAGACTAGTATTATATAAATTAGACCAAAATATTAAACATTGGTTAAAAAAAGAGTCTTGACCGATATAATAAGTTTCTGATTTCTCAGAATATCCTCGCTGATATCTAAGGGCCAAAAGAAAATATTATCTGCACTATGGATGATGTACGTGGAGACTTTTTAGGGCCGCAACACGGCACAACACCAGCTGCAGTAATAGCAAATAAAACTAAAAGAGCACTTAGAGCAGTGAGCACATTGATGAGAAAGGGGATGGGCCATATCGCGGTTTCGGCTACTTAAGCCTCTTCAGTGACCCTATAGAATCGGCAATGTGGAACCAAAGAGAATTACTGTAATTTTGCAACTTTCAATAGGGTAGTCGTTAGAAAGACTAGTACAAAGTCGTTACAAAGTTTTCGTATTTTACATCAATTGAAACTATGTATTATCATATCATTATGATTTTCATTCTCATAAACAGGACGGCATAGGCACAGCCCAGAATATCTTCTTTGCATTCAAGATTTTTGAGTACACATATAACGATACTGTCGACGACTTTGGTCCCAATGCGATGGTCGATAAATGGGGAAATTGGGTTATTACAGGAAAGTGCGCACCAGGTGACCTCCTAATCAGCGTATCACAAACGGTTGGACACAAGTAAGCGTACATTCGACGTGACAATGGAATTTAAATAAGGTTTGGTGAATATGTTTTACCACGCATAAACCAAACTGTTATTAAAAATAAAATGAGCCGCATCGTGAGAAAACCGGATTTTTGCTTATGCGAAAACAAAGGCGCAGATCAGCTTCGCGGTAACTGCGAAGCTGATCAGCGCCTTTGTTTTCGCTACTCGGATAGTACAATTCCTCTTCTACTTAAATCCGAAATTTCAAGCTTCTAACTCTTTTCTGAGCTTGTACAGGCCGGTTTGTGTCGGACCTGGTCGGAAACCCCGAAGACCGGTTTTCTCGTGTCGCGGCTCAAATGTTGTTGTATTTCCAATCAAAAAACTGCAAAACTATACTGGTCAAAATAAGTTAGGGATCAAACTTTAAGGATGCATTTTCTGGGCCTGTCGATAATTAATCGATTTGTCATTTTTATGGTGGATTAGCAGTTTTACTGCTGTTTCATATGCCACCAATTTTCAAATTGTGCATCATCTGACTTTAGCACAGCTGTTCTTTAAACCACACTACCCTAAAAAACAAAGTGACAAAAAGTCCACAGAAACCGATTCCATAAACGAATAAATCAATTTTTCCAATTCATGATTGTTTTTTTTTTTTTTTTTTTTTTTTTTTTTTTTTTTTTTTTTTTTTTTTGCGAATTTGCACGATAGTTACCAAGATTTATCATTTCTAAAGTCAGACTACTGAAAAAGATTGGAAATTTCTAGCCATTTGAAAAGTTTTGCATGAACAAACTTACACACCATATCAATTCGCTATGGGAATTTCATACCACTTTCATTTTCAGGTTAGTCTGACTTAAAGCCTGGTCTTGTTGAATGCAAAGATTACTGCTTCGATCCTCAAGTGTACAAAGCTTACAAAATGAATCACCTTGATGACATAAATGTTTCATTTACCAGTAGTTCGAAGTCTTGTAGAAATTGTGCGTCAAAAGTTTGATCCCTAACTTTATTTACCCAGTATACAAGAAAATATTGTATGTATACAATAATGTATTAACAGATCTGAAGTAACATTAGCATGACGACCTTGTTATGGGACATAGGCAAATAAAATAGTCCAAGATGTGAATGCGGCGTCACATATGGTGTTATTCTGTTTGCTTAGAGAAATTTCAAAGAAAAATAAACATCCTGATGCACCCATTACGAAAACATGCCCATGCAATAAACAGAGATTTTTTAGCTTTGAAAATTGAAAATTTTCAGCTGATAAATTGTGATAGTTTTCTTATTTTTGCCTCAAAACATAGATTGTGGGTACACGTTAGAACCGCCTCGGCGAGGCGGTTCTAACGAGTTCCCACAATCTATGTTTTGAAGCAAAAATAAGAACAATAGGTATACCCCTCCATACCCCAGTTTTACTATATAAAAGTGGGGTTCAAGGGGGTATACATTGCACGGACATGTTTTCCTGATGTAAAAATTAAAGTGTACAAAGGATAAGAATGGAAAAGTCCATTCGTCTTTTATGTTTTAACACACCTTGAGTTTTATACTTACGTATGTTTTCTCTGTTAATGATCACTACAAATGAGGGCGGCCCCCGTGGCCGAGTGGTTAAGGTCGCTGACTTCAGTGCTCTTGATCATTCGATCATCTCACCGATGTGGGTTCGCGGCTCGCACGGGGCACGAATTCATATGTGAGACAAGCCATGTTCTGCTTGCGGGTGTGTCAGATGGTTTTTCCCCGGGTACTCCGGTTTTCGCCCCACCTACCGATTGATTCGTCTCGATATGAGTGAAAAAGCTTGAAAGGGACGTAAAACTGAATAAAAAAAAACTACAAATGAGCCGCTTCATGGGAAAACCAACAATCGCCCGGATAGTACAATTCCTCCTCTACCTACCTCCAAAATTTCAAGCTTCTAGCTCTTTTTAGTGACTGTACAGGCCGGTTTGTGTCAGACCTGTTCAAAAACCACATTGTTGGTTTTACCACGAGGCGGCTCAAACAAAGAGACGTGGATTAATGATAAATAAGCGCCGCATGAGAAAACCAGCTATTTTGGGGGTTCCTACCAGGTCCGATACAAACCGGCCTGAACAGTCATAGAAGCAGGCCTTCATAGTTAAGAAGAAGCACAGCTTATCTGAAAAAAAAGTACAAGTAGGCAAAGATCAGGAAAAGGCGCAATCAGAAAAAGACTCCCACTCCAAAAACCAAGGTGGGAAAAAAACCAAACTAACAATCAGGTACTTGTTTTGAGCCTTGTTTGTGCATATATATACCAATTTACTATAATTTTATGAACCCTACAGATGTCATTGTCCCGAAAAATGACGTCAAAGTTGCGTAATGCATTCTGCATGCTAGCAGAGCTTACAAACCTCGATGCATTTGCTTAAAACTGTTTAAGCACTGGTCAGAACCTATTGCTAAGATAGAAGCATACCAACCTTTCAGGCAATCTGACGTAATTATTTTGTCTATTTTATGATGATGCGGTTGCTATGGTTACCGTTTAACGGTACATATAGGAAAGTTATGTGTATTATGGGCTAAAACAAGGGCAGATAACTCAAAATATTGACAATATATATATGTTTTAAAACTCATTCATTTGGTAGCCCAGTGTTCAAAGATTACAAATACAGTGTTATTTCTATAACGCATTTTATATAATTTTTTCGCTTTTTGCTGCTTTCTACTAGTAATGTCAGAATGTCCGAAGGTACATTTTGTCGCTTTGAGGTTCATATATAATTGTATGAATCCGTTGACATAAAAGCATGTGCCAGACATTGTCTGAGTTTTATAACGTTCGTCCATTAACACATGTAAGCCTGATGTCTTCTAAGTGATGCAAAGGCAAACATTATACAAAACTGCGTCCCATCAATGGTTGCCCTTTTTCATTACAAGAATTTCATTGACAATTAAAAAATACCTCAAATTAATTCCTGATAACCCTTAAGATGAAAGTGGACTCACCCGAATTAAAATGACGATAAGGTCCATACGTTACATAATTGAGCCGCCTCGTGGGAAAACAAACAATGCGGTTTCCAAACAGGTCCGACACAAACCGGCCTGTACAAGCACAGAAAAGAGCTAGAAGCTTGAAATTTCGGATTTAAGTAGAAGAGGAACTGTGCTATCCGAGTTGCGAAAACAAAGGCGCTGATCAGCTTCGCGGTTACCGCGAAGCTGATCTGCACCTTTGTTTTCGCCTATGCAGATTGTTGGTTTTCTCATGAGGCGGCTCATATAAGCTAACACAAGTTTTCCTAAACGTGTCCGACTCTTCATGACAGTGGACCATCTACGCCAACAGCCTTGCCAGCCCGACAGCAACGTTCCTGCACCATGAAGATTCTGGATTCAATCGACGACACCGGGGCCATTGAATTGACATACGTAACCATAGGTCAACCTTACTTCCTACAAATGTGCTGCGACCATGGATCACCATACAACCGTAAGTTATCTTTGAAATAACACCAATCAAATGCAATCAAAGTTATGTTTTGGACATAAGAAATTACGCCAATTAAATGCGACTAATTGAATGCACAGTCAAAATGAATACGATATATTTCTTTTCAAAATTATGGTCAATGTTTTAAGTAAAAACCATAACCGCTATTTAAGCGTGAACATTCTTTAAAATAAAACAGAAATTGTGAACGCAAGGTAATAATAAATCTACAACTCTACGAACGAGGTTTGTCCATAAAAAGTGAATAGCATATTGTTTTGAACTGACAGAAATACAGTTAAAATACTATATATTGTATAGACAGTGTTACCAAAATAAGGTTCTATTCTTACTTAATCTACTGTTTACAGCCCAAGCGGATCCGTTTGGAATTTACGCCGTGTCGTGTCAGGTGTCTAACAGAGCAGACTTCATGGTTGACGATATTGAAGAAGACGCAGCGGTTGAATTCATTAAGGAAGTGGCAATTGGCGACGATTCGTAAGTCTACCCGTATACAGCAAGGACGTGGCGTCAGAAATACAACATATACATATTGATGTATTCATTGATACAATGTTTGGCACAAGCATTAAAAACGTTAACAATTTTAAAGTGATATCCAGGCTCACCTTATACACAGTGTATATCCGAGCGTATGCAGAACAGACGGTTACGGAACGGACAGACGTTTACAGGAGCACGCGCTTTTTCGCGCCAAAAATGTTTTGTACAGTTTTTCATCCAAAACTGTACGCTTCGAATGTATTGTTATATCGGCCTTGCATGTCTATCTACTATCTTCCAAAACACCATAATTTCCGGCATGGAAGCCTTGTAGTTTAAGAAGAATTTTGTTGCTTAGCAACAAAAACATTACGGAGCGGAACAGTCTACAGATTCGTTTATGTTACGGGGCGGAACAGACGTAGCCTACGAAAAAAACAGACGAATCAACATACGGAGCGGTCACAGACGGCCATGAATAATACATGAACAACACTGTGATGTCAAATATAACACTTTGCGGCAACCTTCTGTATTGTAGCACTCGAACGTGACCAGATGGAATACACCTGGTGACCTGGATCAGCATCGTACATGTATCAGAATAGCATCGACTATGTTGTGAAAACAAAAAGTTGTTTGGGGGCAAACAGCAGATCAGAGAGAGAGGGGGGAGAGGTTCCGATAGCTCAGTGGTAAAAGCGCCCGCTTCGGGGGCGAGATGTCGTGGGTTCGCCCAGGCCGCGCCATGTCAAATGCGTTAAAATGGTACCAATGGCTTCCTTGGTGCTCAGCATCACGAGGCAATCACGGCTTTTCTTCTCCTTTAAATATAGTATCACTAATAGTGCATATCTAACAATAAATTCTAAAATAAAAGACTGAAAAAAGTCTGAAAAGGTCCGATAATAAGACTCATGTCTGTTTTAACCGGAGGTCTATATGGAAGGCTGGCATTCGTGCTGAATACGTTAGTAATATAGAGACCCTAGAATTTCGGTCAAAGGAAAAGGTTCCCTGTTTGCATACTCAGTCCTTAAGCAAAGTCATCAAGCGAACACCCACCTCCGTACACACCGGCGGGAGTACTCTCCAAAGCATCGGTCATATATTCCAAAGTCTTTCCATATATAAATGATGCGTGAGAATCAGCCAAGACGCCGCAAAAGGGATCTTGCGGCGGGAGATAAAATCTTTGGCGTGATTTGTAAGCATAATTCTGTCATGCATCTTACTTATTTGATTTACTCGTAAAAATAGCAGCTGTATCTATTCATGGCTGAAAATATAAACAAAAATATACTTCGGGTGGCATTGAACGTGATTGGCCTGTGGTCCGGACTTTAGCAGCCACCGGATGGCATTTCATATGTATTTCTCCCTATGAATGTGGTGAAATATTTGCTAAGCAGGATGGTGAGGAACAGATGGACAGACAGACGCTGGGTCTGTAAAAATTCCGCTGTCTATAGTGAATCAGAAAGCTCGAGTGAGCTAAAACATGTTTGTATTTACAGCGTCTGTTTCTATCCGTATTCTAAAGCTCGCCTACGTCTGTTCCGTTTCGTATGGAAATGAGTAATTTCGTCTGTTCCGCTCCGTAACAAACGACTGTACCGCCCCGTAACCATGAAATTACCATACGCTTCAGAAAAAAAAAAAAATCTCGGCTATTTTTACTGGAAAACATATAAAATATTTAATGTCTGGTGGTTCAGGACATATTTAACTACATACGGACTAAATCCAAAAGGTTGACAATGGCTTATTTTGCAAGCAATCTCGACACACAGCCAAACAAAATACAAAATATGCCATTTTTCACACGTCTTGGGCAGTTATGGCAACCCCCCTGAAAAATCATTGTGCTCTTGAGCACAGACAACTAGACGGGTATGTATGCAACACATCTGCTCTAGTTTGGTCTCAATATTTGCATTAGTCACTTTAAAAGAACGGAAAAACATTTTTGGCGCGAAAAAGCGCGTGCTCCTGTAAACGTCTGTCCGTTCCGTAACCGTCTGTTCTGCATACGCTCGGATATACACTGTGTTATAGCGGATTTTTCCATAAAAAGCCGCAGATCAGCTGTGTAGTTATGTCAGTCAGCGCCTTTGTTTTCATTACACGGATAGGACAATACCTCTTCTTCTTAGATCCGAGATTTCAGGCTTGTAGCCATCTAATGTGGCTGCACAGACCGGTTTGTGTCGGACCTGGTTGGAAACCCCGAAGACCGGTTTTCTCTGAAATTTGTCCTTACCCAAAATATAGCTTAGATAATTCTATTTTTTTTTTTTTTTTTTATAATACTTCACAGGTGTCCTATAGCAAATGGAGCATCAACTGGACCGTTGTACATGAATTCGGACTTCAAGGTTCGCTCAAGTTTGGCTTCCTATGAGCCATCAGATGCTAGTTTCCCGACAAACCCATGGTGCATATCTACCGACAAGATTCATGCAGCAAGGTATCATTTTTCTTGTGCATTTGAGGTTGGGTATATTGCAGCATAAGAAATGTTAATCATTGAGAAGATTTGTTTGTTTGTCTGTTTGTTTGTTTTCGTTGAGGCTTAACGTCATAGTCATTAACTTTTCAGTAATGTCGGGATGGAGCCAATGCTTTCTGGGTTTAACCAGTACTGTAGGGAGTTAATATGTCTTGCTCAAGGACACAACACGGTGACGCTTGTTGGGATCGAACCCATGACCTCTCGATTCGGAGTCCGACGCTCTACCACTACGCCACCGCGCTCCCCTTGAGACGATTTAAACCAGTATATGCTATTTCATCTTCAATGTCAGAGTTGTCAATACTTGTCATGGAACTTTAAAATGACTTATTTTATATTAGACTGCAGGACATTGACCTTACCATCCATTTGTTAAATATCTGAGTATTTTTTGTTCTTTGCAGCCAAGATATACGTTATTCTGTAGTTATGTCCTTTACAATTATCATTACTTTTATCAGTTCTGTAACATTTGAGCCGCCTCGTGGGAAAACCAACAATGTGGTTTGCGAACAGGTCTGACACAAATCTGGCTGCACAGTCACAGAAGCAGGCTAGAAGCTTGAAATTTTGGATTTAGAAAGAAGAGGAATTTTACTATCCGAGTAGCGAAAACAAAGGCGCTGATCAGCTTCGCAGATACTGCGAAGCTGATCTGCGCCTTTGTTTTCGCATATGCAGATTGTTGGTTTTCCAACGCGGCGGCTCATTTGGTTTATCAAAGTAATATATACCAACTATGTTGCTGCTGGTTTATAAGATATATCATGACTTTGCCGCTTTTCCTTTGATCTCTGGGGTTCAATAAGTTCCACAAGATGCACAGTTACAAGAAGGTGGAGCTTAAAAAGGTACACTATTTTCTAAATTGTAAAGTTATTGTAGGTGGAATATTTAACTTCCATCTCTGTACAATAAGTTCCAATATCTGAGATATTTGAAAAAATAGTTTCCTTTTGACCCCTTCTTGTAAAATTTGATTCTTTATGGAAATGTTTGAACACCAGAGATAAAAAAAAAAACAGTTTTTATTCAGTTTTACGTCCCTTTCAAGATTATTTCAGTTCATATAAGACGGGCCAAACAGGTTGGGCGAAAATGGGAGAACCCCGAGAAAAACTAGCTGGCACACCCGCAAGCAGAACTTGCCTTGTCTCACGTGCCCTGTGTGGGGCTCGAACCCACACCAGACACAGCGATGGGATGATTGCATGATTAAGCGTGGTAATGAAATATAAGCACTGTTAACCACTCAGCCACAGGGTCCACCGAAAAGAATTGAAATCACACAACATCCAGGATAGACACTAGAGTTCAACATCTTCAGCAGTCTCTCTCTCTCTCTCTCTCTCTCTCTCTCTCTCTGATATCCCGCAAATTGTATCCAAATCTTGCAAAAACAGAAATGAATGATGCATAATTAGCAAAGCAGGTAAATTGAGAGCTAAAACGAAATTTGAAATAGTATTTTATTGTATTGAGGCTTAACGTCCCAGTCAACAATTTTTCAGTCATGTCGGCCAACGCTTCCTGGGTTTAACCAGTACTGTAGGGAGTTAATGTGTCTTCGACTTGCTCAAGGACACAACACGGTGCCGCATGTGAGGATCAAACCCAGGACCTCGAGATTCGGGGCCAATGCTCTACCACTACGCCACCGCGCTCCCTAAATAAAAACAAGTAAATTTTTCAAACACAGCAGATAATGTGTACTTTTGATGATACATCTAGTGCAGTTTATAAGTGATCATTTGCTTTGTTCATTGTTGTGATTGATCATGTAAGTGTGCACTCACAACATATGCAAAAATGACAAAAATTGCTATTTCATTATTTTTCATCATTCTAAAATACTGAACTTTTAATTATAATCCTACACAAAACATTGTGTATTTGATGACAAGAATGATGTTTACTGTGTGAATGGTAAAAAACTTTAAAAAAATCTATGCAGAATAACTAGGTGGGTCTTAACCTAATGAATATAATTAAAATTTCATATTTTTAGTTCAGTTCGGGTAACTGAGTGGTCGACTATTGGCGAATAGCTGCTCACTCGGCTTACGATATGTTTTCTTGGTATAAGTACCTAAGTGTCATTTTAGTTTTTTCCCACCCCTCGGTTTATGGAGTGGGAATTTTTTTTCTGATTGCGCCATTTCCTGATCATACATGCCTACGTGTACCTTTTTATTTCCTCGATCCATTTGTAATACGGGATTTATCACACTCAGGAAATATCAACTCGTACCACAAAAATCATGGACGTTTACGAAAACTTGCCCATGCAATATACAGAGATTTTTTAGCTTTAAAAATGAATATGTTCAGCTGAAAAAAAATATATATTTTTCTTATTTTTGCTCAAAACATATATTGTGGATACACGTTAGAACCGCCTCGGTGAGTCGGTTCTAACGAGTACCCACAACCTATGTTTTGGAGCAAAAATAAGAAAAATAGGTATACCCCTGCATACCCCAGTTTTGCTATATAAAAGTGTGGTTCAAGGGAGTATACATTACACGGACATGTTTTCATGATGTCTAACCTCAAAATCTGACTAAGTTCAGTGGAGATTCACCATACACATAGAAAGGTGTCACTTGCTGTGTTTTCGCAAACACGCTGATCGTTCCAAGGCCATATTTTTGTTGTGGTTCTAATTGTTTTATGTTTTGGTGTAGAACGATTGTGTTGTTTGTATTTATTTTTATACCTGATGTACGTTTTCATATATTTAGTTAAATTCGGGTAATGAAGAGGCAACCTTTTTGAAAATAACTGCTCACTCGGCGTACGATACGTTCTCTAAGTATACTTTAATCTTATTGTCAATTCGTGTTTTGAAGTGGGGTTTTCTTTCTGATTGAGCCATTCCTGATCAGTGCACTCTTTTGTTTACCATCTCCTATAACAGATATAGATAGCAAATGCGGATACACATTTAGGAAATGTGACTCATATGATATACTTTGTTGTTGTTGTTGTTGTTGTTGTTGTTGTTGTTGTTTTGTTTTGTTTTTTGTGTGTGTTTTTATTTTTTTTTTTTTTTTTTATTTATTTTTTTTTTTTTTTTTTGTTTTTTTTTTAATTATGACATTCTTATATTTTTCTTGTAGACAAAGACAGGGATCAGTATGCATGAAAATATGAACCGCCACATGAGAAAAAAACAATCTGCATATGCGAAAACAAAGGTGCAGATCAGCTGTGCAGATCAGCGCCTTTGTTTTCGCTATACATATAGTGTTTACGGTAACGTAACGTTGAAATTAGCGCCATTGTAACGTACGTAACGCCCATAATGCAACGTCATATGTTTTGAATGTTTTATATACGTGGAGAGTCGCTCAATAGAACCTGAACTGTTCACAACGCTTTCTTATTTGCTTATCCCAAACAAGTTTCATATACGAATTCGCCGACATTGGTGCCGTGACCAGGATAATGAATCTACAAAAGCTACAAACTCAGAGAGAGGGGCATCGACGTTTCATAGCGAGATATTTGCAGAAAATCGAGGAAGCGAAAGAGAATGATTCCATGGTGGAGTTCGACGCCATTTTCGCTGCTATCGAGGGGAAAGTGGAAATTCTAGAGGCATTGAATGACAAGATCCTTTCACAGACTGATGCGGATGGGACCGAAGAGGAAACGTTTATTCAATGGAATTGGAGATCAAGTTGTGTCGCCTGCGAGCGTTCCGAGGTCAACAGAATTCTTCCGAGCCCAGCTCAACCCCCCGAGAGGACCAAGGAAACTCAGGGACCAACGAACAGCAACAGAACAACAATGGTTTGAATCCCGCTGCACCTATCCCTAACGAAACTGTGAGTAGAACTTTAAATATTTCTGCAAACTCCGCCCAATTCTACAGATTGCCCAAAATGGCATTACCAAGTTTCAGTGGCGATATTCTACAATGGCAGCCCTTTTGGGATAGTTATGAGTCTACGATACATGCTAACACAAACCTCACAGATGTTCAGAAATTTACATATCTGAAATCCCAGCTCGAAGGTAGCGCTGCGTCCGTTATTGAGGGGTTCGCAATGACTAATGCAAACTACGCACGTGCAATAGATTTGCTGAAAGAGAGATTTGGTCAACAACAGAAAATCAAACACGCAGCTATGCAAGCCTTGCTGAAATTGCCTGCACCGTCAAATAAAGTATCAAGTCTTAGGAACTTTTATGATAAAATGGAGACTTATATTCGCAGTTTAGAGGCTATGGGTCAATGTCAAGAGTCTTATGGCAGTTTACTTGTACCTGTTGTGTTAGAAAAAATTCCAGGTGAAATTCGCAGACAGCTAGCCCGTGAAAATGGTACCAGTGAGTGGACTCTAGAAGAACTACGCCGTGCTATCAACAAAGAAATCGCTATCTTGGAGGCCGGTACTACGCACAGTGACCCGGGTTTCGACGATTACGTGGCTACGGCGTCTTTTCACACAGGAGCGAGACCTGGAAAGAGAGCACAACCGCACCGAAATTCGTCCAGTGGTGGGAAAGCCCCGCGTGGTGACATCAAGTGCGCATTTTGCGATGGCGGACACAGATCAAACGACTGCACTACATATTCAGATGCTGACTCCAGGATGAAGGTTGTTAAAGACAAGCGCTTATGCTTCAACTGTTTGGGCAAACATCCAGTCGCCAAGTGCAGTTCCAGTAATAGATGCCTGAAATGCAGACGAAAGCATCACACGACGATTTGCAACAGCCGACCAGCAGGGAACCAGCCAGCGAGTTTGCCAACCTCGTCAGAAACAGCCGTATTACACTCCAATACCACACTACCGGACAAGGAAGTTCTACTGAAAACTGCCATAGCAACCGTCACTTCGCAGAGTCACGTGCAGACAACCGCCAACATCCTGTTCGATGAAGGAGCCCAGAAGTCGTTCATTACTGAACAATTAGCAACACAACTTAACCTCAAGAAAGAAACAACAGAGACCATTTACCTATCGTCGTTTGGAAGCACAACTAACAAGCTACAGCAAGTAGACGTTGCAACGGTCCATGTAGTTACGGATGATCGCCAGACGATTCCTGTTCGAGTCCTGATTGTACCAACGATTTCAACTCCCATTAACAACAAACTCCAACATGCTGTGTCTAAGTATCCATATCTACGGGGACTTAAACTCGCCCATCCGGGAACTGCAGATTCCAGTTTTACGATCTCCATGTTGATAGGCGCCGACTTTTACTGGGACCTTGTTGAAGACCACGTCGTTAGAGGCAACGGACCTACCGCCATGAAGTCTAAGTTAGGCTACCTTTTATCAGGACCAGTGCACGTGCAACTGGATGATTCACGTGCCACCAAACATATCTTGAACGTATTAGCTACGCCGCTGCCTGCTGACATGCTTGAACGTTTTTTGAGCCTAGAAAGCATGGGAATATCAAAGACATCTGATGATATGGACAAAACAGATTATTTCAAGAATTACCAGAAGTCATCCATAGAGCACAAGAATGGAAGTTACACAGCCAGGTTGCCACGGAAACGTGACCACCCAGAATTGCCTAGCAACTACGATGTTTCAGAGAAAAGAACTGTGAATCTGATCAGGAGACTGCAGAATGACCCGCCCCTACTCGAGAAATATGACGAAATCATCAGCGAACAGGAACGCAGAGGGTTCATAGAGAAAGTCAACAGCGATACCCCACCCACCGGACCAGTACACTACATACCACATCGCCCAGTGAAAAAAGACTCGACGACCACGCCTATTCGGATAGTCTATGATTGCAGCAGTCGAAAGTCGCCAAACTTACCCAGTCTCAATGATTGTCTGGAATCGACACCACCCATCCTGAACGACCTTACCAATATACTAGTGAGATTTCGTACCCATAGATACACTGCCACAACGGATATCGAGAAAGCCTTCTTGCACATTGGTCTTGATGAGAATGACAGAGATGCTACCCGTTTCTTGTGGTCAAGTGACGTACAAAACCCGGATAGTCCGCTGATCACCTACCGTTTCAAGTCGGTACTGTTTGGAGCCACCTGCTCGCCGTTCATTCTGAGTGCAACCATTCTGAAACATCTAGAAAATAACAAGCACGTGCCAGCAGCAGAGATCATCGA
Organism: Rugalucina vietnamica; assembly: GCA_964017185.1. Lineage (NCBI taxonomy): Eukaryota > Metazoa > Mollusca > Bivalvia > Lucinida > Lucinidae > Rugalucina > Rugalucina vietnamica. The sequence continues at coordinate 53,960,184 of OZ024879.1, read as the reverse complement.
GCGGGACATATACGTCGACAATGTACTTTCTAGTTTCGAGAACGAGGCTGACCTTCTCAAGTACTTTGAAGAATCAAGAAAGTTGATGGCTAAAGCTGGTATGAATCTGCGGGCATGGAATTCTAACAGTGCAGCACTACGTTCACAAGCGGCCATCGACGGAGTATTGGATGCTGAAGTACCTGTAAAGATCCTAGGAATGAGATGGGACCTGGCTAAAGATGAGATGTCCTTTGCTGAGAGAAATCTGCCGATCTTAGAAGTTGTTACCAAGAGAACCATACTCAGATATTCCTCACAGATTTACGATCCTCTCGGCTTACTTAGTCCCGTCACCGTTAGTGCGAAAATATTACTTCAGGAACTTTGGAAAGACAAGTACGACTGGGACACACCCTTGCCTGACACCATTTTAGAGACCTGGAACCAGCTTGCACATTCGTTGAATAAAGTTACAGCAGTCAAGTTTCCGAGACAGTTTCTACGTTCGACGAGCGTTGACAGCAACACCTGCCTACACATCTTCGTAGATGCAAGCGTCAAGTCATATGGAGCAGCCGCATACATATGCAATCAATCCCAAACTAGACTTGTAATGGCAAAAAACAGAGTTGCACCTATAAAGACATTAACTCTACCCCAGCTAGAACTGATGGCAGCCTTGGTTGGTGCTAGACTTGCTTCACATCTACAGCCGACTATATGTGCTTCAACTATGGTATTTTGGTCAGATAGCCAGATTGTACTTCACTGGTTGACAACGTCAAAACCGGTGAAATGTTTCGTGAGGAATCGTGTAGAAGAGATCCACCAGCTTACCGGCTCGTTACCATGGAGATACTGTCCCACAGATGATAACCCAGCCGATCTACTTACCCGAGGAATTACGGCAGACGCCTACCTCAAAAGTCAACTATGGGACGCTGGACCTGTATGGCTTTCGAGCAAAGATCAATGGCCTACTTGGGAACATAACCAGCTGCCAATGCACATCCCGCCGGTTGAAACAGTCGATTCATCGGTAATGACGACGACCGTTTCGGGTCTACAGTATGCTGAAATACCTGGTATTCACAGAGCTGTCAGTATAACAAAGTACAGCTCCTACCTGAAGCTTCTTCGTGTGACTGCATACACCTGCAGGTTCATTAACAACTGTAAACACCCTAGAAACAGAGAAACCGGAAGTTTGACAGCGAATGAACTTCATGATGCCGAAATACGATGGCTGAAATCATGTCAATCAACACAATTTCAGGCAGAAATTGCCAGTTTGAAGACAGACAGCACGAGCTCACGTTTACCACTGGTGAAGCAACTCAGACTCTACCTAGATGATGATGGTCTTGTTCGCTGCGGTGGAAGAATACACAACGCACCTGTCGAGTACGCAACAAAGTTTCCGTACCTGCTACCAAAGAAACATGAACTTACCAAATTGATAGTTTCCGACGCACACACGAGACAGCTTCATTCAGGAGTCAACACAACGGTTATCCAGCTCAGACAGAAATTTTGGATACCTTCCATCCGTCAGTGCGTCAGATCGGTTCTACGTACATGTGTAAAATGCACAAGAGTCATCGGCAGACCATACCGAGCACCAGATCCACCACCCCTACCGAACGTCAGAGTTGAAGAATGTCCACCATTTAGTGTCACTGGTGTTGACTTTACCGGTGCGCTGTACGTCAAGAATGCTGCCGGAAGTGAGAAGAAATGTTACATATGCCTCTTCACGTGCGCTACTACCAGAGCCGTTCACCTAGAGGTTGTACCAGATTTGTCTACCGACTCGTTTCTACAAGCTTTCCGGAGGTTTGCGAGTCGCAAGTCCATGCCTACGGTGATGATCTCGGACAACGCCACCACGTATATTGCAGCCGCAAATCATCTGAAGATGTTGATCAACTCCCCAGTTGTACACGGTGAGCTCAGCAAACGAGGAGTCGAGTGGAGATTTATACCTGCACGAGCCCCGTGGTATGGCGGATTCTGGGAACGTCTAATCGGACTTACCAAAACAACGTTGAAGAAGGTCTTGGGTAGAAGATTCGTATCCATGGAAACCCTACAGACGATCGTGACAGAAATTGAGGCGGTTATGAATGACAGACCGCTTACTCACGTGTCCTCGAGCATCGAAGATTTGGAACCGTTAACGCCGTCGCATCTGCTGTACGGCCGTAACATTACGCCGATGTCATACCACTACCACTACACGGCCGACGATATAACGGGAATTCAGAGTGACCAGACGACACTCACAAACCGGGCCAGAACTGTAACGAATATAATCAGCCAGTTCTGGAAACGTTGGAGATCTGAATACCTCACGGGATTACGAGAGTATCACCGAGCTACGGGATCGAATGAAGGACGTATCCGGGTGGGAGATGTCGTACAGATCCACGACGAGGGGCCACGGATACGCTGGAACTTAGCCGTGGTTGAGGAGCTGATCACTGGGAGAGACGGATCAGTTCGTGCCGCGAAGGTGAAGACTAAACATGGACTTAGTACACGCCCAATCGTGAAGCTATATCCTATAGAGACTGTAAAAAGTGACAGTCGGTGATATATAGACGTTGAAGTGAACCCATAGACGTTATAGTTGTATCTGCTCAGTGGAAATGTGACTTTTATTCCAAAACTATACTATAACTTAACATACTTTCTTAAGTGGTTTCATAACTTGCATCATTTTGTAAATATTTCATAACACTTTTGTGGGCCCCCAGAATGTTGTGGATTTACGGTAACGTAACGTTGAAATTAGCGCCATTGTAACGTACGTAACGCCCATAATGCAACGTCATATGTTTTGAATGTTTTTTATACGTGGAGAGTCGCTCAATAGAACCTGAACTGTTCACAACGCTTTCTTATTTGCTTATCCCAAACAAGTTTCATATACGAATTCGCCGACATAGTGTAATCCGAAATGTCAAGATTCTAGCCTGGTTCTGTGACTGTGCAGGTCAGTTTGTGTCAGACCTGTTCAAAACCCGCATTTTTTTTTGTTTTCTCATGAGGTGGCTCATATATACTCAGGGTCGTTCTGTTAATACACATAGATTTTTAGATTTGTAAAAAGTGAAAATTTTCATCAGAAAAAAAAAACACGATATTTTTAATATTTTTGCTCGAAACATTGATTGTGGGTACATGTTAGTAGGGTTCATGGGGTTCATGTGTTAAATTGTAAGGTTGAAATGTTTGCCCCCTTAAACCCCACTAACGTGTACTTAGAATCAATGCTTTGAGCAAAAATATTAAAACTATCATGAGATTATTTTTTTTCGGTCGCATTTGCGGAAACACCGCTTAAAGTTTGACCTACATTGATTTTCCAGGTGGAATAAGTTCCAGTCAGGTACCCTGGTGAGAAAACTATGGTTTCAGTGTACAATTGGCTTCTGCACCAAGTTTGACTTCAATGCGACGTCATCAGAGGGGGCTCGGTGTCTAGATGTGAGTGAAAACCTTTACGAAAACGCGCCCATTTTTATGTATAGATTTTTTTTCCATGGGGTAAAAACAAAACAATTTCATTAGGAAATTTTTGATATTTTTTTCGTTATAGATTGTTCGTACACGCTAGAACCGCCTAACAAATACTCACAAATAAGAAAAATAGGTACTACTTGTACTATTATAATAAAAGTGGAAATTATGGGCTATACATTTCGCGGACAGAGCCTTTTTGGTTTAGTTGAAACTAAAACGCAGGGGTATAAATATTGTTCATTGTGAAAAATTCTAAACCACGTACTTACATGTACTATTGATCCGAGGGAAAAACAGGTATACCCCTGCATACCCCAGTTTTGCTATATAAAAGTGGGGTTTGAGGGGGTATACATTTCACGGACATGATTTCCTGATGACATTCATGAACAGACAGATGTATCTACTTGATACTTTGTCCGTCCTTAGATGTTGGTATGAAATTGTATGTAGTATCATCGTGTCTCACCTAAGTGCCACTGAGGTCAAGGTTACGGTCATAGAAACATTTATGTTAGTTTTTACGAGTCGGTGCCAGCAAGCCCACAAGATTGACCTTTAGGTCAAGGTCATTGACTTAAAAATTAGATTTTAGTGGCAAAACACAATTCAGGCGAGCTGCTCTGTCCCATCAGGAAAACATGTCCGTGCAATATATACCCCCTTAAACCCCACTTTTATATAGAACAAGAAAATTATAGCATGTTCTTAGTAACATGCTATACGGAGGGGTTCATAGAAATTTGGAAGTTTAAAATAATATGACATTGTGATATTAATCTACACCGACAAGAAGAATTATTCCTTTTAATTAATAACGTTTAGTGCATTTTGATACTAAATAAAACAGATACTGTGTTAAACCCTAATGGTTTCATCACCACGTCTGAAAAATTGTTGACTTGACCTTTAAAACTTAAAAGAAACAAACAAACGTATGTAAAATTCCAGCAGCAAAAGAAGATTTTATTCAAAATTCCAAACACATATTCCTGCTATCTGAGTGAACCAAAGTTGTATAGCGTGCTTGTGCCTAACTTGATTAGATTCTCTGAGTCTCCAAACAAAGATTTCAAATACACGATGAAAGTTTGATTTTGCTAGAGCCAATCAGAATAATACTGCCACAGAATCAAGCAATAATTGAAGGACAATGTGAATCCAGTTTCAAAGCTGTGCTATAAAAATAATTTAAATCTAAGGTTATGTGGCATAAGCCAAAATCTGTTATCACGTAACTAAAATGGTATATTCTTAAAGGTTATGTGGCATAAGCCAAAATCTGCTATCACGTGACTCAAATGGTATATTCTTAAAAGTGAGGTTAAACTAAAGTTTTTGTGGCGTTGTGTGATGTAGCATAAATCCGTACTATAAGAAATCTGGTTACATGACGGATAGTACATGTATGCAGGGTACAATAACTCATCGGGTACGATTTTCCTGCGTTCTAAGTAAATCACAATATTGTTGTGCACATAAAATGCTTAACATGTTTTGCATTATCGGCTGGTTTCCAGCTTAGAAATAATCGATAATAGAAATACAGGTAACCATTAACCCCCCTGACCTTCAGGTCAGGGTGGTTTTGATTACCTGTATTTCGAATATTGATTTTTGTAAGCTGGAAACAAGCCGATAATGCAAAAATGGTGAATGTGGTGAAATATTCGAACCATACTGGATTCACCTTGTCCTTCCATTATTGCTTGATTCTGTGGTGGTATTACTCTGATTGGCTCTAGCAAAATCAAACTTTCATGCTATAATTTTTAGTAATATGCTATTAATTTTCTTGTTGTCACAATCTATGTCCGTTTCGGACAATATCAGTTCGTTTCGGACAGTTTCGGTCCAATCCGGTAGATCGTAATACCGCATGTCAATCATCTATGAAAGCGGACGTGAACGAGAACACTGTATTGACAACATCATAATTTCATATGGATCGAGAGAGTTCGTCACAATCTTATAATTTAAAAATATTTGAAACTAAGCAACACTACTTAATATCATTAAACAATACATCTCCAGTTTAAGTCATAAGCACCGTATTAACTGATCTCGAGAGCGTGAAGATAATAGATTTATTTATCGAAGTGATGAAAAGTGACAAAAATGGCCGACAAAACAAACTCTAGCCTAGTCTAGCCTCGAAGTGCATGGGGCCCAAGAAAGGGAATTCAATATCGTGCATTGAAACAGTTATGAAAAATGCACCTTCATAAACCCATAAGGAGCCTTATTACGTCAAATGATTGACAGAATACTGAAAACATATGGAGAGGTCAATACTACGGTTAAACACTTCCCTCCTGAAAACAGGGTAATGCAAGGGAATACCTATTTATCTTATTTTTACTTCAAAACATAGATTGTGAGTACTCACGGCGGTTCTAACGTGCACCCACAATCTATGTTTGGAGCAAAAGTAAGAAAAAAAATAAAAAAAAAAATCAGCTGAAAATGTTCAGTTTTTAAAGCTCAAAAATCTCTATATATTGAATAATTCTTACAATAGAGCCGCCTCAAGAGGAACCCAACAATGTTGTTTTGAAAAGGGCCGACACAAACCGGGCTGTACAGCCACAGAAGACAGCTAGAAGCCTGAAATTTCAGATCTAAGAAGAAGGGGGAATGTACTCTCCGAGTAGCGAAAACAAAGACGCTGGTTAGCTTTGCAATTACTGCGTTTTTTTTTTTTTTCGCCTATGCAAATTGTTGATTTCTCAGGAGGCGTTTCAGTAATAATGAAATAAAATTGCAGAATTGTTCGGGGGTGAAACGTCGAAAGAGGGAAGTTGTCAATGACACCGCCTCACATCCAAGAGAGGTCTTGTACACATCGGTGATTTACGAAGGTAAGGAAGCGATCGTGATTGTAATGTAAATACTCATTACGAAAACACGCCCATGTTATATTATAAAATAGGGGTTCAAAGGGGTATGCATTTCACTGACATGTTCTCCTACGTAGAGAAACGAATATAAAAGCTATATGTTATATAATGCAATGAAGGTCAACATAGCCGCTCTCTAATAGACTGGAAGATGCTACAAATGTATCAATCAGGAAAACATGTCCGTGCAATATATACCCCCTTGAACCCCACTTTTATATAGCAAAACTGGGGTTTGCAGGGGTATACCTATTTTTCTTATTTTTGCTCCAAAACATAAATTGTGGGTACACGTTAGAACCGCCTCGGCGAGGCGGTTCTAACGTGTACCCACAATCTATGTTTTGAGCAAAAATAAGAAAAATATCCAATTTTTTCTAATGAAATTTTCAAATTTTACAAGTGAAAAAAAAATCCCTGTTTATTGCATGGACAAGTTTTCGTAATGGAAGAAAATCAACATGATATAGTATACTACTGTCAAAGAAAAGGAAGTGCTAGGCAGATAATGAAACAATTTAACCCATATTTGACGAATAGATTTTCCCATCATTATCATTTGAGTGAGTCCACTTGAGTTCTTAGGGGCATCAGGTGAGATTTTTAAATTTTATTCAATTTATCGATGAAAATTCTCTAAGCAAACAGAATAGCCCCAGATGGGACGCCGCGTTCTGCGGCGTCACATCTGGGGCTTTTCTGTTTGCCTATGTCCCCTAAAAGGGACGCCAGGCTTAAATGAGTTAAGACTCAGTTTCAGTTGTTTTACCTATACATGATCAATATATATGTGTATCAAACACTATTTCTTTTATTATGTACGATTCCAGGGAAATTTAAATGCATATGTTTATTTATTTTTTTTTCAGAACCGGAAGCAGAAGTAGAAGGGGTTTGCTCTCATGGCAACATGGATGTCAGCGTTGCCATAGCAACTGTCACAACCCTCGTGACAATATTGTGTGTGGCCGTCATAGGCGTCATCTTTGTGTTTGTGAAACTACTGAGGGCCGGAAAGCGATGTGAAAAAGAAAGAAAAATGCACACAAAATAAAAGTTTTAAATCAAAGAAGGTGGCGCTATGACTGACTAAATTCACATTAAGGGACCTCGCTACTACTTTTTTTTTTTTTTTCTTTTTTTTTGATAAATAAACTTAAAATTTTAAGACATCCTTGAACTATATACATGTAGATGGAATGCTACTAAAAAGCAAAGCAAATGTGGTGGTATCCATGTTTTTGTTTGAAAAATTGATTTTTTTCTTATTTTTGCTCCAAAACATAGATTGTGGGTACTCGTTAGAACCGCATTGACGAGGCGGTTCTAACGTGTACCCACAATCTATGTTTTGAGCAAAAATAAGAAAAAATTCAATTTTTTTCTACTGAAAATAATCATTTTTCACAACTTAAAAAATCTCTGTATATTACATGGGCAAGTTTTCGTAATGCAGAAGAGGCCTTCTAGAAGTGGATTTTTTTTTTTTTTTTTTTTTTTTTTTTTTGATTCAGTTTTACGTCCCTTTCAAGCTTTTTCACTCATATCGAGACGAATCAATCGGTAGGTGGGGCGAAAACCGGAGTACCCGGGGAAAAACCACCTGACACACCCGCAAGCAGAACATGGCTTGTCTCACATATGAATTCGTTTCGTTTTTGTTTTTTTTTTTTTTGGTTTGTTTTTTTTTTTTTTTTTTTTTTACCATGCGCGGATCCAGAGGGGGTGACCGGAGGTCCGGACCCCCCCCCCCCCCCCCCCTGGAATTTGAAAATTTTACCTAAAAAAAGGTAATTTCGGGATTTTTTCCCCCTCGTCTTTGACCAAAAATTACCATTTTCGTCGGACCCCCTCTCATGAAAATTTCTGGATCCGCGCATGTTTTCCATTCTTTTTGCTTCTTCCTTTGAAGAAATATGCATTTCTAGTAGCCAAATGATTTTCATCACAATATATGTAGCTTATATGCTTATATAAGATCATACAAAATACTCCTGCCAAATTACAAAAAAGTTGCTTAATTGCTTGCAAAATAATAATATCTTCTTCAAAATATTAAACGAAATGTCTTGCATTTTACAGTTACTCCATTTGCGTTTTACAGTTACTCCGTTGTTTTATTGCTTGCAACATAATAATATCTTCTTCGAAATATTTCGACAAATTATTCAAAGAAAATCCAAAGCAGATAACCTCACTTCAAGTACATGTGGATTTTCTACCAGCTCTAGAGGTAAACAGAGCTACAGCAGAAGAGGGCGTACATAAGCATGACTTCTTAGTTCCAAAACATTGTAATGCATGTGACAGAAAATTACACTGGAAAAAGTCATACTGTATTCAGGAGATCGCCTTTATGGTCAATGCAATATCAGAGAAACACAGACAATGTTATAAAATCAAATACTGCCTATCAATCGTTGTAGATACCGGCTGCAGACACGGATTCATGCGAGTCCTACTACATCAGTTACAGGACCCATAGTAAGTGTAAACGTATAATGAAACTTCTTGTCTGTTGCTTGGCCCACCGGGGTTCAACTGATGCTTTTCATTTGATCCGAGTTTCAGTAGGTTATTCGGCGCCCAGGGATCTCCATCGTCGGGCAGCTTACTGAATCTGTTGAGTCCTCGTGTTTGATTCAACAGAGTGGCTATCATGATTTGTTTGTTTGTCCTTGATGATTCATTGACTAGAGATTCGCCACGAGAACCGAACAACTAATTAAATGTTGTGAACCACTGCAGAAGATGAGGATGAGGTTAGGCTTTAAAATCGATTTTAGTTCCCCCCCCCCCCCCACCTACCAGTGTTTTTTTATTACTGATCGTCCTAAGGCGACACTTCTGTTGTGGTTCCATTAGATTTATGTTTTGGAGTCGAATTCTTGTGCTGTTTTCATATTTTTATTTAAGTTCGGGTAACTGAGTGGCCGCCTATTGCTCACTTGGCTTACGATATGTTTTCTGATTACTCATTTTCCTGACCATTGTCTACTTGTACCTTTTGATGTTCATCAAGCTGCCACGTGCATGGGAAAATGTGGATTGTGCCTACGCATTACTGCCCTTCCAGTTTTCCGGTATTACGGTTTTCTGCCGCATACAACTTGAACAAAAGACACTATGAATATTTAAACAATTACCTGTTCATTTATAAACAAAACGTTAGGACTCACCAATTTGCTATTATGCAGTAAATTTTAAAATTTATACGTACGTTCTTTTTAGGCGTATTCCATTTCTGACAAAAGAGAAAGATCTCCATACCACAAATCTTAAGCAATCAAAGCACACTGTACGGTACATGTTGCGTTCTGTTTTCATATGAAAAGGTACAAGTAGGCAAAGATCAGGAAAAGGCGCAATCAGAAAAAGATTCCCACTTCAAAAACCGAGATGGGAAAAAAACTAAATTAACGATCAGGTACTTATACCATGAAAACATATTGTAAGCCGAATGACTTGAACATCCGAAATCCTAAGCCTCTAGTCTTTTTCTGAGACTGTACAGGCCAGGGTTATGTCAGACAGGACCGGAAACCTCAAAGACCGGCCATCTTGCGATGCGAATCAGTTTAACTCTGGTATGTCTGTAACATTAAGAGAATTATATCTTGGCAAATTTCACAGGTCAATCTACTTGCTTTGTCAATTTATTACTTTTCTGCTCCTTCAATAAGCACAAAATATGAACCGCGTCATGAAAAAACAAACATTTCGCATATGCGAATACAAAGGCGCAAGTCAGCTTCGCAGCAACTGCAAAGCTGATCAGCGCCTTTGCTTTCGCTACACTCGCTACACGGATAGTACAATTCCTCTTCTCCTGTCTCTAGCCATCTTCTGTTCTTGTACAGCTCGGTTTGTGTCGAACCTATTGGAAACCACGTCGTAGGTTTTCTATGCCGACGCGGCTAATCAATATCGACAATACCAGAAAGAGTGACCGATTTTTTTTTTTTGTGTGTGTGTGTGTGTGTGAAAAACGATCTTTCTTTCTTTGATACGAGCCGCCTCGTGGGAAAACCAACAATGTGGTTCCCGAACAGGTCCGACATAAACCGACCTGTACGGTCACAGAAAGGAGCAAGGAGCTTGAAATTTTGGAGTTAAGTAGAGAAGGAATTGTACTATCCGAGTAGCGAAAACAAAGGCGCTGATCAGCTTCGCGGTTACCGCGAAGCTGATCTGCGCCTTTATTTTCGCCTATGCAGATTTTTGGTTTTCCCATGGGGCGGCTCATATCATTAGGGGTGGTCATCTGATGTAAAGTTTAAAGTAAGCAGATAAGGAACTGATACAATAAATATTAACTCCGACCCTAGAATCCGAGGTTGGAGTCAAGCAAACCGACGTCAAATAAAATTTCTTGTATCTCATATCTTAAAATGTTGTTGTAGCTGTCCCGGTCCGTCGAAAGCGTCCTTGGTGAACTCACCTGCTATCGGGCCAAGAGTCTTTTACTTGTAGTGAGAGATATTTGTCCAGTGAGTTACCTTTCATTCTCTTCACCTATCTCTGCAGGAACACATGTATATATTAGCATTGTTCCGCTGTTGATCTTCGGCGCACCTCATTTTAACCCCATGTAAAGGTTATACCATCACCGGACCCAAATGACAGAATTACATTGTGTGATAGAATTACATTGTGTGATTGTCATTGGTCCTCGATTTAAAGTCTCTTCCGAAGGACCTGGAGAAGCTCGTGATCAAGTCCAGGGTCCCTGGTTTACAAGGTACATAGCTAAACCACTACACCATAGAGTCTTCTGACTTAACTGCCCACCACCAGCCGCGGCGTCACCATATTCACAGTATTCTGCTCCATACTTCTGTGGTGGTTCTTTTTGTTTTATGTCTTGGTGTTTAAAATATTTTTGTGCTGTTGGCGCCTTGTGTGTGTTTGCATATTTTTAGTTAAGTTAAGGTAACTGAGTGGCCATCTATTGGGAAAATAGCTGCTCATTCGGCTTGCGGGGTGTTTTCGTGGTGTAGGTGCCTGGTTGTTAATTTGTTTTTTCCCACCTTGGTTTTTGGAGTGGGATTCTTTTTCTGATTGCGCCTTTTCCTGATCTTTGCCTGCTTGTGCTTTTTTCCCATTCACGTTATCTTTCCCATTATCATATTTAAGAACACGTTCCACCCTACCAAATTGTCCCTCTTCCAGAGCATCGTGCAATTGATACCCCCTTAAACCCCACTTTTATATAGCAAAACTGGGGTATGCATAGGTATACCTATTTTTCTTATTTTTGCTCCAAAACATAGATTGTGGGTACTCGTTAGAACCGCCTCACCGAGGCGGTTCTAACGCGTACCCACAATCTATGTTTTGAGCAAAAATAAGAAAAATATCAAAATTTTTCAGCTGAAAATTTCCAATTTTTAAAGCTCAAAAAATCTCTGTGTATTGCATGAAGGCGAGCACTCTCTGAAAACATATTTCGGCATCCCGGGATATCCATGTGGAACAACCGTATACGTCGGTCTGATTATTTCAGAATTAACACAATCATAATTTTACCATTGAATTCTTTTTGACTCTTTGTTCTCTGTTTGAATACATTTGAGCCTGTGCGTGACAAAAACAACATTTTGAGTTCCCACAAGGTCTGACACAAACCGGCCTGTACAATCACAGAAATGGTTGGAGGCTGGAAATTTTGGATTTAGAAAGTACAGGAATTGTACTGTCTGTGTAGCGAAAACAAAGGCGCTGATCAGCTTCGCAGTTACAGTTGTTTTCGCCTATGCAGATTGTTGGTTTTCCCATGCGGCGGCTCATTTTAGTTGTTCTTTATAATCAGGGGATACCCCTCTTCTTCCGGGTGTTTGGGATTGTTATGATTCGGCCTGGACCTTCCATATACCTTAAGGTAAAAGTAGGCAATGGTTAGGAAATGGCTCAATTATCAGAAAGATATTCCCACACTCCAAACACCGAGGGGGAGGGGTATAATTAGATTAACAATCAGGTACCAATACTAAGAAAACATATCGTAAGCCGAGTGAGCAGGTATTTCCGAATAAGTGGTCACTCAGTTACCCAAACTTGTAGTTAAGTGTGAATGAGGTGCAAACAGCACAAAAATCAACACCAAGCCATAAAACAATAAGAACCACCACAGATGTATCGCCTTAGAACAATCAGTAATATAAAATTACTGGCGGGCTTAAAGTACATTTAAAGGCCTAACCTCACCCTCCACTCTCACCTAGCCGTGACAGTATGTGCCTTCTGAAATAAGTCAAAAAAAGAATTTTCAATATAAAATCGAAACACATTATCTACACTAATGCTTTATTGTTTGGTTTGCAATCTCTCATCACAACAAAAGCTAAAGTCCTATACTTAGACGAGACGTCTAGTCGTTGTAAAGTCTCATCCGAGGGAGTGGAAAAGCCCGTAATCGAATCCGCGATTCTTGAATTATTTTAAAATCACTGCGCCAGTAGGCTTTTCACTCTGTCACGACAAAAATGAAGCTGTCGTCTAGAACTTGAGTAATAGAAGACCCACTTTTTAGCTCACCTGAGCCAAAGGCTCACAAGGTGAGCTTAATATAGGATGGCCATGCTCCGGCGTCCGTCCGTCGTCCGTCGTTGTCGTCTGTCCACAATTTCAAAAATCTTCTCCTCTGAAACTTGGCATGTAGTATAGATTACTCAAGTACTGAAATATGGATGACCAAAGTACTGCAATATGTATATAAATCATAACCCTGTGATGACCTTGACCAATTTTACGGCGAGGGCAACATAGGTCGCCAATGCATTTGAATGGGGAAAACTTTTAAAATGTCATTTAAAGTGAAAGTCTTGCAGGAAATGGGCAGTCGGACTGAATATTAATTATTCTGAAAAAAAATGGAACCCAGGGGCTCATATGCCCCCACCCCGGGGCAATATATATATATATATATATATATATATATATATATATATATATATATATATATATATATATATATATATATGTATATCTCCATAATATTCAAACATCTCCTCTGAAACCGCTTGGCCAATCGAAGCCAAATTTTATGTGAAGCATCAATAGGAAGAGGTAACCAATGTGTATATAAATAATTCAGGTGACATGACCAAGATGGCCGCCTTGTCCATATATGGTAAAATCCCTTCAAAGATCTTCTTCTTCGGAACCGGTGGACCGATTTCAATGATACTTGGCATGAAGTATTGATGACTCAAGTACTACAATGTGTATATCAATCATGACCCTGTGATGACCTTGACCTACTTTATGGCAAGGTCAACATGGGTCGCCAACGCATTTGAATGGGGAAAACTTTTAAAATGTCATTTAAAGTGAAAGTCTTGCAGGAAATGGGCAGTAGGACTGAATATTAATGATTCTGAAAAAAATGGACCCCAGGGGCTTATCTGCCCCCACCCCGGGGCATCATACATGTATATTACCATAATATTCAAACATATTCTCCTCTGAAACCACTTGGCCAATCAAAGCCAAATTTTATGTGAAGCATCTATAGAATATGGGGAAAACTTAAAAAGTCATTTGAGGTGAAAATATTGCAGGAAATGGCTCATGCTCCCACCCCGGGGCAATATACATGTATATAACCATAACATTCAAACATCTTCTCATCTGAAACCACTTGGCCAATTAAAGCCAAATTTTATATGAAGCATCTATAGGATGGGGGAACCAATTTATGTATTAATAATCTAGGTCATGTGACCAAGATGGCCACCATGCCCATATATGGTACAAACCCTTCAAAATCTTCTACTCTGAAACCAATAGACTGATTTCCATGAAACTTGGCCTGAAGCATTGATGGCTCAAGTACTTTAATGTGTACATAAATCATGACCATGTGATGACCTTGGCAGTTTATGGCAAGGTCAACATGGGTTGCCCATGCATTTGAATGGGGAAAACTGTTAAATTGTCATTTGAAGGGAAAACCAGCAGGATATTGGCAAATTTACAGAATATTGATTATTCTGTAAAAAAAAAAAAAAAAAAAAAAAATGGCTTCATCTGTCCCTGTACTGGGGTTAAATGCCATAATATTCAAACATGTTTATTGGTATATGCAGCAGATCTCAGGTGAGCGTTTACAGTACCATTCGTCCTCTGGTTTGTAATTGCCTTTTCATAGAAAAATAGGCGGTGGTTTAAAGTTATACCTGAAGAGTATGCGACAGATTGCTGACTTAGGTACTCAAACACTGGTTTCGGTGCTGCTTGATGTTCAATCGTCTCATGAAATTCCCATCCGCAGAAGAAATCTTTTGCACGAGAAAAAATCTATTTTATCCGAAGAAAAACGTTCAATGAACCGACTGTGAAGTAAGGCAACGGTCTTAACGTGGTACCAGTTTATTATGCCCATATCACCTTCATTAATAGTGGTTGGAATGGGTCTTGTAGCCGTTGAAGTAGCAACTCACATGAATCCGTGTCTGTAAACGAATAAAGTCTGTCAATGAATTGGTTCAGAACCCTTACGTATACTTCAGTGTAAGATAACGACTGGTAATAAGGACCCAATATGTTAACATCAGATTCATGGAATGAGTTCAGTGTTGCAGCCGTTGAAGTAGCAACTCACATGAATCCGTGTCTGTAAACGAATAAAGTCTGTCAATGAATTTGTTCAGAAACTTTACGTATAGTCCAGTGTAAGATAACGACTGGTAATAAGGACCCAATATGTTAACATCAGATTCATGGAATGAGTTCAGTGTTTTTGTTTCATAAGCATGTTTTAGATCCGTTAGCATATCCAGCACACATTTGGCACAACCTTCTGATGGGTCTGAACATTCCCGACTGTGATTCAGGGCGACAGTTTTCACATGGTACCAGTTTATGGTCAGGGAATTTTCGTTAATAGTGGTTGAAAGCCAGTATTTGATGATCCTGTAACATCGTCTATGTTTCTCTGTCATTTCATTGACCATGTAAGCGATTTCCTGCATACACTTTGACTTTCTCCAATGTGTTTTTCTGTCACATACATTACAATGTTTTGGAACTAGGAAGAAGTCGTGTTCACGTGCGCCCTCATCTGCTGTAGCTCTGTTTACCTCTAGAGCTGGTAAAAAATCCACGTGTACTTGAAGTGAGCTTATTTGCTTTGGATCTTCTTTCAACAATTTGTCGCTCCCAAACAAACACTTTGCTTTACTGGTCCAAATAAACGCCAAGGAACACTTTGTGTCTTCGGGGCCACCAAACGATATGGAGTCATTAACTTTTAAAACACCAGTTGACATTTCAACAGCACAACTGCTACAATGCGTCTGCTGGACTGTTTCATGAGATCCTGATGAGCTGTACGAGACATAATACCATACGTTTTTCTCGTCAAACTGAACAGTAAAACAATTACACAAAGATCCCATTGATTTATGTAATTCTCGCCAGAACAATCGATCACATAAAACTCGTTCACCAGATGTTTCCTTTAACTTTGCCATCGCTTCCATGTCAACGTCATCATGAGTTTCAGAAGACATAGGTAGCCCACTTACTTCGACACACAGTCCACGACAACCATTATCGCGATGTACAGTTTCTGCAGAATAGTCTAAAACAGCCAGGTAATCGGATTCCGTGCATTTCTCTCCAGATTCATCGTATTTCAAGACTGCCGTATTTTCTGCCTTACTACCGCACGACTCAATTCGAGATATTCTGAATCTCCCGCGGTTATTGACGATTTTGACCAGTCTATCTAGCATTTTGCGCACAGCTTCTTGGATGTCACGTAGCTCCGTTTGTCTTAATATAAGTGACTCAGCGATCATTTGTTTTACAATTTTGTGAATTCTTCGTAGCTCTCCTTCATTTCGTTCATTAATTTTGACGGATTCTGGATGTAACATTATCTGGACAGCAGTAAGAATACCTATTAGCCTTTCTTCATCAATTACACATGTAGTTTGATTATTCAGTATTCTTTGACTTTCGCTGGTAAAGTAAACCTCTGACATCGCGTTTAAGATGATTCGGATGTCTCTGAGTGCATTCCCTTCGTCAGAGTTCATATGCCTGGCGTCTGGTTTACAAAATATTTGCTTTATCTGTTTTCTCGTATCAGTAATCGTTATGTTCTCAAGCATTGTCTCGATCTCATCGCAAGTATGTTTAATCTCGTTTCTTGTAACGCTCATGGTATTTATTATGTCCAGTGCCGCATTTACGAAGGAAAGAACTTCTCGTATGTTTTGTGCATCGCGTGCCCGATCATATTCCTGCTGAATTTTACTTTCTACATCAACCAAAGAGTCAATTTTCGCTCGAATCAAGTCTATGGCGTCTTTTAGTTCTTGAATTTCAAGTCCATCTCTATCCATAATGTATTCGTGCACTTTGTCGATAGGTAATACTAGTTTCATTCTTATATTCATCACAGTGATATTGTTGTACAGCACCATTCTCCCGGCTTTGAGCATTCGTTCCCTTTGTTGTCGTGCACAAAATCCCTCAAATATACGACGGAACAGATATGGACCATATTTTATAATGTTAATTCTCGGAATGGACATGTTCGTCGGGATCGTATCTATGGCTTCTTTGATTAATCGTATCTCCTGCTGTACGCCAGACACGAATATGCCATTGTTATGTAATGCTTCAAAGGAGCCCTTGATGATTTCTATCTTTTCTCGTACATCATATAGCTTTAGGACTTCGTATATTGTATTCATAGATAGGTAGATATTTGCTATCAAAAGTCGTATGTATGTATCAACTGTCTCCAGAATCTCGTGTACGTATAGCTTATTGGATCGCAATTTTCCTATTTTCTCGATCATCAAATTTACTCTGGATTTCAGCTCATGTTTTGAAAATACCCTGGCAACAAGTCGTTCTAACTCGGGCTTAATGTCCTTGCCAAACGGTATCTGTAAAAATCGTTCAGTGTTTAGTGCCTCTTGTCGACTGTCGCTCGTCATAAAAAGAATTTGTTTCAAAATACCAAATACAGAGATTTGGATGCATTCTATTTCCGGTTGTGTTTTTTCCAATTTGCTTTGACCATTTAACCATTGTTTGATGTCTAATAAGGTTTCTTCAATGGATATAAATGTATCTCTTTTAAGCGTCGCTAGAACCACCAACTCGGTGTTTAGTAACTCATGTCTCCGTAAATTGTTAAACCTGGTACTCAATTCTTCTAAGGATGCATTTTCTTTGAGTTGAACGTTTTGTATCATCAGGTCATTTCTTTTCATAGAAACCCTGTCAACAATTATGTCTAAAATTCGGTTGAGACAGAGAATGAGCCAGGGGTTGAGCTCAGTTGTCCGACTCAAGTGTGGGTAATCAAAAGGTGATTTATGACTCGTGTCTGGATTGACTGCAGCATTCCTTTCATTCCTTGCGATGCATCTTTCGATCATTTCTATACATAAATCGTCCCATGTTAGTAAGTGAGGTGTATCTGATTGATCGAAATCAGGGCTTTCCTCCATGTTTGTCAGATGTTCTTTTACCAGAAGATCCTACCCCAATCTTTGGTTTTGTTCCTTTTGTACATTCCTGGACGAATTGTTTGCGATAAGTGTAGTTCCATTTTTGTCTGAGCCGTGGTACCAATAGATACGTTAATCTAATCTGAAAGGAGAGTATAATTACATCTGGGCCACAACACGAGAAAATGTACCTTCGGACATTTTTAGTATAAGAAAAACAATTTTATTTTGAAGGTATGATGTTTCTGGAGTCAAAACCGTTTTGAAGAAAACGCAAAATAAATCCGATACTGCAGTGCCAAGCTTAGCCTCATTTCTGACGTGCTCCGTGATGGCGAAGGTGGGGTAAGTAAAACCATCACCAACTGGTAATAAAACTTTTTAGACTAACCAAACTTTCAGAATCTAGTGAGTTTAAGCAAGTTTATCGTCAGCTGAATATTTGAATATGTTTGCCTGAACCGTTGTCAAGTTATGGGAAAAGTCCACGTAATTTTTGATAACCCCTCGTAAACCCTAAAAACGCCATTCTCCTGAAAAATGACGTCAAAGTTGCGTTATGTATTTCTGCAGTTTAGTGGTGCCTACAATACTCGACGCCTTTGCTTAAAATTGTTTAAGCATTTGTCAGAACTTATTATTTTGATATAACCATATCATTCTTACAAGCCATCTGTCAAAATTATTTTGTCTATTTTTGCGACTTTGTGGTTGCTATGGTTACCGTGGTACAATAGATACAGGAAAAAGAAGCATGAAATGTGCTAAAACAAGGGCAGATAACTCCAAATATTGAAAAATGATATATTTTTCAACTCATTTATTCGGTAGCCCAGCGTTCAAAGTGTACAAATACATTGTTATTTATAAACCATATATTGTGTGATTTCCCCCGCTATAGTGCAGTTTTCTATAAGTAACGTCAGAATGTCCGAAGGTACATTTTGTCGCGTTGCGGTTCATATATTTTTTATTATCATCTCCACCATGTCGTTCACAAAATAATTATTACAAAGTGCATTTTGCATTCTCGCATGTCGAACTGCCATATGGTTCGCTCCAACTCAGTGTCGAATTGAAAACGGCTTCGATTAGTACAGATTATATTTATTAACACGGCCACCAATCCAGCTCTTTCATAGCAAAATGCAATAGAGGATATTTGCTTGTTTGAGGTGAATACCAAATATATTTCATCGAGTGAGTTGAAAATATCAGAATTTTCACGAGTGCGCAAATATATTTCATCGAGTGAGTTGAAAATATCAGAATTTTCACGAGTGCGCAGCACGAGTGAAAATTTTGATGTTTTCAACTCACGAGATGAAATATATTTGGTATTCACCGAAAAAAAGCAAATTTTCTTTTTATTTTATACAATACACGGGCATTTTCCTATTCACAAAGCAGGCTGTGAAAATGCGAAAACCAAAAATTTTTGAAAACACGAATAATTTTGGTACCACATTGTTCCTTACGTTCTAACTAAGAAAATGAATACCCACACTTTATGTTTTCGTTCATAAATAACGGAGTTATAGGCGTTTGAATTTCTGAAGTGAGACACATTTAATGACGTCAAGTAAATGGAAACGTCAGAAGTAATCCAAAAAATCTGACGTCATTACAGTGAAGATATAGGCTGATATCAGTCACTAGTGACTTTTGATATCAGTGAGATTTGATATCAGTGAAATTTCATATCAATGAAAATACCAATTTTATCAAGTTTTGATATACATTGGTTTTCACTGTAAAGTATAAAATAAATGATAATAACTTCCCACTATGCAGCTGCGGGGTTCGAAACGTGTAAGTGACTTCGTGTTCTCTTGTTTTATTATAAATTACTCCTATTTTAAGACATCTTTCAAAAATCGGAGAATGACATGATGTGGGTAATTTATCTAGCGTCTTTCATCTCCAGCCAATCTGCTAAAAACATGCACGTGGTTTGGAATCACTTTTGAGGTAAGTGCAACTCAAGCGGTTTTAGGTTGTGTGCTACATTTTCAACACAAACACACCGCATAACTTCGTTTTCCAACTTATGCAATGCGTCCATTTTATTTGGAAGATTTTATTTTGACTAATGATGAATATTTGTGACCATAAACGTCATTTGTATGCCTCTGATTTGAAAATAATCGATATGCTATGAAGCAGCGTGATAAGCGATGAAGAAAGGGGTCTAGCTATGAAGAAAACTTGTTATGCTTGGAGATGAGCAGTCCAGTTGATTTTACTATAACGAAATACGCTGATCAGCACTGTATCATCAAGAGGCGTATTTAATAGCATCTTCAGCTTCGACAGCAACTAAGCAAATCTGGTAAATGTGTTTTGAAAAAGCATGATTCTTCCTTTACAAGAACATGTTTTGTCTCACAGTATGTATTTATGTATTGCAGGTATTTTTTTTTCGATATGTATGCTTACTTATATTTATTTAAACTGTATAAATGTAGTCCGCTTCTTATTGGAGGAAAGAAAAAGAGCTATATGCTTTACAGAAAATGATCAGTTTACTTCTTCTTGTACATGGACAGATCAGAGTTCATACAGAAACCAGCATGGCTACATTATAAAAAAAAAAGTTTAAAACGAGTGTACCGATCTCAGATTTAAAATCCAACAACTGATTGAATAACCCTATGTAAGCGCAAGAGTGATTGATAATGAGCTAATGAGCTAGAAAAAGTTCAATGTGCAATGAATACTTACTTTTTCCATACTATTTCAATTTATCAGCTTTTCTTAGTTGCCGAATAAGATAAGTAAGTAAGTAACTTCTTTATTTCATAGCTGAGGAGGCTATTAAATACGCCTCTTGACAATACCAGGCTTACCAGTGCATTTCATTATAGTACAATCAATTGGACTGCTCTAGCTCAAAGTATAACACGTTTTCTTCGTAGCTAGTCTCCTTTCTTCATCGCTTATCACGCCGCTTCATAGCATATGGTCACAAATCTTCATCATTAGTCAAAATAAGAGCTTCAAAATAAAATGGACGCATTGCAAAAGTTGGAAAACGAAGTTATTCAGTGTGTTTGTGTTGAAAATCTAGTGTAGTAGGATCGCGCTGTCTACGCCTACAAGTTTTATCAAATAAACTTTAATGTTAGTTGAAATTATCGTAACAAAATGTTTTTAAAAGATTTTACTTGAATTCATTTTACCTGTTGAGAGTGCGTGAGAAAATCTATTTTTAGCTGGAATGTTGTTTACGTTTTATTTATATCTGCATTCGGCTCTTTTCGTAAGCGTCCGATACAAGCGTGGGTTCTCGTAAGACAAACGGACAAAAAATTGACCAATTACTAGACTAAGACAAGTATAAGCTTTTACAAAAAGCTTGGTCTACGCTTCGCATATATAAACTTGAATGTCAAAGAATCTGACCGTACTCCCATTTCATCGTGGTTCATGTGACTGAACAGAAATAAAACGCTGCGCGGTCAAAACATTCATACCTGACAATCGACCGTCACAGTACTGTCGGTTCATTTCATTCCGTTATGGCTTGGATAGAATGTAATTGGCTTCACGGCAGGTGGGGTGCGGTCAAAGCTTTCAGGCCTGACCATATAGCGTCAGTCACTCACAATACCGTCGGTTCATTTCATTCCGTTGTTGCTTAGATAGAATGCAGTCATGCACCAGTTCCACGAATTTAACAATTTGCCCCATTTTTGATACCTACTGCACCATTGGTACAAATGTTACCAACCAAAGGGAGGTTTGCCTGGGTGTTTTGGGTGTTTACACGGTCCTTGGCGAAACGACCCGGAATCCTACTAACACGATGGTCAAGCCACTAGACTCAAACGTGCAGTTGCAGTTGTAGAGAGGTGTACGAGTTGTCTCGTAATTTAATTAAAAGTAGGTCAATCTCAAACTTTAGAGTAGTCTACGCGCTGGCGCGTAGACAATTAAGACAACGCCACCTCCGTTCGAGTAAGTGAAAATATGTTATTTTAAATTTGATTAAAACCTTCTAAAATCGCCAAAGGATGCAAGCTAAGATGTTGCAGTTTACTTAAAGTGTTACTTGAAATTGGCAAATAAATGCTTTGTATATAAAGTTTAGAAAATTGTGAAGCGGGAAGTTCTTTGAAAATAGTCTACATTAGCTCGGTTATCCGAGCAAAGCCGGAATTTACCGGACTTTTCATGACGATAACCCGTCATTTTTTACCTGTAGTAGATTGTCAGCTGTATCATATCACCTCAGTTTTGGGTATCAAAAGTTAGAACCCCCGTTTAAGTGTTGTTTGATGAAACAATGTAGTTTTATTTCTTAATTAGTATGAGTTTATGAATCTAGTCTACATTTTAATAAATGTTTTGATTATCATTCATTGGTATTTTGAAGCTCGTACAATTTTTTTGAAGTTCATCTTTGACAGTTTTGTATCTGTTTTTATTACTTTTTGAACAAAGTATTGAACTTATAATCACAATGAAATAGTAGAATAGTTATAATATTGTGTTTCAATTCGTCACCAAATACTGCTTTTATATCATACACGATAACGACAGAAACTGATCAGCCTGTCTGTAGACGTGACTGGTTAAGTTACGTTTAGTCAAAACACAACGCGAAGTACTGGTAAACCAGGTGCGACTCAAACCATTCGGCACCCCCAACACCAGTCCGGCTACACTAACATACAACCTTAAAACGCATGTGTTGCATTTACTTCAAAAGTGATTCCAAACCATGTGCTATGTTTTAGCACATCGGCTGGAGGTGAAAAAAGCTAGACAAATTACCCACATCATGTCATTCTCCGATTTTTGAAAGATGTCTTTAAAAAGGAAAAATTGACATTAAAACTAGAGAACACGAAGTCGCTTACACGTTTCGAACTCCGCAGCTGCATAGTGGGAAGTACCGCAAATGAATTTATTATCATTGCATTTTGCTATGAAACTCGGAGCTGGATTGGTTGCCGTGATTTAGGTCCTTTGAGATCAGGAAAGATATTCATAGTGTTCAAAACACTCGCGTTTGGAAACATACTTCTAAGCAATGTTTAAGAAATTGCAATGCAATAGTCTGGCTTTCGTTGCCGGTTTTAAAAGGGCTACTGATGAGGGTTCATTACCCGAAATTGCACAATATAGTACATACTATCTCCCTTTCATTGTTTTTACTGCATCCAAAGGAACAAACCATTATATTTTAGTCGTAATCTACAAAAAGGTACAAGAAGGCAAAGACCAGGAAAAGGCGCAATCAGAAAAAGATTCCCACTCCAAAAACCGAGGTGGGAAAAAAACAAACTAACAATCAGGTACTTATACCATGAAAACATTTCGTAAGCCGAATGAGCAGCTATTTTCCCAATAGGTGGCCACTCAGTTACCTTAACTAAAAATATGAAAACACACATAAGGCGCCAACAGCACAAAAATATATTTTAAACACCAAGACATAAAACAAAAAGAACCACCACAGAAGTATCGACTTGGAACGATCAGTAACACAAAGTTACTGGCGGGTTTAAATCGATTTTACATGGCCATAACCTCACCCTCAGCTTCTGCAGTGGTTCATAACATTTAGTTAGTTCTTCGGTCCTCGTGGTGAATCTCTTACTAGTCAATGAATCATCAAGAACAAACAAATAAATCATGATAAACATCCTGATGAATCAAAAACCAGGACTCACAGATTGAGTAAGCTGCCCGACGATGGAGATCCCTGGGCGCCGAATAACTTACTAACTCCGGAGCAATAATTTTTTGCCGTTTGTTCTCCATGTGGCCGATATTTTCCTCGCACATGTTGAACCTTTATATGCTCGAGAACTTCACTGTCGCGAAATGTTTTAACTGTAGACAAATATTATAAAAAAAATATATATTGCTAAAATTACCATATTACGCTGCGTATGCAAGACTTTGTACAAAACATTCTTCTTTCATATCATCAATCAGAAAGCAAGAATGATAGTATTATGATATCTGAAGATAGGAGCAGTACGAACGCGCTCATGTGTATGATACACAAACGATAGCAAACACTAAATTTCTTTCCCCGCAGTGATTAATATCGATGACAAGAACCCTACCTTATATGTGCCCCATTGTAGCCGTTGCTCATCTGCTAGCCAACCGGATCACCTATCCCAAAGTCAGGAAATTCCGCACTTATGAGAACTTTCCACATACAATTACTGGATAAAATATACCACAGTATGATGTGTGGATAGTGTTTTACATTATAAAAAATAACTATTCGATAGAACAAAGTGTAACATCAAACTTATTCACATAAGACATAATCAATCGTATCATAATTATGATTCAAATTGTGGATTTTCCAATGGCCTATATATAGAATGGATTTTCCAATATAGCCTATATAGATTCATATGTCAGCTGGTTCACACTGCCGTAGAGTCTAATGCATTTTGATCATAACGATGTGTTAAAATTTTGTCCCCCGATCGGCAGGCAGGAAATGACCTAAATAAAAAGTTTCAGATTTAAGTTTGTACCTTCTGCTTGAAAATTTATCGTAAAAGTAACCACGCTTAATGATAAAATCACAAAGAAAATAAACAATTCTTCCAAGTTTTTAATCTAGTGACTATACCAGGGTCTGCCCCGCATCTCTGTACTAAACGCAACGGTGAATTTCTTTGATGCAACGGATTAGATTTAGGTCTTGATGGACTGGTGTCTTCCCAACTTGTTTTAACATGCGCTTTTTTGTAGTAAAATGCGCAAGACAGTCAGAAAATGCTTAAAATATGACATTTTTTCATAATGTCTCCCGATGGGGAGAATGTCCCCCGAATCGGAGACATGTTTAGTCTCCAAAACGGGAGACATTCTCCCGATCGAGGGACATCTACGTTTTGGGGGATGTAGCTATCTTTTAACATAACTTGTCTCCTAAAAACCGAGACAGTCCCCCGATATGGAGATTGTCTCCATATTTGAGAATTATCCCCAGCTGTATGTCTCGAATCTACGAAACTAAATTGCCTGATTTATGCTGACGATTTATTGCTATTATCTGAAAAGTGATCAAGCTATCTAGTGAAAGTGTAACTTTATCTCTTTTCCCGCAAAAATCAAGAATCAGCGCCACCAACATGCTAGAGTTTAACTGGCTGAGAAACAGACGAAAAATCAATATCAAAATAAACCTGGCCCTTAAAGCATGTATTTTGTGAGTATGCATTACAGTTCACTACCTCATTGGCTGAGGCTGTGTGACGTCATAGTAATTGATGCTAGCTGAAGCTGATTATCAATGATAATACATTTTGTTTCTTCATTATCTCTTTAATCTATGCTATGAATGACTCCATTAAACTAGAAACATATGTGTATGCATTTTAAGAATTCATTAACTGAACTGCATCTTAAACTAAAGGGAATCATCATTTTTGTAACTTTGACCCTGCTGTTTTTGGCTATCCACCAGCCTGGAAAACCCCTCCTCCTAGACCATTGTTTTAAACATGAGCGTGGGAAGTTTACAAAAAGTCATTCTAATATCATGATTTAATCATTATATGCCCTCCCACCCACAGTTTTACCTACCAGGATTGGCTGAAATGAGATCAAGCAAAGGTCACCCAACCAATTTCTTTGTTTACAACTCATGGAAAATTTTTGTTTTGCATAATTTCTAAGAAGGGGTAATCTAGGGAAATTGCAATTTTCCAGTGATAGCATATATTACTGAAAATGCTAACTAGCCAAACATATCCCCTTGGAACCTTTTAAATCAAACAGACTCATAAAACTTTGTAATGAAAACAATGATTGTCTGATGCAGTCAGAAAGTAATGTAGGTTTAATGCATCTAAGTTAGGTAGAAATTCAAAAGTTTCACACCAACATAAATCTTGAATATTTTATTGTTGCAGCAATAAAGATTTATCTTTGCATGTACATGCAGCATGCATCTAATACTGTGCTGTGTTTGTAAATGAATGGTTACTATAAACACTGTAAGCAATGTATGTATATTAATAGCTCAGCCTCTCTATTTATCAATGAATCATGAATGACCTACTTGTGAGGGTCGATAAGGCATAACGTTTACACATGGTCTCTTCAATCCTGCCTTGACAATCTTGCCGTTTACTGCGAATGTTGGAAGTTGTGTGACGGGATAGCTTCCCTTTGTAAAGTACGTTGGTGTAACGTATTAGCGGCATCTGGAGTGCTTGTAATATGCAAATTAAAACTCGAAACTTTGTGAAGCGAGTAAGTTTTAACTATATAGCGCAGAACCACCCTTGGTGGATGAGCATGCTTGTCCACCGAAGGGGTTTCTGTGGCTTGGCTCGGCTGTACGTTACATTTGGTGGCAGCGGTGGGATAATGACAGCTGCCAGACCGGAGCTGTTTTACCCATGTAGTCCCCAGGCCAAGACTCGGGGCGAGTCTTCTCGGATGGGGAAGTAATGTGACGGGATAGCTTCCCTTTGTAAAGTACGTTGGTGCAACGTATTAGCGGCATCTGGAGTGCTAGTAATATGCAAATTAAAACTCGAAACTTTGTGAAGCGAGTAAGAGTTGACTATATAGCCCAGTAAACCATCCTTGGTAGATGAGCATGCTTGTCTACCGACGGGGTTTGCTGTGGCTTGGCTCGACTGTACGTTACATTTGGTGGCAGCGGTTGGATAATGACAAGTGCCAGTCCGGAGTTGCCTTACCCAAGTAGTCCCCAGGCCAAGACTCGGGGCGAGTCTTCTCGGAGGGGGAAGTAATGTGACGGGATAACCTCCCTTGGAAAAAATACGTTGGTACAACAACGTATTAGCGGCATATTGAGTGCTTGTAATATGCAAATTTCAAACTCGAAACTTTGTGAATCGAGTAAGTGTTGAGTTGGTGGATGAGCATGCTTTTCCACCGACGGGGTTTCTGTGGCTTGGCTCGGCTGCACGTTACAGTTGAAATGTGAACAGAACAAAGGTTATGATTTTATCTAAAGGAAAAATTAAGAAAGAAAACCTTAGTTTCAGTATAAATAACGAACATATAGAAGTTGTTGATAAATATAAAGGTTTCTATAAATATCTAGGCATAATGTTGAACTTCAATGGCAATCTAAAATATACAGGTTTTCGCTCAAATCTGAAATTATGAATTACGATTGCATTAATAATAAGCTAATGATTAAATTATTTGATTGCCTAATTCTGACTATTGTTACTTACGGTTCAGAAATCTGGATCTGTGACTTTGGATCTGTGACTGTGTTTTCATGGTATAGGTACCTGATTGTTAGTTTGGTGTTTTCCCACCTCGGGTTTTTGGAGTGGGAATCTTTTGCTGATTGTACCTTTTCCTGATCTTTGCCTACTTGTACCTTTTTATATCAGAGTTCTTGTGGTTGTGCCGTGTGGCGTCCCTAAAAAGTATCCCCGTACATCCATTTAATGCTCTTATTTTTCCAATCTTCAGGGATTGCTTGCAATCAGTTTGTATTTTCCTATCTCTAACTACCACAACTTTTCGATACCGTATTGAAGGTCATTAGTTGACCGTCACTCGTATCTCGTTGTAAAAGCGATTCTTACGTTTCTATCCATGGACTTGTATTAGACATGGACCTGAGATGTGGGTTTCGGTTATACCTTTTTCTTTCATTTGAAAGATTTTGCATTACGGTTAAGTGCATGTTTTATTCTATAACCGGTATGAGTGTCGCGCTTCTTTTGGCAGTATAAACACAAAACTCCCAAATTGTGACTATCACAAAAAGATTAGGAATTACATTAACTCCCCTTAGGTTGCATGCCGCGTCTACTGTACGGATTCCTCATTTAACTAACAATTTTCAAAATTTATTACCCACTGTTAGGGTGACACCTCTTAATTTGTTTTCGGCATCTACTGTTAATCTACACGGAGCTTCTAATTCTAATATGTTTCGTAATAATCTTCAGATAAGGTTATCTCCACTCAAATCACCAATTTTATGTAAATATATTAATCCGTTCCAGAGACCTGGAATTTACCCTAGTATTTCTAAGTGCAATGCCAAGAAGTGCAACTGTTGCAATCATTTATGCTCTAAGTCTACTATCACTTCATCTGTGAATGGTAGGACATTTTCAGTGGTTAATGATTCTGATTTAGACTGAAAATCAATGGATCTTGTATATGTTCTTACTTGAAATAACAAACAACTGTAGGATGCAATATGTTGGACAAACTTGTCGAACTTTGCAAAAACGATTTGGTGAGCACTATCGAATTCGAAAGCTCGAAAATAATGATACCTTTCTGTACCAACATTTTAAGCGCACTGGTCATTCACCCAATAATGTTATAGTTCAACCAGTGGAGAAAATCTCATATGATGAAAATTCTTCGGTTAGATTCAAAAACATCAAACGATTTGAAACTGAACTTAAATGGATAAAATTATTGCAAACACCCTTTCCACTGGGATTTAACGACAACATTTACCATGAAGGTAATATTTCTAAAATGCCCGAATTTGATGTTCTTACACTTTTAGAGTCCCGTAAACGTAAATCTAGATCTCATGGTATACGGAAAAAGGGTAATGACAAACGTAAACGGTGCGCTGCAATGAAATTGAACACTTCCCTTAATGATTTAGCTGTTTAACTAAGGATTCACGGTCGACATCCAATGCTGTCTTATCTTAGTTCTCTACCTATTGCTATATTACGTTCCTTGGACACAGAGGCTAATAGATTTTACGATAGAAATCATAAAATGTATGACGCTGCACTGTTAACAAGATGTTATACTCAGCATGCTCTCCGTCCATTTATCGATTCCGAATCTAATCACATTAGAAGTTTTATTAAAATTCCTTTCATTAATAAAGGAATTGACTTTATTGATTTACCAAGCATATTCCAGGATAAATCAGTGATACAGTCTATACCTATGTACTTCCAAAATTCAGAACCTCCTATTATTTGTTACAAATATAATAAACCAATCAGAAATACTATTTTTAATTTCAATAAACTTGTTTCTGATCTTGATATCTATGCAAATACTCCTAAGTCTTGAGATTGTAAAGATTCAAAATTTGTTTATCAACCAGCCGGACATATAGTTACTGGAAATTTAAAAATAATTTCGGATTCTAGAATTCGCAAAATTGTTTCTAAAGGTCCGAAATATAGATTCCCTTCCTACATTAATTTCGACAAATGTAGAGAGGAGATTGCATCTGCATTGAATGATTTCGGTAATCGATGGTGTTACGTGCCAGGCGTAACTAGAAGATTAAGGAAACCAACAAGTTGGTTAGCCAGCAACAAGCTTTGTTTAAAATTTAACAAATCTATTTAGAAGTGATTTAACCAGTAATTACATGTGAAACAATCAAAAGCATATATATAATCAAACAAAAATGAATGTACAATACCTTTCAAGATGTTAATTCCCTTAAAGAATGTCTGAATGTCCCTCAGAATTTTTAACACAAGTCTGTATCAGTTTCTGATCCCAAGAATTAAAGTTTGTTTCAAAATAGCACTATGTCCCAATCCAGAATCGAATATCACAAAGTAATCCAAGAATAAGTTTAAATTCCAGTAAGATAGATTTTGACTTCTTAATAGTAACAGTACCCATAGATTGTCCTTATGAAAATTTGTAGCCCTTATATAGCACTGAAGAACATTCAGGATTCTTCCAGCAAATTCTATGATATCATATACTAAAAATAACAAGTTGTTTACCAAAATTTAATGTTTTGGAATATTCTAGAGAGGCCATTATCCTTCCAGAAAATTCCACAATATTCTTTTGACATAAAAAAAAGATTTTTCTAGAAGATTCTACATCTTTGGTTCTTCCAGATTTTTCCGGACTTTTCCGTCAAAGAACAATTTGAAATTTCTAGAAAATTCTGAAGTAAACAACCTGTTTATGTCCAATATCTGGGACACTAAAAGTAAATAATTGCTAAGGACAACAAGTAAACATCATATGTATAACATCATACTTTCCTGGGCATACTCCCTTGGGAAGTTTACCAGTACTGAATGCACATCTTTCAACAAGTAACTGTCATACATAACACTTCCCCTCTTCAAAGAAAAGAAAGTTTTATAAAATAAAGCTTTCTTTTGCAATACTGGATAATTGTATACAATATGTTTAGCAAAATTTGTGCAAAACTAATCAAATACAACAGCACAAAGCTGGACATCAGCATTGTAGAGGCACTTAAGCTCTGCTTAGGGTGTCTGGAATGATATTATCTCTTCCTCGGATATGTCTGATGTCAAGATTGTGCTCTTGCAACATGAGACTCCACCTGAGTAAACGCTGGTTCTTGTTTTTCATTTTATGTATGAAAGTCAGTGGATTGTGGTCACTGAAGACAACAATTGGTGCATGTGAAGAAGCTAAGTAAACTTCAAAGTGCTGAAGTGCAAGGATTAGAGATAGGCATTCTTTCTCTATGGTAGAGTAATTTCTCTGATGCTTGTTAAACTTTTTGGAAAAATAACAAACAGGATGGTCAACACCATTGTCATCTTCTTGCAACAATACACTGCCTGCACCAACATCACTGGCATCTACAGCCAACTTGAACTCTTTGTCAAAACTTGGTGCTAAGAGAACCAGAGCACCTCTAAGTATGGCCTTGAGCTTATCAAATGACTTCTGGCAGTCATCCGTCCAAACATACTTGGCCTTCTTACCAAGCAAGTTTGTCAGAGGCTCAGCTATAGCCGAGAAGTTGTTGCAGAATTTCCTGTAATATCCAGCCATACCCAGAAAGCGCATCAGTTGTCTTTTGCTAGTAGGTACAGGAAAATCTGAGATAGCCTCAACTTTAGCTTCTACAGGTTTTACCTGACCTTGACCTACAATGTGTCCAAGAAATGTCAAGTTTGCATGGCAAAATTCACTTTTTGCCAAGTTCACAGTTAGTTTAGCATCACTTAGCCGGTCAAAGAATGTTCTGATTGTCTGCAAGTGTTGTTGCCACTCCTCACTGAAGATAATAGCGTCGTCGATGTAGGCTTTACAGCCATCCAGATTGGAAATCAAACTGTTGACCAGCCGCTGAAAAGTCGCAGGCGAGTTCTTCATTCCAAATGGCATGACTTTATACTGGTACAGTCCATCTGGTGTAACAAATGCCGAGATCTCCTTTGCTCTGTCCGTGAGGGGTATCTGCCAAAATCCCTTTAGCAGATCGAACTTTGTAACATACTTGGCATGTCCAATATTATCAATGCAGTCATCGATTCGTGGGATGGGAAAAGTGTCTGTTTTAGTGACAGAATTGACTTTTCGATAGTTTGTGCACATTCTAAATGTCCCGTCTGGCTTTGGTACAAGAATACAAGGAGAACTCCATTCACTTTGGCTGGGTTCAATGAAATCATTGTCCAGCAAATATTGAACTTCTTCCCTGAGATATTGCTGTTTTACAGGGTTCATTCTGTAAGGATGTTGCTTTACAGGTTTTGAACCTTCAATAATGTCAACATCATGATAGATTTTGTCAGTTCTGGATGGAATGTCTGGAAATAAGTGCTCATATTCGAGAACTAACTGTTTCAGTTCAAGTCTTTTGTCTGAATCAAGGTGAGACAGTTTCTGATCAAGATTCTGTAGTATGTCAAAATTCTGGAGTTTCGATGACGAGGGATCAGATTTCTCCAAGTTGAAGTCCTCAGAGTCCATTTGATTTTGTTCATGAGGGACAGAATTAACTATATTTACTGATGAAATAACAGAACTATCCCTATCAATATACTTCTTGAGCATATTAATGTGACATAGCTGTTTTTGCTTGCGCCTCCCAGGAGTGTTAACAATGTAATTCACGTCACTTAACTTTTTATCAACAGTATACGGGCCATAATATCTAGCTTGTAAAGGTCTGCCAGGAATGGGCAAGAGAGCAAGTACCTTGTCTCCAGGTTCAAAATTTCTGTCTTTAGCATTTTCATCATAACGAATCTTCATTTTGCTTTGAGCAGATTTGAGATTGGACCGAGCTGCATCACAGGCCTTTGATAGTCTGTTTTTGAAATCAGACACATACTGAAGTAAGTTCAAAGAACTGTCATCATCTGAGAGAAATTTCTCTTTTAGAAGTTTTAACGGTCCACGTACAGTGTGCCCAAAAACAAGCTCAAATGGGCTGAACCCCAGAGACTCTTGTACATATTCTCTTACAGCAAATAAAAGCAAGTGTATGCCTTCATCCCAATCTTTTTCAGTGTCAAAGCAGTAAGATCTGATCATGTTTTTCAAAGTTTGATGGAATCTTTCTAAGGCACCTTGGCTTTCAGGGTGGTAAGCCGATGACTTGTATTGCTTAATTCCAAGTTCGTACATAACTTGCTGAAAAATTCCTGACATAAAATTTGAGCCCTGATCTGACTGGATAGATTTTGGGAAGCCTACAAATGTGAAGAACTTCACAAGTGCATTAACTATTGTTTTAGCCTTGATATTTCTGAGTGGGATAGCTTCAGGAAAGCGAGTTGAAGCACACATTATGGTCAGAAGATATTCACAACCTTTCTTTGTTTTGGGTAAGGGACCTACACAATCAATAATCACTCTGCTGAAAGGTTCATCAAAGGCAGGAATGGGCTGTAACTGAGCTTTAGGAATAGTCTGATTGGGTTTTCCTACCATCTGACAAGTGTGACAGGATTTGCAGTGTTGAGATACATCAGGTTTTATTCCTGGCCAGTAGAAATGATTAAGGATCTTCTGATAGGTCTTATTTACACCTAAATGGCCTGACATGGGTGTTTCATGAGCCAAGTTTAAGATTTCAGGGCGATAAACCCTAGGAACCACAATTTGGTGGTTAACAGTCCACTCATCTTCTGCGGAGACATCCGGAGGACGCCATTTTCTCATCAAAATGCCATTTTTGATATAATAGCAAACAGGAACCTGGGATATTTCATTTTCATTAAAAGCCCTTTCAAATAAAGGCGAGATCTCAGGATCACTGTGTTGTTCTTTACAAAGCTGTGACCTTGACAGCTGGTCATGACCTTGGTCATTTGAGTTGGAAGGTGAAAGGTCATTTTCTGACCCCGCCCTTGGATTGCTAGGGTCAGTCTGAATATCAGACTGACTAGGGGAAAGAGATGTTGAAATCTCTTTATTAATGGACTGACCTATCAAAGTGTCAGTTAAATTTATGTCCTGCATCCCATCATATAATTTGGCTTTCTTTGCCATTGCCCTAGTGACAGCACAAGAAGGGTAAAGGTCAGGAATTTCCTGCTCAATGGGATCAGGCGGTTGATCAACACATGGTGTGCTGGTCAAAAGTGGGTTTACCACAACCTTATCTCCTGCCAAATCATTGCCTAACAGCAAATGAATACCTTTAAAGGGTAAGGAAGGTCCAATACCTACAGCCACGGGACCTTTAACTAAGTCTGAGGACAAATAGATATTATGGAGCGGTACATTAACAAATCCACACTCTACGCCCTGGATAAGGACACTTGTCCCAGAAGAAGACTTCTCGGAAAATGGCAAGGTATCTGCCAAGATAAGGGATTGAGAAGCTCCAGTATCTCGTAAGATTTTGATAGGGGTAGACTGGGCAGAGTCACTGTTAAGTGACACAAAACCATCTGATAAGAATGGTTCATAAATCTCCATAATAGAATCCTCAGAGACTGACTCTTTACAAGTTCTGGTCAGTATAGGGTTTTCTTCCTGGATACAAGACTGTGGTTTAGCCTTTAAGGAGGTGAGACCTGTCGGTTTAGCACTATCTAGATTTTCTCTTTCTTTCTTTCGTTTCAGTGCCAAACATTCAGAAATAATGTGGCCAGTTTTCTTACAATAATTACAAATTGGCTGGGATAAGGGATTTTGTCCTTTGTTTTCACTAGAAAATTTGGGTTTTGGACTGGAATTGTCAGTTGGATTACTGGGATTGGCTTTGGGACCGGACTGAGGGGAATATGGTTTTGACTGAGGGGTAATTTGCTTTGATTGAGGGTTATATGGTTTCCTAGGATATGGCTTGTTGACAAATGAAGCCTTATGAGTCAAAGCATAGTCATCAGCTAAACGTGCTGCTGTTTCCAAGTTTTCAACTTCTCTTTCGTTCAAGAAAGCCTTAACATCAGAATTTATGCACCGTTTGAATTCTTCAACAAGCATGAGCTGCCTTAGCTTTGCATGATCAGAACCTACTTTCTTTGAAGAACACCATCTATCAAATAGTTGCTCTTTTGTTCTAGCAAACTCAACATGAGTCTGGTCATGTTCTTTTCTACAGTCTCTAAATTTCTGCCTGTATGCCTCAGGGACCAACTCATAAGCCTTAAGAATAAATTCCTTTACTGTATCATAATCTGAGCTTTGCTCAAGAGAAAGCTGAGTGTAAATTTCTCGAGCTTTACCAATTACAACACTTTGCAAAAGCAAGGTCCAGTGCTCTCTTGGCCATTTCAAGTTTTCTGCCACCTTCTCAAAATGTAAGAAATATTTGTCAACCTCTTTTTCTTGATATGGAGGAACGAGACGAATGTGTTTTGTGACATCAAATACTGTACTAGTAGCCAAAGGCAAAGATTTTGATTTTGATTTGTCATTAAGTTCAATTTCCTTCATTCTTAACTGAAATTGCCTTTCTCTTTCTTTTTCTTCAATTTCAAATTTAAATTTTTCTTTTTCAATTTCAAGCCTTTCTTCTCTTTCTAATTTTTCTTTTTCTAACTCAATTTTTTCTCGTTCTAATTCTCTTTGTTTTTCCTTCTCTCGTTCTTCCATTTCTAACTTTTGTTTATGCATTCTTTCTTCCCGTTCTAAAGTTTCCAATCTTATTCTTTCTTCCCTTTTGGCCTTTTCTGCCCTTATTCTTTTATCCCGTTCTAAAGTTTCCAACCTTATTCTTTCTTCATACTCAAATTTTAGTTTTTCCATCTCAATTTGTCTTTTGATTGCTAGTTCCCTCAACTGCAAGTCAGTCTGAGTGACTAGAATCTGAGAAGTAGCCGAGGAATCAAAAATTTCCTCGTCAACAAAAAACTGAATCAAAATGTTCTTAATTTCATGTTTTAACATGGAAGTCTTGATATTTGACAACCCATAATGATCAGCTATGTCTAAGAGGTCACTCTTTTTGGCCTTATCTAACAGCTCCTGAGAAGGCGCAGCAATAAAGTCACTTAGTTTGAATGACATGGTTGCTTTTTGCTGGCTTTAGCTATTCAAACAGCAAACAGTGAAGATACTTTAAAATTTTAAATAAATTTGGTGCACAAGAAATTTCAATCCCGGGCGAGCCCCCAATTCTGTTACGTGCCAGGCGTAACTAGAAGATTATGGAAACCAACAAGTTGGTTAGCCAGCAACAAGCTTTGTTTAAAATTTAACAAATCTATTTAGAAGTGATTTAACCAGTAATTACATGTGAAACAATCAAAAGCATATATATAATCAAACAAAAATGAATGTACAATACCTTTCAAGATGTTAATTCCCTTAAAGAATGTCTGAATGTCCCTCAGAATTTTTAACACAAGTCTGTATCAGTTTCTGATCCCAAGAATTAAAGTTTGTTTCAAAATAGCACTATGTCCCAATCCAGAATCGAATATCACAAAGTAATCCAAGAATAAGTTTAAATTCCAGTAAGATAGATTTTGACTTCTTAATAGTAACAGTACCCAAAGATTGTCCTTATGAAAATTTGTAGCCCTTATATAGCACTGAAGAACATTCAGGATTCTTCCAGCAAATTCTATGATATCATATACTAAAAATAACAAGTTGTTTACCAAAATTTAATGTTTTGGAATATTCTAGAGAGGCCATTATCCTTCCAGAAAATTCCACAATATTCTTTTGACATAAAAAAAAAGATTTTTCTAGAAGATTCTACATCTTTGGTTCTTCCAGATTTTTCCGGACTTTTTCGTCAAAGAACAATTTGAAATTTCTAGAAAATTCTGAAGTAAACAACCTGTTTATGTCCAATATCTGGGACACTAAAAGTAAATAATTGCTAAGGACAACAAGTAAACATCATATGTATAACATCATACTTTCCTGGGCATACTCTCTTGGGAAGTTTACCAGTACTGAATGCACATCTTTCAACAAGTAACTGTCATACATAACAATGGTGTAAACGAGAGGGTGTTGAG
This sequence comes from Rugalucina vietnamica, assembly GCA_964017185.1. Taxonomy (NCBI): domain Eukaryota; kingdom Metazoa; phylum Mollusca; class Bivalvia; order Lucinida; family Lucinidae; genus Rugalucina; species Rugalucina vietnamica. The sequence goes on along the minus strand of OZ024879.1, from coordinate 53,924,151 downwards.
GATAATGCTCTTAAAGAATGGAAAAGAAGTATCTTCACTATCATGGATAAACGTATAAAGTTTTATTCACAAAATACTAATCTTTTACCTCCTAAGCCCAAATCGTCATTTAGGCATTTGAAGCAGGGTATCCAAGAATTTCACAGAAAGTATGTCTTGGTTCCGGCAGACAAAACCGCAAACAATGTTGTCGTCGTTTGTAGGCTACACTACGTTAACACCTTAAAACAGGAGCTTGATGGCACCAGGGCTTATCTGGAGACAGATACTGATGAAATGTCTGTAGTTAATGCCCACTTAAACGATTTACCTGTTAAGTTTTCTGTTTGTGTCAATGAAGGCCAAGACAAACTTCCTACGATGTACTGGTTACCTAAGCTTCACAAAAGACCATACAAAGCTAGATTTATTGCAAATTCTAGCTCTTGTACTACTACTGAACTTTCTAAATTATTAACTTCCTGTCTTACTGCTATCAAATCTCATGTTATAAGATACTGTGAGACAGTGTATGAAACTTCAAATAAAAATTTGTTTTGGTCAATAAAAAATTCTGGTGAGGTGCTCAGTAAATTGAAGTGTCGAGGGTTCCGTGCGACGAGCTTGTCCACATATGATTTTTCTACTCTGTATACAACATTACCACATGATTTAATTAAAGAAAACCTGCTGGATTTGATATAGTGGACCTTCAAAAGGGCATTAAAAACTATGGTTCACTTTATTTGGCATGTAATGACAGAAAGGCTTTTTTCACTTCCTCTGACCAAAGTAGATATACACTTTGGTCATGTCAGAATGTGTGCGACGCATTATCCTATCTCCTGGATAATATTTATATTAGATTTGGGACCAAGTTATACAGACAAATTGTTGGAATTCCGATGGGTACAAACTGCGCACCTCTCGTAGCTGATTTATTTTTATACTGCTACGAAAGAAATTTCGTGGATTCTCTTAACCATGATAATCAAGCTGACGTTATCGAGGCTTTTAATTACACTTCTAGGTACCTCGATGGCCTTCTAAACATTGACAACCCTTATTTTGAAGGTATGGTCAATCAAATTTATCCACCTGAACTACAGTTGAACAAAGTCAATATCTCGGATACCGAAGCCCCCTTTTAAGATCTACATCTTTCTGTTGCAAATGGATTTGTTTCTTCTAAAATTTATGATAAGCGCGATGACTTTGATTTTGATATAGTAAACTTTCCGTTTTTGGATGGTGACGTTCCTCGCCGTGCTTCTTATGGCGTATACATTTCGCAACTTATTAGGTTTGCTAGAGTCTGCAATCATGTTACAGACTTCAACGCTCGAAATAAATGTTTAACGGCCAAACTTCTCCAACAGGGCTATCGGTATCATAAACTTCGAAAAACCTTTTCTAAATTTTATCGTAGACACTATGAATTGATTTCCAAATATAATGTTGGGTTAAAGACGCTTCTTGTCTGTTGCGTGGCCCACCGGGGTCCAACTGGTGTTTTTCTTTTGCTCCGGAGTTAGTAGGTTATTCGGCGCCCAGGGATCTCCATCGTCGGGCAGCTTACTCAATCTGTGAGTCCTTGTTTTTGATTCATCAGGATGTTTATCATGATTTATTTGATTGTTCTTGATGATTCATTGACTAGATAAAGATTCACCACGAGGACCGAAGAACTTACTAAATGTTATGAACCACTGAAGAAGCTGATGGTGAGGTTAGGATCCTGTAAAATCGGTTTAAGCCCGCCAGTAACTTTGTGTTACTGATCGTTCCAAGGCGATACTTCTGTGGTGGTTCTTTTTGTTTTATGTCTTGGTGTGCTGTTGGCGCCTTATGTATGTTTTCATATTTCTAATTAAGTTAAGGTAACTGAGTGGCCACCTATTGGGAAAATAGCTGCTCATTCGGCTTACGATATGTTTCATGGTATAAGTGCCTGATTGTTAGTTTGGTTTTTTCCCACCTCGGTTTTTGGAGTGGGAATCTCTTTCTGATTGCGCCTTTTCCTGATCTTTGCCTACTTGTACCTTTTTAAATGAGGGCCTTTCGGAACCTGAAGAACTAACTAAATGTTATGAACCACTGCAGAAGCTGAGGGTGAGGTTACGGCCGTGTAAAATCGATTTAAACCCGCCAGTAACTTTGTGTTACTGATCGTTCCAAGTCGATACTTCTGTGGTGGTTCTTTTTGTTTTATGTCTTGGTGTTTAAAATATTTTTGTGCTGTTGGCGCCTTATGTATGTTTGCATATTTTTAGTTAAGTTAAGGTAACTGAGTGGCCACCTATTGGGAAAATAGCTGCTCATTCGGCTTACGAAGTGTTTTCATGGTATAAGTGCCTGATTGTTAGTTTGGTTTTTTCCCACCTTGGTTTTTGGAGTGGGAGTCTTTTTCTGATTGCGCCTTTTCCTGATCTTTGCCTACTTGTACTTTTTTTATGGTGACTTGATTTACAAATTCTAGAAACTTATAGGAAGTAATGATTTTTCTTTTCAGTTTAGAAAAATCATAACACGTTACAGACGTATAGGTTATAACTTGAATGTTATGCGACAGCCTGCATGCTTAGTTTTTAACCCAATCATGGTTGATAACTACGCTACCTTCTTAAATTGCACGCCGGTGGGTCGGGCGTCAGACTCTATGATGGCCCCGACTTAAAGCTATTCATTTTAGTTGGTTGGGGACGGAGCTTCTTGTCTGTTGCTTGGCCCACCGGGGTCCAACTGATGTTTTTCTTTTGCTCCGGAGTTAGTAGGTTATTCTGCGCCCAGGGATCTCCATCGTCGGGCAGCTTACTCAATCTGTGAGTCCTGGTTTTGGATTCATCAGGATGTTTATCATGATTTATTTGTTTGTTCTTGATGATTCATTGACTAGTTAGAGATTCACCACGAGGACCGAAGAACTAACTAAATGTTATTAACCACTGCAGAAGCTGAGGGTGAGGTTACGGCCGTGTAAAATCGATTTAAGCCCGCCAGTAACTTTTTGTTACTGATCGTTCCAAGTCGATACTTCTGTGGTGGTTCTTTTTGTTTTATGTCTTGGTGTTTAATATTTTTGTGCTGTTGGCGCCTTATTTATGTTATCATATTTTTTAGTTCAGTTAAGGTAGCTGACTAGCCACCTATTGGGAAAATAGCTGCTCGTTCGGCTTACGAAATGTTGTCATGGTATAGGTACCTGATTGTTAGTTTGGTTTTTTCCCACCTCGGGTTTTTGGAGTGGGAATCTTTTGCTGATTGCACCTTTTCCTGATCTTTGCCTACTTGTACCTTTTTAGTATCAAAGATACACGGGGACCCAACTGTTAATCGTGATTATTGATGCGACGTGGAATGCTAATGCATTCTATAATGAAGTTTCGTATCATGCGTCGGCGAGATCGTTACGAATGCGACGTTCCACATCCTCTGCCCCAAGTACCACATGTTTTGCTCTTGTGAAAATAAACAAAGCCGAGTTTACAAAATCGGCGTCCCCTATGATCTGCAAAATTCTTCTAGGTTCCCACTTGAGGTCAATTGGAATACTTACGGCACTTGTGTTTTTCAGCTAATAGGTTACAAAGTTGACCTGTAGATACAACGGTGCCACGGAAACTCATTACATTCTTCAAGTCCTTTTGTCTTTCTTTGTCTTGGTCGTAACAGTGTAAACGCTATACCTTATTATACCCCACAAGTACTGTAGGTCATCCATGATTCATTGACTGTAAGAGAGGCTGAGCTATAAATACACCGACTGCTAACAGGATTGAATGTGCTATTAATAGTACTCATTCATTTACAATCACTGTGCAGTTTTAAATGCACGATGCATGGACATGCAAAGATAAAACTTTATAAACTTTCTTCTGTTGCAACCAAAAATATTCTAGATTTATGTTGGTGTGAAACTTTTGCATTGCTACTTAACTTAGATGCATTAAATCTACATTACATTCTGACTGCATCAGAAAAATCTTGTTTTTCATTACAAAATTAATGATTCTGTCTGGTTTAGAGGGTACCAAGAGGATATTTTTGGCTAGTTAGCATTTTCAGTATACATATGCTATCACTGGAAAATTGCAATCTCCCTGGATTACCCCTTCTAAGAAATTATGCCAAACAAAAATTTTTCAATGAGTTGTAAACAAAGAAATTGGTTGGGTGACCTTTGTTTGATCTCATTTCAGCCAATCCTGGTAGGTATAACTTTGGCTGGGAGGGCACATAATGATAAAATCATGATTTAAGAATGACTTTTTGTAAACTTTCCCACGCTTATGCTAAAAACAATGGTCTAGGAGGAGGGGTTTTCCAGGCTGATGAAAATGCCAAAAAATGCAGGGTCAAACTTACAAAAATGATGATTCCCTTTGGTTTAAGATGCAATTCAGTAAATGTTTACTGGAAATGAACTCTTAAAATACATACAACTATGTTTCTAGTTTAATAAACACATTCATTGCATAGAATTAAAAGATAATGAAATAAAGAAAATGTTTAATCATTGATAGCATCAATTACTATGACGTCACACAGACTCAGCCAATGAGGCAGTGAACTATAATGTATGCTCACAAAATACTATCACTGCTGCATGTGTTTCAGCGTCAGATTTATTTGATATTGATTTTTCGTCTGTTTCTCAGCCAAATAAAAAGGTAAATTCGTCTGCTTTAGCATGGTGGTGGCGCTGATTCATGATTTTTGCGGGAAAAGAGATAAAGTTACATTTCAGCTAGATAGCTTGATAACTGAAACTAAGATGTATACAAGGATAGCTTTTAAAAAAGCTAGAAGCGGCTCGTTTAGCATTTTGTATTATGACCACACCATTTTGGAAATCTATTCACTTTTTAAACAAATAAACTTGTATGCTAGTGGTTTCTGAGAAAACAAATTTCTTATTTTGATGTGCATGAGCTCAAGATTACTCTCACACTGATCTCATGAGAATTAGTCGAAAAATGAATGTGTGTGTGTGTGTGTGTGTGTGTGTGTGTGTGTGTGTGTGTGAGAGAGAGAGAGAGAGAGAGAGAGAGAGAGAGAGAGAGAGAGAGAGAGATTCCGTTATACTTTTATAGGCTAGAAACGGCTCTGTATGCATAAACATAATGGACAAGTGGGATAAAAAAATATGTTGATTTCCGACCCACACTAATCAGTCATTAAGTAGGCATAAGCCACAGTACTGCTTATAATGAAATAGCTATAGAAATTAGAGGTGTTTCGGAGGCGAACAGACACGGTCCAACGTATGGAAGTCGTGTACATGGTTTACTTGGTGTGAATTGTGTCAGTGAAAGTGGTGTCCCTTTAATCACGGTGCGAGACCTTCTGCTTGCGGTTTGCCAGATGGTTTTTCTTGTGGACCTCTCGTTTTAGTACCACCCACTTATATGAGCTGAAATTATCTTAAAAGGGACATAAAATTGAATTAAAAAAGAAAGAAAGGCCGAGTGGACTTGGTAAGACCGAAAAGTAAAAAGGCAGAGATGACCTGCTTCCTGGATTTCCTGTTCGGTAATTAGTCGACCCTTACGGCCCCGATGACAGCATACGCAAAATGGTCTACATCCGAACTTTGCTTAAAAGAAAAATGATGACTGGCTGGATTTCATTAAACCAATCACTGCTAACGTTTAAAACATCACATGTTTTCGGCTTACCGAATGACTAATTAGTGTAGATCGGAAACCAACCTGTGTAGTCATGCGGAGTGTTCGGTATTTTTCGTAGGTTCCCAGCCAAAATCCTATCGTATATTCGGCTCGTTGAGACGAGCCGAAAACAGAGTCCTGTGGGTGCCTTTATTGATATGTGTATCCAAACGGCGTTGTAAATGCATTGTAGTTCCAGGAAGATACAAGAAGGCAGGTAAGTATCTGTTAAGGATATTTGTTATGTCGCATAATAGCTCATGAGCTAATGTTGTCTGTTAAAAACGCGACGTTAAATAAAGCTTCTTTATCTTATCTTTATCTTTATCTTTAATGCATATTTATCTACTGAGCGTGAAAAACAGTAAGATAAGCATCTTTCGAATGCATCAACGACGCAGGTACATATTGCTAGAATGAGTCATGGAAGAATTAGCATTTTGTTGTGCTCTTTCAAAAGTTATTTACGTCAATGAAGAAGCCTAAGGAGTGCCTTTATACATGGCGTATTCTTTTCCTTGGACTACATGTACTTCTTTGAGCGAGCTTCAAAGCATATGCCTCTTTTATTTTGAATGAGGTCACAGAGTAGGGTCTCTGATTCAGCTGTGTCAACATTCGAGTGACACAACTACAAAACCAGTATTGAAGGTTTACGGGAAGCAATAGTTTTGACGCAAGCTGGAACCCCTACCAAATTCCCTGCTCCCTGAAAAACAAATAGCTTCAGCCCCGAAAAATGTTTTCCCCAACTCATACATTTCTGATAAACAGTGTGTGTGTGTGTGGGGGGGGGAGAGAGAGAGAGAGAGAGAGAGAGAGAGAGAGAGAAACAAAAAAAATCAAAGGGGTTTATGTGGTTTTTATGTGGTGTTTTTCTTTTGCTCCGGAGTATGAAACTTCAGATAAAAATTGGTTTTGGTCAATAAAAAATTCTGGTGAGGTGCTCAGTAAATTGAAGTGTAGAGGGTTCCGTGCGACAAGCTTGTCCACGTATGATTTTTCTAATCTGTATACAACATTACCACATAATCTAATAAAAGAAAAACTTCTGGATTTGATAGAGTGGACCTTCAAAAGAGCATTAAAAAACTATGGTCACTTTATTTGGCATGTAATGACAGAAAGGCTTTTAACCCATTCATGGTTGATAACTATGCTGCCTTCTTTAATTGCACGCCGGTGGGTCGGGCGTCAGACTCTATGATGGCCCCGACATAAAGCTATTCATTTTAGTTGGTTGGGGCCGGAGCTTCTTGTCTGTTGCTTGGCCCACCGGGGTCCAACTGGTGTTTTTTTTTTCTTTTGCTCCGGAGTTAGTAGGTTATTCGGCGCCCAGGGATCTCCATCGTCGGGCAGCTTACTCAGTCTGTGAGTCCTGGTTTTTGATTCATCAGGATGTTTATCATGATTCATTTGTTTGTTCTTGATGATTCATTGACTAGTTAGAGATTCACCACGAGGACCGAATAACTAACTAAATGTTATGAACCACTGCAGAAGCTGAGGGTGAGGTTATGGCCATGTAAAACCGGTTTAAGCCCGCCAGTAACTTTGTGTTACTGATCGTTCCAAGTCGATACTTCTGTGGTGGTTCTTTTTGTTTTATGTCTTGGTGTTTTAAACAATTTTCGTGCTGTTGGCGCCTTATGTATGTTTTCATATTTTTAGTTAAGTTAAGGTAACTGAGTGGCCACCTATTGGGAAAATAGCTGCTCATTCGGCTTACGATTTGTTTCATGGTATATGTACCTGATTGTTAGTTTGGTTTTTTCCCACCTCGGTTTTTGGAGTGGGAATCTTTTTCTGATTGCGCCTTTTCCTGATCTTTGCCTACTTGTACCTTTTTCCACTTCCTCTGACCAAAGTCGGTATATACTTTGGTCATGTCAGAATGTGTGCGACGCCTTGTCCTATCTCCTTGATAATATTTATATTAGATTTGGGACCAAGGTTTACAGACAAATTGTTGGAATTCCGATGGGTAAAAATTGCGCACCTCTCGTAGCTGATTTATTTTTATATTGCTACGAAAGAGATTTTATGGATTCTCTTAACCATGATAATCAAGCTGATGTTATCGAGGCTTTTAATTCCACATCTAGGTACCTCTATGATCTTTTGAACATTGACAGGTATGGTCAATCAAAATTATCCACCTGAACTTCAGTTGAACAAAGCCAATATCTCGGATACCGAAGCCCCCTTTTTGGATCTACATCTTTCTGTTGCAAATGGATTTGTTTCTTCTAAAATTTATGATAAGCGCGATGACTTTGATTTTGATATAGTAAATTTTCCTTTCTTGGATGGTGACGTTCCTCGTCGTGCTTCTTATGGTGTTTACATTTCGCAACTTATTAGGTTTGCTAGAAACTGCAATCATGTTACAGACTTCAACGCTCGAAATAAATGTTTAACGGCAAAACTTCTCCAACAGGGCTATCGGTATCATAAACTTCGAAAAACCTTTTCTAAATTTTATCGTAGACACTATGAATTGATTTCCAAATATAATGTTGGATTAAAGACGCTTTTAAGTGAGGGCCTTTCGGAACCTGAATTTTATGGTGACTTAGTTTACAAATTTAAGAAACTTATAGAAATTAATGATTTTTCTTTTCAGTTCAGAAAAATCATAACACGTTACAGACGTATAGGTTATAACTTGAATGTTATGCGACAGTCTGCATGCTTAGTGTTTAACCCAATCATGGTTGATAACTATGCTGCCTTCTTTAATTGCACGCCGGTGGATCGGGCGTCAGACTCTATGATGGCCCCGACTTCAAACTATTCATTTTAGTTGGTTGGGGCCGGAGCTTCTTGTCTGTTGCTTGGCCCACCGGGGTTTAACTGGTGTTTTTTCTTTTGCTCCGGAGTTAGTAGGTTATTCGGCGCCCAGGGATCTCCATCGTCGGGCAGCTTACTCAATCTGTGAGTCCTTGTTTTTGATTCTTCAGGATGTTTATCATGATTTATTTGTTTGTTCTTGATGATTCATTGACTAGTTAGAGATTCACCACGAGGACCGAAGAACTTACTAAATGTTATGAACCACTGCAGAAGCTGAGGGTGAGGTTAGGATCCTGTAAAACCGGTTTAAGCCCGCCAGTAACTTTGTGTTACTGATCGTTCCAAGGCGATTCTTCTGTGGTGGTTCTTTTTGTTTTATGTCTTGGTGTTTAAAATCTTTTGTGCTGTTGGTGCCTTATGTATGTTTTCATATTTTCAATTAAGTTAAGGTAACTGAGTGGCCACCTATTGGGAAAATAGCTGCTCATTCGGCTTACGATATGTTTCATGGTATAAGTGCCTGATTGTTAGTTTGGTTTTTCCCACCTCGGTTTTTGGAGTGGAAATCTCTTTCTGATTGCGCCTTTTCCTGATCTTTGCCCACTTGTACCGTTTTAGTAGGTTATTGGGCGCCCAGGGATCTCCATCGTCGGGCAGCTTACTCAATCTGTGAGTCCTGGTTTTTGATTCATCAGGATGTTTATCATGATTTATTTGTTCGTTCTTGATGATTCATTGACTAGTTAGAGATTCACCACGAGGTCCGAAGAACTAACTAAATGTTATGAACCACTGAAGAAGCTGAGGGTGAGATTATGGCCATGTAAAACCGGTTTAAGCTCGCCAGTAACTTTGTGTTACTGATCGTTCCAAGGCGATACTTCTGTGGTGGTTCTTTTTGTTTTATGTCTTGGTGTTTGAATTTTTTGTGCTGTTGGTGCCTTATGTATGTTTTCATATTTTTAGTTAATTTAAGGTAACTGAGTGGCCACCTATTGGGAAAATAGCTGCTCATTCGGCTTGCGATATGTTTCATGGTATAAGTACCTGATTGTTAATTTGGTTTTTCCCACCTCGGTTTTTGGAGTGGGAATCTTTTTTCTGATTGCGCCTTTTCCTGATCTTTGCCTACTTGTACCTTTTTAGGTGCGGTTGTGAGGCATTTTTCCATTGCAATGGGGTGTGTTATACAAGAACTGCGATCAACTATTATTTCATTGCATTAGAAGAGTCTTTCGGGAGCACTTTGAACCCTCGGCCTCGGGTTCAAACAACTTCCTGCAGTCTCTGCAAATGTAAATACAGTATTAAAACCATGGTTGACCCCTTTAACATGTATCTAGAAAAAAATGCATCGATCACTGTCTCCATATCGTAACATTTGCTATTTTACTGATTCATCGGTCTCCATTTCTGGGTCGCATATTAAATTTTAACAACGTCTTCAATGCATACAAAATATGCTTATCCTACTGTTTTTACGCTCAGTAGATGAATGTGCATAAATTTACAAAGCCGTTTGGATACATATTTCAATAAAGACACCCACAGGACTCTGTTATACATCTTAGTTTACGGCCAAGACAAAGAAAAACAAAAGGATTTGAAGAATGTAATGAGTTTCCGTGGCACCTTTGTATCTACCGGTAAGCTTTATAAACCATCAGCTGAAAAACACAAGTGACGTAAGTATTCCAATTGACTTCAAGTGGGAACATAGAAGAATTTTGCAGATCATAGTGGATGCCGATTTTTAGATCAGCTGGCTAACTGTCAATCCGTTCCACTTCGATACCTCGTTCCACTTCCCTAGCATGGTATGGAGAGGTTTAACGGAATAGCAATGGAAATGTTCCGTCTAGCCGATTTTGTAAACTCGGCTTTGTTTATTTTCACGAGAGCAAAACATGTGGTACTTACCGTCCAGGGGCAGAGGATGTGGAACGTCGCATTCGTAACGATCTCGCCGACGCATACGAAAATTCATAATAGCATGCATTAACATTCCACGTCGCATCAATAACCACGATTAACAGTTGGGTCCCCGTGAGAAAGCAAATTGCATAACAAGATACAAGATACAAGAAACTTTATTTTCCGTCGGTTTTTAGTACAACAAATAACATTAGCTACAAGAGCTATTTTCCGACATAACAAGGGTAAAATAACATATAATAGCAGCTGTAAAAAAAGAAAATCCGATATGGTTATTATAAATAAATGTATGCATAAACTGTTTAAGAGTACAAGAGTGTCATTGCACAAAAGATGATAAGAGAAATTCATATAGATAAGATTCAAGACAAATCTAAATATCTACAAATTTACTGATATATTTGCTGTAAAATAAAATTCTTTAGATTCACTATTTTTATAGGTTCCAGGAGCCTTACTACGAAAGGCGAAAAAAAGCAATAGCTGTCATAGCAAGACAAACCTATTGCAATGCGAAAAATAAGACGCCTATCACACTACAAAAATATATTAGGAATCATTAAAAATTAGTTCACAAATTAGTTAATCTGTATGCTACTACATACATGTAGGCGAAACAAATGCTGTTCCTTCAGCAAAGCAAATGAAACTAGACATAGACATAGATCAGAAAATACCACAGCATGCAATAAAACAAAACATTATACACAGGAAGGTACAAGTAGGCAAAGATCAGGAAAAGGCGCAATCAGAAAAAGATTCCCACTCCAAAAACCGAGGTGGGAAAAAACCAAACTAACAATCAGGTACATATACCATGAAACATATACAGAAATAAAATACAAACTATATGATATATCACGGCTTGCAAGTTTTTAGAGTTGAATAAAAATCTAGAAAACAGTACCGTTGCTGGTGGCTTTCCCTGCTGTACGGGCAGTCCACACGAGTCTGGGAAAGCCAACAGCATCAGTTTGAGTTGCTACTTTACAGTCGCAAAAAATGAACAAATAAGACAAAGCAAAAGGGCAGGAATAAATAAATTTTTAACTAAAACAGTAACTAAAACTAAAACACACACAGTAACCGTCTACAAACCTCCCGAACCGCGGCAGATGGCACATCTACAGCTCGGGCCCGTCCAGGTGCTTATCAGGCGCCGGAAATCGGCAAACTCTGTTGCTTTCCTCAGTTCATTTGGTAGGGAGTTCCACACCCGAGCGGACTCGAACCTGAAAGATCGTTGTCCATATGCGACGGTTCGGACTGTTGGGACCTTGACTGTATTCTCATACCTGAAAGAATAAGCGGAGGATTTGAGTTGTACAAGATCTCTGATATACTGTGGTGAGAGATTATTGATACACTTGTTTGTCACTGCAGCAATACACCTGAGTCTGTTTATATGAAGAGTCGAAAGCTGGGCTTTCTCGAGTAATGAAGCATAGCTCGAGGTAAAATCACCATAAACTATTCTTAAGGCTCTGTATTGTAGTTTTTTCAAGCTTTTCTGTATTGGTCTTGCTGCAGAAGTGCCATACAAGTGGGCAATAATTAAAATTGGACTGTATGAAAGATCTAAAAATTAAGAACCTTGATTTCTCATTTAGAAATTTGCTCAGTCTCTGTAGAAAGGTACAAGTAGGCAAAGATCAGGAAAAGGCGCAATCAGAAAAAGATTCCCACTCCAAAAACCGAGGTGGGAAAAAACCAAACTAACAATCAGGTACTTATACCATGAAACATATCGTAAGCCGAATGAGCAGCTATTTTCCCAATAGGTGGCCACTCAGTTACCTTAACTTAACTAAAAATATGAAAACATACATAAGGCGCCAACAGCACAAAAAATTTTAAACACCAAGACATAAAACAAAAAGAACCACTACAGAAGTATCGACTTGGAACATTTTTTTGCACATTTTGGTTATTTGCATGTCAAAATTGAGTTTAAAGTCTAATTCTACACCAAGGAGTTTCATATTGTCTTCACACTTGATATTTACATTTGTAATCTGTATGTCTTTCATTTCCTGCATCTGGTTGTCTCCAAACCAATCCAGTAGGATAGTACTCTCCTGCTGTAGAACGGACTTAAGGATTTCAAGGATTTTATGACAGTATGATAGAGTATTATCATCTGCATAGTTGTACATTGAGCAATGTTTTATGAAATAAAAAATGTCACTCATAAAGACATTGAAGAGCAAAGGTCCAAGAGTGGAACCTTGGGGGACTCCATTGATTATGGTTGACCAAGTACTGAAAAATTCTCCTATCTTTACCCTCTGATTGCGTTGTCCTAAGTAACTTTCAAGGAGCTTACATGAACCTTGGGAGACCCCACATGCCTCAAGTTTTGCAATTAAAAGGTCATGTGGTAAGCAATCAAAAGCCTTAGATAGGTCCATCAGGATAGCACCAACATATACATCTTTGTCTAATGCCTCCTTCCAGTCTTCTACAATGCGGAGTAGTGTGGTTTGATACCCATACGATGGTCGAAAAGCAGACAGGAAGTTGTGAAAATTATGACTGAAATATTCAGACAGTTGGTCACTGATTAACCTTTCATATATTTTAGACAAAGTGCATAACAAATTTTACAAGTACTTACTTGGTGTTAATCGAAATTCATCTCATTGGGTCCTTTTTTTTTTTTTTTTTTTTTTTTTCAGAATCTTTTTTTTTTTTTTCAGAATCATAAATCTTCTGTCCATTTGCCCATTTCCATAAAGTTTTTCCCTTCAAATGACGTTTTGACAATTTTCCCGCCATTCAAATGCAAGGTCGACCTATATTGACCTTGCCGTGTAATAGGTCAAAGTCATCCCAGGGTCATGATTTATACAAACTTTGTAGAGCTTCATTGCCTCATGCTTCGTGCCAAGTTTCACAATCATAGGCCTTCTGGTTCTGGAGAAGATTTTTAAAGGTTTTTGCTATTTATAGCCATGACGGCCATTTTGGTCATGTGACCTGGACCATTTATTCAAACTTTCGTTCCCCCTTCCGAAAGATTCTCCAAATGAAGTTTGGCTTTGATTGGCCAAACGGTTTAAGAGTAGATCTTTGAAGTCGTTGACGGACAGACGACGGACGGAAGCCGCAGAATGGCCAGCCTATAGGCTCATTTTTTGAACCTTGGGCTCAGGTGAGCTTAAATGGCTAGAAGGTTGAAGTTCCGGATATAGGATGAACTGGAATTGTAGTATCCATGTAATGTTAACAAAGGCGCTGATCAGCTGTGCAGTTTTTGTACAGCTGATCTGCGCCTTTGTTTTCACATGTGCAAATTGTTCGTTTTCTCGTTACGCGACTGTTATATGCGATTTCATTACAGAGTAGTGGAACAAAGAATAACTACAATGGCATTCATTGAAAATCTTTATTCATGTAACAATCTTAGACATTAAACAAATAGTAGAGGGCTAAAGAAAGTATGTCTTACTCCATAAAAATCAAGACGTCACATAATATAAGTTTAATATGGTCTAATATGAAATATGTAAAGGCACGCTAACTAATAATTAAAATATAAAGGTTTGATCCTTTGGAAGCAGTTAAAACATTCAAAGGGAGATAGTATGGACTATATTGCGCAATTTCGGGTAAGTTCAAAGAATCAATTACATCATGGGCCCTTTGGTCTAATGCCATGAAAAGAAAGTGATTTGCATTTAAAAAGAAACATTTTAGAAGAAACATTCAACTTCAGTTTGTGCTTCCATCTTAATCTCAAACCCTCTTCAAAGATCAGAATTACTTTGATTTACCGGTTTTTATTCCTAAAGCCGGGAGCCACCCAAAAGTAGCCGAAAGGCAAATCCGGAAAAATATATAATCAACATCCAAACACTGTGCCGCTTTCATCAGAGCTTTGCTTTGAATTTGATTAAATTTTACTTGAATAAAACACAAAACTATCTTCAATATATCGATAGAGATTTGAAATAATGCCGCAAAGAAACGAGGCCCTCCCAGGGTTTTGGGGATTCAGGGAGAATGGCTATTTATTTTCAGGGATTTGGGGAGAAGAGGCTGACGCCCGACCCACCGATTTAATATTTTACTAAGACAAGAACTATAACATATCGAAAAGCCATTTCACTTCAGTCTCTTAAAAGACTAACATCCCTATACGATATCCCTATATTCTCTTTGCCAAATCTATAGGGTAACTGAAGAGGCTTAAGTAGCCGAACCCGCGGTATGATCATTCCCATTTCTCATTAATATCTTCACTGCTCTGAAAGGATCTCAGTTTTATTTCTATTAGACATTAAACGCTGGTTAAATGATCAAAGCAAATGGAAACACACAGGGCCGAAATTAGAATACCTCCAAACAGCTGTGTACGATTTGTTAAAACGAATTCTGATAGGCGAAAGTCGACGACAAGGGAGACTACATATTGCAAACGTGTCATCGATACCTTTTAATCCATATTTGACGAATGGATTTTCTCATTTTTATCATTTGGGTGAGTCCACTTTCATTTTTAGGGGCATCAGGAGTGATTTTTAATTTTTATCCCATTCTTCGATGAATTATCGTTAAGCAAACAGAATAGCCCCAGATGGGACGCCGCGTTATGCGGCGTCACATCTGGAGCTATTCTGTTTGCCTAAAAGGGACGCCAAGCTTTAATGAGTTAACGAGGACATAAAGCTCGAATTGAACAGGATTACTACCCGGGCAAGTGCGAAATATGAGCTACAAGAAAGGGTTAATGAGATGCTCGAGAAATAAAGGCCGATATTTATGTTCGCCTGAATATTCAGTATATAAAGAGATCCGTACTCTCGACACTGGAGAGAGTCGAAACATGTAGTCTGCGACAATTGCTAGCAAACATGTACGCGGATATAAACCCAGCCCTAGAGCACATTAAGACAAAGTTTGATGTGGGACAAGAGATAGATGATATCAAGATTGCGAGAGACAGGGTGCTTTTCTTACACGAGGACGCGAAACATGATCTACGGCACTTGTACGAAACAGTTAAAGCGACGATGGCGGACAATTATGAAGAGATCAATGTAGAAAAGGTGATGTGGTGTTTCTACAATGCCATAGATAAGTTGCTAATTCAAAAGCGTTACAGTACCATCGAGATCATGTCTGAAAGACAGAAAATAAGCTACATCTTTGACACAATAGGTTCGATGCTTGAGAGACTTTGCACCGAGGTTAATGTACAGTATCAAAAACGACAAATTCAACATGCAATAAAAACATTGCTGGACAAATTGAAATTTAAAGCTGGTGTTGTTCAAGTAATTAGACAAAGCAGTGAAACGATGCGAAATCAGATTAGCACATTTGATGCAAAACGTAAAATACAAGAAATCTGCGACACCAGAATCAAGAAAATATCAGCCATGCCTTTTTCGAGATGCTGAAACGCCTACGCGTTGTGTTTGTGGCACAACGAAATAAGCGATTCGACTACGGCAACATATTATATGAGCATGGACAGAATAAACGCGATAATCGATCGGATACCAGGTATATGCAACGCCACAGATATATTACTAGACAAAATAAACAAGAGGACTGATGCAGGAAAACAAAAAGACACATTACTGATGACATCGACACGCTTCATGTAAGAATTGATGAACGAAATGATCTCGAAGACATCCGAATCGTCTTAAACGCGATGTTAGAGGCATACTTTACCAACGAAGGACATAGGACACAAATCGCCGATGTTATACGTGTAAATAAAGAAGGATGGTTTGTAGGCATTCTAAACTCATTCCAAATAATGTTATATCCGGATGCTCTCAGAACTGATGAAAAACACAATCAAGACCTAAAAAACATTCAAAAAATAATACAAAATATGATAGAGCCACTTGCGCATAGACGAACGGAGCTACAAAACATCCAAATCGCATTGCGTATGATGTTAGATAGAATAGTCGCAAAGGTTAATGGCCGAGGGAGGTTCAGAATATCTCGAATTGAGTCGTGCGGTAGTATGGCAGAAAATACGGCAGTCTTGAAATACGATGAAACTGGAGAGAAATACACGGAATCTGATTACCTGGCTGTTTTAGACTATTCTGCAGAAACTGTACATCGTGGTAATGGTTGTCGGGGACTGTGTGTCGAAGTCAGCGGACTACCTTTGTCTTCTGAAGCTCTTGGTGACATTGACATTGAAGCGGTATCAAAATTTAAAATAACATCTGGTGAACGTGTCTTATGTGATGGATTATTCTGGCGAGAATTGCATATGTGTATAGGATGTTTGTGTGACTGTTTCACTGTTCAGTTTGACGAGAAAAACGCATGGTGTTATGTCTCGTACAGCTCACCAGGTTCTTGTGAAACAAACCAGCAGACGCATTGTTGCAGCTGTGCTGTTAAAATGCCAACTGGCATTCTCAAAGTGAATGGCTCAATATCATTTGGTGGCCCTGAAGATAAAAAGTGCTCCTTGGCGTTTATTTGTACCAGTAAAGCAAAGTCACTGTTGGGAAACGACAAATTTTTTAAAGAAGATCCAAAGCAGATAAGCTAGCTTCAAGTACATGCGGATTTTCTACCAGCTTTAGAAGTAAGCAAAGCTACAGCAGATGCGGGCGCAAATAAACAAGACCTTTTCCTAGTTCCAAAACATTGTAATGTATGTGACAGAAAAACACACTGGAGAAAATCATACTGTTTGGCTGAAATTGCCTACATGGTCAACGAAATGTCAGAAAAACATAGAAAATGTTATAAGATAATAAAATACTGCCTATCAATCGTGGTCGATAAAGGTGATATGGACATAAACTGGTACCACGTGGCGACTGTGGCCCTGAATCACAGTCGGCAATGTTCGGACCCATCAGAAGGTTGTGCTGAATATTTGTTGAAAATGCTAATTGAACTGAAACTTGCTTATAAAACAAAAACACTTCCCTCGTTCCATGAATCTAGTGTAAACATACTGGGCCCGTATTACAAGTCTTCTTACACAGACACATATGTGATGGTTCTAGAGCAATTTATTGACCGCCTTCTTTCGGTTGCAGACACGGATTCATGCGAGTGGCTACTTCATCCGTTACAAAACCCATACAGAGTATAAACGTATTATGAAACAATTAGGCCCCCGTGGCCGAGCGGTTATAGCGCTGTTTCTTAATCACTCGATCATCTCACCGCTGTGTCCGGTGTGGGTTCAAGCCCCGCACTGGCCACATGTGAGACAAGCCAAATTCTGCTTGCGGGTGTGCCAGGTGGTTTATCTCGGGGTTCTCCCGTTTTCGCCCACCTACTGATTGACCCGTCTCATATGAGCTGAAATAATCTTGAAAGGGACGTAAAACTGAATTTGAAAAAAAAGAAACAATTAGGCATTAGCGCTGAAAACAGTGTTTATATTTTGTTTTTGTCCTTTGAGATCAGCAAGGATATTCTGAGAAATCAGAAATTTATTATCGGTTAAGATTCATTTTCTAACCAATGTTTAATATATTTGATCCCATTTAGATAATACTAGTCCTTGTCCTTTGGTTCCATGTTGCCAAATCTAAAGGGTCACTGACGAGACTTTAAAAGTCGGTACAGCGGTAGGGCACATCCCCTTCTCATTATCACTGCTCTAAAAGGATCTCAGTTTTAATTTTTATTTGCTATTACTGCAGCTGGTGTTGTACCGTGTGGCGGCCCTAAAAAGTCTGCCCGTACACCATCCAAAGTGCAGGTTATATTTTGTTTTTGGTCCTTTGAGATCAGCGAGGATATTCTGAGAAATCTGAAATTTATTATCGGTTAAGATTCATTTTAACTAATGTTTAATATATTTGATCCCATTTAGATAATTCTGGTCCTTGTATCGACTACCCTGTTGAAAGCCGCAAAATTTCAATAATTCTCTTTGGCTCCCTGTTACCAAATCTAAAGGGTCACTGACGAGACTTTAATAGTCGAAACCGCGGTATGGTCCATCCCTTTTCTCATTAATGTGTTCACTGCTCATAAAGGATCTCAGTTTTAATTTTCATATGATGTTCAACAAGCTGTCACGTCCATGGGAAAAGGTGGATTGCGCCTACGCATCTTATATACAGCCATCGCAGTTTTCTGGTATTACGCTTTTACTGTCGCATATAACTGGAACAAAGGACACTATGAAAGTATAAACAGTGTTACGTGCCAGGCGTAACTAGAAGATTAAGGAAACCAACAAGTTGGTTAGCCAGCAACAAGCTTTGTTTAAAATTTAACAAATCTATTTAGAAGTGATTTAACCAGTAATTACATGTGAAACAATCAAAAGCATATATACAATCAAACAAAAATGAATGTACAATACCTTTCAAGATGTTAATTCCCTTAAAGAATGTCTGAATGTCCCTCAGAATTTTTTAACACAAGTCTGTATCAGTTTCTGATCCCAAGAATTAAAGTTTGTTTCAAAATAGCACTATGTCCCAAGCCAGAATCGAATATCACAAAGTAATCCAAGAATAAGTTTAAATTCCAGTAAGATAGATTTTGACTTCTTAATAGTAACAGTACCCAAAGATTGTCCTTATGAAAATTTGT